>OY293304.1:39768725-41043766 GCA_958502075.1 Orchestes rusci
ATGATATGATGGATCTATATATTTCAAATAACTATCTGGAAAAATGCAAAATAAGAAACAAATTAGTAAATAATGAAGTATACTTAGATGATCCGTAATTCGATTAAATAGTTGAGAAAATAAAGGGTAGGTAGTAGGTGCAGGGTGATTTATATGTTTAACCTGTGTATTGAGTAAAGTAAAGGTATTAAGGTATAAACTTGTAAGACTATAATAGCTTAAAATAAAAATGAAAATACTTTTATTTTTGAGGTCACATTAAAACTAATAAATATGGTGTTTTTTGATAGGGGGCTTGAGGAATGTCCAAATAAAACTTTTGCATTTCTTGGAGTGTTTACCATCGTCAATTTCTAAAGGGCCCTACTCACACGCCTGCAGCAGGGGCAATCTAGGAGGCAGGGCGATTGGGGCAATTTCCTAGATCGCCTTCTAATCAGGGCGGTAAGGGCCCCTTCATACCTTCCTAGCATTATTTCAAGCAAGATATGAGAAAACAAACTTTGGAAATGATGTTAGTAGTACCAACGAACTCGAACAGGATGTGAAATTGTCACATTTTCAAAACAAAACGTACTTTACAAGGAAGTTTCTCCTGCGGCAGGCCTAGATTGCCCCTGCTGCAGGAGTGTGAGTAGGGTCCTTTTAACTAGGACAATTTCGTGTAGGTATACTTAAGGTGCATGCCCTTGTCCTTAATAATTGGAGTTATATCACTTAGCCAAAAAATGAAATCTGCTTTTCTGGAGTGTATTTATTACCACATCCAAATGCACTGTATAAATTAACCATTTTGTTTGGCACCCAAACTATAGAAAGCTACATATTGATTGAACATAATATTAGCTGCAACACTCAGTGTGGCTTTCTTCGTGAAATGTTTGCCTGGTTTTTAGGATAGAATATCTTTACTAAACGTACTGAGATTCTATCCTGAAAAACAAACAAACATTTCACAAACAAAGCCACACTGAGTGTTGCAGTGTGAAAAAGTGTGCACTAGTGGTGCATAACAAACACAGCTTATATTATGTCAACAGATATGACAAAGATAGACACCCCTTTCTGTCTCTATCTCTTTCTAGTCGAAAATTTGTCTTCAGTCAACTCGATGTAAACAGCACGGATGGGTCCCTTCCAGGTACGATAGTATCGAGTTCAATGGTCATAAACGAACGATAAGGATAACGATAAGGCCCGTATTCTCCGTTCGTACTTGAACCCGTTTAAGATTTGACGGCGTTTAACCACAGAATAGGCGACGTTTATCTACAAGATACCCCTATGGGCAACAATAATTAAATGGTCAGTATTTCAATTTTATGGATAGTACTCTTTGCCATTATTTTATTTCCTTTGATCAGTATGATAATAAATGGTCGGTTGAAATAATGAAGGGTCAGTAACATAAGGAAGTGGTCAGTAAAAATAATAAATGGTCAGTATAATAATAAATGGTCGGTTGAATTGATTAACGGTTAGTAATATAAAGAAATGGTCAGTAAAAATAATGGAGGGTCAGTAACATAAAGAAGTGGTCAGTATCATACAAAAACGAGTCAGATAAATTAGTAAATGCTTGGGGAAAATAATGGACAGTCCATAAAATTAATAAAGCGACAGTGAAATAATGAATGGTTGGTCATATATTTTATATCGTATAAATACAAAAAATTTTACAACGGAACGAAACACAACTTAGTAATGAGAAAACACTCTGCCTTTATGTCATGATGAAGTAGTCAGATAGGTTCTTTTGACAGGCGGATTTATTTTGGGTTAGTTAGGGTTAGTATGTGTTGGTAATAGAAATTGATAAAAAATATGCAGCGGCTCGTTGGTTAGCATTACAATCATTATTATTTATCATGATTGACGTGTTCTGTATGGGTTTTATGTGTATCAAGTTTGAGTTAGTTAAAATTATTACTGACTATTGCATACTGGCCATTTATTATTTCTTACTGTACATTTGTGGAATTATCACCAGCTAAGTCATACTGACATTTTTTACATTTTTACTGACCATTAGAATCACAATAGTGAACATAGAAATACAGGCCAAATAGTACTTTTACTGCTCAAAAATTCCATTTTTACTTATCATTTTTAACAGAAATACTGAGTCTTTTACAATATTATACTGACTGCTTGTGATATTATACTGTACATAATGAATTGAATACTGTTCAGTTTATTACAACCCTTTCATATGCACCGGCGAAATTAGACACGTTCAAGTGGGTTAAACGCATTCAAAGTTAATCGCCCGGTTTGGAGCGTTTACGGATTTGAACGGCTTCAATGGTGGAAGATGCGTGCGTCTTGAAAAAATATATCATCACATATAATACATATAAACTAATACCACCGAACATATTATTTAATATTATATAATGGATATTCGGTGCTGCTACCTAATTGTTTTTCTTATCATCTCACTGTGAGTGTGTTTCATTCTATTTTTTACTTTGAAGACGAATTATACCTATTTCTTGAAGCCGATATTTTCGACAAATTAATAGTTCTTGCATGGATTTACATAAAAATGAAAAATACTATAAGCGGACGGACGTTATGTCATTTTTCCGGAGATTTCATTTTTTTCGTGTTATCTGCAAAGTCAGTGATGCCATAGTACATTTATACAGGGCTTTTCACTTAAAACTCCCCACGTCAATATCTCGGAAACGAATAGGAATATTTGATTTCTGTAAAAAGTAGTCAATGTATGGGGTCGAGTAGTTATTTTTCACAGTTAAAAAAATTCGACGCCTACCAAGACTAAAGCGTCGCGACGCATCGAAAATATCAATCGATTGCAGGGACTTTGAAATTACGCGCATGCTAAAGTACATGTTATTTATAAACTTTTTTGTTATTCAGTCGAACTCATTTATTCTACTCAGTTTTGAGATATACAGTGTGTCCAAGATAACGATGTCTATCATGGGGATCTTGAAAACCGTGCGAGATACAAGGTCGGTTAAATGGAGGCAAAGTTGCGTATTTTGATGCTTAACAAAATGCCGTTTTAAAAGCCAAGAAATTCCGACTAAGTCCGAAATTATCCAAAAAAAACCGACATTTTTCAAAATTGTTTTCATTTTTTTCTGACCACATTTGAAGAGATATTTCGAAATGAATGGAACTTCTTCATTGCCACTTTTTGCCCTTTACAAGATAGCGTTATCAAATTGAAGAACCGACGTTTCGTCTATGAGCAGCCATCATCAACTTTGTTTTTTCAAATACGGTCCTGGATTTTTTATCACGGATTTTGAGAGCCTCTTATGTTCCTAAAACAACGATGTATCGCACTTATTAAAAAAAAGTTGTTTGTTTTTGATCCTATTAAAAATGTATTTTTTGTCTCTCTCTAACACATGAGTTCTTATGGAAAAATCCACCAACATAATTTTTTTGAATAATTGCGATACATTGTTGGTTTAGGAACATAAGAGGCCCTCAAAATCCGTCATAAAAAATCCAGGACCGTATTTAAAAAAACAAGGTTGATGATGGCTGCTCATAGACGAAACGTCGGTTCTTCAATTCAATAACGCTATCTTGTAAAGGGCAAAAAGTGGCAATGAAGAAGTTCCATCCATTTCAAAATATCTCTTCAAATGTGGTCAGAAAAAAATGAAAACAATTTTGAAAAATTTCGTTTTTTTCGGGATAATCTCGGACTTAGTCGGAATTTCTTGGCTTTTAAAACGGCATTTTGTTAAGCATCAAAATACGCAACTTTGCCTCCATTTAACCGACCTTGTATCTCGCACGGTTTTCAAGATCCCCATGATAGACATCGTTATCTTGGACACACTGTATATCTCAAAACTGAGTAGAATAAATGAGTTCGACTGAATAACAAAAAAGTTTATAAATAACATGTACTTTAGCATGCGCGTAATTTCAAAGTCCCTGCAATCGATTGATATTTTCGATGCGTCGCGACGCTTTAGTCTTGGTAGGCGTCGAATTTTTTTAACTGTGAAAAATAACTACTCGACCCCATATATTGACTACTTTTTACAGAAATCAAATATTCGTTTCCGAGATATTGACGTATGGAGTTTTAAGTGAAAAGCCCTGTATGTTCAAGTTTTATTCAAATAATATCACGTTTTGGGATGTCCGTAAAATGATACCCGCTAAAATCATGCTATACAAAGATATGCATTTTTGAGCTTTCTAATCGGAGTCGGCACGAAGTCGGTTGCCCACCATCGTTAGGACACCTTCTTAAAGAGCGACATCCGTCGGCTACAAAACGCCGCCATCGCCAACTCCGGGACTCTTTTGGACGCTTGCAGATCACCAGCTATCCACGAGATAGATTCGTTGATTTCGATTTTCCCGCTTTTTGTAAGTGGAAACCACACAAAACAGCTGTAGTTGCACCAAGCCAAGCCACGCTCTTATGTTTTCAAATGTTTTGGCGATGGCCATTGCATCAGTCTAATTCTATTATTTCGATCAGTTATCGTTCGAGACAGTACAATAATTATTGGTTGTGTTGTGTGTGTTTACTGTGTTTAAAATTGAATAAGTCGTTTCAAAAACTACACAAGTCACTAAAACATAATTTTACAAGAGAGACAAAAAACTGAATAATGAAGGAATATAAATAAATGAAGGAAAGATACTATTTTAGTTTGATGTATAAGCATGTTTTTGATGTAAATAATATACTTGATCAAGGTTAGTTGATATGTAGAGGTTGCGCCGTAACTAGGGAATCGGAAATCCACGAACGATAAACCGAATCGATCCCGTCATCGAGCTCCATTATTGACATTCCTGTCATCGGTGTGTCATCATCATATACTTATAAATACAAATAAGTATATGGTCATCATAATGTCGAAACATTTCAGGGTCTTGAAACTTTTTTTACCGAGTGTCTGCCGGTTTTAAACGTGTTTGAGGGTAAGTTATTACACAGCTTTTGGTATACAGTGAAATATCTTCTTATTATCAAGTGTGAAACATATTCTATCTTTTTTTTAGATGTGTATTTGAATTTCAGAACCGAATCGGAGCCGACTGACGTCATTTTTGTCTGAATTCTGATTCGTCCGAAATCCGAACGTATAACGACGCAACCTTATTACTATCCATTAACCTTGATACTTGATAGCGTTTTCGATAATGAGATGTCTCAAAAGAAGTATTTTTGTAATGTTGACTTATGCACTTTATGCAAAGAATAAAATTAGTCATATTTGTTTTTTGACAAATTATGTACAATCAATCAAAGACAATCAATACGAAGAAGAAAAACTTTATTAATAATACTACAAGATATACTTGGAAGATTATGGAACATAATCATATTCATTGTCGTCTTCTATCTCTTCGCCCCCTTCTACCAAGTCTGTAGTTGGCCATTGCAGGATATTCTGATAAAATGGCTTATACTCATCAAGAATACTAGGCTGAACCTGTCGAATATTTTCTTTCTTCTTTGGATTTATTGGAACTTGGAACGCAGTTATTTGGGTATGCTTGGTCTGCCAGTGGCAGGGCAACGATGTGATGTGATTTATTTCTCGATAAACTGAACGTGTGATAACGTAAACCATCAATAAACTCATGCGATACAACAACTCCGCTTTTATTTTGGTTATATTCAAAGGACATATGGATGACGATGGTGTAAATGATTGTTTTTCTTCCTTACCTTAGGAACTCGCTTGCCAAACGAATCATCGGATAAGCAGTTCCTTTTATAATGGAGAGACCACCATTTACTAAAATTTTGAATTTGATGTCTGAATGAATGATGATGAATGATGAATGATGAATCATAAATACCTTGAAATTTGGACTGGCATTGGACATAATCGAATAATACTGATCTGGAACATAGATGCGATCATGTTTTTTGATCTTCCTTTTGGTGACTTCAAAATCTTGGTCATTTGGCAGAAATGAGTGTCCTCGAACTGGAAAGTGATGCTTAATTTCACGAAAACGTCCGGTGTCTGTCAAAGTCATTAAAAACCGTATGGCAGTGTGGTTTTTGTTTTGTCCCGGGCAGTTGTCGGAGAACAGAAATAAATCTTGAATATTATCCCCCAAAAAATTGTCCCTGTAGTGCAGCAACATCGAACAGACTTCATTGCTCCCTTTGTTTGCGACACCTACATGGAACACATAAAATACAGTCTCGTTCGTTTTCAAGTTTTTTATACCGAAACAGTTGACCCAAAGCTGCCGCAGATAGAATATTTCTTGAATGGGGATGTGCGGTAGCGGCAAGTTCTGTATAAAATCAAAAGTAAATGCTGCGACACACAGAAATGACAACCATAAAATATGGCGTGATTATTAGGCCAGCCGCATGCTCACCCCCTCCAAATCCCAAGCATTACCCGCATACAGAACAAACATTTTCCGTGCAAAAACTACCCAAGTCAATGACTTGTGATGTTTTTGCTACGAACGTAGAATTCAACCTTACTTTATTTGTGTAGCTTTGAATTGTGGTGTCATTTTTGTCCGTAACCCACTCGGCAGCATGGGTAAAAAGAGTCCGATTTTGTAGAGCATGCGCATTATTAGTGTTGTATTTTGAATCAGCACTGTTTACGTTTTGAACAGTGGTGTAGTTAAAACTTAAATTAATTTTGATTCAGGGATTGCTCCTGTAAGTTGTATTTTGTCGAAAGAATCCGTTGTTTAGAGGTTATGATGGATAATTATAATCAAGAGGCGTTAGTAATTATTAATGGTTTGCATGATAACTTGAATACTAGTATAAATACCTATCATTCCATAATTTCTAGATTCCAAGATTTGGGTATATGGTCGCATTATAAATGGATAATCATTTCACTCCATAATCATTGAAGATTTTATGTATTTCCAATCATGTTTGAAACTTGAAATCTATCAGGTAGCTTCTGGGCTTCAGTTATATACATATACAGTGGCGGACATAAGTATGGAAAGGGCTTTAAATATGATAAAACCCTGACCCTGCATCAGTTAACAAAGAAGTGATGGTGCATTTGAAAACTTCAATCCATTTGTCAGTTTGGAGGTCCTGGCGATTAAAAAAAAAAGTTTCTTAAAAAAATTGTTTAGTTCCCTTTTTTCTCGTTCAAAAAAGGCTACTTTAATAACTTTTTTCTGTGTGACTTTTGATAAAAATGGGTCATTTTTGCCAAGTTTAACATTTTATTGCTAGATTATCCCCTGGATTATTCTTTATTGGAATTTTCAGAAAGTATATAGTTATAACTTTTGTCCCTCTTAGGGTAGCCTTTTTTGAACGTGAAAATGGAACACTAAACAATTTTTTGAAAAAAATCGTCAGGACAGGTAAACTGACAAGTGACAAATGGATTGATCACTTTTTTGATAACTGATGCATCAGAGTGTTTTCAAATTTAAGGACTTTTCCATATTTATGTCCGCCACTGTATATACTTGTGCTTATATCATTCCAGTAGAACAAAATTGATAAAATATTGTGATATTCATCAAATTGTTATTAATTGATTCACAGCTTGACATGAGTTCTTCCATAAATATTGTTCTGTGTTGAGGGGTACTTTATCCGATAATGTTATGTTTTTTCTATATAATTATTCAAACTTCCATTCTTCATAGGCACCTTGAGGAGAAATGCACATTGCTCTACTAATGTGAAAATCGACCAACCTGTTTGAACTTGCTGGGGATAGAGAGGAAAGGAGGCCTCGCACCGTAGGGGTAAAAAATGAATAATTTTATTAAGAGAAAAAATTGGTCGACTCTTCTGTGTCTATTTGTTGTTCCTGTGTACCGTATTATAGTGTGGTTGAATCTAGAATTTTTTTTATGTTGAATTGTTGTTTCCAATTTTTGTTTTATATAATACAGAATTCTTATTTTTTATATTAAAATGTGTTCCTCAAAACTTGTATTATTTGGAAGTATATATACAAAAGTATTCATTCCAGAAATTGATTTTGCACATGATACTTTGCATAATTATTGAGAAATCGTGCTTTAATCAGTATTTTTCATATCCATGATTGCTAGGATTCTTGATTACATAGGTGTTTCTTCCACTAAACGCTTTTCAAAAGAAAGAAAACACATCCGATATAAGCTAGCGGCCAGAAGACGGAATTCCGCGGTCATGGGCGGAATGTGTGCCGCGGCGCCCCTAGCATTCTAGCCGCCAGTGAACTTTCTAAACGTAGCATTTTCGGCGGCGGCCCGCCAAGGTTGTGTTTCATTTTATCAATAGAACTGAAATTATTGGTTCTGTAGGTGGTGCTGAGGGGATGAGAAAAATCAAGCCAAAATCACGTATCAAAGAAAAATTAATGATTCTATGCGTAAACACATACTGAAATGGAGCAGACACAAAAATTAACTTGGAAAAAAACCTATAGGTTTAAACTTTATATGATGGCGGAAATAATAATAAAAAGAAATTAATCTTGAGCCACATGAATGCCTTTGAGATTTTATGTGGTTCACGTTCACTTCTGCATGAGCAAATATGGATATTTTGACCCACAGACCCATCCTAAAAAAACGTATAACGTATACCTATGGATTTTGTTTTAGTATCATGCCTATGGATAGCATAGGCCTCTGCCTGCTTACATTGAACTTCACAAGTGGAAGTGATCGATCTCCTCCCATTTCTCTGATTTTCCCTTGCCAAATGGAAATCATAAGATACCATATCTACATTGTATCCGGCATTAGCGTGAGTTTGAACACAAGTTCAATGTGTATATATATTTTTTATCTATGTTCAATGTGGTGGTAACATATGATTCCCGTTTTTCATGGAGAAATTTGACAGCTCCACTTCGAAGTGAAATCCAATGTCAACCTTACATAAGCTAAGTTCGAATAGTCCACATCCGAATTCACAGTAGCCTAGTTTACATCGATATCTCGTTAAGTTCGGTCCGATAGGACCAAGCTGGTGGGGATAGTACGGTAGGAGGGTAGGACCAATGCTTGCTTCCTGCCCGTTTACACCGTCTTGCAACGCGTGAACTAAATGTGTACGCCCGCAATTCGTCAAATGTCAAAAACAAGTCGAAATTATTCATCAACACAATTCGTTACCAAAAAAAACATGAGTAAGTACGCTCAGATTGCCTTAGAAACTCAGAACCAACACAATTCACAATAATAATGTGGCGACACTGTTGAATTGGCACTTTCCACATTTAAGCGTGTGGCGACACTGCTGGCTTTTGACAAATGGAGAATGCAAGTGGCAACACTGAGGAGAAACTTCAACACTGTCGTTCCAATTTTCACGACTGATCATCACCTTTTTTTCGGTTGTTAACGTTCATCTTCAATTTATGTTCAATAAAGTGGTATTAAATAAAAGTATAGTGATTAATATACCCACAATTGGTGACCCCGTACTGGAAACAGCAAATTCTCAAACTATATACAAGTTTACCCGCTTGAATTGTACCTAACTACGAGCCACGTTTTCCAACATGACTGAGGAAGCTGCAACTGGAGCTAACGCTGGAGCAAATCTGCACGCTGAACAAGCCTTACATGTGGATCGAGTCACTATCAAACCACCACCCTTCTGGAAGGCTGACCCTATATTATGGTTCGTACAATTAGAAGCCCAATTTGCTTTGGCAAATATAACAGCCGATTTGACTAGATATAACCATGTAGTTAGCGTGGTTGACACCAGTATTTTAAGTCAAATATCTGAACTACTCCTGAATCCACCTCCCAATAACAAGTATGCCGCCATTAAAAACAAGCTGATCTCAATCTATTCAGATTCTCAAGAAAAAAAGTTAAAAACGCTTCTGTCAGACATGAGCTTAGGCGACAAGAAACCTTCTCAACTGTTAAATGAGATGTCTCGCCTAGGGGGCACTTCTGTTTCAAAGGAGCTACTCAAAAGTCTCTGGATGCAACATCTGTCTCCACAAATACAGTCTATTTTGGCTACCAGCAACGACAACCTGGAGAATCTGGCAAAAATGGCCGATAAAATGGCAGAGATCGAACAGCCTCGTAGTTTTGCTGTTCAAAACAACGACCCCAGCTTCACTGATGCCATTCAAAAGCTTC
This sequence comes from Orchestes rusci, assembly GCA_958502075.1. NCBI lineage: Eukaryota > Metazoa > Arthropoda > Insecta > Coleoptera > Curculionidae > Orchestes > Orchestes rusci. The sequence goes on from OY293304.1 coordinate 39,778,809, forward strand.
ATAACGAAATTCAGGACCTTAAAGCAAAGCACTATCATCGTGACCAGTCCCCTAACACCATGCAACGCAAGGGTCGGTCATCAAGAACGTCTCCCCTTCGCCAACCTCAAGAGGAAGATGGAGAAATATGTTGGTACCATCTCCACTTCAAAGAGCGTGCCAGGACCTGCAAGGCACCCTGTCGGATGGGTCCCATCCAGGAAAACACGAGTTCACGACGTTGATGGCGACGGATGTCGTGAGTCCGGTCAGTCGCCCCCCGGCCACAGTCAACTCCACCTTTTTGAAGAACCAACGACTCATTATCAAGGACCCCAAGACAGGTATTTCATTTTTAATTGACTCAGGTTCCGATGTTTCAATTTTACCCAAAGTATCAGGCGATTATCGTCAGCTTAATAAAACTCAGTTATATGCTGCTAATAACACCCCTATTCCTACTTTTGGTGTGAAGAGTGTTACTGTCAGCTTGGGTTTAAAACGAAATTTCACTTGGCCTTTTGTAATAGCCCAAACCGGAACTGCAATTTTAGGAGCTGATTTCCTGGGTCATTTTCGAATATTAATAGACCTCCACGGTAAAAAAATAATTGATACTTTCACCAATGTTTCTTACCCCGGTAAACTCAAACTTTCCACAACCAACTCTGTTTCGACTATTGACAAAAGTTGTAAATATTACACTTTACTGAAAGAATATTCTGAAATAACGAAACTACCTAAAGCAGACTGTCATTCCCCACATCAAACCAGTCATATAATCATTACCGAAGGACCGCCGGTCGTGTCTAAAGCTCGTCGTCTCCCTACAGATAAGCTTGCTATCGCCAAACAGGAATTTCAAATTCTTTTAGATCAGGGGATTTGCCGTCCATCTAACAGCAGCTGGGCTAGTCCATTGCATCTAGTTAAGAAAAAGTCTTGTTCCTGGCGTCCTGTTGGTGATTATCGCCGTTTAAACTCAGTTACACGACCAGATAACTACCCTGTGCCTAATCTTCAAGATTTCAACCATATTTTACATGGTAAAAGCATCTTCAGCACCTTGGATCTGGTTCGAGCTTACCATCAAATACCAGTCGATCCTGAATCTATCCCCAAAACAGCCATCATCACACCTTTCGGTTTGTTTGAATTCACCAAAATGCAGTTTGGGCTCCGCAATGCAGCGCAATCGTTCCAACGCTTCATTCACGAGGTCCTCCGTAACCTTGATTTTTGCTTCTCTTATATAGATGACATTCTCATTGCTTCTTCCGACCCAGAAGAACATGAGAATCACCTTCGACAAGTCTTCGAACGTCTGCAACAGTATGGACTCACTATCAACCTTGAAAAGTGTGTCTTCGGCGAGAATTCCCTGCAGTTTTTAGGATACGAAATATCCTCTGATGGTACTTAACCACTCCCTGATCGAGTAGTAGCTATTCTCAGGTACCCCCTGCCAATATTAGCTGGCGAATTACGACGTTTCCTTGGAATGCTTAATTTTTACCGCCGTTTTATTCCTCACGCTGCCGATCATCAATCCATCCTCCACGAGATGCATAAGAACTGTAAAAAGTCTGATTCAACACCATTATCGTGGAGCACTGAAGCTTTATCTGCGTTCGATAAGTCGAAAAATGACTTAGCTAACGCATCCTTGCTTGTTCATCCTCTTCCTTCTTCACCGCTGTCTCTTACAGTAGACGCATCTAACACAGCTATGGGTGCTGTCGTTGAACAATACGAAGATGGAATTTGGAAACCACTCAGTTTTTTTTCAAAAAAATTCACTCCCTGTGAAACTAAATATAGCACATACGATAGAGAACTTCTTGGAATATATTCTGCAGTGAAGTATTTCAAATATTTGTTGGAAGGACGCAGTTTTCTTATATTTACAGACCACAAACCGCTCACATTTGCCTTTCAACAAAAATCCGACAAAGCCTCACCCAGACAAACACGTCATCTCGACTTCATTTCACAATTTTCCACCGATCTAGTTCACATCAGTGGAAAAAACAATGTCGTTGCTGACGCCCTTTCCCGTATCAATACCATAAACTCACCAGCTGTAATCGATTATGAAGAATTCCAGAAACATCAGAAAGAGGACCCAGAACTTCAACGAATTCTCCTAAATCCCGAATCAACTTCTTTATCACTTAGACAGTGCAATCTTACAGACACTTCTACAACACTTTTTTGTGACTGCAGCCAAGCGCGTAAGAGACCCTTTGTACCTCTTAACTTCAGACAACATATTTTCAAAAAATTTCACAATCTTTCTCACCCAGGCATACGAGCTACTACTAAACTCATATCTTCACGTTTTGTTTGGCCGTCGATGAATAAGGACATTAAAGTATGGACTCGAGCATGCATTAGTTGTCAACAGGCCAAAGTACACAAACATACACGTACCCCATTCCAAAAGTTTCAAGTACCTGAAGAACGATTCCAAACTGTAAATATCGATATTATTGGTCCATTACCATCATCTCATGGTTATTCCTATTGCCTTACCTGCATTGATCGGTATTCCTGTTGGACCGAAGCATTTCCTTTGAGCGATATTACAGCAGAAACTGTCGCATCCACATTTTATTCTGGATGGATATGCCGTTTTGGAACCCCACTACAAATTGTCACCGACCAAGGACGTCAATTCGAGAGTTCTCTCTTTCAAAGTCTTAGCAATATAATGGGCTGTAAAAGAGTTCGATCTTCACCCTATCACCCCATGACGAATGGTAAGATCGAGCGGTGGCATCGTACATTAAAGGCTGCAATCATGGCGCATTCATCACCTAACTGGACCGAAGTTTTACCCACAGTACTATTAGGTTTACGTTCCACCCTTCGCCCTGACATAGAAGTTTCTCCCGCCGAGCTAGTTTATGGCTCTACGATACGTTTGCCAGGCGAATTCTTTGAAAATGCCAAGACTCATACCGATCCCTCTACATTTGTCAATCTGTTAAGAAACAAGATGGAAACGTTGCGACCTATACCTGATAGTAACCACTCTAATGCAAAACCTTTTGTATCTCCTGAACTTGATAAATGTACTCATATATTTTTACGGAGGGATGCTGTTAAGAAACCTCTACAGCCTCCTTATGACGGGCCCTATCATGTAATATCGCGACATGAGAAATATTTCACGATTTCAGTCAACGGTAAAAATGTTAATGTTTCCAAAGACCGTCTTAAACCCGCTTTTTTGCTTAGACCTGATGATATTTCTCATGATCACAACTATAGTAAAGATCCATCCCCTACAGTGACAACTACCAAAGCACTTCCTTTCAAACAAGTTCGCTTTTCCGTTTAAAACATTTTGTTTTATAGTAACTTAGTTATTAAACTTAGTTTTAGCTTCAAACATTATGTACTCTACAATGTATGTTGCAAAGTTGTCCTGGTTAAAGATTTAAGTTTTTGTAATATGTATTTTTCTTAGTTTAAGTTCATTTTCTCCCAACTCTGTTTTTTGGGGCGGAGTATTGTGGCGACACTGTTGAATTGGCACTTTCCACATTTAAGCGTGTGGCGACACTGCTGGCTTTTGACAAATGGAGAATGCAAGTGGCAACACTGAGGAGAAACTTCAACACTGTCGTTCCAATTTTCACGACTGATCATCACCTTTTTTTCGGTTGTTAACGTTCATCTTCAATTTATGTTCAATAAAGTGGTATTAAATAAAAGTATAGTGATTAATATACCCACAATAACAATCAACATAACCTCATAATTTTGATCCAGATCGAACCAAATTTAGTTCGGTACACTTGCTGGCGCGTACCGAACCAAGAGCGGACCAGCTTAGTCCGCAACTGTTTACACCATTCGAACCAAATATTTGGTTCGGATATAGTCCGAATTTGGTACTTGGTCCGCGGACCAAATTGTCAGTATAAACTAGGCTAGTGACATCTGAGGATGTTCGATCACGTGACAGACGATTTTATTTTTTACATCTTCAGAAATCGAACGGCCGAATCGAGAAATGACGAATGACCTGAAATGACATGACAATACACATCCAAATGTCAAATTGATGTCCACTGTCAACATCATGGTTGCCAATCAACTCGAATTCCATCAAAATATTCCTAGAAATTCCGACCTTTTTCTAGGTTTAACTGAACACCGAGAAAATTTAGTTAATAATTTTTTTTATGAGACAATTATTGTTTCTTACCACTATAATATTTTTATTCATATTGAGGAAATCAATGTTTGGATGTCAATAACTGGATCTTTTCAGACTGACTCTATGTCTATTACCTAACAAGTGCGGAAAATTAGTTTTTCCGCAAGTGTTAGGTACAATAGTTTTTCTACAGACGTGCGGAAATAAGAATATAATTCGTAATTTAAAAGTTTTCTGATGCAACTAATGACAAATAAATAATAATGAATGTCGAAATGTGTAACTAAGCGACCATAGTTACCTGGAAACCTGGTTGCTGTTTGCTTTTATGATATTGTTAATTTTGACATATCCGTGTCCGTGCGGAAAATCTGATTTTCCACACGGATATCCGTGCGGAAAATCCTAAATTCTTTCTTGCTGCAATAAGTTTTTTATTAGCAGTCAAAAATCTTAACTCATAGTGAAAAATAAAACAAAAATAAATTCCTTCACTGCTCATCACAGTAAATTTTTTGGTCGTTAAATAATATTTATTAGCCCTCAAAACTCGTTCATTAGCTAGTCTTGACAAAGCGTGTTGGATCGTTCTATAGTTTTTCTTTTTCTTCCGTAGTGACAGAAGTGAAAAATTCAGCCGGATTTAAAGGAAATGCAAATCTTTATTCAACCTTCATCAGTGGCAGTGGGCTTTTCACACCAAAGTGCGACTCGTTGCAAAAATGCTACTTATATAAAAACCTTTCCAACCATATGGCAAACAAGGTTGCGATGGTTGTATAGGTTTCAATATGAGTAGCTGCTCGCTTGCAACGAGTCACACGTCACATGATTCTTTGGTGTGAAAGCCCAATAAAATTATTTCAAGCACCAAAAATAACTTTATTGATGACTACAAAACCTTTTCTTTCATAATAAATAAGAATATTCAGCATGAAAAATGATAATTTTTGTGCTGACAAAAAGTCTTTTTGACAGTCAATAAGTTTTTTATTAAAGGTTGACCTTTTTATCGCAAAAAATAGTAACTTTCATAAAACGAGTTTATTAGGGACTAAAAATAGTTTTGTGAGTTCCTATATCAATACAGATTTTGTTAGCAGTCAATAGAATTTCCATCATGGATAATAATTATTTTCCTCAGTGAACGTTGCGAAAATTAGCACGGTGCATACCAAGTAAAAGTTGAGGACGTTTAACTATTAAATGCGTTTAGTTGAAGGCGTTTATCTGTAGAATCGGAGAATACGGGCCTCAGAGCAATCGGAGAAGTCTGATTGCGATGCCGAACCCGCTTATTGTCATTAACCTTGGTGTCATTAATCAATGGTCGCGTTCAGGGAACTGTGGCGCTGCAGGCTGCAGCGCTTTACTCAAGCGGTCTCACTGAACGACATAAATGAGTCCGGTGTGGTGCAGCACTTTATTCCAGCGATAAAGCATATATTCTGTTCGCTTTATCGCTGCAAGTGTCATGAAGCGGCGGGAAACGGGCAAATCAGTTCAAATTTGTGGTTTATAAAATGTGCGATTCGGCAGAAGAAACGATATTCCAACAATTTTGTGATGAGATTGTTCATGTACAGGCTTCCTCGAATGATGAGAGACAAAGAATTCTTAGTGATAGCGTGTATAAGCCAAATAGGAAATTGAATTGATTTTCCTTGTGCATTATTGTAATTACTGTATAGGTGAAGAAGAAGAATAAACCATTGAATTTGCGATAATTAAACATTATTTATTATATTTCTGATGAATTATGTTTTTTGAAAATACTGATGAATCGTGCACAATATTTCGACTGTTCCTAACAATAAGCATCAAATACTATTCCTTCTTCGTCGTAAATAAGAACCTCGACTGGAATAATTTGTTTTTCTCGCAAAAGTAGAAAAGTCGACGACTTTTTGCTCGGATATCAAAATAAACCAAATGACATTTTGATGATTTGACGTACAGCATTACAGCAGTGGGATTCTAATTCGACCAGTCGTTACGTCTCGTTACGAGACCGGCAGTCGAGATCGGTGTCGGTATCGACTGAAATTCGATTCTAATTTGGTCTCGTTTAACATACCGTTTTCACTCGTAGCTGCCTAACTTCACACTTATTATTTTTATAGGTTAGGTGAATGGTGAATATTTTTATTTAGCAAATACGATCACCTATCCTGAATATATGTTAAAAATTATCATATAATGTTTGCGAAGGCTTCTGGAAACTTGATTTTTAAAAATATCTTGTAAAAGAGCTTACTGAGATAATGAGGCAGGAGGCAACCACGCGCGGCTACTTCCACAGGCCACTAAAGTAGTTTACTGTGGCTACTTCCTAGTTGGTTTGAGAACGTGTATTTTTAAACTCAACGTTGGTTTGTATCACAAATTGACACAAATCCACCAATACAAGACTATCTTTAAAAATAGTGAATTTTAGTTGAGTCCCTCATGGAACAAATCCTTGAGTCAACAGTATATTGTTTTGTTAATAGTTAATGTTAATGCAATAATGCAACAAGACTCCAACTTTTGGGAAACTGCTTTTTTTATTTTAATGCGGGTCATTGTGCTTTCTTTTTCTCTAAATCGTAGTTGTCCATCAGCAATCAGCATAAGCCGTCCGCCCAACTAGCAAAAAAAGTTCTCTAAAATTTGTATAAGCAACTATAAGATATACTTTATAGGATACTGAAATTCTTATAACTCATTAGAAAACAATTAAATCAGCCTTATACAACCAAAAAGGGCCCATTTTTATACAACTGTTTGGTTCCCTAACGGTTCTCTAAAAAGTGTATAAAACTACTATAAGACTGCTTCATATGGCTTTATAGAGTTACTATGAAATGGTTTTATAGTGTGTCTCATAGTCACATCTACGGAACGAAATGAAAACGGTTCTATAGAAGCCTTACAAAATGGTTGTATAATGCACTATATCTTTTTTATATTAATGCTGCTATTGGGCGCACAATGGGAGCATTTTATCATTTAGCACGTTAGCGAAATATTTTGTTATTTAGTGAAGAACATAAGAACCAATTGATGTTTTAAGCAAGTCACCAAATAGATTAAGCCTTTGTAAAAATGGAGTCTTACTATTCGATCGTGAAAATGGTACAGGGAGTATTTTATAGTCATAGAAGGTTTTGGTGGTAGAAATGTTGGTGCGCTGCAAATTTTACTGATAGATTGTAGGTATGTGTTTGACAAAAAAATGAAGCGCTTCAATTTTGATCAAGTTTTACTTGAAAATTGAAAAAAAAAACTATTTTTTTTTAATCTAAAAATCCTCTTTTTTAATTGATTTTGATAGTTTACCACTACACCGACGATCCCTCTTCATAATAATGCTCCAAATAATAATTCAAGTCACATTTTACAATTTAACACTATTCAGTGCAAAAAATGGCGGCGATAGATGGCACAAGAACTCTTTATTTAAATATGGCGTTTCTTAATATAACCATTTTATTCCAAACGAATGCGTTAAATAACGTTTTAATGTTAAATGAAACGGTATACGATAGATCTATTTCATAAGAAAGTATAGCTAGGCACTATACAGCCATATTTGACAAGAAAGAAGATGTCGAACCTTGTCGAAAGGTAGATGTTGCCAAATCTTATATTGTTAGTATTTTTGAACCTTTAAAACAGATAATGAAAATCATAGACTCAAAATCACAAGTAACAGAACAAAAATCACTAAGTAGCCCAAACATCTCTCATGTACGTACAGTGCTTTCAATTTAATTTGTCACACTTTCAAAAGGCTGTAAAATACCTATTTAGTTTTTGAGCTAAAAGGTCGACCAAAAAAAGGAAATGTAGGGTTTTTCATAAAGTTTTGTGCTATTGAGTCAGATATTTTCTCAACTGTCAAATGTCAAAATCTTTTTCTCGGTTTGGGAAAACAATTCCATATTTTCTTCGTCGTCACCATTATTAACGATCGTAACATTATTAACCGTTTCATAAGTGTCCATAGACTCATTATTTTCAATATCCATGATTGGAGGAATTAGTTTGTCCTCAAGCTCTGGGGTATCAGGTTTACTTCCAAAATTGTAACATGCAATTACGGGATCATTCTCAAGAATTTGATGATATTTTTTCTTACAAGCTCTTTTAATATTTCCACTACGTTTATTCACTTTTTTCCACTGAGAATTCATATTTAATTCACTCGAACAAACAAACAATAAACTGAAATATTTTACTACAAAAGTAAGGTTACCTTCACAGTCTTATAACGCAGATCTTAGAACCAATTTATGTTGCCATACACAAGTTTATCCTGTAAGGCCTTTATAAGAGAAAAAGTCTCATTGTAGCTTGAGTCCACGTATAAAATTGTTTTATAAAGCAGCTCAATTCAACGCATTAAAATGTTTTATATACAACATTATACAGTGCTAATAAGACAAACTTAAGTAACTATTTTATAATGTTGCCAAATGAGGCAATATAGACAAACAATGTATATTATAAAACCATCATACAATACGTATACAGGTCTTATAAAATATTACTTTTGTTATTGTATAAACGCGCTTATACAGTACCATATCATTTTAAAAGAAATTATCGTATTATGCGTTATACGATGTATTGCAAAAACCACTACAAAATCATTTTATACAACAATTTTCTCTAGAACACAAAATTATCGCATCAAAACGCTTAATAATATAAAACAATCCTCAAGAAAACGCTATTCGACTGTTATAATAATTCCATTTTGCTATTTGGGCGTGGCATAAGCATATACAAATGAATCAATTGATAACGAGTTGAACTATCCTCATCTGAAATTGAGGAGCAAATTGATTTTCCACTCACGGAGTGATGTGAGGGATCATTATTTTTTTATAATTCGTAGAGTCAATGTAATAAAAACTAATATCGTCAACAACTTATAAAAATGGCTTGGTTTTCTTCCAAAACCCTCATAGGTGCCTCATTAATTTGTGAAAGTATTTTTAAAAAAATGACTAAAATCAGTAATCACCACAATCAAACTAGAATATGATCTAAATAATGTTTATTCACTCACAATCGCGCTTAAAAATTGAAAACTACTGTCAAATATTTGAAAAAGTGGTGAACATTTCTGAAAAGTGAGGTTTGTTTTTCCATTTCGGGACCTCCGATGGTCTCGTCCATTGATTAATGACACCAGTGTCATTAATCAATGGTCTCGTCTGATTTGACATTTCAAAACGAGACGTGGACGAGAGGATTCGACGATTAGAATCGCAAACTGGCCGTAGTCGTGACGTGACGTCTCGCTGGGCCGCTGGGGGCAGCATGTCGTTCGGGGAAAATAAAGCGTAAAGCGGAAAAAGCGCTGAAGCGCCACAAACTACCTGAACGCGCACACAGGGAACTGTAGCCTAGTTTATACCGACAACTTGGTCCGCGGACCAAGTACCAAATTCGGACTATATCCGAACCAAATATTTGGTTCGAATGGTGTAAACAGTTGTGGACGACTAAGCTGGTCCGCTCTTGGTTCGGTACTCGCCAGCAAGTGTACCGAACTAAATTTGGTTCGATCTGGATCAAAATTATGAGGTTATGTTGATTGTTATTATTGTGAATTGTGTTGGTTCTGAGTTTCTAAGGCAATCTGAGCGTACTTACTCATGTTTTTTTTGGTTACGAATTGTGTTGATGAATTATTTCGACTTGTTTTTGACATTTGACGAATAGCGGGCGTACAGATTTAGTTCACGCGTTGCAAGACGGTGTAAACGGGCGAAAAGCAATCATTGGTCCTACCGTACTATCCCCACCCACTTGGTCCTATCGGACCGAACTAAACGAGTTATCGATGACGATGTAGACTAGGCTATTGTGCCAACGTTTGATCCTGATGATAGTAGTACCACAGTAACCGGGTGGCTACAGAAAATCGATCAATTAGGTGACATTCATGGATGGACTGAATATCAAAAAGTGGCGTATATGCAACAAAAATTACGGGGTCCAGGGCGCAATTGGTTCAATCGCTTGGATGATTATCGAAAATCCTGGGATGAGTGGAAAACAGCCCTTACCCTTGCGATTCCTAGATCCATCGATTATGCTACGGTTTTGGAAGAACTAGTGAATCGCAAGAAGAAATCAAACGAAACTATGACGCATTACTATCATGAAAAACTTTCACTAACCCAGCAATGCAGATTAGACAATGAAACCGCTATTTCCTGTATTATAAAGGGGTTGCCACTAGAACTACAGGCAAATGCACGTGCTTTCCAGTGTTCAACAACCGATCAACTGTATGCTGGTTTTATTGCACTTATGGAACATTATCAGAGCCCTAGAGATGAGCCCAGATCAAAGAGGCCTAGGTATGAAGCTGCAACATCTCACAGTAGTTTCAGAAGAGAATCAGCGTACGAATGCTATAGCTGTGGAAAACCTGGCCACATCGCAAAGGATTGCCGACTGAAAGGTACTATTCGATGTTTCTTTTGCAAACGTTTTGGACATAAGAAGGAAAATTGCCGTCTTCGTCATCCGGCTTCATTATCATCGACATCATGGACATCTCGCCCTTCTAACAATCCAAAGGACCCTAAGACAATTCAATTAGTGTTCACCGACTACATGAAATGTACAAAAAGCTGTGCTGGATAAATGGACTACAAGTTTGGGCATATATATAGACAGTGGCAGCCAAGAAAACATCATCCACTCCAGTGTCATCAAAAAGTTGCAAATTCCAACCTACCCAACCAACAGTGTGTTGACCGCTTTTGGAGGTAGCACTTACGTTGTTAAAACCAAAGTTAAACTTCACATCAAAGACTTTGATTCAAAGTTACCTGTGAATGAGTAAAATTTGACGGAAAGAATAGAAAGTAAACATTAAAAGATCATACCCAGACTGGAATGACATACCGTTGTTAAAAGTGTACTGCTTTAATTTTTGTTTTACAGGATGCGTATGCGGATGGGGGAGATCTAAGCGAAGCGACATTTTCCGAGGACGGAAATTTAGTTAGGATGGCCGAATTGTTACCATAGAATAGTTTTCAGTTATCATTTTCTTTGCATATGAGTCACTGATTTTGGAATGCGAGTTTGTTTACCTTAACGCAGACGTGACCTCTTGTCGGGTACGGGAAAAAAGGGTTAAAATGAATCAGGCAGTGGAGAGTTGGCATTCGACGTGTTTAGACCGTTAATAAAATTCATATTTTTGGGATAATTCCCTCGTGTTTTATTTATCCACTTAACAAACTATTGAATGTGCGAAAGTTGAACATTATTGATTATATTTCTGATATGATATTATGCCAGAAAGTTTTTGTAAATCCTGATGAATCGTGCACAATATTTCGACTGTTCCTATAACAATATAGCATCAGAAGATTCCTTCTTTGTCGTTGATAAGAAATCCGACTGGTAAAATTTGTTTTTCTCGCAAAGTGAACAATCTCGATGAGTAAACAACTTATTGACATTATTTGACGATTTGACCTACAGCACTCATTAAGCAAGTTCGGCATTGTCGTCTCAGATCCGAGCAGATTTTGGTCACGTGACATCCGACGGAACAGAGCAAGGTGGAGAACAAGAACGATTCGGACTTGTTTACCTAACCTCATCACTTCCATTTTCCACAATCTTCAAATTGATCGTCTGTAACCGTGATAGAATAAGTTTCTTTCAAATATTCGTCTTGCAAGTGAATAATCTTCATTTTAATATCAAATTCGTCATCAACTGTTGGCTTATAACAAACAAAACAGTTGAATTATAACCTCATAAACACAAATCTGACAGATCAATCGCTTTCGTCGGTCCCAATACGTCGAGCAAAAAGATCGTCATCCGATCTGTCAGATGTTTTTATCGAACGATTCCGATTTACCTCTGACACATCTAGATGTCATAAACGAACGATTCAGAGCAATCAGCAATCGGAGAGGTCTGATTGCGATGCCGAACTCGCTTATTGAACTCGATACTACCGTATCGAGTTCAATGACTACTACCAGAGCCGTCTATATTAGTTGAGTTTGGCATCATCATCGCAGATGCGACCGATTTTTATTCACGTGATAACAGTCAAAACCTATACGACCAAATCACGTGCTGGAAAATTGCGTTCGATCAACACTAGCTGAAGCACGTGATCTGATCGTGTATGACTTGACTGTTCCCACGTGACAAAAGATCTGTCGAATCTGCGATGATAATAGCCTAGTTTACATCGATAACTCGTTTAGTTCGGTCCGATAGGACCAAGCTGGTGGGGATAGTACGGTAGGACCAATGCTTGCTGCCTGCCCGTTTACACCGTCTTGCAACACGTGAACTAAATGTGTACGCCCGCAATTCGTCAAATCTCAAAAACAAGTCGAAATTATTCATCAACACAATTCGTAACCAAAAAAAACATGAGTAAGTACGCTCAGATTGCCTTAGAAACTCAGAACCAACACAATTCACAATAATAACAATCAATATAACCTCAAAATTTTGATCCAGATCGAACCAAATTTAGTTCGGTACACTTGCTGGCGAGTACCGAACCAAGAGCGGAACAGCTTAGTCCGCAACTGTTTACACCATTCGAACCAAATATTTGGTTCGGATATAGTCCGAATTTGGTACTTGGTCCGCGGACCAAGTTGTCGGTATAAACTAGGCTAATGCCGAGCTCAACTCTTGTAATACAAGCCATGAAGAAATGACAAGTCATGACGTGCAACGTCGCAATTTGGACCACCGTTGACGTTTAAACGGTGGTCGAAATTTTGCATTGATTGAAGGTGCTTTCGTTAGGTGAGTTCGAGTTTCGCTCCGAGCGCGAAATTGTCTATTAACAGCCATATGCACCGTACGAGAGCTTAGCCAATCTCGATTAATTTTCAAAGTTAGATTAAGCGGTGTTTTGTATGCACCGAAGAATTCGCTGCAAGGATCGTTAATCCCTGATGAGACTTTTGACGACGTCACAAAATAACCTAGAAAAATATACAAATAACAATTTTGAAATTTATGTTGCGTGATTTGTTTTGAATTTTGCTATTTGCTTGCAAAATTTAATGAAAAATGAGCAACCATATGGATCAGTTACATCCGCAAGCCTGATATGACGTTTAGCACATTAGCCAAGGGGTTTTTCTTGTAAATTCAATATTTGGTGTAGGTATCAACTTTTATTCTTGAACCATTCGTATATTTGCTTCTCCTCTTTACTTGGGACTTAGATTTCATGATATTGAGTGGTTATTATATACTGTATACCTAGTCTAATACAGCAAGAATAACAATTCCATCCATCTGATGATAAATAAAAACATCACTTTTTACAACACAAGAAAATATATTTTAGTAGAAACAAGTGGTTAATTACATGATTTTGTAAGGAATGCCCCGAGGAATGCCCATTGATAAATTGACAATATTGTATAATTTTCAAACTCATTATCTACTTTGAAATTATTACAAATATGTCTAACTCGATGTACAAACTTTGGAAAACGCATCGTTTGACAACTCAAGGAAAGAGGAAAAACAAATATAATTAAAATAATTTCTTATATAGTTGATAAAAACACAAACCTTTCTTCTATTGGGATATCTGTTATAAATTGGGACTTGGATGAAGTCAAGAAAATTGAATGAAAAGATCTCATTTGGGAAAACAAATAAAAAGTGATGAGACCATCAGTTTTAAAGGTTTTTATTTTAGTTTATCTTGTAGAGATGATTAGTACCTAAAGCTTTAAAAAAAAAAGTAAATCAACGAGTCTATTTGTTTATGAGTCTGGGTTTACGCATAAACTTAAAATTACGAATTGAATTAGAATTAGACAAAACTTCGAGATAAGTAGCCATTAGATACCTCTACAGGATATGGATAGGTAGGTACCTACTTTCAACACCAATCCAAATTGAGTCGATCGATTGAACGATAAAAAATCATAGGTAAAATATGTGGTAGATATCAGAGTGTGATAGGTACACTGTTTTTTTTGTACCTACCTACAAAAATAGGTACCTATTCAATTCAATATTCTATTGAGCAATTCGCATTATTATGAGTGTGTTGTGGAGCAATAAATATTGCTTGATATTGATATTTAAAAATCTAAATAATCCTCCGTTGATATTCCACTTTCATAGTTTTGTCTTTAGTCGCAAAACCTCAAAATCTGTAGGATAAACATAAACAAATGAAAGACTAGATTAGAATTCGTTGAAATTCTTCGATTAAGCCTAGAAAATGGGGCGATAAGAGTTAAGCGACCGATTCAGGCTTAAGCGCTGCGGTGCATCCAAAAATTGGAATATAATCGCGATAAAGACTTCATCCGGATTAGATTTCTACGGTGCATATAGGTGTTAAGCGCGTACAATTTTTGGCGCTCCGAGTATTCAAAGCGAATACTCGAACTCACCTTTTGAAAATTAAGGTATTTTACGATTACGAGTTACGGAAAATGTTCAATAAAACAGTAACTTGAAAGAATAACTTATATATTATCGCAACAGGTATGATGTTTATCAAATTATAACATAAGATTTAACATAAAACATATCCTAACCTAAAAACAGTTTTATGATTTTTTGGGAAATAATATTGATTCTAAACAATAAAACATCAAAACCGCCAGATAGGTAGATGGTTACAGATTTTGAGATGTGATTTCCTCAGTTTCTGGAGGACAGGAGTTGATAATTACTATTATTAAAACAGAGAAACCAAAAAGCACCATCTCCGTCACGCACCAAAATGTTTCTCCAAAGTCCTAAACGAAACAGCACTCGTTTTCTATGATTTTTCCACATAACATAGAAGCTGGTGCATATGTATGAGGAATTATTCAAGATGAGGCATTAATTCATCCATTTTGCCAATTTAAATATGTATTTTTTTTCTTTAGTACCCACCCGCGCACCTACCTTATTCTTAAATTTTTAGAACGCAGAAACCACATTTATTCACTGAGCTTCTTTCTCAATTCTCACATTCTCAAAATACAATTTCAAGTTGAATCAGGGGAATGTTTTGTCGTTGAATGAAAGCACTGAAAACTGAAAGCGAAAGCGAAAGCAGTTTTGAAACGTTGAATGCATGGGAGCATAGGCTACATTCAATTTCATTTCGAAGTGGAACTGTCAAATTTCCGCTTGGCAAACGGAAATCGTATGCTACCATCTACATATGATTCCCGTAGCATATGATTCCCGTTCATAACTCAACTAAAGAAAGCACCTTAATCAATGCAAAATTTCGACCACCGTTTATCGTCAACGGTGGTCCAAAATTGCGACGTTGCAATTGTTGACCTCATGGCTTGTATTACAATATAGACGGCTCTGCTACTACCGTATCCAGTTCAATGACAGCACTACAGACTACAGCATGTCGTTCGGGGAAAATAAAGCGTAAAGCGAAAAAAGCGCTGAGGCTCCACAAACTACCCGAACGCGCCCATTGTCAACTTGCAGAGCCGTCTATAGGTGAATTCGAGTATTCGCTCTGAACGCACCGAGCACGAAATTGTCCATTTACCGTTTACCCCCATCTGCACCGTAGCAATCTAATCCGGATGAAGACTTCATCGCAATTATTTTCCATCAGGTGGTATGGAAGATAATCGCGATAAAGACTTCATCCGGATTAGATTTTTACGGTGCATATGGGGGTTAAAGCGCGTACAATTTTTGGCGCACCGAGTGTTCAGAGCGAATACTCGAACTCACCTTAGGTGTGTCTGTTATGTTCCACTGGTGCACACTTTTCTACACTACAACGCTCAGTATGGCTTTGTTTGTGGAATGTTTGTCTGTTTTTTAGGACAGAATATCTTCACTAAACTAGTAAAGATATTCTATCCTGGAAAACAGACAAACATTTCATTTCACAAACAAAGCCACACCGAGTGTTGTAGTGTAGAAAAGTGTGCACTAGTGGAGCATAACAGACACACCTAACTAGACGGTTCTGCGACTTGTGATCTGTCATCTGTCACTTCTGTCAGTGTCAGCCGTTAAATCGTATGGATTTTTTGGCTTGGATTTTGTTTAGATTTGATATTTGATTTTGATTCAATGCCATTGAAGCGGTGAAGCCATTGCTTCTAGTTGTCTGTAGTATCTGTACTAGGTGTGAATGGTCTTTTTGGGCATTGAGAGTTTATAGATCAATCCCATAAGTGATAAAAAGATAGAATATTAGAAACGATATCGTTCCACCATGAGTGATCCAAAATCTTTCCTATATCAGTTTTGCCAGAAGAATAAAGTCGATCCGGCTTTCGAAGCACGCCCGACGGGTAAGATTAAAAATTTCTACTACTGTTAACTAATAAGCCAATAGCCAATCATTCTACAAGACAAGGAGGTGAGTAGGTGAGTCTGAAATAAGTGTGCATTTTGTCATGGAGAATCTCGTGGTGAATAGAATAGGTGTGTTTGTTATGCTCCACTAGTGAACACTTTTCTACACTACAACAATCAGTGTGGCTTTGTTTGTGAAATGTTTGTCTGTTTTTTAGGATAGAATATCTTCAATAAACTAGTAAAGATAATCTATCCTAAAAAGCAGACAAACATTTCACAAACAAAGCCACACTGAGTGTTGTAGTGTAGAAAAGTGTGCACTAGTGGAGTATAACAAACACACCTAATATGTACTAGGATAATCCACTTTATATCACTTCATACTTCATGGTGATAGCAATTTTGTTATAGAAATGTCTTCATATTTTCCTAGGAAATACAGGGTGTCCGGCATGTATATGGCATAATTTCGGGAGGGTATTATAAGGAAGATCAAAATATCCCTGTTTGTCATAAAACTTTGTTTTCTGAAGTGGCTCCTAACGGAGATACAGAGCTCTTTCGAACCGGCTTGTATAATTTGATGTTGTGTAGACCATAAAGACTCATAAAACCATAGTAAAGTCCCCGGTAAAGTCAACATTTAAAATTGTAGGAAGAACTAGGAGCGGACTGGCCATCAGACCTTTTGAGCCCAAGTTTAGACAGGTGTCATTTTACAGAGCTGAAAACCACTTTTTCAAATATGCATGTACCTAAATACTCTGATCTTTTTGTATAAAAAAAACAAAAACTAACCGTTTTCGAGAAAAATAGGTTTTTGTTTTACAAGGTTATTGCAATAAAACACTAAAATACTACGGCGAGACAGCAATTGTTGGTATTTTAGGAATTGAGAAATTTGTCAACACCTGGGCCTCAGATTGATTGCCTATACTAGAATTGGTTAAAAATTGATAAAAAAACAAAAAAAAATGAAAATTATCAAAAAAAAATCAAGTAGGTACAGGTACCTACATACCTACCTAGCTGACTATTTTTTTTTTATTTAATTTTTTAAAATTTGACAAATTCTAGTACAGTCAATCCTCGAGTCTATCACTCTGAGAGTGTCAAAGAAATCTTCAATACCAACAATAACCACAACCGGTGTCTTGCCGTAGTAAGTATTTTGGTGTAGGAATTATTGTTATGATCTCTAAAACAAAAAATTATTTTTCTCGAAAACAGTTAGTTTTATGGGAACAAAAGAGTAGTACCTACCCTTTTTGATGAGAAAAGGTCAGAGCTCGGGTCAGTGTATTTGAAAAAGTAGTTTTCAGCTCTGTAAAATTACACCTGTCAAAAATTGGGCCCAAAAGATTTGGTGGCCAGTCCGTTCCTGGTTCCTCCTACAATTGAAAATATTGACTTTTCTATGGTTTTATCAATCTTCATAGTCCACACACCATACTGAAGTTTCATCAAATTATACAAGCCGGTTCAAAAGTTAAAGCTAAAAAATTAAATCGATGGGTACCCCTTTAGGGCTCTGTATGTCCGTTAGGGGGCAATTTAAAAAACAAATTTTTATGACAAACTGGGGTAATTATGACCTCCCCTTGACGAAATTATGCCATATACTTACCGGACACCCTCTGTATATTTCTCTACAGGGTGCCACAGATTCGAGTGCATGCATGGGGATCTCAGTTATTAAAAGAGATACAGGGTCGGTTAAATGGTTGCAAAGTTGCACATTTTTATGCTCAACAAAATGCCGTTTTGAAATTTAAAAAATGTCGACTACTTCCGAAGATATACAGGGTCGATTAAATGGTTGCAAAGTTGCGCATTTTTATGCTCAACAAAATGCCGTTTCGAAATTTGAAAAATTCAGACTACTTCCGAAGATATCCGGAAAAAACCTAAATTTCGCAAAAACGTTATTATTATTTCCTGAGTTTATTTGGGAAGATATTGTAAAGTGTAGAACTGAGAATTACTGAATTACTGACTGAATTACACTTTCTCATTGCCACTTTTTCTCCTCTACAAGATGGCGGTATCAAATTAAAAATCTGACGTTTCGTCTTTGAGCGGCCATCATCAAGTTCATTTTTTTAAATACGGACCTGGATTTTTTATTTTATTTTTAATACGTTCTTAATGTATTGAGGTATCGCAATCGTCGAAAAAAATACTCATTTAAAAAATAATACCAGAGAAAATTAGTTAGGCAACCCTTCTCTCCCTAGCTCATAGTTTGGTTCAATAATCCATCTTTATTCGACACGTTATTCTTATGAGAGAACATGCACAACGAAACAAGCCTAGTTGACCGAACCAAAATCGAAATAACATCCAATAACGATATACATTTGATGAAATTTAATTTAATCCACAAATGATATGGAAAATAAAAAAAAACATATAAAAATCTGGATTGATTTCTGCAAGTGTTCAAGAATATTGCCATTTTAACAAAATTTTGAAAATAACAATAATAGGTGAAAAATAATTGAAAATATTGAAGTTGCTAAGGCAACCCATTGCTCTACACCCTCATCTAACTACCTCAATGCCTCAAGGACGTCAAAAGATAACTAAAAATAAAATAAAAAATCCAGGTCCGTATTTGAAAAAATGAACTTGATGATGGCCGCTCAAAGACAAAACGTCAGATTTTCAATTTGATACCGCCGTCTTGTAGAGGAGAAAAAGTGGCAATGAGAAAGTGTGATTCATTTTACAATATCTTCTCAAATAAAGGAAATAATAATAACGTTTTTGCGAAATTTTGGTTTTTTCCGGATATCTTCGGAAGTAGTCTGAATTTTTCAAATTTCGAAACGGCATTTTGTTGAGCATAAAAATGCGCAACCTTGCAACCATTTAATCGACCCTGTATCTCTCATAATAACTGAGATTCCCATGCATGCACTCGAATCTGTGGCACCCTGTATAGAATAAATAGACCGTCCGCGTCATATTTTGACTCTCGTCGCTGAGATTTCAAACACTGGATATAATATGATTGTTGAGCTCAAAAAAAGAAAATTCAGTGACCGGACCGGACCGGACGTGTGCTAGGCATACCCAAGATCTCTTCGCAATATTGTCGTATCGGTAAAATTTTTTCAACAGCGCAACTACCGGCTTATGGGAAATTCTTGCCGGGCTCTTGATGATATCATATTAATTATTGTTCATTCTGTTCATTGCCTTAAGCGAAAACATGCATCAGCAACCGAGTACTCTTTCACAGGATGGCGCCTTTATTTCAACAATCTAGTTCGTGCAAACCTTATGGCACTGATTTTTTACTCTCAGATTGTTATATTATTTTGATGTGCTGACATGCGATTCACAAGATATTTAAAAAAGCAATTTTTTTTCCAGAAGAAAAGTTAATTTTCACTATGCGTAGCACTAGGGTTGAGACCTTGGTTAAGACTGTTGTGTTAGTGGGTTTTGTGGTCAATTGACCAAGTGCGTGTCAAATTCTTTAGTTTTGCTAAAAGATGACGACTTGATTCATAGTATATTAAACAAGTAGCGACAGCTACATATACCTACCTGAACGTGGTCAAATTTCGTTCTGTCTCAATGACAAAATTCGCCTCATTTATGCATTGCTAACATTATGTAATGTGAAATAAAACTATACCGTAGCAGATTCCATGACTTCAATGATACTGATACATAAGAAGTGAATTACATATCAAGTTATAGAATACGATTACCCACTATGAAGTATGTCTTAAGATTTATGCGAAGTGTAAAATTCTTGATTTAGAAAACAATTTTTAATTTCAAAATGTTAGCAAGGTATAAATTAAGCGAATTTTTGTCATTGAGACAAAAAGGAGTTGACGTGAGCTGTCGCTAATTGTTTTCTATTATACTATGCCTGATTCATTACATATCGTCCGAGATAAACGGGTATTTATTGAGAAACATCCGAGGAAACATCTAACCCAGCATCTAACGAAAAGTGAATATTATACCGCAAAAAAAAACATAGAATTTCATTAACTGGCACAAAAAAATGGATAATAATAATTTAACAATACTTATGACATCGACTACTAGCAGGGAGACTAGCAAGTACTACGTAATGTAATGTAGTAATGTGGATAACGAAATAGTACCAACACTAAATCCGTGCTTGAAAAATAAAGTCATCTAAGAATTTTGTGTAATACGCAAAAAACATTTTTCAATTTGTGGAAGTTGTCACTGAGTTACTCTGAGTTTTCGTGAAAATCAAGGGTGAGCTTAGCCCTCCATCTTGAAAATAAGGGCGTTATGTGTTTTCTCCGATTCTTACGAGAAAATATCATAGAAGCAAAGTTGTTCAGAATAAGACTTCTAACAACTTTTGCACGAACTTTTGTTGAGGACTTTTTTTTAAATCATGATTACAAATCTTCAGGTTGATTCCATAATATGGCATGTGTGAATTCATTTTATAGTACGAAAGTTGTGCAGAATTACATTCCCATCCCGCGCGGTTTGTGGCGGATTTTGTCGGGTCCAAATCGGTCAAGATCTCGGTCCACCAGGCATAAAGCTACGTAGCACACGTCCGGTCGCTAAATTTTCATTTTTTGAGCTCAGCAATGATATTATTTTCAGTGGTTAAAATCCCAGCGACTCCGACGAGAAAATCAGTCAGCAAATGTCATTATCTGACGGTCTAAAATTGAGGATATCTTTACTTTTTAGTGTGTTCTTGATAATATACCTTATAAATCTTCATCAATTTGCCGGGTTTGGGTCCAACCAAAAATCTTATTGTTTTTTGTTTTATGAGAAAAATTCCTTCAAATTAATGAAAACGTCCTCTACAAAAAGTGATTATCTTGCTGTACTCTATTCATCATGACAAAAAGTGCACTTATTTCAGGTTTGCCCTGTTTATTCTATAGAAGCCAAAAAGTGCACTTCCTGAAAATGTCATTATAATTGAAGAAAGCATAGCCTATCTCTTGGTCTATCTATAAAATTTTGAACTTGGCAAAAATCACCAATTTTTTATGATTTCTTCAAAAATGGGTCATATTATTGCCAAAGTTTACTAATTATTGCCAAGTTGAAATGAAATTTTCAGTAGAGAAGTGCATTCATTTCGCCCCACTTTCGAATGGTGCTATCCATTTTCATCAAAAGTTAAATAGGAGGAAGTTTTGAAAAGTGCCTTTTTTTTAAACGTGGCAGAACTAAACAATCTTCGAGACAATCTTTTGGAAAAATCACCAAGACGCGTAAACTGATGAATTGAAGCTTTTAAATTCACAGGGCTATCTATTATATTGTGACCCCCACCTATTGCTTTTATTATAAGTGGTAGAAAAAAACTTCTAATACAAAAGTCTTTTTTTTTTACGTAGTATCTTTTGGTAATATCGGAAATGAAAAAATTGACTTTACAAAATGAAAAAAATATGTAGTTATGTATATATATTTTTTTAATAGTACACACTGTATATTATGGCTAAATTCGCTAAGCAAATTTGCCAAAACGCGTAGAGGCTAGAAAAAGAGTGTGACGTCACCTACGCGCTTATCTACTGTAGTCATAGGTAACGTACTGTAGTTATAGATAAAGATAAATAAAATGTGACTGGTGTTATACACGGTTCGGCATTTTAAATAATATTATGGGGGCAAGAAAGTGGAGTTTTGTCATTTGTGTCTGAGTGCACTAACCGACAAGTATAGAACGCTAACGAAAATTCTAGTAAAGCAAAAAAAAAATAATGGTTTGCGGCAGTCAGACTACATATTATCAAAAACTACGTCACGTCTACCTTCGGCAAATTATGTGAATCTTCTTCCTGAAAAAAAAACTTTCCTGATATATAATGGCAAAACACATGCAAACTTCAATATTTTTTTGACGTCTAACGTCACAATAACTGCATATAAGTACGTCCCGTCTTCCCAGCAAGTATCTGACGTCACAGTGCGTTTTGTTCTCTAAACCAAAGCATTCATTAGAGAGTTATTGGAAGTGAAATAAGGTCTAGCAATAATAATGCTAGCATTATTTTGACAACTACGCATGCGCATTTGCCTCGTTTGATAAAGCTAGCGTTAATAACGTTTGTGCTCGACTTTATTACGGCACCAATAAAGTCGAGCCGTATTATGGTCATTTCGGCGTTATTTTGACAAGTTTGGCAGTTTTTTGTCATTTGACAATCATTATTGTAATTATTTTTTGTCTGTTCACGTTTAGACGGAATGGTTTTCAATTTTTATTTATAATAGGTTTTTGTTTTCCTGCATTTTCTCAGGGTGTGTTGTGGATAAAAATCAAAATAAGTTTAATGAGTGAGCAACAAAAACCGGCTACGTTTCTGTTAGGAGGATGATGTATTGATCTAGTGCGTCTCCGTGAATTAATCAATATATGTACCTATAAACAAATTCAATTATTCCAAACTTTGAAACTCCGGATCAATAGAGATTTCAAAAAAATAAACCAAAACAATTAATATACATAACTAAAACACTGGTTTGAAGATTTTTATTTGTTTGTTTAATCATTTCAACGATGTTGAGTTTATGTTAGAAATAACGAAGAGCCGTGAGATATCTGACAAGAGTGACAAGCGTGACAAGCCATATTCATGCAGGCTCCAATAACTGTTTTTTTTCGTAAGCAGTAACGTCAAGCAGTATTAAAATAAGGTATTTGCACTAATAATGCTAGCATTATTTTCAAATTTCCAATAACTCTTTATTTTCAACGGCTGCTGTTGTATTTGGGATTGATTTTTTTTGCAAGCACACTTCGAATATAGTTCATATCATATCATCATTATTATCATATCGAAATCTTTGTTTTACAATACTTTTAATGTATATTATTTTTTTTGTGGACAGATCTATTTTAATCAATTAATCACAGGATATCACAATAATCGTTTAAATAGGATAATATTATCACAGCTTTTCAAATGCGTTGGTAGAAGATTAAACTATTAAACTCATGTAAGCCTTTATACATCATGGAATTATACATTTGGTTTGATATACATTTATCAACAAGAATAAAGTCACCACAATTTCTAGTCCTATAATTATGCACATCTCTAAACAGTATCACTTTGATGATGAATGATAGATGTTTTTCTTCTGAATCAAAAGTGTATAATATATGTTGGTATTTGGTTCAGCCGATTTTGGCTATTCAAGTTCAAAGTCACATTCAATCCATCCAGGAATTTTAGCCATACTCAAAAATTCTTTTTTTTTGTCACTGAAAGAATAGATTCATTCAAATACAGTGACTGGGAAAATAAGTCGAAAAAAATTTCATTGCCTCCTGGACAAATAAGGTAGAATCCAGATCAACGTAATGTTATTCACATGAAACTTCCAACTTGAATAGCGTGAAAACGACTGACCAAATACCAACATACATTATATATTTGGAATCAGAAAAAAAAAGATCTATCATTTTGGCCATTAATATACAGGGTGTTCCATTTAACTTCATCAATTTTTTCAATATTGTTAAATCGATTTTTTATTTCCGCTATTACTAAAAGATACTAGTGATCGACCGATACCGATACCGATACCGATACCGATATGATCGGTTATATCGGCCATGGGCATCGGCCGTATGTATCGACTATATCGGCCATACCGGCCAAATAACGAGAATAATTGACAAAAAAATCACTAGTAGCTTGCATTTTTATTCAAATAGAGGAATTATCAAGGATAAGAAAAGTTTGAAATGAAGATAAATATCATTGAATCCCCACAATAATGTAAGTTACCGTTTATTACAGCGGTGCTTAGTGTTTTGACACCTCGGAAAAAAAAACCGTTTTATTTTCCTCCGAAAAAATCCGTTTTTCTCCCACTGATAAAAAAAAACCTAATTTTTCCTTCATACAAACAAGAACTTGAAAAAAATCAAACTCAAATATTATTTCAAAAACTAAATCAATGGGTAAAAATCTAAATTTATTCGGATTTATATTTTCTCATCGCTGTTCAAAACAATATGTAACTCTCTCTCTATTAACTTATATTCCACAATTTTTGAAGAAAGAATCACTAAAAACTATGTAAATGGGTTGTTTAAATAGGTAACTAACAAAACAGCAAAAGACAAATTGAAAATGATTTTTCCCAATTTGACCTGTTTTTTTTTGTGAAAAATACCCTTTAATAAAAAACGGTGTTTTAAAAACACTAGCGGTGCCAAAGTTCTCTATTATCTTGAGTTGCGCCACAAGTAATTAGAGATTTCAAGTTTGAAATACTTAAATTAAAGACATAAAACTTATTTTGCTCACAATAAATATTAATAATATTAATTAGTGCTATTATAATGACCAAGAGGCCGATACGCCGATATGTATCGGTATCGGCCGGTTATCGGTATCGGCTAAAACAGTCATATCGGTCGATCACTAAAAGATACTTCGTGAAAAAACCAAAAACTTTTGTATTTAAAGTTTCTTTCTATCACTCATAATAAGACCTGTAGGTGGGGGGTCAAAATATAATAGATAACCCTGTACAGTCGAAAGCATATGAATTCGCACAGACAGTTATTTTTTGACAACCCTCGTAATATGCATAGCTGAAACACAGAAGAAACCAACTGCTGAAATAAACCAGCACACATGTGATCTGCTCTGCTAGATCGTTTCACTGTCTCCGATCAAGTGTCGTTTGTTTACTTCGATGATTTTTGGTTTTAAACCATGAATAACAAGAATCATCAACCCACTGCGTTGAGTATTGTATAGTATCTGCGCTGGGATTGGTTTGAGGTGATATATATTTAGTAATCTCATGTAAAAGAGATTTTCTATTACCTTCTTATATTCTGTTTTCCACATGAATATCTTACATACTAGCCAATAATTCGATTGCCTTTCGCCCCTCGCATCACTGGATAATATACATATCTGAGAAACCGTGCATCTTGTTGTATCAAGATTATTTGAACTAAGCCGAAATAATCAATCCCAAAACCAAAAACCAGCTTTTTTGTTTACTTATGACTTGTCATTTTGACAAAAGTGATGTGTTACTGACAAAGTTTGGGATTTTACGAGAGTTGTTTAAAAATATTAACCCCCATATGCACCGTAGAAATCTAATCCGGATGAAGTCTTTATCGCGATTATCTTCCATACAACCTAATGGAAATTGGAGTCTTCATCCGGATTAGATTTTTACGGTGCATATGTGGGTTAAGTGCATTCCTTTTAAAATCCAATCACTCATGAGCTAGTCGCACTTGGGCAACTCCGAGCTGCTCTAAATAGAACGCGTTATTTTGCGGATAGATGCGGGTCCATGGACGTACTAATGGCCGATTGCACCAAACAATTTTGAGGCTACTTAACTATAACATTGAACTCGATACTACCGTACCTGGAAGGGACCCATCCGTGCTGTTTACTGAAGACAAATTTTCGACTAGAAAGAGATAGAGACAGAAAGGGGTGTCTATCTTTGTCATATCTGTTGACATAATATATTAGCTGTGTTTGTTATGCACCAGCACACTTTTTTACACTGCAACACTCAGTGTGGCTTTGTTTGTGAAATGTTTGTCTGTTTTTTAGGATAGAATCTTAGTACGTTTAGTAAAGATATTCTATACTAAAAACCAGACAAACATTTCACGAAGAAAGCCACACTGAGTGTTGCAGCTAATATTATGTTCAATCAATATGTAGCTTTCTATAGTTTGGGTGCCAAACAAAATGGTTAATTTCTGCAGTGCATTTGGGTGTGGTAATAAATACACTCCAGAAAAGTGGATTTCATTTTTTGGCTAAGTGATATAACTCCAATTATCAAGGACAAGGGCATGCACCTTAAGTATACCTACACGAAATTGTCCTAGTTAAAAGGGCCCTACTCACACAGCACACTCCTGCAGCAGGGGCAATCTAGGCCTGCCGCAGGAGAAACTTCCTTGTAAAGTACGTTTTGTTTTGAAAATGTGACAATTTCACATCCTGTTCGAGTTCGTTGGTACTACTAACATCATTTCCAAAGTTTGTTTTCTCATATCTTGCTATAAATAATGCTAGGAAGGTATGAAGGGGCCCTTACCGCCCTGCTTAGAAGGCGATCTAGGAAATTGCCCCAATCGCCCTGCCTCTTAGATTGCCCCTGCTGCAGACGTGTGAGTAGGGCCCTTTAGGAATTGACGATGGTAAACACTCCAAGAAATGCAAAAGTTCTATTCGGACATTCCTCAAGCCCCCTATCAAAAAACACCATATTTATTAGTTTTAATGTGACCTCAAAAATAAAAGTATTTTCATTTTTATTTTAAGCTATTATAGTTTTCCAAGTTTATACCTCAATACACAGGTTAAACATATAAATCACCCTGCACCTACTACCTACCCTGTATTTTCTCAACTATTTAATCGAATTACGGATCATCTAAGTATACTTCATTATTTACTAATTTGTTTCTTATTTTGCATTTTTCCAGATAGTTATTTGAAATATAAAGATCCATCATATCATGATAATTAAGACTACTAAGTATGCACATAATTATTGTAGTCATTTTTTCCAAGCAAATCAACCGCTTTTTCAATTTATCTTCAAACTATTTGAAAACCTCCGACTTCGCATAAGGGCAATGAGTGTGACAAAGATAGCATCCCCTTTTCAGTCCAATCAAAATATACCTATGCGCCAAAAAAATACGACTAAAATTGCCTCAGTTGTCGACACGACAGGGGCCCTTCCAGTTACGTAGTATCGAGTTCAATGAACTATAAGGGACCCTTAACTTGACAGTTTTGCATGCAAAATTGTCAAGTCAAGGGTCCCTTAGCGTTAAGTATCCTCAAAATAGGTTGGTGCAATCGGCCATAAGAGAGAATTGGACCGGCCGCTTCCAATAAGCGCTTGCTTGTTTAGTGACGCCAACATGTCATTTTACCGTGCCGGGCAACTAGCTCAAAATTTGTTTTGAGAGGTAAAAATTTGTTTTTGCGGGTAAATAGGCCCAGCAAACAATTTTCAATCGGCTGTCTGTCGGCCGAGCGCCTCTATGCCGCCACAATATCGTCTTCTCAACAATGGCATCCTGCGCTGGCCCGATTCGTATGTGCACCCGCGGCCTTTATCGGCCCATTATCGGCCGCTTGACGGCAAGATACCGACAACTTCTCCTTGCCTTCTATTTACCGTATCAGTTTATTAGCTGCCCGACGACATCTTTCCGTTGACGTTTATATGGACCAGCCCTTAATGGCAAGACTTTTTTTGTACAAGTTGACCGTTTTATAATGACCTCCCCTTTTTCTTTTTTGTTTCCCCTGTAGAAGAAAATGTTATATGCAAAAGTTTTAGGGCTCAGTGTAAACTATTTGCAGCATAAACTTTCGTACATACAAAGGGTTGGAGGAACGAAAATATATGCCGCAAATTGCGCTTTAAAATAACTGTATTAACCATTTTATTCTTCAGGGTGAAACAAAAATGATCAAAGAGATGGATTAATTATTACAAGCGATCACCCTGTACATTTTCATTAGATATATCCGTTTGCCAATGTAAATTAATAAACAAAGATTCCAAAGATTTGATTAAGAATAATAAGCATAGTGATTGAATACCAAATTTTTGAAGACCTGAATCTCAATACTTTCAAGTAAAAAAGCCAATAGCTTAATTTCTTGAGATTCTTGTTTATCACGAATCACGTTATTGTGGCAAACCTGGTGAAATTTTTGAAAAATCCAAAAATATGATACAAGATCTTTTCATTTTATTAGAAAAATAGAATAAAGAATATAAGTATATAGATCAAAAACTAGGTAGTTAATTCTGATGCGTCAGTGAAAAAGTAACAATAAAGACAACAGTTTTGAAAAAGTGAAAGTGGGTTTTATAACGAGCGTATGTACGTATACATTGAAATTTGACATTAAAAAAGACTGTCATGATGGAAAAATGAGTATATTATCTTCACTTGAAGAAAGTCATCAGAAGTCTTTGAGTGATTTTTGTATTTGCGTAATTAGTGATGCAACCAGCGAATATTACCGACCGAATATTCCCATAAATTCCGTAACTTACGGTAATATTCGCTCACACTCAAAGGAATATTCGCTTTTGGGTAACATATCACGAAAATATTACGGCTATATTACCGAGAATATTCCCGGAATTACCCGAATAAATTCGCATTAGAGTGGCAATACTTCAAGGAAAAGTCAATGAATAGAAAATTCCTGTTTTTTTTGTTGCCAACAATATGTTAAAAATGCTACCAGAATGCAGCAGTATTTGATTATACGTCAAAAATGGGCAAAAAATCTCAAACAAAAATTTACAGAATATAATGCGAGGTGATTTTTGAAATATTCTCTCATTATGGATATTATTCAATTTTTTATGAAATATACTCTACTATTCAGTGGGTCCCATAAATAATGTCTAATTTCATCAAAAATGCAGTGTTTTTTTTTGGAAAACGTTCGGACCTATCAATTTTTATTTTTATGTGTGTTTTTTTTATAGTCTATTCATCTATAGAGGGTAACTCAAAAATAAGCTGTGTTATTTGAATTGAGGGATACGGGGTAATCTAAAGTGGAAAAAAAACATTTATAAGGTCAAAAATATGCTGTGAAGAAGTCCTTAA
This sequence comes from Orchestes rusci, assembly GCA_958502075.1. NCBI lineage: Eukaryota > Metazoa > Arthropoda > Insecta > Coleoptera > Curculionidae > Orchestes > Orchestes rusci. The sequence goes on from OY293304.1 coordinate 39,807,926, forward strand.
TTTGTCTTGTAGTTTTCGAGATATGCTAAAAAAACTCAGATACTTCCGACGGAACGTACTTATATTCAATCATTGTGACGTTAGACGTCAAAACAATATTAAAGTTTGCATGTGTTTTGAGTTCGTCAGTATAGAACATTGCCATTAATTATCAGGAAAGTTTATTTATCCTCCGCAAATATGGAGGACGGTTTCCAGAAAGGAGATTCACATAATTTGCCGAAGGTAGAGGTGACGTAGTTTTTGATAATATGTAGTGGTTGACAAAGTGTTTTATCTCGGCTTTCAAACGTTTTCAAAATTCCGTCTCACTTCCGCAAACCATACTTTTCTTTTTGCTGTCTGCATTGGTTACTCACAAGAATTTTCGTAACTGTTCCATCTATACTTGTCGGTTTGTGCACTCAGGCACAAAACTCCACTTTCTTGCCACCATAATATTATTTATAATGCCGAACCGTGTACAACACCAGTCATATTTCATTTATCTTTATCTATGGCTACAGGACGTTACCTATGACTACAGTAAATAAGCGCGTAGGTGACGTCACACTCTTTTTCTAGCCTCTAGGCGTTTTGGCAAATTTGTTCAGCGAATAACGCAGAAAATATTTGACTATTTTTTAAAAAACTACATAGGGGTTCATGTTACACCTATATCTACCATTTTCAATAAAAAACTAAATTTTGTGGACATACCTATTATTGATCATATCTTGTGTGTTCTAGTATCATGGGTGGATATAGGTATATGCTATTCATAAAAAAAAACGATCAGGACCGCACTGTTACCGCCGTCGGAACAGTTTTGAAGGTCACCAGCTCAAATGTACGATACGTCACGAGATATATTACTGGTTAGTGTATATGTTACAGTAAATGTTAGGAATTCAGTGAAAGCTAGCTTTTACTAGTTGATGCTAGCAATTACTTGATCCGTTAGGAAATGTTAAATTATGAAGAATATTGTACACTTTCACTAGTGAATGTTGGAGAAACTTTATCAAATCAACTTTTACTGAAAGCAGTTAGGAAAAGTTCTCTTTAAAACTTATTTCCGCCATTTAACTAACTCAAGGTGCACGGGGCACTAAATGATGTCGCTCACGCGACATCAAAATTTTTGCCAAACCCAAACTAACCCAAACTAACCCAAACGAACCCAGACTAACCTCTACTGAGAATACTTAAGTATTTTCTATAATACGGTATCTGAACAATGTTCACATTGTACACCTGCGATTCATATAACTCTCGTATTTTCCAGAGCGTCTAATATGTCGGCGAATTCCAACTCGGACCAAAAAGGATATTTATAATGACGATAATAATTTTCAGTTTAACAGCTTTCACTAGAAAAGTTACGTGAATGCTAACAATTACTAGTAAAAGTATGATGAAGTCGATCGAATTCAACTTTCACTAGCTAAATGTTTCCAAATCAGGAAAAGCTTACTTTTCCTAGTAACAGTTAGCTTTTACTGATTACCAGGTTTTACTGTGACATAGATACTGTGATGGTATATTCATGTTTATTTTTTAAAAGGGGATACATTTTTTCTATTCAAAAATTTGAAAACAAAACAAAGGAACAAACTGATTCTTTATATATTATAGTTTTAAAAGTGTATTGCAGGCAATTGCAATAATTGCAAAATCATCCTGGTATTTTTATTTTTTCCGTAGAGACACACTTGGACCATCAAACTAATGCTGACTCAGTTGACATGCCAGTTTGTCAATAGTTCATTTTTCTCTGTAACGCGTTTTAATATGTTCATTGTATTTTTCTAGGCCCCAAACATAGGCAAAGATTTTTATGTGAGGTCCGAGTCGCAGGCCATAGTTATGTTGGAGCTGGAAACTCCACAAACAAGAAGGATGCCCAAACTAATGCTTCGAGGGACTTCATCAGCTATTTATTGAGACAGGGGGCAATAGCTAAAAGCGATATTCCATTTGACTTGGATTCTGCTCCTGTGCTTGTTGGACAAGGTACTCACTCTTTGAGTGCTTTTTTATAATAACATTGTCAACATATTCCACATTATGAAAAGCGGATTTTCTAACATTCATAAGAAAAAGATATCTTGAATGTTAAAAAAGTTTTAAACTTATTATAGAGTGTTCCAAAAGAAAACTGACATACTCAATTTGACAGCAGATTCCCTATAAAAAAATATATCGATAGACCCCAACTTGTCTGTTCCGATGGTTCAAATTAAAAGAGTGTCAAAGTTTAATTTGAATTTTTGATTTTTTCTACAAACTTTTAAAATAATTTGGTTATTTTGATGAACATGTTTGACATGAAATCAAATCTGACCTTGGTATGACTCTTACTTCTAGTAAGGGGCACTACTTAACCCTTAACGCCGTTTTGACAAATTCTTCTTTGTTCGTACTCGTACTTTATCTTTAATTCAAAAATCGATTTCTTCGTTATATTCACATGGAAAAGATAATCCCTGCAAAAGATATTAGCACTTGAAGTAATCCAAGTAGTGTGGTGTTGGTTTTAAATAGCAAATTGAATTGCATATTGCATTGATCACTCCAAGTGCAAATATCTTGATTTTGACGGGAGAGTTTTCTTCGAACGACGAGACCCAATTCAGTCCATTAGGAACTCTGAATTTCAGTCTCAAGACGATTTTATATGATTTGTTCGAATGGCATACCCTGCAAACACACCCTGACTTTACCCGCTCTAGCCAACCAAATAGTCTGCTCCAAATAATTAACGCACCACCTCCAATTTTTACGTAAGACTGTATTATCCACAGTTTCGAAAAGAATTGAGTTACCTGCATTTTTTCCCCGACCCATGATGTTTAAACATGTCCCAGGGTAAATCTTGATATCTCCTTTGAAAAAGAAGCTGTCAAGCTGAACAAGGAATAAAAGCATTGAAAAAGAACAAGGCTTCAAGGTTTTGACAAAAAAAAAATCTATTAATTTACTAAATTCTACACAGTATTTTACATTTTTACGTAATTAAATTCGCAGTTTACTCCATGCTTAGTATAGGAACACTGAATATTCGAACCACTCTGTAGAATTTAGTGATCAAAATAGTTTTTTTTGTGTCAAAACCTTAGAGCCTTGTTCTTTTTTGATGTTTTTATTTATTGTTCAGCTTGATACCTCCTTTTTTGAAGGAGATATCAAAATCTACCCTGTTTTCGCTACAGTTTTCTTTTCCGTGTTTTTATCAGTGTAGTACCTATCTATACTTACCATTACGCTTATACTGGAGATTGCTCAAAGTTAGAGTATAAGACATGATCTTTTCATCAAAACAACATAATCTCCAAGAAATGTTGTCCTGACAAACAGTGCATCGTCTAGAAGAAAGCCCAAACATACATGGTTAGGAGAAATTACCAGAACGGTCGATTATTTCAAAAGATACACGAGTTAGAAAAAACTGTCTCTTATAAAAGTTGTGGTGTAACAGTACATTTTTCATTTTGTGACATTCAATGGAAATGTTGGGTGATTTAGTTTATTGTTAACTTTTTCAGCGGAATAAAAAAAACCTATTTTACTGGACTTGAACATTTTTATTAATACACTCAAAACTTACAGTTTTGTTCCACATATCACTCGCACGACACTTCAATATACACTCGCGATGAGCGTCGGTGGTTGGTGGTAGTAATAAGCAGCACTCTGTTAACCCTTTGGGGCATTTGAGGTCCTGGAAAAGGCTAATTAAATTGTAATAATCATGAGCATACCATCGTAATCATCATAAATCATGACACGTTTCTTTAGCAGCCTTGACCCAAACTAATACAGCAGTACTAACCTTGAATTTTTATTGTCCTGGAAAACCAATAGTTGATTCCTGTTGGGTTTTCTGGAGCCCTAAACTTGGGTTTTCTGTTCGATTTTATAAACAAAACAGTGAGGTTATGGTCACCCAGCTGGCGCTCGATTTTGGTACGGTGTTGCCGCTACCATTTTCTATGACTGACGTCATACTTGGGTGATATTTTAATTGGGCTGTTTAGTGAAGAAGGTTTGATTTTGACGGGAGAGTTTCACTTCTTCGTTTTCCATGGATTTTCTTACTCTGAGGGTAGTCGTTCAGCTGTTCTAATGAAAAGTCGATTCTCACGGTTCCGAGTAGCTCGGAGCAGAACTACATTTCTAGGCAGTACGCTTCAGTACTGTGAGCGCAACCTGCTGCAGTACTTGGAAACTCGTAACTTTTTATGAATAGGAGGTGTACCTGTTGGTAAAGGATAGAGGAGATTCCTTGTCGCACTACGTGAATCCTTGTCGATTCCACTCTTCTAATTACCTTTAATCGTCCATTTTCGAACAGAACGGAAAAAAGTTTAGAAGCGTGGTTTGAGTAGCAATTTTAGTTCTCACGAGAAACTGCAGCCCCAATCCATTACCAGAGTTTGGCTGGTTCTCAATCGAGGTTTACGAGGATTGGAAAAGTTGCAATTGTAGGCGAATCGACGTCCCTGTTGATTGGAACATTGTTGGACATTGTGGAGTGACTTTCGCACCCAAAAGGGGATTAAAATCTCGTGAGGAAATTTTGATCATGTGGTCATGAACGTTTTTCTTGTTTTAAACGGGTTCGTACAACGTTGTTTCTTTTTAGGGTTTTTTTTTAAACGATTTAATTTGGCTATTTGGCAATATTTGTGGACTGAATTGGGTTATTCCCTTGGAACTGGACAAATTGGATTCCCGAAGTGTGGACTCTGGATCGTTCCTGCACGTGTTGACTGACGTAACAATAATTCTGCCCATCTGCGCACCCACTACACCCCGTACGAATTCTATCGACGTTCAGCAGTGGCTAAATGGTCATACAAAGATAAGTTATTTTATCAGTGCATATTGCGAATACGATTTTGAATTGCAATAAAATCCTTACATATATGTACAGGGTGTCTCACGGTCTATGGTACGTTAGACGTTTACGGAAAACTAGACATAGGATCGACCTGAAAATTTGGCTGAGCCCATAATCGAGTATGATCTATATTTTAAAAATATTTTCAGTTCTGCAGTGTTGCCGCTTCTACCCAAAAGTCGTAACAACTTTCTTATTTTAAATGGACCATCCTGTATATTATAATTTTTTTGGAATTTTTGACTGATTTTAATCACTGTTGCTTGATATACTCCTATACCTATCGGCAGCGGTTTTCGAGATATAAATTAATTTATAATATTTTTGTCGTAAAACACATCAGTGGATTGAGTTCAATAATTTCGTACTTGAAAACGGTGGAGAGTTGAAATTGCTATGCCGACTAGAGGAAGGTAGGTTTATATGGTTCCAATGGAGAAACCGATCTGAAAATATACAGGGGTGCTTCAAATTTATTAATCTTTTCCCTTCACACAAAAATTATAAAAAATCAGTTTTTTCAAATGGAACCCCTGTATATTACTTGAAAAATGAAAAGGCCAATAAATTTCCTTTCAAATGGTATCCCATGTTCCTATACCTAAACCTTCAGGATCTACAAGAAAAATGCATTTTACTAAAAAATAAATTATATTGGTATACATGATATGAAACATGATGTAGTTTCTAGGGCAACTCATAGTTGCCAGGTCACACAGCAATAACAATTTATTTTTAGTGGCAAATTGCAGCTTTTTTGAAATTTTTGAGTCTGGAAATGGCTGAAAATAGATACTCTAACGAAGTTCTCATGCAATTATTTATTCTGCATGAACAGGGTGTCCCAACGATAGAGTAAAGTAGGTTTTATCATATAGGATATGAAAAATATCAATATCAATATGCGTCACAGGTTAGGGGTGTAAATAGCGCACATTCTGAAAATATTTGGAAAAATACAGGGTGCGTCACAAAAGTATGGCACGAAAAAGTATGATTTTTTTAAATGGAACCCCCTGTATATTAATTGATATTTCAATTCTTTCTTCAATTTGGAACAAAAATGGTGATACAACTAATGTTCCTGAATTCAACCGTTATCGAGATATCGCGTTTTAAAAATGGCATTTTTGCAACTTTGACATGCTATAAAACTCAAACTATTCAAGTTAGAGGAAAATGGTTTGCACATTCCTATCTTAACTTTTCAAGAGCTCTTCTGTCATTTGGATAGAAGGTAACGTCAACTGTCAACTTTTTTCGGCACATTTTGACATTTTTTCACAATAATGGATTTAATCTCCTTGAATAGCTCTTGAATAGTTAAGATAGGAATGTGCAATCCATTTTTCTCTAACTTGAATAGTTTGAGTTTTATAGCATGTCAAAGTTGCAAAAATGCCATTTTTAAAAAGGCGATATCTCGATAACGGTTGAATTTAGGAACATTAGTTGTATCACAATTTTTGTTCCAAATTGAAGAAAGAATTGAAATATCAATTAATATTAAAAAAATCATACTTTTTCGTGCCATACTTTTGTGACGCACCCTGTATGTTTTCAAATATTTTCAGAATGTGCGCTATTTACACCCCTAACCTGTGACGCATATTGATATTGATATTTTTCATATCCTATATGATAAAACCTACTTAACTCTATCGTTGGGACACCCTGAACAAAACAATCAGATAATAGCTAGAACGTGTAGAAAATTCAACTTCAAAAAATAAAGGTTTAGGTATAGGAACATGGGATACCATTTGAAAGGAAATTTATTGGTCTTTTCATTTTTCAAGTAATACCCCTGTATATTATCCATTTGAAAAAATAGCTTTTTTATCATTTTTGTGTATAGGAAAAAGATTAATAAATTTGAAGCACCCTGTATATTTACAGATCGGTTTCTCCATTGGAACCATACAAACCTACCTTCCTCTAGTCGGCATAGCAATTTCAACTCTCCACCGTTCTCAAGTACGAAATTATTGAACTCAATCCATTGCTGTGTTTTACGACAAAAATATTATAAATTAATTTATTTCATACTGTACCGTAAAGTATCATTTACCGGACCCAAAACCAGTCCGGTAAATGATACAAAAATGACATTTTGCATCATCAAAGACTGTGAAATTGCATTGGTAACATGGTAACACGGTTTGGCTAGCGCCAAACACGATATTTTTGTTCACTGTCTTATCTACACGGAAGATTTTGCGCCATTCGCAGAAAGCCTCAAACTCCTTTTGATACCTTTCCGACGATTTGCGCTTCGCAGCTTTTATGCAAAATTTGGTCCATTTTGCAACTTGTTCACTTAACATGAACGGTTGGTAAGGTATATCAGATAGGACATAAGTTGGACATAAGTTGTTACATGGTCTGGCTGGCGCCATCTCATGGTACGATTGTGAGGTGGACTGCCACCCTAAGTGTGTGGTTTGAGAAGAAAGCACTTTAAACCGATTAAAAATAGTTATTACAGTATGAAACAAAACAATGTACGATACACAGCCGTTAAATGTCATTAAACAACTCGTCTAGATATTCTAGACTCGGCTCCTTCGTCGCCTCGTCCATAAACATCTTGACTCGTAATTTAAAAAGTCATTTACCGCCTTAGTAACGTAAATAACTATTTTATCTCGAAAACCGCTGCCGATAGGTATAGGAGTATATCAAGCAAAAGTGATTAGAATCAGTCAAGGAATCCAAAAAAATAATAATATACAGGGTGGTCCATTTAAAATAAGAAAGTTGCCACAACTTTTGGGTAGAAGCGGCAACACTGCCGAACTGAAAATATTTTTAAAATATAGATCTTACTCGATTATGTGCTGAGCCAAATTTTCAGATCGATCCTATGTCTAGTTTTCCGTAAACGTCTAAGGTACCATAGACCGTGAGACACCCTGTATATATATATAGACTGGAATTCGAGAACTACTACTATCCATTTAGTGTTCTCATCGGCTATAAAACAAATCATTTAGTAACGTTTACATTCGTGCTTTCCATAGATTATCTGTTCAAATTTAATATTCGGAATCGTAGTAAGGGTATATATTGTGTATTATATTATGTGCGCCCTTGTTATGACGTCATGACATGCGGTCCAATACTCAACTGTATAGCTAGTTATACAGGGTGTCTCTAAAAGGTCTGTACAAAATCCTACCACATGTTGCTAAGGTCAAAATAAGCCGATTTAACGCAACTCACCTCAGACCGAAATGTCACCATTTCCGAGATACGGGGTGATCAAGTTTAAAATTAACAATTGAATTTTGTCATTATTTTGGACACTTTTTCACATATTACTTTGAAAATTGGCATACGGGGGTTTTGTGGTATGAGAAATTCGATTATGAAGTCCGTTTCACTGTGACCGCTAGAGGGCGCTCTACACTTTACATTTTGTGGTTTGGAATGTCCATAACTATTTTCTCAGTTATATTTTTCAATCTTTTATTAGATAAAAAGATTTTCCAGACAATTTCAAGTAAATAAGGTACTCCTGTCAAAGTTCGCTCAAGTTAGCCGTTTTCGAGATATTTCCATTCAAAGAGTTCCATGCCATACCGGAAAATTGCTTCTTTTCACGAACTTTTTGAAAAATTATTTTTACAAAATTAACTCATATTCCTGAGGTCAAAATAAGCCGATTTAAAGCAACTTGCCTCTGTCCAAAATTTCTCCGCTTTCGAGATACAGAGTGGTAAAGTTTTAAGTCGAAAACGAGTCATTTTCAAAGAAAGGTAAGTTGCTTTGAATCGGCTGATTTTGACTTCAGGAATATGTGATGATTTTATAAAACACTTTTTGAGACGCTCGTTTAAACAAGAAAAATATTAGGAATTTTCCGGTGTGGCATGGAACTCTTTAAATGGAAATGTCTCGAAAACGGCTAACTTGAGCGAACTTTGACAAGTGTACCTTATTTACTTGAAATCGTCTGGAGAATCTTTTTATCCAATAAAAGATTGTAAAAAATAACTGAGAAAATAGTTATGGACATTTTAAACCACAAAATGTAAAGTGTAGGGCGCCCTCTAGCGGCCACAGTAAAACGGACTCCGTAATCGAATTTCTCATACCACAAAACCCCCGTATGCCAATTTTCAAAGCAATATGTGGAAAAGTGTCCAAAATAATGAAAAAATTCAATTGTTAATTTTAAACTTGATCACCCCGTATCTTGGAAATGGTGACATTTCGGTCTGAGGTGAGTTGCGGTAAATCGGCTCATTTTGACCTCAGCAACATAAAGTAAAAAAGAAAAAAAACCAGTGGTAGGATTTTGTACAGACCTTTTAGAGACACCCTGTATAGTGTATACTCATTAATTAATAGCAATCTGATTGGCGATTTTTGCGATTAATTTGATTTAATCCATTTTCTTTTATATATTATAACGGTCAAGTTTCCTTGACACTCCACGGGTTTGGTTATCAATATAAATATTGGTCAGAATCATTGTTTTTGTGCATCCTTCCGGACTTTTTGCAAAACTCATTAGGTGTATAGCCCGGTAATTCGTGGTTAGTACCAGGACTCAAAGGACACAGGCCATTGCAGTGGAAGAAGTTGGTTTTGGCGGAGTAACTACGTGGCACCCCTTCCATTATTTCTAGATCTTCCTTACCCAGCCCACCTCCACTGTTTAAAAGCTGGCCGGCCTCCTCTAAAACCATAACGTAGAACATTGAGTTTGAGTAGTAAGTGAAAATAAACGTCACAGTGGGTTCAGAAATCTATACATCTGTCATAAATTGAAATATACGGGGTTGACCATGAAGTTATGGCAGATCAAAGTTGCATTTTTCTAAATGGAACCCCTGTATATTAATGGATATTTTAATTCTTCCTTCAATTTTGAGCAAACGTTGTGATATACATATTGTTCCTAAATTCAACTGTTATCGAGATATCGCGATTTGAAATGGACATCTTTGCACTTTTGATATGTTGTAAAATTCAAACGGTGCAAGATAAAGAAAAATGGTATACACTTTTTCACCGTGACTTTTCAAGACCTATTTTGACATTTGAATAGAAAATAGAAGGTTCTGTCAACAGTCAATTTTTTTCGACACGTTTTCGAATTTTTTGATAAGAATTAATTTAATGTCGTTGGATAGCTCTTGAAAAGTCAAGACTAGAAAGTGCAGACTCTCTAACTCAAATCGTACGGGCTTTATATCATGCCAAAGATGCAAAAATGTAATTTATAGAAGGCGATAACGCAAAAAACGGCCAAATTGAGAAACATTATGTGTATGTCAATTTTTGTTCAAAATTGAAGGAAGAATCGAAATATCCACACATATACATGGGGTTCCATTTAAAAAAATGCAACTTTGATCTGCCATGACCTTATAACCGACCCTATATATTCCAATTCACCACAGATATGTATGTAGATTTTTTAAAGCCTCACAGCTTTTATATGAGGCATTTTTCCCTAACTCGTGTATGTTTTGAAATTGTCGACCATTCTGGTAACTTCTCCTAACCCTGTATGAGTAGACTGAATTGCATCTTGTTCGTCTTTTACAAAATGACTCATCCAGATGTATGATGTTTTCGAAATTCACTAAAAATAACTTGATCGTGAAATGATAAATGAGAAACTTGCTGCAAATCTAGTCCTATACCTCTGATTTCGAACTAACCAAAGACAATTTAAGTTATACAATTAAAAAACCATTTTTGCAGGTCTGCAGTTAACCACATTAATAGTATCACTTTTATACATGTATATTATCACTTTTTGAAGTAGTGGAATAACAATAATAATAGAAAAATCAGTAAAACGCCAGCATGGAGAAATGTTCACCTACCTAATTTTTGAAAATTTTCATACATTCAAATTTTCTTCAGTCCAGAAACAGAGTTGGGACCTGATTTCGATCAAGTTTCTTATTTACCATTTAACGTTAGAAGGCCAAAAAATGACTGCTCCTGATTCATTTTCTGTTTTTGCATTTTTGAGACTATTTTTTCGACATGCAGACTTTTTTATCAAGAATGAATGTCAATGTGTTCTCTAATTCGTATATTATGCTTACTACAATAGTTTCATAACTGATATTCAAACCACTTTCTCCTTGAAGGCATCATAATAATTTCAGCTTAAAAAAATTTACTGTTAGTAGTTATCAATTTCTGTAAATCACTTGATTACGAGTCTAATTATTACTTATTCACACTTCTACGAAAAATAAAAAAGTTTATCGTTGCACTACAAAGAAATTATTGCATTTAACGTTATCTCGAAAACGGTTACGAAGTACACATTTTTCACTTAAAACAGTTTGGAGAATCGATTTTCTCAATACTAGCTGGAAAATCCGCGACTCCTCTCGCCTTGCAAGTTAATATAAATAACAAACTTCCGATTCAGTATTTTTTATAAACCAAAGGGTTATATTACAAATAATATGTTCTCAAACAATTACACAACATACAATATGTATTACTATTATTCTATTTACCGTTTATAATTTACATTCAGCACACAACGTAAATATTTACTTAATAATATGAATGCGGCTTTGTGTTTTGTCCGTACCAATAGAACATACCTAACGTCCAATGAAAAAATTACTGTCATTGTCAATAATTGGAAAAAGAAGTATAATGCTCACAAATGTCATTTTTTATTAAAAATTTGAATATAAATCTCAATTTCACAAAATCAGCTATGAGTTGACGAATAAAACCATGCGCTTCGACCATTCCCCAATTAAACAGATAACAATGCAAATTTGCATTAAACTACTTCCTGGGGTTCTTGAGTTCTAAGAGGACAAACATACAGATTTCCATTTTCAGAGGATTCACATATGTGAACATCAAACAGGAAAAAAGTTTTGATAATTTACTCAAGTACGATGTGACGTAGGTGACGTCCCCTACTAGTGTTATCAAAACCGTGAATAAATTTGGATTTCTTGGTTCAAAATACCTACCTGTACGTAATTTCGTATTGCTGTGTCGTTTTGATGAGGAATAATTGTCAAAAATTGAATTAAAAATGTGAATGTGCGTAAACAATGGTGTACCCGTTTTTCTGCCGCGATGTTTCACCGTTTGTGAGCAAGCGGTCTTAGGCTACATGTCCCTATCTCAATTCATACAAATGCGGTGTCGGTCGAATATCTGGTCATCTTGTATGATCAAACATTCTTTGTTTTCAATCATCAATTATCCTGAAGTTATCGGAAACATGTACAAAGATGGGGCAAAACCGGCAAATTGGATCATAATACCAAATGCTTTGGATTGCATTTTGTAAATATCTTTGATTTGCCCTTTCTAATTTTGTCCCTCCTAAAACCAGGTGGACCAGGCTTCACTCCAGATGATTCATACAACAAACCCCAACATCAAGTGTTTGGTCAAGGCATGGGTCCGTCCGATTTTGGAGAGGCCTATCGTCCAAGAGACGCTGAAGATGGCAAATGGCATTACATGGATCGAGCTCAAGAACAGCGACGAATGGAAGAAGCAGAAGACTTAGATGTAAATGCAGGAATTCACGGAAATTGGACTGTGGAAAATGCGAAATCGAAGTTACACCAGTTTATGCAGTTGAATAAAATCAACACTGATTACAAATATACACAAGTTGGTCCTGATCATGCTAGGTTTGTTAGATATGTTTTCTCTGATTCAGTTTATTTCGTTATCAACTCATTCAAAAAATGTCAAGTCTAGTTACTGCTTCGTAAAAGAAATACCAAGCATAGGTCTTTTAATGTCGGCCAAACTTTCATAACTTGAGGGGATTCATCCGGTCTGAAATTTTACTCAATGCAAGCATTTTTTTCTGGAATGTGCCATTTTTTTATTACATCACTTTTTGGAACAATTCAAGTTTTATTAGGTAGGTAAGATATCAAACTAGGCAACCCAATATCTATTTTTGCAAAAAAACGGTAACAAAAACGATATCTCAATGGTCAAAAAATACGAAAAATCAACTTATTCCGCCCTCTTGCGAGGGACGTATAATCCGTTAAATCAAAAAACTCGATAGTGTATTAACCAGATTGAACCTTTCTGAGATCATTTCTGGCAATCTCCGTATGATATAATTAATCAGAAATCAGTAATACCTTCCACAAAATCTCATGTAATTCACAATAAATTGCCATCGGCTTCGAACAAAATCTATACCCATCTCTTTTGAGGCGTGATGTTCACTTAGTTTGGTTGCCGGCGTGATGAATACCTACTGTCTGTTTTCATCACGTCAGCCCGCGGGCTTTTGCTGCTTCACTGGTTTGCTGGTTTTGTTTTGGATAGGTTTTAAAGTCGGTTTCTCTCTACCCACTCAACACAAACACTTTTTTCTGACTATTTTTCCAGGGGGGATGCAGTTGAAGTACAAGAATTTAAGGGAGTATGATATATTGATCTGATATTCGATGCACAAGATTGATCTTTATTTCAAATTTTGTTTTCATATCCAGTTGTTACTGGCATCATGTTATTTTTTTTTTAGTAGCATATTGCAGATGAACTTCTCTGCAAATGCTATTCACAAAGTGTATGCATATTTTTGATAGTTTTATTTCCATCAATTATATGCAATATGATGCTAAATGCTTTCAGCTGAATAGACTTGCAACTGAAAAAACCAAGAACTGATAGAAAGAATTAAAATAGTGATTCTTGATGTTTCATCTATTAATAGGATGGGACATTCTTGAATACTACTCAATTGGTTTTCCCCAGACATTGCCGAAAGTTTAATGAAAGCTACTTATTTGAAAACTATTGTTAGAGTTCCTCGATTTGGAGTCAACAGTTCCATAAAAAAAGGAGTGGATAATATTTGATGCTCTGTGTTGGTGTAGCATATTCATTATCCATTTGGATGATTTGAAAGAAGTTCTTGGTTTTTTTAGTATCTACATGCAAGGCTTACAGCTGGATGAGCATTTTGAAGGTAAGTATTTTTCTTTTAACGTTTCCTTCTCGAATGATAAATGATATCCAAAGTGATTTTTTTTTTAATTTACAAAAAATGTTGCATTAAAAACATGAATCTACTTTTCTACAAAGATTTTTATTAACAAGGTGTTCTCATTTAGGACATTTGTGGCAGAAATGAGCTTCTATGTCAAAGCTCTTGGTCGAACTCTTCATGCCCGAGATGGTGGATCTAATAAACAGACTGCTAGTAAAAGTTGCGCTCTCTCGATGGTTCGGCAACTTTTCCATCTTGGAGTTATTGAAGCTTTTTCAGGTAAAATTAGACGTAATATCAATTACCGGGTGTTTCCAAAAGGTTGAAGTAACTATGGAATACTGGTTTAAAAATATTGCACATTTGGACGTGTTTTTTTTCCACCAGACATTCACCGGGTAAAAACATGATGCCAAAGAGGTGTTCTCTTATTCGTGGTAAAAATTATGATCGCCACACCACGTTCTTAAATTACTGGTGGACCTCATTTGGTGGACATTTAATTCCATCAAGCCCCACCACAATATTGGTGTGATAACTTTGGTTGTTTTATGTTGGCAGAATACATAACCTCAAAAACATTTTATAGTATAACTTTTGAGACTTTTTATGGAATTTAATGGAATTTGGACTGGTGAGAAATCAAGATCAAATTTTAATGTTGATAGTGTAGCTGCAGCAATTGTTGAAATATCCAATATTGAAGATATTTAAAGAACGTGTTTCATTTATTTACGTACAATTCTCGATGACAGCACAAATAAAAGAAGTTCGAGTTTTTGTACAGTGTCGTCAATTTATCTTGTCTACATTTTAAACATGTGTTAGTTAGTTCGTCATTTATGATCTTATCGAAGCGAACCAAAGAATATGTTGTAGGGTTATCTGCCAAGTTCTCATTTGGATATCTATCTATTTATTCACCTAACCTACTTTTTTTTAAATGGAAAAGGGTGTCGGTCGGGTCACTCGAAAGGGAACCAAGCGCCTAAAATCAAAATTCGAGTTATAGACACCGAGCGCCTCTAAACGGTTCAACTTAGATACTGGTAAAAAAAACAATTGTCAATCGCACTCCATCTCCTTCTAGTAACTATCGAGCCAACCGACAAACCGTCAAAACAGGTTTCGCTAATTTCAAAACAAAGAGCCAAGCGACCTTTCTCATATAAGCTGATGTCGCATGGTTCCTTTAATACATTTTCATTTTATGCAATTGTCAATTGGTTCTATTTAAAAAAATGTTTTCGTTTCTCATTAGACAATGAATATTCAGGCTAGTAGTGAGCCCGTCGAGGAATGCATTTCTGGAGAAAATTTGCTCGAGGTCAAGAAGTTGATTCGATGTTGTGTGTTTTTGTGATAAAATATGTTCAAAGCGCGCCATGTGCCATTTCCTAATAATTTAAAAAAGAACCAAGCGACAAAATCAAAATTCATTTTTTTATTTTTTTTTTGAATTTTTTCAAACTGCATTATTTTAATATGGATTATGGAGTTGAACAGAAAAATGTTGGTAATACACCAAAACAGAATTCAAATCACCTTTGTGGGATTTATAGATTAATGTGATCTTTGAGACTGTTTTACTGAAAACATAAAAATGTTGCTTGGTTTCTTTTCGAGTAACGCCCTCCATTTCAAAGGTCTTTTGATCCTTATTACACCCTGAAAGTTTGAGGTCGTTGCCTTGTTCAAGTTTTTCAATTTTGGGCCAGTATTTTTTGAAAATGGCACCGAATTGACGTTTTGACATTTTAAGCTGTCACTACTGTGTTGAGAAATGCAGAACGTGCTCATATATTGGGGATTGAAATTTTGTTGAACTTCAATCGAAACGAACATTATGAATATTCATGTGGATGGTAGTTCGTGTCCTTGATTTAACTAACAAAACAAAGTAAAAATATTGTCTTTTCATCCTTATTACACCCTTTCAGGTTATAATAAGGATGAAAATACCTTTAAAATGAGTTATCACTCGACTTCTTTTTTCATTTGAAAGTAGATAGGTTAGATGAATAACACCGTAGCCCTACATCATTTTCTTTGGTTCATTTCGATAAGATAAAAAATGACGAAGCTACACAGGTTTAAAATGTGGACAAGATGAATTGACCACACTGTACAATATTTCACGAGATATCTTATTGTTTGGTATTGTGATCCACTAAAGTGTTTTATGTTGATTATGGTAGATGTGATGTTTCCACCAACATGATGCAAAGAGTCATGTGGCAGGATAAACTGATGCAACAGTAAAACTTTGGTGGTAATTGACATACAATTTTGATGGTAGAAAAAACACGCCCGAAGAGAAAAGGCGATGATCGATGATTATGAAAATTTTTGTTATGTGAATGGACTGTGCCCAAGTCACGTTTGAGATAGTTTTAGTCTTCACCTGACAGCTTTCACATTTTTTAATTTGTCTACTAGTAATTCAGACACCCACCAAACAATAAATCCGAAAACATTCAGATCATTGAGTGGTGCTTTTGGGTTATTTTGACAAATGCTTTGATGATCTGCATGTTCTCTCAGTGATATGCGTATACCAATAAAAAAAAAATTGGCTGCTATTTGATGCTGAAGTGAAGTGAACTTTCTTAGTAATTCTATCCCAATATATTTGACAATAGAACTCAATTCCCAGTCAGTCTTGGTAAATTGAACCTTACGTCGATAATATTTTTTTATACTTCGTTTAAATCGAGCTGCCGAAGATGTAAACAAATTACATATTATGATCAGACAAAGCAGAACAATCGAATATATCACGTGATATAAACAACACATGTGACCTTTTCAATCGTTCTGCTTTGTCAGGTCACATGTAGTTTGTTTACATCTTCGGCACCTCGGATTTGAACGGAGTTTATAGTGTATAATTCAAAATAGCTTTCCGCAGCTATTGAAGTTGAAAAACTGATATCTCTTTGTTAAATCATATTGTTGATATCACGGGATGCATTTTCACTTTATAATGTCTCATTGAAACTACTAAAACGTTTTTACATACCCAACTCTTCTGTAGTTGTTTTGAAGATTATTCAGTTGAACAGTTTGGTGCTTCAGAATTTCAAGTTAATTTCTTCTTTGTTTTTCTGGATCCGAGGTAAAAAGCTTCTTGATGCATGATGAACAGGCTCAAGCAACGTAGCCGTGGAATTGTTAAAGTTTAATATTTTTTCATGTAATTTGTCACAGATCCATTTCAGGAAACGACGCATTCAGTGGCGTTCGTTTTCCAAAATCACTAATATGGATTTTGGATTTTTCAGCCTCTTTATGTGATGTAGTAGGTTTTGGTAAGAAAAACTGGATACTGCATGGACCCAAAATACACCTTTTCTCTTTACACAAAACACATAAAAAAATCGTCATATCTCTCCGAAAGTAAAAATGTTATGAGGGTGGTCCGCTTTCAAATGGGTCAATCTGTACATTATGATTGTTAATTTCCGCAGGTACATTGAAAAAGGCGAAAAACGCTGCTGAAATGAAACCATTCGAAGTGAAACTAAGCCCGCAGCTGCAAAATCAAGTAAAAGAAGTTCTTACAGAATTGAATTGTTATCCTCCAGCTATAAAATCTGAGAACAATGATCAACCTGTTTCGCTGCTGTCCACTCACGTTTTAGATGACTTTAAACCTGCTCCTCAAAGCGAGGTGAGTTTTAGTTTTATAGTGCTCTTTTATCTCAGAGATACACAAAATAAAATTACTTGTACGTCAACAGATGATTGCATTATTTAATCCGCCACCGAAGCCGGATTGCAATGGAATCTTATTGTAACAGTTGGGAAACATTTTAGATGCTGCGACTTGCTAGAAATCTCTCGATGATACAGTAGAAAAACCTCTTTATTTCTATGCATCACTTCCAGAACAGTCATTCAGGCTCAGAATAATTGAAACGAACTTCCCATCGTTTTGACATATTGCCAAATAAAGGTTGACTGATAAAATACAACTCCAAAACAAAACATCACACGGCACCTTTGTCCTCGCTACCAACCTTATAAAAGGCGGGTCAATTAAACCGCAATGAAAACATAACGGTTCTTTTTCAGTAGTGGCATTACTGCGCCTATTCAATTACGCCTGATTTCCATGTGATTTTAGTTTGTGCGATCTAACGAAAAGTAATCTTCACCCAACAAGTGTCTACATAATTTTTTTTTTAATGAAATTGATGGGTATTCCGTATTATTATTCGAACTATAGGTTTTTGATCGTTCACTGTGTTGTTATCTATCAAGTAAATGTTTTTCTCTACACTCGAACAACAGTGTTCTCTGTGATCTTGAAGGCTATATTGTTCTAAGTCTTTGGGTTTTTCAAAGCTACAACATCCATCTTGTGAGAAGGTGATATGACTCTATAAGGCTCTGTTGGCAATTCTTGTTTGAGATTTGTTGTTTTTTATCTTTAAAGGCTGGAGTGGTACCATGGTCACCACCGCAACAGAACTGGAATCCTTGGACGGGATGCAACATTGATGAAGGTAACATAATTATTCGTGAAAGAATGTGCATTATTGTAGATACTTGAAACATTTTTTATTCCCCAATTATTTTCTAAAAAAATAATATTGTGTTCTCTCTCTTGACAATTTTTTGCATAAAGTTCTGTTACCAAAATTTTCAAACGCATATCGGCAAAATGTGATGTTTTTAGCGTAAAAAGATTATTCGCTTAATTGTATTCAAACGATTAAGTATACTTAATACTCCAATATTATATTTCAAGTGTTGGGAAACCCTATGTTCTTTTTTCAAGGTTTTCTTGCGACAGCAACAATGGATCAAATCAGTGAACACATGCTAGAAGAAGCAAAGCTGAAGCAATCCACTGACACAAAACTCCAGCAGAATCATCAAGATCGACAAAAATTGCCTGTATACAATGTGAAGAGTAGACTTATGGAGGCAATCAATGATAACCCAGTTATAATTATCAGAGGAAATACTGGTTGTGGTGAGTTTTTATACAATAGTTTATTCTTTACAACAATTATCAACATTTTCGTTTATTTGGTGATGATTCACAACAGCAGTGGTGTTTTGTCCAGTATTAATATAGTTGTTGAAGAAAGAAGGTTTCACCTTTTCTTGGACAATATATTGATATTTATTCATCAACTATGATTTACAGCGTCCAGTTTTTCTCATACCTGTATGCCATAAGTAAATTTTCTCATACAACATTCCACCTTTCTCATAACATGACATGCCTTCGTCACTCATCTAAGTGCCTCAACGAGTTACGCATAAAAAACACAAGAGGGCGACTAATTGCGGTATTATAAAAATTAATTTTTCTGTTCAACTGACAACTTGAATTATCATTTTGAAATAGTTTCCTTAAACTTTTCTTTCCTTTAACCACATTTAACGAAAACTTTTTCAAAATGAATTATAAAGAACATTTTTTTGTTCTTCTTTTGCCTTAGAAATAGGAAAGCTGAAGCATTCCTTTTGATGCATGCAAATCGTGGATCCATTATACAGGGTGTTTAAGAAACATTGGGCAAAAATGATTCCTGAGGTCATTCTAAGAAAAAAAGTTCCAATAAACAGGTCCAAAAACGCATCATTTCTATGATACAGGGTGGCAAATTTTTTTTTGAATCATTTTTTTCTTAATAACTCAGTTAAATTTTGACTGATTTGTTTGAAATTTGGCAGCGTTGTTGCAAGTAATGAGGGGCTAATTTTGACCCTTATAGATAAAAAATATTGTGTTCAGTGGCGTTGAGGGAAGGCAAGATAACATCAATTTTTGAGAAGAAACGATGCGTTTTCGGACCTGTGTTTATTGTAACTTTTTTTCTTAGAATGACCTCAGGAATCACTTCTTCCATTTTTGCCCAATGCTTTTTAAAAACTCTGTATGAATTGATACGCAACCCTTCCAACTAGTGATGCCAGAAGTATCTCTTCAGCAAAATTCATTTTGATATTTTGAAACAAACGACAAACATATCATTCAATCTAATCATATAGTCCGCTTTTTCAAAAAACAAGACTCAAATCCAAATTATATCATATCTATTATTTGCAAACAATTTACCTGTTAGATACGATGTTAAGAAGATCGTTTTCAGGACCCGATAGATTGTTTAAATTATTATCCATCAGTACGTACTGCAACGAAGTTCCAGTTTTTTTCGATTGATTTTTGTCTATTGTTAGCTAATCCCGATATTCTGTTGTAACACCAAGCAAAATGTCCAGCGTTTATTCTAAAAACATTGTCATTATTCACCGCATCTCCGCCGACCAAAATTGCAATTATTCTCAGCAACCAACTCGTCAGTTCAGATTTGCTCAGCTATGCCATCTCACCAAGCTTACTCAAAGTGGAAAGGGCACTGCGTTCATTTCGAAACGATTAATGATCATTCGAGAAGCTCTTCACCGTCCGCTACTGCCTGTACAAGTTGTACCAGAAAATTCCGTTCCGTACCTCCGATTGCGACCGTTTTCTTTTCCGACTTTTTACTAAAAACCACGAGGTATGACTCTTAGCAGATTCAGTTTCCGAAGTTCTCTCAAGTTTACCGCGTAAGATCCTCTAATCAACAGATGAGTGCATCCCAGTGAATTTCCCGGTGGCGTAGGTCATTTGGCAGAGGAAGGTTTTTTAAAGAAAATTCTTCCCTTCCTCACCTGTTTTCTCAATCGCTGACGTATGCCAGAGTCGGGTAGCTTGTTTCGTTGAAAGTTGCTCTCATCCTTTTTTTCTTAATTTCGAAGATTGATCACCCACCTCAAGTTTTAGGGGATTCAAACACTTGGCAAGGAGGAATATATCTCAGTTAGTTCTTCAAAATCCTGTTTTTAGTGTCAAAATTTTTCATTCGCCATACTTGAAATAGTTCCAGAAAAATATTCAAAACTGTCTTCTGGAGTTACACCGGTTTTAACTCAGAAAACCGCGCCGTTTCCGTCAGTCATGTTCCGCATACCGAACCGTTGCAAAACTTCACGCACACACCTCTTTTTCATCTTCAACCATTTTATACAGGGTGTGATAAATTCGAGTTCATAGCATTGGTAACTCATTAACCATGATGGATACAACGTCTGTCAAATTTTAGCAAAGTTGCGCAATTTGAATCTCAAAAAAAATGCTGCTTCGAAAATTTTAAAATTCCGAAGACTTCCGGAGATATCCGGCAAAAACCGATTTGTTCGAAAACTTTCTTTATTTTGTCCTGAGTTTATTTGAAGAAATAATCGAAATCGAATAACACATTTTCATGGGCACGAAGTCTCGCAACCATTATCAACTATTTTTTCAAATATGAGCCCAACGTTTTTAATTTATTTTTAGGTAACTCTTCACTTCATCAAATTTTTTTCTTATATTTTTTCTCATTTTCAAGAAGCAAAGAGTTATTCAAAAATGAATTAAAAAAGTTGGGTTCGTATTTGGAAAAAAAAAGTTGATGATGGTCGCGAGAATTCGAGTCGTCGGATATCAATTTCGACTATGCTCTCAGGAAGAGCAAAAAAAGTGGCCATGGAAATGTGTCATCCGTTTTCAATTTTCTCTTCCAAAAAACCGGTTTTTGGCGGATATCTCTGGAAGTCTTGGGAATTTTCCAAGTTTCGAAGCGAAATTTTTTTTAGATTCAAATTGCGCATCTTTGCCTCGATTCAACTGGAGTTGTATCTCTTATGGTTAACGAGTCAAGTTACCAATGCTGTATACTCGATCTGTTACAACCTGTATGTATTTATTTTGGGGAGTTTATTTCACTGCCTCCGTTTGAAATTTGTTTGGTTTTGTTTTTCCGGTTTGTGAACTCAATTGCGATTTCCCGATTCCAGCGTTTGATTGGACTTTATTGAAGGGTCATTATCACATTGCGCAACGATTTACCACCGAACCCCTAGAAATTTTCGCCACTGTCTAGAGGCTACCCGATAGTTCCTACCACACAACTGAGTGACGCCCAAGTTACGGAAAATACAATTTTCCAACCTTGTCAACATCGCTATAAAAATCCGAAGCACATCCCAGTATATGCTATCATATTTTTATAGTCAACGTTAATATCCAATACATCACTTTAGAAATAGAAAAAATCAGTAAAGTTTTTATCGGCGAGTCTAAGGACTATTTTCGAAAACCAATTTACATAATATTATTTCCTTGCACATTTGAATTTTTGGAACCTAGAACAAGTTCTATCCTTCTTCCCTCCCCCACATTGACGAAACTGGTCAGTAGCGACATTGCCAACGTTTGCAAAAAGAACCTTTTAAGACGATGTGATCTTCTAGAAGACATGCTCAGAATAAAATAAACGTTCTAAAAATAAGTTTCCTGGATTTTCCAAGTTTCTTAGAAATATGTGTGAATTGATAAATAGTGTATTGGTAAAGAGTCAACATTTTGATTTTTTTTCAAAAACCATACTCACTATACAAAAACCAAATATCTTATTTTTTGACTCCTTAGCGGGATTTACAATTTAACTCTCAGCTTCTTCTATACTCATTCATTATTTGATATAATGCATAATATCGATATACAGTGTGTCCAGAATAAAATGATGTTTATGGCACTATATGGGGATATTGGAAACTTTAAAAGATACGACGTTGCGTAAATGGAAGAAAAGCAGCATATTTGTATGCCCAAAAATATTCCACCTTTGTTTTATTTTAAATCGATACCGTAATGTGGATACAGGGTGAAAAGGGAAAAGGCAAATTTTGAAGAAACCACACAATTTTGCTTATTATAAATGCTAGAACTTTCAAATTTTCAGGATATGGTTAAGAGGATACGACAATTCTAAAAACGACGTCAAAAAAATTTTAGGCCCACTATGTTGCGTCCAGCCAAAGTCAAGTCTGTTTTTTTTTATGAAAGTCATATTTTTGAAAATCATTTTCAATGCGGATTTTGAAAATGAAAAAATTCAATATGGCGCCCATAAGAAAAACAAAAGTTGACTTCGGCCGGAAGCAACATAGTGGGCCTACAATTTTTTCGACACAATTTTCAAAATCACCGTATCTTCTTACCCAGATCCAGAAATTTTCAATACCTCATCTTTTATAATAACCGAAATATTGTGCTATTTAAAAAATGGCCATTTTTCTTTTTCACCCTGTATCTCCATTACGGTATCGAATCAAAACAAACCAAAGTGAGATTATTCTTGGGCACGCAAATACGCAACTTTTCTTCCATTTAACCGATACTGTATCTCCTGTAGTTTCCGATATCCCCACGTACATCATTTTATTCTGGACACACTGTATTTGGGACGCAAAAATCACTCAACTGGAATTTGTTTTCATATGATTTAAAAAATGGATCTCTTTCCTTCGTTAATTTGGATTTTGATGTGAATTTCAGGTAAAACAACACAAATCTGTCAGTTTATCTTGGAAGATTACATCATGTCTGGACAGGGAGCATGGTGTAGTATTGTGGTGACTCAACCACGTCGTATATCTGCTGTTTCAGTTTCTGAACGTGTTGCCAATGAAAGAGCAGAAGAATTGGGACAATCTGTGGGGTGAGTTGAGTAATTGATGAACTATGAAAGTAACAATATATTTCCGCAATTTCATAATTATCATATTCATAGACGCTTCACTCTTGATGATATAATATACCCATTACAGATACTCTGTGAGATTCGAATCTGCCTTGCCTCGGCCTTATGGCTCAGTCCTTTTCTGCACAGTCGGTGTTCTTTTGAAGAAACTTGAAAATGGTCTTAGAGGTGTGAGTCACGTGATCGTTGACGAAATTCACGAACGTGATGTGAACAGTGATTTCATCATGGTGGTGTTACGTGATATGATTCACACTTACCCAGATCTAAGAGTAATTCTGATGAGTGCCACCATTGACACCAGTTTGTTCTCAAAATATTTCAACGATTGTCCGGTTTTGGAAATTGAGGGAAGAGCCTTTCCAGTTAAACAATATTTTTTGGAAGACGCCGTTGAATTGACTGGTTTTGTCCCACCAATGGAGCAGAAGAAGAAGAGCAAGAACAGGAAAGATGATGATGGGGATGAAGATACGGTGGCGGACGATACGGAAGAAAACTTGAATACCAATATAGGAAATAACTATTCGGTTCAAACAAAAAATGCAATGGCTCGGTTGAATGAGAAGGAGATCAGCTTCGAGTTGATGGAAGCGTTGTTGCAGTACGTCAAGAAACAAGACATTCCAGGTTAGTTCAAAATTTTAACAATTTGATATTTGGTCAGTATCCTTAGCGAACATTTCAGGGTTTGTTCAATAAAACATTTATTCCTTCATCGTATCACAGTCTTCCCAAAAGAATCCGATATCATTAACTTTTATGATGGGTATTTTTCGGTGTTGGAGTAGCTTAAACTCGTCATCTCTCATATTTTTTTGCGCGACCTCTCAGCATAGAAATACAAAAGCTACGATCGGTCATCACAATAGGCCCCTTGTACGTTTATTTTTATAATTACATCAAAATGATTAATTTGACTTGGAAAGTATCACGATTTTTTTTTGCGTACGAGAAATATTGACGTCGCAACAAAAGTTACAGGCCAAATATCCGCGAAAATAGCTTGTGACTCAATACGCGACGTTTTTGAAAACGTCACAGGCACCATATGATTGGTCGTGGCCGAATTTGGTATCCAAACAAGCTTTTGTGACTTGTGGTTTTGTGTTGTGTGAGTTTGAAATCAGTGTTTGTGTTTAATTTGGACTTCTTTGGACTATATTTTTGGGTGAATTACATATATCGTGTGTCCCGTTAGTGCGTATAAGATTAGCCGAGTGAAAAGTCAGCTTTTGAGGTAATAAAAAATAGTCTATTTGGATATTTCCGTCTGACAGCTGACGTCATGACGTCACAGAAACCTAGCGTATCGGTCTCGTGGAGAGAGTGGGAGGATTGCCACGCTTTTATTGGTTGTAGGAATTTAATTTAATAAAAGGTTTAGTACCCTTCGTTCTCGAAAGTAGCTTCAGCTTAAATGAAGTTGTTGAGTGAGCGTGCAAATGTGCCCAAGCTCAAAAGACCCGGAGAGCTGGGAGGGGTAGCGCCACTGCCTTGTAACGGACCAAGTCAGAAATCCCCAAGATGTCCTTGGAAACTAAATTTCAGCATCACTATCTCCAAAAGAAACGAAACAAAAAAACTCGCTTACCTATGTTGTGACTTCACGCCAAATAAAACAAAATATGTGATGTGACTGACTGCAAGTTTATTAATTGAGGTCAAATCAAATTTAGTATGTCGCAAATCAATAATCTATAAGTATATGGTGAATGGCCCTAAGTGATCACTTTTAAATCAAAAAAAAAATCCTTATAAACTACTTGTACGTTACCACAGGCGGTATGTGTTCAGTTCAACATGAACTAAATGTATGGTCGGCTACACGAACCAATACATACAGTGTTTGGCTAATGTTACTGATAGTTGACTTCAGCAACCGGTGGCCATTCACAAAGATATCAACTTGTAACGTCGAGTTGTTTCGACATGGAACGTCGAATTGAGTCACGTACACAAAAAAAAACCCTACAGGAGTAAAGACTGATATAACTTCCTGTAGTACTGTTGTTTATACAAAATAAATAAAATACACTCCATAACAGTCACCAGATTATGAAGAAAATGACATAATAATTAATACCATTGCGACGCTGACAGCTAGTTTTTTCCTAAATGATTTTCACAGTCAACACTTGAAACTGTGATGGAAATTTGATATCAACTGTGTAGGTTATGAATAGAAACAGCATAACATATTGATAGTGAAGCGTTACAACGTGGGTTAATTACAAAAAGTTTACTCATTAATCAAAATTGAATTTGAAAGAAAACAGTACGAAAAGTACTTGAAAATATGTCACTTTAAAAATGTCGAATGTTATGGTATTAAAAAAAAATGATGGACGAATGGGTATAATGAGCTTACCTTATAAGAATAAGGGTTTTTTCTCAAGTTATTTCCTGCAGTGATGTTCTGGCTGCAGGTACGTCAGTCCACCTCGATGTTACGATGGTTTGACCCAACAATTGAATCTATTCTCAAGAAATAGCCATTTAGTCATGCATGGTCACATGCAAAAAGGGCAATCCGACTCACCTCTAGTCAAAAATCCCCAAAAAGGCACAACTCTGGAGAAACGGCAAAACGGAAACTAATTCCACACAACTTAACACTCCAGGGTTAAAATAAGGTGTCTAACAACAAGATTCATCAAAAGATGACCAGAATTTCTTCCGATTGTAGTTGTTAGCCCCTTTGACCGTGAGAGATTCAATATCAGAATGGCCTTCGACAGATGACCATGACAATCATGACAGTGACAATATGACATAAGTGAAGGTAGGTCAGTTCACACAGGTGACCATTATGCTCGTTTGCCCCCGAGTGTTGAAAACCGTAGAAAGACAATTGCAAGAAGCCAACAAAACTACACCGGGTTGAGCGTAAAAAAACAGAATAGCGATTACAAGGGATTACTGGGTCTTATTGCAGTTGTTGTGGGTACGAGAACGATAATTTCGCCAAAAGAAAAGAATTCCCAAAACCGAATAAATCATCCCATGTCCGGCAACACTGTCACGCAGAAAGGATAACCTGTTGAATGTTGAATGACATTCGCCATTTGTCAGCAAAACGTAAATAAACAACTAATCAACAGAATTAATTGAATTGGGTGGAAATGGATTGTTGAAGATGAAAAATGATGAGAGCAATGAATGATCCATGAACAAAACAGGCTGAACGAACTTATTGGCAAGGGATGAGAATGGAATTCGAATCAAAGGTAAACAATGAATATATGAATGAAAATCAACTGCTTAAAAGGAACAAAAGATCCAATAAAACCAAAGTAACTCGTAGTGAAAATTTCACCCGTGACAAACTCCCCCTCTCCTTCGATAGGAGGGAAAATTCCTAAAAGAATTGACCGACGATAAGTAACTAAGCGCCACCAACCCATAAGTGTAACCAAAGAATAAAACTATAAGATGATATGAGAGATAAAGAAAACCGAACAAAATCGCGCAAGAATATTGTCTAAGGACAACACACAAAAAAAAATAACAGACCCTACCGATCCAGACCCACCAAACCTAGAGCATTGCATGATCCAACCTTTGCAGGGTGAAATTCCGACGGTGTCATGTGGAATCCCTAACCGGCATTGCGTAACCTCACTGAGACTGAGGAAACCTCGTGTACCGGTCTTACAAAAGCTGGTCACATGCAAAAAGGGCAATCCGACTCACCTCTAGTCAAAAATCCCCAAAAAGGCACAACTCTGGAGAAACGGCAAAACGGAAACTAATTCCACACAACTTAACACTCCAGGGTTAAAATAAGGTGTCTAACAACAAGATTCATCAAAAGATGACCAGAATTTCTTCCGATTGTAGTTGTTAGCCCCTTTGACCGTGAGAGATTCAATATCAGAATGGCCTTCGACAGATGACCATGACAATCATGACAGTGACAATATGACATAAGTGAAGGTAGGTCAGTTCACACAGGTGACCATTATGCTCGTTTGCCCCCGGGTGTTGAAAACCGTAGAAAGACAATTGCAAGAAGCCAACAAAACTACACCGGGTTGAGCGTAAAAAAACAGAATAGCGATTACAAGGGATTACTGGGTCTTATTGCAGTTGTTGTGGGTACGAGAACGATAATTTCGCCAAAAGAAAAGAATTCCCAAAACCGAATAAATCATCCCATGTCCGGCAACACTGTCACGCAGAAAGGATAACCTGTTGAATGTTGAATGACATTCGTCATTTGTCAGCAAAACGTAAATAAACAACTAATCAACAGAATTAATTGAATTGGGTGGAAATGGATTGTTGAAGATGAAAAATGATGAGAGCAATGAATGATCCATGAACAAAACAGGCTGACCGAACTTATTGGCAAGGGATGAGAATGGAATTCGAATCAAAGGTAAACAATGAATATATGAATGAAAATCAACTGCTTAAAACGAACAAAAGATCCAATAAAACCAATGTAACTCGTAGTGAAAATTTCACCCGTGACAAACTCCCCCTCTCCTTCGATAGGAGGGAAAATTCCTAAAAGAATTGACCGACGATAAGTAACTAAGCGCCACCAACCCATAAGTGTAACCAAAGAATAAAACTATAAGATGATATGAGAGATAAAGAAAACCGAACAAAATCGCGCAAGAATATTGTCTAAGGACAACACACAAAAAAAAATAACAGACCCTACCGATCCAGACCCACCAAACCTAGAGCATTGCATGATCCAACCTTTGCAGGGTGAAATTCCGACGGTGTCATGTGGAATCCCTAACCGGCATTGCGTAACCTCACTGAGACTGAGGAAACCTCGTGTACCGGTCTTACAAAAGCTGGCCAGGCAAAAACCCCAGTGCTTGACAAATCCGAACAGGCAAGGAGTGAGTAGACTGAGGGGGTCTAGTATAGGACAAAACTATACCATCCCTCACCCCTTTGTCCCCTTAGACACACCAAACTACAGGGAATGAGTTTTACCGAACTCATTACACGGGTTGTACTATAGATAATGAGTGCTTCACAAAGAAAGACACCAGGTGGCCTCAAAAAATGACGGGTTAAATAAGTTCCAAATGGAATAACAAAATAAATTTAAACAAAGAGAACCACCGCAAGAAAACCAGCGCTGACGGCCTCTGGATTCCAGCACTTAGAGGGCTTCTACCTCATCCAGAACCCGGAGTAAGGGTATTCTGCACAACCCCCCAAACAGTCCATAGCCTCGTAAAAGAGGGAAGACAAAATCGGGAATTACCGGATAAACGGGGCTGAGATGGACCGCAGTAGCTATGCCTCGTGGAGTCCATGTCGTGGAGGAGCTTCAAACGGTTCAATACCCCTAACCCACACCACTAGGAGTACCACCCCAGCAATAGCCCCCCAACGCCCATCCTCCCGTTTCCGGTGAGCGAAAATGGTTCAAAAAGTACCAAACGTCAAAATCAGGAAATAACCACGTAGGTTAAAAGTCAAAATCGGTAATTATCCATCAAGGTAAAGTCACAATCGGTAGAAGAGAGATAGGGAAATCCATAAAAAAAAGATAATTAAAAAAACAAAGTCAAAATACTCAGGGCTACAGGCTATTACAAGTTTTGTTAGGTCACCAACGGAATGAAGTGCGCTCCAAGCTTCATACAAACAGTGAAATGCTTTATCAAGACACTCTAATCCAATTGACGCTGATCCAATGCCTAACACAAACTACCTTTCATAAGAGTAATTTTGATACAAAGAAAAATAGAAAGTGAATTGAATGAACATAAAGTGACTTCAGACAGTCGGACAATCCAAACCAAAAACCATAAAATCAAGGTACCACAAAATTTCACGGTAAGCCAAAATACACGGTAAGCCAAAATACACGGTAAGTCCAAAAACTGTTCAACTGACTGAAAATCACAACAGGGAATGGAAAAAAAAAACAGTGAAATAGTTTTGAAAAAAAAAATTGAAGAGAAGTTACTGAAAATTTTGAAGGTGACTGAAGGTCCAACAACGAAGAAAAACTGAAGGTTTCGACCTCGTTACCCACTTTGTGGACTTTTACCACAGCCAGGTGTCTGCACAAGGTTATTCTTATGCCCACCATGTAGAGCGTAGAAATAAGGAAAAAAAAGAATCAGGGAATGGTTGGATCTCCATTGTCAACTCCAGGATCGATAGACACGGGATCGTGATACAGCTTCAACTCCTGTACATGCCAGATTCCCTTTGACTTGCCAGAATCATCCTCAAGCTCATATGACCAAGAACCACACTTACGTTTCACTACAAAAGGACCAAGGTACTCAGGGGCAAGTTTAGCACTGTAGTAGTTGACAGCATCCGAAAGACTCTTGTTTTTCCGCCAAACTTTGTCACCTGGTTTGAAAGCAAGTGGTCGACGACGAAGGTTGTATCGATGAGCGTTCTGAGTTCTTGTAGTCCTAATTCTCTTCTGAACTTGCTGATAAAGCTTGGTAAACCCATCCTGACGAGTTTTGATGTATGAGTCAAGGTTATTATCAGGGTTAGGCAGTTTAGAAGAATGATCACTACCGAATAGACGATGCTCTCTACCAAAAAGTACAAAATAGGGACTAAAACCAGTAGTTTCACTCGGTGCAGTTCGAATCGCACAACCAATCTCACTGAGATGTTCATCCCAAGTCCTATGATTGTCCTGGTTCACATAAGTACGCAACATGGTTTTGATCACTCTATTATGGCGTTCAGTGGGGTTAGCACGAGGATTATAGCTGGCTGTATAAAAGATCCGGGAGTTATACTTTTGACACAATTTTTGAAATTCCTTCGATTTCATCTGCACACCATTATCGCAGGTTAAAAACATGGGTGCACCAAAAAGAACAAAGAAATTTTCCACAATTTCAACTAAAGACTTCGCTTTAGCTGATCGACAAGGATAGAGAAACGCTGCCTTGCTGAAATAGTCTGAAATTACCAATATATAAGAATGCCCTTTTTTGGAACGGGGTAATGGACCTACATAATCGAGACTAATGGCCTGAAATGGTTCCTTGATGTCCGGTCGATCACCCATCAAACCAGCGGGACGTTTTTGTTCGACTTTGTTCTGTGCGCAGCTGTTACAAGACTTGATATACCTGACTACATCCAACTTCATCTTCGGCCAATAGTAGTTCTGACGAATTTTCCCGTGGGTTTTGAAAACACCTACATGACCAGCCGCAGGGATATCGTGACAACGATGCAAGGTCTGTTTTCGCAACTCTTTGGGGATAACTAATTTCCAGTTATCGGACGAAGAAGACAACTCAGGGATAACAGGCTTCAAGTGCTTATAAAGATAACCATTTTGAACACGCCACGTCGGAAATTTCAGGGGATTACCATCAATCTGTTCCAGCATCCTAGAATACCACTTATCAGTAGTTCCAAGGGGATCAAATGGTGGTTCGATGAAATTGACCGAATCAACAGTTACCGATCTGGACAGAAAATCAGGGACAACATGATCCTTTCCCTTACGATGGATCAACTCAAAATCAAATTGTTGCAAACGAAGTTGCCAACGAGCGAGACGACCCTGTGGATCCTTCAACTTATGAAGCCAAAGTAGGGAAGCGTGATCAGTTATCACAGTGAAACGGACATGATCCAAATAATGTCGAAGTTTCTCCACACTCCAAATGACTGCTAGACACTCCTTCTCCGTGACAGACAACTTCATCTCCTGCTTCGATAAGGACCTCGAAAGATAACAAATTACTTTTTCCCCGCCATCAAAATTTTGTGTCAAAACAGCACCTAGACCAAAATTCGAAGCATCCGTTTGAAGACAAAAGGGTTTTTCAAAGTCAGGGGCAGTCATAACAGGAGCAGAAATAAGACATTCCTTGAGAGCACTAAACGATTTCTGACAATCAGAGTAGAAAAATTTGGCACAAATCGCCTATACCAAGAAGCAGTACCTATGAAGCGACGAATTTCGTTGATGTTTTTGGGAGGCGGAACGTTGACGATAGCCTCAACCTTTTCGGGGTCAGGTCTCAAACCTTTGGAGTCTACCACATAACCAAGATAACGCAACTCAGGCTTACAAAACTGACACTTTTCCAACGATACGATAAGACCAGCCTCATGCAAACGATCAAACACAATGTTCAACAAACGTAAATGTTCGGAAAAACTACCTGTAATGATGATTATGTCGTCAAGATAAACCATAACCTGATTTTCAAATTCAGGGCCGAAAATAGTATCCACAATACGTTGCCAAGTTGCTGGAGCATTAGACAGTCCGAAAGGCATCCTACAAAACTGGAAAAGACCTTTGCCAGGCACTGTGAACGCAGTATACTACTTGGAAGTTTCACTCAATTTGACTTGCCAAAACGCAGACTTTATATCGATCGAGCTAATAACTTAGCATTTCTCAAATTATCCAGGATTGATGAAATATATGGGAGCGGGTAAGCGTCTTTCTTGGTGTGAATGTTGAGCTTTCTGAAGTCAATGCAAAATCGATACGAACCGTCCTTTTTGCGAGCAAGACAAACTGGACTAGACCAAGGGCTTTTAGATCTCTCAATCACACCTAACCTCAACATTTCCTCAACCTCATCGTCGATAAACTTTTGCTTGTAAGGAGAAACAGGGTAGTACCGTTGCTTGATGGGGGTAGTTCCAGACTCGAGGTTTATTTCATGTTCAGCTGTCCTGCAACAGCCAAGACCAGAACCCAACAAAGAAGTTTTTTCCTTTACAAGCTCATCCAAAGACTTCCTTTCCGATGGAGACAGATTATCAAGGTTTTGGACAGTGAGAATAGATGCGGGGTCAGGGTTACTCGAAAAATGCCATACATCCTGCTTCAGATCTGGAATAATTCTCATCGACTTCCAAAAGTCAATACCCAAAATGATATTATGAGAAAGTTCCGGCAAGACAATGACATCGATGATACAAGTTTTGTCAATCAGGGTGATAGGAGTTTGTATGTTACCAATACTATGGCAAACCTGTCCATTAGCAACAGTGCAGGAAGTTTTCTGTCCACACAACTTCAGACCTAGGCTGAGAAGAGTCTCATAACCGGGTAATCCAACCAAAGTACGACTAGCACCAGAATCTAGTAAACCCAACATAGGATATCCTAAAACGTTGATCTGCAAAAAGGGTCGTTGGTCACCATGGGCATGAGAGACAATGTAGTCGAGAAGAATTTTGTTGGTGAAATCCATAGAATGAGAAGAATTGGTCGTTATGGTGGTTTCACGGGGAAAAGAACGACCTAACGGTTCCTCCGTGCACCGTTTCCCGAACACCTAGGACAAGTACCTTTCGTCACATCAGGGGCACCACAACCATAACAATATTTACTTTTGGGTCTGTTACAATTTCTGCTAACATGTCCGGGTTCTCGACAGTTCCAACAGCTGACACGGTTATTCCCACGAGTCTCATCAACTCGGTCCAAACTCATATTTTCAAAAGAAACAAATGCAAAATCAGGTTCAACAAACTGATTGCGCTTTCTGGCGGGAGGGACATAGCTCTCAGCACGGTACTTTTTCGTCTCAAGCTTCAGACATTCCTCTCCGAGCTGTTCCAAGGTAGTAACGACTGGCAACTGGGTAGAATAAAAGGGACACAAGTTTCGAGTAAGTATATCCAACTGAGCTTCTTGGGACAACTCGCCATACCTTCTAAACAAGGCATGCATACAGGAAAGGTAGTCGACAATACTTTCAGAAACATCTTGAGTCCTATCCAAAATTTCCTTAAAAAGACGTGAACGGTAGTCCGGGGGTTCAAAATGCTTACGCAATAATTCCGAAAGATCCTTCCAAGTAGAAAACCTGTCATTATTTGCCCTATACCAATCGAGAGCTTTGCCAGAAAAAAGGTCTATAGCCGAATCGAAGAGTTGTTTCTCACTGACGTTGCGTGCCTTACGAAGTTCTTCAGCCCTTTCCAGAAAACCATGGACTGACAGTTGCTTCACCGAACCTGTGAATTTCAAATTCGACTTTTCAACATTATGAGATTTTGAACAACCTGGAGCAGGGGAAAAAATGGTCCTATTTATTCGAGTGCTGTGCAATGGAGAACCTGCACCAGCATCCGGAGATTCCTCTTCTTCGGGTTGATCATCCAAAGAAGGGTCTAAACCAGAAACATTTTCCAACGAATCCAAAGCTGCTAATATGTCCACAAGTAGTTCGACACGGTCTGTCTGTTCTTGGTCAGTTAAAATGGAGACAGGGATATCATCAGTTCGTTTGAGAAGATGTACAAGCTTTGACTGGATCGAAAGAACTCGGTTTGGACTACGGTCACCCGCAAGAGAATCAATAGCCTCTTTTGCTGAAACCAGTAACCTGTCAATGACAACCTTTTCTTCGGAAAATTTCAAGGAATATGGTGGGCGTTTGAAAGAACCTGTTTTTTCTAACCTCAACAAGGGACGTAGAGAAGTTTTCAATTGTTCGACAGTCTTATTTTCGTCAACGGGAATCCCTCGGATCAAGAATTCATGCAATAGCATTTCTCTTTTAAGGTAGTGCACATCCATTTTGTAATCCATAACGCAAAAAAAATACGTGTGACAAAAGTGAAGTGAAAGAAAATGTTTTTTTTTTTTTTTTTTTTAAACTCACTATCAGAATACGCTAGGAATAAAATAAATGAGTTGTCCAAGTCAATAGCCGCAATCAAATTAAAAATTCAAAGTCGATAAGTGGTATCAAAAATCCGCAATCAAATACAAAAAAAAAATCAAAGTCTAGAATGAAAGTATTTGGGTTAAAGTCACAAGTTCGGCAAAAAAAAAAAAAAACGATCAATTAGGTAGCTTAAATGATTAAGGGGTCCCACGTTGGGCGCCAAAATTTGCCACGCTTTTATTGGTTGTAGGAATTTAATTTAATAAAAGGTTTAGTACCCTTCGTTCTCGAAAGTAGCTTCAGCTGAAATGAAGTTGTTGAGTGAGCGTGCAAATGTGCCCAAGCTCAAAAGACCCGGAGAGCTGGGAGGGGTAGCGCCACTGCCTTGTAACGGACCAAGTCAGAAATCCCCAAGATGTCCTTGGAAACTAAATTTCAGCATCACTATCTCCAAAAGAAACGAAACAAAAAAACTCGCTTACCTATGTTGTGACTTCACGCCAAATAAAACAAAATTTGTGATGTGACTGACTGCAAGTTTATTAATCAAGGTCAAATCAAATTTAGTATGTCGCAAATCAATAATCTATGGTGAATGGCCCTAAGTGATCACTTTTAAATCAATAAAACTAAAAATCCTTATAAACTACTTGTACGTTACCACATGAACTAAATGGATGGTCGGCTACACGAACCAATACATACAGTGTTTGGCTAATGTTGACTGATAGTTGACTTCAGCAACCGGTGGCCATTCACAAAGATATCAACTTGTAGCGTCGAGTTTTTTCGACATGGAACGTCGAATTGAGTCACGTACACAAAAAAAAACCCTACAGGAGTAAAGACTGATATAACTTCCTGTAGTACTGTTGTTTATACAAAATAAATAAAATACACTCCATAACAGTCACCAGATTATGAAGAAAATGACATAATAATTAATACCATTGCGACGCTGACAGCTAGTTTTTTCCTAAATGATTTTCACAGTCAACACTTAAAACTGTGATGGAAATTTGATATCAACTGTGTAGGTTATGAATAGAAACAGCATAACATATTGATAGTGAAGCGTTACAACGTGGGTTAATTACAAAAAGTTTACTCATTAATCAAAATTGAATTTGAAAGAAAACAGCACGAAAAGTACTTGAAAATATGTCACTTTAAAAATAGAATTGAAAAACAACTGGTATTGAGTGAGGTTAGTTGTCGAATGTTATGGTATTAAAAAAAATAATGATGGACGAATTAGCTTACCTTATAAGAATAAGGGTTTTTTCTCAAGTTATTTCCTGCAGTGATGTTCTGGCTGCAGGTACGTCAGTCCACCTCGATGTTACGATGGTTTGACCCAACAATTGAATCTATTCTCAAGAAATAGCCATTTAGTCATGCATGGTCACATGCAAAAAGGGCAATCCGACTCACCTCTAGTCAAAAATCCCCAAAAAGGCACAACTCTAGAGAAACGGCAAAACGGAAACTAATTCCACACAACTTAACACTCCAGGGTTAAAATAAGGTGTCTAACAACAAGATCCATCAAAAGATGACCAGAATTTCTTCCGATTGTAGTTGTTAGCCCCTTTGACCGTGAGAGATTCAATATCAGAATGGCCTTCGACAGATGACCATGACAATCATGACAGTGACAATATGACATAAGTGAAGGTAGGTCAGTTGACACAGGTGACCATTATGCTCGTTTGCCCCCGGGTGTAGAAAACCGTAGAAAGACAATTGCAAGAAGCCAACAAAACTACACCGGGTTGAGCGTAAAAAAACAGAATAGCGATTACAAGGCATTACTGGGTCTTATTGCAGTTGTTGTGGGTACGAGAACGATAATTTCGCCAAAAGAAAAGAATTCCCAAAACCGAATAAATCATCCCATGTCCGGCAACACGGTCACGCAGAAAGGATAACCTGTTGAATGTTGAATGACATTCGTCATTTGTCAGCAAAACGTAAATAAACAACTAATCAACAGAATTAATTGAATTGGGTGGAAATGGATTGTTGAAGATGAAAAATGATGAGAGCAATGAATGATCCATGAACAAAACAGGCTGACCGAACTTATTGGCAAGGGATGAGAATGGAATTCGAATCAAAGGTAAACAATGAATATATGAATGAAAATTAACTGCTTAAAACGAACAAAAGATCCAATAAAACCAAAGTAACTCGTAGTGAAAATTTCACCCGTGACAGGATCTTTCCAGGGCCGGATTTTTCTTTGTACAGTTTTTTTTTCATTATGTTTGTCTTGGCAACTGATTATGAGTGATTGTTTTATAGTATGTGTTTTGTGGTTTGTGTTTTATTTTGAGTCGAATTTCATAATGGTTTATCATTATTGTATCGTGCTAGATTGTTAAAATGCAACTTTCACTCCTAGAAAAACATGTCATTGTATTAACCTACCAAAAAAAAATAAACAAAGAGAAAGCTGGTTGTTGGCCATAGGACGCCAGCCTTTCTTTTTAATGTGTATCATACAATGATTTTTCAATAATTAAAATCAATTGAATGATGGAAAATTGATTCCAATTTTGTATGCGAACCTCTATTTCCGTTTTATTTTGTCTTTGCACTTTGATCATTCAATGTGTAGTGTATATGAGTTAAAACTGTGCATTTTGTATAATAACATATTAAGTCTGTTTTTTTTTTAATAAATTTTGATTTTTTTTTTCATTTCATACAAAAATTAAGCTTACCTCTATTTTGAAGCGGTTGTCAAAATCGAGATGCAAAAATTTGATGTGCGTGGCGTATATTACACATTGGGTGATATGAATAAAAATTAAGTAAATGACTTTACTTACATTTCTTAAAATAGACGTATACACATATACACTGTATAAGCAACTGAAAAAGATACAATGGGAGATACAATCGCCAGGGCGCGCAAACTAACAAATGGATTGAAGTTTTTAAATGCACCATCAGTTCTTTGATAACTGATGTAGGGTTAAAGTTTTCTCATATCTTAGGCGGTTTCTTTGTTTTTGTCCATTAGTGTATGTTTTTTCTTACTTCTATTCAATTAAGTTGATTATAAAATGAAAAAATAAAACACAGACTATCCGTAGAGGGGATTCAATAAAAGTAATTAATAATAAATGATATTGTACATATTTATATGTAAATCAAATACCTACAGATTATAGTGCCTGGATTGCTACCATATAAAAAAAAATAGTTTCAACTCTATCCACAAACAAAATAGACAAAGAGAAACATTTCGAAATAAATTCGTTAATTGCAAAGTGAATTCCGGTACTCACTAAATGTTATGAAAATCGATAAAATGAACCTTGAAACTTTTTTGGACATATTTGAAACTTTATTTTTAATTTGATACAAACAAATAATGATAAGCACCTGGATAAGCACACATTCCATTTGAGAAGGGGCTGATCTGTCGTTTAATAATTCAGTATGACAGTCATCAAAATCATGAATCTTATGAACGAATTGTCGAAGTCTGTTACAAATGCCCGGTATTCCATATTCAAATGAAGAAAGGTTAGACATGTCAGCGCTGTACTTGCAGCACAGAGTTTTGCAGACTCATAGAAATTCACAAACCACAAAAACCAATAAAATACTCACTTATCTACGCCAGCTGATAGGTGTAAACAATGGATTCGAGACCGGTGACGTCAAACTAATAGCGTAGTGTTTTCGTGCAAGAGAAATTTGAAGGTCCCGAGTGAAGTTTAATCCATCAATTTTATCGTAATTCGAAGATTTTATCAAGAAAAAATATTGGGAAGGGAAATCTCTTACATTTTAGAAGGTTTTCAAAAGGTTTTCAGGTGGAAATCAAAACATATGCGAGTGGCCTATTTTTTATTATATGAATCGAACCTTGTTCAAAATACATTGATTACCAGCCAAAATACATATCACGATAATTTGTTTCTGATTTTGTCATTTGTCATTATTTCAGGCGCGGTTCTAGTTTTCTTACCAGGGTGGAACTTAATTTTCGCCATGATGAAACACCTCCAAAATCATCCGCAATTTGGTGGATCCCAGTATTGTATTTTACCTTTACACTCTCAAATACCACGAGAAGACCAACGCAAGGTTTTCTTACCTGTACCACCAAATGTTACCAAAGTAATCTTAGCAACAAATATTGCTGAAACTTCCATCACTATTGATGACGTAGTATTTGTTATCGATTCCTGCAAAGCCAAGATAAAAATGTTCACGTCACATAATAATATGACGAGTTATGCCACAGTTTGGGCATCTCGGACTAATTTAGAGCAGAGAAAAGGACGTGCTGGTCGTGTAAGGCCTGGTATTTGTTTCCATTTATGTTCCAAAGCAAGATTTGACAAACTGGAAGAACACATGACACCGGAAATGTTCAGGACTCCGTTGCACGAACTGGCTCTAAGTATAAAACTCTTACGTCTTGGAGGAATTGGACATTTTCTATCAAAAGCAATTGAACCACCTCCATTGGATGCGGTCATTGAAGCAGAAGTGCTTCTAAGAGAAATGAAGTGTCTAGATAAGAATGACGAGCTAACTCCACTCGGACGTATTATTGCCAAGCTTCCTATTGAACCAAGGTTGGGAAAAATGATGATTCTGGGTTGCATTTTTATGTGTGGTGGGCCTTTAGCTACAATGGCTGCGAATTCTTCCACATTTCCAGAGATTTTCACCTTGGATATGGGACAGAGGAGGCTTGCTGGACATCAAAGGGCATTGGCTGGTGATAGACATTCGGATCATGTAGCTATGCTGACGGCGTTTGAGGTAGGTTTTTTCGATAATTATTAATAGCTTCGTTCAATCCCGCCATAGAACCAGTAATTTCCTATGCCCAACATAATTCTTCACAAGTTAAACATTTCTCAGAATTGGAAAATGACCCTAGATAATTTTCAAAGCTGAACTCTTTTTTCTATTCCATTTAATTCGAAATATTCATTGTAGTTATGGGACCAAGCAAGGCAAGGAGGCGAAGATGGCGAAATCCGGTTTTGTGAGTTCAAAGGAATCAGTATGCCAACAATGCGAGTAACTTGGGAAGCGAAGCATCAACTTCAACAAATTCTCAACAATTGTGGTTTCCCCGAGGAAACAATGGCGCCCCTGTCTATGGAAACGGTTGGACCTGAGCCAAAACTAGATGTCATTATGGCCTTTATGTGTTATGGGCTTTATCCAAATGTCTGTTATCACAAAGAGAAACGGAAGGTATGTAGTTTGCATTTTCGTAAATTTCGTTATTCGTTATACTTGCCTTAATGGCGATTCTCACACATTTAATGTTTGTAAGATATATTGATGATAGCAATATGCGTTCATTGTCAGATTGAAAATTATTTTGATTCTGCTGTTTTTGTGAAAAAAAATGGTCTTCAGTTTCAGTTGATCATAACAATAGTTGCTTATTTACTTACTTGAAGGCAATGATTAAATGGAGTTCTTTTCCATATTTTGTCATTGCACTAGAATTATTTTTTTTTGTATCAATTATTTTCATTTTCCAGGTTTTTTCTGGCCTCTGTTCCGCCTCCTTTGTAATTTTTCTAAAAATGAAATGAAAAAAAGTGCCCTTTTTTCTAAAAATTGAGCAGAATCTTATGAAGAAAAGTTGTTCAGAATCTAAAGTTTTGCCTTAATACCAAAAACAAAGTGTCCTAGAAAACAAAAATATTTTTTCAGACAGGTATAATGGTATAACATACAAAAATTGCACTTTGAACAAGTTTTTTGATATGCATATTATGATGTTTTATCATTATTTCAAAAAGATTTTTTGCGAAATTTGAAAGTTGTGTTTAATATCGTTGCAACTAAGATGAGGTATGTGATCCCCTAAAAAAAAAACTCAAATCACTTTCACAAAATTGCTTGAAATTGGAGGAAGTTATGCCAAACAGATTTGATTTTTAACAATTTATGAATACATAATATTGTCACGAAACATGCCCAGTGGAACGAACTTCCAAGGCGGTCGACAGCGGACACGACGTTACAACCATTGCATCTCGCCATCGGCTTTTGTCCCGTTTGTCACAAGCCCAAACCACTGTCAAGTTCTAGAATAGCAAGGCTTATTCGGTTGCCTACACCTAGAATATTGGAGAACGTTCGCCATCTATCGAAGCATTGAAGAGGCTCTATATAAGAAGCTCCGCCATTCGGACAGGGAGTTAGTTATCGATTAGCCGCGAATTATAATTGTTACAACATAAATATACGCTGCGATTGTGAACATAAATATTTGTGGTTGTGTTAGTGACTTTAAATAAATTAACTAAAACTGGACAAGTGTTTTCTATAGCGAAACTCTTTACATTGGTGTCAAAAGTGGGATTTATTGTGTGCTATAGAAACGGACATAAATATTCACTGCAATGGCTATGAAGCTAGTGTTTTTATCCGGATTGAAGGTAACGGAGTTGAAGAGGGAGCTGGAGGAGCGTGATTTGGATACAATTGGGAAGAAAGCTGATCTACAACAACGGCTTCGTGAGGCTTTAATAGAAGAAGGCATGGATCCAGATACGTTCCAATTTGAAATTCCTGATCCGAACGCTGTGGAGAAATTGTCGAAAAACTTGAAAGATGAGCTGAAGGATCAACTTCAAGAGAACTCGAAGAAAATGGAGGAGAAGCTCGAAGAATCTTCCAGAGCTATGGAAGAAATCAAGGAGCAACTGGCGGCTAACTACAACTGTTTGAAGGCTCATGTAGCATGGAGAAACAACTCGGAGAGACTGCAAAGGCTCTGGAAGACGAAATCGACGAAGTGAGAAGGCAAGTGGCAGTAATCATGCAACAACCGGAAGTTACTATCGGGAACCACGGTGCGAGTGCCAAGATGGAAGCTGATACCATCAGAATCCACATGAAAGCCCCACAGTTTGATGGCAAGCTGTCCTGGAACAATTACCATCGCCAGTTCGAGGCAGCAGCAAGGGCAAATGGATGGACTGGACCGGAAAAAGCCCTGGCATTGACTCTGGCGCTTCGTGGGGAGGCAACGGAGATCCTGCAGACACTGAACACCCAAGAACAGGAGGACTACGATGTGCTCGTCAAGCATCTGGAGCTGCGGTATGGTCAAACCCATTTGGAAGTCTACCATTCCCAGTTGAAGAACCGCATCCAAAAGACCAACGAGACCATGCAGGAGTTTGAAGCGGATGTTGCTCGCCTTGCACGACTGTCTTATCCAACCACGCCAGAGAACGTTATGGAGAGGCTTGCAGTTCAAGCGTTTTTGGATGGACTTCGAGACCTGGAGATAAGGCAGTTAATACTTCATCGTCCTGATAGGCTGGTGGATGCGCTGGCAAAAGCCTTGGAGTTTGAAGCGGCTAAGCAATCCGTCAAGCTTCCTGCGCGCGTGCGAAGGATCGAGGAACAAGATCTCAGAGGAAGACTTCTTCGACGCAAATGTGAGGAGAGTCGGCAAGGAAATGGAGGCGTCCAAGCGAAGGGAGCTACGATGCTGGAATTGTGGGGAGCTTGGCCACATTCGTAGCCGATGCAAGAAGGAGATACGGGCACCTTCTTCGACGTCGGAAAACTAGCGAGGGTCGATGCGAAGGGGCAATCGTCTACCTCTATCCAGTATGCCCCGAAGAAAACTGCCATAGTTGCCTCTTTAGGACACAAACTGAACAGCGTGTTTGTGGATGGCTTGGTTAATGGAGAGAAACGCACCATGCTGCTGGATACAGGTGCGACGAAGACTATCATCAGGGCTGACATTGTCACAACACCAACAATGATTGAACCAACAAAGTGGCGACTACGGACGGCAACAGGAGACTTGGCTAGGATCCATGGTGAAGTGGAGGCAGCAGTGACTCTGGGAAGCACCAGCTTCGAACATCCAATGCTGGTTGCCGATATTGAGGAAGAAATCATAATTGGAATGGACATCATCATCACACCCGAGGCTTCCAATTAGATTTCAAAAATGGAACACTGAGAACCAACAACGATGAGGTGGTACTGCATGGGAGAGAGGAAGAGACAGTTCGTGTTTTGCTGGCTGGGGATTCTTCAATTCCCGAGAGGAGCGAGATGATTTTGTGGGCTCGCCTGGAAGGGAAGATGAAAGAAGGAAGCATCGTGATGTTTGAGCCTAAAATACACGATTCTGGACTAGGACGAGGCATTGCATGTGGAAAGAGCCTGGTACATGTGGGAAAGACTGTGCCCGTGAGAGTGATGAACGTCAACTATCACTTTGTGAGTTTGGCAAGGGAAACAGTTTTGGGGCTCTGCTCGTCAATTTCCTCTGTGGTGCGACAAGTATGTGAGACTGAGCAAACCATCTCTGAGTTCACCGGAGAGATGGAGAAGCTAGTTGTCACCTCTTCAAAAGATCTGGATAAGAGACAAAAACAACGATTGAAAAATCTGATAAGGAATTACGGCGACATCTTCGACAAC
This sequence comes from Orchestes rusci, assembly GCA_958502075.1. NCBI lineage: Eukaryota > Metazoa > Arthropoda > Insecta > Coleoptera > Curculionidae > Orchestes > Orchestes rusci. Next base: position 39,850,463 of record OY293304.1, read on the forward strand.
GGGACTGGGGAAAAGGGCCGAACGAACGTGGTACAGCCCACCATCAACACAGAGGGAGCACGACCGATCCGCCAAACAGCTAGAAGACTACCTTTGGCCAAGAAGGAGGAGGCGGACAAGATCATCAAGGACATGGAGAAAGGCGGTGTCATCGAGCCTTCTAGTAGTTCATGGTTATCGCCAGTTGTTCTGGTTAAAAAGAAGGACGGTTCAACTCGATTCTGTGTGGACTATCGTCAGCTGAACAACGTGACGAAGTAAGACAGCTACCCGCTACCACGGATCGACGACACTCTGGACACCTTGGCCGGATCGAATATCTTCTCAACTCTGGACCTCAAAAGCGGATATTGGCAGGTAGAAATGGCCCCTGAAGATCAAGAGAAGACTGCTTTCAGCGTTGGAACTGGGCTGTGGCAGTTCACTGTTATGCCATTTGGGTTATGCAACGCACCTGCTACGTTCGAGCGGCTGATGGAGACTGTTCTCAAAGGATTATCCTGGTAAACATGCCTGGTGTACCTGGATGACATAATTGTGGTTGGCAAATCATTTGAAGAACATCTGAAGAACTTGGAGGAGGTATTCCAAAGACTCAGAAATTCCGGTTTGAAGCTGAGTCCAAAGAAATGCCAACTGTTCCGGAGGGAAGTACAATACCTGGGTCATATCGTGTCGGCTGAGGGAGTAGCCGTTGACCAGCAAAAGGTGGAGGCAGTTAAGGAGTGGCCAGTACCAAAGAACCTCCACGAGCTAAGAAGTTTCCTGGGTCTGTGCACGTACTACCGGTGTTATGTCCAGGGATTTGCGAACATCGCCCGGCCTCTTCACAGGCTCACAGAGGCACAGAGACGCTTCCACTGGGACGAAGATTGTCAGGAGGCCTTTGACACGCTTAAAAGGGCACTTGCCAGCGCGCCCATCCTAGGCTACCCACTACCTGTGGGTAGTAGATGTAGATATCGGGGTGAGGGTGGTAAGTACCACAGCACTTTTAGGCCACACAGCGGGCCCATAACGCACCTCCAAGAGGAGCCTCCAGGAGGAGAGAAGTTGGTCTTGTGGACCATTGTCGTCAAGCCTTAGCCATTCAGCATAGGCGATAACTTAGTCGTCATCTTGGTCGCCATGGATTACTTCAGCAAGTGGGCTGAAGCGTATGCCTTGCCAAACCAGGAGGCGGCTACCGTTGCCGATCTCTTGATTAAGGAATGGTTTTGTCGTTTCGGTGTCCCGTTGGAGCTGCATTCGGACCAGGGCAAAAACTTCGAATCGACGCTATTCCAGAATGTCTGCGATGTCTTGAAGATCAAAAAGACAAGGACAACGGCGTTGCACCCACAATCGGATGGCATGGTGGAGCGAATGAACAGGACCATCAACCGACACTTGGCCAAAGTTGTCTCTGACCACCAAACAGACTGGGACGAACACCTCCACCTATTCCTCTTGGCATACCGATCTGCAGTTCACGAATCGACAGGCGAAACCCCAGCAAGGATCATCATGGGTCGTGAACTCCGGCTGCCCTACGTCCTGAAGTTTGGCTGTCCACCTGGTGAAGATGTCGCTGGGGAAGATTACGCAAGCAATCTTCGAAGAAAGATGGACGACATTCATCAACGAGTCCGTTTGAACATCCAGAGTGCCAGCGACCGGATGAAGGAGGCCTATGACGTAAACGCCGAGGAAGGCGGGTTCCAGGTTGGGGATCTGGTTTGGCTTCACAACCCACAGAGGCGACGTGGCTTCTCCCCAAAACTGCAAAGTTCTTGGGAGGGCCCGTATGAGATTCTGGAGCGAATCAATGACGTCGTCTACCGGATAAAGAAACCGCCACGAGGGAAGCCGAGGGTTGTTCATTTCAACCGTTTAGCTCGGTATGCTGGAAACCATGACGATCGGGACGCTGAAGTGAGGCAGATCAGGTTACCCAAGAAAGACATGTCATTGGAAACTTTCATGTCTCTACACTCCAATGGCCAGAAAGTCCAGAATGGCGTTGTCCAAGAAAGGCAGCTGGATTTGTTCAAATCACCGGCCGAATATTCGTTGGCTCACTGGGTCACTGAAGACCTTGGTATGAGGAGTGGTCTTTCTGCTGCTTTCAAGCGGAAATTTGGACAACTGGAACATCTACGACGACAATGACCAGAGGTGGGGAAGGTACTGGAAATCATGGAAGGTACACGACATCTGTTCTACATTGTGACGAAGAAGCTTCCACAACATCTGACCACCTACAGTGATGTCTGGAAAGCCCTCAGTCATCTTCGTGACTTGATGCAGTCACAGGACCTGACTCATTTGGCCATTCCAAAGATGACCAATGACCGCGTGGACTGGCGTATGGTGAGAAGCATGCTGGAAGTGATCTTCAAGGGGAGTGGCGTTGACATCTTGGTGTGCTGCTATCCTTTCAGAAGGACGAGCCAGAAGACAGTGGACTGCTATTTCCAACGAACATCACACTGCAGGTTTTGGGACAGTTGCCGATATCGACATGAGGACATTTTGGGACGAAATGCTCTAAGGAGGGAGCAATGTGACGAAACATGCCCAGTGGAACGAACTTCCAAGGCGGTCGACAGCGGACACGACGTTACAACCATTGCATCTCGCCATCGAATAACTCGGGTTTAGTCCCGTTTGTCACAAGCCCAAACCACTGTAAAGTTCTAGAATAGCAAGGTTTATTCGGTTGCCTACACCTAGAATATTGGAGAACGTTCGCCATCTATCGAGGCATTGGAGAGGTTCTATATAAGAAGCTCCGTCATTCGGACAGGGAGTTGGTTATCGATTAGCCGCGAATTATAATTGTTACAACATAAATATACGCTGCGATAGTGAACATAAATATTTGTGGTTGTGTTAGTGACTTTAAATAAATTAATTAAAACTGGACAAGTGTTTTCTATAGTGAAACTCTTTACAATATGTTCAAGGTGATTATTGAAAAAACAACTTTTTGGGACAATGATTTAAAAAAAAAGGACGCCTCAATTTTGGCATTCAGACATAATTTATAATTCTAGACAACTTTTCTCTATAACATTTTGCTGTTTTTTTTTAAATAAAGGTAATTATTTACTCTTGTACATTTTTGATATTCACCCATACTGGTACAATAAGTTTATCGAACATGCACCAACTTGGTGGTCTTTGAATTTTGGCTCTGCAATTAATAACAAAAATCGCACGTTGCACACTTGAATGGACACACTGTATATTTCAAGTTTCTACGATCGCCGCAAGGGATTGTAACGGTTCTGTTAAAACAGAAAATTGACATATTTTCGAAATTTTTTCAGTTGAAATACCAAAAAAGAATATGGAAAAAGATTTGGGACGATATTCTCTACAAAATTGCCTACTGGCACTTCTATCTTAATTGTCAAATAAGACAGGTACAGGCTGTCAGTCAAACTTAATGTTACCTGATTGCTCATGAAGTATCATGATACTAAAACAAACAAGATATGACCACGCGCAGGTTTCGCTGTCGTGTTTGTGTGCCCAAACCAGAAAATTAATAGGTTACCTAGGTAATTGGGTTACCATGATACTAAAGAAAACAAGAAAAAATACAATAACTCTCGCACATCCCCCTCAGTTGTCATCACGTCACCCACCTCAAACCTATACAATCAAGGTCACGTGGGGACGTCATGCGTTAGCCAGTTCTAATTTCAATCAGCAAATGGTTATTAGGTTACGGTATTGATGTTTTACATATAACCTCACTTTGGACTCGCAGTGACGACATGCGCGGCTTGGTTCTAATTTCGTCCAGCAATCGATCATATCTTGTTTGTTTTAGTATCATGATGAAGTATCATTCACATAGGGCAAGGTAGAATTAACGTGAAAGTGAAGTAGAAAATTCATGCAATACTCTTACCGCTGTCTTTCACATTGTGGGGTATCCTCTCGTGGTGCGCATGTCGTTTCTTTCAAACCAGATTTCCTGATATTTATGTTGTTGTTCTTTTTTCAAATTGCCGGGTGATTTGACAATACAATCGATCTAAGCTCCATAGCCGTAAAGTTCTCCAAATACTAGACAGTTTTCGTTGCTCCTGGAAATTTCACCGGTTGCGGTTACGAAAGTCGTAGCGATAGCCGCTATTTGACAGATAAAAATATAGTTTTCGGTGAAGGCAAGAAACAAATCCGCTCAACGTTACGTTTAACCTCAATCCTAACCAAAGTCAATGGCAAATGACATCGCAGTCTTGTTTTGATTATGTGTATGTGTTATTTTTTCAAAATGATTGATGATATGGTATTATTGGACTCCAGTGACGAATCAGATGCTGATTTTGAAGATGCCATTTTATTAGAAGTATTGAACAACAACGTCATCCAATATAGATAAAACATCTAAATCATCTGACTCTTTCCGGAAATCGTTGCCCTTTTCTTTTTCCTCAAACTTTTTCAATACATATGTAATATGTTCTTAACTCCCCTCAAAGAAACCTTTTTACTGGTGATCTCAAAAATATTGAAAACAATCACACTCTATATAGATACATCCCCATTTGGATTATTTTCCAGTATTTCAGTGATCTGTTCATCTTCATCGGTAAACCAAACTCGGTTTCGCCTGATTGTTTTCGAATAACTTGCTGCTTCTTGATTTGCATTCATTGCGTAAATTGTCTTGGTCTTGAATCCTGCGAAAGTATAAACAAAAACGATGAAATCAAAACCTCAAAACATTGACAATCAAATGTCAAATAACATATTCTCTTCCACTGCGCATGCGTTTCGCTACGTTAACCGCTATGACTATCGTCCGTTAACAACCGGCATTTATCGGTATCGATATACGATAAATGACATCCAAATGTCAAAGTTGTCAATTAGCGTTAGTCGGAGCTGTATAGCGTAACTCAGTACATCATTTGATTAATTATTTGGGAACGGGAATAAATAACTATACTCGTCCGTAAAGCTCGATCTATATTATTGATCTAGTTAAGTTACAATGAATTGATGACCCCTAATGTTTATTGAACATGTTATCATAATATGTTGTTACATAAATGTATATTCTGCTCACTCTACTAACAAGTACCAAGTCTTGACAAACCTTACAATATAATTGATATACAGGGTTTCCCAATATAATTCATCCTAAGCTATTTTCCTACTCTATGATTATGCCTATACTACACCTTCCCCGAAAATAACAAAAAAAAGAAAAGAAAAAAAAAATAAAATTATTTTACATACCTATTTTTCATGATATAATTTTACCCTATTTTTATGAACCTCTATAGGTTTGTTTCCTACTTTAATCACAATATTAGGTGCCCTATCATCAACAACTAAGTAAGGACCTGAATACAATGGGTCATATTTCGAACCTGAGTTATTTTTCAGCAAAATCTTGTCTCCAATCTCATAAATAACAGGTTCAGATGTTTTTTCATAAATTACTTTTCTTTTTACCTTTGAGTTGATTAAATTTGACTTAGCATCAGAGTGTGTTGTCTGCAACCTATACTTGAGTTCCAACGGATAGTTGTCAAAATTGTATAATGGGTCTGTTTTGTTTAGGATATTTGAGGGTAAGTTGCATAGTTTTCCGAATACCAATTCATGTGGTGTATACTTTGTTTCAGAATGTACAGTGTTATTATAAGAAAAACACCAAAACTGTAACCAAGTGCTCCAAGATTGTTTGTATGTATTAATTTGCATTCTAAGATATGCACCCAAACATTTGTGAGAATTTTCTAAAGACCCAAGGGTTTCGTGATGATAAGACGTAGAACAAAGATGTTTTACGCCTAAAATTTTGCAAGTCTCTTTGAGAGTCGAATTTAAAAATTCGGTACCCTGGTCTGTCACAATATTTTTTGGAATACCATATCTTAGTATGAAATTTGAAACAAAACTTTTTGCAACAGTTGAAGCTTCTTTGTTTTCCAAAGGATAACATTCCACAAACTTTGACAATTCGCATTGAATCGATAAAATATATTTGTTGCCCCCATTATCCTCCTCAAAAGGACCCACGAGATCTAAATAAATTTTCTCGAAAGCAGACGAAGCTGTTGTCGTTATATTCATTGGTTCTTTGTTTGGTTTAGAATACTTAAAGCGTTGACAGTCATCACAGTGTTTCACGTAACTTACAACATCTTTATGTAAACTAGGCCAAAAGTAGTATTTCTTTAGGTTATTATACATGCGTGAAATTCCTGCATGTCCACCTGTTGGCAAAATATGAAAATCATTTAAAATTATTTGTTGGCTTTCTACATCTGTAATTTTTTGTTTATTTTTTAATACAGATATGTTTATTCCTAATTTTTGAAAAATATTCCTATTTTTCACTATTTCTTTCAACAAATTCGCATTTTCATTATTTTTTATTATTAACAATTCCGGAATTTCAAATTTCTTACATAATGTGGACAAATTTCTCAACAATCCGTCTAGAGGTATTGTCGATCGAAAAGATTGCCCTATGTAAATAATATTTTCAACTTTATCAATTATTATATATTCTTTTATTATGACGTCATTATTTTTTATTTTATTTTTTATATCGATTGATTTAGCTAAATCTTCAAAGTCGTTATTGTCAGTTAGACACAGTTCAAAAATATTCTTAGGTCGTTTTAACAGTTCCACGAAGCCAGGGTGATCAGTCCTACTGCATGAATCTATCTCTAAACTATTCGTATGTTCTAATGCCATGTCTCTACTTTGTTGTCTTGTGATAACACCCATGGTATTACACACTTTATTACTCAACTCTTTAAGACTATCGGATGTGATGATAATCAGCATCAGCGGTCACATTATTTTTCCCTTTAATGTATTTTACAACAAAATCATATTCCTCTAGTAACAATCGAAACTTGGTAAGTCTACTTGAAGGATTTGTCATTCCGAATAAGTATACTAAAGGTTTATGATCTGTATATAAAACAAATTTTCTGCCATATAAATAAATCCTAAATTGCTTAATCGCGAAAGTTATAGCAAGTAACTCTTTTTCTATAACGCTGTAATTAAGTTCGAAATTATTAAGAGCCCTACTAGCATAAGCAACTGGTTTGTCATTTCCATTAGACAACACGGCTCCAATTGCATACGCTGACGCATCACTTCTTACTATAAATTCGTTAGTTGCAGAAAAATCCGGATATTCTAAAATTGGTGGGTTAGATAGTGCCTTTTTTAAAGTCTCGAATGAATCTTGACATTCGGGTGTCCATTTAAAAACTACACCCTTCCTTGACAACTTATTTAACGGTGCGGCTATCTGTGCAAAATTTTTAACATGTTTCCTATAATAGTTAGCGAATGCCACGAATCTCTTACATTCACTGGAGTCCTTCGGCACAGTATAATTTAAGATTGCGTCAATTTTGGACGGGTCTGGTAACACTCCGTCTTTCGATATTGTATGCCCTAAATATAGTAACTCTGTTTTTAAAAATTGACACTTATTGGGATTCAGTTTTAAATTAACCTCTCGTAGACGTTGAAATACTTTTATCAAGTTTTTATTGTGATTTTCTAGATTATTACCAAAAACTATCAGATCGTCCAAGTAAATAAAGCATCTTTCATAATTTAAGCCAGACATTGCCATGGAGATTGCTCTTGAGAATGAACTAGGACTTATCTTTAACCCCATTGGTAGTCTAGTTAACTGATATTGTGACCTATCTGTGGAAAATGCAGTGCAAAGTCTACTTTGTTTGTCTAAGCCTATTTGATAATATGATTGAGATAGATCAAGATGGTAATAAAAGACTGAACCAGATGTTGAGTCTAAAATCTCCGAAATACATGGGAGAGGAAACTTGTCATCTTTAATACAGTCATTTAACCGCCTATAATCTATTACAACTCTCCATTTATTTTCTCCGTTATTATTAGCCTTTTTTGGTACGATCAAAAGTGGTGAGGACCACTCAGATCTTGCCTCTTCTATAATCCCGTCTTGTAACATCTTATCAATTTGCTTAGCAATTTCCTGTTTTTGTGCATGCGGCAAACGATAAGGTTTCACATAGACTGGAGCTATATTAGGTTTAAGATAGATTTGTTGCTTATAAATGTGAGTGGTTGTTAGCGGGTCATTGTCTAAGTGAAATATGTCCGAATATTTGGCACATATTCGTTGTAGCGAATATTTTTGGTGTTTATCCAAATGTTCAAAATTAAGTAACTGCAAAACTTTTTCTACCCTTTCTTTAGAAAATTTAGTTTTTCCTGAACTGCAAACATCAAATTCCTCTGCGGCTATTGTATTTGGCGTAAAATTTTTAATTGTAACGTCCTGGTCTCTGAGATTCAAAATTTTGACAGGGACCATATTAGAAGTCGGTCGCACTATACCGCTTCCTAAAAATACACCGTCACATAATTCTTCAGGTAAAATCACACAATCCTCATTACTATCTACTTTAAAATATTTAATAATTTCACACTTAGCCGGTACTACAGTGTACTCGTTTTGCTTTCCCATCATCGGCAATAAAATACGCTCATTATTTATGTTCAACGAAATCATATATGTTTCGTAATTCAAAACTGCATGATATTTCTCTAGGAAGTCGGCTCCAATTACACCGTTTATACTGGGTTCAAAACTATTGATTAACAAAAACTTATGACTTACCATAACATTGTTTATTTTCAAAGGTAAGTTAACTTGACCTTCTGAATAAGTAGAGCCCGAAATCCCATCGATTTTTACCTCTCTTTGAAAATCTATATTTTCGTACACCGTAACAGTATCCTTGAAAATAACGCTTACCGATGCCCCTGTATCTATTAATAAGGTTAAATATTGATTATAATATAGAAATTGAATAAAGTTTAAGCCACTCAACCTAAAAACTACCGAAGAAAAATTATCATTAGAATTATTGTCACTTATTCTGGGGGGCTCGAAAAAACGTATCAGAAGAAGAATTATTCGATTGTGACGGGTTCAACAAAACAGTTTGCGCAGGGTTATCCTCGCTATGCATAAAATAAGAAGTGCGTGAATTGCCTGTGAAACTGTTATTACGATAGTTTGATGAATATGTCCCACGAGGTTGTGCTACGCCTCTATGACGATAATTTCTAGAACGATTGCCTGATTGAAATGGTGGGTTCGAACTTTTTTGATTGGGCCTAGATGAGAAATGTTGTCGATGTTGTCCAGGGAAATACCCGCGGTAAGAACTTCTACCTCTATTATTGTTGTTAAACCTATTTTTATTGAAGTAAAAACAATTGCGAGCGTTTGTCCCCTCTACTACCTCATCCTTTGCTCCTCGAATTGCCTCATTTAGTTTAGTATAGTTCCTGGCCTTTACAATTGTTCTCAAATCTAAGTTTTGTAGTCCGTTAGCAAAAGTATTGATAGCAATTTTTTCGTTAATAGGCGCTAACACTGTCATGGCGGCTTGATCACCCTCTGCTTGTGAAATCGTTAAATCGACCATAGACCACAGATCTAGAACCTTGCTTAAGAGAGCTTAACCTTACCGATTGCGCAGCAGCTGATTTTTTAGTGAGAAAATGTGTTTTCAAGTCTGTTACCAACGCAGCATTTGATGCATAACCCAAATTTAATCGAACTTTGGCACTCTGAGACAACCTAGTTTTCAAAATATATTTAGTCAGCAATTGTTTTCCAGCATCGTCAAGTAATGAATCGTAGAGTTCTATTGAATCAATTAATTGTTTTGTGGTGTCTTCAGTACCATCCATAACCGGTAATAGCGAAGAAGCAGTTTTTAAATCGAATTTATCACCCATTGTTAATGAATCGCCCCAAACTTGTTCACTATTTAACTGTTCTATACTTTTTAACCTATCCTTAAGAATTTTATCTATCTGACTCAAATATTTCTTAATATTATCAGCATACCCTTGAACAGTCTTAGTATTACCTAATACATCTCCGCCTCTAACCCTACTATTAAAATCTTTTTTTACTTGCTCAGCCTCTAACACAAATCTATTCAATTTATCTATCCTACTTTTAACTGCACTAAAGTTACCTCTTCTTTCCGTGTTCTCCTTGTTTAGGTTTTTATAGAATACTCCCAGTTCTTCCAATAAGTCTTTGAATGGTTCCACCGCCTCTGACATAACATCCACATTTCCATTTCCATCACCATACCATTAGAATTCATTGTATTTGTCTCCACTTCTAGCCATTTCAATTTCCATAACCATATCCATGTACATCCATTAATTGCCAATAATTGTTTGCAACCATGTTATCTCCTTTACCATAGCCATTTCAATTTCCATAATCATATCCATGTAATACATCCATTGATTGCCAATATTTTTGTTTGCAACCATGTTTCTCTTCTTTCCAGCTTGTTCTTTATTGCAGGATCGCCATATAGCGTAACTCAGTACATCATTTGATTAATTATTTGGGAACGGGAATAAATAACTATACTCGTCCGTAAAGCTCGATCTATATTATTGATCTAGTTAAGTTACAATGAATTGATGACCCCTAATGTTTATTGAACATGTTATCATAATATGTTGTTACATAAATGTATATTCTGCTTACTCTACTAACAAGTACCAAGTCTTGACAAACCTTACAATATAATTGATATACAGGGTTTCCCAATATAATTCATCCTAAGCTATTTTCCTACTCTATGATTATGCCTATACTACAGCTGCATTTTTTGAGCAAGGAAAACTGTCTACTATCTGATATGAGACAAATTTTGACAATTTCATGATGACAGAAATCGAACGTCAGCAACTTGATTATGATTGGCTCCGGTGAGAATTTGCCACACGGTTACCCCCACAAAACATTCCCCCTTAGAACATCATCTATAATGCTACTGAACGGTTCCAAATTGGTGCGCCACTCGTGATAGGAGGACGAACTACGTAGATGTGAATGGTGGATGCGCCAGTGACTTGACATTTATCTTAACTGTGCTGTGATCGATTTTTTAAAATTTTTGGTAGGGTATGTTCGGTTTTATAGATTTTGTTTTGAGCTGGTTTTATAATAATCGTCATCAGAAAGTATAAGTTTAGGTATATGAATTAATATGAATTTCGCATACAAAGTTGAAATCAACTTTCTTCGACCGGCTCTGAAAACTTTCACACTCTTTCTATAAACAGATATTTGATTTTTTGATAATCACCAAAATCTGATTGGCAGGATACGAATAATCTAGTCACTCGAAATATTATCAAAAATAAACAAGACACATAAGAAAAGATACAAATAAAATGTCTTTTTGGGAAAAAATGGTTTCCAGGGCCTGCGCTAAAAGCTATTTTCAAAGTTTGTCTGCGATATTTTTATTCAATTCACTAATGACTTAGTGATGATGAACAAAATCATTTCAAAACGTGACTTATCATCACCGAACATTTTTATCGTACCAAAAATTATAAAAACGATAACAACCAGACTGTTTTTGTACTAAATTAGTATTTTCAAAAAACTTTGACGCCATCTAGTAGTTCGCGTAAGTCATCTTTATTTATCCGATGAGTCGGTAGTCGTAATATAACCTTTTCGAGATGCCACTATATTGAGTCCACTTTGAATGGCAATTCAAAAATAAGCAAATTAAATAGACTGTTCAAAAAAAGCCAATCGCTAAAAATCATCAAAAATGGTATCGACCCGACTTTCTCAAACAGAAATATGAATGCTTAAAATGAACATTTTATATTAATTCATTTTTTATCGATTTTACTAAAGGCTTTTATTGAATTTAATCTATATAGCGTATACAAATTATTACAAATACCTCTAGACATATTTATAATTATACTATATCGTTGAAAAACAAAGTTGGTTTGACATGGCAACAAATTTTACATTACATTATTATTTATAATACTATACTGATTTTCAGGTCAACAAATTATACAATAATTATTGGAAGAAAATACTTTTTATATTGGACTTAACCAAAAACCTAAGTTTCAACTTGCTATGAGGGACAATCCACCAATTCACCAATTGGATTGTTGCAATATCGATTTAGGTGTTGAATAATAATCATTATGGTAATATAAGTATACGTAACATAATAATATAACATAATATAACAAATCAGATCACGCGAGACTTTAGCCCATGGCGGATTCTTCCTGATCACATGTGCCATCAAATACATTCTGAATACGAAATAGGAATTATATTGTTTACATTCTACGAAAAACTTAAATTATTTGATGTCATCGGTAAACATGTATTCCGAGGGTAGATGCACATAATTGACCTGGAAACCTTCGTATAGATTGTCCCTCAGCAAGTGAATCTAGATAGTTTCATTCATTTTCTCAACCTTTTAACTTTACCCTGTTACCTTTTATAAGCTTTCAATTTGATAGGATCTATTATATTTATGTTGGGTTAAGAACTGAGAAATTTCAAAAACTTCTCATCCCTTCCTTTGCTGACAAGGTTTATCGTTTTGCACAAAAAAAACAAACAGCATATAAAGATTACTCCCATCACTATAACATGATTGCTATCATGTTCTCTACAATTAATTAGGGAAAATTGTAGTTGATTAAATAAAATCTTTTCCAAAACACGAGAGATTTTTCGCAAATGCAAACGCGTGGAATCAAATAAAAGAGTCGGGTAATCGAATGACCAAAAAGAAAAGTTAAGAAGGTACCAGGTACTTTTAAATTACATTTTTCATACTGCCTTGCTTCTATGAAATCTAAGTTAACGTTTTCATTACGAGAAGAAAGGTTTTGTCGGCAAACAGAACAATTAATTTTTCTTAGCAACTTTTAAAAAAAAAACCCTGATATATAATTTATCGTACATGTTGCAAGTTTTGTCCTTCTTGAAATTACTACCTCAGATGGTATAGAAGGGAAGCTAGCATTAGATGGAAGAAAAAGTTTATTTGGAAGAACCTCGCCAGTGACAAACTGTCGAAGAGGTCCCTCATTTTCATCCTCTTCACAATTGGGACCAGGCGAATGTGAAGACATAAAATTGTTTATGATAAGTGCTTCAAATGAAGTTTGAAAATGGGAGGCACTCGGCATACTTTCTCTTCCACTATAACCTCTAATACAGGAAAAAAAAATTCCAAAGAATGTTGTTGAAGCACCCTTGTGAGAATAAATTTGTTTGGATATATTCCTAAAATTCTTTCAGTCAAATAGATAAAACCTTTCAAGCTTGAAATCATATTTTTGATGGATGGAACAACAACAAATTTATTCTTCTTTGAACAAAAGTACCTCATGGTTTTGAATACTATTGCTTCATACCAAAAAGCAACATGTTCTGAGTCCGAGGTTACAGCAGCCTTCAGAGGTTTTCCAGGCAGACTGAACCTCTTACCTGAAATAAGACTGTCGAACAGTTTATCTAAAAAGAGAATTAAATTGGCTGTGTCGACTGCTTCTGGATCAAGTGGAACTTGCGATTCTGAAAATATTATGAAATGTGATTATTAAATCCGTTAAAATTATACAATAAACTTACTCCAACTAATTATTTGCTTCATCAAAGCACCAACCTGATGGATAAAAACTTGGGTGCAGCAGCTAACCTCCATTTTGTTTATTTTTCCTCTAACAATATGTCTATCAGTAAGTTTTGGACAGACTCTCACGTCTTGATCGATAGTATCCAGCATATAAAACTGCTCAATGTGTGACCACTTGGCAATGCATTCTTTTCCGTCCAAGGTAAAATGTAAATCTTTGGTCAAAAGATTATTCCTTAATCCTTTCATTAGATGGGGATAACCCAAACAGCGGTATAACTTCTTGTTCTTCTATCAAAAAACCAAAATATTGATTGAGAAGATTTCGTCTAGCACAAGAATCTTGTGTCTCTTTAAAAAGTTGATTGACTGCAGCTTGATTTGCTCCACCCTGATCACAAACTGTAGCTATGATTATTAAGCCAATTCTTCTACATTTGATTAGCTGCTTCACTGGCTGGCTCTTCATTGGCCCTCCACTAAATGTGAAACATATCGGCTGCTTCCATTGGCGAAAAATACTCTTTATCATGAACACGTTAACATGATCTGCTAGCTCAGCTTCTCTTTCTCCTTCACCAAAATCTTGAAAGCCCTCTATTTCATCTTCCTTACTATTATAATGTAAAGAGTTATCTATTGCCATTTCATCAAATAATAGAATAGCGCATCGATCTACCGCTTTAATTTTTTTAACCATTTTTTCCATGCTTATGAACATGTGTCTATTAAGACCAGCTTTTAATGGGATCTTGTTTAGCAAATTTCTCAGGGTTCCTTTTGATGGCAAAGTGAAAATTTTGGATAACAACCTATAACCTTTGCCACTTGCTTTTAATAAGGTTAATGCCAATAATTTGTCATCCAAAGTAAACCTTCTACCTTTAGGTAACTTATGTTGAGTCCGTACTTGGGATAAGATGAAATTGTAAGTCAACGGACTAACATGACTTACAAGGTTTTCAAATTTATTAGAAGAAGCTAGTCGGTCTGCTGCTGCCAATCTTATCTTGAAGGAGTTCGTCTTTCGACTTAATCGGTTTAGTTTGTGACTATATTCGACCACTTTTCTATAAAGATGCTTTTCTTTTGGAGAAAGACATTTCTGCGTCGTCACATTGATTTCCTTGAGAATACTGCATCGTCTCCTAATATGTCCTGAAAAAAAGAAAATAGGTAAAGAAATGTTATAATAGTATTATACAGAAATGTCTTTAACAGGCCACCATCGGTTTTCCCATGTTAGTAACCCATTTATTTCAACTTAAATGTACAACAAAACCAAAATGATTAACATACTAACCAGATGAGGGTAGTTTCTGGAAAACACTTGCTGTTGCAGTACTAAATAGCTGACTTTGGGAAGTTGCACCCTCGACTTTTTCTATCATTGTAACTTGATGAGTCTCAGTTTCTTTTTCCCTTTTTATCTGTGATGATTCGCTGGGTTGACACAATAAAGCTGCCAAAAATTTCGAAGAATGAAAAATTCCGTCAATGAAGTACTGGGAAGCAGACAATAAAACCAAGTTGAATAGTATTGAAAGTGATAAAAAAATTGAAAATCATTAGGAATACCAAGGAATCAGGTTTTGGTGAACAGATAGTATTCTTCTGCAAAAAAACTGATAAAAAAACTGCTCAAGAAGTTGGTTTCATGATATTATACAGAGAGCCATTTGAAATCGGGCCACCCTCATAACATTTTAATTAAAGGATTAATTTTGATGATTTTTTTTTCAAATGCAGAATGAGGAAAGGTGTATTTTGAGGCCAGACGTCGCCCAGTTTTTTTCAAAAACCAAGACTACTAGAGTATATTTAGAGGCTGAAAAATCCAAAAAAAATATTAGCGTTTTGAAAAAAAAAATCTGCATGCGCCACTGAATTGTTCATGCCCTGAAATTGATCTGTACCAAATTTCATGAAAAAATATCCAATTCAAAAAAATTATTGTTGTGTGTGATTTTTTTTTCCAATTTTGTTTGTTTTCATTTTTTTTTGACATAAGAATATGTATCAAATGTTGTTATTCAATAAATTTGTTGTGATAGATTCGCTATCGCAGGAGTGACGAGGTACAATGCTTCTTGGTGCATAATAAATTAAAACGTTAATTTTAAATATTTTTTTCATAAAATTTGGTACCGATCTAATTCATGCTGTAACGAATTCAGTGGCGTAAGCTTATACGTATTCTGGATTTTTCAGCCTCTGAATATGATCTAGTAGACCTTGAATTTTGGAAAAACTTAATGCCGTCCAGCATCAAAATACACCTTTTCACTCTCCACATTTCAAAAAAAAATCGTCAAAATCGCTCCATAAATAGAAATTTTATGAGAGTGGCCCGCTTTCAAATGGGTCACTCTGTATAGGTGGAAGGTGTATATTTAGTGAAATCAGATTTTCAATGAGTACCTAATTGAGAACAGTGATGAATACGCAGTTATCCTTTTTTTTAAGACAACCATGTACTCACCATCATCGGTTTTAGATTGATCAGGTTTCTCAATGGATTAATCTTTTTTCAATCTCTTCAATGGTGGCATAGCAAGATCAATTTCTTCTGCAGTTATTTCTAAAAAATTCACATGATATTATTCCTCATTATTGAATTAAGTCAAATGAAGAAAAATGTATAAAATAATAAATATGTTACTTACTTTTAGTCCCACTTCCAGGCAAATGAAGAACAGGAATAGCACTGAATTTAATTTTCTTTTTGGAACCATGTATGAAAGAATCTTGTTTGAAATCTCGAGCGCAAACACGGAATGTTTTATAAATGTAAGCATAACTCTTGTCGGTAAGCAATGGATTTTGGATCTCCTTAATCCACTTAGTGCAAATATCACCATAACCATTAGGATTTGGAAACCGAAAACGGCTGCTATATCTATCTCCACAGTCAGGAACACAGCATTTAATTTTTGCCGGCTTCTGCTCGCCAAAATATAAGTTGGACATAGTATGCAATTAGTTTAACCAACAATATAACAAGAGCAACAAGAATAAAACAAGAACTTTAACAAAGAAACGCACTATTTAAACGGAGTCAATATTTGAATTTCAAATTAGAATTTAAACCGCGAATGACAGTGACAAATCGACTGACAAAAATTACAGGTAACAGGCGACACAAATCAAATGTAGTGGCTGCAGCGCAGCCGGTGATAGGAGGCACAACTAAAATCAGTAGTTTGACAGCTCCCATTTAAGAAAAAGTTTTGAGGGGGAATGTTTTGTGGTTACCCCAAAAAGTTTGAAGCTTGGTATTTTTACCTTGCCACTACTTCGCCACTACCCCGTCAAAGCAACCTCAATTCTATGTGAACAGCGCGTATGAAATGTACGCGTCAAATATTCTCAATTTATAATTCACTTCTACCTTGCCCTATGTAAATGATACTTGAAGTATCATTCACATAGGGCAAGGTTGAATAGACCTGTCCACAAAAAAAATTAATATACATTGAAACTATTGTAAAATAAAGATTTCGATATGATGATAACTATATTCGAAGTGTGCTTGAAAAAAAATCAATCCTAAATACAACAGCAGCCGTTAAAAAAGCAGTGTGACGTCAGATACTTGCTGCTAAGAAGACGGAACGTACTTACATTCAATTATTGTAACGTTAGACGTCAAAACAATATTAAAGTTTGCATGTGTTTTGAGTTCGACAGTGTTAATTATTAAGAAAGTTTATTTATTTTTCGCAAATATGGAGGACGGTTTCCAGAAAGGAGATTCACATATGCCGAAGGTAGACGTGACGTAGGTTTTGATAATATGTATTTGTTGACAGGCTGCTTCCTTTCGGCTTTCAAACGTTTTCAAAATTCCGTCTTACTTCCGCAAACCATGATTTTCTTTTTGCTGTCTGCATTGGGTACTCACAAGAATTTTCGTTAGTGTCCTATACTTGTCGGTTCGTGCACTCAGGCACAAAACACCCCTTTCTTGCCACCATAATATTATTTTTAATGCCGAACCGTGTATAACACCAGTCATATTTTATTTATCTTTTTCTATGGGTACTGTACGTTACCAATGACTACAGTAAATATGCGCGTGGGTGACGTCACACTCTTTTTCTAGCCTCTTCGCGTTTTGGCAAATTTGCTCAGCGAATTACGCAGAAAATATTTGACTATCTTTTTTTTAAGTTTATAGGGGTTCATGTTACACCTATATTTACCATTTTCAATAAAAAAGTAATCTTTGTGGACAGACCTATTAACGTAGAAGTGAAGTATAAAATCTAGGCAACACTGTTACCGCTGTCGTTCTCATTGAATAGTTTGTGGGGTATCCTCTCGTGGTACGCATGCGCATGTCGTCTTCCTCAAACCAGATTTCCTTATATTTATGTAGTTTTTCCTTTCTCAAATTGCCGGGTAATTTGGCAATACTTCGGCCAATTTTTGATTTAAGCTATCAATAGCCGTAAAAATCTCCAAATATATACGATATGGCACAAATTTTGACAATTTCAAAATAACAGAAATCGAGCGACATTAACCCGATTCTGATTGGCTCCGGTAAGAATTTGCCACACGCTTGCCCCACAAAGTTTGGAGCTTGGTATCTTTTACCTTGCCACTACTTCGCCACTACCACATTAAAGCAACCTAAATTCTATGTGACAGCGCGTATGAAACGTATGCGCCAAATATTCTTAATTCATAATTCACTTCTACCTTACCTCTACCTTGCCCTATGGGAATGATACTTTAACTTCCACACATTTGGAAAATTTCCTAACACTTTCATACAGATTATGCTGGTTCTACATCTTTTGAAATAAAAGAGCTTAGTATCAATGTGAACGACAGTGGTAAAAGTGTTGCATGAATGTAACTGGTCCATCATATTATTTGTGATTTGTGACTTGTGACCACCGATCTAAACAACTGGATGAGCAAAACGCTGCACTCAAAATGTCTAAATTACGACGGAAAAATGTGAACAAACTCGAACATTTTCTGGCAAGTTGGATTTTGCGCACTGCAACCAAATAATGTCATTATGACGAGCTGTGGACAGGACCGAACTTTTAATATAATTTATATTTTTCAGTCAACCTAATAATTTTCATAACTACAATTTAAGTATACCAGTTGACATAACTCACCTATTATTCGGACAATCGATTGTAAGGATATAATTATTTTTCCAGATTACTTGATATATCCAAGCCAAAATATAATTTTAATAAATAAACGAAAACCGATGTATTACGGGACTGGTTCACTTGACCGCCAGATGAGCATCTGGGCGGATAGATTGAATTCTACTACGCATGATGAACATTTCCGGGCTCTACTGGAAAATGTCCGTGATACAGACGCAGAAACACATATTTTCGCCCATGCCTCGCCACATTTGCTTCAGATGACGGATTCATTATGCTTATCCATTGGTTTGAGATCAGTGCTTGTGACGCACTTTATTCTACTTGACAGCTGCGTAAAAAAAAAACGAAAAATAGTTGGCATTCTCACTTATAGGTTTTTCTTAACAGTAATTCAAGAACATGTTATCTTACGCTAATCAGAACAAATCAGATGTTTATCTTTTTGACATATTCAAGTTCACAGGGGCAGTTTCAAAAGTATTTCTCGAGGGATTCGTGATGAAGTCTCCTCAACTCTTCTATTTCAAAAGATATAGAAAAATGATCTTTATGAGGGTGGAAATGTTTTAAATAACACGATAAATGCATCTATTTAGTGGACTCGCATCTGAAAATGTCGAAAAAACCTCAAAAACAGTTTTGACTTTGACAATTTATGTTGTGTGGTCGGCTAAAGCGAATGAAATTGATCCCAAGCACATGCACCAGGAAGACCTTTAAAACGAACCAAAGAACAGTCAGATCGGTCTAGGGATTCCGAAGTTATTGGCAATGGACAATTTGCACATTTTTTAGAAATATGAAAAATATAAGGATTAGTGAGTACTGATGCCATTGATGTTCAAAAAATCAACCGACGACCTTTAATAATGAAGTAATCACCGTTTAAAAAGCGCCAATCAACATCCACTACGTCACAGAATACATTATCTATCTCCGTCTGGCGTATTGACTGAGATGACTCTCTCTCTCGAGAGTGGGTAATATGGCTCCGCCCCGTTTTCGATCATAAAGTGGAATTTGCGTTTTTTTTTCATTTATTTAGTTTATTTTGCAAACATTCTTTCGTTGATGACTTTTTAATATTGTCTAGAATACGTATATTAAATTTCAAGACATTTGTATATGTATGCAAATTGTCCACTAACAGCCATATGCACCGTACGAGAGCTTAGCCAATCTCGATTAATTTTCGAAGTTAGATTAAGCGGTGTTTTGTATGCACCGAAGAATTTGCTGCAAGGATCGTTAATCCCTGGGGCGGGATTCCGTGTACTGTGGAATTCCATAGCAACACGTCGCTCTCTGTGTAAAATGATGGGAAAGCGACATGTTGCTAGAATTCCACAGGTACACGGAATACGGGTCCTGATGAGACTTTTGACAACGTCACAAAATAACCTAGAAAAATATACAAATAACAATTTTGAAATTTATATTGCGTGATTTGTTCTGAATTTTGCTATTTGCTTGCAAAATTTAATGAAAAATGAGCAACCATATGGATCAGTAACATCCGCAAGCCTGATATGACGTTAAGCAAACATTAGCCAAGGGGTTTTTCTTGTAAATTCAATATTTGGTGTAGGTATCAACTTTTATTCTTGAACCATTCGTATATTTGCTTCTCCTCTTTTCTTGGGCTTAGATTTCATGATATTGAGTGGTTATTATATACTGTATAGGTACCTAGTCTAATACAGCAAGAATAACAACTCCATCCATCTGATGAGAAATAAAAACATCACTTTTTACAACACAAGAAAATATAGTTTAGAAGAAACAAGTGGTTAATTAAATGATTTTGTAAGGAATGCCCGAGGGAATGCCCCGAGGAATGCCCATTGATAAATTGACAATATTGTATAATTTTCAAACTCATTATCTACTTTGAAATTATTACAAATATGTCTAACTCGATGTACAAACTTTGGAAAACGCATCATTTGACAACTCAAGGAAAGAGGAAAAACAAAAAATATAATAATTAAAATAATTTCTTATTTAGTTGATAAAAACACAAACCTTCTTCTATTGGGATATCTGTTATAAATTGGGACTTGGATGAAGTCAAGAAAATTGAATGAAAAGATCTCATTTGGGAAAACAAATAAAAAGTGATGAGACCATCAGTTTTAAAGGTTTCTATTTTAGTTTATCTTGTAGAGATGATTGATACCTAAAGCTTTAAAAAAAAGTAAATCAACGAGTCTATTTGTTTATGAGTCTGGGTTTAGCCATAAACTTAAGATTTTGAATTGAATTAGAATTAGACAAAACTTCGAGATAAGTAGCCATTAGATACCTCTATAGGATATGGATAGGTAGGTACGTACTTTCAACACCAATCCAAATTGAGTCGATCGATTGAACGATAAAAAATCATAGGTAAAATATGTGGTAGATATCAGAGTGTGATAGGTACACTGTTTTTTTTGTACCTACCTACAAAAATAGGTACCTATTCAATTCAATATTCTATTGAGCAATTCGCATTATTATGAGTGTGTTGTGGAGCAATAAATATTGCTTGATATTGATATTTAAAAATCTAAATAATCCTCCGTTGATATTTCACTTTCATAGTTTTGTCTTTAGTCGCAAAACCTCATAATCTGTACAAAAACATAAACAAATGAAAGACTAGGTTAGAATTCGTTGAAATTCTTCGATTAAGCCTAGAAAATGGGGCGATCAGAGTTAAGCGACCGATTCAGGCTTAAGCGCTGCGGTGCATCCAAAAATTGGAATATAATCGCGATAAAGACTTCATCCGGATTAGATTTCTACGGTGCATATAGGTGTTAGTAACATTAAGTTTGACGGCCTGTAGCTGTCTTATTTGACAACTCGGGGAGCAATTTTGTAGAGAATATGGCCCCAAATCTTTTTTCATATTTTTTTTCAGTAGTTTAATGTTGGTATATTAGCGTCCTTTGGAAATAAATACGGATGGCCAGTAGCGGGTATAGGACAAAACATCAAACTTTGGTTTTTACTTTAAATTGCCGACGTTTCGACCGTATAATTCCCGTCCGAAATTATACGGTCGAAACGTCGGCAATTTAAAGGAAAAACCGAAGTAGTTCAATGAAAAAAATTTGGAAAATATGTCGATTTTCTGGTTTTTCATTACCGTCACGGCCCCCGTCATACGAAGGTCGTTGGTTCAAATGTCAACTTTTCTCATTTCCCTATCTGTCCCTACGCCCCGAAAACCTCCTTCTTCATCACTTTAAAATATAAATCGCTCAAGATATCAGGATTGCCCAATTTCTATTTGTTCATTCATATTGATTTTAACGTCAACAGAGTTTATATGAATTTGTACTTTTATTTCAGGTTTTGACAACAGAAAGTAAAGAGGCGCTAATACACAAAACTTCAGTGAATTGCAGTAATTTCGAACAAAACTTTCCCTATCCTTTCTTCGTATTTGGAGAGAAAATCCGAACAAGAGCAGTTTCTTGTAAACAAATGTCTATGGTGACCCCTATTCATCTTTTGTTATTTGGTTCCCGAAAAGTAAGTATGAAAAAAGTTATCTATCTGCACTCTGCTGTACAAATTGTAATTGTACGCTACTCCAATGGCCCAATTGAAATATTTTGAGTGGAAGTCTATTCCGAAACTTCCTGATGGGAAGAGATTATTTTCAAGGGGTACATTTTTTGTTAGCAAATTTTAATTCTATCTCCCTATCTAAAGTGTTTTAATCAATTGTTCAAATCTCTACCCTTTTACATTCATGCATTAGTAACATCTTTAATAGTTCAGGGTTTATTACGTCACGACATGCTACAAAACTATTATTGTACTGTTTTAATTTTAACTTCGTTTTGTTTTTTTACGATACGTGAGTACGCCAAGTGATAAACGGATAAATAAGAGGTTCATAATTATTGTCTAGGGCCTTTTTATCAATTGAGTTGACCTCTGGGTTAACGCAATAACCTAAGGGTAACTTCAAAATGTTACATTTGTCTATTTGGCAGTAGACCAAGCATTAGGGATATTTTTTTTTACAAAAAAAGTAGAAGAAATCTGACCATACCACGTCGTCAAACATAATTTCTAATGATACTCTATCATGCTTGCTCAAGTGAAATATGTGCGGTTAATTTGTTTTAAACAATTGAGAGTGAAAATTGCGTTTCTCTTCCGTTTTTTTTGATTATAGAATCTAAAGCAGTGGAGCAATGAAAAAAATATCAGTGGGAAAGTTGTAGAGAATGTAAAAATGAAGAAAATGTCTCCTCGCGACATGACAGCCATCAGTGTGTTCTAACAATAGACAAAAAATGGCGATCAAAGAGTTTTTTCACAATTGAGCTTGATTTTTTTTCCCTTTTTAAAAAAAAGCTCTGGACCGTGCCGGTTGGTCCAATCACGATTTTCAAATAGAATTTGGAAACTAGAAGTGATATTCTACAAACCTGTTATTTGATTTTGCATTGAAAATTATGAGAACTATATGAAAAAGGCATCTGAACTTGTTAGTAACAACCCTACACCCCTCTTAGCTTAGCCATTCACGCTCAAGTTACATTACATACAGATACATTTTTTTCATAATTTCCATCGTTTTTATGAAAATTCGAAACATACGTTTTGTGGAATGTAACTTCTCGTTTGGAGATCTTTTTTAGAAATCGTGATCGGACCAACATCCGAGCATCCAGATCTCGTTGAAAAAAGTACGAAAGAAAAATCAAGTGACAATTGTACAAAAAATATTTCACCGACGCCACTCAAATTTCATCTGTTGTAAGTGCATACCAATGATCTAATAACTATAGATGAAACATTTTATTCATAAACTGTGAAAAATTGTTGGACAACATCGAACATAGAAGAGACGTGAGGAGGAGTTGAGAGGGGGCACTGAGTGGGGATTTGTTTGCACCTCACTAGAATGTGCTTCGGTTACTACACGCGAGGCTGCCAGTGGCGTAACTATTTTACAGAATTCTTAAATTCTTATTTACTGCAAGCTTGACACTTGCGAGTCATTTCAATATACCATATAAGTGAATAATGAAACACTACATACTAAACCAGAATAAAAACACAATAAACATCCACAAAATCAACACCAGACCCCACTCAACAAACAAGAGACGCCAATGAGACGAATTGTGAATGAAACGTGTAGACAAAATCCGATCGATTAGGGCAACACACCAAAAATCCGATCGATTAGGGGTGGACCCAATTTTGGTGTGTTGCCGTACTTCAGATTTTTTAATTTTCAGAAGAGAATACTGGTTTTTCTAAATCCTAAATACCTAAACAAATCTTGAAGAGATGTTCCAATTTTAACAAAAAGGTTTACCATCAACTTATATTTGAACAAATTCATACATAAAATGGTTCCAAAATGATTCCAAACAAGGTTTTAATCTTTTGCTGCGTGGTTGGCGTGGTAATACTTTTAATAGAGTAAGTTTGGCAAACAACGTGGTGGGAGAAACTCTGCACCCGAGTGCACAGTTCGATGTTGTCCTCATGTTTATCTCGTTGACCTTATGTTTCATCTATAGTTATTAGATCATTGGTGCATACTAATAGGTCATGTCGCAAAGAGAGATCTCTATAACTTCAAAAACAACGGAGATAATATATTTTTTTTAATCGTCGAAAACTATACTCATCTTAAAATTAATACCAGAGAAAACTAGTCAGGCAACCCTTGTCTCCCTAAGACATTGTTTGGTTCATAAATCCATCTTTATTCGACACGTTATTCTTATGAGAAGACCTGCACAACTAATCAAACCTAATTGACTGAACCAAAATTGAAATAATATCTAATAATTATAAATTTGATGAAATTAAATTGAATCTACAAATGACATGGAAAATAAAAAAAAATCATAAAAAAAACTGAATCAATTTCTGCGAAAGTGTTCAAAAATATTGCCATTTTAACCAATAATTGAAAATAACAATAATAGGTGAATGATTATTGAAAATATTGGGGTTGCTGAGGCAACTCATTACTCTACATCCTCATCTAATCACCTCAATGACTAAAGGATGTCAAAAGATAACTAAAAATAAAATAAAAAATCCAGGTCCGTATTTAAAAAAATAAAGTTGATGATGGCGGCTCGAGGACGAAACGTCAGATTTTGAATTTGAAACCACCATCTTGTAGAGGAGAAAAAGTGGCAATGACGAAAGTGTAATTTATTTTAAAATGTCTTTTCAAACAAACGCAGGAAATAATAAAAACGTTTTTGCGAAATTTCGTTTTTTTTTTCGAATATCTTCGGAAGTAGTCGGAATTTTTCAAATTTCAAATGGCATTTTCTTGAGCATAAAAATGTGCAACTTTGCAACCATTTAACCGACCCTGTATCTCTTATAATAATTGAGATCCCCATGCATGCACTCGAATCTGTGGCACCCTGTAGAGTTCAATAAGTACTCGTTTTCTTCATTTCAATTTTTTGATTGCTTTATTGGTTCAGATTGTATAATCAAAAAACGGAAGAAAAACGCAATTTTGACGCTTATTTATTTATAACAAAGTAACCGCACATATTTCATTGGAGCAAACATGTTTGAATATCACTAGTGAATGTGCTTAACATCGTGGCACAGTCGGTTTCCTTCTACTTTTTTTGTCACCAAAATCCAGGGTCAGCTAACCCATCAATTGATAAACAGCCCCTTAGTCTCATGCAATAAATCAGCATTGGGTATCAGATCTATCCAAAGTTCAAAACATTGAACGATGACCCGATGAAGTGAAAACGACTGAAAATTCATTTTGGCACAAATGCATTTTCGGTGGTTTTTTCGTCATCATTGAATGTTTTCTACCTTTGTTAGATCCAATACCCATGCGTATGTGTCTTCGAAGTCATGATTCTGACCATTTTCAAAGAAAATATTGATTTATTCTTTTAATCGATTTTAGGTAGAATGGATTGATGGAGTCGTTCGATTGGATAATTGGATAAATTTGTCAATGGATCCACAATTGGCCTCAGAAATAGTAGCTTTGAGGCCGGCCTTGGAAAGTTTAGTAATCAGAGCGTCACAGGATCCGGAACAGATTATGGATTTGACAGAAACGGACAAGAAGGTGAGCTTGAGCTCTTCAAAAAGATCGTGCTCTTATTCAAGAAAGATTTTTGCAACTATTCAAGAAACGATGAAATATAATGCAAAGTTTCATTACATATGGAGGTTTTTACTCGAGATATCTCAACAAACAATTTAAAAACTCTTGACCAGAAATGAAAATGTGTTGATCTGTTATGAAACTGACTTCTTTTACCTTACGATTCAACTTCAATGTCATAAACAGCTATTAATTATTGAGCACGAGACAACAACTATATTTTATTTACGACATAAATGAAGTTCTATTAGCTAACTTTCCTGTGAGTTATTCAACATAGTCATGTCAAATTTACATTCAATCTGTTTTTGAATCGGAACTGTCAAATTTCCGCTCGGCGAACGGGAAACATATGCTACCTACCACCTACATACATTGAATTTGTGTTCAAAGTCACGCTAACGCCAAATTCAATGTACCATTGTACCATATTATGATCCCAGTTTGCCAAGCGGAAATTTGACAGTTCCACTTCGAAATGAGATTGAATGTAAACCAGGCATTACAGGTTTTCAAAAATAAACATTAATTCTGTCATATACAACAACGACATATACATGGTGTAACAAATTCGAGTTTAAAGCCTTGGTAACTCGTTAACCATAAGAGATATAACGTCGGTTAAATGGAGGCATAATTGCGCAATTTCAATCTCAAAAAATGCTACTTCGAAACTTGGAAAATTCCGAAAACTTCCGGAGATATCCGATAATAACCGATTTTTCCTAAATCCTTTTTTATATTGCCTTGAATTTATTTGAAGAGATAATTGAAAACGAATAACACATTTTCATGGCCACTTTTTCTGCTTTTCAAGATAGTATGGTCGAAATTGAAATCCAACGTTTCGAATTCTGGCAAACATCATCAACTATCTTTTTCAAATACGAACCCAACTTTTTTAATTCATTTTTAAATAATTCTTTGCTTCCTGAAAAAAATAATGATGTTTCATCCTTCACTTTTTTTTGTTTCATTTTTTTTAACTTGGAGCTTGGAGCCTGTTTAAGTGAAAAATTATTATTGTTACCATGACTACGATCTGCGCGACGCCTTCTGAAAGGATCAACAACTTTGGATTTATATTAACGTATTAACTTTCCGCATTTTTTAAAAATGGCAAGTGTGACACATGATTATTTTCAGGAAGCAAAGAGTTATCCAGAAAGGTATTAAAAATGTTGGGTTCGTATTTAAAAAAAAAGTTGATGATGGTTGCGTGAATTCGAAACGTCGGATTTCAATTTCGACCATGCAATCTTGAAGAGCAGCAAAAGCTACCATGCAAATGTGTAATTCGTTTATCTCTTCAAATAAATTCAGGACAAAATAAAAAGGGACTACGAAAAAATCCGTTATTGTCGGATATCTCCGGAAGTCTTTGGAACTTTCCAAGTTTGGAAGCGGCATTTCATTGATATATTAATTGTGAAACTTTGCCCCCATTTAACAGACGTTGTATCTCTTATGGTTAACGAGTCACCAATGCTATATACTCGAATTTGTTACACCCTTTATAAGGTATACGAAGATGTCTAAACTTCCTTGAAAATAACCAAAAAAACTTGCCTTCAAGAAAAGAATATATGTCTTCTGAATGTGGGTGGAATATTACTAAATTATGACCAACATTCTGTCTTTATCGCTTTCTGTCTGTTGGGTTATAACAAAGGTCGTTCAACTTCATGAATAAACTCAAACGCTCAAATTATTGGAGCGGCCAACTTATTTGAAAGATTGACCTAATATCCCAACCAACAATTAAAGAACTCTAGACCAGAAGAAAAGAAAAAGATAAACATGCATTGTCTTTTATACAACTATGACATATTGAAGGTATGAGAAGAAGTCTAAAATTACTGGAGAACAACCAAAAAGTTACCTTCAAGGACAAGACTTTCCTTTCTTCTGAATTTGAGTGGAATATTACTAAATTATCAGTATAACTCTGTCTCTATCGCTACCTGTCTATTAGGTTATAACAAAGGTCAATATTTAGTCAATTTTGACCCAAAAGTTAGGGAATAATGTCATTTGGGTCGAAAAATCAACTTGTGAAACAGGTTGACAGTTCCTTTATTCACCTTCAACCTAGTTGTTGGCAAGAACCTTTCGATCTATCTACTACTTCCAAATTACTCTAGTTTCTCTCCACGCATCAGGAAATATGTGGTAATGTCGGTTATTTGGCGCTTTCAATAATTGGACATTATTATCTCTTCCTTCTATGTTTGTTGGGTCGACCTTAAGTGTTATTGTTGAAAAAAAAATATCTTTTTCTTAGAAGCGTAGAAAACTGAAGCTTTCAAACGTCTTGCCCATAAGCATTATTGCAAACGATTGACAAGATGCAAATCGATCATCAGTGAAAATTAATCTATTCAACACTTGCAGAATGTGTGATGAAATATACGAGACAAGCAGTACCCTTCACGGCTTCGTCCGCAATAGGGAACTTGCCCATTTTTTTTATTGTATTAAAGTGTGCGTTCATGTCTAGAAACACCGTTTACCAAATATCAACCTTCAAATCGCACTAGTTATTTTACAACAAATTATCAAAGTTGACATCGACGCTGAGAAAATTCAAACGAAGCAAAATGCGCGGGAAAGTTTTGACGTCATAAGGCGTATCTTTGGCAACCATTTGAATGTTTCCTCCTGCTTTTTGCTTTGTCTGAATTTTCTCAGCGTCGATGTCAACTTTGATCATTTATTGTAAAACAACTAGTGCGATTCAAGGGCTGATATTTGGTGTACGGTGTTTTTAAACATGGACGCACACTTTAAAATAAATAAATGAGAAAGAAAAAATGGACAAGTGCCCCATTATTGTTTGGATGTTATCGAATAACGTTGAAAGCTACATAAGCTCAAAGCTCATAAACTTCAAAAACGACGAAACAAGTGTTTTAATGATTTTTTTCTACGAGCGTGCGCAAAGTAGCCACTTCGCACACTCATTTGCGTGTGCAAAGTAACCTTTTCCCGCACTAGTGCGGGAAAAATTTTTCCCGCACTCAAATGTCAAATGTCAAATAACTACCTACCAATTTGTTGTTTTAAACTTCGTTTCCATACCAACCAAACTGTAGATAATGCACTTTGTAATGCACAAAATAATGTTCTTGTTACTTTTCCCTTTTCAGTCAAAATCAAAATGAAACACACAATTCTTTTTTTGCGTTAAAAACGCATTCGCCAGTAACGTAAACAAACATTGATAATGACGACTTTCAATCGGCATTTGTGAGTTGTTCTTGCTTGATTTTGGTGCAAACTACTGTGTTTACTGTGGAAATCTTCGAAAGATTTGAGCTGAATACTGGCATCAAAAAAACCTGATCATGTATACAAACAAACGGACAAACAAATTTATAAAAGTATAAACGATTAAACGAAGATTGAAGACTGACTGATCTTAATGACACAGCTGTCTAGAGTGTGTTGTCAAATCAAAACAGTGTTGCCAATAGCAGGGAATAAGGCGACAAAAGAGGAAATTTTATGAACAGTGATCGGACATGCCCTTGCATTTCAAATATAAAATAAATCAATTATGATTTTGATTATACCCATATTATCCAATTTCCAGCTGCCGCCACAAACTGTTCTTTCAATATAAATATTGTTAAACATAAATAATCATTATTCTCAAGTTCTATGTTTTTAAGTGCGTTCAAATAATATATTATCTAAAGTTTTTCGTGTCTAATCTGTGGACGCTCGTAGAAAAAATATTGTTCCTAACAAGTTCGCAAAGTGTCTTTCCCGCCCTTAAAGCATATCCGAACTCCGCTTCGCGTCGTTCGTCTAACTGCTTTTGCGTGCGGGAAAGCATCACTTTGCGAACTTGTTAGGAAAATAACTATATCCAAGATCATCATGATGAGGTTTCAAGTCGATGTGATCAAAAATAATTTTTTCTACGAGCGTGCGCAAAGTATCCACTTCGCACACTCATTTGCGTGTGCAAAGTAACCTTTTCCCGCACTAGTGCGGGAAAAATTTTTCCCGCACTCAAATGTCAAATAACTACCTACCAATTTGTTGTTTTAAACTTCGTTTCCATACCAACCAAACTGTAGATTATGCACTTTGTAATTCACAAAATAATGTTCTTGTTACTTTTCCCTTTTCAGTCAAAATCAAAATGAAACACACAATTCTTTTTTTGCGTTAAAAACGCATTCGCCAGTAACGTAAACCAACATTGATAATGACGACTTTCAATCGGCATTTGTGAGTTGTTCTTGCTTGATTTTGGTTCAAACTACTGTGTTTATCGGAAATATTCGAAAGATCTGAGCTGAATACTGGCATCAAAAAAACCTGATCATGTATACAAACCATAGAAATAAGTGTTATTTCTATGATACAAACAAACGAAAAACGGACAATCAAATTTATAAAAGTATAAACGATTAAACGAAGACTGACTGCAGCTGTCTAGATTGTCATGTCAAATCAAAACAGTGTTGCCAATAGCAGGGAATAAGGCGACAAAAGAGGAAATTTTATGAACAGTGATCGGACATGCAATTGCATTTCAAATATAAAATAAATCAATTATGATTTTGATTAAACCCATATTATCCAATTTCCAGCTGCCGCCACAAACTGATCTTTCAATATAAATATATTGTTAAGCATAAATAATCATTATTCTCAAGTTCTATGTTTTTAAGTGTGTTCAAATAATATATTATCTAAAGTTTTCGTGTCTAATCTGTGAACGCTCGTAGAAAAAATATTGTTCCTAACAAGTTCGCAAAGTGTCTTTCCCGCCCTTAAAGCATATCCGAACTCCGCTTCGCGTCGTTCGTCTAACTGCTTTTGCGTGCGGGAAAGCATCACTTTGCGAACTTGTTAGGAAAATAACTATTTTTTCACACCCCCACTCCGTTCACCTTCTTAAGGGTTGAATTTTGAAAGAGGACGAAACATGTGTTTTTGTGAGTTCATGCAAGATTATTGATATGAAGTTTCAAGTCGATGTGACCAAAAATACAATTTTTTATTGATTAATGATTCTCCACACCCCCACCCCTACCATCCCAATAAGGATGCAACCAAAAATAAGCTATTTTACCTTGCCGTCGAATTTGTTCTGGAATACGAGGTCAACAAAATGTTGTTTTTCACCCTATCTCCTTTAAGTTCGACTTTGTCCCCCCTAGGGGTTGAATATCAAAAAACAACGGTACATGTCGTTCAATCAATTTCCTTCAAGATTGTTATTAAGAAGTCTCAACATGATGTTACAATAATACATACATAATCTTTCATCAATTAACGATGTTTTCCACCCACTTCTTTGAGTCCGAATTTGGCCCCCTTGAGGGCTGAATTTCGCAAAATAACGTAACAAATACTTAAGGGGGCCAAATTCGGACTCAAAGAAGTGGGTGGAAAAAATAATTTCATTTCAGATTATTTATCAATTAATGATTTTCTTACCCCATCTTCTTTGAGCCCGACCGTAGGGGTTGAATTTCAAAAAATAACGAAACATGTGTTTAATCAATTATCTCATGGCTCTATCTACAATAGTTTTGGCTCGGAGTTGATGAGTCGGACAGGACAAGCTCTTTTATAAGTATAGATGTCCCATTGAAAAATCTTGATAATCAGTCGAAGTGTTCTATTTTCGATGATTTTTTGTTTATTTTGACTAGGAGTTAACACATCTATCTAAGAACAACAATAACATTGGCTAAAACATAACAGAACACCCTGTACATTGTTCTGAATTTGATAATTTAAACAAAGTATTGTCGTTAAATTTGTGTTTCGGATATTTTAAGAAGACTATGTTCAACATCAAATGAATGTGGGTAACTGAAAATGTGTAATTTGTTGTTTCACCAAGTAGTGCTGTCTTACTTTATTTTTTTTCTTTACCATGTTTGTAGGTTGTCTTCTGCATAAGAGAACTTTGCAAATTACACGCCGGCAGTTTTGGACTCGAACGAGAAAAGTCAGGTGCCATGAATATGGGAATGGGCAAAAGACCACCAAGAGGACATTCTCTAGGAAGCTATTCCGGACCTCCTCCAAAAATGTTTAGAGGCTCTGGTGGCAGAGGTGGAGGTAAGTTATCGTATACCTTGACTTTGAGTAGTAGTAAATAGAATTAGGACGTTGGATGTTCATAATATGCGAAATGTATTGATTATCTAATATTTGATTTTTCAATTACAGGTGGCTTCAGAGGTGCTCGTGGGGGTGGCGGCTATGGAGGTAGTGGGGGCGGTGGCTATGGAGGTCGTGGGGGCGGTGGTTATGGAGGTCGTGGGGGCGGTGGATACGGAGGTCGTGGAGGCGGTGGATACGGAGGCCGTGGTGGTGGTGGATACGGAGGAGGCGGTTATGGAGGCGGTGAGAACTTTGGAGGTAGCAGAGGACGAGGAGGATGGTAGATCTCCGCAGTATTAATCCATTTTATCATCTGAGAATACTTAGATGTATTAATTTTATGAATTGATTTGTATCATTCATTAGCTTATTGATGAATAAAGAATAATTAGCTCTTTTTACACGCATGGTCTGTTAATTTAGTTCGACATAGCTCTTTCGCTAATATACTGGGTTTTCCACTAGTAATAATCTTAAGATAGAAAAAAATCAATGGGTTGTGGATAAAAAAACAGTAAAAGCTTTCACTTTACTTCAGTTTTTTGAAATTTTTGAAATTAAATTCCTGTGATTATTATTTGTCCATCTTCCTTTCGTAGTTTTGTAATCTTGAACAGTTTTCATTTTCAATACAATAAAATCTACTTACACTAAAAAATATCATAACACAAAACTAAGAGCACTATGAACGTGCACCAAAATCGTCACCACAACTGCTCGCGGACTTTGTTAAATAGAAAAATAAAAATAGAATCGCTCCGTTTCGATTTTACTCGATCCTGATAGAATCGATTTCTGGTACTCTCACCAAAACTCACCTTCAGAAGTAGAAATGAAGTTCGGTCATTTATGGAAATTCTTCATGATTTTTGGGTTGTAATTTTTATTTATACAGGGTGTTTCCTGATTGCGTACATTAAATTCAAGGACGTATTCCTGAGCTAATTTCATGAAAAAAGAAGTGAAAAAATGACCATAGAAACAGAGGCCCGGAAGTGCATTTTTTCCAAGATACAGTGTGTTGAAATAAAAAAAAACTTAAATGTACGCCACTGACTTGCTTTTATTTTTATTTCCTGAATGATTCAACCAAAAATACAACTTTTTCTCCTCTTGATTTTTTTTCGTATCTGGCCTCGTTTTACTTGCTTCAAAATGAGATGGCTTCACGAGGCCGAAAGTGCGCGAAGCCGAAAGCGCGCGTAGCCTAAACGGAAGTAAACGATTATGATTCGTCCGGGATCGGATTTCGTCTTTTCGTTTTCCGTTTCAGAAGGTCATTTTCACTGAAACCTGTGTCGCCAGTGGTTTTTTTGTAAAGACAAATCTATTTAGAATTTAATATTTCGAAGAGAGTACGAACCGCTATCATCCGGTAAAAGACTCAGATTACAGATATCAAATATGTTATTAATAATAGAAGGAGTAGGTTTTGAAAATAATCTAGAAAAACAAGAAAATTATTATGCATCATGATAATAATATTGACTTCATATTTTATGTCCTAATAGTCCGTCAAGAAAAGTATCCGGAATTTAATATTTTCTTTTATCCTCATTATTCTTCTTTTTTTTAAAACTCCAAGACAACAGTATAGATGCATGAAAACATCATCTGTCAAATGTTGTTGATTGTTAACCGGCTTAAGATTTGTGAAATAATGTTGCAAGTAGAAAAAAGAAGAGAGGTGGATTATCTGTCTCGAAAATATTTTCTGTGTGGATCTGATTGAAAAATGTTTATCTGTTTTTTAGGTTAGAAAATCGTCACTAGATGTACTAACAAACACACCTAGGAGCGTGTTTGTTATTTCAGTGTAGGATGCACATTACTGCACTATAGTTACACCAGGTCAAGAGGAGGTGTAACAGGTTAAGTGTAGTGTACTAGTGTAGAATACGTTGGGGAGCCTATTTCGTGTATCTTGTAATCAAAGTTTCTCTCAACCTAACCTAAAATATAGACTCGAATATAGATAAAAGGAAACTTGGAGTGAAGAATCAGTGTGAATATGATCGTTAAATGTTTATCTGTTTTTTAGGTTAGAATATATGCACTAAATATACGAACGCGTTTGGTGAATTTCCTTTACACTGGTTGCTATAAGTTGCCCCAGCATTCTGCACTACACTATCGTAGACCCAGATAACGATAAACACATCTATTGTGAGGTGTTCTTGAAAATCTGACAAGGTTGAATTTGATTTATATTTTTCATTTGCTACTTCTTTTATGGATGTTTTTCAACTTAACATAAAACCAGAGAACTTATTTGTTCTCTGATATAACTAGACGTTCTGGAATGTATTCAGATAGGTTTTCAATATACCTGGTCAAAATTTTTGCCCATGTGTTAAGTAAAGAGCCGGGCGTACACGTTTTGTGGCTTGCACTTAATGGATAACTTCATACTAAAATCTACTGATTCATTGGAAAAACGCTGTTGTTATCAAAACAAACAAACTAGCTGGTTTGTCTAAAAAAAATGTTGGTTTACTTTACAGCTTTCTGAAAAATCCGTATTGAATAATATCGAGATTTTCGACATCATCCTCAAGAGAATCTTTTCCAACGAATTTTTCATTTGTAGACAAATCGCAAGATCATAAAAAAAACGAAACCTTTAAAAACAATAAAGCCATCCAACAACAGTAAAAACCAACTACATATTTGAAATCTCAGCACCACTGGTGACAATAGAGGCTATCCAATTCGACTCTTTCGGCTACATGCACACGACGTGTTCGGCTTCGTGAGCATTCTCGATTCGGCCTCGTGTCCACTGGGTTTTCGGCCACATGCACTTTCAGCCTTGTGTGGCGTTCCCTTCAAAATACTTAACAGGTTTAAAAAAGAAATGAAAATATTTTGCTTAGTTTGAAAGATCTTTTCTTTCGAAAACGAAGCCAGATACGAAAAAAATCTAAGAGGCAAAAAAATTGTATTTTTTGATGTTTCATTCAAAAAAAATAATAAAAATTACAATAAAGTCAGTGTCGTACATTTATTTAACAGAAATATTCGGTAAGATGCACCCCAGGACGTCACTGATCTTTATAATTTTCACCTAGCTAGAGGTTGAGTAGGCTTTTATTACTAAAAATAAATCAGAAAATTTTAAAAAATCGGTTGAAGGGCTATTGTAAAAAACTGATTTTTTTAAAAAGTTTCACACCCAGAATCTTAAAAACAATGCACTTCTGGACCAATGTCTATATGTATGAACTTTTTTTCATGAAATTCGCTCGGGAATACGCCCTTGAATTTAATGTACGCAATTGGGAAAGACCCTGTATAGAAGGGTGCTGAGGTTGAGATGCGATTCCTTTCTCGTTGAGCTTTGATGAAAAAACCTTTGTCATTCCTCAATTCAAGATCTAACACCCCATATACAGGGTGTCCCTCCGGGAACAAGCTCGATCTATATATGGAAAACTATAATAATAATAATAATAACCCGTGGCTGATGTCGGACTGCTATCGGGGGCCGCCCCTGGCGATGGGGATGCTCGTCAGCCTTAAGGCTCAGAGTCCCGCGAGCTTTTGAGCGGCCTAAAAGTGGTTCAGAAAAACACGTTTTTCTAACACATCTGTTGACATTTCCGAAAAGTTATTTTTCTAGTTATAGACGAAGCCTTGATTAATGTCCTATACTTGATTAAAAGTTTTAAAATTGATCAGAAATATAAAAGATTTTTTGCTCAAAGTTGATCAACTTCAACCGCCATTTTCTCAACTTTGTACTTATTTTATCTGGTCGAAATAAAGTACAGGACGTGTATTGAACATTTGGTGAAAGGCTAAAACAAAAATCATAGAGAAATGTTGTGCCGTTTACTAATAAAGTGCGTTTTTCAAAACCTTCACATTACATTACATTACATTAGAAAAATGAATTCCCTGAATATGTTTAAGAAAGCTGTGAAAAGGGTATTGGCAGCTGGGACATACTATACCCTAGAAGAATATTATGAGACTGTATTTGACTGATATTATCTGTTAGTGTTTCGCACAATGTTTTAGATTAAAACTTATTTGTCTTTCTATGTACATACAATTGCGGATCTTATTTTATTATAGTGTTTAGTGTTGATTGATATCTGTCAAAATTTATAACCTTTGTCCAGTTTTTTTATTTTATTTTTACGATTTATACTGGATTTGTTTTGTTTATATTTAATCAGCAAAGGCTTTGTTAATAACCAGAGACAATATAAAAAAATGAGACCAACGGATTTAATCGTGAGGACCGAAACCGTGTTCCTGTAGCGCATAGCGCATCGTGACGAAAATTAGAACTAAACTGACCATCAAGAAATATCATACTTTTATATATCTATCTCTTTTCCTATGCCAGAACCTGCTTGGAAGAAAGAGAAAGCAACATATCAAAAATTCTAATGTCGTTACCTTGGTTCCGTCAACCGTCAATCAATAATCAGTCATAACATAGCAACACACAACACTTAACCCTGCTTCCGGCTTCTTCCTTTCATAAAAAATATTTTTGACTTTTGAGTAATACTAGATACTACTAGATACTCACTATTACTTAGTTAAGTGCCCAAGACTGGTAAGTTGACTAACTTGCATCAAGTATAAATGCTTATGCTTATTTGTATATTTTCGCTAGTGCTATGGACGGAAGAGACAGCTATGATGGGTTATTTGAATCTCATGGTGCCTCTAGATATACCTACATGCAAATATCTAAACAACCAACAAGGTAACGGAAAAACTTATTCATTTAATTAGTGATTGAAATGAATTAAGAATGGCAAATGGAAATAGTCGTACATAAGCTTTATTGGTCCCTATTTAGTTTTTTTCATTTGTTCTTGGTAAAGCAGCAATGATTTGTTTCTCAATAATTGGGCTGCTTGCTCAGGACTCAATCTCAATTACATTTCAAATAAATACACAGCAGACTTTAATTTATCCCATTTTTGACAAAAAATATTTTGGATACCTAAATAGCTTGTTAAATAATGATGTATATTGATTCTTGACACTGCGACTATAATCAGTTGTGTAATTTTCAAGCTGAGAAATGATAATCACTTGTTGTTTGTTAATATTATGTACCTACATTATTATCTAAACTAAAGATTATCAACAAAAATTAGAAAATAAGATTGAAATTTTGTCCAATTTCCCTTTTTGATATTTTCAGGTTCCTATTCTGTGATATGGAATGGATAATGGATGTGGAATATTAGTAGATTCTGTGGATGTACCACGTTTACGTAGATGTAGTATTAGTAGGGTTCAAATGAGATGTTTTGTTAATAGTTTTTGATATGTTTTTCTCATCAACTAAATTTTTTTTTGTGATACTCATTTACGAGGTAAGAATTGTTTTCTTTGTAATAACCATTTATAGGGTAAGAACTGTTCCTATTTTTCAAGTGAAGGGATTTTTATTTGTTTATTAATTTATTCTCAATAAATGTTTTCGACACTAGACTTGTTTTATTCAAATACTTTATTTTATAGAAAATATGTTTACAATTAAGAAAAAAAAAACATTGGTTCTTTATTTTAAAAAGAATGTTGCACTTTACTCAGGTAACTATTGTTGAATTTGAACTAAAATTAATTTTTACACAAAATCCATCAGAAAAGTGCAAAATCTTGTTAGATGAACACGGATTGTTTTTTGTTTCAAATCGAAGTAGCATGCGAGGTGCGACTTGCAGCCAGGAAGCATGCTACTTACTTGACCTTCTCCAACAAAGATAGTAAGAATGATATCACATTCCAGTTGCACCATGCGATTCCACTCAGATGTGAAATCATTCATATTATCATATTTGTATAGGTTTTGAAATATTTAGCATCCTCCAGGCAAACAAGTCGCATATCACATGATAGGTACTTTGATGTGAAACAAATAACAATACAAAATGTTGGTTTCAAAAAGCCCGCCAAGACTGTTAGTTTCTCCTGTAGCCAAGGGTGGCGCGAGCGTAACACTGTCTCCAAAGTGTACCATATAATCAGTAACTCTCTTTTTTTATTATTTCTCTATGTTAATAACCTAGAGTTAAAACAATAAAGCTATTTTCGACTTTGACTTTGACTTACCAATTATCACTTATTTTGACCCCATTCAGTGGCGACATCACAGATTATTATTCGAAGTCGATTTTGGGGCGTAGTTTACGTATCAGCTGTTTAGCTTGGATTTTGTCTTATGATATCAGGACCCGTTTATGTTTTTTAATGAATTTGGAAAATTGATGTTCTTGGAATTTGGGATGGTCAATATGAGAGAATATGATTAATATTCAGTTTCGTCCACCGTTTTGAATCCGGAGTAGTTTTTGGTGAAAATGCTCTGATATTTACGTACTTCTGTTTTTTTTGTAATGTGGTGAAGTTATGTTTCCATACATTCGTTATGTTTCAATGAGGGAGAGGGATGATATATATAGTTAATATGTTTTTATAATTTAGTGAAGCTAGGTCCGCAAAATTTCGTTATTTCTCAAAGAATTTGATTCAAATTCGGTATATTTATACTGGGTTCGGTTGGATTTGGTGAGAATACATGTTCGCATAATGTCGTTATCTTTTAAAGAAATGTGTTCAAATTCGTTATCAATGTTCTATTGGGGATTTAAATGAGATATTAAAAAAAATTGATTTGGTTAAGTTATGTTTGAATAGTTTTTTAATTTATAGCCACATCATAGTTTCGTTATTTTTAAACAAAATTTATTGAAACTAGGTATGTAGGTTCTATGAGGGA
Source organism: Orchestes rusci (assembly GCA_958502075.1). Classification (NCBI taxonomy): domain Eukaryota; kingdom Metazoa; phylum Arthropoda; class Insecta; order Coleoptera; family Curculionidae; genus Orchestes; species Orchestes rusci. Next base: position 39,889,142 of record OY293304.1, read on the forward strand.
TATAGCGGACAATTGATGCTCTTGGGACTTGGGATGGTCGACATAAGACTTTATGATTAATATTCAGTTTATAATAATAATAAAATAATAATATTCGTTTATTTAGCATCAAGCTATATACAAAAAAACTGTGTAGAAATAGTTTGTTGTACAAAAATATAATATATTTATAAAATAAATTGAATAGACCATATAGTTATTAAAACATTATACATATAAAAAAAGGGACTTATCACTGAAAATCACGATAACATGGAGGCAGGTAGAAGGGCGAATTACAAATTGTTTATCACATAATTTCGGAGCAGTCTTTTGAATTGGGGCAATTGATCACAGTGTTTCAATTCATTTGGTAGGTAATTGAAGTCATATAGGCCTTTGATCAGGATAGAACCAGAAGCCTGTTTCGTACTCCATTTGTTTTCTAAAATAAAATCATTTTTATTTCTTGTTTCATATTGGTGTACATCACTGAACAATTTGACTCTATCACAGACATAAGATGGTACCAGACCATTTTTGATCTTAAAGATAAATACAAAAACACTATAATTAACTCTTTGTTTCACAGATAATATATCTAGAACATTCAACATAGATTTCACAGGAGTATAACGGCTACATCTTAGAATACATCGCATTGCCCTGTTCTGAATAATTTGCAATTCATTTAGAACATGTTTAGGCATATTGTAGAACAAACTGTTACAGTACTCAAGATGAGGGGAAGCAATACTATTATACAATAAAATTCTTGTTTGTGGTGACAAATGTTTTCCTGCTCTTATTATAAAATTGACCTTTTTAGAAAACTTACGAGTTATGTAGTTCGCATGAGTACGGAAAGACAGATTACAATCCAAAATTACACCCAAATATTTTATCTCATTAACATGATCTAACTTACAATTGGAGATACATACATTGAGCGCGCTTAAATCAAGGCGTGATAACAAATGTTTCGCCCACATAACTGAGCCGTTTTGAATCCGGAGAAGTTATTGGTGAAAATGCTCCGATATTTAATTTTCGGAAAGTATACCTACTTAAAATAAGTAATAAATGTTGTGATCAAAGTACGAGATAATAGAATATAATAAAGATTTTTTTGTTGATAGGCATTGATTATCACCATTGATTTCCCTAACTGATGTTGATAATGTTGTTTACCTACCTCAAAAATATCTTCTATTATTAGAAGACGTACTTTTGTTTTTTTTGCCAAAAAATTTTAAACAGTTTGAACATGATTTCTATACTAGGCGTGGCTAAAAAAACTATGCATGAGTTATATCATCATCCCTCATGTATTTTGCTTGTTTCAGCGTAATCATCATAGCCTTGCGATTCAGCATTTCAATTGTACAAAACTACTTGCTGGACGCAGTTCGAGCTCAGTTCGAGCTAATTCGTAATAACTATTAATCATATAATCACAACAAATATTGTAACCATAATTTTAAGAAAATAAATGTTTTTTTTAAAAACATAGTTTCCATTAGAGAAACTATAACTGGCGCAGTCGGTACCGGATAAAATCAATAAGTATCGAACTTATTGATCAGCTCCAACCCCTCGTTTTCGCTCAAAAATCGGCGGAAAAACTTCGAAACGGATTGAACACATCACGTGAACAGTACAAGGATAGTTTGGACATTCTACCAAATCGAGAACTACTCTCTATTCTTTAGACATAGTGACAATAAGTGGAAATGAAGAAAGAAATCACTTTCATGTAAGTAAAGTGCAAGTTGCTCATATTATGTCCGATGACTTTGATAATTTGTCTGAATTATTTGACAAAGTAAAAATTGATACTGGCTCGAACTCCGATTCTACTGGTGAATCGTCTAATACTGGATTTAATATCCCAATCGATGAGAAAACTCTTGCAGAAAATCTTCAAACAATAAAAAATATTCAAGAATTGATTTTCAAAAATTCTTCACAAATAGAAGAAATATCTAATTCTAATCAAGAAAGAATTATGGCGGCACAATTCAAACCTGAGTATCTAAATTGCGTTCCTCAGTTTGATGGAAATCCATCAGAATTGAACAGATTCTTGTCAACATGCAAACTATTGATTGACACTTTTTATGATGCTGAAAATGTAAATAATTTTCAAAATGTGTATCTAATCAATTGTCTGATAGGAAAATTATCAGGAAACGCGAAATTAGTCATAAACGTTCAAAATGTAACAACTTGGGAAGAATTAAAATTAGCTCTTTCAAGAAACTTTGCGGATAGACGTGACGAAGCTTGTTTAAACAGAGATCTGGTAATGATGAGACAAAACTCTAATGAATCCCCCCAGAATTTCTATGATAGAATTTTGGAAATTTTAAATCTCCTTTGTAGTTACGTAGATAATCATGAAGTTGGAGCATCAGCTCTTCTTAAAAGAACAATGTACCAAAAACTGGCATTAAATACCTATCTAGCTGGCTTAAAAGAACCATTAGGTAATACAATTCGTTGTATGAGACCGGTTGATTTAGCTGAAGCTATTCAACTTGTTCTACAGGAAAATAACGTAAGATATTTTCAAAATAATATGAATCTTTCTGTAAATAAACCACATAATAATAATAATCACCATAATAACAACAAGGTATTCCATAATTTTAATCAACAATCTAGATATAATAATAATAATAATAATCCTAAATTTAATCCTTATTTTAATGGTTTTAATAATAATCATAGCTTTAATCCTAGTTTCCCTTCACAACCTATTCAATACAGACCTAATCCTAATTACAGGCAACCGAGATTCTTCACGAATGCACAAGTATTTGGAAATCCATCTAATAATCCACAACATAGACCTAATACAAACGTATTCAGGCCCAATCAAAATAAAAATTTGCCTAAACCAACACCAATGTCTGTATGTACTAGCAATAACTCAAGATTTAGTAATAATCTTAATAATAATCAACCTAGATTTAACAACAATTTCCGACCCAGAAATGGTCCCATTATAGAAGAAGTCTATAATACTGAGTTAGACCCAACTTCCGAGACATTTTCCTCCTCCTCTTTAAATGAACCACAATTGTTTCAAAACTCTGAATTGTTTTTACAACAAGATTCTAATAGGGAATATGACCCTATTACTAATCAATATGAAAATTATGAACCTTACTTTATCCAAGATCAATATCTTGAATCCCCTCATACTTCAAATTTTCAACAGGACAACACCCAAGACGACAATACGTAATAAGTCCTGAACCTCCAATAATTTCTTTAAATACGACTAACACAAGCGAGTTATCATACATTACTTTCCCCGAAAATAAATTGAAATTTTTAATTGACTCTGGATCCACCAAGTCATTTATTAATCCCGAACTAGCACAAAAATATTACCCAAAGTGCATCTTCCATGACCCATTTGTTGTTAGCACAGTCTTCCAGAAGAGTGCTCATAAATTCAGTTCATTAATCCCTGCTTCAAAGATATTTAACCTTTCATCTGATCAGAACTTAAAGTTCTACCTGTTCAAATTCCACAATGTCTTTGATGGCCTCATAGGCCTTGACAATTTGAAAATTCTTCAAGCCCACCTCAATTTCGATAAAGGCTATCTTATCACCCCTTATTCAAAAATAAAACTTCAATTTCATAAAACTCAAACCGAGCTGAATTGCATCACAATTAAACCTCGAATGGAACAAATCATAAAAATCAAAACTTCCATTAGAGATGGTGAAATTATAATTCCACACCAAAAACTCCATAATTGTGAGATTCCTGAATGCTTAACCATAGCAAAAGATGGAGAAGCGATAACAACTATTCGTAATAATACTTGTCAAAAAATCACTCTTGATTTCTCTGAACCAATTAATGTTGAAGAATTTGATCAACAATCAATCGAACAAATTGACTTTAATCATATAGAAGATCAATCTGAACAACTCCTCGACCTTTCAAAATTACGAGTCGATCATCTTAATCAAGAAGAACGAACAGAAATACTTAAATTATGTCGAGAATATTCATCAATATTCTATAATGAACATTCACCATTGACATTTACAAACAAAATAAAACACCACATCAGAACAACAGATGAAATTCCCATATATACAAAGACGTATCGATATCCTCAAATACACAAAAAAGAAGTTGATAATCAAATTTCAAAAATGCTTGATCAGAAAATAATTAGGCCCTCGAACTCCCCATGGTCATCCCCGATATGGGTAGTCCCTAAAAAGTTAGATGCATCCAATAAACAAAAATGGCGAGTAGTCGTTGACTACCGGAAATTAAATGAAAAATCAATTGATGACAAATACCCTTTGCCAAATATTTCCGATCTGCTAGATAAATTAGGCAAGTGCCAATATTTTACCACTTTAGATTTGGCGTCGGGATTCCACCAAATTGAAATGAATGAAGCGGATATTCCTAAAACAGCCTTCAACACAGAAAACGGTCATTATGAGTACCTTCGTATGCCGTTTGGGCTAAAGAACGCCCCCGCTACATTTCAACGCGTAATGGACTCAATCCTCCGTGGTATAAAAAATGAAAAATGCTTAGTTTACCTTGATGATATAATCATCTTTTCTACATCACTACAGGAACATTTAGAAAGTATAAGATCTGTATTTAATCGATTGAAAAATTCTAACTTCAAGATCCAACTGGATAAGAGCGAATTCTTACGTCATGAAGTTGCGTATTTAGGACATGTCGTAACACCCTCTGGTATTAGACCAAACCCTGATAAAATTATTGCAATTAAGAATTTTCCCATACCAAAGACAACGAAACAGTTAAAAGGATTTCTTGGACTTCTCGGTTATTACCGTAGATGTATTCACAATTTTGCCAACCTTACGAAACCATTAACAAAATGCTTGAAAAAAGGAGCAAAAATAGATCATAATTCCGAATTTGTAAATTGTTTTGAAACTTGTAAAAGTCTTCTGATCAACGAACCCATCCTTCAATACCCTGACTTTTCGAAACCTTTTAATTTAACAACAGATGCAAGTAATGTGGCCCTAGGAGCCGTATTATCACAAGGTCCTATAGGTCAAGATCTCCCTGTCGCATATGCATCCCGTACACTAAATGATAGTGAATGTAACTATTCTACTATTGAAAAAGAATGTTTAGGCCTTGTCTGGGCGACAAAGTACTTCCGACCGTACTTGTATGGTAGAAAGTTTAACATTATAACAGATCACAAGCCCCTTCAATGGCTTTTCTCATTGAAAGACCCATCTTCCAAGCTACTTCGTTGGCGTATAAAACTGGAAGAATATGATTATAAAATCATATATAAAAAGGGCAAGCTTAATACAAATGCTGATGCATTATCGCGTATTGAGCTTCACATAAAAGAAACCCAAGAAAAATCTGAACTCGAAAAATATATTGAAGACTTCAATCAATCCTTAACGACCAATAAAACACCGACTATTGATAAAGATGCTATGGATCAATTATCCATGATAGCTCAACCAGATGAAGATCCTCCTAACTTACTAGATGATCAATTAAATGATCCAGTACCACCCGATGAACCTAATGACATTGATCAACCAGATGATGTAACAGCTCATTCTAATGCAACCCAAGATCCTACACTGAGAAATTTTATTTATGTTCCTTGCTGAAATTCTAGCTGCTACAGCCAAAATTCTTTTTAGAATAGGCGCCAGCCAAGCTCTTTGCTATTACGATAAAGTTCACTTTGCTGAACACACTTCACTGTGGTAGCCAGACTAACTTTATAAAAACATTTTTTCTGCCAGTACAAAGTAACTTTGCTGTGGCTATAAAGTTACTTTGCTGTTTATGCAAAGCGATTTTTCATAAGGCAGCGAAATTTTTTCTATTTGTAGAAAAAGAATCTCCTACAATAACAAAGAATATATGCTAGTGCGGGAAGTTGTTTTCCTGTTGCTGAAATTGATTTATCCTGTTATAGCAGTTCTCATCTTCATCTTTATAGGTTTCACCTCTTATTAATAACAAATAATTCCAAAGCAAGTGTTCCAATTTGAACTGATGATGCGTACAAATCAGAACATCTCACAATGAATCATTTGTCACTGGCTATACTGGAAGAATCCTATAAAAACGTCAAGATAGAAAATGCTACAATCACGATAAAAAAACCGTTACGTTTTGATAGTGACTTTTCTATAGAAGCAGAAGGGTTATTTGAAAAAATATTAGAACAAAAAAATTTTGAAAAAAAATTCAAATTTGTATTTTTTTTTTCTTTATTAAAGCAGAAACCACACCAAACATTGGTCATTTTTGGAGAAAGTAAATGGACAGTAAAAATCGGAAATGCACCAAAATATAATTTATTCTTTTTGAATTACCAAATCAGGTGGTATAATCTACAAAACTCCTTAGTTGGTTTGTACCTTCTTATAAGGCTAAGATTTCTGGCCTGGCCTCTTCCATCACTTCTAGTTCCAGAAATGTTTCAAGTTGTTTCGTGAAATTGGGCGTTGAAAGTAAAAGTTGAAGTAGAAGAAAGCCAAGGGGTTTGGGAAATTGGCATCTGATTCAAATGACAAATATATAGACCTCCACTATCAAAAGTGTCGGTAGATGCTCTTGCGGCAATGTGTCAAAAACCTAAAAATAGAAACTATAATTATTAATTGTGATAATTAAGGATATTGTGATAATATGCAGATAGCAACTTTTGTGGAACAAAAGGTCTTTTTTATATGGATCTAAAAAAAAACCATATTTGTGGGTATTAAAAATGATATGAATTGTTTTGTTAATGATAGTTTTTAAGTTAAAAACCAGTTTATAGTTAATAACATTTGAATATTCCATATGTTTTAATATACTATACTTACATGGTACTGATGTCTGCTTCGATCTGGATCGGAAATATCGATTTTTTTCTTGAAAATGATCCTCGCTGGCCGCTTTTTGGAATAAGGGCTTTTATGCATGGTTCCGCCGCCGCCGTCCAAAATAGCAAAGCTTTTAATTCTTCGGCTGCTGAGAAAGAGACAAGTTGAAAACAAAATTGGGCAAAATATTTTATCTTTCGCGGGAATTTTCTCGCTTGAGTAATGATTGAAGTTTTATATAGCCAAAATATTAAGGAATTTAATCAAATATAGCCACATCATAATATTTAAAATACTCACTTACCTATGCCGACAATTCTGCTCTCCCAAAGTCTTGTAGAGCCTAGAGCAACAAGAGAAGAGCACCGTAAGAACCAAACCAGAGTAAACCTCCAGAAACTTGCTCGCACACAAAGTTATGAGTATGAGAACATGACTGAATTGAAACTGAAAGAGGAGGGCGACTATGATATGCGATTGGTCCAAAACAATTTCGTCGAAGGCGGAAACAACCGAACGTCTTTTTTTCAAATATGCTCTTTGCTGGGGTATCAAAAAACTTCATAGGGACTACAAGAAATAATCTCTTAAGAGTTTTCTCCTGCAACAGCCAAGAACTTTGCTGTACATGAAATGTTTTATTGATGTTAGCAAATGACTTTATAATCATAACGAAGTCACACCAGTAAAGAGCTTTTTGCTGTCAGAAGAGAGCTGCTCTACTATTTTGGGTGAGATTTATGCTGTCACAGCCAAAAATACACTAGTAAAGTGTTTTTGGCTGGTCATTTTCTCAGTGTATAGTTGGAATACCAATTATAGAAACAGCTGTTAATTTTGGTGCAAATCAAATAATATTACAACAAGTTTTCAATTCCCCGGCAAAACCGAAATTCAAAATTCTTTTTGAAAGAAAAAGAAGAATTACGGTCCAAATTTCCGAAAGTGATTTCATTAATGATATCCTATCTTTCATCAAAGAACTCGTGATACCCCGAAAACAATATTATCTGTATTTTGAAAACCCCGATATGTACGAACCCTTTTGTGAAGTTATAAGAACTCATTTCAAATGGCCATCCCTCGAATTTAAACGTTGCCTAAAAAAATTAATTGACGTAACGGATAAAAATGACATCAAAGACCTAATCCAAAATTACCATGAAAGTAAGACAAATCATCGCGGAATTGATGAAACTTATCAGCGCTTAAAAAATAAATATTATTGGCCTGAACTAAAAAATTCAATTCAAACATACATTAATGATTGTGAAATCTGTATACGTAGCAAGTATGAAAGGAACCCAGTAAAAATTCCAATGAACTTAACACCAACTGCCGTAAGACCATTTGAAATTGTACACCTTGACACGTATACCCTAGAACAAACCAAGTTCTTAACAATCATAGACAGCTTCTCGAAATATGCGCAAGCATATCCGCTAAAATCACTGATTTCAACAGAAATAGTAGATAACTTGTTATCATATTTTTCACACCATGGTATACCCAAACAAATTGTGTTAGATAACGGTACAGAATTTAAAAACTCAGTAGTTACTGAACTGCTAACCTTGCACAAAATCAAAATTCATTTTTGTTCTCCCCATCATCCAGAATCAAATGGTGTAGTCGAAAGATTACATTCAACACTTTCTGAACACATCCGTCTTCTAAATAATCAAGAATTTAGAAATACCCCGATTAGTAAGAAAATGATTTATGCAATACTGGCATATAATCACTCAATACATAGTGCTACTAAAATGAAACCTATCGATATAGTACGCGGACATATTACTGAAAATGACCCCTACAATTTAAATTTAGACCAAATTCTTTTGACTGACTATATAACAGCTCATAAAGAAAAGTCAAAATTAATGTATGAACAGATTAATAAAAGCCTAATTAATACAAAAAAAAAAGTTGTAGACAAAACTAATAAGAACAAAGATGACATTGAAATTTTTCAACCCGAACAATCGGTATTTCCAAAAAAACATCATAGACAGAAAAATGCTGATAAATTTGGTAAAGAAACTAAACTTATTAGTATTGACCCAGAACGAAAAACCGGAAAAACTCAAATTCATGAAAAAATTCATCTTTCTAACTTAAAAAGACCTCTCAAGAAGACATATGATTTTGAATAAGAATTTTCCTTTCCAGATTAATTATAATCTGCATTGGAAAATGCGAAGAAGACCAAATCAACTTAGAAAAACTGATAGACAACCCCGGACTATTACCATTAACATTAGGCTCAGCAAAACTCGAAGAATTTCAATTCACCTTACTCCACTATTATGACCTTAATCCCATTATTACTGAACTCAATAAATTGCATACTAGGATATTTAATATCAGCCAGATGCTACATAACAGTGACGATTATAACGTAGAGGTCAAGCCCTATATTAAAATAGTAATGTTGACTCAGGAAAGAGTAGAGACAAAAATAAAAGAAATCGTTCCTCATCCTAATAGAATTAAAAGAGGTTTAATGAACGGTGTCGGTTCAATTTTTAAATCAATCACCGGAAATCTCGATGCTGCCGATGGCGAACGATTCGAAAAACTAATCAACGACCTACAAAGTAATCAAAGGAAATTAGCCTCTAATATTTTGAAAGAAAATTCAGTTTCCTTGAAACTAATTGAAAAATTTAATTCGACCATCAGTAAAATTAGCCACAACGAAAAAATTCTTGAGAATAAAATTAATCAAATAGGTCTCATAATTAGAAACCAAACTCAGAGAGAATATGTAAATCTAATCAAAGATACTCTGAATCAAATAATCAATCTTTATGAGATCATTGATTCAATACTACAAGATGTTGAAAATGCCATAACATTCAGTAAGTTGAGAATACTTCACCCAAGCATCATAAAGACTGAAGATCTGTATTTTGAGCTGACAAGAATTCAAAAATCTGTAGGATACACTTCTCTATGAAAAGATTATAAAAGTTGATAGTTTTATTTTAAATAATAAAATAACTTTCCTTTTACGAGTCCCAATAACACATCAAAATGACTTTCGGTATCTTCACCTCTATTCAGTACCAGTTTTTAAAGCAAGCCAATATCAATTTAAATCAATCCTTCCAAAAAATAAATATTTGATTAAAAATGACTTGCATTTTGCATTCCGTTCACATGAATGTACTAAAATTGAAAATAGCCACTTTTTGTGTGATCAAACTGAACTTCAGGAAATCAATTCCAATAGCCCATGTTCAGTCCAGCTGTTAGAAAGAATTAAAGAAACATCAAATTGCCAACAAATCAAGATCAGCGTCACCAAACCAATTATCAATCGGCTAGATTCTACGAATCAATGGATCCTGGTACTTCCAGAAGAAAAAGTTGTTTCCCTGAACTGTAAACACCAAGAAGCTCACATGAAACTATCCGGTACTTATTTAACCAAAGTACCAATAGACTGCAGAATCGTAATTGATGAGGATAATGTGATTATCAACCCCAATATTATGGCCAGTGAAAATCAACCTATATTATTCCCTGATGTGACCAACCCTGAATTGACGTTACCAATATTAAACTTGAGTACCCAAATTGAAGAAATCAAGTTGGATGACTTACATAAATTAAGGAACCAACTTAGAAGCGATCAACCATCATTGATCTTCGACCCAATCAATCATCTACCAAACATCTGGGACATCCTAATTTATGGATTACTCATTACAACCCTTATCTTCTATATCCATAAAAGAAGAAGGACAATTCTAGACTTGATGAAGAAACGAAAAGCTCCAGCCAATGAAGAAACAGCCCCAATCCAGATGAGCACCATTCAACTACCCCATTCTGTGTAGTTGAGTCTGCGAAGGAAGGAGTTATATCATCATCCCTCATGTATTTTGCTTGTTTCAGCGTAATCATCATAGCCTTGCGATTCAGCATTTCAATTGTACAAAACTACTTGCTGGACGCAGTTCGAGCTCAGTTCGAGCTAATTCGTAATAACTATTAATCATATAATCTAAACAAATATTGTAACCATAATTTTAAGAAAATAAATGTTTTTTTTAAAAACATAGTTTCCATTAGAGAAACTATAACTCATGTCTTATATGTCATTCTAAAATGGGATGCCATTTCTTATACGTCCAAAGAATGTTTTAACAAACGTTTGGTTGATTTTTAGGTTAAGTAAATTTTGAAAAAAATGATTCAATGAGTTTACTCTCGCATTGTTTTATTATTTTTGCTTAGATCATGTTTGTATATAGGTTCTATTTGAAATTTAATTCGAAAAGTGAAAAAAAAACTAATGTGGTGAAGTTATGATTCCATAGTTTCGTTATGTTTCAATGGATTGGTTGTGATTAAGTATATTATTATGTAGGTTCTATGAGGGAGGGGAATATAGTTGATGTATTTTCAATTTACTGAAGTTTGTATTTTTTTATTTTGTTATTTCTCAATGAATTTGATTCAAATTCGGTATATAGGTAAATTAGGTATGTAGGTTCTATGGGTTATATAGCGGAGAATTGATGCTCTTGGGATGGTCAATATAAGATTTTATGAATAATATTTTGTTTCGTTCACATGACTCAGCCGTTTTGGTTCCGGAGTAGTTTTTGGTTCAAAATACTCGGGTACTTTATTTTCAGGAAGTACTTAGTTCAATGAAGAAAAACTTTTGTGATTAAAGTAAGAGATAACAAATACATAACGTAATAAAAATTTTTTTGCTATTTCGTGATACAATAATAATTATCAGCATTGTTTTCCTTAACTGATGTTAATAATGTTGTTTGCCTATCTCAGAAATATTTCTTATCATTAGAAGACATTCAAAAAAATCTTGGCGTAGACATGGCTAAGAAAGCTATGCATGTCTTATATTTTATTTTAAAATGAAATAGATGTTATGAGTACATACCTACAGGATGTGTTAACAAGGATAAATAGATCTTAGAATACATCGCATTGCCCTGTTCTGAATAATTTACAATTCATTTAGAACATGTTTAGGCATATTCTAGAACAAACTGTTACAGTACTCAAGATGAGGGGAAGCAATAATATTATACAATAAAATTCTTGTTTGTGGTGACAAATGTTTTCCTGCTCTTATTATGAAATTGACCTTTTTAGAAAACTTACGAGTTATGTAGTTCGCATGAGTACGGAAAGACAGATTACAATCCAACATTACACCCAAATATTTTATCTCATTAACCTGATCTAACTTACAATTGGAGATACATACATTGAGCGCGCTTAAATCAAGGCGTGATAACAAATGTTTCGCCCACATAACTGAGCCGTTTTGAATCCGGAGAAGATTTGGTGAAAATGCTCCGATATTTAATTTTCGGAAAGTATACCTACTTAAAATAAGAAATAAATGTTGTGATCAAAGTACGAGATAATAGAATATAATAAAGATTTTTTTGTTGATAGGCATTGATTATCAGCATTGATTTCCCTAACTGATGTTGATAATGTTGTTTACCTACCTCAAAAATATCTTCTATTATTAGAAGACGTACTTTTGTTTTTTTTGCCAAAGAATTTTAAACAGTTTGAACACTATTTCTATACTAGGCGTGGCTAAAAAAACTATGCATGTCTTATATGTCATTCTAAAATGGGATGCCATTTCTTATACGTCCAAAGAATGTTTTACAAACGTTTGGTTGATTTTTAGGTTAAGTAAATTTTGAAAAAAATGATTCAATGAGTTTACTCTCGCATTGTTTTATTATTTTTGCTTAGATCATGTTTGTATATAGGTTCTATTTGAAATTCAATTTGAAAAGTGAAAAAAAAACTCATGTGGTGAAGTTATGTTTCCATAGTCTCGTTATGTTTCAATGGATTGGTTGTGATTAAGTATATTATTATGTAGGTTCTATGAGGGAGGGGAATATAGTTGATGTATTTTCAATTTACTGAAGTTTGTATTTTTTTATTTTGTTATTTCTCAATGAATTTGATTCAAATTCGGTATATGGGTAAATTAGGTATGTAGGTTCTATGGAGGATTTAGTGGAGAATTGATGCTCTTGGGATGGTCAATATAAGATTTTATGAATAATATTTTGTTTCGTTCACATGACTCAGCCGTTTTGGTTCCGGAGTAGTTTTTGGTTCAAAATACTCGGGTACTTTATTTTTAGGAAGTACTTAGTTCAATGAAGAAAAACTTTTGTGATTAAAGTAAGAGATAACAAATACATAACGTAATAAACATTTTTTTGCTATTTCGTGATACAATAATTATCAGCATTGTTTTCCTTAACTGATGTTGATAATGTTGTTTGCCCACCTCAGAAATATTTCTTATCATTAGAAGACATTAAAAAAAATCTTGGCGTAGACATGGCTAAGAAAGCTATGCATGTCTTATATTTTATTTTGAAATGAAATAGGTGTTATGAGTACTTATACCTACAGGATGTGTTGACAAGGATAAATAGATCATGAAAATAGTATTATATACCACAATTCTATAATCTCGTCTATAATGATAGCTATTAATCCAGAGGATAGTAACTTTCCGAGGGATTAATAGACATTATTGCGAGTAGTAGGTATACCCTTCTACTTTATCTACGACTAAATTATTTATTTGATATTTCAAATTTCCATCCGTCTCAATACAAATACATTAACACTTAATACGCGTTAAACACTGATACCATAGAAAAGCGGTGTTGCTGATTTTTTTGAAAAAAATCGAAAAACTCCGATTTTTTTGATTTAAATCGGACTTAATAAATAAAGCATCGGCAAGACTGAATATTTGTATGATTGATGACTTTATTTGATTTTACTCTTCAACAATGCAAGCAGATAAGGGAAAATAAATATTTTTTAATCATGTGATTTAAATCAACGATTTTTTTTTAAATCATGTGATTTAAATCACTGATTTAAATCAACGCAACCCTGTAAAAAAGTGAATATAATATAATGATAATCTTAGCCACTTTTCTATGACGGAGACTTTTGAGTTTGTTGATATCGTTTCCATGGTATTACCAGCAACTTCATTTCAAATGGAATCCCCCATTTTTTATTTCATTTTGGAATTCTACATCAAATTCCCAATAATATGATGAGGATATTTTTATGTGTACAGAATGGACGAAAAATTAGCTACGACCATCAACTTCATGATTTCAACTGGAAACCCCCTTTTTTTATTTCTTCTTCATCAAATTCCAAGTAAGTTTCATGTACCATGTTTTCAAGCTAACGCACCAACAGTCATCGAGAAATTCACGATTGATCAAATTTAAATAATTTCTGAACAATCGTAAATTTCTCGATAACTGTTATTGGGGTTAGGTTATAAGGACATGGTTCATGAAACTTACTTAGAATTTGATGGAGAATTCATAAATAAAATAAAGAAACGGTTTCCATTTGAAAAAAATGAAGTTTATGGTCGTAACTTATTTTTTGTTCACTTTGTACACATAAAATTATCATCACTAAATAAACCGCAATCAAAAATAAATACCGATGTGTCCAAACGTTTTCTCACAAAACAAACCCCTGAAATTTAAATGAACGAGAAACATTCAATCTAGTTAATTAAAAAATCTGTACTACTCACATAATAAATTTTCAATTTACATAATATTCATTTGGTTTCAAAAGATTAGGTATTCCACAGTAATAACAAACCAACAAGTTATTTAAATAAAAAGATAAAATATTAATTACATTATTAATTTGATACTGTGGTGAGTAGGTTGAAGCAAGACAAAGTAATGTAAATAAGTTTTTTTTGTGTTGGTACTAATATACTCGCGAATATATTCACTCATTTCAAATGTGGGCTTAATTTTATTTTAAGCATTACACACACAAATCACTGTTTAACAGCAATAGAAAAATAAACCAAAAATACTTAACATAAAAACCTTCAAATTGGCGTTTTTTATTTGAAAATTACTAATGAAATCACGCGGGAACCCTTATGGAAAAAACATCGTCCAACCCAGTAAATAAAATAACGCAAGACAGGCCCTGGAATTCGCGCTGTTCTCAAACCACGAAACTCCGAATCTATTCAGATCGGCGTCGTAGCGGACGAGATGCGAGAGACGAAAGTAGACACGCCTTTTCAAGCCCGCTCGGCTACCTCCCGTCTTACCGCCGGACCCCTGTTCTAATCGAAAGACCGGAACGCTGAGCCTTAATAGGCTGAAGGGCACCAGGGAAATAAAATACCTGGGGTGGACAAAACCGGAACAACCGCCAAGGGGCCAACCCCCCCTTCGGTGAGTACATTGGGTTCCCAACGAAAGAACCGAAATCCTCGGAAGTAGATAAGCAATGTTCCTCCGGGAGCAATTTCGGTCATTTTTACATGTAAATTCCCATAAGAAAATCGCAGGTCGATTCTGCATTTTTTTGTACCGTTCAAGGTCATCGAGCGACGACGCTGAGGGCGTGGTTGATCTTGACAGCTTTGACAGATATCATTTTGACAGTTGACAGATGTCATTTTCACGTGACAGCTTTGACAGATATCATTTTGACAGTTGACGGTTGTGATCTTATTGTTGATTCCCAGGATCGGGCTGTGTGTGTGTGTGTGTGTGTGTGTGTGTGTGTGTGGAAGGTGATTTTATTCTTACCAAAGCCTGAAAAAGATTTTCCGATGGCGAGATTGGAACCCACATCCTGTGGATTTGTACGTGACTGCCTTAACCACTGAGACAACGAGATGTTATGAATTTAAATCTATAATCAAGGTACTGTTGTTGCTACTTGGTTGTTGTTTGTATAGATGACGCGTACTATTGATTCAATTCTTTGATCGTTTGCTATTAGAATGACGGCGTGGGATGTTTGAAGTAGGTGAGCTGATTTTTAGGCGTGGTGTTGGGTTATGGTTGCGGGGAAGCGGGGTGCGGAGATTAGGATGTGGAGTGCGGTGCGGTTGGTAGATCGGTTGGGGTGGGGGTCTTAAGTGGGGGTCTTGAGTGGGGGTGGGGGTCTTCGGTGGGGTCTCGAGTGGGGGTCTTGAGTGGGGGTTGGGGTGGAGGTCTTTGGTAGGGGTCTTGAGTGGGGGTCTTCGGTGGGGGTCTTGAGTGGGGGTCTTCACAACCGCAACAAAACAAGAAAACAAGAAAACAAGAACACAAGAAAACAAGAAAACAAGAAAACAAGAACACACGAAACACAAGAACACAAGAAAACAAGAAAACAAGACAACAAGAAAACAAGAACACAAGAACACAAGAAAACAAGAACACAAGAACACAAGAAAACAAGAACACAAGAAAACAAGAACACAAGAAAACAAGAACACAAGAAAACAAGAAAACAAGAAAACAAGACAACAAGAAAACAAGAAAACAAGAACACAAGAACACAAGAAAACAAGAACACAAGAACACAAGAAAACAAGAAAACAAGAACACAAGAACACAAGAAAACAAGAAAACAAGACCACAAGAAAACATGAAAACAAGAACACAAGAAAACAAGAAAACAAGAACACAAGAAAACAAGAACACAAGAACACAAGAAAACAAGAACACAAGAAAACAAGAAAACAAGAAAACAAGAACACAAGAAAACAAGAAAACAAGAAAACAAGAAAACAAGAACACAAGACAACAAGAAAACAAGAAAACAAGAAAACAAGAAAACAAGAACACAAGAACACAAGAAAACAAGAACACAAGAAAACAAGAACACAAGAACACAAGAACACAAGAACACAAGAAAACAAAAAAAAAAAAACAAGACAACAAGAAAACAAGAAAACAAGAACACAAGAAAACAAGAACACAAGAACACAAGAAAACAAGAACACAAGAAAACAAGAACACAAGAACACAAGAAAACAAGAAAACAAGAAAACAACAAAACAACACAAACATTAACAAAAACATCTCATAAGCAATTGTGGTTATATGAAAATAAAATGAACAAATGTAGCAGTATTAGTTCACTGATTATAAAATTTCAGGTATAAATTCAGGATCGGTTTGCTTTGTGGTTTTCAACAAGACAGGTTTTGTTTAATTCAATCATATAAAGATGATTCACATTGAAAAGTAGCTGAATTTAAAAAAAATAATACCTGTTGGGTGAAGTAGATAAATATTGTCACAATATAATCATTAGTACAAAAATTAACAATGACAACAGGACTTCCAGCAGGAGTATTGTTTCTGAGCGCCTTTTTAACAATACCTTGTATATACAAGCGGATTCAAATATACAAAAAACGTTTATTTGCATATCAACCAATCATAATGAATCTTGACCATCAAACTGAGAAAAATTAATTGTTAATAATGGATTGATTGGCTAAAAATTGATAAGTCAATTAAAAATTTTGTCATATTTAGCTTTCAAGTTAAGACTTTATTTTGTAGATGAAAATTTTGAACCAACAAACTGGAATGTACTCATTGATTTGTTTGAATGTAAAAATCATATAGAATTCGCTATTATATCAATCTTTGCATTCATTTTTTGTATCATGCTACCCATTCTAGGAGTATATATGTGCAGGAAATTGTTATCACGTTCCAGCTGATAAAATTAAATTGCATTGTTGTCACTGTTTATAGTTAGATTTATGGAAATATGGATTGAATAGCAAATGTATGTAGTAGTAAATTGTTGAAAGTCAATGATGATAGTCAACGCTGCAGCCCGTGAGCTGTGTGTGTGTGTGTGTGTGTGTGTGTGTGAGTGTGAATTCAATATGTACCGGAAATGATGCAATTATCAACAACGTCCTGCTAAAAGGAAATGGTGACTCATGTTATTGCGGTTGGTATGATATCAAACAATATGCCCAGTGCAGGATGTGATTTTCTGATTATTAACATAGGAGATTGTGGTGAGTGGTGTAAAGATTCATTTGTAATCGAGACATCAGACATCAGACAGTTGGTTTATTCAACATATCGCTCCAAATAACCAACATCAAATTGATAAGCTAGTTGAAATTAGTTCTCTTTCATTGTTATCATCTGCTGCATTGGTAAGTCAACCCACTCGCCCCATTTTAGTGGTGTTTTAAAATATCAATTTTTAGATAGATCAAATCATGAGTTCTTTCGAAGAAATTACCTCTTTGAGTAGTGACATTGTGACAAAGTTCAAAGAGGCATACCTCAAGTTATAAACCGCCAGAAAAGAGGAGCAAAAGCGGTGGCTGTTGAAAATAAATCGAAGCATCCAGCAGTTCCAGAGGGCAATGGCTGCACCAATATCTATTGGATTCAGAAAAAATTGGTGACGAATTTGGGTCATTTGAAGAGGTTCCGGATGCTTCTCAAGTCACGAATCTCCAAGACGCATGTGGGTGAAGGAATGGAACCATAAATCTTACCAGGCGGGTCAAGTGGGAAGACTTGAAAACATCCTTTGAGTCTCGCATAAGAACTGGAGTGATTATCAATCAAACACACGTGAATCTAGGGGATTTTTTTTGATGATTCCTTTGTCTTGTTCCAGGGAAAAATCAGCGAACTTTTGAAAGTGTTCAGTGCTATAAAGGTGAATGCGACTTTTTGTGGTGAGTTCATTGTAAACAAAAATAATGTTGAAAACCTTGATTTTAAATATTTTCATATCAAAAATGAAGTATTGGATAAGGGTACAGATTTGATTGAGTGGTTTCAAAATTGTGTAAGCAAACCAATTTTACAAAAAATGGAGGATTTTCAAGAACGTGACAGTGGGTGGGCATTAAAAAATTGTCAGTCTAGAAATTTGTATTAATAAGCATAGCTTTGGGGTGGGTGCTTCATCCTACATTCCTCTGCCCAGTCAAATTTCAAAGAAAAAAGCATGTATCAACATCAAAAATGATGATAACGCATGCTTGTATTGGTGTATAGTCGCTGCTTTGTACCCTATCAGAAAAATTCAGAAAGAGTCGAATCATATCCACATAACACCCGCATCCTTAATACAGAGGGTTTGGATTTTCCAATGACAGTCAACAAAATTCATAAATTCGAAAGATTAAATAATATAAGTGTAAATGTTTATATGTTGGAAATGGTTCAAAATAAAAAGAACGAATTCTTCAGTGTTGTACCATGTCGATTGACGAATAATAAGTTGGAAAATCATGTCAATTTACTAATTATTCAAAACAAATATTTTCCAAAAATTAATGATTTTGAACCATTGCCAAATATTGAAAATGAGATTGAGATTTCCTATCGTTATTGTTTGATAAAGGATCTATCAAGGTTAGTGAGATCACAAATTACTAAGCATAAGAATTGAATGTTTATTTGCGATATATGTTTGAACTATTTCCATGCGAACACTCCATAAATAAGTCAAGTCTAGCCGAAGCACTTTAACTTGCATATCAACGTTCAACATGATATCGCGCTCATATTAGCCTAGTTTACACCGACAACTTGGTCCGCGGACCAAGTACTAAGTTCGAAGTATATCAGAACCAAATACTTGGTTCGAATGGTGTAAACAGTTGCGGACTAAGCTGGCCGAATTGTGTTGATGAATAATTTCGACATGTTTTTGACATTTGTCTAATTGCGGTACGCGTTGCAAGACGGTGTAAACGAGCAAGAAGCAAGCATTGGTCCTACCGTACTATCCCCACCAGCGGTCCGCTCTTGGTTCGGTACTCACCGGCAAGTATACCGAACTAAATTTGGATCGATCTGGATCAAAATTATGAGGTTATGTTGATTGTTATTATTGTGAATTGTGTTGGTTCTGAGTTTCTAAGGCAATCTGAGCGTACTTACTTATGTTTTTTGTGGTTGAATTTGTGTTTATTTACCTGTACGCATGGTTTGCCTAAGTTGACACAGAGGCCGTCAGCGTCGTTGCTGTAATGTTGCACTAGTTCTTGTAAGGTGCGGAAGGTGGTTCTGCGGGCGTACTCATTTAGTTCACGCGTTGCAAGACGGTGTAAACGAGCAAGAAGCAAGCATTGGTCCTACCGTACTATCCCCAACAGCTTGGTCCTATCGAACCAAACTAAGCGAGTTATCGATGTAAACTAGGCTATTGGCGCATGCTGGTCGAGTATCATGGCCATAATTCAATGTTGTGTTCTCTAAGTGTAGCTTTGAAGACGGGGTCGTAATAGTTAAAATGATTCAAAGATTTCATTTCCCAAATATGATCACGTTTTTTCGTTCAGAAATTACATTTTATAAACATGCCCTGCTCATGCATTTCGGTATATCTTGTTCGAGTGTTGGTGGCGGTGGTGCCTGATTGTAAGAAATATCCACTATATTGAACATTTTTGGGCAACGACTCCAACCCGAAGCCATTAGCTCGAGAAAGAACTTCTTTTGATGCCCACGCACATGAACCAGATCGCAATTCCATAAATGTTGTTTCAGAATGTTTTCTTGTGTTCTTGTGTTCTTGTTTTCTTGTTTTCTTGTTTTCTTGTTTTCTTGTGTTCTTGTGTTCTTGTTTTCTTGTTTTCATGTTTTCATGTTTTCTTGTTTTCTTGTTTTCTTGCTGTTGTAGTTACTGAGACTTGTTATTGAGATAAGAAAACCACATTCATCCTAAATTTAGAACTGTTGATAAGGCTGTGGTTGGTGTGATAAGAAACCCACATCCTGTTTACTGTTGATAAAAACACCGCATTCAACCTGAATTTAGAACTGTTGATAAGAGTGTGACGTGAAAACCACATCCTGTCTACTGGTGATAAGAAAACCGCATTTGAGCTTAATTTAGAACTGTTGACCTGTTTGATACGAGTGTGTGACGTGAAAACCACATCCTGTTCACTGGTGATAAGAAAATCGCATTCGGGCTAAATTTAGAACTGTTGATAGGGCTGTGGTTGAGGTGATAACAAATTCTTGAGTTATAATCAGTTATATTTGTGTGAATTCAATCAGTCTGCTAACGCCAGCCATCGAGATAAGACGTGCTTTTGTAAAAATTGTCAATCACGTGATTTGTGTTGTTGTGAGGAAATATACTCTACTATTCAGTGGGTCCCATAAATAATGTCTAATTTCATCAAAAATGCAGTGTTTTTTTTTGGAAAACGTTCGGACCTATCAATTTTTATTTTTATGTGTGTTTTTTTTATAGTCTATTCAGTTGTTGGTAACTAGATTCACTTTATTACTAAGAACAAACAAAAGATCAGCAGATTGTTCCTGCATTTGAGGAAATAAATCTGAACGAGGGATAAGGTGTAGCCCAACAGCAGAGAACATCAGTATCAGCAAAGTCCTTTTAAAGTTAGATTAGGGTGAGTTATATCATTACTATTAGATTGTTTCTTGAAGTGTTCGGACGTGTTCTGCTATTTTTCTTAGCAACAATTCAAATTATTGTCTTTTTTTTTTTTTTTTTTTTTTTTTTTTTTTTATTGAGAGCGAGCTACTTCCATCAGTCTTAGATTGTCTCTTGAAGTGTTCAGACGTGTTTGGTTATTTTTTTTTTTTTTTTTTTTTTTCTCTGTTTCAGTTTAAGTTCACGTGAATTATGTTTGCTATTATCGCAAATTTGATCAAACACATATCTGCCCTGCTTGGTATATATCAACAGAAGTCTACTGAAGAACTGCTTCGTGAGGGCCTGCAAGAATGTACCCGGGCTGCTAGAAAAATTAACAAATCTATGAAAACTGCTCATACTGTTGGTGAGAAGCACCAGTTGCAGGCTGTTCTAGCGAATGTTAAGAGCTTGAGACATCAGTTTAAATTGGAACATAAAACGGGCACCGTGAGAAAAGAAACCGCATATCATCGAGTGAAATGGGAAGATTTGAACACGGCTTTTGATCATAGGATTCGAACGGGTGTATTGATTAATCTTCATCATAAAGACATTATTAAATATCTAATGGATTGTAAAGCTATATTCAAAAGAAGAATTCAAAATGTTTTAAAACAGAACAGTGCCATTAAAGTTAATACAGTTTTATGTGGAGAATTCATTGTTGATAAAGCAGATAAAACCTTGAGCGAAAATAAATATCTAAACACTCGAAACGCTCCAATATATCAGAATAGTAATTTGGATGTGTGGTTTGAACATAATGTAAAAATACCATTGCTTGGTGAATTAGAAGAGTTTCAAGAAAGAGATAGTGGTTGGGCCTTATCTAAAATAGTAAATTTAACTGTCAATATAAATAAGTATAATCCCATCAGAGCCGGGTCCTATATTGATCTACCCTCTCAAATTAAAAATAGGCAAGCGTGCGTTAATATTCAAAATTCAGATGATTTGTGTTTTCTTTGGGCTGTGGTCTCTGCACTATTTCCTGTAGATCGAGAGTTAGCAAATAGGACGTCTTCTTATCCCAATCCTCGAGATGTTTTGAATTTGGAGGGTCTTCAGTTTCCCATGACTTTATCACAAGTTTCTCGGTTTGAAAAACAAAACGGTATTTCAATAAACGTTTATAGATTACACAAATCTGAAAAGCTATTTGAAGTGGTACCAACCTACATCACGAAAAATAAACTCAATTACCATATTAATCTTCTTATGGTTCAAAAAAATTATTATAGTGAAAAACTGGATTTGGTGTCGCCACCAAAAAAAAAACTCACTTTGTGTGGATAAAAAATTTGTCTCGTCTAGTTCGTTCCCAAGTAACAAAGAACCATAGGAAAGTGCACATTTGCGATCGCTGTCTTCACTACTTTTCTGATGAAGGTAAACCAGAGAATCATATAGAAGACTGCGAAAGTTTTAACAATGGTTCGATTCCCAAAGTTCCGACAAATGAAAAAAGGTTTGTTGATTTTACCAACTTTTCTTCTAAAACACGAGTTCCTTTTGTGATATACGCTGATTCAGAATGTCTCTTGCTACCTTTCGAAGATGATATATCTAAAAATACCCAAAAATTTCAATCTCATATCCCATTTAGCATTGGCTATTATGTTAAATGTTCTTATGATGATACATTATCATTTTATAAATCTTATACTGGAAAAGACTGCATTCAATGGTTTGTTAAAGAACTTTCTGACTTTGCCGAAAATGTGGAGACCGTCTTCCAATGTCCTCTTCCTATGGACAAGCTAACACCTGAACAAACTAAAGGTTTTCATAGAGCTAGAAACTGTCATGTCTGTGGAAAAGCTTTTGTTGAAGGAGATAAAAAGGTTCGTGATCATTGTCCCTTGACTGGCTTGTATAGAGGACCTGCCCATGAAGCATGTAATTTAAATTTTAACGATTGTCACACTGTTCCAGTTTTATTTCATAGCCTAAGTTCCTATGACGGACATCTGCTGATTAAGGCTCTAGCGGAAGTGGAGGGGACAATTGATGTTTTACCTGTGAACAAGGAAAAATACATCTCTTTCACCAAGCATATCCCAGACAATCATGTTGCATTCAGGTTTTTGGATAGTTTCCGATTCATGGCTTCTGGATTAGATAAACTTGCATCTTATCTTTCCGAGTTTCCTATTTTAAAATCTGAGTTTGTGGGGTTGAACGAAGAACATTTTAGATTGTTAACTCGTAAAGGTGTATTCCCATATGACTTTATGGATGGGTGGTCTAAAATCAATGAGTGTCAATTACCTCCAAAACCGGAATTTTATAATAGATTAACCGATAAATATATCTCAGATAATGATTATGCACATGCACAAACAGTTTGGAATACATTCCAATGTGAAACAATGCAAGATTTTGCTGAGCTGTACATGAAAACGGATATTTTGTTGTTGGCAGACGTGTTTGAACAATTTAGATCTACATCGCATGAAACATATGGTTTAGATCCTGCTCATTCATTCACTCTTCCGGGTTATTCTTGGCAATGTATGTTATATCAGTTGTATAAATCAGATCATCCAAAACTTGAACTCTTAACCGATTTAGATATGGTCATGTTCATTGAGAAGGGTATACGAGGAGGTCTGAGTCAGTGCTCCAAGAGATATGCTCAAGCCAACAATAAGTACATTCCTTCGTATGATTCCTCTAATAAAGAAACATATCTTATGTATTTTGACGTCAATAATCAATATGGATGGGCCATGTCTCAGTATCTACCCTATAACGGTTTCAAGTGGTTAACTGACGCTGAAATTAACTCTTTCGATGCTTTAAACGTTGATGATACTTCTAATATAGGCTTTGTTTTGGAGTTGGACTTGGAAATACCGGATGAATTACACGATTTATTTTCTGATTTACCGCCTTGTCCAGAACATCGAAAACCTCCTGGTTCGAAAAATAGCAAGCTATTGGCAACACTCTATAGTAAACAAAAATATGTTATTCACTATAGAAACCTGAAACAGGCCTTGAATTTGGGTGTCAAACTATCTAAAATCCATAGAGCAATCTCGTTTAATCAGTCTTCATGGCTAAAACCCTACATTGATTTAAATACTCGTCTCAGACAGGCCTCCAAAAATGATTTCGAGAAAAATCTATTCAAACTAATGATAAATGCAATTTTTGGTAAAACGATGGAAAACGTCAGGAAACATTCATCTGTTAAACTAGTAACTAGATGGGATGGTCGATATGGGGCTGAGGCTTTGATTTCAAGACCAGAATTCAAAAGTAGCACCATAATTAATGAAAACCTGGTAATTATAGAGCTAGCTAAATCAGAGGTGTTTTTCAACAAACCTATTTATGTTGGAATGTGTATTTTAGATCTGGCTAAGACTACAATCTACAGCTTTCATTATGAATACATGAAGAATCGTTTTCAAAATTGTACTGTTCTTTACACCGATACTGATTCTCTAATATATGAAATTGTCGATTCTGAAGTTTATGATATAATTAGAGTGGATTGCCGTAAGTATTTTGACACTTCTGATTATCCCTCTAACAACTCATACAACATTCCATTAGTTAATAAAAAAGTTTTGGGTTTGATGAAAGATGAAAATAATGGGCGAATTATGAGTCAATTTGTTGGATTGCGATCTAAAATGTATGCTACGAAACTACTTTATACGGATGATGAATTGCAGCTGATTAGGGCTAAGATGGAAAATGAGGGGGTCGAAAAAGATGTTATTATCAAATATTTGCGTGATAAGGGTGTAGTGAAAAAGAGCAAAGGGGTGAAAAAAAATGTTGTCCAGAATAAAATTAGATTTGAAGATTATGTTGAGTGTCTGGAGTCATATTCCCAAAAAACCGTTGATCAAAATTTGATTTGTGCTAGCAGACATGATTTATTTACAATTAGGCAGACCAAAATTGCGTTGAGTCCATATGACAATAAAAGGCATCTGTTGAAAGACTCAGTTCTGACTTTGCCTCATGGACATCGTTCCATTATGGACCTCGCATAATGTTTCATATAAATAGGTTTAGTTGTTAATTTTTTTTTTTTATATAGTTATGTACAGTTGTGTTTATTGAATTAAGCTAGATTAAGTCTTTTTATGAAACTACATATCGTTTAATAAATTATATTGATTTTGAATTTTGATTATTTGATAAATATGACGAAGTTTTTCTTTTTTTTTTTTTTTATTTGCCCCATAGGGTATAATATGTTGAACAAGGTAAGTAGAGAATGTCTTCACGTTGCTTTTGTACTTTGAATATTTCTTATCCAATAATGTAGTGGGTATGTACTGCTCTTGATGATGATTGATCTGACGTACTCAGGAGAAGAATTATTTATCAGAATTTCGCTACTCTTCTCACTTGTTTTCTTGTTTTCTTTTGTTCTTGTATTCTTGTGTTCTTGTTTTCTTGTGTTCTTGTGTTCTTGTTTTCTTGTGTTCCTGTTTTCTTGTTTTCTTGTGTTCTTGTTTTCTTGTGTTCTTGTGTTCTTGTTTTCTTGTTTTCTTGTTTTCTTGTGTTCTTGTGTTCTTGTTTTTTTGTTTTCTTGTGTTCTAGTGTTCTTGTTTTCTTGTTTTCTTGTGTTCTTGTTTTCTTGTTTTCTTGTTTTCTTGTTTTCTTGTGTTCTTGTTTTCTTGTTTTCTTGTGTTCTTGTTTTCTTGTGTTCAAGTGTTCTTGTTTTCTTGTTTTCTTGTGTTCTTGTTTTCTTGTTTTCTTGTTTTCTTGTTTTCTTGTGTTCTTGTTTTCTTGTTTTCTTGTTTTCTTGTTTTCTTGTTTTCTTGTGTTCTTGTTTTCTTGTTTTCTTGTGTTCTTGTTTTCTTGTGTTCTTGTTTTCTTGTTTTCTTGTGTTCTTGTTTTCTTGTTTTCTTGTTGTCCTGTTTTTTTTTTTGTTTTCTTGTTTTCTTGTGTTCTTGTTTTCTTGTTTTCTTGTTTTCTTGTGTTCTTGTTTTCTTGTTTTCTTGTGTTCTTGTTTTCTTGTGTTCTTGTTTTCTTGTGTTCTTGTGTTCTTGTTTTCTTGTTTTCTTGTTTTCTTGTGTTCTTGTGTTCTTGTTTTGTTGTGTTCTTGTTTTCTTGTTTTCTTGTTTTCTTGTGTTCTTGTGTTCTTGTGTTCTTGTTTTCTTGTGTTCCTGTTTTCTTGTTTTCTTGTGTTCTTGTTTTCTTGCGTTCTTGTGTTCTTGTTTTCTTGTTTTCTTGTTTTCTTGTGTTCTTGTGTTCTTGTTTTCTTGTTTTCTTGTGTTCTAGTGTTCTTCTTGTTTTCTCATTTCATTATTGACCTTCAAGGCAAGTGACGAGTTCAACACGCCGCTCTGGTCGAGCCCGCAATATTTGCCCTTTATTATTTAACGTTGTGTGAATTAAAAGTTGTGTTTATATCAATGTATAGTGTTCATTGGGATCACTGTGGTGATAGTGATGGTTTATGACTGTGAATTGTCCTTTGATTACAAAATTAGTTTAGCCAAATTATATGGCAGCTATTCCGGCCCAGTAGGAGTTTTTTCTGTGTATTCCTTCACTGATAAGGATTTTGCATCGACTTATCGTATCATTCCGTTCTTGAAGGTTGTGATTAATAAAGTGTTGTACGAAATCTAGTACAATTCGACATTTGCATGATGGAGACTAAGTTCAAATGCTGCGACAAATGCAAGGAGACTAAAAACTATTTTTGTATTGTGTGTCATAACATTTTCCACAAAAGTTGCCATGAAAGGAATAGAGGAATGATAGTAATTGACAGACACAAGATCGTCTGTTCTGATGCTTGCCATACAGATTTGGATAAAAATGAGAACCAACAATCTTCGTCTTTGGCCACAGTGGACCAATTAAGAACTGAGCTGGATCATAAAGACCGCTATCTGACCAAGCTTCAGAGGAGATTGGAGGTCTTCAGGATTGACGCTGAGGATGTTGAGCTAGAATATAAAAAGGAGGTCGATGGGTATAAACGATCTACAAAAATCATGCAGGAGGAACTTTCAAAGCTCAGAAAGGCGGCTATACCGGGGCAAAGTTGTACTAAGTGTGTTTCGAGTAAAATGGAGGTTGAGAAGCTGTCCTTGGAGGCTAAGGAAAGTGCGATAGCTCTGAAGGAGTTGCAGATTGTCAATAGGAAATTGGAGGAATCTCTGGCTGATCTGAGGGAGCAATTGAAGAAGCCATGGGACGATGATGACTCATTTGCGGATAATCGTTCTGCCCAGACTTTATTTCGCGATGCAGGTGGTCGGGATGTTGTTAGGAAGAATAAGCTACGAATATTGTCTGATGAAACCGGACGGAAGCTGAGTAAGTCTTTGCATAGCTCATGTTTGTCTGGACAGTTTGATATACAGTCGACGATTAAGCCCGGCGCTCACTTCAATAAGGTGATGGATATTTCTCTGAGAGAGGTATTGAAGGAGGATGATTTTTTCATAATAAATGCTGGAAATAATGATATTTTAAATGGCAAATTTCCTAGTTTTCGTGATATTTTGAATTTTGTAAGAAGTTGTCCTAAGTCTAATTTTATATTTTTGTCGGTGCCCGAACTTAAATTAAACTCAAGGTTACTTCAGAGAGTAGATAAATTCAATAATAAACTCAAAGAATTCATTCACAGAATAAATACATGCATTCCTGGAACCATTCATTATGTTGATTCTTCTAAACTGGCGACGGCTTTCAAAGAGGTGTGTGATAGGATTCAGAATCGGAAGACATTTTCCGGTAAAAACTTGATTTTCATTGAGCCAGTAACGGATGATGTGGGTCTGGAAGCGAGTGTTGATTCTGACTTAGTCGTGAGGGTTTCTACGTGCGAATCGGATAGTGATACTTTGGGTTCGGTGGAGGTTATCGATTTTTCTCAGAACTTGACCTCTGGTTCCAAGGGTGTTGTTCTTCAAGTTCCGGATCAGAGTCTCTCTTCCTGCTTGGAAGGGGGGCCAGATGCGAATACGGCTAGCAATAATTCTAAGCAGATTAAGTTTTTTCGGGGTCGAACAAGCTCGGCAGTCTAATGAAGATATCTTGGGTTTTGCGAGGGTGGTTAATGAGAATGAATATTTTTTCAGCATTTTGTATTTGAACATTCAATCACTAAGAAACAAAACTAATGATCTATTTTTGCTTTTGGAATCGTATCAGTTTCCTGCCCTAGTTGGACTGACGGAGCATTGGCTGAGGCCCGTTGAAGTCTTTTACGTTCCCAAATACGTGCCTCTCTCCTCATTCTGCAGATCTGTTGCTAGGCATGGGGGTTCCTTGATTATGGTGAGGGAGGATATTGTTGAGAAACTTCAGTTCTCTGCGATTGACACGTTCAACGATTTGAATGAAGAATTTACTTTTGAGTTGTCGGTTGTGAGATCGGGTAACTATAATCTTTGTATTGTTTGTGTTTATCGGAGTCCTTCGTCAGACGCTTCTCAATTTGTCGACAGGTTGGAGAGTTTGTTTTCAAGGTTGCCAGGGAATGAAAGAATCATGATTGTGGGAGATTTCAACATTGACTTTCTGGATTCGACTTCCCACTCTAGGTTGGCATTATCAATGTTACTGCAATCATATGATATTACAATGCATGTTAATCTACCCACCAGAATTACTGGAAGATCTGCTTCTCTTATTGACTATTGTTGCTCTAACTTGGGCGTGATGATCGAATGTCTTGTTGAACCATCCGGTATTTCGGACCATGAATTGATAACTGCAGGTATGTACCTAAACAAATTTCCCATCAGACAAAAATGCAGGATGG
Source organism: Orchestes rusci (assembly GCA_958502075.1). Taxonomy (NCBI): domain Eukaryota; kingdom Metazoa; phylum Arthropoda; class Insecta; order Coleoptera; family Curculionidae; genus Orchestes; species Orchestes rusci. The sequence continues at coordinate 39,918,048 of OY293304.1, forward strand.
GACGCCTCTTTAGCACCACTAACTATAAAAAATTTGGTGAACTTTGTTCTTCCGTTGATTGGTTCGAGATTTTTAGAGTGTTCGATGATGTCTCCTCTCCTGTGACTTCGTCGTTGCATCCCTTGAATTCTTCTCATTGCCTACTCAGACATTGTTTCTGTAAAGCCTTTCCGGTCCAGAAGATTAATTCAAAAAAGAAAAAATTGTGGATCACTAAAGGTCTGCGGACGTCTTCCAGAAACTTGAGGTGTCTTCATAGTATGAAAAGATTCACTACCAATCCCGCTTTCCATGCATATTTCCGCCGTTACCGTTTAAATTATAGGCATCTGGTAAGAATTGCAAAGGAGAAATACTATAGTGAACGATTCAGCAACTCCCGTAATCTCCAAAGAGAGAGCTGGTCCATAGTTAACGAGATTAGAGGGAAAAGCAGGGCATCTACTGTATCTTCCGTGTCTCCTTCTTGTTTGAATGACTTTTATTGTTCGATTGCTGAGTCCTTAACCAGGAGTATACTTGCAAATACTGATCCTCTGATATACTTGGAACATCACAACGCAGTTGGAACTTTCTTTTTTATCCCAACTGACGAACTTGAAATTCGGGATTGTCTCCTTGAGATTGGCAATGGTGGATCTTCTGGTGAAGATGAACTGTCTGCAAGGATCTTGTTGTCGCTTCCTGGGAGCGCAGTTTCTGCTTTGGCGGAGGCAATAAACTATTCATGGAATTCTGGCCTGTTTCCCTCTTGTTTGAAGATAGCAAAGGTTATTCCAATTCACAAGGGTGGTGCCCTTGATGATCCCAATAATTTCCGGCCTATTTCACTTCTGTCAGTCCTGTCTAAACTTATTGAGAAGCTTGTGAAGAGAAGAATGCTGACCTTTCTCAAAACTAATAGTATTTTACACCCAAATCAGTATGCATATCAATCCGCTTCGGGAACTACTGATGCTATTTACAACTTACTGGAGACGGTTTACTTGGGTATTAATGATGGTGAGAAGGTGGCAACTGTATTTTGTGACTTGTCTAAAGCTTTTGATTGTGTTAATCACCAGATTCTTTTACAAAAATTACATGTGTATGGCTTTAGGGGTATTTCCAATGATTGGTTCGGGAGTTTTTTGTCTGAGAGATTTCAGCGAGTTGTGGTTGGTCAAGCTACATCTGATTTATCCATTACGAGATGGGGAGTCCCACAGGGCTCTGTTCTTGGTCCACTTTTATTTTTGTTATATGTAAATGATTTGCCGCGGTTGCCAATCCGGGGTACTATCACCCTCTTCGCTGATGATACGTCTATTGTTTGGCGCCATAAAGATGCTGCTCAATTAGAGGAGGTTATAACAGCTGACATGGTTCTAATCAAAAACTGGTTCAATGCCAATCTTTTAACTCTTAATGTAGATAAAACACACCTCATTTCCTTCAAGGGATCCGTTGATGCGGCTCTTATTGACTCTTGTCCATTGGCTCAGAGTAGCTGTTCCAGGTTCTTGGGTGTAATGGTCGACAGAGATTTAAAATTTGATCAGCATATTGCCAGGGTCTGTGGGCGTGTGGCATCTGGGTGCTATGCTGTTGGTGTTGCTGCGGGAGAGCTGGGCTCTGTAGTGGCGAGAAGTGTGTATCACTCTTTGGTGGAGTCACACTTACGCTACGGAATTGCATTTTGGGGAAATGCTAGTCAATGCTTATTGAATTCCTTGTTTGTCCTGCAGAAGCGGACGGTTCGTTCCTTGTATGGTGTGCCTCCTCGCGAATCGTGCAAACCCCTGTTTACGAGGTATAAAATATTGACCCTGACGTCCATTTTCATTTTGGAGGTAGCAACTATAATTTTCAAAGTGCAGAGTAGATTGCCTCGTCCTTCTCATGATCATTCGACTCGTCAGGGAAGCAATCTCTTTCTGGTCAGACCGTCATCATCCCTTATTAAAAAATCCATTATTTATGATGGACGTAGAATTTTCAATTCTCTGCCTTCAGGAATAACTCGTAGCACAACAGTTAAAAGATTTAGGACACTTCTATGCAGGTTATTGTATGTGAAGGCTTATTATAATTTATCAGAATATTTTTGTGATACTTTTTAGATTTTATTCATACTAAACTTGTCTTCGTTATATTGTTCAATTTTATATGCATGTTATTCTTAAATGTATTTTAACCGTATTTTAATATTTTATGTACCATTTTTTAATTTATTCTATAGTATACAGTGCTTTGTCAACAAATGACGTTCATTTATGACAATAAAGTATTTATCAATCAATCAATCAATCAATCAATCAATTGTTTTCTTGTGTTCTTGTTTTCTTGTTTTCTTGTTTTCTTGTTTTCTTGTGTTCTTGTTTTCTTGTTTTCTTGTTTTCTTGTTTTCTTGTGTTCTTGTTTTCTTGTTTTCTTGTGTTCTAGTGTTCTTGTTTTCTTGTTTTCTTGTGTTCTTGTTTTCTTGTTTTCTTGTTTTCTTGTGTTCTTGTGTTCTTGTGTTCTTGTTTTCTTGTTTTCTTGTTTTGTTGCGGTTGTGAAGACCCCCACTCAAGACCCCCACTCTTCTTGAGTGGGACCCCTACCAAAGACCCCCACCCCAACCCCCACTCAAGAACCCCACTCGAGACCCCACCGAAGACCCCCACCCCCACTCAAGACCCCCACTTAAGACCTCCACCCCAACCGATCTACCAACCGCACCGCACTCCACATCCTAATCTCCGCACCCCGCTTCCCCGCAACCATAACCCAACACCACGCCTAAAAATCAGCTCACCTACTTCAAACATCCCACGCCGTCATTCTAATAGCAAACGATCAAAGAATTGAATCAATAGTACGCGTCATCTATACAAACAACAACCAAGTAGCAACAACAGTACCTTGATTATAGATTTAAATTCATAACATCTCATTGTCTCAGTGGTTAAGGCAGTCACGTACAAATCCACAGGATGTGGGTTCCAATCTCGCCATCGGAAAATCTTTTTCAGGCTTTGGTAAGAAAAATCACCTTCGACACACACACACACACACACACACACACACTCACACACACACACACACACACACACACACACACACACCCCGATCCTGGGAATCAACAATAAGATCACAACCGTCAACTGTCAAAATGATATCTGTCAAAGCTGTCACGTGAAAATGACATCTGTCAACTGTCAAAATGATATCTGTCAAAGCTGTCAAGATCAACCACGCCCACAGCGTCGTCGCTCGATGACCTTGAACGGTACAAAAAAATGCAGAATCGACCTGCGATTTTCTTATGGGAATTTACATGTAAAAATGACCGAAATTGCTCCCGGAGGAACATTGGTTATCTACTCTCGGACGAGCGTCGCCACGGTCGGGACCGGCGCGGGATCAATCAGCCGACCAATCAAGTTGACGACACAGGCAATACTCCAAAAACCAACGATGATGACGTATCGACAGCGGCTCTACCCACTCATGCTTTAGGACAGTCTCAATCTGCTCCTCCCACGAGACGGGCACAAAGGCTGAAATGGACAAAACAAAATAACATAGATGTTTTCAAAGCCTTTTACAGAGCTGCCCATCACGAGAATCAAACAACAGGACACCGGAAAAACTTTTACAAAGAATGGAAGAAAATCTATCCAGAATCTGAATCCAGCGAACAAAACATATGTGATAGAAAAAGGGTTATAGAGAAAAAGGGATACTTAACACCAACTGAAATCGACACCATTAAGGAACAAACAAGATCAGAAATACAGGAAGAGAATACACCTGAAACAAAACGAGGATGAACTCGCAACGACAACTGAAACCGAATCACATTTTCACAAAAATCAAACTCACACCGATACAGCTGAAGAATACATACAAACAAACACAAACGGAACGGACAACCAAGAGTTACTAACAGAAATGGAACAAACATTTAACAAAAATATGTTACTATACAAAGGAAGTGATCCCAGCTACAGGAAACGTCTACCTAGGTTAAAATATAACCGGAACACAAAGAGCACAGTCCAAAACTATAATGAGTACAGGGTGTCCCATTTTGGGTACTTTTGCGGGGTATCTCCGTTATTCTTATAGATAGAAAGTTGCGGTTTTCGCGACAGTTTGCTACTTTTTCGTGAAACTGAAGATGCCGTTAACAAAATTTTCATAGCCCTTTTCGTTTTCAAGATACAGGGCTTAACTGAAAATGTTGCATTTCAAGGTACCCCTGGTATCTAAACTATCAGATAAGTTATGGAATATGTCAAAACTGTTTCTTATATAACTTTTCCCGTAGAACTCGATTCTGCCTTCGGAATTAGTATACAGGGTCAGGTCAAAAAGTTAAAGTTAAGTTATATATAAGAGTATGCACTTTAACAAAAAAAAAATGTTTAGTCTATAACTTTTTGACCTGACCCCGTATACAAATTCCGAAGGCAAAATCGAAAGTTATATACTTTTCCCGTGGAACTCGATTCTGCCTTCGGAATTAGTATACGGGGTCAGGTCAAGAAGTTATAGGCTAAAATTTTTTTTTTTTTAAGTGCATACTCTTATATATTTTTGAAAAGGTAAAGAAAAGACAAATCTTATGGACTATAAATATACAGGGTGTTCCATTTAAAAAAATAAAGTTGGGTCCGATAACTTTTTGACCTGACCCTGTATGCTAATTCCGGCAGAATCGAGTTCTACGGGAAAAGTTATATAAGAAACAGTTTTCACATTTTCCATAACTTATCTGATAGTTTAGATACGAGGGGTACCTTAAAATGCAACATTTTCAGTTTAGCCCTGTATCTTAAAAACTAAAAGGGCTATGAAAATTTTGTTAACGGCATCTTCAGTTTCACGAAAAAGTAGCACACTGTCGCGAAAACCGCAACTTTCTATCTATAAGAATAACGAAGATACCCCGCAAAAGTACCCAAAATGGGACACCCTGTACATCAATAAATACAAAGATTACATAAAAAGTGTAGAAGATCTTATAGACATAGCGTATATCACGGCCATATCAATCACAGAAACCTTAGGAATAATCAACAAAAATAAACCAAATAATAAAAAAGTCAAAACAAATTCAAACAAAAAGCCTCCATGTCAAAAACGATCAGAACACAAAGTAAGTGAAATTCGTAGTGATCTTACACGAATGAATAATTCATTGGTAGCCCCAAAACAAAAACATTACAGACTTTACAAAAAATTCAACATAAATACGAATCCAGGTACAAGAACAGGACAAATAACAGAAGCAATAGATACACTGAAACAAAAACTAAAGGCATCAAGTAAAAAATTGAAGAGGTACATCATCTCTTATGAAAGGAAATTAGACAACATAAACTTCACATCAAACGAGAAGCATTTTTACAAAAATTTGGAACAAACAAACGAGGAGGCAAAAGATATCAAAGCGCCAAAACAGGTAGAAGTCGAAAAATACTGGAAGTCACTATGGTCAGAACCAGTGGAACACAAGAATGGTAAGTGGATCAAAACAGAGCAAAAGAGAACAGAGACAGTAGAGCCAATGCTACCATATGAAATAACGACGGATGAATCGAAACTCATACTAAAGAAGCTGCCAAACTGGAAGGCACCAGGGCCAGATGAAATTTATAATTATTTCTGGAAACATCTGACGTCACTACATGAAAAAATGGCACAAATAATCCAACATGTAATCACCCACCCAGCAGAAGTCCCACCATCCTTAACACATTGCATAACATATCTCAAACCTAAAAACGAGAACACAGACGACCCTAAAAACTACAGACCCATTACATGCCTGAACACTATTTACAAAATTATCACAAAAACGATAGCCGAAAAAGTAACAAAACATATCACAGAGCAAAAAATCGAACATGAAGAACAGAAAGGATGTACAAAAGGAGCGAAAGGCTGCAAAGAGCAACTGATAATAGACAGGGTGATAACGAGGCAAGCAGAAGCAAACGGGAGAAACATAGCAGTTGCCTGGATAGACTATCGAAAAGCTTATGACTCCATCCCTCATTCATGATTGCTTCGCATTTCAGAAATTTATAAAATCCATCTGAACATCATACTGTGACGAAACATGCCCAGTGGAACGAACTTCCAAGGCGGTCGAGAGGTCGAGAGCGGACACGACGTTACAACCATTGCATCTCGCCATCGAATAACTCGGCTTTTGTCCGGTTTGTTACAAGCCCAAACCACTGTTAATTTCTAGAATAACAAGGTTTATTCGGTTGGCTCCACCTAGAATAATGCAGAACTTTCGCCATCTATCGAAGCATTGAAGAGGATATATAAAAGGAAGCTCCGCCATTCTGCCAAGTTAGTTTAGTTCTGAATTCGTCGTGAAATATAAATCGTGAAACATAAATAAGCTGTGATTTTGTTTGTCAATAGTGAGTTCTGTACATAGTGACTTGTAAAATAAATTAGCTAAAGCTGAACAGTGTTTTCTATAGCGAAAAATATTACAGTGGTGTCGGAAGTGAGATTTATTTATTGTGCTATAGAATCAGACATAAATAGTCATCATAATGACTGCGAAACTTGTTCTGCTAACGGGATTGAAGGTCGCCGAGTTGAAGAGGGAGTTGGAGGAGCGTGACCTAGATACGGGCGGTAAGAAAACTGATCTACAACATAGGCTTCGCGAGGCTTTAATTGAAGAAGGCATGGATCCAGATATGTTCCAATTTGAGATCCCTGATCCCAATGCTGTAGTTGAGAAATTGTCCAAGAGCTTGAAAGATCAACTGGAAGAGAATTCTAGAAAATTGGAAGATAAATTGGAAGAAAAGTTTGTAGAATCCTCCAGAGCTATGGAAGAAAAGTTCAAAGAATCTTATAGAGCTATGGAAGAGAAGTTGGAAGAGAAGCTCGAAGAAACTTCTAGAGCTATGGAGGGGAAATTCAAGGAACAGCTGGCGGACAACTACAACTATTTGAAGGATCAAGTTGCAGAAGAGATCGGGAAACAGCTAGGAGATACAGTGAAGACTCTGGAAGAAGAAATAGAGCAAATGAAAAAGCAAATAACAGTGATCATGAAGCAACCAGACGTCCCATTCGAGAGCAAAAGTGCTAAAATGGAGTCTGATACCGTGCGAGTCCACATGAAAGCCCCTCAGTTTGATGGCAAGCTGTCTTGGAACAATTACCATCGCCAGTTCGAGGCAGCAGCAAGGGCAAATGGATGGAATGGACCGGAATAAGCCCTGGCATTGACACTGGCACTTCGTGGGGAGGCTACAGAAATCCTGCAGACGCTCAACACCCAGGAGCAGGAGGACTACGATGTACTAGTCAAGCATCTGGAACTGCGATATGGGCAAACTCACTTGGAGCACGTCTACCACTCTCAGTTGAAAAATCGCATTCAGAAGACCAACGAGACCATGCAGGAGTTTGAAGCGGATGACGCTCGCCTTGCACGACTGGCTTATCCAACCACGCCAGAAAACGTTATGGAAAGGCCTTTCTTGATGGACTTCGAGACCAGGAGATTCGGCAGTCCCTGATACTCAATCGTCCCGATAGACTGGTTGAAGCGTGCGAAGGATGGAGGAGAAGGATCCTCTGGAAGAAGACATCGTCGAAGCAACTGTGAGGAGGGTCGTCAAGGAGATAGAGGCGTCCAAGCGAAAGGAGCTGCGTTGCTGGAATTGTGGAGAGCTTGGGCATATGCGTGATCGCTGTAGGAGAGAGATACGGGCACCTGCGTTGGCATGGGAAAACAGGGATCATCGAGCGAGATCAAGCCTCAAGAGCTTAGAGGGCTTGTCCAGGAGACCAGAGCTTTCTCACAAAGCCGAGGAAAAGGAAGCAAGCGTTCGAAGGACAACTGTAGTGGATGATTCCTGGCAGTCTAAGGCGCTTCGCGAGGACCAAGAGAAAGATCCAGATCTGAAGCTTGTCATCGGATGGAAACAGGCAGGCCAACGACCAACCTGGCAAGAAGTCGCACGGTTCTCGACCACCGTGAAGTCCTACTGGGCTCAATGGGACTCGATGGTTCTTGATGACGGCATCCTGAAGAGGCTGGTGAAGAAACTGGATGACACAGAAGATGGGAGGCAGTTAGTCGTTCCTGGAAACAGACAGGTAGAGGTGATGAGAGAGGTCCATGATGGCGTCACGGGTGGACATCTGGGTGTAACCAAGACGCTGGGAAAGCTGCGATAACGGTTTTACTGGGTCAACTGTCAAGCCGATGTGAAGGAATGGTGCAGAAAATGTGCCGTATGTGCGGCAAGTAACGGACCCCAAAAACGGCCAAAAGCTCCTATGCGCCAATACAACGTGGGAAGCCCCTTTGAAAGGATCGCAATCGATGTGGGTGGACCGTTCCCTGAATCGGACAAAGAAAATAAATACATCTTGGTCGCCATGGATTACTTCAGCAAGTGGGCTGAAGCGTATGCCTTGCCAAACCAGGAGGCGGCTACCGTTGCCGATGTCTTGATTAAGGAATGGTTTTGCCGTTTCGGTGTCCCGTTGGAGCTGCATTCGGACCAGGGCAGGAACTTCGAATCGACGCTATTCCAGAACGTCTGCGATGTCTTGAAGATCAAAAAGACAAGGACAACGGCGTTACACCCACAATCGGATGGCATGGTGGAGCGAATGAACCGAATCATCAATCGACACTTGGGCAAAGTTGTCTCTGACCATCAAAGAGACTGGGATCAACAATTCCCCCCTATTCCTCATGGCGTACAGGTCAGCAGTTCATGAATCGACGGGCATAACACCTGCCAAGATCATCATGGGTCGTGAACTCCGGCTGCCTTGCGATTTGAAGTTTGGCTGTCCACCTGTTGAGGATGTCGCTGGGGAATACTATGCAAGTGATCTTCGTAGAAAAATGGACGATATCCATCAACGAGTCCGACTGAACATCCAAAGTGCCAGCGACAGGATGAAGGAGGCGTACGACGTGAAGGCCGAAGAAGGAGGGTTCCAGGTTGGGGATTTGGTTTGGCTTCACAACCCACAGAGTCGACGTGGATTTTCCCCAAAACTGCAAAGTTCTTGGGAGGGCCCATATGAGATTCTGGAGCGAATCAATGACGTCGTCTACAGGATTCGAAAGCCATCACGAGGAAAACCGAGGGTTGTTCACTTCAATCGTTTAGCTCGGTATGCTGGGAACCACGGACGCTGAAGTGAGGCAGATCAGGTCAGCCAAGGAAGACATGTCATTGGAAACTTTCATGTCTCTACACTCCAATGGCCAGAAAGTCCAGAATGGCGTTGTCCAAGAGAGGCAGCTGGATTTGTTCAAAGCACCGGCCGAATATTCGTTGGCTCACTGGGTCACTGAAGACCTTGGTATGAGGAGTGGTCTTGCTGCTGCTTTCAAGCGGAAATTTGGACAACTGGAACATCTACGACGACAAAGACCAGAGGTGATGAAGGTACTGGAAATCATGGAAGGTACACGACATCTGTTCTACCTTGTGACGAAGAAGGTTCCACAACATCTGACCACCTACAGTGATGTCTGGAAAGCCCTCAGTCATCTTCGTGACTTGATGCAGTTACAGGACCTGACTCATTTGGCCATTCCGAAGATGACCAATGACCGCGTGGACTGGCGTCTGGTGAGAAGCATGCTGGAAGTGATCTTCAAGGGGAGTGGCGTTGACATCCTGGTGTGCTGCTATCCTTTCAGGAGGACAAACCAGAAGACAGTGGACTGCTATTTCCATCGAACATCACACTGCAGGTTTGGGGACAGTTGCCGATATCGACATGAGGACATTTCGGGACGAAATTCTCTAAGGAGGGAGCAATGTGACGAAACATGCCCAGTGGAACGAACTTCCAAGGCGGTCGAGAGGTCGAGAGCGGACACGACGTTACAACCATTGCATCTCGCCATCGAATAACTCGACTTTTGTCCCGTTTGTCACAAGCCCAAACCACTGTTCATTTCTAGAATAACAAGGTTTATTCGGTTGGCTCCACCTAGAATAATGCAGAACTTTCGCCATCTATCGAGGCATTGAAGAGGATATATAAAAGGAAGCTCCGCCATTCTGCCAAGTTAGTTCAGTTCTGAATTCGTCGTGAAATATAAATCGTAAATCATAAATAAGCTGTGATTTTGTTTGTCAATGGTGAGTTCTGTACATAGTGACTTGTAAAATAAATTAGCTAAAGCTGAACAGTGTTTTCTATAGCGAAAAATATTACAATACGGTTCCTGAAACAAACTATCGAAAATTGGGAAACAAAATTAATACTCACTCTACCCCAAATAGATCTTGAAACTAATAACATAAAGATCAGAAGAGGAATATTCCAAAATGGTTTATCCTAGCACTCAACTCACTAAGCAGCCTTTTAAAGTCATCAAATATTGGAGACAGTCCAACAAAAGATTACAAAATATCACACCTGTTCTACGTGGACGACCGAGAATCAACTATCCTCGCTATTAGAAGCCACTGCCACGTTCTCTAAAGACATACGAATGAACTTCGGACTAGATAAATGCGCATCAATTATAGCGAAAAAAGGCAAAATAACAAAAACGAACAACATAGAGCTTCTAATCATCAACATATCATTCCCTTCACTACCTAACAACGAAACATACAACTACTTAGGAGTAAATGAAACACTCACACATAAAACGAAAGAAATTAAAGAGACCATACAAATACAAGAACAGATTAAGAAAAGTCATGCATACACAACTTAATGCAAAAAATAAAATCAAAGCCATAAATACCTGGGCAATACCGATATTAACGAACTCATTCGGAGTCATACAGTGGACCATAACAGACGTACAAGCAGTCGACAGACTGACAAGAAAAATCCTCACGGATAATAGAGCCCTACATCCAAACTCGGCTGTTGAGAGATTATACCTACCTAAGAAACAAGGAGGAAGAGGCCTAATCAATATAGAATTAGCACACAACATTCAAATACACAGCTTACAAAGATACTTCAGCTTGAAGGCAACTCAGTCATCATTTCACGCGTCCATCAAACAAGCAGACACAAACATCACACACACATGGAACAGCTAAAAACTACATGGCAGATTCAAGAACGACCTCGATAAACAACATCAGCTGTCAACCAAATGGATCGAACTCGGACACCTGTATGGTGAAACAGAAGGATTCATGTACTCTATACAAGACCAGGTTGTACCGACAAGAAATTACCAAAAATATATCACAAAAACTAACATACAAAATGATAACTGTAGAATGTGTGAATCAATGCCCGAAACGATACAACACATAACATCAGGATGTCCTAGCTTAGCACAGACAGAATACCTAAACAGGCACAATCTGATCCTCCATAAATACCTACTCCACAAACATAACATAAAAGCAATAGAAGAGCCGTACTACAAATACACACCAGACCAAGTCACCGAGAACCAAAATTATAAAATATACTGGGACCGAGGAATCATAACTGATAAAACAACTATAAACAATAGACCAGACATAATACTAATAGACAAAATCAACAAAATCACAACGTTAATAGATATTGCACACCCTCTGGATCACAACATACAGAAGACAATAACAGAGAAAATACGAAAATACACGGACCTAGCTGAGGAAATAAAATCAATGTGGAAAATGGAAGAAGTCCTCATTCTCCCCGTAGTCATCTTAGTCACTGGCCTCATACCACCCGAGTTACTCGCAGGATTCAAGAAACACAATATACCACTACAGCTAATAACGGACATGCAAAAATCAGTGATCCTAGAAACATGTCGGATAGTAAGGAAAATCGTGAAATAGTCAACAAGGTGTGAATTTTGCGAAAGCCCTCATTACCTTTTACCACATAGAAAATGTGAGACTAGCCAATGAGAACAATAATAATGATAAGCTAAAATATTTTCAAGAAGGTGGCACTCCCGGTTATACCGGAAGTCGGTGTCAACTTGCTTATTTTAAATAGAACACCCTATATTTCATAACATTTTTGGATTCTACGTAAAATTTCAGGCCGATTTGATGTACCACACACCATATCTAACTATAAGGGTTTTTGAAATACATATTTATGATTTTAAGTCAAAACTGACGTTTTTAGGACCTGACTCAAATGTAAATTTTTCAGAAAGCGTTTTCATTAAGTTTGTGTTGGATTCCTTATTGAAATGAACATCCTTCAATAGATTTTTTAGAACATTTCAATAACTATTAATTTAAGGTGATCGAACAATGAGTTCAAAAATTAAGTTGAGAAAACTGCCAAAAATCAATTTTTTCAAATGGCAACCCCCAAATTTTGTGATTTTATGTTGTCGGGCATTGAAAATAAAGGTAAGTTTGCGTGGGGTTGTCCTTCCCAAAAATTTGTATTTTTGGAAATATTGCCAGTTTTAATAATATTTTTCGATGTTTTTATGGATTTCAAGTTCAGTTATCCTTAGTTGCTATGACAATGTTGAAAAACAATTAAATGTTAGAAAGAGCATTAAGCATTCAGTGTCATTCAAAATCTCTTTTATAATCATGCCGCAGCGCTTAAATTACACTTATAAAAAAGATTTTGAATGACACTTAATGCTTAATGCACTTTCTAACAGTTGATTGTTTTTCAACACTGTCATAGCAATTAAGGATAACTGAACTTGAAATCCATAGAAACATCGAAAAATATTATTAGAACTGGCAATATTTCTGGAAAGGACAACCATGCGCAAACCTACCTTTATTTTCGATGCCCGATAACATGAAATCACAAAATTTGGGGGTTTCTATTTGAAAAAATTGATTTTTGGCAGATTTATCAATTTGATTTTTGAACTTATTTTTCGGCCACCCTATATTAATGGTTATCGAAATGTTCTAACAAATCTATCAAAGGATGTTAATTTCAATAAGGAATCCAACACAAACTCAATGAAAACGCTTCCTGATACGAAAAATTCACATTTAAATCAGATCCTAAAAACCGGAAGTGCCACCATCTTGAAAATATTTTGGCTTGAGTGCCCTCGTAGACTTTGGTATACTGTCAAATTTTCCTACGTATAGTTTTCCATATATAGATCGAGCTTGTTTCCGGAGGAACACCCTATATAGGTTGTTACAATGAAAAAAAATTATACCTATTTATGTTTATAATTTCGTGGGAGGCTTGAATATTTTCTTGAGAACTATAGGTGGCGGAGGATTTGGGGATTTATTGCCAGCCAGTCGTATAGAGAGGGCGGGGTAAAAGCTCTCTAACATAAAAAATTGATCTTCCTCAGACTATGATAAGCGCCATCCCATTTACCTAGTGCCCCAATCCCAAATCCTGAAACGGGAAAATCCTGCCAAGAAAATACCAAAGATTCACCCACAAATAGAATTTATTGACCACAAAAATATGTACAACACGTCTCAGGTACAAGCCGCTAATTTCGGAATGTGACCAAATTATTCTTATCTAAAATATCTAAGTAGTGTCACCGAACGTAAACAGCAAACCAGCTCCACATGTGGTTAATTATCCAAAATTCGATTATAAACTAGCCTACTCCCTAGATCTAATTGATGATTCTACCCTTATTAATTAGTATCCAAGACCAGTGAATGTGATATGACCATTGTGTGACTGATTAGTGCATTTATTTCGAAGTTTAAGAGTGAACTCGGATTCTAACCTCCAACTCCGGTAAGTTGATAAAAATAGGGTGTTTGACCGATATATACGGCGTATAACTATCCCAACTATGTAGAACCGATCGAGAGATGATATTGATCGCACAGTACCTTGAAATGGTGATGGTGTTGCGGGTTTTCTGATCACGTTCTGCCAATGGGGTAAGTTCGGTCTAAGGGCTCCCTTTCGTCTTAATTCCAACGGCGTTCATCATAGGGTTGGATAGAATTGCCAATACCAATCAATCAGGGGCTCTGGAGCCGAAGTACAGGTTCGCAGAAAAGACGATGTCGATAATAACGAGCTTACTACTTCAACTTGAAGTAAAAGCCTGAATGTAACTGGAACTATAACTTGAAGATTGAAGATGTAAGTTTGAAGCGTGAAGCTTGAAGGCCTGGAAAGATAACACGTCTAAGAATTCGCCCTTCACAACGAGGTAAGTGAAGAAATTCACATAATTACAAATAAATACTCCAAAACAGAAATAAACCTTGAAATTGACTGAAATCTAGCTTTGAATAACTTTGAATAAGATTGAGGGGGTTAAAAGTATAAGAAATAACTCACCAAAAGATGTCATGTGGCCTTTTTGATCAATTTGCCAGAAAAATCTCCATGAACTCAAAATCCCCTTGTTTTAAAAATGCACTGCGGCACAGGTTCATCAACGAAAACCAAAACGGAAAAGGGATGACTGAAGATTTGGATTTTCCTTTTAAATTCGCACTCAGCGACTCAAGTGTGCTACAGCAACCACTTTCTTGGGAAGAAAAACTCACTAAGTCCAGCTAAATGAACCGATGACGGTCTCACCACACAAAGTCCCTAAAACTGGACCCTCTGACATTGACATTCAATTCGAGGCCGCTGATTGGTTCGTATATTGTTTATAAGGTCAATATTTTAAACAATTGGCAACAATTGAAGGTCACTAGATTTCAAGATAGGGGATTGGCAATAGATTGACGTTGACATGTTTTGATTAATAACCAAATAGGGGCAATTTATGAGGGCTCAACCAAAGAAGTCACCAGAGATGGGAGAATGAAATAACGAACGAAACTTAATTCCTGGACGGACCAAGAGGGATTGGCAATAATATCCTATAATGCTCCGGTAAGATCGACTCACTCTCTCTACCCTTATTTCATAAAATGGTAATGATACGATTAACCCGAGAAAAATTAGTGTCAATCATCACAAATGGTCATTATCAGCTTACTTTAACTAATTAACAAAATATCCTTAATCCTAATATTTTAATTTAGTCAATCCTGAATTTGGAAATCTCAAAGCTTAAAAAAATAAACCGTAACAACACCTCCTCTTCCCGGAAAGAAGTTTTTCTTGGAAAAGGAAAACTTCGATAACGAAGGCGGAGCGACGATACCTTTTTTTTTTTTTTTTAAAAAAAAAAAAAAAACGAGTACAACCCAAGACATTCACCATTATACCACCCAGTTTTCTCAACCGTAACCGCAGAGTAATCCCCAAATATTTAACCCAATTTACCCAGTTATACCACCAAACAAAAAAAAAACAAACAACCCTTTTCAATACAGTGGAGCGATTGAGGATCGACTACCACCGAGCACTTAGTGGACTTTTACCACTACCAGTTCCCGATACAAAGATATTCTTGCCAGAATATTCACTCAACCAACCAGTTTCGCGCCAAGTTGATTGAGGGAACATTACAGGCCGCCCTCTCTGTAGAGCAGGTTTTCCCAACCACTAGACCGTACCGGAAGGGTACTTACAAAAAGGCTAGAAGGTGTCACCCCTAAAGAAGCGCCAAAACTGAAAATTGTAAGTGTTAATTGACCGATTACATATATTTGATTGGTAACTATTCCTCAGGTGGATGAGACTTCAAGTCCTTGGCATGCCAGACTCCTTGGATCCGTCCTGATGGGTCCGATAGTTCGTATGACCATGGAGAAAGAATTCTGATGATGACAAATGGTCCAACAAATTTTGGAGCGAACTTTGATGTAAACTGTTTGGCCGCCTTGGAGAGTACGTAATTTTTGTGCCAGACACGTTGATCAAGCTGGAATCGTTCGTCTCTCTTCCGCAGATCGTATTTCTGGCGACTCTTATCGAATGCCAATTTGAGACGCTTACTGACATCACTGAAGACTTTTTTCAAATGCTCAGACCTTTGAACTGGGTCATACTCCGAATCGGTGACGGTATTGTGCTGTGGGACATCGTCAACCGCTGGAATGAAGGTAGGTTCCCGTCCAAACATGATAAAGTTTGGTGTTAAACCCGTTACCTCACTAGTCGAAGATCGTATGGCGCAAGCGGCTTTTCCCAAAAACTTGTCCCATGTTCGGTGATCACTCTCCACATATCCGGATATGATGGTCTTCATCACTCTGTGCGTCCTCTCAACTGGGTTTGCCTGTGGATGATAGTGAGCTGAGAACTGGATGTTTATCCCATAGCTCCTCATCACGTCCTGGAACTTCCTACTCTTGAATTGAGGTCCATTATCAGCAAGGATGGTTTCAGGTAAGCCATAAATGAGTATTACGTGATCCTCGAACCATTTCAGAATATTTCCAGAGGTCGCACTTCGGAGGGGATAGAACAGAACGTACTTGCTGAAGACGTCATACACCGATAGTACGTAGGAATATCCCGAGATTGATCGTGGCAGAGGTCCTACTATGTCGATGCTCAGTATCTGCCAAGGACGTACAGCGGTGGGTTGACGACTCAACATCAGTCCAGCAGATGGTTTTTGGAGAGGTTTGGTCTTCAGGCATGTATCACACCTGGAAATGTATTTTCCGACGTCATATTTCAGGGTGGGCCAGTAATATGTCTGGGATATTCTCGACACCGTCTTGAAGATGCCCAGATGTCCACAAGTAGGAGGATCATGATGCATGGAAATGATCTTCGAACGGTCATCCTTTGGAGGCACCAACAACCATGGATCTTCAGATTCCGCTAAGGCTGGATAAGGGGGTCTTGCACGTTTGTGAAGCTTACCGTTGATGATAGCCCACAGAGGATACTTGAGGGGCTCTTCTTCAACCTTCCTAACCATGCCAATGTACCACTTGTCAGATATCTGGTCGACATCAGTGGGATCTGCATTGGTTAGAGCATCAATGGCGGGCACAGTACGGGACAAAGCGTCTGGGACTACATTTTCCTTTCCCTTTCGATGGACTATCGAGAAATCATATTGCTGGAGCCGCACGGCCCATCGAGCTATTCTACCCACTGGATCCTTGATAGAATTGAGCCAGAGAAGGCTGTAGTGGTCGGTGATGACAGTGAAATGAGTTCCCTCGATGTATGGGCGGAGCTTCTCTATAGCGAACAGGACAGCCAGGCACTCTTTCTCTGTCGTACTATACTTTCTTTCTGCCTTCGTTAGGGATCGACTGAGGTAACTGATCACGTGCTCATCTCCATCCTTCACTTGAGTTAGCACAGCGCCAAGGCCAAAATCAGACGCATCACACTGAATCGTGAACTGCTTCTCAAAATCCGGACACGAAAGGACAGGAGCTTTCACAAGGTAATCTTTAATTTTGTTGAAGGCCGCTTCACACTGTTCATCCCATTCAAATTTAGTGTTCTTCTTCGTGAGGGCTGTCAGAGGTGATATTACACTGGAGAAATTCGGAACAAAGCGCCTGTACCACGAAGCAAGTCCAACGATACGACGAACATCTGTCACATTCTTCGGAGAGGGAATCTGCACGATGGCTTCCACCTTCTCCGGATCCACCAGCAAACCATTGGCATTCACCACGTAGCCCAGATATTTAAGTTCGGATTTACAAAAGTTACACTTCTCCTTGTTTAATGTTAGGCCAGCTTTCAAAATCCTACTGATGACCTCTTGGAGAACTTGTAAATGTTCGGCGAAGGTTGGGGTACAGATAATCACGTCGTCCAGATAAACAAACACGTACTTTTCCAGATCCACTCCAATGACGTTATCGATCAGCCGCTGCCACACAGCAGGAGCATTTGTAAGACCAAACGGCATCCGTTTGAACTGGAATAGTCCACGAGAAGGTACGGTGAAAGCGGTGAGAGCTCTTGATTCCTCAGCGATGGGGATCTGCCAGTAGGCGGATTTAATGTCCAGTGTACTGAGAAAGCGAGCATCACGAAGCTTGTCCAAAGTGGCAGAAACATAGGGGATAGGATAGGCATCGGGAACAGTGACTCTGTTCAGGGCACGGTAGTCCACACAGAATCTCCACCCACCAGACTTTTTGCGAATCATCACAATAGGTGATGACCATGGAGATTCAGAAGGTTCGATGATGTCATCCCTTAGCATCTGTTCAAGCTCAGCATTCACCTCATTTTGGAGGGCTCTTGACAGAGGGTAGTAGCGTTGTTTAATGGGTGCTGCTTCGGTTTTGATGACAAGTTGAACCAGTTTTGTACATCCAAGCTTGGTACCCATTGTCAAAAAGCTCCTCTCCACAAGTGCATCAAGCTTGGACTTTTGTTCTTCCGTAAGTGATTGGACTGATTGGATTGCTGCTAGGTGACAAGCTGATAAATCTTCCAGGCTACTGCGAAAAGTCCACTCTTCCGCCAGGAGATCAGGCACGATACCCATCCGCTTCCAAAAGTCTATCCCTAGAATAAGGGAATGAGGTAATGATGGCACCACCAACACCTCCAGTACAACCACGCGCTGACGAAGTCTAAAGGGTAAATTTATTGTGCCAATGACATTGCAGGTGTCTCCGTTGGCTACAGTACAACTAGAAAATGAAGATCTTGACAGAGTGCACAGATGTTTGAGTACTCTCCATCCAGCCTCTCCCACTATGGTTCTTGATGCGCCACTGTCCAGTAGTCCCAAAAAGTTTTTACCGAAAACTTCAACACTCAGGTAAGGTCGCTGATCATCTCTCACGTGAGCCAAAACAAAGTTCAGAAGGGGGACGTAATCTTGAGTGGCCAATCTACGTTCTAGAGGGCAAGGTGCACGGCCTAGTGCCTTGCCAGTGTCCCGTTTTTTGGACAAGACTCACAATTTCGACTGGTCACATTCTTTTTGCCACAACGGTAGCAAAATAAAATTTTTGGCTTGTCGCAGGAGCGGAAGCGATGCCCAGTTCCATCGCAGTTCCAGCAGATCTGTGGCTTTTGTTGTACTACATCGACTGGATTTGGAAAAGATGTAGATGGCGACGGTTCTGGTGAGTGACTAGTCTGAACAGGTGCAAGATTAATGGTTGATCTTCTATAGCCTAACTCGGGTTCCAACAGCTGTCTCACATTGGTCGGAGGGGGAACAAATCTTTGAATTCGAGATTCCGTCTCTTCCACGGATCTCGCCAAACGTAGGAGGTCTTGCAGATTATAAATTTCGTATGTAGCTAACCGACTTTGGAGGTATGGAAGTAAATTTCGACGAATCATAGCTAATTGTGTACTTTCAGATGGTTGATCAGCCAGTTTCCGGAAGAGGTTTTGCATTGCTACAACGTAATTTAAAACCCTTTCTTGAGCACCCTGGGTCCTTCTTCTAATTTCGTCCCAAAGGCCATACTCATAATCGTAAGGCTGGAAGGCTTGGCGAAGCTTAAAAATCAAATCGTCCCAATCAGCAAATGTTGTCGTCCGGAACCACAGCAACGCATCCCCAGACAATAGTTCGGGAGCTGACTTCAGAAGCTGATCTTTGGATACTCTTCTGGAGAGCCTCAACTCCTCTATCCTCTCCAAAAAGCTATTGACGCTCGACTGTCCGTTATAGGATATATTCCATCTGGTGACGTCATAATGAGAATATTGTGGTGGATGCGACTGGTGATGATATTGACTTCTTGGAACTGAGGTAGGTGAAAATCTCATGTCCGCCAGTCGATTCCCGAAGGCCGGTTCTTCCTGATGATAAGGATAAAACGACGAATTATTTTCAGGTTCGGTTTGTTGGAATCGAACCGAATAACTACCAGCTTGTCGACCATCCAGTCCATCAACATGTCTAGACCGCATACTCGGACGGGACCGCCACGGAAGAAAGTTGTCTTGTCTGTCCCAATTCATGTCATGAGAATTTGTTTGGTTTCCCATGGAAGACATGTGATCTGTCTGGATTGATTGTTCCGTGAATCTGGGTCGTGGACGCTCATAGCTATTTGATTGATCAGCAATTGCGGCTCTATTCAGGATGTTCGTCGATTCATCACGTTGGGTAGGTCTTTCCATAGATGGTACATCTTCATCCATTAATGATCTCGTTTGTCCTATTCCAGAGTCCATATTTCTGTCCAGGCGCGCGGAATTATTCGGCCAACAAGAATGGCTAACGTCCTCGGCATCCAGATTAATCAAATCATCGACGATTGAGTTGTTGTCAATATCCATGTCCATGTTATCCAATCAAAATATATGAATACAGTCAATGTAGAAAAAAAATACGTTTTTATAAGCTGAACGCTCTTGTGCTATTGCAAAACAACCCAACTCTTTCCAAAAAAAAAACAACAAAAAAAAAAAATGAACAAAAAGGTACCAAATCACTCGAAGAGCTTGCTTAAATACGTGATCTCCAAACACAGGCTGAGCAAAATAAAATTCAGAATTAAATAACAAAAACAAAAAAAAATAAAAAATCAATAAATAAATACCACGACACAATAAAATACGCTTCTGTGTATTTCATACAGTACACAGTGAGGTTTTCCTATGATGCACCACACAATGGTCCTGGTCATAAAACGCAAGAGAGAGAAAAAAAAACTCTGAACAATACTACCCTTGACACGTTTGGGCGCCAATTTGTTACAATGAAAAAAAATTATACCTATTTATGTTTATAATTTCGTGGGAGGCTTGAATATTTTCTTGAGAACTATAGGTGGCGGAGGATTTGGGGATTTATTGCCAGCCAGTCGTATAGAGAGGGCGGGGTAAAAGCTCTCTAACATAAAAAATTGATCTTCCTCAGACTATGATAAGCGCCATCCCATTTACCTAGTGCCCCAATCCCAAATCCTGAAACGGGAAAATCCTGCCAAGAAAATACCAAAGATTCACCCACAAATAGAATTTATTGACCACAAAAATATGTACAACACGTCTCAGGTACAAGCCGATAATTTCGGAATGTGACCAAATTATTCTTATCTAAAATATCTAAGTAGTGTCACCGAACGTAAACAGCAAACCAGCTCCACATGTGGTTAATTATCCAAAATTCGATTATAAACTAGCCTACTCCCTAGATCTAATTGATGATTCTACCCTTATTAATTAGTATCCAAGACCAGTGAATGTGATATGACCATTGTGTGACTGATTAGTGCATTTATTTCGAAGTTTAAGAGTGAACTCGGATTCTAACCTCCAACTCCGGTAAGTTGATAAAAATAGGGTGTTTGACCGATATATACGGCGTATAACTATCCCAATTATGTAGAACCGATCAAGAGATGATATTAATCGCACAGTACCTTGAAATGGTGATGGTGTTGCGGGTTTTCTGATCACGTTCTGACAATGGGGTAAGTTCGGTCTAAGGGCTCCCTTTCGTCTTAATTCCAACGGCGTTCATCATAGGGTTGGATAGAATTGCCAATACCAATCAATCAGGGGCTCTGGAGCCGAAGTACAGGTTCGCAGAAAAGACGATGTCGATAATAACGAGCTTACTACTTCAACTTGAAGTAAAAGCCTGAATGTAACTGGAACTATAACTTGAAGATTGAAGATGTAAGTTTGAAGCGTGAAGCTTGAAGGCCTGGAAAGATAACACGTCTAAGAATTCGCCCTTCACAACGAGGTAAGTGAAGAAATTCACATAATTACAAATAAATACTCCAAAACAGAAATAAACCTTGAAATTGACTGAAATCTAGCTTTGAATAACTTTGAATAAGATTGAGGGGGTTAAAAGTATAAGAAATAACTCACCAAAAGATGTCATGTGGCCTTTTTGATCAATTTGCCAGAAAAATCTCCATGAACTCAAAATCCCCTTGTTTTAAAAATGCACTGCGGCACAGGTTCATCAACGAAAACCAAAACGGAAAAGGGATGACTGAAGATTTGGATTTTCCTTTTAAATTCGCACTCAGCGACTCAAGTGTGCTACAGCAACCACTTTCTTGGGAAGAAAAACTCACTAAGTCCAGCTAAATGAACCGATGACGGTCTCACCACACAAAGTCCCTAAAACTGGACCCTCTGACATTGACATTCAATTCGAGGCCGCTGATTGGTTCGTATATTGTTTATAAGGTCAATATTTTAAACAATTGGCAACAATTGAAGGTCACTAGATTTCAAGATAGGGGGTTGGCAATAGATTGACGTTGACATGTTTTGATTAATAACCAAATAGGGGCAATTTATGAGGGCTCAACCAAAGAAGTCACCAGAGATGGGAGAATGAAATAACGAACGAAACTTAATTCCTGGACGGACCAAGAGGGATTGGCAATAATATCCTATAATGCTCCGGTAAGATCGACTCACTCTCTCTACCCTTATTTCATAAAATGGTAATGATACGATTAACCCGAGAAAAATTAGTGTCAATCATCACAAATGGTCATTATCAGCTTACTTTAACTAATTAACAAAATATCCTTAATCCTAATATTTTAATTTAGTCAATCCTGAATTTGGAAATCTCAAAGCTTAAAAAAATAAACCGTAACAAGGTGACCCATAAAATGCAAAATTTTGAAATTATCCTGCTTTGCATCCAGTTGACTAGAATTCTGGTATTTTTTGTTACTGGAATCATTCAGAGTTTTAATTGGACATTCATTTCAATGGGGTTGCCAAAACGATCTATTATTATTTTAGGGTGCAAGATTGTTCTCCAATGATCTGGGGTCACACTCATCATATTTTTTTTTCATTATCCATAACGGGTGAAGAATAATGTACAATCCACAATGAAAACATCAAACTATAATTAGGTATGAGGTGAGACTATTCTGAACAGCTCATATCTGGACAGAATTGTGAATCAGAGTACATCTCTTTTCACAATAGTGCACTGCAAAACAGGGAAAAAGTTGTCTCCTTCTCCATAATTTTTGTTTAACGTACAATCGCATGAGATGTTCATAAAATGATGGACTAGGTCTCTGGCGAGGTCTCTGGGAAATGGAAATCAGCAATTACAACATTTTTTAGCAGGGCCGAAATTTGCATTGAAATATATGTCTATAAATCTATCAAAAGTGTGTTTCACTACTTTTCCACACATACTTCGTCATATCTCCGGAAAAAAATCTAAAAAGAATCAACTTTCTAAGGGTCGATATTTCAATGTCACCTTGAGTGACATTTTTGCTAAGGTATACCTCAATTTGATATGAATTTTGAAATTTGGCCACCGAAAGTGCCGTTTTTCAATTGCGCCACACCTTTCATTTAGCTAAGAATCTAATGTGAGTGTCGCAATTGACACACGACACTCAAGGTGCCTTTTGTGCGAAAGGGATTGGGAGATTTGGTTAAACGGAGATTCGCCTGATTGGTGGATGACGATCACGTGACGGCAGCGCGTTTGTTGGAATCTCCGTTTCTCCAAATACCCGAATCTTCTTTGAAGTTTATCTTTTCGCCGTAAAATATAGTTAGCGCACGCGCAATGACCTGGTGTGACGCCACCTAACCTAGAACGTTTGTACAAAACAAAGCTTGTTCCCTTCTTCTTGTAGAATAAATCGATAATTATTGATTTTTTTTTCATGAGTAATAACAACAGAAAGGTAATTCTCATTTTCAATATAAATTTTAGGCAACGCAATCAGGGAATCGCCGTATCACCAAATTCCCGGTGCATAAAAGGGTATCTTGACAGTGCCACTTACTCCACCTCCAAATCTCTCAATACCGGAATACCCAAATCTCCCAATACCGCTCGCACAAAAGCCACCTTTACGGCAGACAAATTTAAGGTCCAAATAACCTTTAAGTGTACATTAATCTTAGATGGGCATTGAAATATCGGCCCTAAGTTGTATAGTTTCCGACTTATAGTTGATTGAAGTTGAGCTTACACGCGGGCGGCGCGCGGCTTTCAAACAGCAATGCCATGTCGCGACGCCTCTTGCTATTGTCATTTAAAATGTTAAAGTAAAAATTATTGGGTCCTCTGACAATAAAGAGATGATTGGGATTTTGGATTTTGAAATAATAAAAAAAACATAGTCAAGACGTTTTAAAGTATGGAACACATGACATAAAAATCGTAAAACGTAAGCATGTGTTGTGCGTATGAATAGAATCATATGACTGCAACTCCAAGAGCAACAAGCTTAATGTGTAACTAGTCAGTCCAGACTACCCTTCCGCTCTGTAATAATATAATTTGTAAGTAGCTATTTATGGCTATTGTTTTGTTAACTTTTCTTTAAAATACATTTTTGAGATAACACATGCTTACGTTTTATGACTTTTATGTGATGTGTTCCATAATTTGAAACGCCTTGACAATGTTTTTTTCATTGTTTCAAAATCCAAAAACATAATCATTTTTTTAACGTCACAGGACCCAATAACTTTTACTTCAACATTTCAAGCTACTATCGTTTTTTAGATATCAGGCTGTCTCAAGTTAAATGGACCACCCAGTATAACAAAGGCGAAACTCAAACGAATATATTATGTTTTGTTAGATGTCTGTATCAATTGAGAATTTGGCACAATTGCCTCAAGAATCAGTGCTCGATGACGTAAGAGAAGCTTTGACGATAAGATGTGCCTGCATTGCACCGGGAATAAAATGTTGCCCTTACTGTGATTATGCAAGTTGCAGTAACTGCCTCAACCAAGAAAGCTTCTCAGATTGCGAAGATTATTGATCTAAGGCTATAATATGATTCAGAATCTTTCGGAACTTGTATTTACAGTTTTGAGTTTACAGCTAAAACGCAATGCAATGCGGAAACTCAACTTCAACTAACTATAACTCAATAACTATATAACTCAGGGCCGATATTTCAATGTCCATTTAAGATTAAGGTACACTTAAAGGTCATTTTGGACCTTGAATTTGTCTGCCGTAAGTGCCGTGTTTCGATTGCGACACTCAAATCTATTTATCGAGTTAGTACCAAAAAAAAAAGGTTCACAATCGTCAAAATGGAAAATAAGATCCTTAGCTAAATGAAAGTAGTGGCGAAATTGGAAAACGGCACTTTCGGTGGCCAATTATAAAATTCACATCAACTTCAAGTATGCCTTAGCTAAAATGCCACTTAAATGACATTGAAAGATCGGCCCTTGGAATGCTGATTCTTTTTCTAAAACTTTTTTGAACCTTTGGCTTCATTTCGTACGCAGATAGTATAGAAAATTTCCTTAAAATAAAAAAGTTTCTCGCTAACTTGAAATGGTTCTGCAGAAAATGTTAATTTTGAAGTCTTTAGCAGTTTTACAATAAAACTTAATTTTTCATACGTACGAAACTACCTCGGTTACTTTCTCAAATAGTCCCTTTATCAATTAAAAAAGTTCTTGATATCTAGATTTTTTCCGGAGATATGGCGGAGTTTGTGTGAAAAAGTAATGAAACATACTTTGACATATTTCGCAATAAAATCTCGGGGCTCCGTCAAGTTTCCCCCCCGATATCGAGGAATGCGTGTTTCAAGTATACAGGCATTATGCATGCATTTTGCACAATTTTGCTCACATATTTCTTAATTTTGCACACCTTGTCCCGAGAGACTAGAGCACTTTGTTTGATGGGGGGGGGGAAGACTTGACGGTTCCCCCCGACATCATCGAAAACCATTTTTTTTCATGTAGATCTCTTCTCTGGATTTCGCACACATGTTTTCGACTTATTAAAATGTCAAGTTTCCCCCTCGACATTACCCAAAATCATTTTTTTTATGTAGATCTCTTCAATCAATGTTGCACACATGTTTAAGAATTTTGCACACCCTCCCCCACCGATCTATGCCCTTAAGAAAATAAGTTTTCCCCCCGACATTACCCAAAATAATTTCTTTTTATGTAGATCGCTTCTCTGAGTTCTGCATAATTTTGCACATCTTAAAATTTTGCACACTCTCCCTTTTCTCCTTCTCAAGTTTTCCTCCGACATCATTCAACACTATTTTATTCTCTGAACTCTGCACGAAGACTAAATTGAAAATGAGTTTTCGTCTGACTTAAGTACATTTTTAAAGATTTCATTTCTGAATTCTGCACATTTTCCTATACAGGGTGGGACACGAAAAACTTCCCACCCAGTTTTTTTCAGGTGATTTATCGAAAATCGCTTGTTCACATCAATTTTTGTTTTTTGGGGGACACAATTTTTTGGTATTTTCACCCTTCACCTGTCAATCCCTGAGCAGGTTTGATAGCTATCCCCAGAATTTTAAAAAGAAAGGAGGGTCAAGTGATACCTTATTTTGAAGGCCCTTATATCTACCCTGGTTATCTACTGTGTTTCAAGCCTCTGCTGTCATTCCTGTTGATATGCAAGCTTGTCAAAAACAAAATTTTCAAAAAATGTTTTATTCAATGAATAATTACCCGCAAGAGTTAACTTCTCCAAACCAAGAGGATATGATGAGGGGCAGACGATCTTTAAAATGAGCTATTACTCAATTGTTTTATTGAGAATTTATTTCACCCAAAAGAAAAAAAAATAGGATGAAATAAATTTTATTATTATAAATTAAATTATTTATTGAATAATTTTTTTTTTGAAAATTTTGTTTTTGACAAGCTGTTATATCATCAGGAATGACAGTAGAGGCTTCAAATTATTAATAAAAAAATAAAATAAAAATATATTATATCATTATTGAAAAAAAATGAAAATTTTGTTTTTGACAACATATCAACAGGAATGACAGCAGAGGCTCGGCAGTTGTAATCAGGGTCGAAGAGCATTCAAAATAAGGTATCACTCGACCTCCTTTCTATTTGAAATTCTGAGAGTAGCTGTCACCCCCACTTAGGCTATTAGGCTAGCTATCACCCCCACTTAGGGGGTGATAGCTAGCTAATAGCGAACTTGTCAATGCCGAGAGTTGATATTAACAGAGACACTGTTGAGTAAGTTGAATTATAATTTTTCTTTTTTTCATATAACTTTTGAAATAATCAAGTGATATTGTGAAAATTGGTATATGTTTTTGACATGCAAAATTCATATCTGCGCTTGGTATGCCTCTTACATGTAGGGTGCGCCATCTACACATCTTTCCATCAATTCAAATAGTTATAACTTTTTTGTACGAACATTTTTTTTTATTAAAAAATTGATTTATCCGTAATTTTTACGAAATAAAGGTTACTTTGAAGAAGTAGATAGAACTAACCTTTTTCAAGATATTTGCACTCAAAGTTATCCATTCAATGTGGTTTTGAATGGAAAATTTGGAAAATAAACATAGGCGGCATCGTAAACGCCGTTGTTTTTGAGAAAAAAATCTTAAAAAAAATTACAAAAAATATATTTTTTTTTGTAATAAAATAAAAAAAAAATAGAATAAAAAGTTAATGTCAAAATTACCATGATAACGCCGTTTTCAAACCCTCCTATAAATATTTTTTTAAATTTTCATTGAACACCCTTGCATGGACCTCTTCAAGTTCAAATATTTTGAAAAAGGTTACTCCTAGCCACTTCCACAAAGTATACCTTTTTATGTAAATATGGACAAATCCATTTTTGATTAAAAAAAATTTAAGTTATGACTATTTGAATGAGTGAAAAGGTGTGTGAGTGGCACCCCCTACAAGTAAGAGCAATTCCGTGCTTAGATTTCAATTTTGCATGTCAAACAACCCTCATAATATACCATAATCAATAAAACCTGATTATTTCGGAAGTTGTTCTAATAAATCAAAAATTAAAATTCAACTTTGACACACTGTATCTCTGTTAGTATCATCTTTCGGGATAGATAAGTTCGGGCCTTTATGGTTTCATTGCATACTGGCTTTTGAGCGTAGCATGTGTTGAGTGTTTGAGACTATTTTGTGGTATTATGAGTCAGTAATACCACAAAATAGTTGAACCTTTTTTTTATCAATAAAACATTTTCTGATTCTGAAAAAAAGTGTTCATTGGTTGATGTTTCGAATTTCCAGATAGAGTTTATTAGAAAGTTATCGTGATAATAACCAAACATATCTATATTTTTTTTATATTATCTCTTTTATTTTATGGTAGCCAAGTTCACGTGTCTTATTTGTAGAATATAATAATATGTTGTACGAATTTCTATTCCTAAAGTAAAGAAAATTGTTTGTAAAAAATTATATCAAGTTTTGTCAAAATAAAATGAATTTAAAGCTTGACATGTGTCAATACCAAATTATTATGAAGTAATTGAGAGGGAATCTTTATCGGAGAGCCGGGGGAGCCTTGACATTTTCACAAGAGCATCCATAAGGAAAGTTGTGAAAAATTTGAAAATTTATCTGCAAAATTCAGAGAAGAGATCTGCATAAAAAAAAATGATTTTGGGTAATGTCGGGGGGGAAACTTGACATTTTCATAAGGGCATAGATCGGTAAGGGATGGTGTGCAAAATTCGAAAACATGTGTGCAAAATTGTGTGAAATCCAGAGAAGAGATCTACATAAAAAAAAGATTTTGGGTAATTTCGGGGGGGAAACATGACATTTTCATAAGATCGGTAAGGGAGGGTGTGCATAATTCGAAAACATGTGTGCAAAATTCAGAGAAGAGATCTACATAAAAAAAATGATTTTGGGTAATGTCGGGGGGGAACACACATTTGTACGAAGTAACGGGTCAGCAAATTGAAGTCGAGGGTGTCACTAGATGGGGTAATAAACCAAATCGTTATGCCCACAAACTATTTAAGGACACAGTTAATAATCCAGATGCCATGACTGTTCTTGAGAAACGCCCTGATTTTCCAAGTGCGCGCCAAGCTTACATTGATGGTGACCGCACCATCACCCAGCAACATGCTCTGACTAGGATCAAAGATGAGCTCAAAAGGTGCCAAGCAAATGGTGGAGAAGACCTTATCATCAAGTATGTCAAAAGAATACCCACTATAACTTCAAGACTAAAAGTCACACCTAATCAATAATTCCTGCACGAAAGTATCAGCTTGCTGGTTATCACCCGAATCAATTGCCATGCCGAAGAAAAACCTTCCGCGAACAAAACTTTTCCACGTTAAATAGTCTAAGGACCCCCGGTCAAATGATTTACCTTTAACCAACTTTATCGCAAAAACTATACAACAAAAACCTTTTTTCTTATTCTGTATAGCCGATTCATCATGGAAGCATATACCTCAAACGCCAACGGTGCTTGCGCGAATCCTGTCGGAAGCAACAAAATTAATTGATCTTCGGATGCGAATTTCTCTGATTAGTGATTCTTGACATGATTATGATGATTTAAGTCAAAATGATGTCAAATATCGACTGAAGGTCTCCACAGACTAGCGCGAATCATTTGCAACGTATTTTCCCGCGATAGAGTTATCTGATTTTTGGGATTATTTTGAAACATTTGTATGTAGAATGTGTCATAAAGTGAAGACATTTCCAAAGATTAATTTATATAAATAGCTTCCGGCAGGATATGCGTAGGTACCGTTGGCGTTTGGAGTATATGCTTTCAAGATGATTCGGTTATACAGCATCATAATCAGAAAGAGACTCAAGGTATACAGGGTGTTACTTAATGGTATGTCATAGTTTTAAGGGGGAGTTACTGGATAAATTTTGAGTCGAATAGGTCATATAAACTTGGGTCTTAAAATGCTTTGTTTTTAAGATACAGGGTGTTAAAGATCTATTTTATTTTCAGTTTTTAATACATTTTCTAAAGACGGTTTGAGATATTGGACTGAATTTTGCCACAGGATATTATGGTGTAGGAACACACTTTTTTTTTATTTATTTTTCATTTTTATTTCATTTTATTTAATTTATTTTTTTTTAGACCCAAGTTTATATGACCTTTTCGACTCAAAATTTATCCAGGAACTCCCCCTTAAAGTAATGACATATCATTAAGTAACATCCTGTATAATTTGAACAGGCTCTCCGACTATAAGCTATACACGAGCTTACAGCTCGCTGGTAATCATGTTTTTTTCGTACGCTGTATCAAGGACTAATACATTCGAGTTACAGAAACAAATATCTATTATTCTGATCCATCTTCTGGACATTCATTCACTTACAAAAATAACTCGAATTATTATGGAATATTTAGCCAGCTATAGCAGGGACTCCACTAAAGTGCATAATGGACCCGATGAAGTTTCGTCAGCATTCACCAAATACTTCGGCAGTGTGCAAAAGTCGCCCGCACCTACATTACAGTTTCTAGTCAAGTCTGGCACTTCAAATGATATAGGCCTCTCTAGAACTATGAATGATGATATTATCTCTGCCAGCAGACAGCTCAAGAAGAAAATGAGATCTGTACCTGATGGTATTCCCAGCATTCTTGTGAGAGACTTGTTAGTGCACTGCTTCAACCGCTTTAGCATATTTTCTCCACCATCTCCAAGACCGGTATTTCACCTGAAGTGTGGAAGGTTGCCAAACTGTATCCTCCTGTATTCAAGAAAGGTGATGCCAGTTAATTAACTAATCACTGGCCAATGTGTATTTTTTGCCATTTCTCCAAGCTTCTGGAAATCATAAATATTCCTGCATCTTTCCAAGCGTGGAGAATCTCACATCACCAACCAATTTAATCCATACCAAGCAATAAACCCTTCGTTCTACCTCCAGTTGAAGTATTTGAACCTGAATATGAGGAGTAAGATGATAATCAGAGTAGTGCTGAGGATTTTCAAAGGGCAGAGGTCTGCTCAAGAAAAAAAAAACAGTAAGGTACTGTAAATCAGTGCATTATCAAAAAAAATTCCAGTTGTAAATTGAAACGGCATGAGTATCCGAGTTTACTATTCTGTTGTTAAAGAATGTCCAATCACTCCGTAATAAGTGTGATGAATTAGATTTATTCTTGAAGGATCGCAAATTGCTGAATATTCTTCTCTTAACGGAACACATTGTGAAGTTATACACATACCTGAGTATGTTTTGCTCTCAGCCTTCGGCAAAACTAATTTCTTACAAGGTGGGAGTATACTACCTCGTGATGAACTGTTTTATGAGAGTTGATAATTTTACTGATCTTTGCAAAGAGATGTCATTTCAATTCTGTGGTGTTCTCTCGAGTTAACTCTAGGTTTATATTATTTGAGTGTATAGTTCGCCAGCATCAAATTTGATGACTTCTGGTATGATCTGGACAGTCTGTTATCCAAAATTCCTAAATCTGCAAGAAACGTGATCTGAGGACTTCAATATAAATTTTTCGGATAGTAAAGGAGTATCTACTAAAGTATTGAAAGCTTTGCTCAGACCATACAATTTAAATATGCATGCACCAACTATAAACCGGAAGATGTGGTGTGTGAAGTTTTCGAGTCTGGTATTTCAGATCATGAGGCTTTGGAAGCTCAGTTTCGTCATCCTAGGGTGCTTTCAAAGGACAAATTCAAGTGCGGAGTGCGGCAGAATCTTCAAATTACAAAAAATGTCAAGACCGATGTAACGGAATAATCTGGGATGTCTCCAGACATCTCCATCCACTGTGTTACTTGGTTAGTATTTTTGATTTGGTATTCCCAATTATAGAAGGCTTGAAGGGAAATCAAAGAAATCGGACAAAAGGAAAGCTGGTGCATAGTGGATGAAATTAGAAATGCAAAGTCGCTAAAACATAAATTAGATCTTCAGTTGTCTCTTAACCGATTGAATGATTATACTATTGTAGTCTTGTTGAAAATCTTGTTCCAAGTCCTCTTTCTTTATAATCCAACCGACTTATCTGAGGTCAAGCAGATAATCAGAGGTATAAATAAAAATTCATGTGGAGAAGACGGCATGACCGCGAAATTGTTTCTTATTCTGCGATACTGCCTGATGTTTCAATACAGGCCCTTATAAATGCAATTAACTATTCATGAAAAACTGTAAATTTTCTCTCGCCTCTGGAGTCTCCACAAGTGATTCCGCTCCTAAGGGAGGAGATCTAAGTAATCCCTCAAATTCCAGACCAATTCCACGATCGCCACCTTTTTCCAAAATTATTGAGAAACTAGGTTGAACAAGAATGCTGTCTTTCTTGTCGCAGTGTGAAGTTATTACTGACTTAAAGTTCGTTTTTCCGAGGGCAGAAGTACAAGGGCTGCCATGCTAAATGAAGGGTTGGTGTCGGCGGCAGTCTTTTGTGACTTGTCGAAGGCATTTGACTGTATTAACCATAACATTATACTACGGAAACTGAAATATTATGGATTTCGAGGCATAGCACTCTCTTGGTCTTGCTCGTACATGACTGATAGGATAGTACACAGCGAGTTCATGTCGATGCATGGTGACATTTCAGCAAAGGGGTTTCTAAACTGTGGTGTCCCGCATGGCTCAGTCCTGGGACCTCTGCTCTTTCTTCTCTCTTTCTGCTCACAGCTTCAATTTTGAATGATTTGAAACTAGCAAAGGACTGGTGTGACTCAACTAAATTAGAATAATGTGTTTCAAGTGTGATATGATAAGTTATCCAATATCTACTCAGTCTGAAACCACATTTTCTGGTCTTCTTCTTGATTAGATGAGGAATTGAAGTTTTATTCTCACATCAATAAACTGAATCACTTTACGATTGCTTCTGGTTGTTTTGCTTTATGCACTGTTATTGCGGAGCTTCGTTTTTATGTTGAAAAACACGTTTACTAAGCTCTGATCGAATGAGGTCTGCGATATGGCATAGAGCTCTGGGGATGTGTTAGCCATAACTTGATGGCTATCCTTTTCAAGGTTCAGAAAAAAGCAATTCGTTTTCTGTGCCAGACTATGGCACGTAAATCCTGCAGAACTCTTTTTCTAAGAGGTGCAATCCTCACGATCACATGTCTGTATATCTTGGAATGAGTACCTAAGCCTTTTTTTTTCGAAACAAATCATAATTTCTTCAAAGAAGTGTGTGGTATATCACACTCGCCAGCAGCAAATCTTGCTTTTGCCTATCCCTCACTCTCAAATGTCACAAAGATATACACGAACCAATTAGAATGTTCAACCACCTTCCACAAACAGTGCAATCTTTACCTATATTCCATGATCCGGTATTAGAAATATCTACCCTCATCTGTTATTTGATTATAATAAAGATTACATGTTAGATAATTTGTTCATCGATAAATCGCGCATGGGTTGCCTAGCAAAATCACGGTCCTCCACTGTTGAATAATATTTACTTGGATTGATTTTTTGGATGAACTGCCCCATTTGTTATTGATGAAAATCGACCATTGGTCGAATGAAAATTGCACAAAGAATTGGGAAAATATAGGTTGCCTACTTTCCTTTGGGTACAACTATAAGGTTGCCAGGTACAAACAGGTGGACAGGCGTTGTAAATATACCCTCATTTGTTATTTGATTGATTTTTTGTTTAAAGAAAGCTTATTTAATTCCCTATCCAACAGTATAGGGTTGCCTGATCAAAAGTGTGTCCCATCCATGGTTGCCTAATGTCAAAGTCAAATTTTAATTTTTGATTTCTTCAAATAACTTTTGAAATAATTGAGTTATTTGATTGAGATTTGGTATATAAGGTTGGTTGGACACGCAAAATTCAAATCATACACTTTAAAAAAAAAATCGTCAAATTCAATCCAAAAGATGCTGGAAATATTCTTGACATAAAGTTTGGGTGAGGAATAAATGACAAAAATGTCAAAAAAGCATCTTTTGGATTGTACTTGACGAATTTTTTCAAAAAGTGTATGTATCAATGTAGTAATTAAATGTTCCGCCATTTTGTAGTACTTGGAGATATCGACTCAATATTCTAGGGTTATGAAGTACTCATCAGGATCTTCAAAATGAGGTGTCACACGACCCACACCTTTCCATTTAAAAAAATGTTTCAAAATGGCGCCCAGCCGCCATCTTGAATACTAAAAGTACGTCAGTAACACCAAAAAGTAGTATTTCGACAGCAATAAAAGTATGCCAAGTTTCAAAATGTTTGGTGCACACATTTAAAAAAAAGAGGGGGGGACCTTTTAGAGCCGAACTGTATTTTCCATTTTTTTTGTTTTTTTTTTAATAAGAAACATTTATTATTAAGTCACTTCTCAAAATTACCATGGCAACGGCGTTTTCAAAGCCACATGTTAGTACGATTTACGGTATTAGAAATATACAGGATGCTACAAATTCGAGGCTAAGTATGGGGATCTCGAAAACCGTAATGGATACAATAAATTCATTCAAATGGGGACAAAGTTGCGTATTCTGATGCTCAACAAAATGCCGTTTTTGAAAGCCAAGAAATTCCGACTACGTCTGAAATAATCCGAAAAAAACCGAAATTTTTCAAAATCGTTTTCATTTTTTTCTGACACAATCAATCAAATAACAGATGAGGATATATTTACAACGCCTGTCCACCTGTTAGTACCTGGCAACCTTATAGTTGTACCCAAAAAAAAGCAACCTATATTTTTCCAATTCTTTGTGCAATTTTCATTCGACCAATGATCGATTTTCATCAATAACAATTGAGGGCAGTTGATCAAAAAAATTCAATCCAAGTGAATATTATTCAACAGTGAAGACCCGTGATTTTGCTAGGCAACCCATGCGCGATTTATCGATGAACAAAATATCTAACATATAATCTTTATCATAACCAAATAACAGATGAGGGTAGGTATTTCTAATACCGGATCTCGTACTACTAGTCTTTCCAATTTTAAGAGGTCTGTTTGTGATATTTTATTGAATAAGGCTTTTTGACGAGTTCTATAGATAAACCTTGTGACTAGGCTAATTTTATTTCTTAGTTTAAAATACTACCTTTATTGTAGTTATTGTTTTATTTTATAATAAAATAGGAGCCACTATTTCCATTTATTGTAATTTTTGTCTTATACTGTGCTTTGTCTGATGAACCGTTTGACAACAAAGCTGATTTTGATTCTGATCCTTCTGGAGTATCTCCTATAGGAAAAAGTCAGCATGTAGAAATTGAAAGTAATCAATCTTCTACGTCTTCCTTACGTCTGGAGCACACTGGAGTGCCACAGAGGGCTCCATCCTTCTGTATAATATTTTTATTGATGATCTGCTTCATAGTTCCAACTGCCATGAGTTGGCAAATATGCAGATGATCTGCAGCTGTATCAAAGAACTAAACACCCAAACACTGCCAAATACTTCAGGATAAACTCGACATTCTCATCAACTGGTGTGCTACAAATAAGATGGAACTAAATGTTTCGAGGTCTACAGTCATGCGCTTATGGCGAACTAAAGAACCACTTGTTTGAGAGTACTCGGTCAACAATACTGTCCTCAGCAGAGTTAACTTCGATAAGAAGCTCGCACATTCATCCTTCACGTTGAGCAAATACTTTCAATATCATGTATTCATTACAATTACAGGTTTTAGGAAATATACAAGGTAAACTGCTAAGTGCTTCATATTGTTATAATATCTAAACATAATAACTACCAACACTGCGTCGAAGACACAAGCTTTGCCAGCCTTCTGCAAACTTCTGTGCACTGTGGGTTGATGCACTTACCCATTTTTCCTTCTAACAAGGGACGACCGACGCACCTCTAGTAGGCAAATAGCATTTACAGGTGCTTGGGTAAATGGGTAAAAGTGACTTGAAACATAAATGTGGAGATAAATTCAAACAAGGCCAGGAACCTCATACTAAATGGAGACCGTAAATATTGGCTATAGTCTGTTCATGGCTATCTTGCGGTTACGTCATACTTTTCCGTCTCTCTCTTACACATTAAAACAAAAATCGCGTACGTCTGGACGAGGGTCTTTCAGATCAATTTGACAAATATCACATGTGGAGCGATAAATCTACGACATACTACCAAACGTCAAATACTGTGACGTGACCGCAGAAAAGCCTTGAACAAGCTGTACCTGCAAATTATTGAAGCAGGTAGGCGATATGGTTTAGTATGACACTTCTGCAGTCTTCTACCTAGATAACGCGTAGTCCGGAATCAACCGCTGAAAAATTAATCTTCAGCGGTTAATTTCGGACTCCGCGTTATCCACAACTGCTCTTTAACATAATTATTGTTCGCGCTACGCTTGTAAATGGTTCTCTGGTCTTGAATCCTTTCTATGAATGCCATAAAAAATCTGTTAAATATCTCCAACGTAGGTTTTTGAAGAAGTGATTTAAAAAAAAGATTAAAAGATTTAAAAGATTAAGATTAAGATTTAAAGATAAAGGAGGATGTAGCGTATCCACAGTGTGGCACCACTGATCCGACATAGGACATTCCGCTGTCGAGATAAAGTGAGATTTCTTTATCTTTGTGGAGAAAACTCCATTGAGTTTCTGTACATGCTACTACAAAATTCAATTGATTGTCGTGATTTGTTAAAGATACTCAATTTTTATGTGCCTTTCCGGGCGCCACACATCAATATATTTTGAATTACACCAGTCAAAGTCAAATACTTCATATCACTCATAGATTATACAGGGTGAGTCTGAGATAATTGCGCATTTTGTCATGATGGGGGTATAGAGCTTCTAAAGGGAGATAACCATTTTTTGGGAAGAATCATGTGTCCGCAAAAGTTTCGTTTGAAAAATACGGGGTGTTGAAAGTTGTCGGTAAACGTCTCGTTTGAAAAATACAGAGTGTTGGAAGCTTAGGAAAATTTAGTTTTTTTTGTCTGTGGATTCGAAACGCCTCAAGCGATTTTGTTCAGTTTCTCTCATCTCACTCTGTAGTTATGTTTATAATGATGTTAAATACATATTCTGAAAAGCATCCAATTTGCATCATGTGAGCGTTATAAAGATAAACAAACTAGGTCGACTTGACCGATATAGTAATACCTAACGAAGCGTTTAACATACAATAGAATAATCATTGAAACCATGTCATGAGGTCATGAGGATCAAAAGGTTTTCATTTTGAGCTACAGAATGCATACAAAGTTGGAGAATGTAATACAATGATTTCCTCGATTTTTGGAAATAATTGCCTAGAATGCTCTATGAAAAAATATACTCAGTGTTTTTAGCATGAAACTACTGGAAATGCTGTAATGCCAATTTATTCACGTCCTCTTCATGTACACGTTTCAACCACTGACAAAAAAACTGCACATATGACGAAGGTGATTAGAGTAATGGATTAGACAAAAAGTAGTCTTCTGTAGGATTTCAAAGACCCACTTTTTTCTGGGTCTGAGGAAGAATCTTATTAGGATGTCGAATACACGAAATTGGCTTCAGTCCATAAATAGAAAAGTCCAGATGATGCAATTTTGCATCGTGAAAATGTTGGTAATTCAGAAGGAATCTAGTTTACATATCATAATGACCATCATAAACCTGGATTATCATCGTCTCTAACACTATGTGAACACTGATATAGTCATAGCACAACTCACCAGAAAACCACTACAAATCAAAATGTGTGCACAACTAGGTGTAGTACTTCTTCGATTCCGATGACTAAAATGCTGCCACGATGTTTACCAGTTTATATTACTGTGAAAGTACAGGAGCAGTACACTACATACACAGATCGACGTATCAGTTTTAGATGACAATTTTTTACTACTGGTTATTATTATATAATAACTATGGTTACTAATTACAATGATGTCAGCTCTAAGAAATAATCATTGAAGTGACTTCCTACACTCCCCCACAATTCTATGATTATCATAAACGTATACAAACAAAACTATACAAAAAAAAATATATTTTATCATAAAAGTGGGAATAGAATAATTCTAATCACACTTCTATGACACCAATAGATTTCCTGTGTTGTTTTCCTCTAAGGATTGCAGCTCTTCCTTGACAGCTTCTTTCCATCGATTTCCTTGAGCAACAGCCTCAGTATAGGTTTCCGGTACATCATGAAGTAGATTTCCCACAGACAAAGCTGCTAGTAGATTTTCCTCATCAAAGTCTTCTTCTAGGTAGTAATCATCAAGATGTTGAGGTTTTTTAATAATTCTTTGACTTCGTCGAGTAATCATCTTGTTTCGGTCTTCATAGATCTCAGTTGAATATTCAGTAGGATTTTTTCGTCCAAGATCTTCTTTAATATCTTTATCTAAGTCACATTCTTTCAATATCACTCTTTGAACGTTTTTCTGGCAAGTTTCATCGAATATCACATTTCTTCCATGAATTACTTTTTGATCAGATTCACTCCACAGCCTCCATCCATTATCAGTATATCCAATCATTAAAACCTTTTTACAATGAGGATCCAATTTGGAATTTCTGACTTCCTTTGGAGTTAAATTGTATGCTGTGCAACCATAAAGTTTTATCTTTTCCATATTCGGTTTTTTCCCATACCAAATGTCAGCTGGAGTTTCGTCTTGCCTTAATACTTTCGTCGGTGTTCGATTGATTAAGTAGACAGCAACTCTAACAGCTTCTCCCCAAAAATGCTTGGCCATATTTGCATCATAAATGAGACATCTTGCCTTATCCATTATTGTCCTGTTGAAACGTTCAGCTACACCATTTTGTTCGGGATTGTATGGCACTGTATATTAAATCTTGATACCCTTTTCTCTGCAAAAAGCTTGAAAATGTTTGCTCGCATATTCTCCTCCATTGTCGCAACGAATATTTTCCACATGCCTGTTAAATTTTGCCTCAGCCATAGAAACATATGCCTTGAAATATTCCAGAACCTCATTTCTGTTTCTCAACAGAAAACACATGCAAAAATTAGAAAAATGATCTATGAATGTGACAAAATAGTTATACCCATCATAAGTAGCAGGTTTTATAGGTCCACAAACATCACTGGATACCACTTCCAAAATTCTTCCAGGTCTTCTTTCCTCAGGTAACTTTGCAAAAGGCAAACGACATTGTTTAGCCTTGATACAGATTTCACAGAGTTCTGGTGCAGGAAACCTTGATGAATGACCCATTTTTCTATGCAAGAGCCATTGCTTTTCAGCCACATCCAAAATCATCAAACTTTGACATTTTTCTGGTTTCTCAATGAAGGTTGTGATGTATAAATTTCTTTTCAATCTTCCTTCCAATATTAAATCTTGATTTTTGAATACCTGGACTTTCTTTTCCTTGAACACTACTTCCAGACCACTTTCCTCCATCCTTCTCACAGACAGTAAGTTGTACGCTAGATTGTTGCATACCCAAATATTTTCAATCTTGATACTTTTTCCAGTATCAGACTCCGCATGTAGATCTCCTTGCACGGTAGCATTGATTGATTCTCCCTTCTTGGCAACACGAATTGCATAATTAACTTCCTTGCAATTATCTAAAAAACATTTATAGTTGGTACCTACTAGATGGAGTGTAGCTCCACTATCAATCACAAAGTTTATCATGTTACTGCCACAAGTTATACATGCATCCTCATTCAAAATATCAGATTCCACTGATGATAGAAATGTTACACCTGATTCTTCTTGTTCGCCAGCTCTATTTGACGTTGAGGGTTGTGCAAATGCTACATAGTGATTTCCAGAAGTTCTTCTTTCATTTCCAGATTGACCAGACCTTTCCCGATTTTTGAGACACTGCGCCCGTTTGTGACCCACTTGATTACAGTTATAACATCTATAAGGAAAACTTCTATTTACATCAGGAACTTGATTTTGACTTCCTCTTCGTCCTCTTAATTGAGCATTTCTAGTATGTCATCATTTACACATTGTACAATGAGATTTCGAGCTTTCACATCACTATTCATGAATGGCAAATACTCATCTGACGTTTCCAATGGGACTTCTTTTGTCAACACGTGTAGTACACCTTGCTGCTCCAATAAAAGCTTGATTCTGAAATTCCAATTTGAGAACCCATTTCCGTCAAACGGTTTCACATAGAAAATTTGTTGCTTCTCGGCCATTATTCCGTGCTTCTCACGTTGCTTAATTCCAGCCAAGATCCAGCAAATTCCACCAATTCAGCAAGACTTCTCACTTCACCTTTTTGACGATTCTGTCACTTCACAGGTTCTTGTCATCAACCCTTTTTCTTTTCTTCTCTACGCTCCTGGGCCCATAACCTGTAGTACTTCTTTGATTCTGATGACTGAAATGCTGCCACGATGTTTACCAGTTTATATTACTGTGAAAGTACAGGAGCAGTACACTACATACACAGATCGACGTATCAGTTTCAGATGACAATTTTTTTTACTACTGGTTATTATTATATAATAACTATGGTTATTAATTACAATGATGTCAGCTCTAAGAAATAATCATTGAAGTGACTTCCTACACTAGGTACCGTCAAAGAGGCCGCGCTTACTGAACCACAGTGGGTAAATGAACCACTCGTTCATCACCATAAAAATCAACGATTCCACAACAAAATGGTTTAATATTCTTTGGATCAAAAGCGACATTTTGAGATCATAGCCGCTGGAACCGTCGTGATGTGTTCGCTGCCCTCAGAAATTCGCGTAAGTAGGTACTACGTAATTTTTTTAAAAATGTATGTTTTTGATTGATTTCCACACAAGTCAAAAACGTTTGATTGCACAATTTATATCGTAATATTTTTTTACGTCTGTTCCACAAAATGTGTTGTTAATTTATCTACTAGCTGAATCCATCTCAAAATTGAAATCCAACCTGTAAGAAGAAAAGAACTGACGTGCATCTTGTGCAAAATATGTAGATATTCTCATTCAAAAGAAAAAATACTGAATCCTAAACTAAAGTAAAACATCCTAATCCTGATCAAAATGAAACCAATCTACCTACTAATTATTATTAACGCTGGGACTCCAAAATAACACAGTTAACACAATCGAAAAACCATCCAACAAATTACCGTCGGCGTCGCGTCGCGTCGTCTGCTCTGACGTTGCACAATAATGTGAAATATCCTCAACCAGAAGAGAAAACACGGAATCGAAAAGCAAAGTGGAACATTCTAATCGTATCTAATCGAAACCAAACAAATCTACCTACTAATTATTATTATTCACGCTGGGACTCCAAAATAACACAACACAATCAAAAAATCATCCAACAAATCACCGTCACCCGCCGTCAATCTGCTCCTTTCGGAAATCGCCTATTAGGAATGATTAATGTCATTTATTATTG
The DNA here is from genome assembly GCA_958502075.1 of Orchestes rusci. NCBI lineage: Eukaryota > Metazoa > Arthropoda > Insecta > Coleoptera > Curculionidae > Orchestes > Orchestes rusci. Next base: position 39,958,867 of record OY293304.1, read on the forward strand.
CGATGTACTTCTTTTTTTTTTCCTCAATTCTTGAAGACAAGTTATTATTATTATTGTTTATTATTATCGACTTGCCTGACGGCTCTCACACTCCCTTTGAGGGGAAAATTCACTTATCCCAGATATTAAATATCAAAGGGATTAAGCTCTGTTGGAGCCTTTTTCATGTTATCGGGCCCATGACGATTGTCTCCTATATGGCCTACACACCTCCTGACGGTCCGAGCTGTAGCTAGTAGTACCGCTTTTGCATTTCCTTGTAGAGATGTTCTTTGAGTCCCAGTTCTTTGATGGACTTCAGCAGGCTTTTTGGTATCACTCCAGTGGATCCGATGATGAAAGACTGTTGCGACGGTGTCATATGCCACTGCCTCTGCACTCGTACCTCCAGTTTCCGGTACTTCGCAATCTTTTCGGCGCGCTTTTGAATCAGGCTGCTGGTATTAGGGACGGCTACCTGAATGAACGTAGTTTTCTTGGCTTTCTTATCCACTAAAACAGGATCGGTTCTATTATTTGCTAAAGTTTGGTCAGTTAAGATGGTGCGATCCCATCAGTAGAGCTCAGAGTTGTTATTTTCCAAAATAGACTTTGGAGTGTACTTGTAGTACTGGGTCTTTTCCTTTTGAAACAATTGGAGTTTCAGGACTAATTCCTGATGTGATTCCTTTGTACACTGTCGATACGAATGTTTGGCATCCTCCTGTAATACGTTGGATAGTTTCTGATGTTTGACATGCACCCATACCTGCACCTATCGTCTCTCACAGTCGGGTCTTTCTTTCATATACTTAAGGTAGTTGCGAGTTGGTATAACCTGGTCTTGAATGGCTAATAGGGATCCATGAGTTTCAGGAAACATCTGTCCAGAGACCAGCCAGTAGTTCGGCGCTGCTTTGTCGACATGTTCCTGCGTGATCTCATTAATTATTATTATTATTATTATTATTATTATTATTATTATTATTATTATTATTATTATTGGTTTTCATATCATACAGTGTTGCTGTGGTGGTAGAGGGGATCCTCCAAGAGCTGACCTTGCTCCTAGGGTGAATCTCCATGGTGCGCAGCTATAGGACTTTGCGCACTATATGTGCAGTGCTCAGCAAAACAGATTTCTGTAGAATATTGAGATTGTGGCTTCCTGGGATGAGTTTGACGGCTTCCTGTGTTCTTTTTGATATAACCCCAGTTGCGTCAATCACCACTGGTATTGTTGATGTCTTCATATTCCACATCCTCTGAGTCTCTATTTGAAGGTCTTTATATTTCAGATATTTTTATATTTTTCTATATATTTCTATATTTTTTTATTACCATTATTATTTTATTATTATTATTATTACTGTTATTATTATTATTATTATTATTATTATAAATCCAAAAGCGAATGAGAAAAGATTCGAAGTTAAACGCTAAACAAACAGATAATCTGTTGTTACATCAAATCATTGGGAAGCTTTTTTTAGCATTATTTCATTTTGATGGGTAAGTACCTGTGGAGAGATTTGTCTAACCGGTTGATATTGTTGGTGCCACAAAGAGATAAAAACTATCATCAATCATCATAACTATACAGGGTGTTAATTAAGTATCTAGCCAAACTTCAGGGGGTGATTCTTTGAGTGATTTTAAGGTAAAAAGTTCATGTAAACAGGTGTCCGGAAGTTTTCAAGATATAGGGTGTCAAAAAAATATATTTTTTTACATTTATTTATTAATATCTCAAACACCTGTTGACCGATTTTGTTGAAATTTGGCAGTATTATGGACTATGATAAGACGCTAAGTTAGAACCAATTGATTGTTGATTATGACTCCCAGTGGCGTCGTAAGGGGCAGTTTGACGAATAAAAATAACAACAAAAATGTGCGGAAATGGACACCTGTTTATATGAACTTTTTACCTTAAAATCACTCAAAGAATCACCCTCTGAAGTTTGGCCAGATACTTAATTAACACCCTGTATGATGAAGATCATAAAATAAACAAATTAACATAACCCAACTTTGAATGTCAAGTGAGATCCGCTTTCGAAAAAGCGTCTATTTTTTACGCTGAGCAAAACACGCAGCCGCTGACGTGACGCTTTACAAGAGCATTACGTTCAGGTGGGCTTCTTATCAAGCAGCTTAGACCGCCTGGATGTAGGCGATCACCATGGCAACGTCATGTTAACCAATCTGACCAATCAGAGATCGCGAAAATGAAGCCTTCTCTCTCCCTCATTACATACAGGGTGATTCATTTTCAGCGACAGGGTGCCAGTTCTCTTGAACCATTCATCATAGAGACTCAGGGAAAAAAATCTGTAGGGTAATGTGCCCAAGAGAAAATGCTGGAAATATATTTCAAGCTTCTAGGATCGCTGCAAGGGGGCGTAACAGTACTCTTAAAACAGAAAATCAACATATTTTCAACATTTTCTCCTTTGAACTACCAAAAAAAAATGGAAACAAATTTAAAACGATATTCACTACAAAATTGCCCCCTTGACACTTCTCTCCAAGCGTCAAATAAGACAGCTACAAGCCGTCAAACTTGATGTTACTAAATTGCCTATAACTTCGAAATTCCTTGACCGATTTGACTTTGACTTTTGGTGCATGTACTCGAGGTTGATTAAATCTGCTTTAGCCGACCACACAACATGAATTGTAAAAGTCAAACCTGTATTTGCGATTTTTTCGAAATTTTCAAATGTAAATAGATGCCTACATCGTGTTGTTTGGATAATTTCCTATCACTTCCATACAGATCATTATTCTATATAATACGATGGACCAGTAAACACCTTATTCCAAAAATACTGATAAAAGAATAAAATTAACTAGAAAAAAACACAGAAAAACTAGTGCCAATGCTCAAAATCCCCACCGTTGCCAAGGCACTCCTACCTTTTTGACACATTCAAATTTACATGGGCTGTTTCGAGTATTCCTCGACGGATTCCTGCTGAAGTCTCCGCAACTCTTCTATTTCGAAAGATATTGGAAAATTACCTTTATGAAAGTGGTAGGAAATTATCCAAATAACATGATGAAGGCATCTATTTAGTGGGTTTGCATTTGAAAATTTAGAAAAAACCTCGAATTCATGTTTGACATTCACAATTCATGTTTTGTGGTCGCCTAAAGCGAATTAAATCAACCTCGAGTAAATGCACCTGAAAAAGTAGGTTCTCCTTTTCAAAATGAGCTCAAGAACAGTCAAATCGGTTAAGTAATTTCGAAGTTATAGGCAAATTAGTGACATCAAGTTTGACGGCTTGTAGCTGTCTTATTTGACAACTTAGAGAGAAGTGTCGGGGGACAATTTTGTAGAAAATTTCCTACCAGTCAATTCTAACCAATCATAGGCTTGCATTTTAACATGTTGCTATGGCAATGACCTAATTTTATTGAAAATCACCCTACTCATAATCACGTGACTGAAAGATTAATAAGTGGAAATCTCCCTGGCTTTGCATCTGAATGTAGCTCCCATATGATTACAGTGTTGCCGTCCCCACTCTCCCTAACAATCCCAACCCAACCCAACTGTGGTTGGTGCATGGGAGCTTCATCCAGCCGCTACTATTAAATCATCTCTAATAGTTTTGGCATGAAATTTTCTTGCCGAATCTCCCGCGAGCTCGAATTAAAAATCCGGAAATTTGTTCTCGTTGCGAATTTTTCAAGAAAATTCGCAACTCGAGAAAATTTCCGAAAATAATTCGAGCTCTAGGGAGATTATAAGTGAAAATATCGTCCAAAATCTGTTTCCATATTCTTATTTGGTAGTTCACCGGAAAAAAAAACGAAAATTTATCGACTTTCTGTTTTCACAGTACCGTTATGCCCCCTTGCGGCGATCCTAGAAGCTTGAATTATACTTCCAGCATTTTCTCTTGGGCACATTACTAAACAGAATTTTTTTCCTGGGTCTCTATGATGAACTGGCACCCTGTCGCGAAAAATGAATCACCCTGTACGTTTCCGATAAATTTATTTGAAGTCACAAAACTTCGGATTTCCTAATTCCTCCATTGCCTTCAGTGGTCCAATTTATACCCCTTGTCTAGAATAATTCTAAAATATTCTGAGTGGGAGTTGTATAAACCATCGCACACATATTTAAATATTGTGCGGTTCCGCAGACTATGTTTGTCATAGTCAGAGCCGTCTATATTGTAATACAAGCCCTGGCCCCTTTTGGCAACAATGCGTGTGGTACCGATTGAGGTTAGGTTCACATCTAGTTCCAACTATAACACTCTAGGCGGCTCTGCAACTATTCAACTAGTTTCAACCTGCTTTCATTCAATTTCAAAATTTATTTTGAAAAACTGAGAAACACGGTGAAAATTGAAGTGATTTTTGCGTTAAGATTGAGGTGAGTGGGTAGGTAATAGTAGGTAACAAAGATATCGCAATATAACAGCCAATATTTTCCTAATAGACTGGTAGATAGTTTCATATTATGTTATGTCTATGTCTAGGCCTTTTGGGAAATACTGGATGAGAAAAATACATATTTAAATAGGAAAACTTGATTAATTAATGCCTCATCCTAAATTCCTCACATTTATGAGCACCAGGGGGTCAATTTTTGAGCCTTCGTATTGGAACGTTTATGCAATTGTGCGATCAGCACCATTTGAAATAACATGGTGATCGCATTTTTGCGTATATATACGCTTCCAGTTTGCGAACGGTCAAGAATAAACCCCCTGTTTCTATATCATGCGGAAAAACCAGAGTAAACGAATTTTATTTTACTTTGGAAAAACAAATGTGGCGACGTAGATACGGTTTATCAGTTTTAATCATTATTATCAACTTCAGTCCTGCAGAAACTGCTTCAGTCACATCCCAAAATCTACCTATCTGCTGGATTTAATGTTTTATTGTTTAGAAATAATATTTTTTCCCAACAAATCATAAAACTTGTCAGGTTCGGATATGTTTTATGTAAGTTCTTACGTCATAAGCTGATGCAAATCATACCTGTTCCGATAATACAGTGTGACCTATTTAGAATGGAAATACCCCTGTAAAATTTCAGGTTATTAACCGATTTCAACAATTTTTTTTTGAAATGTCAAGTTTTGAAGGGTCTACTACAGGACAAATTTTGAAATGTTTATTTCAATTTTTAGGGCATATTACGGAACATTTTCGTGATAGAAAATTGCGAATTTTTATTAGCGATTTTTTTATTAAATAAATCACTACGCCACTGGATTCAGAGTGCCTCCAAATGGCTGTGCATGACCAAAATTTCAACAAAATATATTCAATAATAACAAAGCTACGACAACTTGAAATTCATAAACTCTCTAAGCTAATGGTCACAAAAGATTACCTTGCATCATCATCAACAGTTGCCAAGGAAATCGAATTTGTTTTATTACCTGTAACAATGAACTACGAATTGAATAACGAAATGTTCAAAATAACAACATTTAATGAAATTAACGGAATTACATTTGCATTACATTAAAGAACTAGTGGATTTTTTCAATAAAAAATAATAAAATTTTGGTTTGAAAGGTTCAATATTGTCTTCTTTGAGAAATCCAAAAAAAAAAATTAAAAAATAAATGAATAAAATCGAACACACTATGATTAAATATAAATATTCATGCCGATAAATAGGTAATTTTACATTGACACTGTAGTGGCAACAAGTAACTCCATCTCCATGGCAACTGTTGATGCAGGATGTTCTTTTGTGACCATTGATTGACTAGGAAAATGTACGAATTTTAAATTGTCGTAACTTTGTTATTAATGAATATACTTGTTTTTCGAAGTTTTGGTCGAAGCTATTTGGAAGCACTCCAAATCCAATGGCGTGATAAAATTTATGTAATGAAAAAATCGCTAATAAAAATTCGCAATTTTCTATCAAGTAAAAGTACCGTAATATGCCCTAAAAATTGAAATAAACAATTCAAAATTTGTCCTGTTGTAGACCCTGTTGAAATCGGTTCTTCTTCTTCTTCTGCTGCATATCCATTAATGGATGTTTGCGATCACATTCGTCCACTCTTCCCTATTACGTATGGTATGTACTAGTTCTTGCATTGTCCTCAGTCCTGTCCACTGCCTGACGTTGCGGAGCCATGACATCTTTTTCCTGCCGATTCCTCTCTTTCCCTCAATCTTCCCCTCAATTATCAGTTGCAGGAATTGGTACCTCTCTTACGTATTACGTGGCCCAGGTATGCTGTTTTTCGACGTTTAATGGTGTCTAACAGTTCGCGGTCTTTATTGATTATTCTCAAGACCTCATCGTTGGTTCTTCTTGCAGTCCATGGAATCCTCAGTATACGCCTATAGATCCACATCTCGAATGCTTCCAGTTTGTTCATAGTGCTCACCTTCAGTGTCCATCCCTCCATACCATAAAGCAACACTGTCCAGACATAGCATTTGACGAATCTAATTCTCAAGCCCAGATCAAAATCAGTATTGGTGAACACTTTTTTGAATTTCATGAACGCACTGCGGGCATTTTCAATCCGGCATCTGATTTCTGTATCCGATTCCCAGTTTTCACACAGCCACGTTCCTAGATATTTAAATTTATTTACTCGTTCTATTGGTTGATTGTCATATGTTAGGCTTGAGTTCTGAAATTCTTGTGGTTTTCGAGCAATTATCATAAATTTAGTCTTCTTGGTGTTGATATTGAGACCCATGTTCTTACTGCATTCACCGACAATCCCAAGCATATGTCGCAAATCCTCCATGTTATCTGCAATTAGAACTGCGTCGTCCGCATAACGAATATTGTTGACCCATACACCATTCACTTTAACGCCCACGTTGCGTTCTTCTAGGGCTTCCTGAAAGATGGCTTCAGAATATAGATGGAACAGAAGTGGGGAGAGGACGCACCCCTGTCTTACCCCTCTACAAATTGGTCTTGCTTCTGTGCGATCGTTACCAATTCTGACGTCAGCCATTTGGTTCCAGTATAGGCTTTGAATGCAACGGATGTCTTTTTGGTCTATGTCCAATCTATTTAGGATTTGGATCAGTTTATGATGTTGGACTTTGTCGAACGCCTTTTCATAATCGATGAAGCACAGCATTATGTCCTTTCTCTGATCGTAACAGTTCTGGATTAGCACTTGAGTCGCAACTACTGCTTCTCTCGTACCTAAACCCCGTCTGAATCCAAATTGTGTGGATCCGATGTTTCTTTCGCACTTTATTGATATTCTGTAGTGGATTATCTTAAGGAATATCTTCAGTGTGTGGCTCATGAGGCTGATTAATCTGTGGTCCTCACATTTTGTTGCATTGTTCTTTTTTGGCAAGGGGCTAAATTTCGATGTTAACCATTTGGCGGGATATTCGCCTGTGTTAAAGATTCGATTAAATATCGTCTGAAGAACTGTGATGCTTTTGTCGTCCAACAGTTTGAGCAACTCAACCGGTATGCGATCTGGGCCAATCGCCTTCTTATCTTTGGATGTATTGATCGCTCTTATAATTTCCTCCTTTGTGATGGCAGGTCCAGAGATATCTTTGTCGTCTACATTTTCAGCAGCAGGTCTTTCATCGGCAAAAAGGTTGCTAATATAGTTCTCCCATATGGTTTTACGCTGTTGGTCATCCTGCGCTAATTCTCCCTGATCGTTCTCTACATTAGAGAATTGACTCTTTCTACATACTCCTGCCATCTCTTTTATCTTTCTGTGTAGGTTGAAGTCATCGTGCATTCTTTGTGGTTTTTCTAGTTCTTCACACTGTTGTTTCAGCCACTCATTCTTAGCGGTTCTTATCTTCGATCTAATGAGTTTCTGGGTTTTTTTGTAGTTATCACCATTCCCTTTGTTCTTGTACCCTCTTCGCTTCTCAAACAGCGCCAGTATCTCATCTGTCATCCAATCCAATGAACTCGGTTAATAACCTGAAATTTTACAGGGGTGTTTCCATTCTAAATGGGTCACACTGTATATACCTAAGTTATTCTTTCAAATTACAGTTTCATTGAACAAGTTACGTATCTTGTAATCGTAATACATATAGGTACCCTAAATTTCAAAGAGAGCCCCTCCAATCAATGCAAAATTTTGACCACCGTTGACGTTAGATGTGACGTTGCAATTGTTACTTCATGGCTTGTATTACAATTTAGACGGCCTGGCCAAGTATTCAAGATCCGAAGTCGGTAGGGCAAGGCAGACGATCATACTCGTCGACTTGGTCTGTGAGCGATCCACAACAAATTAAACCCAATAGAAAGAAAAGCTAAATGGTCAAGGTCAAATGCTAAGATCATTATATGGCTAAGATCTACTCAAACTAGTACGAGGCTGAGTCACAAAATAGAGGGCGCTAGTCATGTCCACTAAATGATATTTTTGTTCTCCGCCATAATTACAAGAGTTTCTCGAATTTGCAATTGCAGTGTGACTCGTTATTCAGTCCGTCTAGCTAATAGTTCGGGTCATGTGACCACAAATTAATAGTGCGTTATACGCCCACGTGATAGAGCAAATCTACAAGGGAAGTTACCATTACCATTACCATTACCATGATCAACTCAACATCCACAAAACATTCCCCTTCAACATCGAGACATCGACTGAAAAACATTTTCGGGGTTATGTATCAAATTTGTAAACAAAAGTAATTATTGAATTCGTTGATGTTGTTTGCCTATATCGTGTATGTGATGTGGTACATGCTTTTTAGCTTTTTGCGATATATCCTTACTGTTTTTTGAAACGTTCGGTGTGTAATAGGTATAGGTATATTATATCTTATATCCAGTTTCCAGTGCCTACTTATTCATAGTAATCATAGTTGTAACTTCATTAGTGAGTGAAAGGCCATTTTATTTGAGTTAATTTTTGATGATTTTCCGGTTCATTTTATGTCAAGTGAGGCGCCTAGGTACTCGATGCAAAACCAGATTATGTATTTCCATTTTTCAAGTTTTTGCGGTAAATGTAAGAATCCTTTTTCTAGTTTCATAATAACACATCGATTAAAAGCATAACCAACATCATAAAAGGATATTTGACATACTCGACATACTTTTTTAAATATTTGCTTGGAGTTCAAAACAATTTATATACCTATCCAACATCCAACCATACGAAACATGCAAATGCAGATATAGGTATCCAGAAATGTACAGTTTTTTTTTTATATATTGAATTGATACCCCCTTCATATTTTTTATTTGACTTTTTTAAAAAATTTGTCTCAAAAAATATAAGTGTAATGGTTTTGAATATGTTTTTGAAAAATATTTATTTCGCATATACAGGGTTCCTCAGAAAGTCAAAATCAAATATTATTTTGATACCTGGGTTGTTCTCACAAATTTCTCCAATTTGAAGTAGATTCGTGTTCAAAATACTTGAGTAACAGAAATTAGATTATTTACATATACAGTGTGACCCATTTGTTTTGGGAACACCCTGATAAAAAGTTTATTTCTTAACCGATTTGGTTCGTTTTTTTTTTGGATTGTAGAGCTCGAAAAATTGTATATTCTTGGCAAAAAGTGACCTTCGCCATTTTGACTTCAAGGCCTACTATGTTAGTTTTTAAGAGCAAAATTTCAGGAAATCATATTAGCGATTTTTTTAGAAAAAATCTATGTGCGCCACTGGATTCAGCATCCTTTAAAACGGGTCTATACACATTTTTAACCGAAAATAACAAGTTGAAAAAAATTAAAAATTCGCACTTTAACAATCTTTGATTCTATCAAAAGAAATGATAAATGCATTGAAGTTGATGGTGGTTTGGTGGAAGTTACAAATTTTTAGTTTTATGTCATTTTTATTTGTTTTGATAGAATCAAAGATTGTTAAAGTGCGAATTTTTAATTTTTTTCAACTTGATATTTTCGGTTGAAAATTTGTATAGACCCGTTTTAAAGAATGCTGAATCCAGTGGCGCACACAGGTTTTTTCTGAAAAAATCGCTAATATGGTTTCCTGAAATTTTGCTCTTAAAAACTAACATAGTAGGCCTCGAAGTCAAAATGGCGAAGGTCACTTTTTGCCAAGAATATACAATTTTTCGAGCTCTACAATCCAAAAAAAAACGAACCAAATCGGTTAAGAAATAAACTTTTTATCAGGGTGTTCCCAAAACAAATGGGTCACACTGTATGTTTTCAGGGGTGGGAGAAAATTCAAAAAAATAAAATCATAACATTTGCTAAAAATCGCTATCTATTTTTTTTTTACTTTTTTTTATGCAAAAATGTGATATCCTCTGGCAGTTACTAATACTAACTCAAACTAACCCAAACTACCCTTCAAAGGTGCAACTCATTATATTGGTAAGATGCTTTAAATCACAATATTTTGGATTCTTCTACAGCCCCTACTGCTCTGTGTCAGTTCACTCGATTCTCATGCGAAACACTGTTATTTTATAACTAAATCTGTATAGTATTTATTCAATGAAGGTCTTAATTTAATTTGTTTATTATACAACATGCATTGTTTTATTTCAACTCAAACCCTGAAAATGTAACACACAAGTGACTTTTCAACATTTAATTTTTGATTGATTTCTAAGAAATTATCGTCAACTACGGCTACTTATGGTCCGAATAGTGCACTTATATTGAAATTTAAAAAGTTTTTTGTTTTATTTTGCGATTTAAACTATCCATAATGCTCAATTAACCCAATCCACTTGATTCAGTATCTTGACTAATAAAGAGTTTCCGAATATCACCTGACCAAACTTCTCAATGAACTCAAAGTAGCCAAAGTTGACGATAAATGTGTGAAAAAAATATTTAATAAACTTTTAAGTTGGCAGTATCTAAATGTTCAATACAATATGGCGAAGGAACAAATATCAAACCTTCGTCAAAACGACTGCCGCGCCACAGATCCGCGATGAGGTGTCTCGTCCGCGAACTATTCTTTTATAACCGTCGTTAACATTGCAGTTTCTGTTCTAGAGGGTTTATTGTTTTGTGGAGCTATCTGATTTGTCGTGTCAACACACGAACATACTTAGTCCATGATTTATCAAACGATCTGTCCTTTCACGGACACAACCCCTCAATAGGGCCCCTCATGAACAAAATTGGAATCACGATTAAACAACGAGCGTAACGTCTGGGTCTTTATGTTAGTTGTTAATGAAGATTTGACTGTGACTGTGACAACGAGGTCTCTCAACGACAACGTATTTCACCGACCAGGACCGAAGTTCAGCACTAACGAGCACTTAAGTCAAATCAAAACATTCTGTGAAATCTCGTGTGCAATGGAGTGCGGTGACTGCAAAAAACAGTATGTGAGATATAGTGATCTTAGAAGACACATTAAAACCCGTATTCTCCGTTCATACTTGAACGCGTTCAAGATTTGACGGTGTTTAAATACAATATTTCGTATGCAAAATCTGGTATTTAAAAGCCGTCAAACCTTGAACGAGTTTAAGTATGAACGGAGAATACGGGCCTAAAAGATTTCACAGCAATGCACTTGAGCAACTAGCTCCATTGAAATGATCAGTGAAATCGTATGATTCCAAATGTGAATGTGGAAAAAACTTTTCTTACAAGAAAAACTCTGTTGCACATTCCAGATTGTGTATCAAACAATATTTTTGAAATATTTGGAAGAGGCTCTGTGTACTTTGATATTGAAAGTGAATGCTGTCAATTTTTCACTCCTCAGTTCCTTATTATTGTTTGTTACTGAGAAATCTTTAAATCTTATTTAAGAAAATCAATGACATGTGTAATTTTTTAAATAAAATGACAAATATTCAAGAAACTGAATTATTAGACAAATTACTTGTTCTATACAAATTCGATACAGAATTCAAAAATCGGAAAATATACAGGATGTCTCATTCAAAATAAGAAAGTTACTTTAGGAAAAACTAGTGTGACCGGCAACGCTGTAAGCACCAAAATATTTTTAAAAGAGGCACTACCCTTGCATATCGACTCATACCAAAATTCAAAATATTTGAAAAAGCCGTTCCGGAAATACTTTGTAACAGATTACCTACGTGAATCACCCTGTATAAGTACTATATTGTTGCCAATGAAAGCTTGAGTTATAACTGTAAAAAAATCTACTCTCTTTATTTATGCCAAGAATGTTTTCTTACTTGATTAGTTTCTACTACTTGAAGTTCGATTCAACGATAGATTTTATTGGGAGAAAATGTTGAAAATTCGGACATTTTACAAAAATTGGAAATTATGTATTGTCAATAATAATATATTGTATTTGTGTCCTATTATGCTTTATTCATTTTCTGCTCCATCTAATTCTATGTTCTGTATCTTTTTAACGCATCCATTGATATATTTTTTTACCTACTTTTTGGGTTACTCTCGGTTAGTTACGACCAACGCCAATACACAAACTAATCCAAAAACATAAATATCAAGTCCAAGTCATAATTATTGCGTTTTATAAAGTAGGCAGATAGGTATTATTACAAAATACCTACATACTACATGTAAATGAATTAAATAATTGACACCCTTATGAAAATAATCCACAAGAAAACTAAAACCGGAACCAGTTCGCAAGGCATCATACTTTGGCATCACCTTCAACAACTGTCAGGAATAGAATACATTATCATAATAATATGAATTCAAAAAAATAATCACCATAAAAGTATATTATAGTAGAAATAGACAATAGGATCACTTTTTGCAAAAATAAAGTAATGTATTAATCTTTATGTATAAGTCTGGCGCGAAAATTTGAATCACTGTGAAAAGAGAGAACTGTCTGAATTATCGCTATTGGTCGTGCTGTCCGTAGACGCAAGTCAAAGTATGCAAAATTAGACAGACACTGTCTGGTACATACCAACCAAGTCGCTCAAAATGTTGCTCCGTGTGTGGGGCCCTATTGATTTGCGAAGAGTGAATGTACGTACAATACTTTAACAACAGAAAAAGTCTATTTCAACCTGTTTAATCCACAGAGTGTTTTAAAATATTGGAGCCACACTGGCCATTCACTAACCATTGTTTGCAAATGTTACAGTCAACTTGATAGATGTTTTTTCAAAGATGATAATATGAATTGTTTCATTGGTGGATGTTTTGATTGAGTCTTACGAAGAATATATTGCTTTTACGTTAATTTTTTGGCGCAGTGTAGTTCATCATGTTGGATTCTTTTATCGTTTCTCTTATGTGGCCAAAGATCAGAGAATTCTAAGCCCAATAGTATTTATTCACCAGAGAATAGTGCGCTACTTCCTGTCAAGATAAACAGTGATCATCATGATCATGCTTCAACTGCTGAATCCCTCAGGTGTCTTCTAAAACATCCTGATAATCATGCAAGCGCTCTTGACCACCGCTGGCGCCGTTCTACAGAAATAGTCTTCTTCCGAATATCCGAATATATGCAACATTTTTGTTGAGTCTTTCAAGGATAGCTTCATAGCCAGTATCAAATACAAATGATCGGTCTGTGTTTAAACGCTCACGGTGTATATTTTAAATGGAACACTTGGCATCTTCCAGGAAATAGGTAGCGAAAATATAGTTGGACATTCCAATTGATTGATTTCAAAATGTTTGTTTTATTATTTGAAAACGGATGAAACAGTCGGCACCAATAGGTACTATTCTAACATTGGGTGAATAAGAATAACCATAGTGGATACATTTTAAAATGAATATTCCAGATACTTCCACTCTTGTGGGTATCATATTATAGTAAAATAAAGTAAAAACCCCATAAAAACAACTTTCTCCAAACCATTCATCATTAAAATAGTGTTTAGAAAATTTTGATTCAAAACGTATCTATTCCATTATTTGGGTTAAATATACATGTTACAGTAAATGTTAGAAATTCAGTGAAAGCTTGCTTTTACTAGTTGATGCTAGCAATTTCTTGATCCGTTAGGAAATGTTAAATTTTGAAGAATATTGTACACTTTTACTAGTGAATGTTGGAGAAACTTTATCAAATCAACTTTTACTGAAAGCAGTTAGGAAAAGTACTTTTTAAAACTTATTTCCGCCTTTTAACCAACTCAAGGTGCACGGGGCACTAAATGATGTCAATCACGCGACATCAACATTTTTGCCAAAGCCAAACTAACCCAAACTAACCCAGACGAATCCCTACTGAGAATACTTAAGTATTTTTTATAATACGGTATCTGAACAATGTTCACATAGTACACCTGCGATTCATAACTCTCGTATTTTCCAGAGCGTCTAATCTGTCGGAGAATTCCAACTCGGACCAAAAAGGATATTTATAATTACGATATTGTGTTTTTGTGCGTTGTAAAGACTTTTATTGTTATAATACCATGTCATGATGATAATTTTCAGTATAGCAGCTTTCACTAGAAAAGTTACGTGAATGCCAACAATTACTAGTAAAAGTATGATGAAGTCGATCGAATTCAACTTTCATTAGCTAAATGTTTCCAAATCAGGAAAAGCTCACTTTTCCTAGTAACAGTTAGCTTTTACTGATTACCAGGTTTTACTGTGACATACATACCTACATATTTTAAAACCAGGAACAAAAGTTCAAAAATATTATAAGCATATGAAATTGCCGCAGAAATATAACTGCGACAGAAACCTGCAGATGGCTCTGTATGCTGATGTAGATTTTTGTTTTACCATACCCTGTCACGTGGTTTATGTGGTCATCCAAACATCCATTGTAGGGCGCCACTTTATAACGTCAAAACACTATAACAACCTTTATCATTGCAGTCTCCATTACACTGTAGGTATTATGTGCCCCTAAAGGGCTTGACTATGAAAATTTTGAGTTTGTTGATTTGTTTCCATAGTATTAATCAAAGAAGTTTTGTGATTGCAGGGCAACCGAAGTTTGCTAATATTGTTTCTATGGTATTATTCAGAGAAATTTTGTCTTTGAATATTGAAACACTAGAAGCATAAACAAACAATATTGTGTGAGTCGAACCTGTCAATGTAAACATGGGGGGGAAGGGGAAAAGCAAGCTTCTGGTTTGCCATATTTACTTCCTTGAAATACCTTTCACCAAATTTTCTGTCATCAATCCAATAACAACGACTTGAAGTTCACTATCATCAAATAAATGTATTTCTCTTCGATATTTAGGTGGAGTGTGGCCTTTTTTCTCAACGCTATTACTACTTGTCGTTGAATAATCGAACGATTTTCCTTGATCTTTCACATCAAAAAGTTGATAAGAGGAATTCTTCTAACAAACGGCAACGTTGGGCATCAATCGAGCTATTTGAAATGCGTTGCCAGGACGTTAATAGATGCTTCAAAGTGACGGTTGTTGTCATTTTCCAGTTGAAAATGATTTATTTGTGCTCGAGAAGAGGATTTAGTGTGGCAATTATACCAAAAAAGTGCTGTGTTTGTGGAGCTTGTTCATGAACGGTTGGATTGTAGAGATCTTATCACAAATGTGTCAAAATAACATTACATGAATATACACAAAAACAGAATGTTATCGACTCAAACAAATGGTGTACCTTGTGGTGTACGTTCGGGGTGCTAAACTTGTTCTAGTGGTTCAATGTTCGAAGGTTTTAGTCAATTTGCTCGGCAGTTTTCCAAGATAGAGCTTTTAGAGCGGGTATATTCACATAATCAGGAAAAAATCACTCTTCAAATATCCAATAATATACTGGTAAGTAGTACCATTTAAATAATCATTAATTTGAACTTTTTCACAGATGTGTATTATTTTCCTGATTACGAATTGCCTGGCAGTTTATTGATAAAATATGGTATCAAATAAAATATTAATACCTGTGAAGTGATATTCCCTCTTCTCTTTCTCTAGCATACAAAAAATAATCATCGTTGCACCCATAATTATTACATTATCACGCAAAAAGTGATAATCTGGATAGTGACTTAACTATATAGTCAATAGAAATGAAAGTAATCAAAATACCATCGCTAAATAACCATGCAAATGTCATAATAATTGAAGCACAAACACCAACACAAATCAAAATTATCAAAAAAACTACGTCAAAATTAAAATTTCAAACGGCAAAGAATCAATTAAAACTCCAAAACGCTATTGTAAACAAATACAATGGACGTCATGTTTGGATCGTCTCAACATGTCACGCCGACAATCAGCCAATAAACTGCACGTTCTGGGCAGGCGCAAAAGGCGGCTTGGCCCCTCAAGATGAGACTTATGAGGTTGTTACATGCAAAATTTATATGGCCATCTCATGTCAACTTCTACGCTCGCTCGTTGTTCAAATGGGACGGTTTCGATATAGAGTTAATAGATCTATGTGTATAATCCATGATACTAAAACACACAAGATGGTCAAATGCTGGACGAAATTAGAACCAAGCCGCGCTTGTCGTCACCGCGAGCCAAAAGTGAGGTTGGATTTAAAACATTCATAACGTTACCTAGTTACCATTTGCTGGTCAAAATTTGAACTGGCTCACGCATGACGTCCCCGAGAGACATTAGGTACTTTCGGAAACACTGATCCGATCAACCTGATCATTCGCTGTGTGTTTTGTCTTTTTTTATTTACATGGGATAAAAAGAGACAAAGCACAACAGCTGATGATCGGATTAATCGGATTAGTGTTTCCGAAAGCGCCTATTGTTTGTGAAAGTTTGAGGTAGGTCACGTGATGACATCTGAAGGGGGATGTGCGAGAGTTTATCTTGTTTGTTTCAGTATCATGGCAACCCAGTTACCTAGGTAACCTATATATTTTCAGGTTCGGACACGCAATGACGTCAGCGAAACCTGCGCGTGAGCATATCTTGTTTGTTATAGTATCATGGGTATAATCCAACGACCTAATTTTTTATTCGACGTCGTTGGTATAATCATATTACCTATTAGGGACGAGAATTGGGCCCCTGGTATCAAGCAGGTGAAATCGTTTTCCATATAGTTATCAATAGAAATCGGTATAATGAACTGTTGCCATGGTTTATTATTCTGGGAAATTTCGTGATTGGTCCGCAGGTGACATAATCGTGGTTGTTATGGAATAATGTTTGGCATTATACTGCGAAAACTACAAGTATAAAACTTAAGTACTGTACCTATATCGTGGATGAAAATTTTTTAGTTTTCCTCAAAATATCGGAATGAAGGAACATATAATATAATATGGTTCTATGACCTGTGTTTATTCAGTCGTTCAAATCTTCCTCGAGATCATCATTGCATAAACAATTGAACATTATTTTGTTATCGTCTCACTGCACAATCATCATTCGAAACAAATGCACTGCATGAGTATCTCATTTTGCATACTCAGTGCCCACTGCGCATTTATCACATAAATCTCACTCACAAATTCCAAGATATCTACGTGCAAATGATATCGTCATTACAATCTATGACATGTTCGCTATTTCCTCTATTGGCATTTAAATGACATTAATATAAATTTCCGTCTAGTATAATCATGTTATAAACGGACATTTTTAATAGGTAATTTTATTGTTTAGAAGGTAGGGTGTAGGTTGTGGTCAAACAGAAAGCAAATTGGCAACAGAAGACCTCAGTCGAATTCGGCCGCGTGTGTTTCTAATGACCCAACAACAGCACCAATGAGTAGGTGTGTGATTGTGCTTAGTTTAGATTGAGGTACCAAAATGGAACCGCCAAACATAAAATTTACTCCGGCGGCACCGGATGTCGGTGAGTTCCAGTTTAGTTATTTCAAAATTAAATTATTCCATATTATATTTGAAATAGAGTGTAGATGTGTGTATGTACAGTGTGTCCCAGGATTATCGGATTCATATGTGAAAACGACAACATATTCTTGTGGACTATTTGATTATCAGGGGTCGGGATCTTCTTCGTTGAATAATAGATTACGATGCATTTAACAGGAAGATTAATAATTTTCTATAGATCGAGGTAAATGCTTCTTTTATTCTACAAAATATTGAAAAATCGAATTTCTTTCTCATCAGCTTTTTTTTGTATTTAGAAAAAAAACACATTTCAATAGTAGCTAGTTTCTCTAACCATTGAATGCCAAATTAATGATGACCTAATGAATTCTGTGATTTATCATTCTCGTTATTCTGCGATAGGTATACATTTTAGTGGACATATTTTGTTTTTCACAGAAAAAATCACTTATACGAGGACACAATTCGGATCATTATTATTTTGACACAATATTAATATTATTTATTATCAAGTTCATGAATTCATCGAATGATATCATTTTATAATAAGGCTGTGGTGGAGTGAGAGAGAGATTTCAATGCTTTTCATCTTGGAAGTGACACATATAATGAATTTTTTTTTGTGAAACAAATTTATTTTTCACGAAATATCAATCATAAGAATAACGGAATAAAAAAAATATATATCACTAGTAAAGATCGGTAGAGGTACCCTTCTACTGTTTATCGTTCGTCCACAATACAATCATAAAAAAAAGAATAATTTATCGTTCGAGATAGTTATGGCAAACATTTTTTGTTGACGAATTTTGGCAAATTTCACGAATCTGTCCAGTTTCGCAGAACGTGAGTGTTGCGCCTTCAAATGAACACCCTGTATATTGAACCTATATAATATGCTAGCGGCGCGGCGTTATCTATAGATATGAAAATATTGTGAACATCAAAGTTTTGAATTGTCAACGGAACTTTTCAAAAATCTTATCAGAGAAAACAAAAAACTATCGAAATGTCAATATTTTTCCACAAGTTGCATTTTTTTAATGGAATCCCCTGTATATTATCATTTAAAAATATGAAAAAGCTTATTCTTCTGATTTCAAAAACATACCTTTAATTTGATACCTTCCTGATGAGCCGTTCAGGAAATATTCAAGTTTGAATATGTTTGAAAATTGAAATTTAGATCCCGGTTGCCATGGATGAAATTGGCCAAATTTATTTAATTCGTCGATATTTGGAATAACATCTAGAAGGTAATTATAATAATGATCTTTATTAGCAAAAGCTATACAATTAACAAATTAATAAAGATACATATTTCTACAAAATATATAATTGAACAAAGCAAAGGTGAAGGTATTTGACTGCCATTTTCACTATTTTATTCATGGCAACCGGGATGTAAATCTTAATTTTCGGACATATTTAAATCCAAATATTTCCCAAACGACTCATCAGAAAGGTATCAAACTATATATTTTTGAAATCAGGAAAATGTGAAATCCTTATATTTGATGTGCCATTGAAAAAAATGCAAAAACATTGACATCTCGATGGTCTTGTGTTTTCTTTGATAAGATTCTTGAAAAGTTTTTGAAAATGTTTCATATCTCTTTACATAGATAACGCCGCTAGCATATGGGTCAATAGGTATATACGGAATGAGCCTGTTCATACAAACTGCCGATGACATAAAATTCATATATTCGATATAATCGTTGATTGAGGTCATAACAAAATTAGTCAGATGTTTGTTTTGGAAATTTTGTTGCTCAAGTACGTAACGGCATATGATTAGTGATTGAGTTTCAGTTTTCAAATTCAAATCACGAACGACTTGAAAGAGAAATAATACAAAACCGATGATCTAAACAGATATAAGTCTTAAATAGTCAATCCTGTGGATACTGTCACTGAAGTGAATGGGGCTGTTTCGTCTGTTTATAGTTTGTCGGTAACAACACTTCTGATTTAATATCCTTGCTATTTGTTAAGCGCGAAAACCAGTCAGTTATTCAAGAGCGAGAAGCTCATGCGAGATACGAAAACCATCGCTTATTTAAAAATTAAAAAAAAAAACATGAAGAACGTCTTATTTTTTTCAGTACATGATAATTACATCAAATATACTGATTATATTATTTGAGAAAAACTGAACATAACATTGTTAAAACAGCAGAGATCAGACTTTCGAAATATATTTTATCAGTTTACGAATGAATAACTTCAGACAAAACCATGTCCGGCTCGAACAACAAGCGATCAAGAATTTCAAATTAATTCCAGTGAAATAACCCGTGCCTACTCATGCTTATAACAAGAACATGTGCCGACTGCCGACACGCTTTGTCTGTATCCACAATTATTGGAAAATGGAAAACATTATTGGCGCTCATAAGCGCGGGTTACCAGCAAGCAGGCAACCTGCTTTCTTTTCTTTTCTTTGTGTCTTCATACTAATATTACTTATAACTTAACGTGCTGTCTAATTAAATCATTGAACGTTTTTTTTTTGATTCTATCCATTTTCATTTGCCAATTTGAAAACTGTGATTGAATTCCAGAAGTCCCACAACCACTATCTAACGACTTACGATGCTTTATTTTGAAATATGGCTGAAGCTCTACCATGATATTTTAACCAGAACTTCGGCATTGGCCATCTGCCTTGCTCAAGTAACGTTTTCATTTCAGAAGAATCATTAGAATCAGTTATCAGTTTCTCATTTCTATTCATTTAATAATGATCATAAGAATTATACTAGGTATAGAACAACTGTCGACTTATTTTTCTAAAATCATTGAATCGATTGCCATCTAAAAGTTTTTTGTCTCATAATGTGGTTTCCCATTATCGTTCATCAAGTGTTCGAGAAATTCAGTTCGTTTAAGTCTGATTATGGTTTAAAACTAGGAAAAACTCTTTCCGGCTTACCTGATATCCCTTATTATGGGCGAAAATCTTGTTCCTCATCGAATCTTCACGGAACCTTGAAACCACGCCTTAAAAAAATATATTTGCTTATATTTTCAAAAACAAAACAAGTGAAATGTAGCTCTGCATTTCTGTAAAAGTAAATTCTGTTCCATGTTTCTCGGTAACAATACCTACTTATTTAGCACACAGTTCGCATTTCTCAAGATAAGCGGACCCGACAAGGTTTGACAACAAAAGTCTGAAACCATCGAATTTAACAAGATTTTGATTTTGAAACTGGGACAATGTGATTAGTTTGTGCAAAAGTACAGCAGATAAAAAATAAAATATAATGCTTGGTGACCTCATAAATTAATCCAATGCATTCAATTGGAGGTAATGTGATTCATTGTGTCACTTGACCCTGAAGAAAACACATTGCTACTCGCATTGCTACACCAGGTCACGATTTGCTTATTTTAAAGCTAGATTCCGAAAATGGTCCAATAAGGCTAATCAATAATTCATTGCTCAAAAATGTTGTTGCTACTATAATCATCAGTGGAACGGGTGAATGAATCTTTTTGACGGATCTGCATCTTCAGTTTTGGACATAATATGCGTCAAATGTAACAATTCGCTACCCAAAATACCATTTTATTACAAGACGTTGCTTGA
Source organism: Orchestes rusci (assembly GCA_958502075.1). Lineage (NCBI taxonomy): Eukaryota > Metazoa > Arthropoda > Insecta > Coleoptera > Curculionidae > Orchestes > Orchestes rusci. The sequence continues at coordinate 39,980,123 of OY293304.1, forward strand.
AGAGGTTTCTTGAAATGTTGATTCAACATTGCTGGAAATCTAAATTTTTTTTGTGTTTGGCTGATTGAGCCCTTCATAGACTAGGTGATGGTGGCAAGTCGGATTACCACCACTAAGACCTTCATAGTGATCTTGTGGCTACGTAATGCATTTTTTTTGTTAAATGGAGACCTGAAGAATGGGGAACTTGCATGAGAAATCGAATCGATTTTTTTTATTGCAAACTGTAGAAAATCGCAACAAACCGATACGTATTTTTTTATCTTGTTCAAATATGATTTTCCTAAAGTTATTCAAGATTTAAGTTCGGTATACAAGGTGATTCAGGAGATAGATGTCAATACTTCTGGTGCGTATTCAGGGCCCAAAAATAAACATAAAAGTTCATATAATTATGGGTCGGCCTTCGTTTTTGAAATACAGTGTGTTAAAAATGAAGATATGATTACGTTTTTTTGAGCATATCTTCGAAACCTGTTGGGATAATTGAATAAAATCTAGTACAGTTTCTAGACTTTTTACGCTCTATTTGTTGAATGAAAACTTGGAATTGTATAACCTTCATGAGTGGTTAAACAGGAGCAGGATAAAGAAAATTTTGTCCTTAATTGTGTGGTTGTGGATTTTTAGTACTTTTGGCTGCTAATTCTGAAAATCTGGAGTTTTCTACAAAGATAACTGATAAGGTACTTTTCTCGTAACTCACTGGGACGCACCATTTTCGAGAAAAGTTCGAGAAAAGTGCATTTGAAAATCACACAATTTTATTTTGAACCCGCCCTGTATAGTTCACTCGTGAGGGTTATACAATACTACGTTTTTGTTCAATAGATAGAGTGTAAAAAGTTTGGTAAAAGTGCAGAATAATCGTCCATTTTCACAAAGAGATACTTTAATCAATTTTAGTAACTGTGCCAAATTTAATCAATTATTTTAACAGGTTTCGCAACTATCTACATCAGGTCTTCACTTTTAACACCCTGGATTTCGAAAACGAAGGCCTTGGGGACCCATATTTAGATAAAACTTTCATGTTTATTTTTGGGTCGTGAATACCTACCTAAAGTATTGACTCAGCATGGTGTGATATTCTCATCATGGTGTGACTGAGGTGTGACGTCATAACTCAGTGATTTTAACATGTTTCAAAGCGTGCTTCAATTGGTATACAGGGTCCTTAGTCCTTCATTAGTGCGTCGGGCAATCCTAGCGTGGTTATTTACAAAAGTAGAAAAAAAAGTTCTTTACAATAGTTGTAGAATGTGACTTTATGCATATTTTAAAAATATTTTCAAACATACAGGGTGCGTCACAAAAGTATGGCACGAAAAAGTATGATTTTTTTAAATGGAACCCCCTGTATATTGATTGATATTTCAATTCTTTCTTCAATTTGGAACAAAAATTGTGATACAACTAATGTTCCTAAATTCAACCGTTATCGAGATATCGCGTTTTAAAAATGGCATTTTTGCAACTTTGACATGCTATAAAACTCAAACTATTCAAGTTAGAGGAAAATGGTTTGCTCTTTCCTATCTTAACTTTTTAAGAGCTCTTCTGTCATTTGGATAGAAGGTAACGTCAACTGTCAACTTTTTTTGGCACATTTTGACATTTTTTCACAATAATGGATTTAATCTCCTTGAATAGCTCTTGAAAAGTTAAGATAGGAATGTGCAATCCATTTTTCTCTAACTTGAATAGTTTGAGTTTTATAGCATGTCAAAGTTGCAAAAATGCCATATTTAAAACGCGATATCTTGATAACGGTTGAATTTAGGAACATTAGTTGTAGCACAATTTTTGTTCCAAATTGAAGAAAGAATTGAAATATCAATCAATATACAGGGGGTTCCATTTAAAAAAATCATACTTTTTCGTGCCATACTTTTGTGACGCACCCTGTATGTTTGAAAATATTTTTAAAATATGCATAAAGTCACATTCTACAACTTTTGTAAAAAACTTTTTTTTCTACTTTTGTAAATAACCACGCTAGGATTGCCCGACGCACTAATGAAGGACCCTGTATAATACTGTAACGATCTGGGCATTTGAAGTGGGTACAAATCGAGTTCCAAGATTCCGTTACAAACTTACATACAATTGAGCTCTTTTAGTTCGACAGCGTGTTTTTCAGTAGTGATTTTCAATTCACCAACTGTTTGACAAGCCAAAAGTCAGATAATTCAAGTAAACGACGATTTTGTTTAATTAAACAAGATCGATTACTTTTTAGCTCTTCATTTAATAATTGAAGTATTGTCATCGGCTCTTGACACTTGTGCAAAGTTTCGAATCAATCCAGGCATTTGAATTGGGTAAAAATCGAGTTCCAAGATTCCGTTCGGTGAATAGCTCCCTTTCTCATTAGCCTAGTTTACATCGATAACTCGTTTAGTTCGGTCCGATAGGACCAAGCTGGTGGGGATAGTACGGTAGGACCAATGCTTGCTTCCTGCCCGTTTACACCGTCTTGCAACGCGTGAACTAAATGTGTACGCCCGCAATTCGTCAAATGTCAAAAACAAGTCGAAATTATTCATCAACACAATTCGTAACCAAAAAAAACATGAGTAAGTACGCTCAGATTGCCTTAGAAACTCAGAACCAACAAAATTCACAATAATAACAATCAACATAACCTCATAATTTTGATCCAGATCGAACCAAAGATAGTTCGGTACACTTGCTGGCGAGATTGGCGGCTGGATGTAGCTCCCGTGATCGATTTTTAAAATCAAGGCTCCCATGCACTAACCACAGTGTTGCCGTATCTCTGTCTGTAAAAGATGGGTTGCTCGGATTTTTAGGAAGAGTGGGGAGCAGGCTGATTGTTTATGTTTATGATGGGGTTATTTTGATCTTTCAAATTTGTGTCTTGCATCTTGCACTCACATCTCATCAGAATATTCATAAATACAATTAAATACCCAGCCTCCTTTCGCGATACCATTCCGTTTTGATCATAGGTCTATAATGGATAGTAAAATATAATTGTGCTGTTTTGTGAAAAATCATTTTCAACCATCAATGAAATTCTGAACCGACATTGCAAAAATCATCTAAGACCAAAATAACAAAGCATCCTCAGGCGAGTATTGTGCCGTGATTACTTCACCACAAGACTGGCAAGAAAAAACACATTTCAGGATATTCTTTTGTGTGAAACATATGGGACTTTTTTTTTATAAATTGCAGATCCAAAATTTGAATATCATCAAAAGATGGTGCATGTTCTATGTTCTATCCACTTATTAGTTGCAATTAGAATGGTTGCAGATCAAACATCATACACGGGGTGGGTCAAAAAATATAGAAATGGATGAAGGTAACAACAGTAAAGCACCTATCACTTATTTCAGAAAAATCCGTAAAATGTCGTGAAAAAAAGTTGTCTAGAATTAAAAGTTATGCCTGAATATTAAAGTTGTGACGTAGGTCCGGATTTTTTTTCTTTAAATCATCTTCAATTATCATTGCCTCAAGAAATTGTTTTTGTGATATTCACCTTGAACACAGACATAATTAAATTGATCAAAATCAAATCAGCTTCGTATAACTTTTTTCAAATTCAAGAATTTTTCTGAAATCCACTCAGATTTTTATTTTTTTAGGAAATCACAAAGTTCATCTTCGTTGCAATGCAACAATATTGAACAAAACTTGGAATTTCCGCAAAAGATCTTTTTAACATGGTAAACTATCAATAATCATAATGTAGGTAGGTATATACCAATAAACTATATCTTATACAAAGTGCAATTTTTGTATTTGATACCATTATACCTACCTGGAGTTTATAATTTAATACAGACCAAAATAATCTAGGGCGCTTTGTTTTGGTAATAAGGCAAAACTCTAGATTCTGTACACCTTTTCTTTATAACGTTTTGCTGTATTTTTTTAAATAAGCGTATAGGTAGGTATATTACTCTTGTAGAATTTTTATATTTTTTGACCTACCGTGTAGGATATTTGACTTACAACCATTCTAACTGCATCTGATAAGTTTATCGGCTATGCATCATCTTTTCGTGATATTTGAATATTGGTTTTGCAATTAATAAAAAAAAATCCCATATTATGTTTTACAAAAAAAATATCCTGAAATGTCTTTTTTATTGCCATTCTTGTGGTGAAGTAGTCACAATACTCGCCTGAGGATGCTTTAGTATTTTCGTCTTCAAAATGATTCTTGCAATGTCGGTTCAGGTTTTCATTCACAAACAGCACAATTATATTTTACTATCCATTATAGACCCATGATCAAAACGGTTTGGTATCGCGAAAGAATAAGGCTAGGTATTTAATTGTATTTATGAATATTCTGATGAGATGAAAGTGCAAGATGCAAGACAAATTTTAAACATCAAAATAACCCCATGAACATAAACATAAAGATACAGCCTCCCCGCCCTCCCTAACAGACTACAATTCACAATCCCAACTCCCAACAGTCCCAACTTTTACAGACAGAGATACGGCAACACTGTGGTTAGAGCATGAGCCATTTTAAAAATCGATGACGGGAGCTACATCCAGCCGCGAGTGTGAGAATAGCCTAGTTTATACCGACAACTTGGTCCGTGGACCAAGTACCAAATTTGGACTATATCCGAACCATATACTTATAAATACAATATACCGCGTGCGTCCCATAAGGCAAATGAGAGGGATTTCCCGCGAAGAAGTGAGAAGGAGAATACAGAAGAATCCCATAAGGCAATCCTTGGTTAGGATTTCGATGTACTACCCATGCGCGAAATACCATTTCCTATTGGCTCGGTTTCAAATTGTCACGACGGAGACGGACAAGGAGCTAGAGCCGGCTGAATTGAACGGGAACGTTGAAAAGACGCCATTACGCCGGTTACAGCAGATTCCTCTTACAAAACTATTGCGTCCCGAACTTGTCTATCCCGAGAGTTGATATCAACAGAGATACAGGGTGTCAAAGTTGAATTTTAATTCTTGATTTATTTGACTAACTTTCAAAATAATCAAATTATATTGATGAAATTTGGTATATGAGGGCTGTTTGACATGCAAAATTCATATCTGAGCACGGAATTGCTCTTACTTTTAGGGGACGCCAATAACACCTGTTTGTTTGTATGTTTAAGCAAGCCTTAAAACATTTTTATTCAAACAGAGGAATCATTTAGGACAAAACAGTTTAAATTAAGAATAATTTCATTGAATCCCCACAATACTGAAAATTACCGTGTATAACAGCGGTGCCTACTGCCTAGTGAAAGAAATTCCGTTGTTTTCCTTCCGACAAAATACGTTTTTTTTTCCACTGCCAAAAAAAACTTTTTTCCTTCATCAAATACAACACATAAAAGAACTTGAAAAAAATCAAACCCAAATATTATTTCAGAAACTAAATCAATAAACCTAATTTTGTTCAGATTCATATTTTGAAAAACTCACTATGGTCCTCAGACCTTATATTCAACCATTTTTTAACAAAGAATCATTGCAAATCACGTAAATGAGTTGTTAATGGATAACTAACAAAACAGCAAACAAAAATTAAAAATTATTTTTTCCAAATTGACCCGTTTTTTTTTTGGATAAAAAACACGTTTTTTTTTTTTTAAACACAAACGGTGTCAAAGTTCTATTTTAAGGTTTTCATCTTGCGTTGCGCGACAAATGATTTGAGTTTACAAATTTGAAATATTTAAATTAAAGATACAAAACATGTTTTGTCCACAATAAATATTAATAATAATAATGAGTGCTATAATAATGACCAAGAGGCCGATATGCCGATATATATCGGTATCGGCCAGGACATTATCGGTATCGGCTAAAAAAGTCATATCGGTCGATCACTACCAGTTATACATCAAAAATTGTACCTATAGATATTTCCATATAAGTACATACATTTTATAATAAGACTATATTATAAAATGGTACATATCATATGGATATTTCACTAAATTTAAACTTGAAAACTGAAAAGGTCTGGAACAGTTTGTCGAAGTGTCTCTGAGAAGTAAGTATAAAGTTAGAAAGTTTAGTAAGACCTATGAACTGTGTGATTGCACTACCGCACAGAAAATTACTATTTTCTTTTGATTCCTTGACGGGCAGCTCTAATAAGCGATTATCTCCCTTAAACGGTCAAATTTCTTGGAACCAATTTTTAATCTATGTTTTAACACATTTGTATATACTTTTATTTATAAGTATAATATGAACATTCGATGAAATTTTCTCTTAAGCGGGCACCTCCCATAAGCGAACAAAAAAGCTGGAACCGTGACTGCCCGCTTATGGGAGCTTTTGTTTTATTTATGTATATTATGGCATATTCTAGAAGCTTGATTGATGGATTTTACCCTTATTTCATTAGTGAAAAACATACTTATGAATACAAATATGGTGGAAACCAAGAAAGAGCTGTTTGATTTTCCAAATCTCCGTATTACTCCTTCTGTTACAAAACTAGAAGAACGCCGATATGGGTCTACTCTCTATCGTCTATTCACCTACCTCTGAATTAATCTCACTTGATTTAAGATATCTACCGCAAATACCTCGAACTGTTATAAATATGAGCGATAATAATGACAAAAACATTATACCTACCTAGGTACACAGAGTTTATAAAGTAAAACCTTACCAATCTCTGGTGATACCTATATTGCTTCAAAAACTATTAAGTAACTATAATATTTCAATGTATAATCGAGAACAAATCACGAAACTTATTCAAATCGTTTTTGAATCAATAATAAATAATATTTTGTAGGGATTTTGTTGCACAAAAATGTTAAATCTTATGCAATCTCACACCTAAACACAAAATCCTGCTCATAATATTTATCACCCACCCCACATGTGAATTCACGTCATTTTTTTTCGGAATCCCGCGAAAAATTTAAAAATACGTCGATAGAACAGCTGATATTAAGCATGCAGCACTGTTTCCGCCATGTTTCAGCCGGCGAATCACAATTCTCGAAAATCGATTCTGCGCATAATTCAATCTCCTAACCAAGGACAGACTTATGTGTAAAAGTATATGTCTGTTTCAACATCCTCGCGGGAGTCCCGACAAGCTGCCCGCGGTATATTGTATTTATAAGTATATGATCCGAACCAAATATTTGGTTCGAATGGTGTAAACAGTTGCGAACTAAGCTGGTCCGCTCTTGGTTCGGTACGTGCCAGACTCGCGTCTGGATGTAGCTCCCGTCATCGATTTTTAAAATGGCTCATGCTCTAACCACAGTGTTGCCGTATCTCTGTCTGTAAAAGTTGGGACTGTTGGGAGTTGGGATTGTAAATTGTAGTTTGTTAGGGAGGGCGGGGAGGCTGTATCTTTATGTTTATGTTCATGGGGTTATTTTGATGTTTAAAATTTGTGTCTTGCATCTTGCACTTACATCTCATCAGAATATTCATAAATACAATTAAATACCTAGCCTTATTCTTTCGCGATACCAATCCGTTTTGATCATGGGTCTATAATGGATAGTAAAATATAATTGTGCTGTTTGTGAATGAAAACCTGAACCGACATTGCAAGAATCATTTTGAAGACGAAAATACTAAAGCATCCTCAGGCGAGTATTGTGACTACTTCACCACAAGACTGGCAATAAAAAAGACATTTCAGGATATTTTTTTTGTAAAACATAATATGGGATTTTTTTTTATTAATTGCAAAACCAATATTCAAATATCACGAAAAGATGATGCATTGCCGATAAACTTATCAGATGCAGTTAGAATGGTTGTAAGTCAAATATCCTACACGGTAGGTCAAAAAATATAAAAATTCTACAAGAGTAATATACCTACCTATACGCTTATTTAAAAAAATACAGCAAAACGTTATAAAGAAAAGGTGTACAGAATCTAGAGTTTTGCCTTATTACCAAAACAAAGCGCCCTAGATTATTTTGGTCTGTATTAAATTATAAACTCCAGGTAGGTATAATGGTATCAAATACAAAAATTGCACTTTGTATAAGATATAGTTTATTGGTATATACCTACCTACATTATGATTATTGATAGTTTACCATGTTAAAAAGATCTTTTGCGGAAATTCAAAGTTTTATTCAATATTGTTGCATTGCAACGAAGATGAACTTTGTGATTTCCTAAAAAAATAAAAATCTGAGTGGATTTCAGAAAAATTCTTGAATTTGAAAAAAGTTATACGAAGCTGATTTGATTTTGATCAATTTAATTATGTTTGTGTTCAAGGTGAATATTACAAAAACAATTTCTTGAGGCAATGATAATTGAAGATGATTTAAAGAAAAAAAATCTGGACCTACGTCACAACTTTAATATTCAGGCATAACTTTTAATTCTAGACAACTTTTTTTCACGACATTTTACGGATTTTTCTGAAATAAGTGATAGGTGCTTTACTGTTGTTACCTTCATCCATTTCTATATTTTTTGACCCACCCCGTGTATGATGTTTGATCTGCAACCATTCTAATTGTAACTAATAAGTGGATAGAACATATAGAACATGCACCATCTTTTGATGATATTCAAATTTTGGATCTGCAATTTATAAAAAAAAAGTCCCATATGTTTCACACAAAAGAATATCCTGAAATGTGTTTTTTCTTGCCAGTCTTGTGGTGAAGTAATCACGGCACAATACTCGCCTGAGGATGCTTTGTTGTTTTCGTCTTAGATGATTTTTGCAATGTCGGTTCAGAATTTCATTGATGGTTGAAAATGATTTTTCACAAAACAGCACAATTATATTTTACTATCCATTATAGACCTATGATCAAAACGGAATGGTATCGCGATAGGAGGCTGGGTATTCAATTGTATTTATGAATATTCTGATGAGATGTAAGTGCAAGATGCAAGACACAAATTTGAAACATCAAAATAACCCCATCATAAACATAAACAATCAGCCTGCTCCCCACTCTTCCTAAAAATCCGAGCAACCCATCTTTTACAGACAGAGATACGGCAACACTGTGGTTAGTGCATGGGAGCCTTGATTTTAAAAATCGATCACGGGAGCTACATCCAGCCGCCAGTGACATTCTTGCCTAAATATCAGAAAGCCACCAGAGATGTTTCACTTCAAAAATTGATACAAGTTTCCTATTGTGACATCCTGGGAAAGCAGGCTCCCTTCCTACATCAGGCAGATTATGTTACTTAAGAAGGTGTATTACTAGATGGACGATTTAGTGACCGATACGATAAATGTTGATGTAATAAGAATAAGTATTGAGATTTATAGAGTGTATTCATGTTTTGTTGATTTCTTCTTTTTTTTCAAAGTCTGTTGTGATATTTTGCACTTAGTCTCTTTATAAGTTTTTATTTTTTTTCCAAGGAAAAGCCCGAATTATCATAAACAATAGTCGCTAATGTATGGACACAGAATAGGCGACGAGAAGCGACAAAACGTCAAAAATTGCATCGATTTAATGGGTAACGATTCTCTGACGTCACGTTTGAAGTATGGGACGATGGTCCTCCACTAGACACTGAGAGAACTATACTAATGTTCTACACTGTAAGAACAGTTGGTTTAAAAAGGTGGTAGTAATCTGAAACTCAATGAGGGTTTCATAATGATAAAGAGACTTGAACCATTTATCATATTGGTGATTATTAACAAACAAAATTCGTACGATATTGGTTTTCGAAATTTCCATTGTTGAACTGGGCGGATAAAATAATTACCTACTTTTTTTGGCTTTCTCTTTTCGAATTTCATCTCTTTTTTTCGGAGCAGTCAGTTTAATTTTTTCAAGTTATTGGTTCACATATAGGTGGTCTATTTAGTCAAATTTTTGTTACCTTGCATTTATCGAATAGTTGTAACATCCTGTATATTCTTTAAGTTGAGAATCCGCTTCCGTTTATTGTATTCTTTTTATATTTGTATACTCGAATATGGATAACGTTTAAATCATGTATATTTATTGTAAAAAAACTACAATATATATGATTTGTATTCTTTATTGAGATCTACTAAGTGATATAAAAACACCAAAAATAATGAATACAAAATATATCAATAAACAAACCTGATAAAATTTAATTTTCTTTGGAGATGAACAAGAAATGAACTTTTCTTCGAAATGACGTTTGCATAGCCTCTAATATGAAATCTGCATGGCACCTGCCTTGGAAAGCAAGTCGTCTCGATAACAAGCCTTCAATCATATTTCAGCCCTATTATTTATGAAAAAAAAACTATAGATTACTAGATCACCCTACACCCTATAATATAAAACAATTTGAACAAACCTCTACTCGGCTCTAGTAGTTTTTTAGATATACCTCCAATCCTATATTTTGTTTACTGAATTGAGGAAGGTGATCGTTTTGGATTTTTCTGGGTAGATGAACATCACAAAAAACAAAGATATAGATACTTTTTGAGTGAAAACGTCGATAAGATTGGGAAATATTCTCAATAACACGGAAGTAAACAGACTTTCTAATATAGGTTATGGGTGCATGAGTACTTACTGATCAGAGTCTTTGGGGAAAAAAAACATAGATATTCCATGACCGGTTCTGGTCCAACAGCCCCGAAAAGCACAAGAATTGCCTCTCGCCATATATCACGATTTCCTTTCACAGAAAAAAACACATAAATCAAAATGACGAAGAATATTCCAAATGATACTAAACAATCACCATCAGAGACCGGACTAAAAGACCGAACCGTCAGATGTCAGATGTTTGACGGTGGTCCCACATTTCCCCTTCCTTAAGATTATGGCAGGAACCGTTTTGTCGCTTCTGGTCGTCTCTGTGGTATGGATCTCAACCGTCACGAGCCTAAATATTTTTTAGACCTAGTTGCCTTCACCTACGAGAACTATTTTGGGATCGAAAAATTAATCTGAGCATAAATCTGATATCAGCAAGTCACCAGATCCAGGAAAATAATCTTTCTTAGGCATCCCCGTATTTGGTTTGGATTTAAAAAACGTATAGAAAGTATTTCTCACGTCTGCGGAAAGAATTTTAGCCTCTATAAAGAATTTATTTGGAGAGTTTTTACACAATAGATGTATCGAAACTACTAATCTTTTTTTGTCAGCAGATTGAGAATGTTTCTTTTTGAATCTTGAAGTTCATTCAGCTCATTCAACAGCAACGACACCGGAAAGAGATTCAGTCTCCTCTCGCGTTTCTTCCACATGGTTTTTCGCATTCACACCAACTGCACTATTGAAGCAAATCCCTCGTTGTCGAGCAGATATTACCTAAAAATGTCAGTTGATACTTTTTGAATCTGGAATAAGTAGATACAGAGATGAGGTTCTGGCGATAATTTCATACACCTTTCCTCATTTATTTCGTCGATTTAAGCTGACTTCACAGTTCAGCCATTTCTTGAAAGATTATTCTCGAGAAGAACTAAACAGTGGAAGCGTTCCTGGGTGCCGATTCTGGGACCGAAAGAAAGTGCATATCGAGAGAAGTAAACGGAGAAGTATATGGGGATGATCGTTTTCTTCTCTCTTTCGGTTCCAGAATCGGCACCCTGGTCGGAATACCTAAAAGCGCATAGGTGCTATGTCCACACCCATTTTTCGAAATTGAGACTATTGACACCACTGGATTCCTCATTACAGACCAAATGTGATTCACATTAGTTCAAAGTCCAATAAAAAATAATTATAAAGCATGAAAATGGTGCTAGAACCAAAAATCTCTGGTGCGTTTAGGTGCTATGTCCACATTTGCTTGTTGATTTTTGATTCTTATCTGCTAAACAAGTGTTTTTGGAGTCTTGATGGTTTTTGAAATATTTTTTTAGATTACCGAGTGCTCTCTTTGGTAATTAAAATCATGTATTTACTTCTTTTTCTTTTTTGTTTCTTCAAAAAATTTTTTTTTACATTTCTAAAATGTCTCCCCTGAACATTGAAGTATGATTTTAGCCCCAAAAACAAAAAAAAACTACTTAGCATGCAAGAAACAAAATTTTTTTTGCGACTCTCTACTAATTACAAAAATTGGACATAGCACCTTCAACTCAAGTTTTGGAAGACCATCATGATACACCCAACTGTGATGTTTCTATCAAGAAAAAATATCACCAGTAAAGGAATCGCCAGATTTTGATGTCTAAGCTAGCACAGTCATAACTCACTTTTTGATATTTGAACCGACGATTTGAAACTCTTTGCCTTTTTGGCAAAACAGTATACGTCGTGTCTTTTTTGAATAGAGAATGTTGCAACACATCTTCATTCTCTCATCTGCCATATCTACCGACTAGATAATGTGTTAATTTGACCTAAGATAATCAAAATTTGTGAATCTTTCCAACAGCGAGTTCATCATAAAATATCCACAACAATTCTCTCTAAAGCAGCCTTTTTATTAGAAACTGTAAAACCTACATTAAAAGTAAGACAAAAATAAATAATGCATTCAACCCAATCAATTAATTTTCAGTTGAAGATCCAAGCTCAATCGCCAGTAAGTGGAGAATGTGAGGTTTTTCTGAAATCCCGATAGCCATAAAAAAAGCTTACCAAGTGGGGATGTTTCGCGAACCAAACATCACAAAATGCTGTAGGCCTATGTAATAAGTGATACAACTATTAGGCCAATGACACACCTGGATACTGAATCTTGGATTCAGGTTATACATATACTTATATGGAACTGTTCACACGCGGCTGGACGTCAGATACAGTATCCGGATACAGAAAATCTGCGTCTTGCACCTTCAGCCGCCGGCGACGCCAATGTGTTCAAATGGAAGTATGAGATACAGTTGCCGCTATTTTGATTCTGAAATACCGTATCTCGCATACTGTATCTCAGATTCAGTATCCTCGTGTGTCACTGGCCTTAAGATAACCAGGCTATCAGGAATCAGTTGATTATACCTATATTCCGGTACTTTCACTTTTATTGTTTCCATTTTCTCTTATCTTATCTATCGGATGAAAAAAACATTTGCAATCATTGCAATCAGGCAGATAAGTTTATTATTTAGTACTTTCAGATATAGATATCGACACAATGATAATTTCCTTATTCGAAAGTGCTTTATAAAAAGTGGGGTCATCACGTCGGCTACCCCACCTATTTGCCAACCAATAAATCAGTTTAATTGCATAATAATTAACACTATGTCAGACTTACGAGAGGAATTCAAATATTCAACTATGTTTGATGGTTTTCAGTTACATATTCAATTTTGTTCGTTCTTGGAATAAAATCCGCCAAGAATGATCTGTGTTTTCGTTGGTTGAGATTATTGTTGTTATTATACTGACCTTGAACTATTATTCGTTGTTTTTTTTTCCGCTAGATGTCTGACAATAATAAAGACTAACAAATAACTTATTTTTATAAGATAAAACATAATACACAATACACAATATACAAAACATAATGTAACAAAACTTGATATTTTCAACTTAAAACAGGGAAGCCGCAGGATGGTGAATTACGAAATACATTTGACATTTTCTGAAATATAATTGACGATTTCCGAAATACAATTGACCAATCTGAAATACATTTGATGCTTTCCGAAATACAATTCATAAATCTGAATTACATTTGGCGCTTTCTGAAATAAAATTACCTAATCCGAAATACAATTGACTAATCTGAAATACAATCGATGCTCTATACAGTGTGACTTGTTTTCTGTTCACCACGAAAAAAAGTTTATTAATTGACCGATTTGGCGAGAGTTTCTTCTGAATTGTAATCTTGATAAACTCTATTTCCTCACCAACAATGACCTAGCTCCTACAAAATCCAAGGCCTACTTTGCCAGTTCTCAAGAGCAAAATTTTGAAAAACCACATTAGCGATTTTTTTAGAAAAAAATCTATGCACGCCACTTGAGTCGACATCCTTTAAAACGGGCCTATACCAAATTTTACTGAAAAAAAAAAATAGTTTTTCAATTTTTTTCTTATTCGGCGCCTGTGGTGAAATCACTTTGTAGAAAATATCGAATATAATTTTCAATATCCGCAAAATAATAATAATAAATAGCATCTATTTAGCAAAAGCTATACAATATACAATTCAAATATAAAAAATAAAAATAAAAATGAACAGCTGAGTGGTGGCGTAGTAAAATACATACATAATCAAATAGGTGTATAAAAAAAACAATGACGAAGTGGGGCGCAATAACTGATTTGTAGAAAAGAAGATTAATATGCATGCTAAGAGTTTCTACCAATCCTCTGCAAAAAGTACACCTTTCTTGACATCTTCGCTGCAACATGATCAGCATGTTGGTCGAATTTCAAATCTCCATCCATTATGACACCGAGGTATTTGAAAGCAGTCACCCTTTTCACTTGTTTTCCGTCAAGAACAAACTCAACTTTCCCTTTCCAATGGTCTGACCATGTGAGGAGTACCGAACACGATGAATCTGCATTCCTCCATATTTATTGCCATACTATAATTACAAAGCCATTCTTTGATGTTCAGCATATCTTCAACGTCATATCCAGAAATATATAGCATGTTACCTATCATCTGCGAAAAGTTTTATGGAACAGAACTCAATATGCTTGAAGATGTCATTAATATACAACGCGAACAGTTATGGCCCCAAAACTGTACCCTGAGGCACACCAACATTGATATTATTTGAAGTCGAGTATTTATTGTTAAATTAAACTTTAAGTGTTCGGCTAGAAAGGTAGGATGTCAGCCATCGGTGGATTGTATCTCTAAGATCAATTTTGTGGATCTTTCTTAGCAATAGTTCTCTGTTAATTGTTTCAAATGCCCGTTTCAAATCCAAGAAGATTGAGATAACGTATTTTCCCTTGTCAATATTTTCAATTTAGTCATTGCAGATATGTAGTAGCGCCGTTTCGTATGAATGATTCTGTCAAAATCCTGATTAATTGTCATTGATGATGTTGTTTATTTTGCAGTATTCCAGTATTTGGTCCTTAGCTGAAATCTCCAGTATTTTTTCGTATGGCGGCGAAGAATTTATTGGACGAAAATCTTTGATTTTAACAGCATTCGGCACCTTAGGGACCGACACCTCAAGGACCGGTGTTATCACGCAATTATGCGAGGATGTACCATAACAGAGAGAGAGCTGTTGATTACATCTAGAAATCTATTTCCAAATTTGTTGAATAGATCTTTCAGTATGTATGTTGATATTGCGTCCTCACATCCTCCCGTGTTTTTCATCCCTTTCACAATTGTATTTGAATTTTTCATTTCGATTGGCTTGGAAGTCTACAAAATTTTCCGATGTATTTATGGCACTTAATATACAGTGCGGCTCTAAAAGGTCCCCCCCCATTTTTTTTTTAGCACAAAAAATTTTGAAACTTGGCATTCTTTAATTGCTGTCGAAATACTACTTTTTGATGTTACTGACGTACTTTTAGTATTCAAGATGGCGGCTGGGCGCCATTTTGAAAAAAAAATTAAATGGAAATGGGGGTCGTGTGACACATCATTCGAAAGGTCTTATCGAGTAGATTATTGTGTGAAAATTTCATAGGATTAAACGCATCCGTGCGGATATGACAGCCTGCCAAACTTTAAGTCTTTAAAAATGTCGTATACATTAAGTTTCAATTTTTTAACGAGCTGACACATCAGATTCCGGAAAAATGATGGTGAACCTGAGCAAAACAGTACACGTTAACAAATAGGAATGCTGATACAAAGCGGATAAAGAATTTCAAGATGATAAAAAAAAATTGGAAAGCATTTATTAGCATCATAATACTAAAATCTAAATTAAGATAGAGATACAGTTTCCACACTACCTCGCCACAACATTAAAGTTTAACCAAATGTGAAAATCTTGAAACGATATGAGCCAGTTGTTTGATTATTGTGTTTAATTAGGAAGTGTTACAAAAATGCCTAATTCGCGTCCCCTCGCTGAAAAAATTGAAGCAATCTTTATTTATGGCGGCAATCGTACTTTCCAAGAGACGGAAAGAATCTTCAATGAGCGCTTCCCGGACAGTCCGATATGCAGAAAATATCTTCGCGAATTAGTGCGGAAATTTATCGAGACTGGTAGTGTTCAGAGCTTGAAGAATCAGGGACGACCATCTATTTCGGAAGATAAACAAATTGCAATCATTGGTGAGATGGTGGTAAATCCTGCAAAGTCGACTTCTCAGGTTGCAGACATCTGTGATACTTCGTCTCCTTCTGTGAAACGATTGCTGAAAAAAAAGAAATTTTATCCTTATAAATTTCAAATGGTGCACCAGTTGACTGAAGATGATCCTGACAGACGTGTGGAATTTTGAGAAATTATGACCGATAGAATAGGCCGAGAACCGGGATACGTTCAAAATATTTGTTTAAGTGACGAGTGTACTTTCTTTTTAAATGGCCGTGTACACAGGCAAAATGTTCGTATTTGGAGTGACGTAGATCCGCATGTTTTCAGGGAAACCGTCACGCAATATCCCGAAAAGGTTAACGTATGGGCTGGCATATTGGGAAACCATATTGTTGGTCCTGTTTTCATTCATGAAAATTTGACAGCGGACCTGTATTTGAACTTGTTAGATACTACAATAGAGCCTTTGATTGTACAAACACGTCAGAATAATCATGGCACCAATTTTTCAACAGGATGGTGCGCCTGCTCATTTCAGCAGAAATGTAAAGCAGTATTTGGACATAACTTACCCCTCGTTGGATTGGTCGTCGGGGTCCTAGCGAATGGCCTGCCAGGTCACCCGATTTAACATCATTGGACTTTTTTTATGGGGGTATTCAAAACAGAAAGTATATGCAACACAGCCAGACTCTCTTTTAGATTCACAGCAAAGAATTACTGCTTTTTGTCAAAATATTAATTTCGATACTTTCGAAAAAGCCCGTCAGGAGTTCTCAGACAGATTATTTCATTGTTTGGGGGTCAACGGAGGACATTTTCAACATTTTTTACAATAAAAATTGAAGTATGTTTTCTTTGTTTTTATTTCACGAATTTCTTTATCTTGTTAGTTTGACAGTCTGCCATATCCGCAGGGATGCGTTTAATCCTATGAAATTTTTACACAATAATCTACTCGATAAGACCTTTCGAATGATGTGTCACACGACCCCCCTTTCCATTTAAAAAAATGTACTAAAAGTACATCAAAAAGTAGTATTTCGACAGCAATTGAAGTATGCCAAGTTTCAAAATTTTTGGTGCACACATTAAAAAAAAAGAGGGGGGACCTTTTAGAGCCGCACTGTATAATCGGAATCGTGCTTTGGTTTTATAGACTTGACAATATCTTCAACACTTCGACCTACGGATGAGAGATACGATGTCATTTTTAGTTGCTTTATATTCATTCCATAATGTCACATCTTGATAAAAAACAGCGGCTTTGTACTCTGAGTCTCATTTTTTTCCGGTTTGATCCATTTATTTTGCATGTATTTTGGATTGTGGGTCTTCACAGTGTAAAAAGTAGATTTTTCCAAAGATGTTGTAATTGATGATATAAGACTTTACGCCATGATGTCTGTATCAGTAACCGTATTGTCCCAACCACAGTTCATCAACTCATTTTTGATTATTTCACTGTTATAAATTAACTTCTTACTTGTAAAATAGTTAAGGAACCGATTGTCTTTCTACTTCATCCAAAATAAGCCTGCATTTATTTGCATAAAAATCATCCCTACTATAATCGTAATTGAAGTCATAAGATGAGTAAAAGAAATGATAGGTTCAGTGAAGAAAATTGTGGCTCGATGGAAATTAATTTGATAATTTTTCATGACTAACGCTTTTGAAAACAGATCATTATTGAATTTTTATCTACGAAATAGTTACTACTTGATATTTTCTGGAGAAAATTGGTATACCCCCAAAAAAAAACGCTGATGTGATTTTTCAAAATTTTGCTCTTGAGAACTGGCAATGTAAGCTTTGGATTTTGTATGGACGAGGTCATTTTTGATGAGAAGAAAGAGTTTGTCAAGCTCTACAATTTAGAAAAAGTCGAGCCAAATCGGTCAATTGATTAACTTTTTTTTGGTCACACTGTATGTATCAATGTACACCCACTAAAGTTACTACTGAATTAATAAAACTTTATAGGTTCAGTTGCGATTGGAAAAAACGGGGGATCCTCAGTATGTTACAAAAACCTATAAGTACAGGCTGACCTGAAACCATGGAAATCAAAAATTTTGGGACGTTACGTTTCCGTATCATCTGAAAATAAACGAGACGTTCAAAAATTGTCAGACTCAATAAAATAGTGTATTTCATTTCTCAGACTACTTGTTTACATGTTGTCAAGTATATATTTCTAATAGTTCAGGAGATAGAAGGTTTTTTTGCTGTCCTCGTTTTTTCCGCTCACAACTGTACATACTTTGAAGTAGTAATAATTGTAATTACTAACTAATTGACATGATTTATCATTTTTGAAAAAATGCGCAAAGACGGATAAGATATTTTGAAGTACTTTCTACTTCATATCGATATAAAAGTTTGCACACAATAAGTGCTCATGTGCTTAGTTTAGTTTGATGTTCCAAAATGAAACCGCCAATGGAAGTTGCTTCGGCGGAAATTGGTGAGTTCCAATTTATTTACTTCAACGATGATTTAATAGGAATAGAGAACCGATTTCGGTACTTTCATGTGTAATAGATTGCTGCTCTCGCCTTCGGCTCGTGCTACAAACCTTCATACTCGTAGGAAATGAGTATCATTCCATGCGAGTTTTGCACTATACTTTTTCTACGACTCATAATTAATATCACTATTGTGTAATTAATATCGTTTGTTAATTTGTTTTGTTAAATTTCGCACTCGTTGCCATGGTAACGAGTAGGGAATGGTTTCATTTCCTACGGTTGCACAATGTGCTACGTTTCCTAATCGATGTCGATTGCACAATAGTGACATTCCTTGGCAATCGTAGAAAATAGTATATTGTACAACAAGTGGTGCTACCACCGTAGCGATGTTTCCTCTTGTCGTTTTTTTTTATTTTATTTTATTTTTTTTAAATAAAGTGTGGACTGTATTTAAATGATTTATTCAGCTCGCTATTGACTTTGACCGGCGGCTGGTTGTTGAAATATTATATTCACATGTTTTTTCAAAAAATCCTGTCAAAAAATCCTGGTAACCGCCAAAACACTTGAAATCATGGATAACTGTTCATATTGGATTTGTCACCAACTTCTGCACCGTTTCTCATATACAATATAAAACACCTACTAAACAACAAGCATGGAATGATACTCACACTGTAGGAAATTGAAACATCACCATGGCAACGAGTACGAAATGAGCATGAACTGGCACCTCCACCAAAACAAAAATTAACAAACTAGATTAATTACACAATAGTTATATCAATATTGATCAAGAATCGTAGGAAAAGTATATAGTAAAACTCGCATGGAATGACTCATTTCCTATGAAATGAGAATCATTCCATCCTTTTATAATATACCATTTTCTACGACTGTTAAGGAATGTCACTATTGTGCAATCGATATCGATTAGGAAACGTAGCACATTGTGCAACCGTAGGAAATGAAACCATTCCCTACTTGTTGCCAAGCAACCCGTGGGAAATGGTCAAGATCAGTATCCGAGAAAAAAATAATAATGAGAAGCGACAAAACTTTTCCCGCCAAAATGTCTAGGTGGTGGATGATGATATATGTCATAGGCTTCGTCAGTTGTTTATAAGTCCGAGTGTTCAATCAGTTTCGACTGTCGAATTTCACGATTACCATGGTTAACTTATGTAGTTCAGCGTTAGCCCCGGTCGATCAGTGGATCAATCATTTGTGGTTTGGGGTCCACTACTCTATTTACGTGAACATTTTGATAAAAGTGGAGCGTAAAAAAAATGTATTGCAGTATAACTTGAAAACAAATGAATATCGGATAAGAACATATTGGTTTTTTTACATTGTTTTCGCTTGTATAATACACTCCTGAAGTTGGTCCTCCCGACTAACCCTGTATACAGGATGTAAATTGAATATACTTGTAAAAACTTTAACTTGCAATGCGGAGAATAATAAGATATTTTTTGTACAACCTACACGTGAAGTCCACTTTTCAATGCATGCAAAGCAGGCGGAAAGTCGCTAATTTTGGCAGCCGAGCCTAAAAGTACTTTCGCGCCCGCGGGCGCAATAGTAGGTCGCTTATCAACGGTTCCTTGGATCCCAACGCCTCTGAATCTAATAACCATGTGACAGTCTAGTATTCTAAAAGAAACTTATCACGTGCCAATCTCGGTGACAATGGATGCGCACCACAAAAGAATACAGGAACACACCTATTGTAACCATGAATACCATGATTTCCAGTTGTCACTCGTTAGTCGTCAGTTGTCTGACTTGTCAGCCGTGTAGTGCAGTGTATCGGATCGACTATTAATTTTTGATTTTCATAATTATTCAAATGATTACAAACTAGTTGTACAAAAAGCACTGTTTGCATCACGGACGAAAGGTGATTTTGACTCGGCTAACATCTGCCCTCGCTTCGCTCGTGCTGCTACTAATACCCTCGTCAAAATCATCTACTTTCCGGCCTTGATACAAAATGTACTATTATCGCCACTGCCATGGATCACCAAGGGAAATAACAATTAATACTCATATCTATCACTTTTCTGTCATCAAATATTTTCTTTCCCTTGGTTTTTGACTGATGTGAACTTAGCAACGAAAAGCCAGCAACGAATTTGACGAAAATTCCCGAACGACCAGTGGCGTCGGCTTCAATTTATTATTATCTCTGAACAACGACAGACGATTTGCTTTATTTCTATCGCCGTATTTTGTAAATTGATACCAATGCCCATACCCAGCCTCAAAGGAATGATTGGATTGGTTTTCTGATACAAAAAAATATAGTCAAGTCACAAAAAAGTTCATAACGCAAAGGTAGTATACCTTTTCTTAGTATAGTATAGTATAACCTTTGATTTGGTGAATTTGCAGAACTAAAAAAAATTACGAAACCACCTGTTATATATTTCATATCATATTTCGTATCATACTTTATGATAATTAGAATTACCTTTAACCTGTAACATTTCATGTCAGTCAGAAAATAGAAAGTCATTATATCAAAAGCATCAAAAGCTCCATTAATTATTTCAAATATCAATCACATACATAAAAATTTTGGCGACGAGGATTTTGAAAACAAATAGACAGGAAAGCCACAGAAAAAGAAACGCAGAAGACAGGATCACAAGTGTTCGAAATGTCAGAAAATCAAGGAAATTTTTCTCAGCTGATAGAAGCTCTCACTGGATTGGTCAATAATCTTCAAACTCAACAACAAGTGAGTAATTCTATAGAGATTAAGGATGTTCTGAAGAATCAAAGCATAAATTTTGAATCTTTTGACGTGATGTCAGAAAATTTTGACAGCTATCATCAACGTTTTGAAAATTTCTTCAAATTGAAAGGAGTCGTAATAGAAAACGATGTGGATACAGATGAAGCTAAAGTAATGATTTTAATTAATTGTCTAGGTAGTAGACACTACAAAATTTTGTCTAGTTTAACTTCACCAGATTTACCTGCCACAAAATCCTATCAAGAACTTATATTTCTATTGAAAAATCATCTAGCTCCTAAACGGAATGTTCTAGCTGAACAACATAAGTTTTTCACTAGAATCCAGATACCAGCCGAATCAATTTCATCATATATTGCAGATTTGAAGGAAATTATCAAATCCTGCGATTTCAAAACTGAATGCCAGAACCCGAATTGCTGAAAATCCATGATCAATCTTCTATTAGCACAGTTTATTCGGGGATTATCAGATAACGATATACGTGGAAAGCTATTACAAAAATCAGATATTTCGTTTGATAAAGCTTTACAGACTGCATTGGCTATTGAGACATCGAAAATACAGAACCGAGAAATCTACCAGAACGCTGCTACATCACATATCAATCAAGTAAATACAAATGAAGGCTCAAGACGAAGAAACAGAAGTTCAACAAAAATATCCGGACACAATACAAACGCCAATTTTCAATCCAGAAGAAAGAAGCATGTGTATCTACAGAAGATTGGATTATCTGGTCTATGTTTACATTGTGGTCGAAACAATCATCAAACTGGAAAATGTACAAGCATTTCTAAACAGAATTGTAATCAATGCAAGAAAAAAGGTCACATTGCTAAGGTATGCATCTCTAGTTTACTTCAAAAATCTAACAATTATTCAACTTCAAATATTGATATTTATACAGAAGAAACTGAAAGTGATGACATATCTATCAATCAATCAATCGACGTATTTTCTGAAAACTCTGCTGCTGTCTTTGAACCAAAAATGATGATCCACTTGAAAATTAAAAACAAAGAATTCAAGTTTGAATGTGATACGAGCAGTCCAGTTTCAATAATTTCACAGATTGATTTCGAGAAATTGAGGTTCAATTCACCTTTGAAGAAGACAAATGTTCGATTCAGGTCATATACCAAACATATTTTCAAACCTTTAGGTTATGTTCAAGTACCTATTAGTTTCAAGAACAATACATTCATTGGAGACTTGTACGTGGTTCCTAATTATGGTAGTGCAATTATTGGACGAAGATGGGTTCGAGCGTTGAATATCAATACTTACGATATTGATTCTATCTCTTCCAATCCAGAACTTGAAGAAATAATGAGTCAATCAACCAGAAGTCGGAAAAATTCCAGAATTTCAATGTTCGTTACTCCTGAAACCCAATAGCAAACCTATGTTTCTGAAGCCTGAAAGAATTCCATACACACTTACAGATGAAGTAGATCGAGAATTGGATTCTCTGGAGCAAGAAGGCATTATCGAAAAGATGGATCACTCAAAATGGGGAACTCCATTAGTGATTGTACCAAAAACTAATGGTAAGATTAGACTTTGTGCCGATCATAAAGTAACAGTTAATTCTCAGTTACAAGACAATCGATATCCTATTCCAAAAATTGAAGATATATTCAATAAAATGCAACATGGTAGATTCTTTTGCACTCTAGATGTGTATAAAGCGTATCTGCATCTTCCAGTCGATGAACAAAGTGCCAAAATTCAAGCAATTTCCACACATAGAGGAACATATTTGGCAAAAAGATTATTTTTTGGAATTAAAACAGCTCCCAATGAGTTTCATAAGATGATTGATCAAATTTTTCACGATCTTGATGGTACCGTTGCATATTTTGATGACATTCTGGTACAAGGATCTACTTTAGTTGAATGTAGACACAGACTGGTCAAAGTTCTTAAAAAACTCAGGAAATATAATCTTCACTTGAATCAAAAAAAATGCAAGTTCTTTGAAAAAAAATTTAAATATTTAGGACATACAATTTTAGAAAAAGGCTAAGAAAAATCAAGTGATAAAATTCAAGCAATACAAGATGCCCCCATACCTCAAAACATTGAACAAGTACAACAATTTTTGGGATTAGTAATGTACTATTCAAAATTCATCCCCCAGGCTTCAAATATTCTACAACCATTAAATAGTCTTCTTCGGAAAAATCTAAAATTCAAATGGACTAAACCTTGTGAAGATGCACTGGAAAAACTCATCCATGCTCTAAGAGACCTGATTATAATAAAGAAGGAAAGAGACTCAATGTCTCGGTCTCAGTCGATGAAACTATATTGGGTGACCCAGGTTTCGCCTGTTAGGGCATCATCAGACTGCTAAAAACACACGGACGACCAATTATATAGAAATGTAAAACACATGTCAATGACGTTCAAATGTTCTGTGCAATATTCTCGGTAGTCAATCCGTTTTTACTTCTATTTGTTTTATGTTAATTTTAGTCATTTGACATGTGTTTTACATTTTTATATAATTGGTCGTCCGTGTGTTTTTAGCAGTCTGATGATGACCTAAGAGGCGAAACCCGGGTCACCCAATATAGTTTTATCGACTGAGACCGAGACATTGAGTTTCTTTTCCTCTTTATTGTGAAGATGCGTTCCAGAAAGCAAAATCTGAAATTTCTAGCAACCGGGTGCTTATGCCGTTTTCTCCTGAACTTCCAGTTTTACTTGCAACAGATGCCAGTCCATATGGATTATCAGCAGTTCTGTACCATACATTACCCGATGGTACGGAAAGACCAGTACTGTTTATTTCAAGATCTCTTACAAAAGCTGAGATGAATTATAGTCAATTAGATCAAGAAGCTACAGCCGTATATTGGGCTTTCAAAAAACTATTCGCATATGTTTTTGGAAGAAAATTCATTCTTGTCATCGATAATAACCCATTAACGATGATATTCAATCCTTCAAAACAACTACCAGTCTTATCATCTACAAGAATGTTGAGATATGCTCATTTTCTTTCTGGATTTGATTACAGCATAGAACATAGGAAAGCAACTGATCACGTTAATGTGGATTATTTTTCCAGGAATCCAATCAAATTACCCAACAGTCAAGATAATATTGTTGATGATGAGTTCGTGCAAAATGTGGATGTTATAGCAAACATTTCAAATGATTGTTTAGATTCAAAAACAAAGAGACTATACAAGATCCAGAATTATTCAAACTTCAAGAAGACCTTTTATCTGGCCGAATCCGGGATCCAGAGTTATCAATTCAAGACAGAATCATTTCAGAGGCCCAAGAGTCATAATTCCGAGAACACTACAATTTATTATGCTTCAAGAACTCCACAGCACACACATTGGTATCGTAAAAATGAAAAGCTTAGCTAGAAATTACTGTTATTGGAAAGGAATCGATAGAGATATCGAAACTTTGGTGAAAAGTTGTATTCCATGTTGAAGTATCAAGAAAAATCCTACCAAGGCACCAATTCATTTTTGGGAAAAACCTACAAGAAATTGGCAACGTGTCCATATCGACTATGCCGGACCTTTTATGAATCATTATTTTTTATAGTAGTTGTCCAGGAATGCACCATTCACCATTGGATCAATTCATCATCTTCGAGAAATATACAGTCGACATGGCCTACCAGAGATACTTGTCAGTGACAATGCTTCAATATTCAAGTCTATGGAATTAAGTCAATCTTGTCAAAGAAACGGTATTCAACAAAAATTCATTGCTCCAGGTCATCCAGCAACGAATGGTCAAGCTGAAAGATATTGTCAAACCATGAAAAATGAGCTGAAGTGCATGGCCAACGAACCTGGATCTCTTCATGAGAAATTGCACACATTTTTATTGAGATATCGGATTACACCATTGAGTTGCGGGAAAACTCCTGCTGAAATTCTTTTTGGAAGAAACCTACGAACAAAATTGGACATAATCAAAACCATACCAGATACCAGAAATATGACTAGACAACCTGAATTTCATAAGTCTTACCCAGTTGGAACAAGAATCATGTCCAGGAACTACCAGAATTCTATTTTATGGAAATTTGGAACAGTTCTCAAACGCCTTGGAAGAAATCACTACCTAGTAGAATTGGATGATGGATATACTATAAAACGACATTTCAATCAGATTAGACCTTGTTAAGTTGGAAAGACACCTATCTCACCTACCTCATCCACCAGTATATTGACAACTCCGCAAAGAAGTGATAGCAAACTATCCTCAAGAAAGGTTACATTTGCTGATGATGTACAGTTATGTCCAGAACCACGGAGAATCAATCAGTTGGGAGGAAAACAATCAACTGAGACACCAGTGAACGATACTGATTTGAATCGATCAGAATCCAACTCGGAAACACAACCTCTAGTTTCCTGTTCGGAACCATCATCTTCAAATATGATACCAGTTTCTGAACCTGAACGATGTTTTGTCAATCCAACTCCTGATTCCTCAACTTCTCCTATGTCAGAGTCAACTGTGGAGTCAGAACCAGTGCTTCGTCGATCCACGAGAGTCAGAAAACCGGTTCAACGTTTAAATTTATAATTATTTGTTTCCTGTGAACTTAAATTTGCGGCGGAGAATTGTTATATATTTCATATCATATTTTGTATCATACTTTATGATAATTAGATTCACCTTTAACCTGTAACATTTCATGTCAGTCAGAAAATAGAAAGTCATTATATCAAAAGCATCAGAAGCTCTATTAATTATTTCAAATATCAATCACATACATAACACCACCCCAAATCAACCATGCATGAACTGGGCGCTATCTCCAAAAAAACTCAATTGGAAAAAAAAGTTAATTGGAAAAATTTGCTTATCTATTCATTATGAACAGCTTTTATACAAGCCAACTTGCTGTAAATAAGATTTTTTGGAAATCACTCCAAACGGCTCATTGAAGGGACGCTAAGTCGGGAAATAATAGAGTTATGGAAAAAAATAATAGGGAAATGTTATAGAGAATGTTCTTATGCACATAAGAATTTCCGATTTTGCTGATTTTACACTCGGAAGACAGTCGCTGACAAACCCTGAAAAAATCAGCTTTTCCGTTTTTTTTTTCAAATGACAATTTTATTGGACTACTAGTTTAGAAAAACATTTCAGGCATTTTTTCTACTATTGGCCTATACGTCTTATTTTTGTTAAACAGCATCAAAAATCCTCCTGTATCGAACTTCAGAATATCTCATTATTTTTATTCTGGGCCCGGACTGTAAGTATTATTCATCGGCGTTGCCCCGCGTTTGACAGCTTCCATCGTATCCAATATAACTTGGTTGAAAACGATGAAAATTGTCAATAATTTCAATTTCAAAGCCAAAAATGTGTTCCCATTGAATCATTAGGCGGATGTTGGCGTTATCCAGCCCAAGCAACACAAAATAGTTGAATAGACGTCTATTTTTTGTCTATATCACCAGTCTATTGATGGTCTAATATCTATACTTCTAATAAAGGTTAAAATTTCCGCCTCATAAAAGTTTATCTATACTATACGCTTATACTTATTATAGACGGTTATGAATCACGTTCAATAAACATACTAATAAACATATTAAACGTGAATTAAACGAATATCATGTAACATAAATGAAAATTTATGGAGGTAGTTTAATTTCAATGTTTATTTAACGATAATTAGACAATAATAGACAACACGTGTTGAGCGTAAATGAAAGTTTATTTCATGAATATATCAAAATACATCATATTTATAAACCTTTTACTTATTCGATGATTCGAATCGTTGTTTTGACAACTTTAGCCAGTCCTGGCACGCCTGCCCGATAATCTTGTCCGTTCCTTTGGGTTTGAAAGAGAGTTTAGCAGCCTCTGTAAAAATAATAAAAATAAGTTTATCATGATTCAATTTAAATATTTTCAAACATCCATTAGTATTATTTTTAGTGTAGGCTGTGTGTTGATTGAATAAAGTGGCTTGAAAGAGCATGGATTAAAAATAATTGTAATAATAATTCACACAACTGAATACTAGAACAAATTTCTCCACAAAAACCGCCTGTAGATTATTGAATATACATCCCAACTCACAATAATAATCACTATTCATACTTACAGTTTGTTATAACAATATTAACAGCAATCACAGCTCTCTTCACACTATTCATACTTACAGTTTGTTATTACAATATTAACAGCAATCACAGCTCTCTTCACATTAATAATCACACTAAAACCACTGAATATTACTGAACAACCAAAGCCGGCCGGTGTTTCGATAAGT
Organism: Orchestes rusci; assembly: GCA_958502075.1. Classification (NCBI taxonomy): domain Eukaryota; kingdom Metazoa; phylum Arthropoda; class Insecta; order Coleoptera; family Curculionidae; genus Orchestes; species Orchestes rusci. Next base: position 40,007,755 of record OY293304.1, read on the forward strand.
AATGGCCGACTGCCCGAATGCCCATCCACATCCCACATCCTCCTATTACTGACAATGCCTCGCACAGAAAAGTAGCACCTGCAGAGAATAGAGCTTTTCCATGTGACGTCACGACAAATGTCGACTGTCAAAAAACAGCTGATTGGGGTCTTAGTTCTCATGGCATTTATATGTAAATTAGATGAGATTTATTAAATTGGACGTTTTATAGTTTGATTTGAGTGGCCTTTTGGAGATATTTTTGATATTAAGTGTTTTGGGTTGACCGTACCCAATTAGTGTGTTTGTATCCGCAAATAAAATTGTGAAAATGACTCGTTCTTGTGCCGTGTATGGGTGTTCTAATAGGAGCAATCGGGAAAAGAATAAGAGATTCTTTGGTTTTCCCGGCATAAAAGACAGGAGAGGTCGTAAATTACCGGAGGGTGAAAATAGAAGAACCCTTTGGCTAAAGGCAATTCATCGCGAAGACTTAACGGAGGAAAAGTTACGATATGCAACTGTATGTTCAGACCATTTCATAACAGGTAAGAAGAACAGGTCAAATCGACGTGTTATTTTTATTTTATTTTACAAATTCGACGGTAATTCTCAGTTTACAAAATAATTATTCTCTATTAGTTATGTTAATTGCCTATGTAATGTGAAAAGTACTGATAAGTGCATGTTTTATAGGCTACCCATCTCCAGAGGGTAAAGTAAACCATCCGGATTATGTTCCAACCCAGAAGCTGGGTTATGTAACAAGCTCCTTAGTGCAGACTACCGCTGTTGATAGATACAACAGGACAACGAAAAGGCTGCGAAGGAGCAGTGTACAGGTAAATATGAGTTATCATGTTTAAAACTAAGAAAAGATCTTTAAAACATAAAATACGTAATGAAATTTACACTCATCTGCTACTAACGAATTATTTTTACATTTTTTTATAAAGTAGGTACAATTTTTTTTTTACTTTTTAGCAGAGAACATTTTTTTGAATGTTATCGCATTTTTTTATTGTTTGTTTATCTATTCAGGAAGAAAAGACTCACAAGTCTTGTGACGAAAACACGGACAATCCCGAACCAGAAAATGCAGGTCCACAAGATGAGACTGTATATAGAGAGGAAGAAGCAGCAGTTACTGGCCCATTGTACCTTGAAAAGTCTGTACAGACAGACACAACTGATGAAGACATCTTGCTTCATAAAGAATTATATGAGCTCCGTCAGTTGGTCGAAGACTACAAACTCTCGATTGAAACTTTTCGGCACAATGGTAAAAAAACTCTTTATTTCACTGGAGTACCGAGTTTTGCTGCCTTAAATAGCATATTTTCAATCCTGGTAGAGCCATTTATCAATATAACTCCTCAAACAATTATAAAAGATAAATTTACACATTTTCTAATTACGCTGATAAAATTAAGACTGAATTTAGATTTTACTTTATTGGCCCATTTGTTCCATGTAAGTCTGCAAACTGTGTCAAGAATTTTTAGCGCTACAATTAGGATAATGTACATTAGGTTTAGAAAACTAATTATCTGGCCCTCAAGGGAGCAAAATGTACAAAGTACACCCCAGTGCTTCAAGGAAGCTTTTGGAAACAAAGTTACTGTCATAATTGACTGTTTTGAGATACAAATAGAAAAGTCAAGAAACCTTGAAGCACAGAGTTCTACTTGGTCCTCATATAAGGCTCATAATACTGTGAAAGTATTAATTGGGATAACTCCTGCAGGATCCATTTCATTTATTTCGCAGGGATACGGTGGGCGCATAAGCGACAAAAAAATAACTGAAGGTTGCGGAATTTTGGATAATTTACAGCCCGATGATGTGGTTTTAGCCGATCGAGGCTTTTTGATCAGTGAAAGTGTTGGATTGAGAATGGCAAAAGTAAAGGTGCCAGCATTTTTAAAAGGGAAAAAACAGTTGGATCCTCAAGAAATTCAGGAGACTAGAAACATAGCACGGGTTAGAATCCACGTAGAAAGAGTGATAGGTGTTTTGAAACAAAAATTTAAAATTCTACACAATATAATGCCTATTTACCTGATTAAAAAAAGAACTAGAGATGTTGCCGTTATCGATCAAATTTTAACGGTTTGTGCAGTTCTTGTAAATTTGTGCCCTCCTATTGTTCCTAGTGATTAGACCAATAAAGAATAAGTATACGACTAATTAAATTTTTTTTATTTACAATGATCACAAAACCATTTTTTTGGAATCTTTCCCAAGCCTACACATTCAACGTGATACCATTTCACAGTACACTTTTTGTTAGCACATAAAATCATTTGTCGTCCATCATCAGGAATTTGACAAGAACACCATAATTCCGCAGTCTGGAAATAGAAATGTGTGTATTTAGTATATGAATCTAGTTAGAAATAAGTTGTTTCGTTTACCTTTTCTGTAGATTTTGCATTATCGCAAGGTGGAACATCACTACTTGTGCAAGACTTCTCTTTTCTGGTGTAATATTTGCCTATAATCTCTGGCAATATTACTTTTTCATGGAAAATTCGGGCCTCCTCAACTTTTTCCAACCAAAAACTTTCCGAAAAATAGATCATTTCCATAAAAATATCTTTTTTACTCCAAACTACGAACCAACATCTATGGTAGTTCGTAATGGCCATTTGCATTTGGGTTTGAAAATAATACGCGTGTTTCCTGTTGAGAATAGGCCCTTGTATCCCATCTTTAACAATACACCCTTTTTTCGCCTCAATCAGTTCCGATATCGATGTATCCTTAGCGCAGTAAGGACATTTCACTTCTACGCAACATGTACCACACTCTTCACATTCTAACAGAGCATCTGGGGTTGCAGCACAAAAAGGATATTCTCTGTTTAAAAACATACCACAACGAACCAATTTACAATTATTGTGGATGTTTTTATGGTGTGTTTCAAATGTTTGGAGCGCATCTTTCTCGTGTTGGCACCCGTAAATACCTAAAATAAGATAATGTCAAGTATGTACTATTCATAATAAATTTACTTATACTTTATACCTGCTCGGAACACTGCTTTATGTAAGTGAGGATAGCATATCCTCTTGAGCAATGAAAGTGAAGGTTTTTCGACCTTTGTGCCACAGACCGCTCGAAAATTGGAAGCAGTAACTCTTCCTGCCCTGAGTGAGAACCACAATTTGCTTTTAGTTTGATCCTGCGTAGCCTTTTCGACCTTACGAATCATTTCTTCGGACACATCCATGGGAATAACTTGAGCCACAGTTTGAAGTTCCTCAATTGTCCGGGTTGTCATATTTTCGTCAAAATGATCAAGATATGAAGGCCAGGTTTCACTTGATGGTTTCTCTAGTAAAACATGTAATACACATGTTGTTCCACTATTTTTATATGCCTCCAAAAATTCCTCCACATTCACATCCGGTATTTCAGGCATTATCTCTTCTTCAATCGGAATAGAAATGTCTTCTTTCACAAATGGTTGAAGTAAGTTCTCGGGTAGGCCGAACTCAATATCCATTATCTTTTTATGGAAATTTTTCTTCGATTTTGGCCCTATCCAATAAGCAAGAACATCAGTCACAGATTCTTCTTGTTTGCTAGCATATTCTAAAGCAAATAACACGGCAGCTACATGCGTACAGGCCTCTCCTAAGCCAGCAACACAATCGCAATGAGAATGTAAAATCTCCCCATTGCTTGATAGCGAGAGCCATATATTTAGGCTTGGGCTGTTAATTTTTTGTGAGTGCATTACCTGCAAATTTCCTTGCTTATCAACTATAAATTATACGTGTCTAATCTTACCTTGCCAATAACAAAAAATAAATTATTAATTTCAAGAGCTTTTATGTCTTCTATCCACCGGGACGCAAATTGCGTGAAAGCATCTAAACTCTTATAAGCCCGGATTTCAGCTTGTGTGGCAGGACTGACTCTGAATATCAGAAAATTCGTAATTGCCTCTGATGTAATCCGTGGCAATTCATCTAGTGGCAAAATGAAGTTTTTCTGATCCATGGAATATGGGTCAATACCTCCTAATATTGCACATTTTGCTGCATATCTCTGTTTTTCTTCATTGCCAAGGTGACGAGCATAAGCACTCAGATTACCGAACATGATCGCAATAATAATATTATTGAAATCTGCCTAAACACTCCGAAAAATTCCTTGAACACTGCAGCACTTCTAAAACTGAATAAAATGACTACTTTTATAAAGCTCCCCACCTCAATTGATACATACTATTATTTTTCTTCTTTTGTTCAAAGTAACTTATGTCTCAATATAATATAATAATACGTCCAATTCACTTCACACAATACAAAAAGCCCGAAAATACAAAACTCTCCATATACAATAGCACAAAACAAGACCCCGATCAGCTGTTCAGTGATGGATGTCATACGTCAATCGTGTCAGACTTGGAAATGCCTAATTTCGCTTGCGTCTTTTGCCACCGTTGCCAATACTTTGCATGAGAATCAGTGATTTAAAGATGCTGAAGATGCAAGTAATGTCAATAAAGAAAACTCAGACAGCGAGTCTAGCCGATATGATAATCCTCGAAATAGTTCGCAATTGACAATAATTTTCCTTCTTCAATTTGTAACTACAAGTACAAGATCAATAATAATCTTGTGGACAAGTATTTGATTATATTCCAATTAGGAAGATCGGCAGCACTGCGCGCGTAGTAATATCACCATGCACGTGACAAGTTGATCTGCGCTTGTGTTGATATTGTTATGGTTTTGTTTTTTATGACGGCTTCCGGGAAAAAAAACGGCGGAAAAAACTCAGGGACTAACAAATAATAATACGTAAAATGCAAGTTTTTTTGTAAGATCTTAGAGATTCCACCGACGTATATTGGGTATACGTCGATAAATTGTCGTTTTTTTGATTATAAAGTCATACCCACTACCTCTACCTATACCTATATCATTTTCAATTGAATTGATTTTCAACTATATACCTACCTACTTACCTACGAGCCGTGCCAATGATACATTTCAAGTATTGGGGAGATTAAGCCAAATTCATATAATTTATAAGAAATAGGTACTACCTACAATAACAGTGGGTAGTACAGAACAAAGGTTTGATCAACGTATTTTAGAAACGATATCCTTAGTTCAGTTGAGGCGCAGCTTTTCTATATGCATTTTGTCCTTTGATAAAAATACAAACGCAGTTTATTTAACAGGATTTTTAAATATTCAAGGACACGATCAATTCTAGAATTGTTGCATGTAGGTATAACATGCATGTTTTTTATCAATGTTTTCCTAATAAATCAATTTTTTGGTTGATCTTTGTCAAACGCAAGGCTGTTTTCCTTTATTTGCCAACATAATCTAGAAATGGACAAAATTCATTTAGAAAATCTGCTCCACAGTTGTTTCTGGTGTAGCAAGTTTCCGCTATAGAAAACACAGTTTTGATGTATTTATTTGAAGTCACTACACACACGGTCTACAACACCACAAATATTTATGTTCACAATCACAGCTTATCAAAATCTGAACTAAACCAACTAGATTAACTAGACTCAAATGACGTATCTCATTATAAACCCTTGCCAGGATTGAAAGAACATTCCAGTGATTTGTAGAAAAGCGAAGAATATTCGACGCCATCTAGCCTCGCTAGAATGTATCAGAAGTCAATCGATTCGGCGCCTTCTAGCCTCGCTAGAATGTATCAGAAGTCAATCGATTCGGCGCCTTCACCATTCACTGATCAATGTTTCGTCACATTGCCCCCTTCTCAAGGCCAATTTGTCCCGAATTGCCCTTATGTCGGTATCGGAAACTGTCCCCAAACCGGCAGTGTGATGTTTGGTGGAAATAACAGTCCACTGTCCTTTGGTTCGTCCTCCGGGAGGGATAGCAGCACACCATGATGTCGATGCCACTCCCCTTGGAAATTACCTCCAGCATGCTTCTCACCACTCGCCAGTCCACTCGGTCATTAGTTATCTTCGGAATTGCCAAATGAGTCAGGTCCTGTGACTGCATCAATTCTCGAAGATGACTGAGGGCTTTCCAAACATCACTGTAGGTGGTCAAATGTTATGGAAGTTTCTTCGTCACAAGGTAGAGCAGGTGTCGTGTCTAATCCGTGATTTGCAGCGGCTTCCCCACCTCTGGCTTTTGTCGTCGCAGATGGTCCAATCGTCCGAATTTTCGTTTGAAAGCTGCAGCAAGTCCACTCCTCATACTGAGGTCTTCATTGACCCAGTGAGCCAACCAGTATTCGGCCGGTGCTTCGAACAAATCCAGCTGCCTATCCTGAACAATGCCATTCTCGACTTTCCGGCCATTGGAGTATAGAGACATGAAAGTCTCCAGTGACATGTCTTCCTCGGGTGACCTGATCTGCCTCACTTCGGAGTCCAGATCGTCGTGGTTCCCAGCATACGCATGAAGTGAACAACCCTCGGTTTTCCTCGTGGTGGCTTTCGAATCCAGTGGACGACGTCATTGATTCGCTCCTGAATCTCATACGGGCCCTCCCAAGAACTATGTAGTTTTGGGGAGAATCCACGTCGCCTTTGTGGGTTGTGGGCGACCCAAATGTCGATTGATGGTTCGGTTCATTCGCTCCACCATGACATCCGATTGTGGGTGCAACGCCGTTGTCTTTGTATTCTTGATCTTCAAGACATCGCAGACATCTGGATCTGGGACATAACTGCACCAAGTCCTACATTGCTGGCATCTGTATCCAGGATGAAGTTCTCCTCAGGTAGTGGGAAGCCTAGGATGGGCGCGCTGTCAAGTGCCCTTTTGAGTGTGTCAGAGGTTTCCTGACAATCCTCGTCCCAGTGAAAGCGTCTCTGTGCCTCTGTGAGCCTGTGGAGAGGCCGGGCGATGTTTGCAAATCCCTGGACATAACGCCGGTTACGTGCACAGACCCAGGAAACTTCTAAGCTCGTGGAGGTTCTTCGGTACTGGCCACTCCTCAACTGCCTCCACCTTCTGCTGGTCAACGGCAACTACCTCAGCCGACACTATATGACCCAGGTATTGTACTTATAAAACAACTGGCGATGACCACGGACTACTAGAAGGCTCGATGACACTGCCTTTCTCCATGTCCTGGATTATCTTGTCCGCCTTCTCCTTCTTGGCCTAAGGTAGTCTTCTAGCTGTTTGGCGGATCGGTCGTGCTCCCGCTGTGTCGATGGTGTGCCGCACCACGTTCGTTCGGCCCTTTTTTCCAGTTCCGTTGTCGAAGATGTCGCCGTAATTCTTTATCAGGCCTCTCAATCGTTGTTTTTGTCTCTTATCCAGGTCTTTTGAAGAGGTGACAACTAACTTCCCCATTTCTCCGGTGAACTCAGAGATGGTCTGCTCAGTCTCACATACTTGTCGCACCACAGAGGAAATTGACGAGCAGAGCCCCAAAACTGTGTCCCTTGCCAAACTTACAGAGTGATAATTGACGTTCATCACTCTCACGGGCACAGTCTTTTCCACATGTTCAGGCTCTTTCCACATGCAATGCCTCGTCCTACTTCAGAATCGAGTATTTTAGGCTCAAACATCACGATGCTTGCATCTTTCATCTTCCCTTCCAGGCGAGCCCACAAAATCATCTCGCTCCTCTCGGGAATTGCAGCATCCCCAGCCAGCAAAACACGAACTGTCTCTTCCTCTCTCCCATGCAGTATCATCTCTTCGTTGTTGGTCCTCAGTGTTCCATTTTTAAAATCCAATTGGAAGCCTCGGGTGTTCATAATGTCCATTCCAATCATGATTTTTTTGTCAATATCAGCAACCAGCATTGGATGTTCGAAGCTGGTGCTTCCCAGAGTCACTGCTGCTTCCACTTCACCATGGATCCTAGCCGGGTCTCCCATTGCCGTCCGTAGTCGCCACTTAGTTGGTATGATCATTGTCGGTGTTGTGACAATATCGTGTCTGATGATCGTCCTCGTCGCACCTGTATCCAGCAGCATGGTGCGATGTTCTCCATTTATCGAGCCATCCACAAACACGCTGTTCTGTTTGGGTCCTAAAGAGGCGACTATGGCAGTTTTCCTTGGGGCATATTGGCTACAGGTCGATGATTGCCCCTTCGCATCGACCCTCCCCAGTTTTTCCGAGATCAAAGAAGGTGCCCGTCTTTCCTTTTTGCATCGGCTACGAATGTGGCCAAGCTCTCTACAGTTCCAGCATCGCAGCTCCCTGCGTTTGGAGGACTCCACTTCCCCGAAAACTCTCCTCACAGTAGCTTCGACGGTCTCCTTCTGTGCGGGATCCTGCTCTTCCATCCTTCGCACGCGCGCAGGCGCAGGTGTCTTCACGGACTGCTTTGCCGCTTCAAATTCCAAGGCTTTGGCCAGAGCGTCGACTAGTCTGTCGTGTCGATGAAGTATCAGGGACTGCCTTATCTCCTGCTCCCGAAGACCATCCAAAAAGGCCTGCACTGCCAGCCTCTCAATCACATTTCCTGGCGTGGTTGGATAAGACAGTCTTGCCAGGCAAGCAACATCCGCTTCAAACTCCTCCATGGTTTCGTTGGACTTTTGGATGCGGTTTTTCAACTGGGAATGGTAGACATGCTCCAAATGAGTTTGACCATACCGCAGCTCCAGATGCTTGACGAGCACATCGTAGTCCTCCTGTTCCTGGGTGTTCAGCGTCTGCAGGATCTTTGTTGCCTCCACACGAAGCGCCAGAGTTAGTGCCAGAGCTTTCTCGGTTGCGGTCCATCCATTTGAGCTTGCTGCTGCCTTGAACTGGCGATGGTAATTGTTCCAGGACAGCTTGCCATCAAACTGAGGAGCTTTCATGTGGACTCGCACGGTATCAGACTCCATTTTAGCACCTTTGCTCTCGAATGGGACGTCTGGTTGTTTTACATCACTGTATCTTCTAGCTGTTTCCCGATTTGTTCTGCAACCTGAGTCTTCATAGCTCTAGAAGTTTCTTTAAGCTTCTCTTCCAATCTCTCTTCCATAGCTCTATAGGATTCTTTGAACTTTTTTTCCAAAGCTCTAGAAGTTTCTTCCAACTTCTCCAATTTCCTCGAGTTTTTTTCCATAGCTCTAGAAGATTTTTCGAGCTTCTGTTGCATTTTCCTCGAATTTTCTTGAAGTAGATCCTTCAGGTCATCTTTCAAGTTTTTCGACAACTTCTCCACAGCGTTCGGGCCAGGAATTTCAAATTGGAACGTTTCAGGATCCATGCCTTCTTCCATTAAAGCCTCCCGAAGCCGTTGTTGTAGATCAGCTTTCTTTCCACCTGTATCCAAATCACGCTCCTCCAGCTCCCTCTTCAACTTGGTTACCTTCAATCCGGTTAAAAACACTAGTTTCGTAGCCATTGCAGAGAATATTCATGTCCGTTTATACAGCACACAATAAATCCCACTTTTGACACCAATGTAGCAGGTTTCCGCTATAGAAAACACTTGTCCAGTTTTAATGTATTTATTTGAAGTCACTACACACACGGTTTACAACACCACAAATATTTATGTTCACAATCACAGCTTATCAAAATCTGGACTGAACTAACTAGACTCACTAGACTTAAATGACGGATCTCATTATATACCCTTGAGATGATTGAAAGAACATTCCAGTGATTTGTAGAAAAGCGAAGAAAATTCGACGCCATCTAGCCTCGCTAGAATGTACCAGAAGCCAATCGATTCGGCGCCTTCACCATTCACTGAACAATATTTCGTCACACTGGCATAAAATATAGGTATAATTAATGTCTACATTTCCTATGTTGACGATAAGCGTGTCATCAACGACCATAAATTATACCGAAAACTTCATTTTCCGGGAAAAATTCAATTTATAACAAATAGCATATTTACAGTACAGAACATAGGTTTAGCAAACGTATTTTATGAACAATATCTACAAGATTTTTTTGGGTATTTCGCCAAACCCTATCAAATATCAATCAAACTAGTGTTTATACACCCGATCTTCTATATTACCTGAAAAAAGTCTATTAGTAAATAATAAAACCTATCAATATCAAACGTTTCGGAAACGAATCTGCTTCCGTCGTCAGTGAAAACCTAAAAATGGAACAATTACCTCAAATTCTAAAAATATAGTTCGTTTTTTGTGAGATTTTGTAGTGAAATTGACTTTTTCGTGTTTTTGGCACAAAATGTCACTTTTACTGACATTGAAGTGTGTGGTGTTGATTGTTTAACTTTACATATGTTCAGTATTTATAATTTACTTTTTTGGGCTATGTTCAATTTCTTGATAAAGGTAACCATGTATTACTTAAATTTACAGAGCAAGTTGCTAAACATTCATTAGAATTTAACATAATATATGCACTTTCTTTAAGTTTACGTTTTTTAGAACATGGCTCCTTTGCTAAGATTTTTGAATTATCCCAATTTATTCTATGATTTTTATCAAATGCATGTTGACAAATTCCCGATTTATGAAATTCCCTTTTTTTCATGTATGATTTATGTTCTTCAATTCTCTTTTTTAAAGGTCGTGAGGTCTCTCCAATATAGAATTTATTACATTCACACGGAATTTTATAAATTACATCTTTAGTGGACTCATTAATATTATTAGGTCTAGTATTTGTTAAATTAGAGCGAAGTGTGTTATTAGTTTTGAAAATGGTCCGTATATTATATGTCTGACCTAAACGTTTCAGTTTATGAGAAATTCCAGGTATGTATGGAATAATTAAATTAGTTATGGGTCTATTCTGTGCTCGTTGTCTGGTTTGTTCAAAACTATCAAAACACTTTTCAATAAAATTCATGGGATAATTATTTTTTGACAAAACGTCTCTTATGAAATCTTTTTCGGATTCAAAATTATCATTATCACAAATTATTTTTGCTCTATCATATAGACTTTTTACCACACCTTTTTTAATGTTCAATGGATGATTGGAATTGAAATTAAGATATCTATTTGTGTGGGTTGGTTTTCTATAAATTTTTGTTTTGAAATTTTGAAAAACTTTCTTTATGAGTATATCCAAAAAGGGAATTTCATTATTTTGTTCTTTTTCAATTGTAGATTTGATCGTGGGTTCTTTATCATTTATGTGAATTAAAAAATCATGAAGTTTTGGTTTATCATATTCATATATAGAAAAAATGTCATCTACATATCTCCACCAAATCATTGGTTTATATCTATATGTTTCGACATAAATTGTTTCAAAATGTTCCATGAAAATACTACTTGAAAGTGGAGATAAAGGACAACCGACCCATTGCCATACCAAAATCTTGTTGATAAAATTCATCATTATATTGAAAATATGTTGTTTTAACACAAATTGTTAAAAGTTCCAGAATAGCATCGATATCCAAGTCTGTTCTTTCTTTTAAATGTGTATCATTTTCAAGTTTATCTCTTATGATCATCAATGATTTATCAACAGGTACATTAGTGAAAAGACTTACTACATCAAAACTCACAAGAAGATTATTGGGATTATAATTGATATTTGATAATTTCTCTAAGAAATGTTGTGAATTTTTCATGTATGATTGTGTGTTGCCTGTTAAAGGAGTAAGTATGTTTAATAAAAATCTTGTTAATGCATGAGTTGGTGAGTTAATACTACTGACTATTGGTCTTGATGGTATATTTTGTTTATGTATTTTTCGTACACCATAGAAATGTGGTGCTTTACTATTATGTGGTGTCAGTTTAGATCTTCAATTATCTGAAAAAAATCTTTTATGTTTTTTAAGTTTAGAATATATTTGTCTTTCAAAACGTTCTGTTGGATCTTTATTCAGTTTTGTATAATTTCCATCATTTATTAGAGACATTATTTTATTTTCATAGGTTGTGCTATCTAAAATTACTGTTGCATTACCTTTATCTGCAGGAAGTATTTTTATATTATGATCGGACTTTAGTTTTTTATTGCCAAACGTTCTGCATGATTGATATTTTCTTTAATGTTATAAGATTTATTTAAAATCAATTTTGATCTAATTCTAAATTCTTCTTGTTGTTCTTCTGGTAAATTTTGTGTTGTTGCTTCTATAGATGAAATAATATCCAATTTATTTATAATTTTTGGTGTAACAGCAAAATTCAAACCTTTTGATAAAACATTCTTTTCATCATTTGAGAGAATTTTATCAGATGAATTTATAACAGTTTTTTCTATCATGTCATTGTTTGTAGTTTGTTCTGTATGAGGATTTATACTTTCATTTATTAATTTGTCAAATTTATTGACTTGAATATTTTTTTGTTGAGAGAAATATAATTGAAAACTATTATCTAAACAATGACAAATATGATCAAAGTCGTAATAAGTAACTTGCATCTCTATATTTCTTTTTGGTTTTGTTTATATTGAAATTGAGTCTTTCTATATGAGATCTATGAAATTGAATTCGTTCTCTTATTAACGCTTTACTAGCTCTTTCAAGAATTCGTGTTGATTTTTCATTAGTGTATGATGTTTTAAACTAAAAACTTTGGGTATAATGTTATGTTGCCTACATCTACAAAGAAAAGTTAATGAGTTTTTTGTTGTGTTGGATTAGGGTAATAGCCACTTGTTTCTCAGGAATTGTTCAAAGAGAGATAAAAGTTTGTTTTCAATAGAAATATTACTCAAAATTTGTTGTAATTTTCGTCAGTCGCGTGTTTTAATGTGTCTTGTGTGATGAAATAGTTGTTAGTGATTTAAATGCCATCATTTCAAATTAAACACGTATTTTGATGCAAACAATTGACGATAAGTGCTTATCAACTGGACACTTTTTTTGCCGCAGCCCATTGAAGCCGAGTGAAACTGTTTGGTTCCTATTGTGATGGGGACTTGTTGCAGCGGATGACCATCGTTAACGTTAAACCTGAAAAGGTGGACTAGGGAGATGTTTCGCGTCTTGGTGTCTCTGGGCTAAGTTAAATTTCGCTTTTTGGGGATATTTTTGTAGTTTGTGGACTTTTTCCATTGACTTTTCCGTTTACAATTTCAACTTATGCATTATTGTGAAACAATAGCGAAGTAGCTCACGGAGAGCGATATAGATGCTATGGATCTATCATGCTCCCAGTGTAGGGCAAGCTGTATTTTTAAAGGTAGGCCAAAAGAAGATGAATTGTTTGGTGCAAAATGTGATCATTGCAATAAAGCATTTTGCAAAAGCTGTGCAAATATAACAACAACCGAAGCAAATGCTCTTTCGTTATCACAGAGACGCCTTATATTTTATTGTACCCATTGTTATGCTGATAACTGTAACAACACTGCTATCAAGCTCTCTGCGCAGTTTGTCAAACTTAAAAAGATGTGTGCTGAAAAAGACAGACTTATTGATAGTCTTCAACAAGATCTTCATGAGCGGGAGCAGGAAAGTCAGGCGGAAATCAATAAGCTCACCGGGGAAGTTCGAGAAAAAGACAGACATATAATGAGACTGAAGAGAGGCACAAGGGACTTTGAAAATGAGGTTTTTCTGAGGGAACAGGAATGTGAAACTGTGATCTTGGAACAAAAAGAGGATATTCAAAAGCTCAATAAAGAGATTATACAACTTCTTGAAGCTAACAAATCCCTTTCTGAGCGGATGATTGAAGCGGAAAAACAGGGAGCTGATCTTCAGTACCAGCTTGATGAACTTGCAACACTACGGGACAACTTGCTCACTAGTGTGAAAGCACTGGAGACGGAGAGAGATCAGTATGTATTGGATCTTAAACGGACCATGTATGATACGGGTATAGCAAGAATGAGTGGATTATCGAAGAGGAGGCTGTCCAATGATAACCGGTGTACAAAATCTGACACTACACCTCTTGTTCTTGATTTGGAGACTCGTAGAATTAGTGCGGATCGTGAGGAGCAAGTTGATTGTTTGGCTCCAGTCAAAGGTAAATCTAACTTTAGGAGAATTCTAATTTTAAGTGATCAAAAAGGTTATAACCTGGGAACTATCTTGAAAAATATGTCACCAAATCTTGCAATTCAGTCTTTTGTTAAACCTTATGCCAAGTTCATGAATGTTATAGAAAATATAGATGATTTGACAAGGAACTTTACCTTGAATGATTATGTTGTGATTGTAGGTGGTTATAATGATCTGAATCAGAATAGAGTACCCCTATTCAAAGAAATCAATGGCAAATTAAAAAACTTGACTCACACAAATGTAGTAGCCTTGCCTGTTTTTTTCTAAGCTGACTAGTGGATCAAATTCATCACTAGTCAAATTCAACACAAAACTTAAAAACTATTTAAATAGGTTAAACTGCTGTGTCCAGGGTAATTATCATTTCTTGGATCATTTCTTAGATACTTGTGGTCCCATTAGTAAGAGGGATATTTGTAAAAATCTGCTGTTTGTTATGACCCAGAAAATTAATAAAAACTTGGTCTTTGTTAGTCTAAATGAAGAGCTTTCTGGTATGGATATTGAATTGTTTCAAAGGGATGAAAGCGTCAGTGTGTGTGGGGATGATCTCGGTATTTCTAACGAGGGTGTTGAAGTGAAGAGTGTTAGCACGTTGTCCGAAAATGGAAATCCAAGTTTTCCCATTGCAACACGGATATTGACCGGGACTTGACATATCCGGAGGTCTCTACTCTGTCTCTTCTCTTGCTCAATGTTCAATCGCTCAGAAACAAAACTGATGAACTGTACTTGTTTCTTTATCGATGTAATTTTCCAAACTTGATATCGATCACTGAGCACTGGTTGAGGGAGAATGAGATAGTTAATATTCCCAATTACACAATCTTAGCTTCGTTCTGCAGGACCACATCATCTCATGGGGGATGCATGGTTCTGGTGGAAAACACATTTCTAAGCGTTAACTCTTTCATACCTGTTAATACTCATAATGATCTGCTCCAGGAGGGAACATTTGAATTTGCAATCATTCATTCTAAAAGTAGAAAATTATACGTCATCTCCATATATAGGTCTCCCTCTTCTGAACTTGATGTTTTTCTTCATAAATTGGACATACTCTTATCTCTGATTCCTTCTACCTCATCTGTAATACTCACGGGGGATTTTAACATTAACTTTATCGACACGAACTCACTTGCAACAATTAGATTGGCCAATCTCTTTAGATGTTTCAATCTGCAAATGCATGTTGATTGTCCCACTCGTACTTCGAGGATTTCTTCGACTTTGATTGATTATGTCTGTTCACATGGTCTTCATTCTGCTGAGTGTTTGGTGGTTGGTGCTGCCTTGTCTGATCATGATGCAGTTTTGTGTAGATTTGTCTCAATTCCCGTTCTCAAACCATCAGAATTCAGAATGGGCAGAGTCTTTAGTCGTCGTAGCTACAATTAATTCTGCCAATTGTGCCTGAGCACTGACTGGAATGAGGTTGTTTTGTCTAGCAAACCTATCGAAGTTTTTCATAGGATATTATTGCAAATCTTTCATAAAATTTTTCCAGTTAGAAGGATTAAAATAAGGAATAAAAGGCCATGGTTTACTAAAGGTCTGAAGAAGTCATCAAGGAACCTACGATCTCTCCATTATATAAGAAAATTCTCAAACAGCATGGTTTTCAATTCCTACTTCAGAAATTATCGAAGTTTATACAGGAAACTCATAAGAGCAGCCAAAACCTTGTATTATCATGACCGTCTTGGAAAATCCGCAAATAAACAAAAAGAGAGTTGGTCCATCATAAATGACATACGTTTGAATAATAACCCTTCTTCCAAATTATGCGAGACTGACTTATCACCGGACCTAATCAACAAATTTTACTGTTCTATAGCACACAATCTTACAGGAAACATTACACAGAGCGAAGATCCTCTCAAATATTTGAAAGATGAAACACGGGTTGTTGATTCCTTCTATCTTTTGCCAACAGATTTGAGTGAGTTGAAACAGGTCATGTTCAGTATTAAAAATAAAAAGAGCGCTGGAGATGATGGTCTATCAATACAAATTTTCCTAAACCTGCCTGATGGTGTCCTCCTCAAACTAGTTCATGCCATCAACTACTCCTGGGAGAAGGGATCGTTTCCTGAATGTCTAAAGCTTGCAAAGGTTATTCCGATACATAAGGGCGACAGTTTGGAAGATCCCTCTAATCTTAGACCAATATCACTCCTATCTACCCTCTCTAAAATTATCGAGAAAATGGTGAAGGCTCGAATGCTGACCTTCTTGGATGCCAACAGGGTATTGAGCTGCGATCAATTCGGATTTCGGCACGGTTGCAGTACAAACGATGCAATTTTCAGTTTTTTGGAGGGCCTATATTCGGGGATCAATGGTGGGAGGGTTTCTGCTGCGGCTTTCTGTGATCTGTCGAAGGCATTTGACTGTGTAAATCATGGAATTTTGCTTCAGAAGCTCTTTCACTATGGCTTTAGGGGAGTGACTCTGTCATGGCTTGAATCATATTTGTCTGAACGTTTGCAGAGGGTCTGCGTTGGTTGTTCTCGGTCTGAAGTCTTGGAGAATTGTTGGGGCGTCCCTCAAGGATCTGTTCTTGGCCCCCTGTTGTTTTTGATTTTCATAAACGATATGACTGGCATGGATATTGCGGGTAGATTCACTGTGTTTGCGGATGACACCACAATTCTGTGGGACTGCATGGATCATCAGAGCTTGAGGGAGGCAATATCTGCAGATCTTGCGAAGGTTAAGTCCTGGTGCGATTCCAATCTCCTCCTGCTTAACATTGCAAAGACCAATATAGTGTCCTTCAGGACGGACTTACAGCTTGACGTCTCTCTTGACAGCTTCTCTGTGGAAAGTCGCCCTGAGTCTAAGTTTCTTGGGTTGATCATTGACGGAAAACTGAGCTTTGAGGGTCACATCGTAGCACTCGGAAAGCAGATCTCCTCTGGTTGCTTTGCCGTTAAGATCGCTTGTGGTGAACTGGGACAGTCTGTCGCAAGAACAGTCTATTTTGCACTGATTGAGTCCAGGTTGAGATATGGGATCTGCTTTTGGGGACTTTGCAGTCGGTATCTTTTTGGTTCGATCTTTGTTATTCAGAAGAGGGCTGTCAGATATTTGTGTGGCTGTGGAGGTAGGGATTCTTGTAGACCTCTATTTAAAAGGGAAAAAATCTTAACTCTTTGTAGCCTATTTATCCTGGAAACGGCAACGCTAATACATAAAAACCGTCAAAAACTAAAACGTGACAAGGTATCATATTCAACGCGACAGAGACATAACTTACCTCTTCCCATTCCCCACTCATCCCTGGTAAAAAAGTCAGTGATCTATGAAAGTGTGAAAATTTATAATCACCTGCCAGATATTCTTAAGGCTCTGTCATCCCTAAGAGCTTTTAAAAAAAAGCTCCGGTTGATGCTGGCTGATAGGGCTTACTATGACCTGGAGGAGTATTACAGAGACGCTTTTTAGTTTGCTATTGCTCTGATTACTGTGATTTGTTTCTTTTTCTTTCTTTCTACTGTTCTACTCGTTGTTTACAATATTAAATAATTTTGATCTGTATCATTGTATTCATATCAATTGATTGTTATTTTTTTTTTTTTTTTTTAGTCTTCTTTTTTTTTTGTAATGTCCACATATTTATATTATAACTAGCTTTGTCAATAAGTTCATGACTTGGACAATAAAGCATATTTTGATTTGATTTGATTTGATTTGAATGAGATAGTTTTTTTATATCATTTTCTAATGATCTAAAAACAGAACATAAATAAGCCCCATACCTGTCAAGTAGATATGCTCTGTAGTTTTGTGGCGCATCCATGATTTACAAGATTTTTTTGGGTATTTCGCCACTTTAACTTTAACTCCTTTAACAGGCAACACACAATCATACATAAAAAATTCACAACATTTCTTAGAGAAATTATCAAATATCAATTATAATCCCAATAATCTTCTTGTAAGTTTTGATGTAGTAAGTCTTTTCACTGATGTACCTGTTGATAAAACATTGATGATCATAAGAGATAAACTTGAAAATGATACACATTTAAAAGAAAGAACAGACTTGGATATCGATGCTCTTCTGGAACTTTTAACAATTTGTGTTAAAACAACATATTTTCAATATAATGATAAATTTTATCAACAAGATTTTGGAATGGCAATGGGTTCTCCTTTATCTCCACTTTTAAGTAATATTTATATGAAACATTTTGAAACAATGTATGTAGAAACATAAAGATACAAACCAATGATTTGGTGGAAATATGTAGATGATATTTTTTCTATATATGAATATGATAAACCAAAACTTAATGATTTTTTAATTCACATAAATGATAAAGAACCCACGATCAAATTTGCAATTGAAAAAGAACAAAATAATGAAATTCTCTTTTTGGATATACTAATAAAGAAAGATTTTAAAAATTTCACAACAAAAATTTATAGAAAACCAACCCACACAAATAGATATCTTAATTTCAATTCCAATCATCCATTGAACATTAAAAAAGGTGTGGTAAAAAGTCTATATGATAGAGCAAAAATAATTTGTGATAATGATAATTTTGAATCCGAAAAAGATTTCATAAGAGACGTTTTGTCAAAAAATAATTATCCCATGAATTTTATTGAAAAGTGTTTTGATAGTTTTGAACAAACCAGACAACGAGAACAGAATAGACCCATAACTAATTTAATTATTCCATACAAACCTGGAATTTCTCATAAACTGAAACGTTCAGGTCAGACATATAATATACGGACCATTTTCAAAACTAATAACACACTTCGTTCTAATTTAACAAATACTAGACCTGATAATATTAATGAGTCCACTAAAAATGTAATTTATAAAATTCCGTGTGAATGTAATAAATTCTATATTGGAGAGACCTCACGACCTTTAAAAAAGAGAATTGAAGAACATAAATCATACATGAAAAAAAGGGAATTTCATAAATCGGGAATTTGTCAACATGCATTTGATAAAAATCATAGAATAATAATGGGATAATTCAAAAATCTTAGCAAAGGAGCCATGTTCTAAAAAACGTAAACTTAAAGAAAGTGCATATATTATGTTAAATTCTAATGAATGTTTAGCAACTTGCTCTGTAAATTTAAGTAATACATGGTTACCTTTATTAAGAAATTGAACATAGCCCAAAAAAGTAAATTATAAATACTGAACATATGTTAAGTTAAACAATCAACACCACACACTTCAATGTCAGTAAAAGTGACATTGTGCCAAAAACACGAAAAAGTCAATTTCACTCACTTCACAAAATCTCACAAAAAAAGAACTATATTTTTAGAATTTGAGTTGATTGATCCATTTTTAGGTTTTCACTGACGACGGAAGCAGATTCGTTTCCGAAACGTTTGATATTGATAGGTTTTATTATTTACTAATAAACTTTTTTCAGGTAATACAGAAGATCGGATGTATAAACACTAGTTTGATTGATATTTGATAGGGTGTGGCGAAATACCCACAAAAATCTTGTAAATCCTGGATGCGCCAGAAAACTACAGAGCATATCTAAATGAACAATAACGTTAGATCAGTTCTTTTTGGTATAGACTAAACGTATATTTAATGTCTATATTCTATACGTCGACGATAAACGTGTTAAAAACGTCTATAGCCTATACGAAAACCCCATTTTTCTGAAAAAAATATAATTTATAGCAAATAGTATATTTACAGTACAGAACATAGGATGAATAAACGTATTTTATAAACAATATCCTTAGATGAGTTCTTTTTGGTATAAACTAAACGTATATTAATTTGGTGTCTATATTTTAGACGTCAACGATGAACGTGTCAAAAACGTCTACCTATAAATTATACGAAAACCAAATATTTCCAAAAAAATTGTCGATTATACGGTTTTTAAACAAAAATGAAGATTTATGTGTTGCTTGGGAGGTTACGATTTGTCGTTATACCAGGTTTGGTAACTACTAATTGATTGGTTATATATCGATAAAAGCTCGGGATCAAACGCCACAATGTTCTGGTTACTAAAAGACACATTGATGGTATAGCAAAACCACTTAATCAGGTACCTCTCAAGATATTTGTCCCCACTGCGAAGGAGAGTTAGGTTAGGAAATTTGTAACCTGGTTAACGCCAAAATCCGCCTAATAAGGGAAACAAGTTTTTGTCGCTTCTCATTGTTATTTTTTTCCCGGATCAGTATACAATAGGTTACCATGCATCACTTCGCCTGAGGTAAGAGACTGAGGGGGGAAAAATATGAAGTCATCGGTGTCTAGCGTCTGCAGTAGAGTGATGGCCGATTAAACCAACCAATTTTGAGGATACTGAACGATAAGGAACACGTCCAAATGCAAAATTGTCAAGTTTTGCACGCAAAATTGTCAAGTTAAGGGTCCCTTAGCGTTAATCATCCTCAAAATAGTTTGGTGCAATCGGCCATGAATCCTGTCATTCGATTGCATCGGTCTGCATCGTATCGTGTCATGTGAAATTCGCAAGGTTGTCAGTACTGTTTTAACAGGAGATCTACTGATTTTTCTCATGGGTTTCTGTTCTTCTGATTTTGATAGGGATCATCTGGCAACACTTGACACAGATGACGTCATTACCGTAGAAGTGAGGCAACCTGTTATATACTGATCTTGGGAAATCATCTACGGTGTTCTACGTTTACACTCAATATCGACTTGTCGACTACACGATAGTGATATTAATTGACAATCTTAGAAAGAGTATAGTGTAAAACTCGCATGGAATGACCATTTCCTACTCGTATGAATTGCTGCACTCGCCGTCAGCTCGTGCTACAAACCTCGTAGGAAATGAGTATCATTCCATGCTTGTTGTACAATATACTATTTAAGAATACTATATTTTATGTGATGGATTTGAGATTGCACTACTTTTGTATTGAATTGTCACAGGCAAAATATTGCATATAAACATAACATGACTATGAGAGTACGCACTCTCCAAGTGCCTCTTATCTACATAGGCTTTTGCCAACAATTCAATGCCTCAATCCTAGATGTACCAAATTTTAGGTCGATGATCGATGTCTCTCCCAATTAACTTATGTAAAAAAAAGTTACTTCAACTACTAACCTGTTTGAATATATCTTTGCCAAGCAATGTTTGGGTGAAACTAAAGATAATATTAAATTTGGAGATTTTTTTTTTCCGTGAACCGCTAACTAAACGTAAAGTATAATGGATATTTCTTATAAGAGTGGAGAAAGTTATGATAAAGATAGTATTGACTCGTCATTCTATGTATTCCAACTCTGGGGCTTAAGAATTTATGAAACTCCTAAAGTATATATGTACCTATATTTTTCTTCAAGATTAATACATCTTTTTTAATGTACCTGATAGTTTCTTTTTTGGTAGCATTTCTAACTCGATTAAAAAATGAGCAGAACTATTATTAAATGTTCAAAATTTAAGAATTCTAGCTGGAATAGAAATTCTAATCATAAAAGCATCGAACCATGATCATCTTAACCTTGTTCAAGAATCCTTGAATAAATCTAATTTCTAGGCAACTTCACCCCATTCAACGATAAATCGTCCATTGTTCCCAAAGAGGACTGTCTTCTAATCAATGGAATTGTAAAAGAACAAAGTCTAAGTCCTCAAGTGTTTAATAGCTAGAAACGTGACACGTGTTAAAAAACTTACGTGGATAAAGCGTCAATAATTTAAAATACATGAATAACAAAGTAAAACACATCACACTATATCTCACAATGGTTCAAGTCACAATGAGGCTTACCTCAATCCAAACAGAATGTCCAACAAGTAAAAAAACATGATAAGGATAATAATACAAAAATAAAAAGAATATTATTATCTTTATTATGGTTTTTTACTTCCTAGACGAGTATTGATTGCTGTTTGAGATTCTGACAACTTCACTACTTCCGAAAGTACAATATTCCAATAAAAATCTGCTCCAATCAACAACGATATGCCTGGAATCAGCTCAACATTTTTTGGACACTTATCAGCAAGCTCATGATTGGTACAAAATTTTCGAATAATAGGATTATCATCACAAGGAGGTTGCAAAGAATCAAAACAAATTTCGGGAACTTCAATAGCATTGATCGTTATAAAATCATTCTCGACGAATCCTTTCAATGTTAGTCTCACACGTCGACACAACCGAGCTGGAGCAAATTCACTATTTCCAAAAGACATTATCGGTACTTTTTGAAATCCTACTTCTGTTAAATTCATTTTTCTAGACACACATTCTTTAATAAACGTCATTTGACTACCACCATCCAAAACAGCTGTAACAAATACTTCATCTGACATATTACTGTTCACAATTTTAGCACAAGCAGTCTGTAAATACACATTATCCAAAATAAGTTCGCTGTGTTACTGGATTTATCTTCATCCGCTGTTAATGTTCAAACAGCGGATGAAGATAAATCGAGTAAGTTTCTATTTTTTGAAATATGAAATTCCGGATCACACATAGTAGAAGCATGTTTTCTACTACACCTCATGCATTTGATATTCGTTTTGCAAAATCGTGAATTATGATTGGGTTTTGTGCATCTAAAACAACTTGCAGCTGACTTCAAAATATTTCTTTTTTTGCTGCATCGATATATTAAGGTCCGAACAATTTTGCGTAGAATGGTCTTTAGATTTACAAAAGATGCATTCTGCATATACTGTGCTTGTAAAAAGTCCTGCAGCTGTGCAATTTTGAACATTTCCAGTAAAATGTCTGTTTTGATTTTTTTTAGGATTTTTTCTTTGATTAACAATATGGTATTCACTCTCAGTGGACAGTATCTTGGCTTGCTCTACAGAATCAACTTCAACTTTGATAAAACGAAGAATCTCGGCTGTTCTATTTCTATGCGATAATTCAATTTCGGGTACATCATTCAATTCATCAATGACCTGCTTCGGCTACAGATGACTTTAGGGACAGTATTTTCTTCAATTTTTCCATAAAGATTCACTAAGAACTCCACTTATTAACAATATTTTACCTTTTATACGTGAGGATCAATCGAAATAAAGCACCAATATTTGTTAGAACCCATTTGTAAGCTAAAATATCGATCCAATCTATGTATGTACAGGATTTATGTTCGACGACATGTTTCTTTTGACAGTTTGTTAGATGTAGCTCGTCAAGGTGATACAGCGTTGCCCGTGGTTCTTCGAATTATCCAGAGAAGATTATATTCAATTATGGGTTAGTTTGGGTTAGTTTGGGTTAGCTTTGGTTAGTTTGGGTTAGTTTGTGTTTGGTAAAAAAATGTGTCACTCTCTATATGGTAGATGAATATCCGGCAACGTTGCAATTAAAATCTTGAT
The DNA here is from genome assembly GCA_958502075.1 of Orchestes rusci. Lineage (NCBI taxonomy): Eukaryota > Metazoa > Arthropoda > Insecta > Coleoptera > Curculionidae > Orchestes > Orchestes rusci. The sequence continues at coordinate 40,030,989 of OY293304.1, forward strand.
TTTCATGGGAATCAAATTTTATTTTTTGACTCAAATTGTGTGTTTACCGCAATTTTTTTCTTTAATGTACTTATTTGGACGTGTATTTGAGGGTGACGCTTGTTTTTATAAAAATCCACTGTCCGTAAAGTCATCTCGACCCCCTGCTTCTTATTAAACTCTATTCTCATCGGTAATGGCAGAACTTTAAGAATCACAGAGTTCACCATCAGTTCATAGCTTTTTGGATCTATTCCAAGAGTTTGCAATGATTTTGTTATTTTCAAAGTTGTATTGTACAAATTTCTGAGTGCGAAAATATCATTTCTGGTTTTAATAGCATTAAAAGACAACAATTTTGGTATATAGCTGTCTACGATTCTATTTTCATTGCCATATTCATCTTTCAAAAGTTGAAGGGCATCGTTATAGCTAGCTTTACTAGACGTTAAACCTTGAATAGTTACAGCAGCATTCCCCCATAGAACTGATTTCAAATAGCTAAATTTGGCAGTATCATCCAAGCACTCATTGCTTTTAATTGCAGAGTCAAATTGTTTCCAAAAAGCAGGCCATTCATGATAATCACCATTAAACTTAATAAGATCTAATTTAGGTAAGCTCACCGTCATTTTCTGCTTTTGGTCTCTTCTAATTGACAGCTCCTCTGGACGTTCTGCATTGAAAGCGTTATTTTCTTCTCGTACAACCTGTATACCTACCTTTGGATTGCTCTGATATTTTTTGCTCCAATTTAGTTATCGCAATCACAGCTTGTTCTTCATACTCCAATATTTTCTCGCACTCTTCATCTTATTTTTTGTCCTCTTCAATAAACTGACTCGCTTTTTCGTTAGCTTTGTCCAAATTTCCACGAGCCAATTTCACCTTTGCTAATTGCACTTTTGCATCGCTCTCGTTAAACTGTTCACTGTGCAAAATAACACCAGCCTCGTTAATATATTTTGTTAGTTTGGCAGTCCCTGGTTTCGGCACCAAAATGTTAATATTTGCTTCAAAATGATTCCACTGATTCGCGTGAAAGAGACTTTAATATGAACAACTATATTTATGAAACTTTTGATAATTATACGTTCAATTATAGCAAAAAATGTACGAAATCTTCTCGTTCATGTCGTCGTCTTTCTAGGTTTTTTTTCATTATGTCAGTTGACTGTTCAAGTGGTTCAGTTATGCTGACAGAGTCTGTTCGCTTAATGAACCGAATTTTTGACATCACCTTTTGGAACAATTCAAGTTTTATGTGGTAGGTAAGATATCAAACTGGGCAACCCAATATCTATTTTTTTTTTTTAAACGCTAACAAAAACGGTATCTCAATGGTCTAGAAAATCTACATATTCCTCCCTTTTGAGAGAGACGTATAATCCGTTAAATCAAAAAAACGGATAGTGTATTATGAACATTTCTGAGCTCATTTCTGACAATCTCCGTTGGATATAATCAAATAGAAATCAGTAATACCTTCCACAAAATCTCATGTAATTCACAATAAATTGCCACCGTCTTCGAACAAAATCTATACCCATCTCTTTTGAGGCGTAATGTTCACTTAGTTTGGTTGATGAATAACAACTGTCTGAATACACGGATTTTTCCGATTTTTTAAAATATCAATCTGTAATTACTTTGAGTACCTTTAACTTTCTCGCTATGCAACTTTTATACTGGTGATCATTGATATTTCAATCTCTTTTGACAAGTTTTAGAAGCCGTTAGAATTCCATCAGAATGTATCCCCGCGTGCTCTTCCAATCATATTATTATACTTGTTCGTGACTAGATAACCGGCATATCCAAGTGTCATTGAAATGTTTGAGTAGTCATATAGATCAATAACATGTTCTTTGTTTATGGTTGCAAGAGTGAGATCTATTGCAGCCTTGGTTCAATATAAACACACGTAGGTGTTTTCGCCACATCTTCGGATATTAACTAAAGACAAGAAAGTTCGCTCGTCGTCAAAAGTGGCTCCGGCTTGACATTTCCAGTCCCGCTGGTCCCAACATCATACCAGGTGTAGCCGATCGGAAATTCCGGCTGAGATACGTCGTTGGAGTTTCGTACACCGCTCGAAAATCGATTGCCTTTTTCCAACTTGTCTCCCTCGTAAAACCTGCTCTGGGTCGGTTTTCGTATTTCGGCAAATCGCTCTAGAGACACGATTTTCCGAAAATCCGACAGGGAATAAACCTATGAACTGTGGCCACACCGCGGATGGGTTTTTGACCATAATCGTCCGACAGCGTCAATTTCTGAGTCACGTTGTGACGCAGAACTTACATGAAGACTGGGATTCTGCTGCTTATGTCATTTACTGTTCAGCTTATTATACATTGTGGTAATAGATTTCATAGTGACTGTTTTATATACATTTTCCCGTGTCGACATCTTTTTTTTGTTGGCGTTGAGCTTGATATTCTAAAGATTATGTTCCTAAGATTTGTTGGAAGTTTTCAGTTGAATCCGATAACCAACCGCAGTACGTCAGCATACTGAAAATCTCTGTTCTAGTCTTTTCCTTAAGTCTTTAGTAAATACGACCAGAAAGACCATATCACCAAAACTGCATCTCAGCTTGAGGCATGAGGGGTAACCCGAAAACATCGAAGAAGATCGGAGTCAAGGGATAATACATGTGTAGCAGTAGGTTAAATCCTGTTTGAAAAAAGCTTTAAAAATTATTACTCACCAGCTCCTCTTTGAAAGAAATCTTTGAATAATTATTCTACTTGCGTTTTGTCATGTCATTGCATAACTTGAACCTTTTATCTATTGTGAAATGAATGAGGCGACGTGATTGCAATCATGAATTATTATTATTAGGCTAATGTTCATCACATTGAGGTCATAGTAGTTATCAATATAAACAGTATACTCGTCAAAATTGTAAAATTTCAATACGCGTTTTGATTGCCTCCGATCATATCATGAAATAGACTCTACTTTAGCGTAAAACTGATGAAAATAAAACAAGTTTTGTACGTGTTATCTCACAAGTAACATCGCATGTCAGATCTGCATGGGTTTTTGTTTTTGTATTAGTCATAGTACTCATAGTCAATAAGCTACTCCAATTAGCTTTCTTATTTGACTGTTGATATTCAAAGTACATACCATAGTCAAAATTCGAAGTATATTTTATAAAGCAAGTATATTTTACCTAGGTAGGTACATATCTTCAACGGTTTGTGAGAAAATGGCGTCGAAACATGCAACAGACAAAATTTAGAAGTCTCCTTATTGATCGTAAAGTGTGCCATGAACAATCAAAATATTTAAATTTTGACTTATTGTCTTGGAAATACACACACCGGCAAAATTAGGGGAACGCTGTATGAACGCAGTATTTAACCTGTATTTATAAATGTATATATGTAACCCTGTATTTTCGTTAAAAATTGAGATATCACAGAAAATAAAAAACGGAAATGTTTAGAAAAGATCAGGCTACAATGTGATGCTATAGACCATATTCAACTGTCAGCGGTTCACTCCACAGAGTGTCTCAAAAAACAACAAAAAATCTTCACATCTTCACTTCCTTTTCGCCCCTGTATATGGTATAAAGACGAATAATTTTATAACGAAAACTAGTCAGATGTATTCTTGAAAAGCCGATCAACAATCCAGTAAAAAATATGTATATTGAAATCGAGCATAGAGTTCTAGAGAAAATTGATGTCAAACTTTGTATACAGGGCTTTTCACTTAAAACTCCCCACGTCAATATCTCGGAAACGAATAGGAATATTTGATTTCTGTAAAAAGTAGTCAATGTATGGGGTCGAGTAGTTATTTTTCACAGTTATAAAAATTCGACGCCTACCAAGAGTAAAGCGTCGCGACGCATCGAAAATATTAATCGATTGCAGGGACTTTGAAATTACGCGCATGCTAAAGTACATGTTATTTATAAACTTTTTTGTTATTCAGTCGAATTCATTTATTCTACACAGTTTTGAGATATACAGTGTGTCGAAGATAAGGATGTCTATCATGGGGATCTTGAAAACCGTGAGAGATACAAGGTCGGTTAAATGGAGGCAAAGTTGCTTATTTTGATGCTTAACAAAATGCCGTTTTAAAAGCCAAGAAATTCCGACTAAGTCCGAAATTATCCGAAAAAAACCTAAATTTTTCAAAATTGTTTCCTTTTTTTTTTGACCACATTTGAAGAGATATTTTGAAATGAATGGAACTTCTTTATTGCCACTTTTTACCCTTTACAAGATACCTTTATTAAATTGAAGAACTGACGTTTCGTCTATGAGCAGCCATCATCAACTTTGTTTTTTTAAATACGGTCCTGGATTTTTTATTACGGATTTTAAGAGCCTCTTATGTTCCTAAACCAACGAGGTATCGCACTAATCAAAAAAGAGGTGGTTGTTTTTAATCCTATTAAAAATGTATTTTTTGTCTCTCTCTAACACATAATTTCTTATGGAAAAATCCATCAACATAATTTTTTTGAATAATTGCGATACATTGTTGATTTAGGAACATAAGAGGCCCTCAAAAACCGTCATAAAAAATCCAGGACCGTATTTAAAAAAACAAAGTTGATGATGGCTGCTCATAGACAAAACGTCAGTTCTTCAATTTAATAAGGGTATCTTGTAAAGGGCAAAAAGTGGCAATGAAAAAGTTCCATTCATTTCAAAATATCTCTTCAAATGTGGTCAAAAAAAAAATGAAAACAATTTTGAAAAATTTAGGTTTTTTTCGGATAATTTCGGACTTAGTCGGAATTTCTTGGCTTTTAAAACGGCATTTTGTTAAGCATCAAAATACGCAACTTTGCCTCCATTTAACCGACCTTGTATCTCTCACGGTTTTCAAGATCCCCATGATAGACATCCTTATCTTGGACACACTGTATATCTCAAAACTGTGTAGAATAAATGAGTTCGACTGAATAACAAAAAAGTTTATAAATAACATGTACTTTAGCATGCGCGTGATTCCAAAGTCCCTGCAATCGATCAATATTTTCGATGCGTCGCGACGCTTTACTCTTGGTAGGCGTCGAATTTTTTTAACTGTGAAAAATAACTACTCGACCCCATACATTGACTACTTTTTACAGAAATGAAATATTCCTATTCGTTTCCGAGATATTGACGTGGGGAGTTTTAAGTGAAAAGCCCTGTATATATATTTTGTGCGTTCCCCTAATTTTGCCGGTGTGTTTATGTAGATACTTGTATTTTTGTTGAACAATCAGAATAATTGAGGCTATGAGATGCAAAGTGGCCTATCTCACAATTTCACTAACGAGGTTTATTATAGTAAAAACATCTTTTATTTGGATATTTTCAAATGCAAAGTAGCGCAGCTAAGAAAATAGCGAAAGAGATCCTGTTCGCTTCACATAAACATCGGTCGACACTCGATTCAGGCGGAGTTTATAATACGGGCCCAGCTGTTGCTCGCCGCTATTTTGGATCCAAGTTTCGACCGATGTTTGAGCGAAGAGAAGAGAATGTTTCGCTATTTTCTTACAGAGTCCATGTACTTGTTAGTAGATCTCGCCGTAAGTTTGTTCTCATTTTGTAATCGATCCCGTAACAAATATGGAAATATCAATAATTTCAATCGCGCTGTTTTCATTGATGTATTTTGGGCTAAGGCCACTTTGCATCACACAGCCTCAACTATACTTAAAATCATGAGACTGCGGTACTACTGGTGCAAACATATGGTTCTAGAACGAAACATGAATCAGTAACTAACATCAAGTATAAACTAGAACTAGAACAAGAATTCATAGATAGCCTACCATCACAGAACAATCAGTTATCATGATAATATAACATTCCACATGATGTAGATGTCAGATCGAAATCTGTTAGGTCTAGTGGAATGTTTGTTGCTGATGCACATTCAAGTCGAATATTTGACAATATTGAACAAATTAAACTGAACATCATAGATTTTCGTTTGCACTTGAAATCCCCAGCAAGTACTTTTTATGATCAAAACGACATTTTCTAACAACAATAACTACTGCGTAGGTAGAATCAGGCAAAAAAATAATAATCTATGGGTGTAAAATCCATTTATCCATTACTCATCAATGAAAACATCTCATTAACTTGATCAGTTGAGCGTTACACTGCCGGTAATTTTGCATGTCCCTGATGGAGGTTTAAATAATAGATTTAATGTAACAGCCCAGAAAAGTAGTGAGTACCATAGCACTGACAATAAAGTATTTTGTACAGGGTGGCCAACTAAGAATGCAAGGTACTGTATCTGGAAAACTATCTATAACCATCGTAGAGGCTTACGGTTAAAAAAACTTGATACTAAAATAGCCAAGAGAAAAAACTGAAAAATATATTCAAGTTTCTGGAATGACCGTAATCGCAATATTGAATCAAAAAATGTTTCTTTGAATTCCGCTATATAAACCTAATAAAAAAAAATATATTTGAAGTTTTGTTAGTTTCACATATTATCGCCGCTAGAGGGCTTCATTCGACATTTCTACAGATAGTACAGAAATGATTGACTTTCTCAAAAAAAGATAAATGCTTTGGTTAATTTCTTTTTGATCAAAAAGTAACCTAATGATAATTAAACTAGCTCGGTATAACCCCATCTCGATATCTTGTTCCTAACCCAAAATATCGACTAAAGAAAATGTTTTATGAAAATTCACTAAATTTTTAATTCTTGTAACCATATTTTTCGAAAACTCTTTCTATTATGTAAGTTGTGACTCCAAAAAAACCGATTCAATAAAGGGAGGTATTCAATGCCCCGCAAATGCTCAGAATGCTGACCATCCTCTCTATGCATTTCTGAATCCTCGCATGGTAAGACAGAACTACATTTTCAATTTCAGCTCTCGATGTGTAAGGTGGTGGATTACGAATCCGGTTATTCAAATCTTCAAATGACAATATGGCTTCTACTTCTACTCTGTTGGGGTGAAGCTGCGTGGATGAGATGTTTTTATTTAATAAATAATTTTCTGGATGAGTTAACGTTTCCAAACTAAGGGGATATGATGAGGGACAGTGGACCTTCAAAATGAGCCATCACTCAATCCTTCTGACGAGAGTTATTTCTCCTCTATTTTTTGTGAAATACATCCTCTTTAAATGGAGCAATAGCTCATTTTTAAGATCTTCTGTTTCTCATCATATACTTTTAGTTTGAAGAAGAAGAACTCTTGGGGGTAAATATTTATTAAATAAAGAAAAACACTTTTTTTCACACTCTGTCATATCAACAGAAATAACAGCAGAGGCTTGAAACTATAGGCAGTTGTAATCAGGGTCGAAAGGCCTTCGAAACAAGGTATCACTCTACCCCTATTTTACATTCAAGATTTTATGGGTGAGTTTCTCCCTGCCAAGGGATTGCAGATGAGTGTTTACTTATCCGCCTTATAAGTGTCCCCCTCAAAAACCAATTTGTTCGGTTCTTTACAGTTTATAACCGGACATATTTCGCCTGGCATTAGCAGGTGGAAAAATTTCAAGAAGTCATCAAGACGTTTTCTATCCAGAAAGTCATTTTTCTCATTTGAGAATTTATATATTTTCATTGTTCGCTTAAAAAAATATAACACAACTCTCTGGAAACTCGTGCTGCTCAAATTTTCTCGTCCTTGTGTCAGGCTGGCAGGGGCAATGGACAGAGTATTTTGGATTTCTCACCACGAAACCGGCACATCTGTTTACTTGCTCCTTGCTATGCGGCTCGTAGGATCAATGTTGGGTACTTCAATAGCTTGTGGACTGTATTCTTTGCTTGCTTTGATGGCAACCCAATTCCAAACTATTCTTAGCAAATAACTAGATTTATTTGAACATAAATTATAAATCATATGTCAGTTTGAAAAAGGTGGATCCTCAATGCATAAAGAATTCCCTATAGAGGTTTTTCGTAAATGAGCAATGACGATATTATGTTGGGGACCAGTCCTTCCACCATACAGCGCTCAAGTCGCCGTTCATGACAAGATTGTCACGTGAATGTCAAGTTGAATTTTCGAGTTTGTCAGTATCAGCCAGCCATATTTCATAATTTTTGAAAAATACTATTAGTTATCCTCATTGTGTCTGTAAAAAGTACTGAAACGTACCTGAAAGCACTCGAAATGAGCAGTGAGCATATTCAGAAGTCATTGATTTCCTAATCAGAACCTGGATTACTTAGGCAGAGGGTGAGAGCCTAAACAACTCAAAACTTGTCTATGGACAATGAAAAAGTGTATAATCTACACCTAGTTTGCGGAAAAGATTTTTTTGAGGATTCAATTACAGGGAACCAAAGAGACTTGAGAAGAACTGCGGTTCCTACTTGTATCAACCTAAGGAGTTCCTGTTAGGAACCTATTATAAATGAATATGTATTGGAACAAAAATACTAGTTTTACTTGGAGAGTGCCATGTAGGTAGCATATTTTTGAATGAGTTCTCCAGACTTATTGAGGTTAGATAGGGATTTTTCGAGGGTTTTTTTTTATAACTTGTTCTGATTATAATAATTGGATGATTAACTTTTGTATTGGGTAATTATTGCTTATACGGTTTTCAGCTATTTCTTGATTTTTCAATTGTAAAATTTGAATGGATGAATGATGAAAAATGAATAAATATACCTATGTTTGAATTTGCAAATTATTTCTGGGGTTTTCGTATTCTCATGAATAATTTTGGGAATTATTTTGTGCCTACAAAAATCTTTTTGATATTTATTTGGAATAAATTGTTTTTCTTTCATACGTAAGATAAAAATTATTGTTTCCTTATATCCATTAAAAAGATCTTTACAAGCACAAAATGGTTTCACTACCTATAAAATTCATATTTATAATATCCCCCATTCAAATTTGGCGCCATTGGTTCCCAGTCCATCCACTTCACTGGTGGCGCTAACAATAATCCAACGTCATGATTGTCAGACGGCGCTCTATAGAGGTTCCTTTTCCTTTATGGCTCAATGTCACATTGAAAATATAATAATTGTGCCACCAGAAGCAAATGACTTGAATTCTATAGACGTATTACGTATTTTCTAGACCGTAAGTTGAGACTGGCAGTATGCAAGCTTCATATACCTTCCGTTTCAAGCTTATGGGCATATTGGAATATTTGAATATATATTGGAGCTTCCTCACGGTCTAGAAACTGCCACAATAACAGAAAGAAACGTGAAAAGACTAAGAACGACGCAACGAGCAATAGAGTGAAGAATTCTCGGGATAAGGTTGAGAAACAGAGTAAGAAATGAGACCGTTCGACAAAGAACCAAACCCAGCAAACACCTTTGGTCGGCAAGGTACATATTCAATGATGGCATCGTTGGCATCATGATGGCAAATAATTGATGTGCATTATTTGCAAAATAATAACAACTGCAAACATGCATTGTTTGTCAAATAAAGAAAAGGTACTGGCACATTACCCATGAAAAGGCAAATTTCCAATTTTCAATATGCCTGTGAAGCCAAGTTACATTTTCTTTATGCAATAGCCAATGCCTTTTAATAGCCTTACATACAGCAATGTTCAATCACATGTTAACTGGTGATCTTCATGTAAAGCTTTTTTATCAATCATTGAGTAAATAGGAAACGATACGTTATATTTAATCCATGAATTGTACTTTTAGACTGAAACGATGCCAATATTTTCAGTTTACAATTGACATTTGACAAATGCGCAGACGCAGATCCCGGTATTTGTTCGTTTCAAAGTTCAAAAACATGTTTATTGGTGCAGTGAGTGTGGAACAAAAATAAGTTCGTATTGGATTGAAACAAATTCATTCACAGTACAGGTGGTTATTCGTGCATTTGATTACGTTCTAAAACTTATTGGGGAAAGAACACAAGAAGCTACATATGCACATGCTACAAAAAAAGGGTTATGTCCGAACTCATTAGACACGAATGGCTCAGTTTATCAACATTTAAAGGTGTAATCAAAACTGAGCAATAGGCAAGACGGAATAAAAAGCCACCCTTTCATATGCTTTTAGTGGTATGGTTCGACTTATTGGTGGTAAGAATTTCACGTTTTATATCTAACTATTTCTTAGAAATGCATCAACTGATTTTGTACCTATCATTTTCTGATAGTTGATGAAAGTACTGTACTTATATCAACAATGGTGAATGAAGCATAGGAAGGCGTTTATCAGCTCAACATACATTGCTAAAATGTGCCATTCAAGCACTCAAACATGAAATCTCCATTTTTTTATTGCAGATTGCAGACTCACTCAAGGCTGATCCACTTCCAGTCAACAATTTCACGTTATCTTTGAGGGCCTCGCATAGGAGGACGCACAAACAGAAAAAGACAATAAATTGCATTTAGTTTTAGATATTGTCCGGTTGTTTTTATCCTAACCACATTTTTTTTATATCTGAACCAGAACTGAAATATGCCAATAAATATAATGCACTGAATTGGTGGTGTTTTTTTATCACTCCTTGACATTTGATGGTGAAGTAGTGATTTGCCATCAATTATCCATCATGGCAAAATGCCTTGCGGCCAAATGAAGGCCGGCGTGCCAAATTGATACTCCTCAGGTGATAACTGCCTGTACATTGCCAATGAGAATTGCAGGCAATGCCGTTACTATAGAGTTACATTGCCGGCATGGCATGTTTGCTGGGAACGTCACCGATATCATAGAGCGTGCTGCTCACCTTAGGTGATCGGTCATGTGCCTAGACAAAACGACAGCAGATGGACGAAAAATTTAATTCAGTGGAGTCCCAGACAAACAAAGAGGAGCATAGGTAGACCTCCAAAGAGATGGCTGTATGATGTGAAGAGAACAGCGGGCACCCATTGTTAGCAAACAGCTCAAGACAGAAATGCAAGGAAGAGATTAGGAGAGGCGTATGTCCTGCAGTGGGAAAAGATGGGAAGAAGAGAAGAGTATTAGATATTCTACATTCTACACCATATTTGAATGTTATCACCAAAAAAAGATTTTTCAGAATATCCAAAAATATACTAAATAAATTGAAAATAAAACGCGAATTTCGCCACATGACCAAAAAAAGGGCGTAGCTTAAACAATCCTCTCTTACTCTCTCTTCTCATTGCAGTCATATACGCCAGGCGGAGATGAATGATAGATCGTGTGACGTCACCATGACTTTGTATGTTGATTGACGTTCTATAGATCGGTGATTAAAAAGTTAATAAAGGTCGTACACTGATTTTGTTAACAATAATGGCATCAATACCTCATAAACCTAGTATTCATATCATATTCATTCATATTTCCAAAAAATGTGAAAACTGTCCATTATCCATTAGGACATTGGACATTGAAACATTGCGGGTTTTGAAAAATGACTTGAATAGAACGTTTCCAAGTACGTCACAAATCTCAGCTGATTCCTGAAAGTGACACATTGAAATCATTGTGACATATTTGAGAATTTAAGGTTGAAGTTATAACTGTTACATTCAATTTAATTTCGAAGTGGAACTGTCAAATTTCCGCTTGGCAAACGGGAATCATATGCCACCATCCACATTGGATTTGGCGTGAGCGTGACTTTGACAACCTTGACGACTTCAACCTAAAATTTTGAACTGTCACTGAACTTCCAAAAAAAAAATTACTGTAAACGTGTAACATGCTTTTTTAGGAATCAGATGTTTTCTACGTCTCATGGAATCGATCTTTTCACAACCGTATGACCCAAAAAATGTAGTCACATAAGATCATAAGATCATAAGATTTGAGCTTGGAGCAAGATGAAAGTAATCTTGATTTTGTGAAAAATATATCTTTTCAAGTTAAGTTTGTTTTCTGGTTGATTGAATAATATGTCAAGAAGTAAAATGGCATAATCTCATCAATTTTTCCATAAGAGAAAATAGAAGTGAACGATAAGTACCAACAGCTGGGTATTTAGAATCTGTGGTCAAGGTGGACATTTGAACGATGTAATATTCAAAACTTGAATGTTATTCATTGAAATCTGCGATATTTGATACAGACTCTGATACATACATCTAAGATTATTATGATTTTTTTTATTTGAAATAAAATCGTTCCTAAGAAAAATCTTCTATTGAAATTATTATTATTTTATTATTTTTCAATAGAATGTAGATATATAAATAGAAAAACCAATGGTTTTGTTCATGGTAATTCGACGTAATATTATTAGGGTTGTAATAAACTGAACAGTATTTAATTCATTATGTACAGTATAATATCACAAGCAGTCAGTATAATATTGTAGAAGACTCAGTATTTCTGTCAAAAATGATAAGTAAAAATGGAATTTTTGAGCAGTAAAAGTACTATTTGGCCTGTATTCCTATGTTCACTATTGTGATTCTAATGGTCAGTGAAAATTTATGAAAGGTCAGTATGACTTAGCTGGTGATAATTCCACAAATGTACAGTGAGAAATAATAAATGGCCAGTATGCAATAGTCAGTAATAATTTTAACTAACTCAAACTTACCCAAACTTGATACACATAATACCAATACAGAACACGTCAATTATGATATATAATAATAATTGTAATGTTAACCTAGTGCTAACCAATGAGCCGCTGCATATTTTTATCAATTTCGATCACCAACACAAACTAACCCAAACTTGATCCACATAAAACCAATACACAACACGTCAATTATAATATATAATAATAATTGTAATGTTTACCTAGTGCTAACCAACGAGCCGCTGCATATTTTTTATCAATTTTTATTACCAACACAAACTAACTCCAACTAACCCAAACTAAATCCGCCTCGAAGGAACCTATCTGACTACTTCATCATGACATAAAGGCAGAGTGTTTTCTCTTTACTAAGTTGTGTTTCGTTCCGTTGTAAAAATGTTTGTATTTATACGAAATAAAATATATGAACAACCATTCATTATTTTACTGTTGTTTATTAATTTTATGGACTGTCCATTATTTTCACCAGGCATTCACTAATTTATTTGATCGTTTTTTTTATGATACTGACTCTTGATTATTTATATCTACCATTTATTATTTTTTCTGACCACTTCTTTATGACAGACTGACCCTTCATTATTGTTACTGACCATTTCTTTATATTACCAACCGTTAATTATTTCAACCGACCATTTATTATTATACTGACCATTTATTATTTTCACTGACCACTTTTTTATGTTACTGACCCTTCATTATTTCAACCGACCATTTATTATCATACTGACTAAGGGAAATAAAATAATGGCAAAGAGTACTGTCCATAAAATTGAAATACTGACCATTCAATTTTTTGCCATATTATTAGCCCAGTAGAGATGTCGGTTTTTCAAAAAAATAATTCCAAACAGAATGATATTTTCAGGTGTGCTTGTGGACTGCCTCCTGAGCATCGTACCAAAAATCTGACTCGAACTCCAGGTACGTTTTTCGCTGAAGATGTGATTTCCCAAACATTTTTCTAGATCAAAATGACCTGGATAAAAGCTATAGAGGACTAAGAACTGAACAATTTAGCCTTATAACATTTTATGATATCTCTAATACTAAACAAGTTACAGCGCATCAAATGACAAAAATAAGCTGATAAGGAGTGGTTTTGAATATATTTTTTTTTGCAAAAAAATACTTGAAATGAAAGTTTCAGAGAATCAAAGGCTGAACAACTTTTCTTCATCCCTAAAAAAAGGTTTTTGAAACCCCCCTGTTGCCAGCGGAATTTTATCATTTGTTGCGCTGTAACTCATTAAGTGGTACAGCTGTCAAAAAAAATATGGAGCAAAGTTGTTTGGTTCTTGGTCCTCTTTAACTTTCATGAAGATCATTTTGCTCTAAAAAATGTTCACAAAACCACCTCTTCAGCGCAAAACGTACCAGAACTTCGAGTCAGATTTTTTGGTTGGATGCTCAGGAGAAAGTGCACAAGCATCCCTGAAAATATCATTCTGTTTGGATTTTTTTTTTCCGACCCCTATAATATACAGGGTGTCCCAGCAAGGGTGGCCACCGGCCATATCTCAGAAACTAATGGACCTAAAAGTTCAGGAGAAAAAAAATTATAAAGTGGCCACGTGAAAATGCTGGGAAATATTTATAACTTCAAAATTTTTCCGCTAGGGGGCGCAATCAAAGCTTAAATATTAAAATTCGAAATTTCTCCGGAAATTCTCAGATTGAGGTATATCTTTATCAACATGGTTAGAAAACCTAGACAATTTCACGTCTTTTTGGTACAGGGCTCATTGGCGTACCGATCTTCGTGTGAGTAGGGGAAGGTAGTGAAAGTGTAATTGTTCAAGTGGCTGTAACTTATAAACGACTTGTCCGATTTTGTTGCGTATAGGCTTGTTTGGAAGATAAATGTGAGTACTTTCGTAAATCGTATCCAGTGATGCGTGATTGTCTCCAGAAAAGTTGCTAGAAGGCGTAATTTGAATTAAAAACTGTTATTTTCATTTCACCGCGAAAACTCAAATGGTACGGTATAATTCTGATAACAGATTCGAAATGAAGATTAAATTTTCAAGAAAAAACCTTGAAAAAAAAAAAAAAAAAAAAAAACCTTAAAACATTAAATTTTACATAATTTGGACTAGTAATTATCATCAGAATTATACCATACCATTTAAATTTTTGCGGTAAAATGAAAAACACTGTTTTTAATTCAAGTTACCCCTTCTAGCAACTTTTCTGGAGACAATCACGCATCACTGGATACGATTTACGAAAGTATTCACATTTATCTTCCAAACAAGCCTATACGCAACAAAATCGGACAAGTCGTTTATAAGTTACAGCCACTTGAAGAATTACACTTTCACTACCTTCCCCTACTCACACGAAGATCGGTACGCCAATGATCCCTGTACCAAAAAGACGTGAAATTGTCTAGGTCTTCTAACCATGTTGATAAAGATATACCTCAATCTAAGAATTTCCGGAGAAATTTCGAATTTTAATATTTCAGCTTTGATTGCGCCCCCTAGCGGCAAAATTTCGAAGTTAAAAATATTTTCCAGCATTTTCTCGTGGCCACTTTACTGATCATATTTTTTTTCCTGAACTTTTAGGTCCAGTAGTTTCCGAGATATGGCCGGTGGCCACCCTTGCTGGGACACCCTGTATATATCATTTCAAATGCCGGCTACATATTTTTTTTATTTTTAGAAGCTCCAAAACGAAGAGTGAGCATTGTCGAAGCAAATGATGCTGTTAGAACAGTTTCTCCTAAGAGAAAGGGAAATTTGCACATGCTTAGACCTTTAGAGAGCGCTTCTCATGGCACCACATATGGTAATTGATTACGGTGTTGATTCTTGGATTTACCTGCAACCTTAGAATTTTAGATTTTGTACTAAAGCATGTGTAGAGTTTGAGCAGTGATAACTCATTTTTTAAGCTTGTTGTCTGTTAACCCAATCGGTCAACTAATATTTGTTATTTGTATTTCATGAAGTGTTGATCACAAATACCACTTAGGAGTATTTGAGAATTATGCGTATCTGATTGCTTCAAAAGAATGGAATTGATTCCATCAAAGGAATTTATTTCAGATGGAAAGGAGAACGGGGGCAATTTACCAGGACAGTATACTGATTTCGGTTACCATGGGTCACCTCGATCGTACGACGTCCCTTATGAAGGAGATGAAAGGTACTAGACACGTTTTTCAAAGTTTGTTATGGGTTCAAATTGCTGAAATAACATAAAATTTATCTGTACAGATCATGGTGGTACAGATTATGCGTGCAATGCCGAGGAAAAAACGATGATGAACCATCATGGGAACCAAAATCCTGGTCAAAATTCTGCCCGTACCCTTTTTTTCCCACATATAGACAGTTTTCTAGAATAATTTGTCTAATTTTAATAGGAATTACGTCATGGTGTGCCATATATTCGGTTGTGGGTATGTTGAATTTTTGATTAAATACCTATGTCTTGATTGAAAATCTACAATTTAGGTGAAACTGCTGCTCCTCCACATGGAAAATTATTTCAGCTTATATTGCTTAGCATATCGGCATATCTTGGAGGTTGGGCTTTCAACTTGACTACCTTACCTGCTTTGATAGGAATGTTATTCACTGGTTTAATTCTACAAAATATTGGAGTCGTTGATTTGGATGATTCTTTCACAGAAGTTGCTAACAAGATTCGGTGAGTTTTGAACATTCTGGAACTACCTATCATTACAGTGAAAAGAATTAAAAAATATAGACAGCATCGGTCGAACGGTTCAGAATATATTGGGGTTCAAATATTGAAAGATCCAATGGCAATCATGATAGATACGAAAAAATGTCATGAAGCAAAATGGTCCAGCATTACCCAAGCTATAAAATAGCGTTTTAATAATTATAGGTCATCGTGTATCTTTCCGGGAGCGTGAACATTATATTTCTTCATGCCATAGCGGTCGAATCACGAAGTTCGAAATAACGCCCAGTCATTTCTCTCCCACTTTGCTTGGAAAGGTTTTTTTCCAAACCTTTAGGTCTTACCATTTTCGGGATACAGCCTCTACTTACCCGTATCCGGACACCTTCTATCATTATTTCAAACTTGACCTTGCTTTTTTATGAAGCATTGTAGTGCACATTGTTAACCATCTAGAACAGTTTGATACTTTTTTTTCTTACTGAAAAGTGACTGTTAGGATGGGTGGATATGACTCTTGAGATCCAACCTGGTAAAACATATTTTCTTCTTTGAGTCTACTTCACCATAACGCTCAGTGCCCGTTTAAATAAGTTTATAAACCCTTGTTGCTCATTGATAGAACATTTATGTACGTAAGTAGGTAAATTTTTTTACAGCCATCATAATACATATTTATTATTTCAATTCATCCATCCATTTGAATTACCATGCAGGCGCTATCCAAATGACTAGCACAATTGAACAGCAAAACTTCGTCAAACATGATGTTCTCATAGTACCTATTGAATCTGGCGGTATTGAATGATTAAAATAGTGGACAACAAAACTCAATAGATTATTGTTCCCTTTCTATTCACATAATCAAAAGTTGAAAGAGGAAATGCTCGAATCCGCCGATTTTATACAGTGTGTCCCATTCATCAATCTTTCGAATGTATACACTTCTATCGTGATACTCATTCGGAAGTTTACATTCATGACCCTAACTTTTGAACGCTATCGTGTATTTTGATCAAATCTATTATGTCGGGGTCGTGATTCGCAAAATGTTTCTGAAATCCGTCTCTGAATTCACGTGTTTTTGGCAAAAATGAGGTTCCTGTCTGTACTCATTCTCCTAAAGCCAGGTTAACATTGGTATAGTTATACTAGCCTAGTTATTTGCACTTGAAGCTAGCAGGGTATCCTACTGTCGCATTGATGAAGACGGTGGATGTCTACACACTACACTACTAAAGTGCACTAGTACAACCCTAGTAATGCGCTCACAACGCCAGGATTATTTTTTGTTGTTGTTCTGTCGCCGTTCTAGAACATTGCAGAAGAAGAAGTCGAGAAAACTTTTACGGCAAGTTATGCACATTGTGACTAAGGAACTCATCGGTGGAATTAAAGAGAAATATGGTCGTCGAAAAACCAAATGGGTCAGAGATAAAGTTCCAAAATCTTCAAATTTTCTCCTTTCCCCGTGTCCTCATTACTTGTAATAAAAGTGGTAGAGGTACTTTCCTATGTGGTTACACTAGGTTGGTGAGTGTCTTGCAGATTACTGGTCCGAGTAAACCCAACCTAACCCAAACTAACCCATTCACCATTCACTATACCAATGTAGAGACCTGGCTTTCGAACGGCCACGTAAGGCCAAGTGCTAGAGGAAAACGGTATTTTGAAGAAGATCGATGAAAATTCAGAAATAAGCTTATTACTTTGTTTATAATGAAGTTATTTACCGCTCATTTTGATTAGCGGAGTGAATAATTTGAATCTTCACAATACGACCTATAAAATGAATATCTATGAATTTTGCTATAGAAAACAGTTGTCCAACTTTAACTAATTTATTTACTGACATATATTCATGTTGACTTCAACACTGCCCCTCACAATTAATGCAACGATCATTGAAACACAACCACACTCTTGTCCGAATGGCGGTCTTTTATATCTTCTTCGATCCCTCGATGGATGACGATAGTTCTCCAATATTCCAGATGTAGGCAACCGAATATACTTATTGATTCCAGAATCTGAACAGTGGTTTGGACTTGTGACAAACGGGACAAATGACGAAATGTTCCATTGCGAGACGAAGTGGTTGCAGAGTCATCTCCGCTGTCGGCCGCCTTGAAAGATCGTACCACTGGGCATGTTTCGTCACATTGCTCCCTCCTTGGAGAATTCCGTCCCGAAATGTCCCCATGTCGATATCGGAAACTGTCCCCTAACCTGCAGTGTGATGTTCGGTGGAAAAAGCAGTCCACTGTACTCTGGTTCGTCCTCCGGGAAGGATAGCAGCACACCAGGATGTTGATGCCACTTTCCTTGAAGATCACTTCAAGCATGCTTCTCAGCACTCGCAAGTCCACTCGGTCATTGGTCATTTCCGAAATTGCCAAATGAGTCAGGTCTTGTGACTGCATCAAGTCTCGAAGATGACTGAGGGCTCTCCAGACATTTCTGTGGGCGGTCAGATATTGTGGAAGCTTTTTCGTTACAGGGTAGAACAGGTGTCGTGTCCCTTCCATGATTTGGAGCACCTTTCCCACCTTTGGCCTTTGTCGTCGCAGATAGTCCAGTTGTCCGAATTTCCGTTTAAAAACAGCTGCAATTCCACTCTTTATGCTGAGGTCTTCCGTGACCCACTGAGCCACCAAATTTCCGGCCGGTGCTTTGAACAAATCCAGCCGCCTTCCTTGGACAACGCCATTCTGGACTTTCTGGCCATTGGAGTATAGAGACATGAAAGTCTCCAGTAACATGTCTTTCTCGGGTGACCTGATCTGCCTCACTTATGCGTCCTGATCGTCATCCTCGTGATGACTTCCGAATCCTGTAGACGATGTCATTGATTCACTCCTGAATCTCATATGGCTCCCCTTGAACTTTGCAGTTTTGGGAAGAATCCACGTCGCCTTTGAGGGTTGTTTAGCCAAACCAAATCCCCAACCTGGAACCCGCCTTCCTCGGCGTTCACGTCATAGGCCCCCTGGATGTTCAAACGGGCCCGTTGATGTGTGTCGTCCACCTTTCTGCAAAGATCGCTTGCGTATTCTTCCCCAACGACATCTTCACCTGGTGCATGGACATCCAAACTTCAGGTCGCAGGGCAGACAGAGTTCGCGACTCATGATGATCCTTGCTGGGGTTTCGCCTGTCGATTCGTAAACTGCAGATCGGTATGCCAAGAGAAACAGGTGGAGGAGTTTGTCCCAGTTTCTTTGATGATCAGAGACAACCTTGGCCAAGTTTCGATTGATGGTCCGGTTCATTCTCTCCACCATGTCATCCGATTGAGGGTGTAACGCTATCGTCCTCGTCTTCTTGATTTTCAAGACATCGCAGACATTCTGGAATAACGCCGATCCAAAGTTCCTGCCCTGGTCTGAATGCAGCTCCAATGGAACACCAAAATGTCAGAATCATTCTTTGCTTGGGACATCAGCCACGGTAGCCTTGGTTTAGCAAGGCATACGCTTCGGCCCACTTGCTCAAGTAGTCCATCACGATCAGAATATCTTTGTTTCCATTGCCTGACTCAGGAACATCTATAGCGATCCTCTCGAACGGGCTTCCAACATTGTATTGGCGCATAGGAACTTCTGGGCGTTTTTGTGGTTCATCACTTGCAGCACAAACGGCACATTTCCTGCACCACTTCTGCACGACGGTCTGGTAATTGACCCAGTAAAACAGTTCTCGCAGCTTTCTTAGCGTCTTGGTTACACCCAGATGTCCACCCGTGATGCCATCACGGACCTCCTTCATCACTTCTGCCTGTCTGTTTGCAGGAATGACTAACTGCCTCTGATCTTCCGTGCCATCTAGATTCTTCACCAGCCTGAGCAGGATGCCATCATCAAGAACCATCGAGTCCCATTGAGCCCAGTAGAACTTCACGGTGATCGGGAATCACGCGACTTTTTGCCAAGTTGGTCGTTGGCCTGCCTGTTTCCATCCGATGACAAGCTTCAGATCTGGAACTTTCTCCTGGTCTTCACGAAGTGCGTCAGACTGCCAGAAATCGTCTACCACAGTTGTTCTGCACATGCTGGCTTCCTTCTCCTCAGCTCTATGGCAGTGCTTACAGAGCTCTGGGCAAGTTCTTCTGGACAAGGCGTCAGCATTCTTGTGACTTGATCAAGCTCGATGTTCAGTGTTGGAATCGAACTCCTGGAGTTTCTCGATCCATCGAGACACTTGACCTTCCAAGTTCTTGAATTGTAGAAGCCACTTGAGTGGTCGGTTCTCAACAGAAAAGATCTCCGTAGAGGTACTTGTAGAAGTGCTTTACCCCTTTGACTACTGCCAGCAGCTCTCTTCTTGTAACACAGTAGTTCCTTTTAGGCTTCGACAAAGTGGTGTTCAAGTAACCGATGACCCTTTCATGTCCCTGCTGGGACGGCACTGCACCAAGTCCTACGGTCCTGGCATCCGTGTCCAAGACAAAGGCCCCTTCAGATGGTGGATAGTCAAGAATGGGCGCGCTGGCAAGTGCCCTCCTCCACGTGGCGAAAGCTTTCTGGCATTCTTTATCCCAGTGAAGAGGTCGGATGATGTTGGACGTTGCTGGTAGTACGTGCACAAACCCAGGAAACTTCGTTATTCGTGAAGGTTCTCTGGTACTGGTCATTCCTTAACTTCCTTCACCTTTTGCAGGTCGACAGCTACTTCCTTTGCTGACACGATATGACCCGCAAGTATCGAACGTCACTCCGGAACAGTTGGCATTTCTTTGGATTCAGCTCCAATCCAGATCTTCCAAGCCTCTGGGATACCTCCTCCAAGTTGTTCAAGTGATCGAATGATTTGCCAAGGGGCGTTGAATGATCCATATGGCATTACAGTAAACTGCCTCAGCCCAGTTCCAACGCTAAAAGCAGTTTTCTCCCGATCTTCTGGAGCCATCTCCACCTGCCAATGTCCACTCTTCAGATCAAGGATCAAGAAGATCTTGGATCCAGCCAAGGTGTCCAAGGTGTCGTCAATTCGTGGTATAGGGTAGCTGTCCTTTTTTGTCACGTTGTTAAGCTGAACCTTCTTCTCAACCAGCACCAATGGCGATGACCACGGACTACTTGGCTCGATGATACCGCCTTTCTCCATGTCCTGAATTATCTTGTCCGCTTTCTCCTTTTTCGCCAAAGCCGGTCTCCTAGCAGTTTGACGGATAGGTCGTGCACTTCCGGTGTTGATTTTGTGCTGTACCACGCTTGTCCGACTCTTTTCTCCCGTTCCGTTGTCAGAGATGTCGCTGAACTTTCTTATTAGGTCTCTCAAGCCTTGTTTTTGTCCCTTATTCAGATCCTTTCTAGAGAGGTGGCAAATAACTTCTCCATCTTTCCCGTGAACTCGAGATTTGTCTCCTTAATCTCGCATACTTGCCACACCACGGAGAAAATTGACGAGCAGAGCCCCAAAACAGTTCCTTTCGCAAATATCACTGAGTCATAGTTGATGTTCATCACTTTGACAGGCACACTCTTCACTCGTACCAGGCTTTTTCCACAAGCAATCCCTCGTCCTATTTTGGAGTCGTGCAATTTTGGCTCAAACATAACGGTGCTTCCTTCCTTCACTTTTCCTTCCAAGCGAGACCACTAGGATTGAAGCATCTTCAACCAGCACTGCATGCACTATCTCTTCCTCCTTTCCATGCAGAATAACCTCATTGTCCTCTCAATGTTCGATTCTTGAAATCCGATTGAAAGCCTCGGGAATTTATTCCGATGATAATTTCTTCTTCAATGTCAGCAACCAGCATTGCGTGTTTGGAGCTGGTGCTTCCCAGAGTCACTGCCGCTTCCGTGCCATCATGCATTCTTGCCAGGTCTTCTGTTGCAGTTTGTAGTCGCCACTTAGTTGGTTTGATCATTGTCGGTGTTGTGACAATAGCGGGCCTGATGATCGTCTTTGTCACACCTGCATGGTGCGATGGTCTTCATTGATCAAGTCATCTACAAACACGCTGTTCTGTTTGGGCCCTAAAGATGCAACTATGGCAGTTTTTCTTGAGGCATACTGGTTACAGGTCGACGATTGCCTCTTCGCATCGACCTTCCCTTGTTTTCCGACCTTGAAGAAAGTGCCCGTCTCTCCTTCTTGCATCGGCTACCAATGTGGCCAAGCTCTCCACAATTCCAGCATCGTAGCTCCCTTCGCTTGGACGCCTCCATTTCCTTGACGACTCTCCTCACATTTGCGTCGAAGCTGTCCTCCTCAGAAGCATCACATCCGATTCCTACATCCTTCGCGGACTGCTTTGCTACTTCAAACCCCAGGGCTTTTGCCAGCGCATCCACCAGTCTGTCAGGACGATGAAGTATCAAGCATTGCCTTATCTCCTGTTCTCGAAGTTCATCCAAAAAAGCCTGAACTGCAAGCCTCTCCATAACGTTCTCTGGCTTGGTTCGATAAGCCAGTCGTCCAAGGCGAGCTACATTCTGATAGCGGTTTTTCAGGTGAGAGTCGTAGACGTGCTTGTATCCAAAGCACGCTCCTCCAGCAGCCTCTTCAACTCGGCAACCTTCAATCTGGTTGAGAACACTGATTTCGTAGGCATTATAACGAATATTTAATTATGTCCGTTTTTCGCACAAAATAAATCCCACTTCTGACACCAAATGTATCGAATTTCGCTAAACAAAACACTTGTCCAACTTTAACTTATTTATTTACTGACAATAATTTATGTACAGTCAATTATTTTCTTTAAAACTACCCATTCACAATCAATGCATCGATCATTTAAACACAACTAAACTCTTGTATGAATGGCGGGATTTTATATCCTCTTCGATCCCACGATAGATGGCGAAAGTTCTCCAATATTCCAGATGTAGGCAACCGAATAAACTTCTTGATTCTAGAATCTACACAGTGGTTTGGACTTGTGACAAATGGGACAAAAGACGAGATGTTCGATAGCGAGACGCAATGGTTGTAATTCCGCTGTCGGCCGCCTTGGAAATCCTTACCACTGGGCGTGTTCCGTCACAATACGATCTTTAGCCTTATTGTTTAATTTTGACCTTGCAGGCAATTGTTTTGAAATTCGACTAAATGAAATGGATAGTATTTTAATATTATTGGCAGCATAACAGGCTCATTTTTATATTTTATGATTTGGCCAAAGACCATTTCCCTGTGGTGTGCTCTGGGTCAAAAACAAGTAGCTAGGTGAAATTCAAGACCTCTTGATATTAACCAAAAGATCTCAAAAATATATCGAGAATAATGGTGGATACAGATTTTCAAAAAGTTGTTATCACACATGTGGAGTCCATTGTTCTCGAGTAATTACAAATCCAACTGCCAAACAAACTAACCAAACATTTTAAATCTATTTTGGACCTCGACGATTTTGACTGGCACGTTGTTGGTCGACGAATTCTATCCAGTCGTAAAACAATAGCACCCAGGTTCATTTTAACAACATTATCAAGCGGCAGGCATTATACAAAATAAGCTTGAAATTACTCAAATTGTGAGATTCTCAATCACTTAAGTAGTAGTATTGATATCTACCTTTTTATATTTAATGGTCGTTATAATACGCCATTTTCTTAACCAATGATTTTGGCACTAAGCCAACCAAAATGTTTGCCAAAAGATGTAAATGCCCAAAATTTAAAAATGTTGATAAATATTTTATATATAGGGACAAACCGCTACACTCTAGCTCAAGTCGGGGGTGGATTCACCTCTCTCTATGACGAGTCTTTCTCCGAATAAGCAACCAGGTAGATTACCGCATTCTTACCTCAACGTCCATAAATCGTGAAGGGCGCCATCAAATTTTAATTTATCAAAACGTAGCCAAACGTTCTCAATTAGGCCTAATCAAATAAAACTTGAAAAAAAAAACAATTAGTCCAAAATCGAATTCATACCGAATCTATTGAAGTTAATAAAAAAAACAAAAAAAATGAGAGTACGATTTGGATTTAAACCAAATACAGCTTTAATGTTCCTAATAACAATACCACAGTAAAGGAGTTGGGTGACTATAATAAATATTTCCGAATGTGCCTGTTTAAAAAAAACTCAACCGCTTATTTCTATGTATAAAACTATAACTAAGTCAGATCTGATAGCGCAACGCAAGCCGGCCCCGTATAACTTTACAGTAGATCATGTTATATCTCTAACAAGAATTAATGAGGGTAGATATTATACTTAGAATTTTGAACGCAAAAATACAACAGGTTTTAAAATGGTTTTATCTCACCAAGCAAGCAGTTTGGTGATAACGGCTAAGTTTTCCCAGGCTTCTAAGGGTTGTCTGTCCTATTGTGTTGGTATACAAATCCACCTCCAATACTAGATACGTAGGTTTCAGCAATTTATATTAACTCCATAGATTAGCATAACAGTCCAAAAGCTGCATGGCGTCATCACAATATGCCATAGACAAAACGTATTACTCGAATCCCAATAGGAAAAGCCCTAATAAGAAAAACGTCTAAGAAACGTGTCGATTTTTAATCCAAACGGCCCCTGAATCCCAAACTAATAGAAACATCCCCAAAAATATAGATTCAATGAACGGTTTTAAATCTTACCTCATGTAACTATCATGAAGGCCCCATGCAAACACCCATAAAAAAAAATCCAGACTGGTTAAATCAATCAACCAAGACTATCAAAAGTATCTACGTGAGAGAAAAAAAACATCATTAGATCTTTGTCCATTCTGAGGAGAATATAAAATCTCTTACCTAATATACTAATTCAAACTTCCCAAAATGTGCCAACACGTGTTACAGGTAAAAAACGTGAGCCGTTGAAACTGGTTCCATGGAAGTTTTTTTTTAAACTTATAAATCGCCAATTGGCTTAGAAATGTTCTCCAAAACTCCAAAATAATTTGGTCCAGACATAGAACACTTCGTCAAGTATACCGGAAACCATTAATCACCCAAAGGGGTTGAATTCAATCCAAAAATTCATTGGCAACCGGAAACTACCATGTGTATAAGTGAACTTCTGTAACAAGAGTGGGACCCAAAAATCCACGTTTTCCAAGAAATTCGCCCAAAAACGCTAGGTACCAACCAAATTTTAAACGTTTAAGAACATTTGCTTAGAAAACCCATAAAGAAAAAAAAATAAGCTACAGTTGGCAACAAATATGGTGCGAAATTTATTGACACCTCAAAGCACTGAGATTTAAATACTGGAAACGAACTAGACAACTCTTGGTTTTTAAAAATTTAGAGAGAGAAAAATTGCATCATTTACATTATTGCTTTAGGAAACCGCAACGACAATGGTCTATCTCTGTCACTCAGCAATCCTTCCACGAACCCGTCGCTAAATACCCGTCCATTGACCAATAGTAAATTGTAATCTACTAGCTTATAGACTCAACATAACCTCACCAAAATCCAAACCAAAATAACGGATGAACATCTCATTTCTATTCCAAACAATTAAATTTGACTGTTAATTGGACTGAAATAATTTGCCAGTGCTTCAATTTAATTGATGTGAACATTTATTGAGAGATAAAAGGCAGAAATTTGTTCTTGATCAAAAACGTAGTAATGGTTTTGAGTTGAGAAAATGCAAGGAAATACGAAGAATCACCACTTGAAGGTTTGTGAATAATTCAGAATACATTGTCGATAAAAAAACATTACGAATGATGATTTTTATAAGTCTTTAGTATTCGAAATTTATGAAATCCAGTTCGATAACAAAATGTCAAAATTAGCCCATAACAGTCACCCCCCTTCCCAAAAAAAAAATTTTGTAGATAGGGCAAAATTTTTCACAAATAATTAGTTAGGCACTTAGAGAAAAAAATTTGATTGAAAATCCTCGAATGAACAAAGTCAACCCACTAATTACCAGAATGGTAAGCTCACGTCAAAATCAGGTAAATAAGCACCAACTCAGGGTGTCCGAAATTTGAGCAAAAATCAAATTCGTAAGATAAGTCATAATCAATAGTCTTCAACCCCCAAAAAAAACGGACTACTTACTTTATATTCTCTTCCGCAGGGCATACCCAAACAATAGCAAAAAAAAATGCTAAAAGTAAGGAGTCCAGTCCGGCCAGCGCTATAATCAATATACCAAGAGCAGTACATATGATTCACAGGAACGTCCTATAAAGTCCGAATTACCCTATTTAGCAAGAGAAAGTTTTCATCCAGAATTTATTTAGGGTTAAAGACAAGCGTCAAAATCAGTATCAGTTTTTTTTTTTTTTTTTTTTTCATTTCTTTTTTTTTTTTTTTTTGATTTTTTTTTTTTATTTTTTTTTTTAGATTTAGTTAATGTGGTACCCGGAAAATGTCTAGTCATCTACATCCGGATTGAGATATGGTTTCAGATCTTGAACATGCCAGTTCCCTTTCGATTTACCATGTTTATCCTCCAACTCATAAATACAGTATCCTATCTTACGTTTCACCGAATAAGGTCCCTCAAATTTTCCCGCTAGTTTCGCAGAAAAATATTTTCCTGCATCAGACAAAGCAAATAGTCTCTTCCAAACAGAATCACCCACAGAAAAATTTACATCTCGACGTCGAAGATTGTATTGGTCTCTAACTTTCTGACCAGCTTGTAATAATCTTTTATTGACAAACACTCTTAATTTTGCCAAAGATTCAACCTTCTTAGATAAATCGACCTGGTTCTGAGAAACTGTGTTGTTTAAGTCCTTTGATTTTATATATTCGCTCGCATGAAGAACCATATCCGAGCCATGGTTTATGAAATATGGAGTTCTACTTGTGACTTCATGAACCGCTGTATTAACTGCACAAGCCAAAGCCGCCAAATGTTCATCCCATAATCTTTGATTTTCAGAAACAAAAGCAGATAACATAGTTTTTAAAACCCTATTTACCCTTTCAGTGACGTTTGGTGAAGGATGATAATTTGGGTTATATAAGGTCCTAACCCCATATTTATTCATTAACTTTTTGAATTCATTACCCTTGAATTGAACCCCATTATCACACCGAACAATTTCAGGAACTCCATGGAAAAGAAAAACACGGTCTTCTAAGATGCTAGCAATATTATTCGCATTTGCCCTTCTTAATGGAAAAAAATGATTGAATTTACTAAAAACGTCAGTAACCACAAAAATATACATATTACCTTTCTTACTTTTAGGTAAAGGTCCGAATAAATCCATACTTATAATTTGCCAACAACGATCAGGAACTAAATTACTATTCAATTTACCAGCAGGTAATTTCTGTTCTGGTTTAATTCTTTGACAAACCACACAATGATTAACCATTTTAGCAACCGAGGCCCTCATACCTGGCCAGAAATACAATCTAGCCAACTTTGAATAAGTTTTATGAATTCCCAAATGACCTCCAATATGAGAGCCATGACAAGAATCGAAAATCCCACGTCTCAAATCCTTTGGAACAACCAATTTCCAACAATCCACGGAACTTCTCAAATCTGGAAAATCTTGTTTGACATATTTGTAAATTTTGTCATTTGACAATCTCCAAAGAGGAAAACTTAAAGGGTTACTAAAAATTTGTTGTTTCATTTTAATGTACCACTTGTCAGAAATGTTATCAAAATCAAAGACATCCATTTCATCACACTCAACAGGGACAGCTCTCGACAAAGCGTCAGCCACTACATTGTCTCGCCCCTTCCGATGAATCACCGTAAAATCAAACTGTTGCATCCGCAAAGCCCACCTTCCTAATCTACCTTGAGGGTTTTTCAAATTGTCTAACCACTGCAAACTGTAGTGATCACAAATAACGGAGAATTTTGCACCCTCCAAATAACATCTCAACTTTTCAATGGCGAACAAAACAGCTAAAAGTTCCCTTTCAGTCGCAGAATAAACTCTCTCTTGACGAGTTAGAGATCGAGAGATATAACATATGACTTGTTCACGACCATCATGAATTTGATAGAGTACAGCTCCTACGCCATAGCCCGAAGCGTCAGTTTGCAAAAAGAACTCATGATTGAAATCTGGACAAGTTAGGATTGGTGCCGATACCAGAACATTTTTAATCCTTTCGAATGATTCGTCACAAGTATCATCCCAAAAAAATTTCGCTCCTTTGCGCAATAGACGAGTAAATGGAGAAATAAGGTCTGAATAAGATGGAATAAAACGACGGTACCAAGATAACATACCTATCACTCTTCGAATTTCTGTCACTGTTTTGGGTGTCGGCAAATTAGTTATGGCCTCTACTTTCAATGGATCAACGGAAATGCCATGTCGATTAACAACATAACCCAAATAACGGAGTTCTTCACGACAAAATTTACTTTTTTCTCTGTTAAGTGTCAAACCAGCGGCATTCAATCGATCAAAAACTAACTTCAAAATTCTCATATGAGTGTCGAAATCAGGGCTAATTACAATTACGTCATCCAAATAACAAAATACATAAGGATGAAATTCAGGACCCAAAACAGTATCAATAAGCCGTTGAAAAGTTGCTGGTGCATTGTGCAATCCGAAAGGTAGCCTTTTAAAATGAAACAACCCACGTCCAGGAACTGTGAAAGCGGTATAAGGTTTGCTACTTTCCTCTAACTCAACCTGCCAGTAAGCACTCTTGAGGTCCAACGAGCTCAAAAACCTAGCACCACCCAGCTTGTCAAGAATAGAAGAAATATACGGAAGGGGCCAAGCATCACGCTCGGAAACAGCATTCAACTTTCGGAAATCCACACAGAATCGCATTTCTCCATTAGATTTGGGAACCAAAAGTACTGGGGAAGACCAAGCCGAAGAAGAAGGCTCGATTACACCTGCAGCCAGCATTTTGTCCACCTCCTCATCAATTAGTTTTTGTTTGAAAGGTGAAACAGGGTAATACCGTTGTTTTATAGGAGGACTATTAGTAATAATTTTATGCTTGACTATTGAGGTGCAACCAAGTCGATCGCCAACTTCCTCAAAATAACTTGAAACTAAAGAACTTAACTGCCTATGTTGATCCGAATTCAAATCCGCTTCACTCTGAATCAAAGATACCTCATTACAAACTAAAGGGTCTTTAGAAAAATACCACTCACCCCTTCGCATATCCGGCACAATACCCAACATTTTCCAAAAGTTTATACCCAAAATAAGTTCGTGACGAAGTTCCGGGACGACATACATATCTATAAGGCTAACTCTGTCCTTAACTTTAACTGGTACACTAGCTACCCCTATACATTCACACGAAGAGTCATTTGCCACTGTACACCAAGCCTTCCTATTCACATCCAGCTTAATTCCCAAGTGTTTGAGCTTAATCCAACCCTCCATACCAACAAAGCTCTTATTCGCCCCTGAGTCCAAAAGACCATAAAATTTTGAACCCAAAATCTCAACCATCAAATATGGACATTCACCAGGACCCACATGTGCCAATACATAATCTAAGACAATTTTCCCTTTAAAATCAGAATAGGTCGAACTAGAACTCATTCCAATCTGTCGACCTAAGATTGGTGTCTTTGTCCGTTTCCCTGAGCCGAATAACTTTTGGAACAAATAGGACACGTTAATTTAGTAAATCCTAATTTCCCGCACTTAAAACATCTTTTTACGTTCGAATTACAGTTTTTAGCAAAGTGATTCGGACCTTGACACTTGAAACAAAGTTTACTTGATGAGGAAGGTTGATTTCCCTGTTGTCTATGATGTGACTGACGTTGAGAAGTGGAAACGTAACGAGAATTTCCCTCATCAAAACCCTGATTAAACCTATCGTCAGGAAACGAATCATCCGCAGAAACTTCATTGAGTGAAACCCTATTATCCCTTTTAAACGGAATATAATCTAAATCCGGTTCAAGGCTTAAATTTCCCCTTCTAGGAGGCCTAAATTCCTCAACCCTATTCCTAGTTTCCTCCAACTTCCTACATAACTGAATCAACTCAAAAGGAGTATTTATCTCTTGTAGAGTCAACCGCTCCTGGAAGAAAGGCAACATGTTCGATCGTAAAACCTTCAATCTCAAACCGTCCGATACTTGACTAGGCATTCTATCAAACAATTGAGTCATTGCTGCCACGTAAATGCCTATTGGTTCATCACAACCCTGGGTCCTATCCAAAATTTGTTTCCATAGTTTATCTGAGAAATGAGAAGGTACAAATTCTTCTTTCATTAACCTCACGAGTGAATCCCAATCAGATGCATACTTTGAAATTAGATGATAAAAGTTTAGTGCATGTGAATCAAACAAATCTGCAGCACTATTGAAAAGTTCGGCTCTTGAAACGCCTCTTGAAATCGAGAATTGTTCAACTTTCTGTAAAAAAGCATTGAAACTTAAATCACTTTTACTACCAGAAAATTTTAAATTCCACTTAAACACAGGCACAGATTTGTTATTTAAAAACGATTGATTTGGCGCATTTGTTACATTGAAACTTACTTGTGAAACAACCGGAGTACCAGTTAAGGTTGAATTCGCAACGCCATTCGCATCAAAATTTGGATCCAAAGGTGGGTTCTCGACATCATCCGAAAAAAGTTTAGTTTTACTTTCAAAATCCGCCAACAAGGTTGTCATTTCTACCAACAAGTCAGAACGAGCCAGATTTATTTCAGTATCTTCATCTGAGATTCTATTCAATCTGCCTACAAGATGCGCGAATTTACTTTCAATCTTAGCCGACTGACTAGGAGTACCCGTGAAAGTTGAAATTCTTTGTCTTAAATCCGAAAGCTTGCTTTTGCAGATAGTGACTTCCTCACCAAAATCAAGTTTTACCGAACTTTGCACGACATTACCGGACTTTTCCAAATGTAACATAGACCTCAAACACTTCCTCAATGAATCAACGGTTCCAGATGGATCAATACCACGAATTTTCAACTCATATTCAAGTTCATCCCTCGCCAGACGATCTACATTGATTTTATACATCTTGAAAGAAACTTTAATATGCCAGAAAAAAAAAAAAACAACCACAATTTAGGCTGGCAAATTTACAAATCAAAATTGCGGTAAAAAAAACAACAAACACCGCGTTAAAAAAAAGTCAGAATGCAATAATCCACGAGAAAAACAATAGAAAGAGAGTAAGTTGGGCGCCAGTTGATATCTACCTTTTTATATTTAATGGTCGTTATAATACGCCATTTTCTTAACCAATGATTTTGGCACTAAGCCAACCAAAATGTTTGCCAAAAGATGTAAATGCCCAAAATTTAAAAATGTTGATAAATATTTTTTATATAGGGACAAACCGCTACACTCTAGCTCAAGTCGGGGGTGGATTCACCTCTCTCTATGACGAGTCTTTCTCCGAATAAGCAACCAGGTAGATTACCGCATTCTTACCTCAACGTCCATAAATCGTGAAGGGCGCCATCAAATTTTAATTTATCAAAAAGTAGCCAAACGTTCTCAATTAGGCCTAATCAAATAAAACTTGAAAAAAAAAACAATTAGTCCAAAATCGAATTCATACCGAATCTATTGAAGTTAATAAAAAAAACAAAAAAAATGAGAGTACGATTTGGATTTAAACCAAATACAGCTTTAATGTTCCTAATAACAATACCACAGTAAAGGAGTTGGGTGACTATAATAAATATTTCCGAATGTGCCTGTTTAAAAAAAACTCAACCGCTTATTTCTATGTATAAAACTATAACTAAGTCAGATCTGATAGCGCAACGCAAGCCGGCCCCGTATAACTTTACAGTAGATCATGTTATATCTCTAACAAGAATTAATGAGGGTAGATATTATACTTAGAATTTGAACGCAAAAATACAACAGGTTTTAAAATGGTTTTATCTTACCAAGCAAGCAGTTTGGT
The DNA here is from genome assembly GCA_958502075.1 of Orchestes rusci. Lineage (NCBI taxonomy): Eukaryota > Metazoa > Arthropoda > Insecta > Coleoptera > Curculionidae > Orchestes > Orchestes rusci. The sequence goes on from OY293304.1 coordinate 40,062,923, forward strand.
GATAACGGCTAAGTTTTCCCAGGCTTCTAAGGGTTGTCTGTCCTATTGTGTTGGTATACAAATCCACCTCCAATACTAGATACGTAGGTTTCAGCAATTTATATTAACTCCATAGATTAGCATAACAGTCCAAAAGCTGCATGGCGTCATCACAATATGCCATAGACAAAACGTATTACTCGAATCCCAATAGGAAAAGCCCTAATAAGAAAAACGTCTAAGAAACGTGTCGATTTTTAATCCAAACGGCCCCTGAATCCCAAACTAATAGAAACATCCCCAAAAATATAGATTCAATGAACGGTTTTAAATCTTACCTCATGTAACTATCATGAAGGCCCCATGCAAACACCCATAAAAAAAAATCCAGACTGGTTAAATCAATCAACCAAGACTATCAAAAGTATCTACGTGAGAGAAAAAAAACATCATTAGATCTTTGTCCATTCTGAGGAGAATATAAAATCTCTTACCTAATATACTAATTCAAACTTCCCAAAATGTGCCAACACGTGTTACAGGTAAAAAACGTGAGCCGTTGAAACTGGTTCCATGGAAGTTTTTTTTTAAACTTATAAATCGCCAATTGGCTTAGAAATGTTCTCCAAAACTCCAAAATAATTTGGTCCAGACATAGAACACTTCGTCAAGTATACCGGAAACCATTAATCACCCAAAGGGGTTGAATTCAATCCAAAAATTCATTGGCAACCGGAAACTACCATGTGTATAAGTGAACTTCTGTAACAAGAGTGGGACCCAAAAATCCACGTTTTCCAAGAAATTCGCCCAAAAACGCTAGGTACCAACCAAATTTTAAACGTTTAAGAACATTTGCTTAGAAAACCCATAAATAAAAAAAAATAAGCTACAGTTGGCAACAAATATGGTGCGAAATTTATTGACACAGATTTAAATACTGGAAACGAACTAGACAACTCTTGGTTTTTAAAAATTTAGAGAGAGAAAAATTGCATCATTTACATTATTGCTTTAGGAAACCGCAACGACAATGGTCTATCTCTGTCACTCAGCAATCCTTCCACGAACCCGTCGCTAAATACCCGTCCATTGACCAATAGTAAATTGTAATCTACTAGCTTATAGACTCAACATAACCTCACCAAAATCCAAACCAAAATAACGGATGAACATCTCATTTCTATTCCAAACAATTAAATTTGACTGTTAATTGGACTGAAATAATTTGCCAGTGCTTCAATTTAATTGATGTGAACATTTATTGAGAGATAAAAGGCAGAAATGTGTTCTTGATCAAAAACGTAGTAATGGTTTTGAGTTGAGAAAATGCAAGGAAATACGAAGAATCACCACTTGAAGGTTTGTGAATAATTCAGAATACATTGTCGATAAAAAAACATTACGAATGATGATTTTTATAAGTCTTTAGTATTCGAAATTTATGAAATCCAGTTCGATAACAAAATGTCAAAATTAGCCCATAACAGTATGAACAAACTAAATTGACTTGAAAAAGTGTGAACCTATTTTGATAATTCAAACTAAAAATCACCTTTGCATTTTCGGCCTCAAAAGCATTCAATGAAAAATGATAAAAAAAACCTTGTAAGAGCTGAAAAAAATGTAGATTTTAACCATTTTTAATTTATAACCAAAAACCCAAAGGCTAGGGGTTGCGAAAGAAATGCATTTCTTTTCCACAGATCCATCCACAGACGCGTTTCGCTGTATCACAGCTCATCAGTGCGGCTAGGATCTGCAGTAGAGAAATGCACCACTTGTGCACCCTGTGTGGAATAGAAACGTTTATTCTTAAAATTGTGGCAAATGCCTTCTCAAGTTTTCTCCATCATGTGAATACTACGTATGTTAGTTCTTTATAGTAGGTTTCTGATCACCACCAATAGATGGAGATGCTGTCTCCAAACCCTCGTACTGTGTGGGATAGAAACGTTTATTCTTGAAATTGTGGCAAATGCCTTAAAAAGTTTTCTACATCATGTGAATACTACGTATGTTAAATCTTCATAGTAGGTTTCTCATCACCACCAATAGATGGAGATGCTGTCTCCAAACCTTCGTGATTTTTAATTTATTCGTTTTATGAAAACACAAAAAACTCTTGACTGCTTTATGAAAGTTCTAGGGGTAATTCGCAGAGGAAATCATGTGTACAAATAAGGAGAAATCATGAGGAAATCACGAAAAATCGGAGGCAATCAGATGAAATCTTGAGAAAATTACAGGTAATCTTGAGGAAATCGTCAATGAATGCGCATGCGCAAACTATGTAGGTAATGATTGATGTTAAGTTCTGCTGGTGAGAATAAGCGGTTTCAGAGTGTAGATAAACTGTGTTTCTCCACGATTTAAGGGTGATAAGTATATCAGAAGATATAATGTAAGTAACAATTAGAACATTATTGGAGGGTTAGATGACCAAACATGGATCTAGTTTTTTGCCCAATCTAAATCCGCGAAAAAGGACGAGGGAAAAAAAAAAGTGTAAAATGTGTAAGAGTCAAGAGCTCTGAAGAAAATCTCTAGTCAATCTTGAACAAAGCGGCTAAGGACTAAGCGAAAATTTGCTTGAAAACAGCACCTGACGATTCTCCGATCAGAAACTTTTTCGTTGGACGTTGATGTTGAACTTTGCATCTAATTTTATTTCACTTGCGACGCGACGTTCCTTCATTTGTTTTTTGTTTTGGAGTTCATATTTCCTAGTTATATCCATTTTTTTCAAGGTTAATCATATAATAGAGACAATCTTGTGTAGAAATTTTGATCGGCGATTTTCCCTTCGTGAGACAGTCATCATCATTCACTCTTGTCGAGTTTATATTATCTAGTTGATGGTAAAGGAACAAAACCGCTCATCACCAAAATGACTGATTTTACAGAAAACTTAAAAACTGGATCTATGATGACAATGTTCCATTTCTGCTGATAAAAATTTTTCTGTGTTAATTCTATTTTTGAATATATTTTTTAATAAAACATCAGGTATACACCAAAATGACTGATTTTACAGAAAACCTAAAAACTGGATCTTTGATGACAATGTTCCATTTCTGCTGATAAAAAAATTTCTGTGTTAATTCTATTTTTGAATATTTTTTTTAATAGATCATCAATCATCCTATAATCTATTTTTTTTCCATGGCTTAAATGAAGATACGGGACGTACTATTTTTAAACTCACAAGTAATGAGCATAGTTGATATTTTTTGTATATTGTGTGAAGATATTTCAATACATTAAGTACCAAAAATCCTACAGATTATGATCTGAACCAAGCCCAAGAAAATATCATGTACGTCAAAAGATAGAACAAGAGACAAAATACAAACAGCACACATGGTGGATCATGCAGGTGCATATTCATACGTGAAACAATATTTATCTCGTTTATCCAATCTAATAAACATCGTATTTTTGACATATAATGCGAAACTCAAAATATCAACTGTTGCCACTAAACCAAATAGTAGCATAAATAAAAAGAAGAGAACATTCAATGAAAAATTTTTCAAAATTGGTCCAAAGAACGGCTTCTTTGAACAAATGAATTGGAAGACATTACAGTAAGAACAGTTTTCTTTCAAGCTAACTCGATTCATGTTGTGTTTGAACAAGGATCATCGAAGTGGTTCTTGTATTAATGAAACTGTTCATAGTATCAATGCAAATCGTTCTAAGTTGATATACACTTTTTCATTGTACTGATAATCTCAATTCATTGTTACAATGAAACATTTCATTGTATCTATGAAGCGAGATTCTCAATATTATGAACCCGATTCATTGTATTTATGAATCAAAATGTTCAATATGAAACATCCTTTCATTTTATTTTTGAATTATTGTTCAGTAAATAGACACTGAAGATTGATCATCATATCTTCATTCGACAATCGTTTGAAGTTGTAAAAAACATAAAAATGACAGAACAAAAAGTCATCACAGCTTAATAATAGCATGTCACGAAGGAGCTATCACTGCCCCTAAGAAAAGTGTGGGTTGCATCTATGATATTTGATCGCACTATTTTTGATGGATTGGTCTTTCAGTTGCAGATCGTTATTGATGTCGGGACCAAGCCAAGAATCCATGAAGCGCCCAAAATATAATTACAATGAATGAATTGGTGACAATGAAAAGAAAATTGGTGGGAAAGCGGTCAGTGATGGAGTTGAGCAGTTAGATGCTCATTTATTGCAAAGTCAAGCTTTCGGGAGACAATTTCCTCCCTTCATCAGGACAAAAATTATGAGTAAACAAAAAACACTTAGGACTCATATACAGTGCGGCTCTAAAAGGTCCCCCCCCTTTTTTTTTCAATGTGTGCACCAAAAATTTTGAAACTTGGCATACTTTAATTGCTGTCGAAATAACACTTTTTGATGTTTCTGACGAACTTTTAGTATTCAAGATGGCGGCTGAGCGCCATTTTGAAACATTTTTTTGAATGGAAAGAAAGGTCGTGTGACACATCATTCGAAAGGTCTTATCGAGTAGATTATTGTGTGGAAATTTCATAAGATTAAACGCATCCGTGCGGATATGCCAGCCTGCCAAACTTTTAGTTTTTAAAAATGTCGTTTACATTTAGTTTCAATTTTTAACGAGCTGACACATAAGATTCCGGAAAAATGATGTTGAACCTGAGCAAAACAGTACAGGTTAACAAATAGGGATGCTGATACAAAGCGGATAAAGAATTTCAAGATGATAAAAAAATTTGGAAAGCATTTATTAGCATTATTATATCAAAATCTAGATTAAGATGGAGATACAGTTTCCACACTACCTCGCCACAGCACTAAAGTTTAACCAAATGTGAAAATTTGGAAACGATATGAGCCAGTTGTTTGATTATTGTGTTAATTAGGAAGTGTTACAAAAATGCCTGATTCGCGTCCCCTCGCAGAAAAAATTGAAGCAATTTTTAATAATGGCGGAAATCGTAGTTTTCATGAGACGGAGAGAATCTTTAATGAGCGCTTTCCGGACCGTCCGATATGCAGGAAATATCTTCGCGAATTAGTGCGGAAATTTATCGAGACTGGTAGTGTTCAGAGCTTGAAGAATCAAGGGCGACCATCTATTTTGGAAGATCAACAAATTGCAATCATTGGTGAGATGGTGGTAAATCCTGAAGAGTTGACTCCTCAGGTTGCAGACATCTGTGCTACTTCGTCTGCTTCTGTGAAACGATTGCTTAAAAAACAGAAATGTTATCCTTATAAATTTCAAATGAGTGTACTTTCTTTTTAAATGGCCGTGTACACAGGCAAAATGTTCGTTATTGGAGTGACGTATGGGCTGGTATATTGGGCAACCATATTGTTGGTCCTGTTTTCATTCATGAAAATTTGACAGGGGACCTGTATTTGAACTTGTTAGAAACTACAATAAAGCCTTTGATTGTACAAACACGTCAGAATGTATAACAATTCTTCAGGTCGCCCGATTTAACACCATTGGACTTTTTTTATGGGGATATATAAAACAGAAAGTATATGCAACACAGCCAGACTCTCTTTTAGATTTACAGCAAAAAATTACTGCTTTTTGTTCAAATATTAATGTCGATACTTTCGAAAAAGTCCGTCAGGAGTTCTCAGACAGATCATCTCATTGTTTGGGGACAACGAAGGACATTTTCAACATTTTTTACAATCAAAATTGAAGTATGCTTTCTTTGTTCTTATTTCACGAATTTCTTTATCTTGTTGGTTTGACAGTCTTTCATATCCGCACGGATGCGTTTGATCCTATGAAATTTTCACACAATAATCAACTCGATAAGACCTTCCGAATGATGTGTCACACGACCCTCCTTTCCATTTAAAAAAATGTTTCAAAATGGCGCCCAGCCGCCATCTTGAATACTAAAAGTACGTCAGTAACATCAAAAAGTAGTATTTCGACCGCAATTGAAGTATGCCAAGTTTAGAAATTTTTGGTGCACACATAAAAAAAAAGGGGGGGGACCTTTTAGAGCCGCACTGTATGAGTGATAAGTGTTTTTTGTTTACTCATAATTGTTATCCTGATGAAGGGAGGAAATTGTCTCCCGAAAGCTTGACTTTGCAATAAATGAACATCCAACTGCCCAACTCCATTACTGACTGTTAACCCACCAATTTCCTTTTCAAAATATAATTGACGCTTTTATATTTTGGGCGCTCTCTAAAAAGAAGTAGACTTTTATAAAATATACCCAATTCATTTGGTACGTTAGATCTAGCGATTTTACGTAACATCTGTTTTCCACCATCAACTATCCATTTCATGGAACCAATCTGATGCTTCACATCGGCAACGTTGTTTTTTCTCCTTGAAAAGGTTTTCAATCACTACCAGTTGGTCGGTTTATATTCACTACTATTTTGCTCAGTAGAGCAAAGTGCCTGCTTGATAGACATATTTACGCCGTAGAATTTGTCTCCTTTTGGCCGTGCTCGAGTGAACATCAAGTGATCAAAGGTACCATTTTCCTTTAAAAAAAAAAATTGTTTTGAGTTCAAAAGAAATAATTGGGTCTTGTAAAGATTAGGCATCCACATATTAATGAATTTTTTCAATTTTTGAGCATTGTTTTGGGTTTACAGAACAATTTCAACTAAAAAAAATGCTGGATGAACAGCTTTTAACAAAAAAGATAATCCCCCCTTAAATGACAGCTTTGTCACATTGTTACAATCCATACAAGCTACATATTATAGAACTAACAGGCAATGTTGCCAAACTTCTTGAATACAATGAATGCAATAGTTTTTGTCTGTATATTTTGACATACTTTGACAAACATAATGAAACAGTGAATAAAAAACAACCATATGGGCAGAAGCGTTAATTTTTGAACGATATTCAAGAGAACATCCACCGGCTACGCTGGGCCGGAGCGTAACTTTTTACTCGGACAGGAGCAGCCATATGGGCAGGAGCGTTACTTTTTAAACGATATTTTAGAGAACATCCACCAGCTACGCTGGGCAGGAGCGTACCTTTTTACTCGGGCAGAAGCAGCCATATGGGCAGGAGCGTTACTTTTTAAACGATAATCAAGAGAACATCCACCGGCTACGCTGGGCAGGAGCGTACCTTTTTACTCGGGCAGGAGCAGCCATATGGGCAGAAGCGTCACTTTTTAAACGATATTCAAGAGAATATCCACCGGCTACGCTGGGCAGAAGCGTTACTTTTTAAACGATATTTTAGATATGGCGGCATGATGGAGATCTGAATATACACCCCATTAATGAAGTTTCCCGAGAAAAAACAACGTTGCCGATGTGAAGCATCAGGTTGGTTCCATGAAATGGATAGTTGATGGTGGAAAACAGATGTTACGTAGAATCGCCAGATTTAACGTAACACACTTCCCTTACCCGGGGAAAAAAAATTAAACTGGTTCAATTTTTTTTTTATTAAGAAAACTGATTAAGACCACAATCAAAACCCACCAAATAAGTGGGCGCCATGGTATTATAACCCTATACCAAAAACTAAGACTAACAAAAATTAACCCTAAAAAAAAATGTTCCATCCTTCAATGGCGAAGGACACCAAAAAAAACTTAATCAGTAAACAAGAAACCAAGAGTCAACATGCAGACACTATCTGCTGATCGACTGATAAAATAAATATCCATCGTTTTTCCCCAAAATGAAAAAAAAAACGATTATTTCGAGTCATGCCTAAGGCTTGACCCCTAATGAGATTACCCTATGTTTTTTTCCCGGATGCAAGCCCTTCATATCACTGAATGCAGCTTTCCACGTCTCCAGTGCGCTTCTTGGCAACACCGCGCGTGCCTTCTTCCAACTGCCGTCTGTCAACCGTCAATCTGACATCCTTCTTGCCGAAGAGCGCGATTGTGTTCAGTACCTTTTCATTAGGAAAACTATAGTCGTCTAGACCTTCAATGGGGTCAAGCCTTGGGCATGACTCGAAATAATCGTTTTTTTCCATTTTGGGAAAAAACGATGGATATTTCGACCTAGTGCCGTTGGCTTGACCCCTAATGAGAAGTGTTTGGGTCTAGGTTTGGGTTCTGATGACGTGGAAAGCGTACTGTGAAAAGATATTGAATATTCACTCGGAATATAAAAAAAAACTGGTAAATTAACACATATATTCCAAGTAGTCAAAGACACAATATTTTGTTTGGCGAAACAAATTCAAGTTTTTAGTATAATGCTTCAAAAGTTTCGTCAATTAGTTGAGTCCTGAACGAAGTAGCATCTCTACTATCGATCTCCTTGAAGTAATATCTGAAAAAATTTTGACCTCCCTGCCAGTTGCCGTTCTTTAGAATGATGTCCAAGAGTATGTTGTTATTCCACCTAGCCGTACCAACTGCTTCCCTGATGCTCCCAGGGGAGAAAGGAATTTCCGCATCTTTGAAGGCGGACCTTATCCAGCCTGCTATGATGTTTCTGGAGGCCGGCAAAGCTCTTCCCCTAGAGGTTATGAATAAGTGATTCATATTCGGAACCGCCTTCCTTCTTTCTTCACTAACACGGATAAGTTGGTTTATAAAGAAGACTGGGTCCAAACTAAGGTCAGAATTAGAGGATAATTTCCATCCTGATTGGCGGCGAGTGGCTTTATCAGTCTTTGAGCCATATTCCAGCCAAAAAGAGATGGAGTTCACGGTCTTCTCTAGAGAGTCCTGGTCGATTTTCAAAAGAGTGAGACCATGGACTCTGCGACCTGATGCTAGAAGGAGGAGCAGAGCTGCTCTGCGAGACACTTGAAACAAGCTATCAGCGTCAACCTTATCCCTCTTCATCCAGTCTATGAGAGTTTCAACATTCCATATGATTTTTTCCTTTGGTTTAATCTGTGATACTTCTATCGCTTTTATAATGCGCTTAATAAGGGGAAGGCTGGATGTTGTTTCAGTCTCCAAGGGGTTTGAAAATGTTGTTATCACCGATTTATGTAGCTTAATAGTAAAAGCCGCCAGATGTTTACTTCTGTGTAAATAAGCTGGATAACGAGCGATTTCACTTGGCGATGGCCTTGTATGCGGAATCCCTTTTGATTCTCACCAGCGCATCCAGGCTCTCCAGGGGGCTGCATAAGTCTTAAGCGAAGAAGATCTCCACGAGGCCTTTGATAACGCGATATCTTCCGGTTCCCAGGCCTTTACTAGAGTTGACCACCGTGTGTTCTCCAGGCTTCCAACCAGTAGGTTGGCCTTTGGCAACGGTAGAGAGGTCCTTGCGTCTATCAGGTGACAATGAGGGTCCTTGATGGGAATCGGAAGTTCCTTTGTTCGTGACATTAAGTTGGCTCGCCAGAATACCCTCTCCCACTTCGGTGCAATCAGGATGTATGTCCCTGTGGCCGTGTTCAGATGATTGAGGACCCTGGGTATCAAGCATGGAGGAGGAAATATCCAGGCCATTAGAAACGACCATTTCCGACTGAAGGCATCTATGAAGCATGCTGTTTTGCCCCTGCTGTCCCTTGAGACATAAGTTGGAACTACCTTTGATACACTGGACGCAAATAAGTCTATTTGAGGAATTCCCCAGACTTTGAAGATTTCCCCGGTTGCTGTTTCCGTCAAGTGCCATTCGGCAACATTTTTCTGGCGGGATAGGCTGTCTGCAACCGAATTGTAGAGGCCAGGAATGAAGTGCGTCGTCAGGTGTATGTCGAGCTTGTCTGTTAGCGTTGGGAGATCGTTTGACAAGTTCAGTAGGGGTTTTGATTTCGTGCCCCCTTGATTTCGAATGTGAGATATTACAGTCCGATTGTCCGTCTGGAGCAGCACCGCTTTTCCTTTTAGAGAAAGACTCTGAAGCCGAATTGTCTGAAAGACTGCCCACAACTCTTTCCGGTTGATATGCCAGCGTTTTTGATGGCTTTCACAGGTCCCTCTCAGTTGAATACTCCCTATTTGAGCTCCCCAGCCCGTGTCGGATGCATCTGTTGTTATGAAAACGGATGGGCTTGCCTGGAACAGCGGGGATCTCGCGTCCAGATTCTTGAGCCACCATTGGCATTCTTCGATGGCGACATCCGGAACCTGGTAAGACTTTCGAGGCTTTAGCTCTGGGAGGATCAAGCTCATCCTTTGTAAGTTCCTGCTCCTGAGCCTTCCCAGTGGGATAGCTAGAGAGGCGAAGTTTAGTTTCCCCAACAGGCTTTTTGCACCCTTCCAGCTCCAACGACGCCTTCATAGGATGGGTCGATATGTCCCGATTGATTGATGTTCTCTTTCCGTGAGGTAGCGAAATTGAACATTGATTTGTATGCCACACCAGACCAAGGAACTCGATTTCCTGTTTTGGAGCTTGTGATGACTTTTCTCCGTTTAATACCCATCCGAGATTTGTCAGCGTTGTAATCACTGTCCGAAAATGCTGAGAGAGAGTTTGTGGATCTTGGTGCGCCAAGAGATAATCGTCGAGGTACACTATAATGCAAATGCCCCTTTCTCGAAAGTGATTCGCTAGCCAATTGGATATTTTGGCAAATGTTAGTGGGGCCGTAGAAAGTCCAAAGGGCATGCAAGTCATTTGGTACACTTTGTGTTCGAAGATGATTGACAGGAACCTCCGGTGATAAGGGATTATGGGTATGTGAAAATAGGCCTGATGGATGTCGATTTTCACCATGGTCTCCTTTTTGCAGAAAATGGAAAATCTTCTATTGGCTTATAAGGTGAAACTTTTTTGGGGCAAGGAACTGGTTTAAACTTTTTAGGTTCAGAATTGGCCGTAAATTCCCATTTTGTTTTTTCCTGGGAAACATTATTGATAGGAATCCGGTCGAAAAGTTTGCGGGCTTCTTTCATTCCGTTTGTTTGGAAGGCGATAGCATGTGTGGGGGTCAGTCGTACCAGGGGTGGCTTTTTGACAAATTTAATTTTGTATCCTCGAATAATTTCTAGAATATAAATTGGGGCTCCCAAGGCACTGTTGAAAGTAAGCCTTTAGACGCCTGCCTTGAAATGCTACCTTCTCCTGACAGTCATTGCGTTGATCGGTTTCTTGACCCGCCTTTTCTATGTGTCTTTTGGACTCCTCCTGTAAAGTTTGGTTTTCGGAAGTTGTGGATTCTTTTGGGTTCTCTTCTCGTCGGCGCTTTGTACTGGAGCCTTCTTGCATTGGAAGAAGGCTTGCTTGACGCCTTCGTTTCAAAAGACCTTGAGGTTGAGAAAGATCGGAATGGGCGAAAACAATGTTCATGTTGTCAATGAAGGTCAATAAACAAAGGACCATCAAAAAGCATGGTGTCCGATGGGGGAATATTATCGAGAAGGGAGCTGACATATTCATTTTTTAGCCTGAAGGCCCTTCTTCTTTGGTCAATGATCTCGGCTCTTCTCCCGCATACATATTGGATCAGATGATTGACGAAGAACACCCTCCTTCACTAGAGAATTCAAGATATCAGTCTTTGCTCCCGGTTTTCGCCTGACTATTTCTGAGATTAAGCTCGCAAAGGCTTTCCTCTGTAGAAGTAGGCCATGAAGATAAGTGCCTAAGCAGAAGTCCATTTTCACCAGTTGGTCTTGAGTATGATTGGGTTGATGTCTTGACTGCAGCTGTGGATTTCCCTTCAGCGCGCTGAAGAATGGTGATGCCTGGAGCTTCTTATGCACTTCCGAATATCGGATTTTATTATATGAAGTAGAGCCCAGCCTCTGGCATGTTCTACCCTGCTCAAGGATATTGGGTTTAGGTGAAGGAATTGATGGCTCTTGTTCCTTTGTTGTTGGAAGGAAATCAATCTCCATTTCCTCTTCTTCAATGTCCTGTAGCATTTCTGGAGGGACCCAAGGGCGGTCTTCTTCCGAATAGGTGTCCCAAGCTGTCATTTCTTTCTCATCAGAAAGGGTATTCGTACGATGATCAACAGCTTCTTCAGGTTCCTGTGAGTTGAGCTTGTTCAGAATGGTCGCTATCATTGATTCGACATTACTCAGCCGTTTTTTCATCTCATTCGGTCTATCTTTGTTTTCATCTTCTTTTGAGGTTTGTTCAGACATAGGCGTTGCGCTTTAGTTTCCTGATACCTCGTTTCTCAGAATTCGGTTAGTTTTTTTTCTAGAAAGCATCAACTGATGAGGTTCCTGATAGATGCAAGAACAAGTTCGCTCTGAGACGCCGATCCCCTAACTTTGTTCGCTACTGCAGAGGGTCCCACGATAAGGCCCACACAAAAAAGGCAGGCGAGCATCCGCCTTTTCATATCGGTGAAGAACCGCTCTGAGATGTATGAGCATGAGGGTTTGAAGGCTCTAGCCATCCCAATGGTGGGAATAGCAAATCGAATTCTGTTCAGGATCTGAGAGTCTTCGGGTTCGCCCAGGATCTCTTCCTTTTCAACTAAGAAACCTTCCATTCTCCCCATCCCGTAGGAAGATGTTGGATCGCTTCTTCTTTTAATTTAATTTTTTAGATAAGATGATGTCATCTGCTGGATTATTCGCCGATGATGACGATAAATCTGACAATGCTCCAAGGTTCTTATTAGAGGCCATCTGAGAATAAAGAAACAGCGATAAGCATCGATACTTGAGATGGGTATTTGTCATTTAATTCTCTTTCAAGAAAAAAAACAGTCGTCCGAAAAAAACCGGGCCGACGCCCGAGAAACGGGCTGACGTCCGAGAATCGGGCCGACGTCCGAGAATCGAGTCGACATTCAAGAAAGACAGGCTGACGTCCGTATAGAACGGGCCGACACCGTCCGAAATGATCAAGCTGACGTCTCAACAAATACGGGCCGACGTCCGGATAGGATGGGCCAACGCCACCGCCGCGCGCCGTCCGAAATGATCGGGCCGGTGCCCCAATTTATGGCAGTGTCCGAGAATCGGTGCACCGCTAACCACACGTCATGTCCTCTTGGACCGCATGCAGATGCAGACCCAGCAGTCTCGGTCAACCACTGTGCCCAGTGTTAACCCACAAATACATTTAAATCGGTATAAATTCCAGAGCATAAAATGATTATCGCCCAGAGTCCTTGAAAAAACGAAAGAAACCAATCTGTTGGTATGTACTTACTTTGAATCTCTTCGATTTATCACGGCAAATAACTATCATTCACTGAAGATTGTTCACTTATGAGCTTACTGCGCACTGCTTGCACCGTGAAAAAACAAAGCGTACTAAACACAATCGCGCTCTTCGGATGTCAGATTGACGGTTGACGGACGGCAGTTGGAAGAAGGCACGCGCAGTGTTGCCAAGAAGCGCACTGGAGAGGTGGAAAGCTGCATTTAGTGATATGAAGGGCTTGTATCCGGGAAAAAAACATAGGGTAATCTCATTAGGGGTCAAGCCAACGGCACTGAGTCGAAATAGATAATTTTACCAAAAATGTTTGTGGCAGATATAAACCTAAAATTTGATTGGAGAATTAAGTTAGTACTTACTTCCAGAGACATACATCATGATTCATGATTCTTCATATATTCCAAGAAGCTTTTGATGCTTTTATCTTTGACATTCTTGTTGTGCGAAGAAAATTTCAAAAGGACTTTTTTTGCTTTCCATCATTTTGACTACAGAGCGAGTCCGTTTGGATGTAAGGTTTGAAAGTCCTTATTATGAATCTGAAAGTAATCATACAACACAAATTAGATATGTTTGTTCAACATTGTTATTCAAGAGCTTTTTTTCAGTTAAGTATGTGCATCACCTACCAGTCTAAAAACTGAGAGAATCTTTTGAAATGTTGTCAAAAATGAACGCCGTACTTTCCATTTTCTTGAGATCCGCCATGAAATTGTCGGCATGCTTTTTAATAACTATCAAATTCTTCTGTTGATAGATTGTCGAATTGTAGGGCTCTGATGCAGACGTCAGATCCACTCCTGGAGCTATGAAACTGATGTGATCGTGCTGTGAATGCATATCAAAGTCTTTTACCTCTGGACTGACTCTGTCGTCTTTGATCTTACTCACTAGGTCCACAACTTACATTTTGAAAAGAGCTGTAGCACTCCACATTACACACCACAAACCGAAAGAAAGACGCCAGACGCAGCGTGTTTTGCGCAAGTTCTTAATAAATTTGTACATTACGGTTATGAACTTTTCCTTTGTATCTATGATTCGATTTTATTTCAAGGATATCTGACAGCTTTGAAATAACTATTCATTGTATTAATGAATTTCGTTATAAGAACGATGTTTTTTTAAAGGTTTCAATGAACTTTATTCATTGGTACAATGAATGTTGCATGGACGCTTTAGTTAATAATCTTTCTTCAATACCAAGTTTGATAATAATAATGAATTTGGTTCATGTAACCCATGTACTACTAGACATAAACTCATGAATTTACTATTCATCATTTATTGAAGCTTCATTCATTATTACAATGAAAGCCGTTCAAAAAACAATGATTTTGATAGTGTTGTTCTGTACTATGGTTCAATGAAAAGTTCATTGAGCCAATGGAAATGAAGTTGATGAAAGCAGTTCATTGATATTATGATCAAGATTTTTTAAGTGTGCAACTTATTGGCGAAGGAGAAATAGAGGGAAAGCGAGGGATAGGTAGAAAGCAAATGTCATGGTTGAGAAATATAAGAGATTGGACGGGGTTAAGAACGATAGGAAAGTTGGTCCACACAGCAACCGACAGAGAAATGTATGGAAATATGGTCGCCAACATCCAACAATAGTGGATATGCGGTCGAAGAAGAATCCATTCTAATGGAACAAACTAGTTTCACCGGCTCATATTATAGGTACCAAGCTACCTAGAAAGAGATAACACGACCTGGGTGCGGCTCAATAGGCCGATGTTACGGTTAAACTAGTATGTTCCACTTCCATTTATTATTTTACCTCCATTTCAAGGTTTTTGACAGTAGTGGCACATGGGTTGATAAAAAGGGGGTCGATTTGCTTTTGGACTTTATAGTTATTGAAACTAAAAATGTATATGTATAGATCTCTAAAAAAAAATGAAGTCGAGCAGGTACTCAAGAATTGATATTCACTAGGAAAATTAAATAAATACAAACGAGTAGCGAGAGAAGCAGTCTTTGTAATTTTTACTTTTGAATGTTTAGTATCAGTTACTTCATTTGTTGGCCATATGGCATAATATATTCCAGTTTATCAAACTGAGTCAATTTTCTTTCAACTCGAGATGTTGGTTATAAAACCTTTGGATGATGATAATATATAGGCGAATAGGTACAGTGGAAAGCATGATACTAAAACACAAAAGATATGATCAATTGCTGGACGAAATTAGAACCAAGCCGCGCATGTCGTCACCGCGAGCCAAAAATGAGGTTGGATTCAAAACATCAATAACGTTACCTAGTTACCATTTGCTAGTCCAAATTTGAACTGGCTCACACATGGCGTTCTCGCGTGACATTGATTGTATAGGTTTGAGGTAAGTCACGTGATGACTTTTGAAGGGGATGTGCGAAAGTTTATCTTGTTTGTTTTAGTTTCATGGTGACCGAATCACCTAGGTAACCTATGAATTTTGAGGTTCGGACACGCAATGACGCCAGCGAAACCTGCGCGTGAGCATATCTTGTTTGTTATAGTATCATGGTATTTATACATGAACATCAACGATTTTCAATATGCGTCCGATACTGAGCTTCAAGAAAGAGCTTCAAAACCAGGATGTGGTGTGTATTCATCAATCGTTAGAGTTTTTCTATTAGGACTAACTCTAACGAAATAGAAATTCAATTGTGTTTCCCGGCATAACTCAAGATAACGATCACGTCAAATTAAATTATGAGATAACAAATGGAGAAAAGCGGGTACTAGAGACAATAAACTCCTCAAGGAACATGATCGCTGCTCCATTAACTTAAGTTTGAAATATGTTCCAGTGGAATAGAATAATTGGTCAATGTACTATAAAAATCGTCTTACATACAAACATGTTTGTTTAAAATAAGTACTAGGGTGGTATAAAATGTCCGACCTTAACGTGAGGATGGCAGTACTCATCAATAAAATACAAGGCCAGGGAATGATGTGCTGCGCCATGGTACAATTAATAGAAGGTATGATACCCACATACAGTGCGGCTCAAAAAGTCCCCCCCCCTCCTTCTAACTTTTGAACCGTTTGATATATGCCAACGAAGTTTGGACACACCTTATGTTTGGATGTTCTGCATTTTTTGATATAGTTGTGAAAGCTGAGAATGTGAAAATGACAGCTGGGCGCCATTTGAAATGAAAAAATCAAATGGATAACGAGTGATACCTTATTTTGAAGGCCCTTTGACCCTGATCACAATTGCCGAGTTTCAAGCCTCTGCTATCATTCCTGTTTATATGACAGCCTGTATTTTTTTGCCATTCTTGTCACTTTATTAATAGTTACCCGCAAGAGTTGACTTCTTCAAACTAAGAGGATATAAAGAGGTAGAGAAGATCTTCAAAATGGGCTAATACTCAATCTTTTTGACGAGGATGAATTTCACAAAGAAAAAATTGGGTGAAAAAAAACCTCCGCAGATCTTGTGTACCCCATCATATACTCTTAATTTGAAGTAGTCACTTTTTGCGAATACCTAAGTATTAATTAACTGAAAAAGATAAAAAAAAACACACTGTCATATCAACGAGGATGATTACAGAGGTTTAAAACTCGGTAGTTGCAGTCAGGGACAAGAGGCCTTCAAAATGAGGTATCACTCGACCCGCCTTTCCGTTTGATTTTTTGATTCAAAACGGCGCCCAGGAGTTATTTTTACATTTTCAGTTGTCACTACTTTTTCAAAAAATTCAGAACGCCCTCACATATTGTGTGTCCAAATTTCGTTAGCATATATTGAGGGGTTTAGATGTTAGAAGGGGGGGGGGGACCTTTTGGATCCGCACTGTATCATAGCCGTGAAGCCGTCTCAATCTCGTTTGCTTTGCGAAGTGATGGCATTGCAAAAGTGACACATAAAAAATATTTTTTCAAATATTTTCTCAAGAAAATTAGTTTTCTCGCCTGTCCTGGCTATACCAGCCAGGACAGGCGAGAACACTAATACACTAACCCACTAATACTAATACACTTATACACTAACCCAAACTAACTAATTCACTATAATTTGAATTTGTTTTTCTTTTGGAAAAGTGAGAAACCTTATTTTCTTATCAAAGTTTTTGCTTTGATTACCCACATTGTATCCATACACAGCACACCTCACTATAATAATCGTTTTTTGAGTAAAACACCAAGAAACACAGTTCAAAAGGAACAGATACTACAAAAAATCTAAATACTCAACAGAACAAAACAAATGAAACAATTAAACATTGGAAAAACAAACGGATTGGGACATGTTACTAAAGCACAAAAGATGTTCATTTGCTTGAACCGATTCGCGCTGACTGCTCAAAATGTATTTTGAGATAGATGTTAAAACATCAAAAACGTAACCTATATCAACCCAGTCACCTAAGGTGACCTATGCATTTATAAGGTTGAGCACAATATGATTTCATCGAAAGATGCGTGTGATCATCTTGTTTGTCATAGTATCATGGATATGGATTGTGAGAGTATTGTGACGGATTCCAAATGCAAAGCACATGCATTTGCCATAGAAGCTACTACTACAAAACTTTTTTGTTAGGAAAGTAATGGTGAGAGTTTTTTGACATAGTCTTGATCGATTGAACAGGAGAAAGCATTTCAGAAGCATACTGCACAAAATCACTTGAGAAGCTGCATGCAGAAATAGAGGAAAAAAATTGAGATTATCTGCAGAAAAAAAAACACGATTC
Source organism: Orchestes rusci (assembly GCA_958502075.1). Classification (NCBI taxonomy): domain Eukaryota; kingdom Metazoa; phylum Arthropoda; class Insecta; order Coleoptera; family Curculionidae; genus Orchestes; species Orchestes rusci. The sequence goes on from OY293304.1 coordinate 40,080,667, forward strand.
ACCAAGACATTGCGCCGACTCATGCCTCAGCGATTGCTATGACGTAAACTGTGAACTACTGTTTGAACTTTGGGACCACGTTGTTTGCTAACAAGATCTAACCTAATACCACTCCTTTTTGTTCCCCATCAAAAAAATTGCGCTCGAATCTTAGATCATAGTATGATTTAAGGCTCGAATAATGGCTCGAGTGATTTTCGTCAAATGAGGAGGAAGGAGGTTATCAGTGCTATCACCTTCGTGAATAATAATTTTGCAAAGAAAGTTGTCGTTCACTATTTGAATCGGTTTGAGTAATGTGAATATAGCGGGCAGGAGTGTATAGCCTAGCAAGGATACTATGGAGAGTGAATTTAAAAAATTAAACAAAAGTCTTGTATCTCTGTTTCGTCGGAAACTTTTCAGACCATCCACGTAAAATACATCAAATTTCATAGTCTATAAAAGGGTAGATTTGCAAATTATTGATAAGAACTTATTGCAATATATTACAAAATACAGTTTGGCATTTACAAGAAATTATTTTGCTTAGTTAAAACACTTGCTTTTGGTGTTTCATAATAGATAATATATCCATTATTTTCATTTATTCATGGTTTTGATAGTCAGTACTCATAATGTATTCTTTTCTCTCAGACATGGAGCTCTGGTTATAATACTTATCAGAGCAGGCCTAGATCTTGACCCCAAGGCTTTATGGCGGTTGAAATTTATAGTTGTGAGACTAAGCCTAGTACCGTGGTTAGTAGAAAGTGGTGCATTTGCAGTCTCAGCAAAGTTCTTTCTTGGGTTGAGCTGGGACTACTCCATTATTCTGGGAAGTATTATATCGGCTGTGGCACCAGCTGTTGTTGTGCCTTGCTTATTCAGGTAATACATTTCTATCACAATAATCACGGTTTTCTATTTAAAAAACCTTGTTGCTACTTTAAGATTGCGAACAAAGGGATATGGCGTAGCCAAAGGAATACCAACACTTATCATAGCGGTGGCCAGTATAGATGACGCAACATCTATTGCCGTTTTCGGGATCATAAAGAGTATCATGTTTATTCATAGCTCTGTTACGTCATTGATATTACAAGGACCAGTCTCAATTTTTGGTGGCTTTGGATTTGGTATATTGTTTGGGCTTTTGTTACGATATGCTCCTGAAAGAAATGATGCATTTCTGGTGAGTATCCGGAAAGACATTTAGAACGTAGCTGTGCTTCTGTTAAACTTGACATCGGATCAAAATCGTATTACAGGTACCTTTTAGAATAATTATGCTGCTGACTGGAGGAATGGCAGCAATCTATTTCAGCGAACACCTTGGATACGGCGGTGCTGGTCCTTTAGGTGCTGTTGTGGCTGCTTTTGTTTCTCTAGTATTCTGGACCAAACAAGGATGGAGTATCGAAGAGAACCCTGCCTCTACAGCTTTTGAGATATTTTGGATGATTGTTGAACCAGTACGTTATTGTAATCTTGGAGAATACTGTTCATTCTATAACTTGTTTTTAGGTACTTTTCAGTATTACTGGTGCTCAAATAAGATTCGAGGAATTGGAAGGATCAGTAGTACTAATAGCGATTGGAATTATTTTGTTTGGAGTCTTACTTCGAATATTAGCAACGATACTAACCGGTATTGGTTGTAAATTGAATTTGAAAGAAAAAATATTTTGTGCCATCGCATGGATGCCAAAAGCTACTGTTCAGGTGAGCTTCTTTGTTGAATGTAAACACTTTACTAATTGATTTTTGCTTATTTAAGGCTGCTCTTGCCCCCATAGTTTTGTCACAAATAACAGATACCACGTCTAAAGAGTATGGTTATGCGAAGAAAATAGTGACAATCTGCATCCTTTCCATAATGATAACAACCACAATCGGTGCTGCACTAGTAACTCTGTTAGGAAGTAGACTCTTGCGAAAAACCAAATTTGCGGTTGAACCCGATCAATGGAGAAGATCACACAGACCTTCAGTCAGAGATATAAGTATTATTGATGAGGATGAAGAAGATACAAATGATAGTACAGAATCTCACACTGAAAAAGACTCAGGAATGAAACATGATGTTGCAGTTGATGGCATATCAATAGTTTCTGGTTCAAAAATCAAATTGAATGTGGATATTGATAAAACAAAAAACTCTTTTTTGCCGAATAGTAGCTCGACAGACACCATAAATACGGTGACCGAAAAAAGTTTAGAAAATGAAGCAGTGCTAAGTAAAAATGATACGAGAGTAGATCCTTGCAGAGTTGTAGAAGAAGGCAAACAACAATATCAACTCTCCTTAACCGATTATAACGGTCTTTAGTTTTGGTTAAAAAATGTGATTATTATGAATAAATAAATAATACTATAACAAGTTCGTATATTTAAAACAAGAGATATATTACTTCAACCTACCACTAAAGTCGCCAAGCTGGAGTATACAAATAAAAAATAAGATGTTTTTTTAAAGAGCACAAAAACAGAATCCAAAATTTCATGTCAATTTGATCCTGCACCAATTCTCGAAAGACTTATGGTGCATTTGAAAACTTCAACTCATTTCTCACTTTGCGTGTCTAAGCGATTGATCAGTGACCTTTTCTCTCGTAAAAAAAAAGATTGAAAATAAATTTTTTTTCTGTGCAAAATTTGGATAGAAATTCGATTAAAATTAAAATCAGTACAAACTTTTTTCTGTGTAGCTTTATATTATAATAACATGGCAAGCTCCATTCGAAATATGGGCAACTTTTATGAACAGAGAATAATCTAGCTATAAAATCTGGAAAGGAGCTAAAAAATGGGCCATTTTTGCAAAGTTTGAAACTTCATAGCTTCATTACCTATAGGTAGTTAGTTCAATTATGGTTCAATTATTTGGTGCAATCTCCAGAAAAAACATAAAATTTTTTGTATTAAGTTACCCAGAAAAAAGTTTGTGTTAATTTTTTTTTTAACATGACAAAATGACACTTGAACTGAGAAATAGATTGAAGTTTTCAAATGATTATTGGTGTAGAATTGAAATATCATTACATTTTGTGCTGTTTTCAAAAATTTTGTTGGCGGCTGTAATCCGTGTTTACTCAATACCTCCTATTGAAAAAGCGCGAACAATATTCCCATCCAAACGTTTATTTATTTTCGATATGGTTATACTTTTTAAAATGGAATTTCAGAATCGGATCAATAGGTATACTGGGTTATGAGGAATTTTCAGAACGGTCGATTATTTCGAAAGATACACGAGTAAGAAAAAACTGTCTTATATTAAAGTTGTGGGGCTTTTGAAGTTCTACATATCTGTAATAAATTGAAATATACAGGGGTTCCATTTGAAAAACTGCAACTTTGATCTGCCATAACCTCATGCCCAACCCTGTTTATTCCAATTTATCACAGATATAATATGGACTTATAAAAGACTTTCAACTTTCATATGAGACATTTTTATCTAACTCGTGTTTTTTGAGATAATCGACCGTTCTTGTAATTTCTCCTAACCCTGTATATAAGTATTGCGGAGTTTCAAAAAATCTAGTTATCTAAAATCTAAAAAAGGTTTTCAACATTAATTGATTAATCTTAATTTATTGTTATTCAAAATCAAACAAGATCTGATGATGCTATCCTCCAAATACACCAGTGTTTTATGGAAGCTAGCTTATAGCTTTGCTTCAGGACGTTTTGTGAATAAGGCGAGAATGAACAATTTGCATACATTTTCGAATGACTTGAAATTTATTGATTTACGTTCTCTAAAGGGCGGTGCTATAGCAATTATCTCTCACTCTTGTTTTCTCACTGCAGTCATATACGCCAGACAGAGATAAATAATAGATAGTCTGACGTTACTAAACTCAAAGATGAAGATAAAACTTTGAATAGATCAGGCATGCTTGATAGCATTTTTTGTAGTGATTGTGAAGGCACGGGTGAGCGACCAAAAGTATTTTTTTTTAAATGGAAAGCCCCAATTATTTTCTAGCCAGAATGAAAGATCTTATTTTTCTGATTTCGGCGGAGTACACACTGGGCAAACTGTCAGACATTTGAAAGATAGAATTGCATATTGCATCCCTCACAAGTAATCAACGGTTAAGAAAATACTAAATACTCTTGCAATAAATTGTAATGACAACAAATACTCGAAGAAATTATGATGAAAGAAAAGTGCTTGTTCAGGAACATGGTGACAGAAGACAGACGTATTTTCCTTGAATTGATTGGAATAAATCAAGAACCTATTGCCATCAATGAAAGAACTGACATGGAAGGGAACTTGAATGATTTAGACATTTCAATATGAAGTATTGAACGTGTTTCCAAACTAGTTTTCAAAAATTCATTATTTTCATTTTTTCCATGAGATTTCAAATGAAAGTCATTCGGCAATCAACCAACTTCATGAATTGGTACTCTTAAAGTAATGTTTTCGCATTCTTAACACGTTCTTGTATAGCAGCAGGTAACAGTAGATTCCTTACACAAAAATATTGCGATCGACCTCAACTTGTCTGATCCGAAAGTTGATATTAACAGAGATAGACGGTGTCAAAGTTAAATTTTAATATTTGATTTATCCAAAAACTTTTGAAATAATCAAGTTATATTGATGAAATTTGATATATGAGGATTGTTTGACATGCAAAATTCAAATCTGAGCATGGAATCGCTTTTACTTGTAGAAGGCGCCACTGACACACCTTTTCACCATTGAACTCGATACTACGTAACTGGAAGGGCCCCTGTCGTGTCGACAACTGAGGCAATTCTAGTCGTATTTTTTTGGCGCATAGGTATATTTTGATTGGACTAAGAAGGGGATGCTATCTTTGTCACACTCATTGCCCTTATGGGAAATCGGAGGTTTTCAAATGGTTTGAAGATAAATTGAAAAAGCGGTTGATTTGCTTGCAAAAAATGACTACAACTCTGTGCATACTTAGTGGTCTTAATTATCATGATATGATGGATCTATATATTTCTGGAAAAATGCAAAATAAGAACCAAATTATAGTAAATAATGAAGTTTATTTAGATGATCCGTAATTCGATTAAATAGTTGAGAAAATACAGGGTAGGTAGTAGGTGCAGGGTGATTTATATGTTTAACCTGTGTATTGAGTAAAGTAAAGGTATTAAGATATAAACTTGGAAAACTATAATAGCTTAAAATAAAAATGAAAATACTTTTATTTTTGAGGTCACATTAAAACTAATAAATATGGTGTTTTTTGATAGGGGGCTTGAGGAATGTCCGAATAGAACTTTTGCATTTCTTGGAGTGTTTACCATCGTCAATTCCTAAAGGGCCCTACTCACACGCCTGCAGCAGGGGCAATCTAGGAGGCAGGGCGATTGGGGCAATTTTCTAGATCGCCTTCTAAGCAGGGCGGTTGGGCCCCTACATACCTTCCTTGCATTATTTCAAGCAAGATATGAGAAAACAAACTTTGGAAATGATGTTAGTAGTACCAACGAACTCGAACGGGATTTGAAATTGTCACATTTTCAAAACAAAACGTACTTTACATGGAACTTTCTCCTGCGGCAGGCCTAGATTGCCCCTGCTGCAGGAGTGTGCTGTGTGAGTAGGGCCCTTTTAACTAGGACAATTTCGTGTAGGTAAACTTAAGGTGCATGCCCTTGTCCTTAATAATTGGAGTTATTTCACTTAGCCAAAAAATGAAATCTGCTTTTCTGGAGTGTATTCATTACCACACCCAAATGCACTGCAGAAATTAACCATTTTGTTTGGCACCCAAACTATAGGAAGCTACATATTGATTGAACATAATATTAGCTGCAACACTCAGTGTGGCTTTCTTCGTGAAATATTTGTCTGGTTTTTAGGATAAAATATCTTTACAAAACGTACTAAGATTCTATCCTAAAAAACAGACAAACATTTCACAAACAAAGCCACACTGAGTGTTGCAGTGTGAAAAAGTGTGCACTAGTGGTGTATAACAAACACAGCTAATATATTATGTCAACAGATATGACAAAGATAGACATCCCTTTCTGTCTCTATCTCTTTCTAGTCGAAAATTTGTCTTCAGTCAACTAAAAACACGGATGGGTCCCTTCCAGGTACGGTAGTATCGAGTTCAATGCTTTTCACTCATTCAAATGGTCAGAACTTTTTTGTACGAACTCGAGCATTTTATTGAAATGGAAAAAATTCTTTTTCATCATGTTGACATGAAAAAGATATACTTTGTAGAAGTGCCTGGGGGTAACCTTTTTCAAGATATTTGAACTTGAAGTAACCCATGATATGTGGTTTTGAATGAAAAATTTTTAAAATCAACATAGGAGGGTTTGAAAACGGCGTTATCATGGTAATTTTGACATTAGCTCCAATGCTCGATGTTTCTTGATTAATAGTACATTTTGTATCAAGGGCGAAAATAAAATGATTTTGACGAGGTTATAAGTAGCAGCACGAGCGAAGCGAGGGCAGATATTAGCCGAGTCAAAATCATCTTTCGTCCGTGGTGAAAACAGTGCTTTTTGTACAACCAGTTTGTAATCATTTAAAAAAGAATAATTGAGAAAATCAAAAATAAATAATCGATACACTGCACTACACTGCTGACAAGTCAGACAACTGACAAGTTGAGTGACAACTGTCAATCATGGTTGAAATAGATGAGTTCCCGTATTCTTTTGTGGTGCGGATTCATTGTCACCAAGATTGTCACGTGATAAGTTCCTTTTAGTATGCTAGACTGTCACGTGGTTATTAGATTCAGAGGCGTTGGGATCCAAGGAACCGTTGCTAAGCGACCTACATTTGCGCCCGCGGGCGCGAAAGTACTTTTAGGCCCTGCTGCCAAAATCAGCGACTTTCCGCCTGCTTTGCATGCATTGAAAAGTGGACTTCACGTGAAGGTTGTACAAAAAAAACATTAATCTCATTCAACTTACAAAAAAAATGGAATTTTTCTGAAAAAAAAATATTTTTTTTTTGATTTTTTTGAAGTAACGTTGAACATCGAGACAAAGTTGCCACAATTACCGTGACAACGGCGCGACGTTTCCGATGCCCCCGATGTTAATTTTCCAAATTTTCCATTCGAAACATCATTGCATAGATTACTTCAAGGTCAAATATCTTGAAAAAGGACACTCCTATCGACTTTTACAAAATGTCCCTTTTTTACGTAAAAATGACGAAAAATCAAATTTTTAAGTAAAAAAAAATGTTCGAGTGCGTACAAAAAAGTTATGATAACTATTTGAATGAGTGGACCCATACCAAGGCCAGATATGAATTTTGCATGTCAAACAACCCCTATACAAGGGATTTCTTCAAAATAACTTGATCATTCCAAAAGTTATTTGGAAAAATCAAATATTAAAATTCAACTTACGTATCTCTGTTGATATCAACTTTCGGAATTGACAAATTGAGGTCTATCGCAATATTTTTGTGTGAGGAATCTTTTGTTACCATGTGTTCCATTACTTTTGATCCACCCTGTATAACATTTATGTTTGTAAGGATTTTCAAGGCTTGTTTCATATTTTTGCCCTAAAAAAAAATTGTTCTCAAAAGCTTGGCGTAGCTAAAAACGTAGGTTTTTTATGAACCTTGCCTAGGATCGAATACCTACCCAAGATTCAACCGCTTCTCTATTGAAAAGTAACAGATATTATTTTCTCCAATTTCTCCGGTTCTTCATGGGACCAAATCAATAGTTCCATGACTAGTAAAGCAATAGACCAGAAAGTTCGACTGTTACGTTCGAAAAAATAAATCCTGTATTTGGCCGCTCTGTCTACTAGCTCACCTCACTATGAATCATGTCCTGTAGTGCCATTGAGTTTTATAAGGCTTTAGAGAAGGAAACCTTCAAAAATAATGGCACCATCATCCAATTTTGGACGTATGTCTTGAGAAATTCACTGTATCGCTATCCTTGTCGAGTTATATCTATCTGCGTCGCCGAAAACTGACCTGCTTTGGACGCGGTTGCCGATTTGGGCAAATCTTCATCAATGAAAATTCCTCTGTGTACGAAATTGATTGATAAGACATGATACAATGAAAATTAAGGAGGATTGAGTATTGTTCATTTTTCAAGAAGGTGCATCAAGGTTCACTATTCTAGATTATCGCATAATCAGACATATTTACAACCATGATTTCGTGTGAATCAACTCAATGTTGAACAACGGTGATAGTGTCTAATGATGATATTATTTCATATCATAGATACTGTGAAACATTTTTGTGCTACTCAAAGCTTAATTACTAACATTCATTGAATAATGATTTTTTATGCATTGGATACAGGCGATACATAGTAAATATTAGTCCTAGTACACGGCAACGCTGCCTTTGAACAGCAGGTATCGATTTTGAAGGTAGTGCGGTGATGCCATGGGGTTTCAACTTGAAAACTTCTACTTTAGTGATTGTGAAGTGTTGTATTGTGACTTTATTTGTGAAAAATGGTGAGATTGTGCTTGCTGTGTCAAAAACTGGACCATTCGGATCCAGAAATCACCATTCACAGGTAAGTGTCAAATTTGCATTGAGCATTGACTGGAGAGGGATCCAGTGGTGTAGAGTGTAGGCATCATCATATTTCATTCATGAAAATGAGGATTTTTCAATCTTCAGGAAGAAATGTTTGTTTTTATTCGTGAATAGGTAACAACGAAAAAATGAAACTGATTTGGAAAAAAAGCCAGAATGGTAGTGTTTTATGCAATAGGAACCGATTTTTCTCAAATAAGAAAGGATATTCATATTACTTGAATACCTATTCCATTATTTCCTCGATTATTTCATACACAGTCAAGATGAATTATTTATTGGATACTTCCTCAACTGTCTTATTTTCGTTTTTTTTATTACAATAAGGTTGAAGTCTTCAGTAAGAATGCTTACTTTTACAATTATTATTATTATAATCACTTTTTAGAGCTCTTAAAACCTCGCGTTTATCTCGAAATTAACTTTTTGACATATCGCCCTCTTTGCCTGTACCTTTCAATTAAAGTTCAATGGTTGAAAATAGATATTTACCCTGTTCCCAAGGCTTCCAAATAAACCTTTACTTTTTAAAACGTGCCAGAAAAAATGGCAATTTTTTTTTAAGGTAGGTAGAGGATATATAAAAAATGTTTAATTTTCTGGAGAATGCGAAAAGTGAATAGAAACTGCAAATATTGGTACTTGCAAATTGAAGCAGGGAACCTACGCATTATATATTGTTTATTTGCCCATACTTCTTTGAATGTATATCTAGACATAAATGTTTTTGGGCCAAATTTATGTCTAAACATACAAAATTAAATTTATGTCTAGACATTAATTTAAAGAAGAATAGACCAATAAACAATATTGCTTACCTGCTTCAATTTGCAGGTATACCAATATTTGCGGTCTTTGTTTAGTATGACTCCTGCACCATATTTTTTTGAATTTATCTCCACTCACTTTCCAGCACTGATAATCATTTTGGTATAGTTAAAAATAGTTTTTTGGCCATTTATTTATAATACTTTTCGCCTGTACATATACTTATGTATTAGAAACAAGAAAAGTGAAACGTTGCTGTTTCCTATTTTTTATATTTTTTTCTTGTTATCCAATTTTAGATTTCCAAAAAATGAAGAGCTGCGAAATATTTGGTGTTCTTTGGGGAGGATTGACGAGGACCGACTTCGAATCAAACCTCCCTTTTTGTGTTCGGCCCATTTTAACCCACAAGACTATTTACGTGACATTGATGGAATCAAATATTTAAAACCGGGAAGCTTGCCAATCATGACTCACCGGCAGACCCTACAGTTTCCCGTCTCCAAAAACAAAAATCATATGGCAAATTGAGTAAAATGGCCTTAGAGATATGTAAGAAAGGCGAAATATATTTTCTATTTTGGTTGTCATTTTATTCGGAACCGTAATTCATTATTGTCGGAAGAACAGCAGGAGATTTAATTTTTAATGTTATGAAAATTTCAATTTTTATTGATTCAGAAAGTCAAAAATGTGATAGACTGTCATATAACAATAACGACATAGGTACCTACCCAAATTAATATTCATTTATATTTTTCATACAAAACGGTAGAAACAAGAAATGTGCCGCCGCTGTTCCAGATAAAAATCGAGTTCGGACGTACGTATTATAAGAATCACATGTTCTCATGCGGTGTTGCCCGATGGGTTCGGATTCCTCGTTTTATCTCTTTCCACTCATAGTGTTGTCTCTTTCGCAATTATTGTGATGTCGGCGTCAAGACTGATACCATTTTATGAATGGGATGCCCAGTCTATAGTATTTAAAGTCAATGTGTAGTGCCCTGTACGTGAATGTGTGTCCCAGATTCGTTTCTCTATACATGGATCTTGGCTCCTATTATACCTACATCAAAGGTTAGATGGAGAAAGTTTTAAAGGAAACTTAGTGCATTCGATATCCGGTTTTAGATTTGCGATCGGTAAATTGGTTTTGGAAATATCGGCGAAAAACCAAAAATGGCGGATTTTGTTCTCTGCCAGTAAATCCGAAACGGCTAATTTGACAGCTTTGGAAATGTGACATTATCTGGACACCTTTTAAAGACGAATAATATCGCGTGTATGAAATGTCTCGATCGTCTTTTGTTTCTCCGCAACCCGCCTCAACTTTCATTTTTCTTATGGCCGCCATATTGGATTTTTCGATTTTTGGAAAGAGCGTAAAATTTCCAGACTAGTGATGTCCCACAAGTGCATAAAAGAATTAAGTATCATCGGAATATCACATTCCGTAGTTAGGACTCAATCTTCTCTAAGGAGGCCATGATTTATTAGTCAGAAAACTGGTTTATAAGCAAATCCTAGTAGGCTCTGATCTGTCGTTCAATGATTTTTCCAAACGAGGGTGATGTGATCTATAACACCCCGCAAATAATAATTCAGTATGAAAGTTGTGTTTACGTAAATAGTAGTACGCTTCTCTGTCATTAAAATCATGAATCTGACAAATTAATTTTTGAAACCTATTAAAAATGCCCGGTATTCCTCATTCGAATGAAGAAAAGTTGGATATGTTAGCGCTGTACTTGCAGTCACATAGAAATGCGAGACGTCTACAGACCAAATTTGGGTTTAACGTTTGGTGTGGGGTCATTGGTAATTTAATCTAACTTACCTTTCTCAATTGGGCAACTCTCAATCAACAATTTCAGGAAATCGACTTATAGGACCATTTTCATTTGACTACAGCCTTAACGGACAGAGGTACCTAGAACTTTTGCGATATCGAAGATGAGTTCAGAAGAACCTAGTTTCAACAGGATGGATGTCCAGCTCACAACACCATTCAAGTGAGTTCTTAATAGAGAAGTTTGAGGAAAGAATCATTTCATTAAATGGTACAATACCCTGGCCTCCTAGATCCCCCGACCTTTCCCCCTTGGATTTTTATCTCTCGAGTCTCACAAAGAATAAGGTCTATGAATTTGATCCTCCTGCGACTATAGAAATCCTGAGACAATTGTCAAAAATGCCTCAATGCAAATGGACGTCATTTTGCAAACTTGTAAATCAATACCGAGGGAGCTGTGAACTTGATTAGATTTCACAGTTATTTTCACATTACAGTATTTTCATTTTTATTATTTTTGTATCTTCCTGTGAGTTATTCAAAATATTAAGTGTTGATTGAATAAACAATGATTTTTCTGACTCTTCATTCAATACACTCATGGACTCGTTGAGAAGTCATTATTTACGTCCATATAGGGTGACCTTAGGTTGATACAGTACCTATTAATGATGTTTTGCGACAAATAAATCATGGCCTCCTTAGAAAAGATTGAGGCCTAACTACGAAGAGTGATATTCCGATGATACTTAGATCTTTTATGCACTTGTGGGACATCACTAGACTGGAAATTTTACTCTCTTTCCAAAAATCGAAAAATCCAATACGGCGGCCATAAGAAAAATGAAAGTTGAGGCGAGTTGTGGGAAAACGGGGGACGATTGAGACATGTCATACACGACATTTTATTCGTCACAAAAAAGTGTACCGATAATTTCACATTTTCATAGCTGTCCAATTAGCCGTTTCGGATTTACTGGCAAAAAACGAAATCCGCCATTTTCGCTTTTTCGCCGATATTTCCAAAACCAATTGACCGATTGCAAATCTGGAACCGGATATCGATTGCACCAAGTTTCCTCTAAAACTTTCTCCATTTAACCTTTGATGTAGGTATAATAGGAGCCAAGATCCCTGTATAGAGAAACGAATTTGGGACACACTGTACATATACCTCGCATAATTAACCACATATTTGGAAGATATTTATCGTATCATTTAAGAAATAATGAGAATTAATATAACTAGTGAGAAGTAGTTATGGAAGCAACAACTCTCCGTAGCTCTGTGATGGAGCGTTTTCGGACACAATGTTTATGAGAAAGTTTCCTCTTATTTTTAAGCAGCAAAAGCATGTGTCCACTAAGACTAGTAAAACAATTTAATGATTTAAAAAGTTGGCCGCTTTGTCTAATAACGTTCCCTGAACTCTTTACAGGGTGGGCAACTAAGAATGCGGGGTACTGTATCTGGGAAACTATTCATCATAGTGGCTTGCGGAAAAAAAAGTTAATACTTAAACGGCCATGAGAAAAACCTGGAAAATATTTTCAAGGGGCGTGACAACCAACACCAAATAGAAAAATAGGATTAGAGAATTTTGCTCATTTGGTTTTGAATTTGTTACCTTCGCTATAGCCGCTAGATGGCCTCAACTGAAATGGTATCATATTTTTGATTTTTTCCAACAAAAAAAACTAATAGAATGGTGTATTCATTTTGGGATATATTAGAAGGAAATACATTTTTTTATTTAAAACATTGAAAAAAAAAAGAAAAAAATAACGTTCAATTTTCTGTTTTTTTAATTTTTCAACAGAAAAATGTATCCCTTTTTAGAATATATAAAAATTAATATTCCATAACATTTTATTTTTTTGGAAAAAACTCAAAAATATGCTACCATCGATATATTTTCATTGTGCAAAATTCTATAAAATAGTATATTATTCAGCGGGAAATGGTGGATATTACTCACGAGTCCATTTCCCGCGAGTAGAATACTGAACTTTTTCTATGATTATCTAATAATTGGACCGAACTTTGAAATATTCAATTTCATTTGGACGGCACTTTTTGAGAATGGTTTACTTAAAGTGAGGTTAGGTTGATAAGACAATGTGACAATGACCATAAAACAAGTATAGACGGTCAAATGGGCTGTTTCAAAATGATGTATTCAAAGGTTGACATTTTGTCGAATGTTCTGATTGGCTCTAAAACAGTGGAGTAATGAGAACTAGATCATTTCATTGGTTAAAAACAATTGAGTAATGAAAAAGAAGTCACTGGTATGAGTAACGAGTTACATTAACCAACAGAAAGTGGATGTATAATACATCTATTATTAAATGGTCATAGAAAAAATCCTTTTTTTCTTCTTGGTGTTGGTTGTTACGCCCCCTAGCGACCATTCCAGAAACTTGAAAATGTTTTCCAGATTTTTCTCTTGGCCGTTTCGGTAATAGTTTTTTGCCGCAAGCCTCTACGATGAATAGTTTCCCAGATACTGAACCTCGCATTTTTAGTTGCCCACCCTGTACGTTGGAATTATGGAATAGGTACCTTATCATAATCATTAAGTAATGAAACCAATGATGCCTATCACGAGATGTGGGCTTATCTAAATGAACAGCCTAAACCGCTGGCCATCGGTCATATGAATAAACATAAGATCTATTAATAAAAATGTTAACTGATGCTCGGCTCAGTTTGTCGAAGACTGCCTTACTCGTTATTCCATTATTTCAATTCGAGTTGTTTATAATATCGAGTGCCAGACCATGTATGTTCTGTCAGTCTTATTTACTGGATTACTAATAATTAATTCATGTGAGTAGATACTAAATGCTGCCCCACTTATGCTGTGAATATCTCATTTTAAACTTTAGGATTACGCAAATATTTATGCTCTCCTATGCGTTGGAGTGTTATGTTGATAAAAAGCACAAAATGTCTAATTCAAGATTTTGATTGACTACTATGAGGAATTTTTACATTGTTGTTTGGATGAGATATTGAAGGGAAATACGTAATATGTTATTAGATAAGCTGACTCTTGATTATTATGGTAGATGCATTTCTGGTACACTGAAAACGAAAAATAATAAATTGAGAATCATTACTTAACATCCTTTACCTTTTAAATTCAATATTGATGATCGTGGTTGTGACGCGCTGCGCTGTCTCGTGTCCTCGACTATCATCATAGTCACACAATTATTTCTGAATAAATGAATAAATAAGTAATATCATATCAATTTCATTGGCTTGCTCGTACTACTTTGTTTTAGAGATTATTGTTTTTTCATAATTTTATATCATGATTCTGAAGTGTTGACACTCTACACTAAAGTCAATTTATAAAAAAAAACAGTAGTCCCAAATATTATTACGCATACTGCACATGATCGGAGTTCAAGACGCACATTGTACATTGGTGGTATATTTTGGCCTGACTGCTTCGAACCAATAGGGCTTTGTGAAGTAGAAATTATCCATTACTTTTGTCTTTTATGAAATTATGTTCATTTAGATATAGTTTTCACCTCATTAGAAATCTACGTATTTTAAGGTATAAATAGTAGTTGACGCAGCAAACAGTTGTCGCTACCCAATAAACCAACCCAGATCATAACTAGGTTGAGTTCATCGTAACCCTTGTTTTGTTTTTTATCGTTCATTTCACAAGTGCGACTTTTACGTAACTTTTGGGTGGCACCAAACTGTTTGTCGCTAATGTAAGCATATTCATTCATTGATTCGAATTCCTATCGCCATGGTGAACGCATAATCAAAATTAATCATTCCTTTTCAACTTACAAAATTCAGTCTAAATATTAATAAATTGGTAGTTGGGTGTACCAAAGAGGTTTTGATCTGCTTTCAGTCACCGATACATAAAATTGTGAGTTATCCACAACAAGGGAGTCCCTTTTCGTTTGGCACAAAAGATTCACGTGTTGATCATACGTTTATCATTTTTTGGGTTTACTTGATGTCTTTCCTCGATAAGTAGATAAGTAGACTATAGCCCAATGCAGCCTTGGATTTCCGTTTTGTTGTAATTTTTTAGTAATAGGATTTTGGATATGTGTTTCTCCGTTAACATTGATCCATTTATTATTCTATCTGCCGCAAGAGGCGCTCGATGCAGAACCAACAACTCCCAAAGGTCCAGAGAACCGTCAAAGACTTGTTTAACGTATCATTCATTTATCAATAAAAATGATAAATATAAGTTCCTCCGGAAAATGATTTTTGAGATGCACAGGAATTCTGGCCTGCAGGAGTTCAAAAATTCTCATCTTCATGGTTTGCTAAGCTTTGGACAAATATTATTGTATAGGCAGGCAATCCAATGAAAAATAAATATGAAACTGATAATTATTGTGAGATTGACCTTGAATAACAGTTACTCATTTGTAAGGAAGTAACTTCTATGTTGACCAATCGATAAGTACACAAAATTCCATATCAAGTTTCTAACCATCTTGTTGGAGTTTAGTTTTTTGTTTGGGGGTCTCCAGACTTTCTGCGATAGTCTCTTGTCATCCCTTCGACGTCTCCCCATTCTCTTTTTCTGTGTCTTCTACATCTCACCATATCAATTATGGAAAACCAAATAATCAATCAGTTATGTTTGAACTAAACCTGATCGTTGAAAATTTAAATTTTAAATCCGAAATTTGAAATGAAAAAGAGGCGCTCGATGCAGAACCAACAACTCCCAAAGGTCCAGAGAACCGTCAAAGACTTGTTTAACGTATCATTCATTTATCAATAAAAATGATAAATATAAGTTCCTCCGGAAAATGATTTTTGAGATGCACAGGAATTCTGGCCTGCAGGAGTTCAAAAATCCTCATCTTCATGGTTTGCTAAGCTTTGAACAAATATTATTGTATAGGCAGGCAATCCAATGAAAAATAAATATGAAACTGATAATTATTGTGAGATTGACCTTGAATAACAGTTACTCATTTGTAAGGAAGTAACTTCTATGTTGACCAATCGATAAGTACACAAAATTCCATATCAAGTTTCTAACCATCTTGTTGGAGTTTAGTTTTTTGTTTGGGGGTCTCCAGACTTTCTGCGATAGTCTCTTGTCATCCCTTCGACGTCTCCCCATTCTCTTTTTCTGTGTCTTCTACATCTCACCATATCAATTATGGAAAACCAAATAATCAATCAGTTATATTTGAACTAAACCTGATCGTTGAAAATTTAAATTTTAAATCCGAAATTTGAAATGAAAAAGAAAAAAAAAACCAAAATTCAAAAAATCTCAGAACACTGCAACCAGTTTTTGAGAACGGGCCCACGTCGAGCGCTATTTCAAAAAAACCAACCAATCGATATTTAGAAAATATATCTATTCAACACCAAATAAACCTTTATGCACAACAAAGTGGCGAGAATTTCGTAATAAAAATTGAATGTCTGGTATAAAAAAATTGACAAAGATACAAATACTTGACAAAAAAGGTCAATAATAAGTCCAATTGACCAATGTTCATCGCTATCTATGTGTTTATTAGTCGCATAGTGACTATTGTCCTGCAAGCCTGTGAGCCTAGTTTTATTTTTATGTGAACGATACGTTTTTCGTAAATTTTAGTATCTGGTGTTACTTTGTCTTTCACAGAGTTAACTATATACAGGGTGTCCGAAAAGACAACGATAATACTGGAAGGGGTGATAGACTAAGTCATAAGCTTCCAGAAAAAATGTTTTTTATTTTTTTTTCACTGCTCCTCACCACCTTTTCCTTCGCAATTACAAGCCAGTCACGAAAATTTCCACGTTCTTGGTAAAAAAGAAAATAAAAATAAATTATTTCTCTGTAAAATAACATTTTTTATTGAGTATTTTGAAGTGGCAATATCTCGAAAACCAGTTTTTACAAAGGTCATATTAAGTTTTTCTGGATGCTTATGAGTTGGTCCATCACCCTTTCAGTATTATCGTTGACTTTCCGGACACCCTGTATAATAAACAGGCGGAATTTGGTATTTGTATATGTTGGATAGCGGCAAATGTCCACACTCGACATGCCAGATGCTGAAATTCGGCACCTGCCTAACTATGTTTAGACATGTCGCGAAGTGCACATCTCTATAATAGACCGTTGCGAATCTAGCGATAGTCGCCGAAATGGCATATAATGACGTGCGTGAATGTTATGACTTTTCACTGTAATTTTTCTCCTTTCTGCTTTAATCCTTCACAATAACTAACCCAACCTAATCCTAACTAACCCAAACTCACAACTAGCTTTGTTTAATTTCAACGCACGTACAGGGTGTCTATTTAAGAATGGCAAGGTGCCAGATTTCAGAAACTAGGCATCCGAGAGACTTGCGGAAAAAAAATTACTGGGTGATATGGAATAGGGAAAATGCTGGAAATATATCAGAAACTCCCAAGATCGCCACAAGATGGCGTAACGGTGCTATAAAAACACAAAATCGCTGTTTTTTCGTGATTTTTAAATACAAACAAATACAAATGAGTACCGCTATGGATTTCTTGAGAGATTTCCTTCAAATTTGTTTTTTTGATTTTTTTTGTCAAATAAGACAAGTATCAGCTGTCAAACCTTACAATGCAAGAATGCTCATAACTTTGAAACAATCAAACCGATTGACGCGATCTTGGTCTCATATGAAAGAGCATGATCTGCACTTCAAAAAACTTTTTTGGTTTTGAATTTTTGACCTTCGCCGTCGCCGCTAGATGGCGTTAACTGAAATGATAGCATATTTTTGAGTTTTTTTCAAAAAAATCAAATGTAATGGTATATTTATATTTATATATTTTAAAAGGGGATACATTTTCCTATAAAAAAAAAACAAAAAAAATAATGTTTTTTTTTGTTTTTTTTATTTTTTATCATTATTTTTTTTGATTTTTTTAATAGGAAAATGTATCCCTTTTTAAAATATATTATAATAAATATACCATAACATTTGATTTTTTTGAAAAAAACTCAAAAATACGCTACCATTTCAGTCAACGCCATCTAGCGGCGACGGTGAAGGTCAAACATTCAAAACCAAAAAAGTTTTTTGAAGTGCAGATCATGCTCTTTCATATGAGACCAAGATCGCGTCAATCGGTTGGGTTGTTTCAAAGTTATGAGCATTCTTGCGTTGTAAGGTTTGACAGCTGATACCTGTCTTATTTGACATGTTAGGAAAAAAAATCAGAAAAACAAATTTGAAGGAAATCTCTCAAGGAATCCATAACGGTACTCATTTGTATTTATTTGTATTCAAAAATCACGAAAAAACAGCGATTTTGTGTTTTGATAGCACCGTTACGCCATCTTGTGGCGATCTTGGAAACTTCTGATATATTTCCAGCATTTTCTCTATTCCATATTACCCAGTAATTTTTTTCCCGCAAGTCTCTCGGATGCCTAGTTTCTGAGATCTGGCACCTTGCCATTCTTAAATAGACACTCTGTACAGTTCATTTTTTATTTAAAGTTACAGTGATAGATCAAAATTGTAGGTTAATGGTTGACAAACATGTTCTATCACGATAGTCATAAATTGAACTGTGATTAGATTTATTTTGCTATACGCAAATATTTTAACACTTTATGACTTTTGATTTTTTTCTGCCAACCTTCAACCTCCAAATTTGATTTGTCACTGTAACTTTAAATAAAAAATGAACTGTAATCACGGCGACGATTAGTAGATTCTTGTTGCCTATTGAATCATAAATAAATTCTCTATCTTCAAATTAACTTGTCGCTACAGACTCAACGTCCAATGTACTCCCGGGCAAAAGTCAAGAGCTTAAAAAGTAAATTTCACATTTCACAATAGGTATGTCGTTAACGCGACATCTATTTTTTTCCAAACACAAACTAACCCAAACGAGCCCAAAGTAACAACTAACTTTATTTAATTTCAACTTTCAACACAAATGATACAAAATTTGAGTGATGCATGCGACTTCCCAACACTATCGACAGCCGATAAATTATCGACTTTTGCGCACGCGGAAGCTCGGGGGCACGATGAGACGTTGGGTCTAGCTTTTTTTGAAACTACTCTTGTGAACTGCTCAAGTGCAGTCTAGTTGATGGTGTTTTTTGTATAAAGAATACAAAATTTGTTAGTGAACAACCTTTGTAACTATGGACCTTGTTCAAAATTCAGTTGACAAACATTATGTTTGGGTTAGTTTGACATTGAGATCATCATATGTACCCAATCATTCTATGCTCAGTGTTCAGTTCGCCATCGGCTTATGCCATGAATAGGCATTTCGGGATGTGTCCAGATCATGTTATCCAGATGCCGAATTGTATATTTATTTCGGCATCTGGCATATCTAGTATAGACATTTCGCGATATTTCGAAGTATTTCGGACAACGGCCAAATTTGCCATCTGACGCCAATATAAACATAGATAGAACTGATATGAGAAGTGACTATTTCTGCATTTACAATTTCAAAATTACGTTTATCAAACCAGTGGCGTCACATAAAGTGAAATGACAACAAAATGCGTGGTGACATTTTGACAGGATAAACAAAATATGGAATGAGTTGGAAGGTTGGAAATTATGTTGTCATACGCTATTATTTTTCTGGCTTGGTCACTCTCCTTAAGGAGAATGAAGTTTTCAATATTTATTTTTTTGATTAATTTTTACTTTTTTCAAATTTTGTGACTTTTCGAACGGTTCTTTTGTTTAGAATTACTATTGTTCACCTTGCTGTGAGTCTCAATTTGTTTCAGTCAAGTTGTTTTGAATAAAGCATTTTTGGTAGTTTAGTTGTTTTAATCGAGTTCACTTTGTGACACACATTGTTTGTGTGATGAAAATATTCGAGAGCTGACTTTGTGACAGTCCCAATATGAAAAACAGTTCCAGACCATTATTTGTCAAAAACTCATCCGGCTAAATGCGGACTTTATGTTTGATGGAAGGTAATAGGTGTCACCTCATTGAGTGTGGTCAAATTGTGACAAATATTTTTGTGAATATTTTTTCTCTTTATTTTTAGTGTCTGGATTATGTGTTCATTCTTCATTTCTATTGTGGCAGATATTTTAGTTTAATGAAATCCAATTTCGTGAAAGAAATGTGATTCTCGGATGATACATTTTTTTTAAAGGTTTTATCCAACGCATGATAGCTATGAGTGTCATAATGTTATTTTAGACAAGTAAAACTATCAAATAACACACTGGTGTGTTATAATCCATTACTCACTAGTGAGTTATGGATCAAAGCTCACGTTCCCGAGGCAACCAAATAAACAACCTTGACCAGAATGTAAAAAAATCACTGTCTAGTTCTGACACTGACATTTATATTTAAGGATTATTATCTCATAAAAAAAGATTTCTTCCACTTGTTGGATAATACATTGTATGCCACTCGTGCATTATGTTTCCCAAGTGACTTGAGACGGCCTCGTGGTACAAATCTTCCTCGCGTGACTTGTTTTCCAAATAACGCACCAGTACCATAAATAATTATAATTTTCCAATGGAATTAGGTTTCGGGCTGTTAAAAGTAGTAGGGTTCATGACAGGGGTTTTGACGCATGGGTGGACCCAGATTGGCGAATCAATAAACCTCTAAGGACTAGCTCAAATCAAAGCTGCAGATTTGAAATCTTGTCATTCGTTCAACCATATTTACGGTCAAAATGGAGTTTTATCAATTTCGTTTCATATTTTCATAAATATTAAGATCCATGATTTGTCTTTTGAGCGTCACTAGCTAAACAGTCTCATTTGTTTTTCAAATGAAAGCTGTAAAATTTTTACTGGATTTGCTAAAATGGTGATCTCTTGATAATAGTCGTTCTTGTTTGATGATTGTGAATGATGTGGATCTTGAGAAAGAGACAGATTTTCGGACTTCCATCGTCAGTATTTTATTGGTTAACACGACGTTTCGATCAATAATATCTTCGTTCGTCATCAGGTGTGAACTGAGATCTTATCCTTTGGCTACAGACTTAAATACTAAGCATAGGTTTCCAGACTCGTTTCCAGATGTTTGGGATTTCGTCGCTGCTGTTACTGAAAATTCTTTCGTTCTGTTTGATCGAGGTAGCTTCTAAGAACTTCCGCTTCCTTCAATGTGACCCCCTGTGTAGTACTCGAGACTCCGACCACTTTATCTGATGTTGGTTGGTCCAACCATGATCCGCAAATGCCTGACCTTGTGATTTATCCTTTCTGAGTACTGTTCTTGTGTTCCATAAGTCTAACAGTCAGTGGCCGCTTTGTTCAACCAACATAGGATTCCCCACACTCTTATGAGACTTGGTCGATGCAATCCTTTTCTTGTTGGCATCCATCAGGTTTTGTTTTGGTCCGTATACTTCTCAATGTCTTGCTGAACCGAAAAGCCACCTTTACACCAAACCGGTTAGCCACTCTCCGTATTTTCTTGAAAACACCTTGGAAGCATGGGATTGTCATGCCTCCTTGTGGGGATTCTTTGTTTTTGATTCGTGTTTCGACGGTGGACTGTATATTTAAAGATGGTTTCTTCTGATGTGATGATAATTTATTTAAAATTTTACAGTTTCACAATGATTTTTTAATGAGAAGACTTGACAGTTTTCTAATCAGACCTAACCTAATATTTCAACACTTAGACGGCAAACTTTGTTAATCGCACGTCTAGAAAAACTTTTTTCACCAAAACACACAGTCACCACTCTGGTTATGCCATCGCCACCTGGATGAAGTTCGGTTACTCTTGCTAATCTCCAACGTAGTGGTCGTAGGTTATCGTCCTTGATGATCACCAAATCTCCTACTTGAAAAAGGGATGATCCATGTTTCTTCCATTTTTGCCGGTTTTGCAATTTGGACACATTCCTTGTAGAACCGGACCCAAAAATGTTGACTAATTTGTTGTAGATTCTGGAACTTTGACAAACGATTGACATCAAAGGTTTCCCGACTAGGATAATGTCCTGGGGTCAATGAGGAAACATCTTCAGGATCAGATGATAATGGGCACAATGGTCGTGAGTTTAGCACTGCTTCGATTTGATTGAGTACAGTTGTGAAGTCTTCGTAGTCCAAGTTAATGTTACCGATAACGCGTTTCAGATGGTGTTTAAAGCTCTTCACCCCTGCTTCCCACAATCCTCCAAAATGAGGTGCTCTGGGCGGAATAAACTGCCAAAATCTATTCCTTGACTAACTAAATCATGCTCAATAACACTAGCATTAGATTTCAGAAAGGATTTTAATTCTGAGTTGGCGCCAATGAAATTTGCCCTATTATCTGAATACATTTTCAGAGGTCTTTTCCTCCTTGATACAAAACGCCTCACGGCCGCTAAAAATGCTTCACTACTTAGACTGGTGACTAGTGCCAAGTGTATAGCCTTTGTTGCCATACACACAAAGATACAAACCTAAGCTTGTATTGATTTTCACCCACGCGTTTCTTTATCTTTTATCAAGAAAAACCCGGCATAATCACAACCTGTATTTGTGAATGGAGTACATTAATTGAGTCTTTCTGGTGGTAAACTTCCCATTATATAATTTTGCGGTTTTGGTTTCAGCTTGAGACAAACCACACATTTGTGAACTATTTGTCTTGCTATAGTTCTTCCAGATATGGGCCAAAACTTTTCACGGACAGAAAATAAAAGTTGTTGAGGACCAGAATGCATTAAACGCCAATGTTGATCATTATCAATTCGGTTAACTTATGTTTGTTATGCAATATTATTGCATGTTTTTAAGATAATGGAAGATTTGCCTTTTGCAATCTGCCTCCAACTCTGATGATTACATTGTCATCTAGAAACGGATCTAACGATAAAATACTACTGGAATTATTCACTAAACCCTTATTTTTCAAATCATTCACTTCCGCTCTAAATAACTGCATAATTGAGCTATTTTTATTAAATTTGTCAACGCATCGGTAATTTCATTTACACTCAATTCTTCTATAATACGCTTGGATTTTTCACGTTGTTTCAAATTAAACACAAATCTTTTACAGTTTGCGATCACGCGTTGTAACTTTAACAAAATGAAATATCCTTTTGCAACCATATAGGACCTCCAAACCAAAAACTATTATCAATAAGGGACTCTGCTGAAACCCCACGTGAAATAAGATCATTTGACCTGATGTGAAACCAATCTTCTACGTTTGATTTACTTTGAATATATTTTTTTCAACGTTCAGACGCACCCTTTATCCAACAAAGAGCTATTGTTGAATCGCTCCAGTACTAATATTTTACAAAGTCATAGTTTTACTTTTTCAGTCAATTCGCAGCAGTTAACTCCAATCTAGGTAGAGTAACAGGACGCACAGGCGCAACCTTGCTTTTTGCAGTTATCAGTCGGCAAGAAAAATCACTATTATTCGATTGACATCGAATGTAGATGCATGCTCCATACGCGGATTCAGAAGCGTCTGAAAAAACGTGCATTTCAACATACTGACATACTACTTGAATGTATGCTGAAGCAACAATGTCTTGGTACTTTTATTTCATTTATATATTTCAAATCTTGACAAAACGAGATCCATTTATTTCGAAGTTCCCCTTCAATATCTTCGTCCTGGGATATTTTTTGTCTCCAAAGCATTTGCAGAATTATTTTTACTCTAATAACAGGGCTGGATTAACTGCGGGGCAACCGGGGCCCACATATTGGGGGCCCCCACACGAACCATATTTATAAGAATATTTTTTTTCATTTTTAAGAAATTAATCAGCAATTATTTTAAGTATACAAACATCCGAATATGTGATATTTTCATTCTATAATCTATAAATAATACTGTTTATTTCCATTATCTATCAAAACCTGATATAGCTAGAAAACAGTATTTATAAGCAATGAACGAATGAATTAACTAGGTATAATTAAGAAAAACATTCTGACACATTCTGACTCAGCTCTCACTTTTTCTTCTTGTTGATCATTTGTTAGCAGGTAGATTGTTTTATTTAATTTTTCTAAACATTTAGTTTGAAGTATGTTTTCGGAAATGAATCGATGCGGCAAGGAGAAAGCCGAAGAAAGATCCATACATTTTTTATTTTGAAAACAACGTGTATCTTCACAGCGATACCCGATTTGCTTTGTATTCCGACAATTTTTGCTTTTTTTTGTGGGATAGCCGCCAGAGTCCTACGTATTTCATGAATGCGTTCACAGAACCAAAATTTGTACGTAAAAATGATAAACAGTGGTAGTCAACTTTTTGAACATCAATTCAACGATTTCGTCACTGTTACAATGACTTCTGCCTCATAGATTGATAACAGAGAGCACTGAATCAATGAATAAGCGAACACTGATCAATGAACGTGGAACATCAAATATTGATCTCTCTTTTCATCATTATAATGTTAAAAATTCATTAAACCTACGTATGACCAACATCAATCCATGTATTTTGTCTTCAAATCAATGAATACTTGGTCATAGATACATGAACGGTATTCATAAAATTCAATAAACATCCTTCGTTGTTTCAATGTACTCGTGCTCGAGTATTATGGGAGAAAAAGCCTGGACATTGATTTTGCGAACCCGACCATTGATCTGCTAAAGATACGCCTAAGTCACTGCTGTCGATTGTTGAATTAACCACCAAAGACATTTATATTATGACTAGAGGTTGTCGATGCGTTCAATTGACGCCAAATATGCACTACTAAAGTTACTAGACGCCAAGCCGTAAGGTACGAAGTTTGTCTTTCTCTGCTCTAAAAAAGTTTGCTGAGTACTACTAGTGAGTAGTGAGATCTTACCTTTTTCTGAATTTTAGTGATACCCGAGGAAATATCCAGACTGTAGATGAACGAAGCGAGTTTTAAAAACTTGATGTGAGCTCACCTTTTTCTATTCACAGAACCAAGATACCTACATCAAGTCTATGGACGAAGAGGATAATTTTGAGGCTAAGATGAGTTTTAAGATTTATGAAACTATACTTGTCTTGCAACACACTTTCATGGAGAATGTAACACCGATATTCAAAATTGTTTCTAAACATTCAACTTGCTGCAAATGCCGATCCACGAAATCAATGGTTTTGAAGTGAAAACCCGTGAGCATAGATCAATGCTAAAAGTTTATTGATTAAACGTACAGCAGTAATAGACCAATGTAATTGTGTCCGTAATATTACTAATATCTATAACCAGCGTACATAGATCCATGCCCACTGTTCATTGATTCAACGTACAGCAATAATAAACTTATGTTTCTTAGCTCGTGAAATCAATCACTTGCGATCATGGGATTCATGCTTACTGTTCATTGATTCAACGTACAGTCATCGTCACCTCGCGGACAGAAAAATCTACGTACGAGCGTTCATTGTATCAATGTCGCCCGTAGTCGGCGCAAAAACAATGTTCTCGTTCATTGATTTGATGTACATTTTTATTGATATCACGTACTTTTTTCGTTCAGTGTCAGCCAAGTGTGCTGCTGCGTACGACGATGACTCAAGAACGACTCGTACACTTGTCGATGCTAAGTATTGAGAGTGATCTTCTGCGGGAGTTGGACTTCGAAGAAATAGTTATTAGTGATTTTGCATCCAAAAAAGCACGTAAAGTGACACTCGCTTAAGAAATGTATCTACTATGTAACTATCTGAAATGTATTCTATTCTAAAAGAATTTTTTTTTCGATTGTCAAAAAAAATTATCTATATAAAGTAATTATTTTGAAAGGGCCCCCACATTTTTCTTTGCCCAGGGGCCCCCACAACCCTTAATCCGGAACTGTCTAATAATAACGGGACCAACAAGACCTAAAATGTCAAATATTCTGCCAATGATTGCAAGTATTATTCGTTCAGTTATGTATGGTTTAGTGAACGCATAAGCATAATATTAATGATCAAGGCGTAAGTCACTTCATTAATGCATAGATCATAAGAGATTAGGGTGTTTATGGAATGTGGTATTTAATACATAACAACTGTCAAACATAATTATCGCTTACCAGCAGTCGCGGTAATCGTTGATGTTTTGGTCCAATCATTCTCCAACATGATTTTATTTTTATGATCTACATGACCCAGATTCCAAATGCATGGAAACTGTTCAATGGTCTCAATAAAAAATCCCTCCTCAAAACTCATCACTCCACTAGAATAATTTCACTCAAATTCACCTCAATACTTCACTATTTCACCGTTGTAAATGACAAAAATAACAAAATAAAAAAACCAGTCCGTCCAGCAGATTGTCAATGTCATCAGACAGTCCCTGATCATGCATAATTCAGTGCATAAAAGTTAAAAGTTGGGAACTTTTACGCTTATGCATTATGTTAATGCTTTAATCATTGAGACTTATGTTTTCAGTAAACACTGTAGTTTGTATTCATACATTCAACTGTTATGACTTGTGCCCTACAATAACGCTTTGATCAATGAGTTATGC
The DNA here is from genome assembly GCA_958502075.1 of Orchestes rusci. Classification (NCBI taxonomy): domain Eukaryota; kingdom Metazoa; phylum Arthropoda; class Insecta; order Coleoptera; family Curculionidae; genus Orchestes; species Orchestes rusci. Next base: position 40,107,222 of record OY293304.1, read on the forward strand.
TTATGCCTTCGCTAAACCCGCCATTACACTTCTAAATTCAGTAAAATTTGTTACTTTATATTCGATTTGATCATAGTAGGCATTCCAGTAAACTCCTAGCGTTCTACTGTTCTCAGTTTCTCCCAGTTGCAAAATGTTACTGTCCAAAGAATTATTTATATCAAACTGGTTGACTAAATTAGATTTGTTTGAGAGATATTTTTGTACCTGAAAGCCTGCATTGGAGAGAATTTCATTTACGTCTCTTTTAATTTGAAGTAGTTTGACCTCAGAATCTGAGCCTACTGATAAGTCATCAATGTGAAAACAATTTTTTATCACATGATTTGCTAATGTTTATTCCTGTTCATTGTCAAGACTAAGTTGCAAAAGACTTCAGTTGCCAAAAATGGAGATGATGCTAATCCATACGTAACTACGTTCAATTCGTAACATTTAAACGTATCCGATGTTTCTTTTCTCCAAAAAATACGCTGATAACGTCGATCAGACTTATCTGTTAAAATCTGCCTATACATCTTAGAAATGTCTGCATTTAATACCTTTGCATTTTTTCTAAAATTTAGAAGTATTGTGAATAAGTCGTTTTGTATTGTGGGACCTACGTGCTGAATATCATTTAGAGACAGACCACTGTCGGTGCGCGCAGAACCGTTAGACACTACTCGGAGACGGGTTGTGAGACTTTCTTCTATAACCACCGCATGATGACTTAAATAATGGGCATCAGGACCATCAGAAAGTTCCTGAATGTTGGCGCTTATCAAAGTCATGTGTCCTAATTCTTCATATTTTGTCATACATTTTATGTGTATTATTGTTTCAACTCAGTACTTTTTGATAAACGTCGTTCCAAAAAGTTAAAACATTTTAATGCGTTTGGCTTGGAACATCCCAACTGATGGATTTGTTCGTTAAACGGAATTCTAACTATGAAACGTCCTTCATTGTTTCGCTTGAAATTTTCTCGAAGATGTGCTTCACTGATATCGTCACTTTTTGCAACCTCATCAAACTGTTCAATTTCCCAGGATCTTGCCAACTTTCACTAATCTGATCATCAACAGTTGAAAATGAATAATACATTGTTTTATTCATCAATGTAAAATTATTTATTTCTCCAGCCAATATCCAACCAGGTTTGGTGGATTGCAGAGTTACATCCTTGTTAAGTTTTATTTGGTTCATTGACAGAATGTCATAAAATATGCCCATACCACATAAGATGTCTATTTCGCGTTTAATATTGAACTCTGGCTCTGCAAGATGGATTTCAGTGGGAATGTCGAGAAAACTACAATCAAAACTACATATCGGCATAGACTGTGTGATGTTTGGCAAAATAAAACACATCATGTTGTCTTTTACGTAACTACCGTTAAGAGATTTTTATTTTATTTCCGTTTTATAATTTGTACTAATAGCTTTACTATTGCCAACACCACTGATTTCTACACTTTTACTTTGTTTTGACAAACCCAACTTGTTACAAAGACTTTCAGTGATAAAATTAGATTGCGAACCTGCATCTGACAAAACTCTAGCCTCTACAAATTGATTTTCATTATTCAAAATCGACACCTCGGCCGTGGATTTGTCGTACCCAGAAATGACGATTGCGTTCTTGTAGCTTGTAGCAACCTTTTCTGGCTCAGAATAATCATTTCTTGCAGATTCTCGCTCTTGTCTGAATTCACCATTTGACTGAATTAAATCTTCCAGTGATTCCCTGGTGCTATCTACCGTGTTTCAATGTTCATCAAAGTGTAAAAGTGAATTAATATGTCAAGAACATTTTTTACATGGTGCCTTAGTACATTCTTTTAGTGAATGATTTGGATTCAGACAATTTAAACACGAATGTAGTCGTTTCACCTCACTGTTTCTTTTTCCCATATCTAGTTTTTCTAAGGGACTGCACTGAAAAATTGAATGAAATGGTTTGCAATAAAACATGAAAAATTGCTCCCTGAAACGTGATCGTAGAAAATCTTGGCCTGAAATTTCTTTGTGGTTTACTCTCGGGTTTACCGTAATCGACCACGACTTTAGCAACGTCTAATTTTTCTAAAAGTTCAAATTTTGCTTTAAGAAAATCATTCACATTTTCGATGGTGGGGAATTCAACCTCATATTTGTAACCTTCCCACTCACGTCTTGTTTTATTATCGAATTTACTGGTTAACAAACAAACCATAGGAGTTGACCATTGGTCTGTTAGCTGACCTAAACTATCCAAACTACGCAATTTTTTTGTTAATAGGTTCAAAAGATTCCACAGTTCACTATAAGACTTTCTTGTGATTACAGGTGTATTGATTTACCTATGCCTCAGCACCTTTTGCCTTTGGTAATAAGCTTGGGAATCTATTTTTTGAAAGTAACGTTCAATTCAGAACGATTTATAATAGTAACAATTATGATTAGCTTCACGTTGGCTGACTTTTTTATGTTCTCGTGACAGTTGTTCTTGACACTTATTTTTTACCTCCAATCAGGTAATTTTCATCAAGCTGTTCCTGGTTGCATTCGTCTAAACATGCCGCCCCCGTTGAAAGGCTCCTCTTTCAAGATTTGCTGAACGAGGTGATATCGCTTAACATGGTTAACCTTTGATGTGGTTAGATCTCGTTGCGACACAGCTGTCATGGGTTGCCCAATAATAAAGTGAGCCGGTGTTAAAACCTCGAGGTCGTTAGGGTCGTCAGATATATAGAGGAGTAAGAGGTCGAGAATTTAAAGTGGCTTTCACTTGAGTAAGAAGTGTATAGAATTCTTCGTATGTCAAGTGTGCGTTTGTCATTATACGTGATTTTTTACTGATTTAACCGCTGCTTCCCATAATCCACCAAAGTGTGGACTGTGTGCTGGGATGAAATGCCAGTTTATACGATTTTGAGTGAAATAGTTTTGAATCAACTCTGAAAAAATGAATGATTGTAGGGACTTTAACTCGTTATTAACCCCGACAAAATTAGTACCGTTATCAGAATACAAATCAGAACACAATCCACGTCTTGAAACAAATCTTTTCAATAAACTAGAAAAGTCATCGCTTGTTAGATCAGTGATCAACTCAATATGTATTGCCTTAGTGGCCATACATACAAAAATACAAACATATCCTTTGATAAGTTTTAGATTTTTCGTCTTTCCATCCCTCAACTGGAAGGGACCTGTATAATCCACTCCACTTGATATGGATGGTCTAGAAGCTCTAACTCGATATGAGGGTAAATCTCCCATTTTAGTGAAATGTATAGGGGGATTTGACTTGAAACATTTCAAACATTTTCGCATAAACATTTTTACCGCAGATCTTCCTTTAACAGGCCAATAATTTTGCCTGATATGTGCCAGCGTTCCCTCAACTCCTGCATGAAGACTTCGATGGTGCTCATATTCGATGATTAGCCTCGTGAATGGATGATTGTGCGGAAGTAATGCGGGATGTTTCTGATTGTAATTTAAATCGGAAAATTCCAATCTTCCACCAACTCTAATGATTCCTTCTTCGTCAAGAAATGGTGCTAAAGATTTGATACTGCTCCTTTTTTTGACCTCATTGATTTTAAGTAATGCAAATATTTCTTCCGAAAATGCTTGCTTCTGTGCCAATTTGATGAGAGCTGCCTTACTTTTGTCGGACTCTGCGTGGGTAATGAATCCTATCGATCTATTTAATCCTTTACATTGGCAATTTGTTTTGAATCTAAAACAATTTGCGACAATACTTATAATTTTCTTTAAATTGAAATATCGTATGAATATATCGAAATTTTCGTTTTGTTGTGAAAGAAACGACGTTTTTTGAATTCTATATTCAGGAATTTCAGCAGGATTACGTGTAAAATTTGGAATGTCAACGTTCCTGGGCCAGTACTTCAAATTCTTTACAATGAATTCAGGTCCATGCCAATACAAATTATTTTGCGATAACTCGTGAATATTGGATCCCCGTGATAAAATATCAGCCGGGTTCTGATCTGTACTAATGTAATTTCATGAGGCTGTCATGGTTGATTGTTGGATTTCGGCTAGCGGGTCGCAATGAATACCTTCCAAGTTTTTGGTTCACAAGAAAGCCATGATAATACGATTGTTGAATCCACCCAAAGAAATATACTCTCAATTTTCAGAATGAGAATATTTAAACACTTTTTTAGCAATCTTGATAACAGCAGTGCTCTACATAGCTCCAATCGTGGTATAGACAATGTCTTCAAAGGTGCAACACGAGTTCAGCACACGGTAAATTGCACTGTGTATCCTCTCCATTCGATGATCTTTTATAAATTGCACATGCATATGATTTTTCACTTGCATCCGAGAATCCGCGAATTTGAATTGAAGTTGATGATTTAAGTAAAACATGTCGTGAAATTTTTATGTTTTTCCTTGTGTTTTTCATATTTGATATTTGATGTTGAAAATCGTGCCACTGAGAATATAATTCTTGTGGTAAAGACTCGTCCCAATCGACTTTTGATTCCCATAGTTTTTGAATCAAAATTTTCATCCTAATGATAATTGGACCCAAAAGCCACACGATTCTTTGTAGGTTTCGTTGTTCCAGGTGAATCAATATTTGTCGGTACATCTTAGTTAAATCACCAATCAATACTACATTATGCCTCCTGAAGTGCAGCAAAACAGAAAACAGATCTTGCTTAACAGTTGGACCAATCTTCAAAACGTCATTTAAAGTTGAGTTCGTTGATGACTTGGCGCTTGCGTCGAAAACAACACGGACTTTGGTTGTTGTGCTTTCGGGATTTTCTACAGCATGATGAGGCAAATAAAATTTTGGTTTGTTGGTGTCTTCATTGTCTTTGCAGCATATTTTGGTCATATGATCAAGAGCTTCGTATTCGGTCATGAATTTCGAATATGCTTCATTCAGAATCAGAATCAGAATCAGAATCAGAATAAGCTTTATTTTCAAAAAACCAATGGTTTAACAGACAAAGCACAGTATAATATTCTAAAAATAAAATCACAAAAAACAAAAAGGAGACTAAAAGTACAATAAATAGAAAAAAATTAAAAAAAAGTAATAAAATTTAACCTAAAACTATATATCATAATATTTAAAATAGGGCAATGATCACAATAAAAATACTACATTAAATGAAAAAATAAAATTTACTAGTCATAAAGTTTATCTTTATAAAATTCATCCAACGTATAAAAAGCTTTATTCAATAAAATTTCACAAACAGAGTTCTTAAACTTAGGGAAACTAGATGAAGATTGCACACTTTTTGGTAGGTGGTTAAACATTCTAATTGGCTCGTATATCACAGATCTTTTTGACATTTGGGAATTAGGGATAGGCAAATGCAACATATGTTGTTGACGAGTGGGGTACCTTGCACTTCCCTGAAGAGATTTTTTGCTAGTCTTCTTTCCGTCGAGTGAAGTCTCCAAATAGCTTAAGTTTCTGATTCTCCTAGTTCCTGGTAGTTTTCTTTGAGAGGGAGTTTCACAATGAAATGTCCGTTCTCGTGCCGTGTTACGTTTTGGTTGAAATGATCTTGACATTCTTGTTCTTCTTTCGTGTAACTAATTGTTTGCTCGTTTGGATCTTGAATTTCTTCAACTTTCCAGAATGTTTCCAGTCGATTATTCAAGTCAATATTAGAATCTCTGAATTTTCGTGATAGTGCAATGATGTGCTATGCTTCTGATTACAAATCTTGCATCCACCTGACCTGCATTCATATTTTCGATGTCCTGATCTGAGACAGTTCGTGCATAATTTGAGCTGATTGAGTTTCTCGTAACGCGTATTTAGAGGAAATGATTTAAGTTTTTCACAGTGAAAAATAGGATGAGTTCCTGAACAGATGGGGCATGATGATCTGGTCGAGAATAAATGTATTTTTTCTTGGGTATGTTCTGTCGTGAAATCTTTTCTAATCGTGTTAATTGAACGTGTAGGGAGCGATTCGAGTATGATACAACGCTGATTGAGAAAGGCTGTGAGATCTTTGATTTTCGGGTTGGTGAAGTCTTTTGAATAATTTTCCCATTCCTTTCTTGAGTTGAAATCCAACTTTTCGATAACAATGTAAATCAGGATAGCATTCCAGTATGCTACATCGTTATCCATAAGTTCTAAAGCTCTAAAGTTTTTCAAAAACTTGTCCACAAAATTACGGAGAAGTGTACTCGATTCCTTTGGTACTGAAGGTAGTTCCATGATTTCCTTGATATGAGAATTTATGATAGCTTTGTTATTTTCGTATCTCTCACTTGAAAGTTTCCACGCCATAAGATAATTTGATTCTGTTATCGGTAGTGATGCTATAACTTCAGCTGCTTGACCTTTTTATGATGACTGTAAGTAGTATAACTTTTCAACTTCGCTGAGAACTTGATTGGTATGCACTAATGCGATGAATGTATCGTGAAACTTTCTCCAATCACTATAGCACCCTGAGAATTCTATCAGCCTTAATGGTTTTGCAGTTTTGCATTGATGTTCGGTGAAGATGAAAATTGAAATGTTTGATCAGAAGTACACGATAATGAATTTTGACTGAATTGATTTTGCTGTTTTGAATGGTTTAATATAATTTCACGTGATACGAGAGTATAATATTTGGTTTCAAATTCATCGCGTTCGTTGTTACATTTTTCTTGATTCAATTCCAAACCTTCCGATATGGTTTCTTCCTCGAGTTGTGACTGCACATTTTTAAAATCCGAAAGAGATGTTTGAACAATATTTTCAAGACGAGTTTCAAGCCTTATAATCGAGCTATTTGCCAAATCAAAGTTATTAAGAAACGTTTCAAAACGTGTGAGTTCCGCTTTTAATTGTCCTCTACGTGCAATGAGTTTTTTCTTGATATCTGCCATTTCTACTAGAGCACTCAAAATATCGATAAACCAACAAATTGAATAATCAAATCCACTAATCAATAGAAATCACTATTTGAATGTAGTGAGTATGGTTATGATACCACTGTCAACGCGAGAATGATTATGGTACTGTAGAGTCGTGAAAATGAGAAATATCGTGTAGTTACGTGGATATGCTAGTCTGTCTAGCCGTGAAATTTGCTACGATTCGTGATTCGTGTCGATGTGAGTAAGTTGTCAATTTGATTAGTCGTGAATTAAATGTCAAAGAAGAAAGAAAAAGTCTGACCTGGGTATTTCCTTGGCTCTTGCACCTTCTTGGGAGGGCTTCTTATCAGGAATACCACTCAGCTTTTTAATCCTCAATTCCAATCCAATTCGCTGATTAAATCCGGCTGTGAAGGACCATGTATTGATTTACCTATGCCTCAGCACCTTTTGCTTTTGGTAATAAGCTTGGGAATCTATTTTTTGAAAGAAACGTTTAATTCAGAACGATTTATAATAGTAACAATTATGATTAGCTTCACGTTGGCTGACTTTTTTATGTTCTCGTGTCAGTTATTTTTGACACTTATTTTTTACATCCATTCAGGTAATTTTCATCAAGCTGTTTCTCGTTGCATTCGTCTAAACAACAGGTACGTCAAAAGATAGCTTTGACTTAATTGAAAATTATAAGTTTATTGTTTTCTTATCTTTGTGTGAGCATGGACAAGGCTATTTCATAATTTTGTTGGGTCACCTGGATCGATTCAATCATGTGAGCCACTTCACCTTCTAAATGGCCACGCAAATAATAAAATTTTTGAACATTGTCAAGTGAATCATTTTTACCCACGATGGATTGAAATGCATCTCGAACTCCAACCATTTATCATAGGAACCAGAAAACTTAGGTAACTTTATTTCTGGAAGTTTAATAGAAAAAGCATAACCTTGCTTATTCTTTGAGCCCTGAGAATGGTTACTTTGTGTTCTCACACTACCTTCATTTTTCTCCATTTGTTGTCGTTTTTGTTCAAATTCCGAAATTACCACATTTGTACGTGACGTCGCGTCAAAATAATCATTCTCAAAACTCGCCAATTCAGAATCATGTTTTTGCACGTCGGCAACATTCATGAGTGATTCGGGGCTTGACATTCGAATTCAGAAACCAATTTTCTTCACCACATCCGGCTCGTTCGGACCATAAATATGTTTCGAAAGTGGACTGTATATTGAAAGATGGTTTCTTCTGATGTGATGATAACTTTTTAAAAATTTTACATTTTCACAATGATTTTTTGATGAGGAGACTTGACGGTTTTCTGATCAATTTTTTGACTATTGATTTCTGCTGCCAAGCAACTCGACTTTGTTTTTTGACACGAAGCCTCTTTTAAAATGTCATTAATGCCCAAACAGATTCGTGCTGTAGAATGGTCATTGTTATTTGATCGAGTGAATAACCCTCGGAATAACCATTCTGCTGAAGGCCTATCTGCAGAGCAACTCTTGATTTAAAAAAAAAATGAAAACTACATATCGCACCTTCGGTGCAACTAGGGCACATCTTCCCATGTATTTCCTACTATAATGTGCCCTTGTCTCACCGAAGGTGCGATATTATTATCATATTTGACCCATATTATCCCATTTGGAAAAAAGTAAGGAGACTGATGAATACTTTCCAATCATTTTTATATCAAAAGTTGGCCCCTTTCCAAACACCCTGGACGTACGTGGATTTTTTTAATTCATTCCCAGTCATTACCTGTATAATTCATTGCATCTTATCATGGCTAGGGCGTCAGTTTCCAATTTGACTTTAAACATCGTAATACAGTTTCATATTGTGTCTGCCTACTCGTCATCGTTATTGTTTGCGGTATTTCAGAAAATAATTTTTGGCACGGGATATATGTACATATTCAAGGTTCATTTGATACACGACACAAAAATATGAAACAAAATGATGAATAATGATTATTTTAATAAGTGTAAGTCAACCAGGCAACCCGTCAAGATTTTTTCTGGGGCTGACCCAGGTTACTTTGATATAACCTAGTGCTACTTTCAGGCTGACACAATAAAAATAATCGGTCTATATTTTCATTCATGTCGATTTCATCATCAAGAAAATACGTGGTTTGGATGACTGCCATGAGGTTTTAAAATTATTTTTGAATAGCTGCGTATGTATGTATGTGATTAAAAAAATATTCTGCAATATGAATTATTCACTGGTTTTGGCAGGAAATTACATTTTTTAAACTGACTACTGTCTAGTTTTGTAGAGAAATCATTCACTAAAATTATCATATTTGCAGGTTATTCTCTTGAATGTTATTCCTGCAACGTATCCAGTTCATCTCTCGCCTTGGATGGATGTGATGGCATCGGTTCCTTGAAACAATGCCCACCCAATAGTGTATGCTTATCAGCACAGTATGAAGGTATAATGATATCGCGAAACCACCCGAACAATAATAACTTGGATCAAAACAAACAGTGCAGTTTTGTAGTGATATAATAAAAATTGGCACAGCATACGAAAAAGTGGTTTATTTGGCTTGAATCAGTACTACACCCCATTTCTTCACTCAAGTTTTAAAAATCACATCAGCAAGATGACGTCTTCCAGAAGCTATGCACTGATGTACAGTTGCCACTGAAAAAAACGGGTAGGGCCCACCTACACACAAGATTACATAAATCTTTGGATAATATAAGTCAATATATGTTGACTCAGTACCATGGAAACCAAAAACGTTACTTTCATATAGCATCTAAGAGTAAATGACACGTTCAAAATTTGTCAGGCTCAATGAAAACTATAATTCATTGGTCTGACTACCTGTTTACCTGGGTTCAAGTATATATAACTAATAGATTTTTGGCTGTTCCCGTTTTTTTTGGCACAACTGTGCAAGATTTCTGGTGCATTCTGGCGCATATCGATCGGAATGGCGGCGATTTTCTCTCTATACGGATCTTTAATTCTTCCAAATAGTGAGGACGATGCTTGAAAAACTTTTCCTTGGGGAAGCACTACAGAAAAAAAAAACGCTAAAGCTAAGATTTGGTGATCTCGCTGACCAATGCAAGGTCCGCTGGAGAGTAAGAGTACGACTTGACACAATGGGGCTCCTCCTAAGTTCTCATCACCACCACAGCGGATGTAGACACCGATCGTAACTGCACTGTTCGTTTTCCGCATCCTGTGTTGTAGTATCATTGAATCCACTGTTCATAATAGTCATCAAACTAAATTTTCAGTGAAAACTGGCTCAGTTAGCCAGTTCACCACCATGCAAACATGCTACCCAGATATGATAGGACAAGAATGCAGTTTCTTCATCAAGGGACAGAGAGATCTTTTTTGGACCGCAACAATAGAGAGTGAAACTTGTTACGCATGCTCAGAAAATAATTGCAATAGGAACATATCTGGTGGTGATAGTATTCGTCTGAAGCCTGTGATTTTCATTTCAAGTTTATTATGTGTAATATTGACCAAGTTATTGATTATGTAGATGAAAAGATTTGCATTTGTATAATTGTGTTTGACTATAAATATGTACAATAATAATCAGTGGCGAAGTTATGGGGGGCTTAGCTCCCCCTCATATCGTGTATTAGCCCCCCCAAAAAAGTTTTGGGGTTTCAATATTTTTACATGAGTATCAATCATGAATGATAGCTGGAACTACAAACATAATCAATGGATCATAGATTCATTGGAGTCAAAACGTTACCAAAATGTGTTTGAACGATTGTGGCCACAAAAACAAGAGTTTGAGTTGGCCAATGAAAATGACATAGTTCTCAAGGAATATATGGTTTCTATTTTTATTTTTTTATGTCAAGACAAAACGATGTGGATTTTTTTTGACTTGTATGTTTTCATTCAGTCTATAGTTATTTATACCAACACCCACTAACACATGAACACAAAAAAATATACACATCTTTCGTTCTACCCAGAATCCAGAGTAGATATGTATTGGGGCTTTCACGTTTTAGTTATTTATCCCGATTTATGGCTGCTAAATAATAAATGAAATTATTCTTTATTTGACATTATTTGGTGAATAGTTTGGGCGAATTGTGATTAAATGGCAAAGGCGCAGCCCAAAACTGAGGAATAGTTGATAGTGATCTAGACACACTACATTCTATACATAATATTTTCAAATTTAAGGAGTTCTACGGATAGCAGGTTATGTTTGATAATTGAAGACCCTGGTTCAAGAACGGGATAAGTGCATTATTCTACAGCCAAGATCCGATAGTTCGCATCTCATATGTCAAAATGTGGACTTTTCGAATGATTCAGTTTCTATCCCCTTCGCGTATCCCATACTCGCAACAGACAAGAGGAGCAACTTTTTGAACCTAAACTGCTGGACAATCAAACTTATACATGCACATTTTCATGTAAAATTCAAAGTCCATTATCTTCAACAAGAATAGAGATATTTCAATGCGGTTTGCGAAATTTTGGAGCTTATTTCATCCGGATTAGGCTGGATGGAATGAGTCTCGTAGAAACAAAAAATCATGATATTACAGGGTGATTCATGGAGTCATGCAAAAAATCAAAATTTTTGTGAGTATGCCATTCCAGTGAGCATCGAACTCAGGCGATACAATATGGTTTGTTACTTTAGTAATGTCAATATCTCCAGATATTTTTGGCAGTTTTTGAATTCAAGTGCGTTGTCATTAGATACCCTAACAAACATCAAGGTGGGGTAGCAAAATGATTGAGACGATATAACTTTGCAATCGATTCACGCAATTCTACGGTTTTTGCAGAGATGGTAACCTTATTCACAAATCAAAAGAAAAATTTTGATAAACAATTTTTTTAAAAATCGATTAGTGTTAGTACCTTAACACTTATGGTCAGATAAATAGCACAAGCCTAGAATCTGTTAAAACTTTGATACATCATCAGAACTATTGATGCATTCAACAATTTGAACCCATTTCTCAGATAACGTGTCCAGGGGATTTGAACAAAAAAAAATGTTTACAGCCTTTTTATCACGTTTGGATAAAAATGTTGGAGGTGAATCTTTTTTTGTGTGTAACTTTTGATAAAAATGGCTAGAATCAATCGAACATTTCACAATAATTGAACAAAGGATAGTGTAGCAAAATTTTAGAAAAATCATGAAAACCGGGCCATTTTTGCCATGTTTAAAATTTCATAGCTACACTATCCTTTGTTTAGTAATTGAGAAATTACATAAATTTTGCACCTCTTCCAAATGGTGCTAGCCATTTTTCTCAAATACTAGACCAAAAAAAGTTTTATTGTTGACATCTTTTTTCAACGGGTTGAAAGGACCCTAAACAACGTTTTTTTTCAAATTTCCAGTTCCCATTAACTGACAAATCGATTGAAGTTTTCATATGCACCAATACTTCTTTGCAAACTGATGCAGTATCAAAGTTTTATCAAATTCTAGGCTTGTGCCATTCATCTGACCATAAGTGTAGCCTCATCGGTTATAAAAATGTTGATTGTTTTTTCTCTTTCAAGATATCCAGCTCTGCAAAAACCGTGGAAACCCATCAATTCATTGCAGAGTTTCAGCATTTAGAACATTATTTGGTCCCCCTTCCTAATGTTTGTCAGCGTATCTAATGGCAACGCGGTTGAATTCAAAAACTGACAAAAATATCTGGAGATATTGACATCACTTACTAAGTAACAAACCATATGGTATCGCCTGAATTCGATGCTCACTGGAATGGAATAGGGGAGAGCATACAATCTTTTGAAAAATCATATCTTTTATATGGATGAAAACTGAGGAAAAACATGTTAATTGGTTTTCAACCAGTTATGTTTGTTATTGATTATGGGGAGTGGAAATAATTTGAAACACGTATAAACAAAAAAAAATCGGATAACCGAAAGTATGCTAAAAACCATCTTGCCCGCACATGTCGGGCAACTATAAACTATAATTCCACGATCTGCAACATTTGTTTGACTGCGACTAGGAATATTTCAGGGAACTATTTCCCTTTTTCAAAACTTACTTGGCTTTTTTAATCAGATGACCAACGTCTCAGCTCAGTGAGCGGCTACTGTGCTCCGTTGTCCCTTTTTGTGCAAAAGACAGCGTTCATTCAGCAGCACTGATCGAATGGTAAATGGTCCTTTGAATTTGGGTTTTAATTTACCGCCACCAGCCAGTTGAGAGTCTTCTATAGCTAATATCTCCATGCAGCATTAAACGCCCGCAATAAATTAAATACTGTCCTCATGAGGCGATCAACTTGTCCATTTTCTCTAGGTACTCCCATTGCAATATGGTGAAGTTCAACGTTCTGATCACTCAGGAAATTTTGAAACATTATCCAAGTGAAAGCAGCGGCTTTGACAGCGATGATGCACTGCGGTTTTCCCAATTCTTAAAAAACGCACAACAATTAGCGAATTGAATCCTCAGAGGTTTTCTTGGGAATTGGCCGCAACCGGCACAGTTTTGAAAATGCGTCTATTATGACCAGAATCTGGGTACATCCGTTCGATTTTACCAATGGGCCAGCATGATCGATGTGCCATAATTCTAAGATATCATTTGCCTTCTGAGCGTTCTGCCAAAATCCTGCTCTGGGACCAGTGTGGGATTTCCAAGGACACACGCTCTGCAATTCTTGATGTATTTTTATGCACTTACACATCCGTGGCCAAAATAAATCTTCTCTTATTTTTTTAATGCACTTTTCCCAACCAATGTGTGAAAATAGGTCATGGTATAATTGGATCGTAAGTAATCGCGCGGCAACTGGTACAAAACACTTGACTGGGTTCGTTTTTGTCACGACAAGATTGCTCACGATAGTTTATTCGGGGTTGGCATCTGGATTACCAAACACTTCCCGACAGAAGGCGTCATTATTTTGGAATTCAAGTAATGTCTGTTTATCCGATAGTTTAATGGGGTTAATTGTTTTCAAAACACAAATTTTTAGATCACTTCGTCCACAGGATTTTTGATTAGATAGTCGACGTGCATCATTTTATTTCCCGGACAAGATTCAATAGAGAAATCGTAGTCCTGCAGCTTGCCCTACCACCTTGCTACACGCGGGTGTAGGTTGTTTTTAACGCGGTTGCTCGCACTGAGTTGCAATCCGTGTACACAGTGAAATGGATGCCGTATAGGTAGACTCTAAAATGCTCGACTGCTTCCACAATTGCCAATGTCTCTAAGTCATAAGAGTGATATCTAGATTCGTAATCAGTCGTACGCTGGCTGAAATATGCGACAGGTCGAACAATGTCGTTTTCTTTCTGAAGTGCACCACCGATTCCAATAGCACTCGCGTCTGTATGCACTTCGCAGGGTAACTCCAGATTATAAATTCGTAAGACTGGTGAATCGGTGAGTTTGTTTATAATAAATTGTCTGGCGATTTCACACTCACTCGTCCACTCAAACACAAGATTTTTGTTTAACAAAGCGGTTATAGGCGCAGCAATATGAGAACATCCTTTTATAAACTTTTGGAAGTATCCTGCAAGCCCCATAAACTGACGTACACCTTTCACGTTATAAGGAGGATGAGCCTCACACTTAAACATTTTTCTATGGAGCCTCAGTCAACGCACTAACTGTTTTCCGACTAGGACGTATCGTGCCTTCACTTAAAACCACACCAAGGTATTCGGTCTCGGTCGCAAAGAATCTACACTTTTTGTAGTTCAAAGAAAAACCAGCTTTAGATAACGCACTTATCACTAATTTGAGCCTTTTCATTCCCTCTTCGACTGTTACGGAAGGTACTAGCACATCATCCAAATACACCAATGCCCTTTGGCCTTTCAGAGGTCCCAAAGCCTTATCAATGGCTCGTTGATAAATTGCTGGTGCGTTGACATAACCGAATGGCATGCGGTTGAACTCAAAGTGGCCATCAGGTGTTACAAATGCCGATATTTGGTTCGAATTTTCTTGTATTTCCATCTGATAAAATCCGGATTTCATATCCAGTGTCGTAAAATATTTCACGACATAAGACGTTGATTTGATCTTGAATAATTGGCAGTGGGTATCTCTCTCGTACTACCTTTTTGTTGACATCTCGGTAGTCGATACACATTCTCAACTGTCCACTTTTATTGTTAACCAAGACGATGGGGCTAGCGTACTCTGGATGACTTTCTCGAATGACACCATCCTTCAAAAGTTCATGTACCATTTTCTTTACCTGCACTCGTTTTTTATAAGCTAATCGTCGAGGATTATAAGCCACTGGAGTACTGTGTTTTAGTTTTATTGTCATTTTTCCGACAAATATATGGTCAGGAGTTTTATCTTTGTACGATGTTAACAAGGATTCCACTCGTAATTTTGAATCTCGTTCTAATCCGGGTTGATTGATTTGGACACCACCTACGCACAGCAGTGTGAGCACTTTTGGAATGTCTGGCTCTTGATAATACAGTTCGATTCCATCAACACTTTTATCGATACGTACTGTGAGAATGACATCTGAACCGATAAGAATATCAATTCCACCGGGTATCACATCATCGGGAACAACCGTGAAACTGATTTTTAAGGTCACTGTGAGTTATACTGTTAATAAATCACACACGCCCATAGCATGAACAAGGTGATTCCTAAACCCCACTAAAGTCTGTACCTTTACGTTATCGGCCGGTTTTATTACTCCGTTCACTGTCTTAACCGCAAAATACTTGATTATCGAAACTGTCTACCTGATAAGTTAGTGAAGGGGCGCGATTATTACACAATACTGTGGCTATAGGTGTTGTTATTAGTTGGCGTCATTTTCTTAACACAAACGCTTTTTTGGGTCTTCCATTCTTTGGCCAACAATTGGCTTCCGTATGTCCCATCTTTTTACAGTGTTCGCAGGTAGGTGGGGTGGCATCCTTTGACTTCGTATTTTCCTGTTCTTCTTTCAATTTGGTACAATCGTCCAACCATTCTTTAATCGGGTACGCACTCTTGTCGGGATCAAAGTTCGAAATTTTGAAAGACGAACTGAGCACAGGCGCGACGGATGCAATATGCGTGGATGCGTTATTTGAATTGAGGGACGTCATGGACGCCATGTTGGATTGACGAGTCAATTCAGCAAGCTGAATTTGTTGTGCTGCCACTAAATTAACAAGTGTCTCTTGCCAATCCATTCTAGCGCACTTGGACTCTGGAGTATCTACCACAGGTGTCTCATCCTCTGAATCACTCTCCATAATACCCTTTGGTTCATGCATGACTTCACGAGGTTAATTGTTCTCCTACATATTGGATTGTACGTACAACTAACTATTCAGTATACTACTGTGTTTTCAAATGTCCACTAAAGGTACAGGAACAATCCTACTTCTGATGTGAACTAATCGCAAAAATGTATTTCCGATGAAATAAAACGACTTCGAATTCACGACTACTTCTATTTTCTCAAATAACAAAATATGACCATTCGTTCAAGACGCGACGACCGTACTGCCTCTCTGTCTGCGACCCCTTGGTTTTTCTCGCCCGCACCCCTCACGTCGGCACCGTTCGCCCAACTTCTAACAAAGAAAACGCAAATTCTAACAAAAAAACTCAAACATTAGTGCTTTTCTCTATCCGTTTTCTTTTTGTAAGAGTACACCATCTGGAACAGCAATATTATAGCATGCTATTATCTATTCAGGCAAGATGGCATACCATGCCATGCTGCCCAACCGTCATATGTGCCAACTTGCCCTATCCGCGTGTTTCATTGAAAAAATCATGTTTCTCACAACTTTTTGTGACAATAAGTATGTCAAAATAAAGCTTCAAAACAGAGGATACTGCTTGAATAAAAATAAGTGATGAAAATTACTCTTTATATTAGTAAAACTGGTGAAAAGACAGAGCATAGCTCGGAGTTCAACACGTTCCAACCACTTATTTGCAAATAAATCGTGAACTGTCATCGCTACCTTCACAAAACTTCGTCCGCTCACTGTTGCCACATACATAAGCATTATATTGTGAGTTTGGAAATTTTGAGGGTGATTGTTTCTGCAGAAGATGTGGTATGCCATTTAACCCGACTGTGCCATCTTGCCTGCCTCTCCCCTACTCACAAGAATTTTGATTTTTTGCCTGACTCCATGAATCACCCTGTACATCATGATTCTTTGTTTCTACGAGAGATTCATTTCATCCAGCTTAAACAGTATAAAGCTAGCTTCAAAATTCCGCAAACCGCATTAAAATGTCTCGATCTTCGTTGATATTGGACTTTGAATTCAACCAAAAAATAAATGTGCATGTATAAGTTCGAGTGTCCAGCAGTTCGAGTGTCCAGCACTTTTAAAGAATAATGCACTTATCCCCTTTCCCCCGTATCTCTGCCTTCACGTAGTCAGGGTCATCTTCACTGACGGGCGGGTAGGCTTATGCACCTCAACGATCCTATGAGCTATACCGGCGGTAACGCAAGCTAGTGGCAGGGTCACCCATGCCGGAAAGGTCAAAGGTTAGAAGTCAGACAAAAGGTGATACAAAGGCTTAACCTCACGGTTTTATGCGACCCGTCCTCAAGGGGTGAATGTCATCTGAGCCATAACCGGGTTTTTCGAACGGAGCCCTTAGGACACCGGGCGACCTCCCAAAGTATTAAATCGCTTAGCGGCCAAGGCGGGTACTCCGTGCGTCCGTGGTCCCTTCATCTTGACCCATATTCGTGGGAACAAAATGGATGAACTCATAAACAAAAACACTTCGATGGAGATAAATGAAGAAGCCCCAGCGGGACCTTCTGATACCCCAACATTTCCTGCGGAAGGAACTTCAACTGGATCTTCTGTCTCCGATACACATACTCGACCTACTGAACGAGCTCTCAGAGATCCTTCGGTAGATCCAATCAACCCTTTCCCGGAGGAACTTGCTACACGGATCTCCGCGGGAAATGGAGAGAAAAAGAAGAAGCCCAATATTTGCGGGGCAGAGAGGAAGAGAAGGAAGAAGGCCAGACGTGAGCAGGAACAGCTGGCAGCTGGACCTGCTTCTGGTCTTTCTCCTCTCAAAAGAGAAGGGATGGGGGAAACAGTTGCTGCGACCTCCAAAGGGTCAGAGAGAAGGACTCTACAACCGTTGAGGCGAAACGCCCAGAGAAGCGCCTCAGGACGACTGCTGTGTCAGGGGCCGCATCTTACGCGCACGCTGCAATGTATAGAGCCCTTCAGATAGTGATAAGCAGGGAGGACTCCAGAGACATCTCCAACACGGAGTTACTGGAGTTCTCCGATGCAATTTTGGAGACAATCATGTCAACACCGGCAGGCAGCGACACACCGACACCACGATTCATGTAGTCCAGATTGTGGCGGGGACAGGTGCTGGTGACAGCTGCAGACCAGCCATCGAGGGAGTGGCTCCTTAGGGCCTTAACTAGCGTGAGAACCTGGGATGGAGTGTCCCTCCTGGCATCTGACCCTGCCGCCTTCAGGCTGTCCCGTGGGGTCCTGTGACTTCCAGGTGTTAGACACCCAGCGGACCAGGTTGCTCCAAGCTACCTGGAACGGTCTAACCCCGGTCTGTCCTCATCCAAGTGTAGGATATGAGATAGGACGGAAGAGACCCGGGGCCTACGGCCGATCGTTGGCGTCAATCGGAGTCGATCAGACTGCTAACGTGACTGGGCAACCGCTCATTCTATGGCTTGGGAAGGGCTCTCTTTTCCACCGGCACTGCACCCAAAGTCAAACCAAAGCCGAAAGACCAGGTGGCACCTTTCGGAACAGGGGGTCAAGGAAGAGGAGGAAAAGCAAGCAACCACCCCGACCCCAAAGGATAAAGAGGAGGGCGACAGTTCCTGTCTGTCCCCGCGACGCCCAAAGAGGATACACCATCTTCCTCAGGTGAGTCTCATGTCATTCCTGGTATTACTAACCGTTGTCTCTAGGAACTCAAGACTAACCTACAATAGTTTATATTGTCGTTTAAATGGCTATAAAACTTATACAGATTAACCTGCAACATGGGAAAGCCTCAACAGCTGTCCTAATTAACACAATAAACCAACTGGGTACACACATAGCCCTCATTCAAGAACCCTGGCTTAACCAGGGAAAGATCAGGGGACTGGGACTGGCAGGAGGCTCACTGTTTCATAGCCCGTCCAGCAAAAACCCAAGGTCATGTATTGTTACAAGGGAAGTTAACAGTTTTCGATTGTCAGGACTCTCAACCAGAGACCTGACTGTCATCAAGATAATCACTATGGACAATGAGATCCTCATTGTAGCATCGGCCCACCTCCCATATGAGAGGGAAAGCCCTACAACCGAGGTTATCAATCTTGTGAATTCCTGCAAAGAAAGGAATCTTCCTCTCCTTATTGGATGTGACTCAAACGCTAATCACATTATATGGAGTAGTAGAGATATTAAACCACGAGGTAGACACATATCACTAAAAATATATAGAAAACTTGAATGAGAGCCAATGTAAATAAAGTTTTAGGCAACCAGTTAATCAAGCCGGATTTGTTTAGAGGGCTACCCGTTGGATGGCGCTAGAGACGGAGGTTTCCCTTAACAACGGTTGCCATAAATAACCAATCCCTAACCCTAGACGTCATTGTCATTTCACGTGTAATTTGAATTTTGTGCCGAAAGTTTCTAATATTCAGTACCTAGATCATTTTGAAATTTGTGTTTGAACCTTGGATTGGACTATAATGTAAGCTTATCATGAGTTCTTTGAGGAATGTATCGTCCCCTGGATGTGTGGATATTTTCAACAAAACACGTCCTTTCCAATAAAAGTTTTTCACAGTTTTAGAAAAATTGGTTCAGCATGTTAAAAATGCGATTTTGAACAACAAAACTAAAGCATGAAGGGTATACAAGTCCTATAAATTTTGTGGTTTGCATTTTATAGACCCAACATTCGAAATTCAATTTAAATATTGATTCACATGGCATATCAAAAGTTATAATATGAAAAATATGCATAGGTTGTATTTGTCGAGGACATAGTTATAAGACATTATAAAATGAACGTTTTTGAAAAATAGTTATGCATTTTTCAGAATTACTTTTGATATACCATGTGATAAATATTTGAATTTTAATTTCGAACGTGGTGTAAATCCTATTTTATCCAATAGATGGCTCCACCGTATGCAATAAAAACAGATTTCTCTACGTTTTTGAGAAAAAAAGTCAAATGTACGAGGACTACCCGTTGTAGGGCGCTGGCAAATTTCAATTCAAAGTATTGTATGGGAGTTTCCTGTACAGGGTGGGTCAACGAAAAGGTCCCAACCTTATTTATGACTTTCCTGGTATATTTTGGGAAAAACGCTCGGACACGTCAATTTTTATTTTTAGGGGGACGTCGTTTCGTGTATGACTGTATAGTACACGGTGTTCCAAAAATAAGATATCGCATTACACTTGACATTTTTAAATGGAAACCCCCCATTTTTTTTTCTATTTTCAGATTCTCCATGAAGTTTTTGGTAACTTTTGTAAAATACAGTTTAAACCTATCTTCTAGAAACAGACTACATGCTGACCAAGAGCTCTTTTGAGAATAAGGTAGTGGTTAAAATACCTACCAGAGAAGACTGGAATCAAGACTCAATTATAAGGGAGAAAGAGATATCCATCTTTACAGACGCAGCCAAGACAAATACAGGAACAGGAACAGGGATATTGTCACATTAGTACTGGAGGCAAATATACTTAGTGTAAATCCACCCAATTTGCCACTGGTAGAATCGCTGAGCGAGCAGTTTTGTTGCTATAAATAGACACGTTCAGCGAGACGGCGGTCAGTAGTTGGCCTACGCTAATTACTCGTTCCCTCCCCGTGAGTAGTGCAACCCCTCTCACGCCCTTCTATCCCTGTGAGTAGTGCAACCCCTCTCACTCCCTTCGATCCCTGTGAGTAGTGCAACCCCTCTCACTCCCTTCTATCCCCGTGAGTAGTGTAACCCCTCTCACTCTTCGTCGAACTTCAGCGTTATATAACTCCTCCTAGGAACAACGCCACGGAGAACATGCTCGTCCTAATCTTATGGTGGTAAGAGATTGTATTGATGTATGGTTGGCAACAATATATTGAGGCTACTATCACAAACTGAGTTTCCCTACTGATCAGCCCAGCTACGTTCCCTAGAGCACGACAGGCGTTGCGGGTCCAGTCGAAGACCCAGTCCAACACCTTACGTGACATTTGGTGGAGGCGCCTACGATCACTCCCGCTGCCAAGACGAGTACGGGGGAACCTGAAAAGAAATTCCATTTGATGTCACGGTACAACCTTAGGTCCAAAAGTGATACGGATGAGTTGGACGAATTTAGACCAGACCAAGGAAGTTCCACAGCAGCGAGCATCTTCACTCCAGTAAAGGACACACCCAGGTTTCCGGCACTCTCTCCCATTCCGCATGCACAGAAGGTAGTAAAGGTGCAGTTTGCTAGCCAAGAAGTCCCCATACCCCAGACCGTTGAAGTTCAAAAACAAAGTACCGAGCAAGAAGCAGCTAATAACCTCTCAGACAGTGTACCCTCCGTTGACCAAGAAGACCAGCTAACGATCATAAAGGGCACCATGGCAAACACGACTATCGCCGACGTACTCAGCACAACTAGACAAGCAACGCTACCACAATTCGTAAGCCCATCAATTTTCCATCCGGGAAAAACATCTCCAACAGAGTTCATAAAGGCTTACGACAGGTCGGCCGTGGCTAATGGATGGGACGACACACTGAAAATTGCCTATTTCGAGACCTTTTTGAGCGGTGCAGCACATATTTGGTTTCAGGAATACAAAAAAGAAAAAGTAAATAGCGCCTGGACTGATATACTGGAAGACTTCAAAATGGAGTTTGAGGAAAATGATTATTTAGAGGAAAGAAAAAGACGGGTTGAGAAAAGGAAACAACAACAGGGAGAAACCGTAATGAGTTTCCTGTACGAGTTACAAGTACTATACCATGATTACAAATCCGAATTTGATATCGGGGATTTTCTGAAATTCGTCAGCAGAGGTCTATCAGAGGAAAGTTATTACCACTACTACTGGTTAACCAGCCCGCCGAACAAGCAACCGAGCTCGCTGGATCAGCTAAAAAAGATAGCGGTAACCATAGACAGGGCACCGACGAGAAAAGAAATAGAGGAGGTCAGAGTACCGATAGAACATCCGGCACCAAACCAGGTTCAGCAATACCATCGACTTGGGAATGCCAATAGACGGGGAGATTATTATCCTCAGCCTAGACAGCAGTACAACTACAGAAGTAACTGGCATAACTCCCAAGAGAACAACCGGGTTATGGAAACCACAAACCACCAACCTCCAGCACAACCAAGATATAGAGGGTCCAGAAGTAGCAATAATAGTCCCAGATGTTACAACTGTGGCAGAGCAGGCCACTTCGCAGCATCATGCAGAACCCAGCACCCAAACGAAAGAGGATGGCAGAATTAGGGGTCCCAGCCATCCACTGTCAGAGGGACACATTCCGATCCAGCATTCCATACATCACGGTTAAAATAAACAACCAATTACTCCAGGCGCTGGTTGACACTGGGGCTCAAAATAATGTACTACAACGTGACTGGGCAAGAAACATCACACTTAAGAGGAGTTCCACGGTATTGGCCACAGCAGGGGGTCATAGGATATCAGTGCTAGGTGAAGCAAAAATACAATTGACAATAGAACAATTCAAGAGCGACATAGATGTGAAAATTATCGGGAGCTCACCTTTCCCCCTAATCCTAGGAATAGACTTTCTAAACAAACATAGTGCAGTAATAGACCTCTCCAAAAAACTGCTAATCTTGGATGGATACCACCAATTCAGGCTATTTCAAGGGAATGTTGAAACGCAACACCCAGTGTCATTCTCTGGGCTACTGTTTCGAAATAAAAACAGGATGGATACGGCTCTTCGTTTAGAGGCTTTCTGGGCGAGTCACTCACTGATAGACAAACAGAAAATAGAAACAGTGGTTCAGGGGAAATTCGAGAACATCCACAAGCTCCACAGATTGGTAATCCGGGGCTTTGCAGTAACCCGTGACTATCAAACAAGGAATAGCATTAAAGCGATCCACAGGGCATTCCCAGCGATATCTAGGAAACATAGCCGACCATTAGGAGCAGTGTCGATGTCAAGGCATAGAGGCAAAACAGCATTCTTTCTACACGTGAGGAATTCTAGCAAGGAGAAACCAGCGCTGGAGGACATTTTCAAGTGCCTTGCAACGATAAGACGTATAGCAAGAGAAGAAGGATACCAAGAAGTAGCTTTCGAAAGAAAGGGATGGCGCTTAAACTCCGAGGAATGGGACATCCTGGAAAAAATGATGTATACATTGTTCAAGACGGAGGAGACTCGCATCATAATCTGTAAGAAAAGACGACCAATGTCGATACGAAAGGAAGCACTGATGACGATAGAAACAGACACCGTACCTAGTAGGGTTAAATTAACTGCTGGGGACGACTTCAGAATTAGCCCTGGAGAAACTGTGACAATCGGTCTCTCACCCAGCTCTGACATGATGGAGGAAACAGCCTATGCATGCTCATATAACTTGGACCAGTTGGTGAAAATGAAGACGCATATACAGTCACACATCTTCTCCAACGAAGACAAACTATTCATAGAACTAAGATCAACTTCCTCAGACACAGTTAGAATATTCAAAGGCACAACGATGGCTACGTTGGAAACAACAGAGGTAGAACCAAATGGGTCATGGAACTGTCACTTACAGGAGAACCGTGATGAAGACCAAGTTACACTAGCGGATCATAACCTACAAAACATTGAGAACCCGAACACTAGAACAGACTTAGCTAGGTTATTGGAGGAATATCAGGACGTTTTTTCAAAATCTACGAGAACCATGGGGCGTACCAACCTCGCGGAACATGTCATAGATGTGGGAGAGGCCAAGCCGATTAAAAATAGGCCATATAGAGTGTCTCAGAAGGAGCGACAGGTCATCGATGAACAGATAAAAGAGATGTTGGAAGGGGAGGTGATCAGACCTTGCCACTCACCCTGGGCCAGCCCAGTCGTACTAGTAAAGAAAAAAGACGGGAAAACTAGATTCTGCGTGGATTACAGAAAACTTAACTCGGTGACCAGAAAGTCAAATTGGCCTTTACCACAGATAGATGATATTTTGACTTACTTGGGAGAAGCAAAATATTTCAGCACTTTGGACATGTTCTCCGGGTATTGGCAGGTTCCAATTCAGGAAGAATCCAAGCAGTACACAGCGTTCGTCGCACAAGGTCATGGTACCTACGAGTTCAATGTACTGAGCTTCGGATTATGCAACGCTCCCGCTACATTCCAGGAATTGGCAGACCAAGTGTTCTGGGACCTAAAATGGAAAGAAATCCTGATATACCTCGACGATATCATTATTTTCTCTAAAACCAAAGAAGAACATATGATGAAACTAAGGAAAGTCTTCGAACGGTTGCGACAGGCCAACTTGACACTGAAGCCATGCAAGTGCGAATACTTAAGGGAGGAGATACGAGTCCTGGGCTACAAAGTAGGAAAAGAGGGCATTCTACCGGATGACGAAAAAATAGCCTGTGTGAAGGAATTTCCGACTCCAAGGAAAGTTAAAGATGTCCAAAGCTTCCTTGGATTATGTAATTTCTACAGAAAATTTATTCAGAACTTTGCCGTCATTGCTAGACCGCTGCACGAATTGACAAAGAAAACAAGGAAGTTCGAATGGGGGCAAAGGGAAGAACGTGCATTTGACGAGCTAAAACACAGACTGATATCAGCACCGGTACTACATCACTACAACCCGGAAAAAGAGACAATCCTTCACACAGACGCATCTACCGTCGGAATCGGGGCAATTTTGCTACAGGAAGGTGAAGACGGGAAAAATCATCCCATAGCATATGTCAGCCGGAGTTTGTCATCCTGCGAGCAAAACTACTCCATCAGCGAGCTGGAGCTACTTAGCATTGTTTGGGCCTTGGGCTATCTTCGACACCTAATCTACGGACGACCAGTCACCGTGATCTCTGACCACCATGCCCTGTGTTGGCTAGACTCCATAAAAGATAACAACCGACGACTGGCAAGGTGGGCATTGAAGATCGCGGAGTTCGATTACAAGGTTACGTATAAATCTGGTGAAACCCACATGGACGCAGATTGTCTGTCGCGGAACCCGGTACTACCTCCAATAGGAGAAGAGGAAATAGAAAACCAAAATGAGGTACCAACATTTGCTATGAAAAGCCAGGAAATTGCGAGCCTACAGGACAAGGAACCCGAACTTAAACTCCTGAAAGAAACCATCATTAATCCCGATGTCGCACCTATAGCCATCAGAAGACGAGCAAAAAATTTTAGACTAAATGGAGATTGCCTATACAAACTCAATACGGGACAAGGCGATGTGGAACACCTGCTGGTAGTACCAAAATCCATGAGAGAGGAGATAATGTGGGAATTACATGCTGCACCGACCTGTGGGCACTTAGGATTGAGTAAAACCTTGGATAAAATCAGGAATAGGTTCTACTGGACAGGGATGGCAAAGGATGTGGAAAAATACGTGAAGGGCTGTATAGATTGCCAAGCTAGGAAAGGTCAACCATTTAGAAAGACTCCGGGATTCTTACAACCAATTCCCGTGGGATCAATCTTCGACAAAGTAGGCATTGATCTGTTGGGACCTTTCCGACGTAGCAACAAGGGCAAGACAATGATAGTAGTTACGACTGACTACGCATCCCGGTATGCAATAACAGCAGCGTTACCAAATGGGAAAGCCGAGGCAGTGGCCCAATTTATACTAGAAAAGGTGATCCTGATCCATGGGGCCCCAAGAACGATCTTGAGTGACAGAGGAAAAGTATTCCAGTCAGAATTGGTGAAGGAAGTGACACAATTGATGGGGGTGCGCAGGCAATTCACAACGGCCTACCACCCGTGTTGCAATGGTCTGACAGAAAGACTGAATAAAACCATAGCGGACATGCTGGCAATGTATTGTAACACGGAGCAAACTGACTGGTGTAGTTATGTCCCCTTTGTCACATTCGCATACAACACTGCCATCCAGGACACCACGAAATTCAGCCCCTTCATGCTCACTTTCGCAAGAGAGCCCACTTTACCACCAGAGGCAGGACTCTTGGATAACGAGCTGTCAACCAATACGCTGAAGATGCGGGAGAGAGCTCTGGCAATGAGGGCCGTAGCAGTAGAGAACATACAGAGAAAACAGGAAAAGGACAAGGGGCGCTTCGACGATAAACACAGGGATCTTCAGTTTCAGGCAGGAGATAAAGTGAAGATTTTTGTTCCTGTAAGGAAAGTAGGACGAAGCGAAAAATTGCTGTTAAGATGGTTTGGTCCATATGAGGTAACAAGGAGGCTGGGGGAGGTCAACTACGAAGTGAGGAGACATGGGTGTAGAAAGAAAGCTTTGGATACAGTGCACGTCTGTAGAATGCTACCATATAACGACCCTTGGACGGAGAATGCTCCATTAGAAGGAGCTCTGATTGATGAAGAAACAAGGGAAGGGAAGGAACAAAATGGGCAAGAGGAGGACTATTTCAGCTGTACGGATGGCGAGGAAGAATAGTAGCGCAAAGGGAACGTAGGAATTAGGGCGGTCGAGGGGGAGACTTAGGAAAGAAAGACAATAACAGAGTATATATTACAGGTTGCAAGGACAAGCAACAGTCGCCCAGAAAACGGAAATTACTGCTGGAGCCTCATGGAAACCATTACCACATGTCATCACTTACGAAGGTTCAATACCAATCACGTACAGAACAGCCTGGTATGAAGAGGTACCCTTCAGGACCACAAGGTCTCGCTGTACAGACTCGAGGACGACGTATTGCGAAACGAAAAGACAGATCGAGATCACATCAGGGTCAGTGGACATTGAAATCGATGAATTGATGGATGGCTGGAACCTAACCCACATGAGACAAACAAACAGACGGAACAAACGAGCTCTGGCATTTATCGGAGAAGGTCTAAACTGGTGTTGTGGCGTGGCTACCCAGCAAAAATTGGACTCCTTGACGATGGACGCTGATCAATTGAGGAACCGTTTGAACTCTGTTACAAACAGTTTAGGAGGGGCAATAAAAACTCTGGGACAAGAATCAGGTTATCTACAGAAAATGCAGGAGAACACGGCAGAAGCATTCAGAGTGACGGAAGATAAGATAAAGAAACTGGGGACCTACTTAGAAAAGCTCAGTAACAGAGCCAGGGATGAAGAAAAAACGAACATCAACATTAACCTAGAATTGCTGAAGAACAACTTTGATCTATCAAATAAATTGGTTAGACTTACCAGAGCCTTACGGAAGCAGGACACCTTGCAGGCCTGCAAACATCACCATATACCTATGGGCATCGTAAAACCATCCACGCTTAAGCTTGATTTGAAGAAACTGGCTTGGGAATTAGAGATCAGCAACCATACGCTGGCAATACAGGACACGGCCAAACTATACGAACTACCCATAGCAGAATGTAGTTTCTCCGACAAGGAATTGGTAGTGCACGTTAAAGTCCCTATTAGGGAAAAATTACAGAAATGGGAAATTTTTGAACTTATTACTCACCCGTTCGCTTGGGGGCGAGAGACATGCACTATTGAGCACGACGTATTATATATGGCCATTTCAAGAAACGCTCAGGATCAGCCAGCACACTCTCGCCAAATAACAGAAACAGGCCTACATCTTTGCAAGCCCTACCACGACAAACTGTGCTACTTACCCAGATTTGCGGGGGGAATCCACCAGGGGCCATCTTGTGCTAAAAAACTTCTGCACGGAGCACCGGTGCAGGACCTATCCACTCACTGCCCACTGAGGTGCCACCAATCAACACTACTAATCATAACAGAGATCAGCGAGGACGAATTCCTGTTAACCCACCCACAGGAAGGAATGGTGCTGGACTGTGGAAGTACCACGGTGCCAATAAAATCGAACGTGTCAGCACCCGGATCCTTGAAAGTATTTTTGCCTTGTCAATGCCGCCTAGAACTAGATGGGAAAATATTGATCCCAAGACGTTTCCCTTGCCAAGAAGACGAGGGAGAACTAAAAATAATACATACCCTCCCAGCAGCATGGACGACTCTAAAAACATTCGTCCTGAATCCTCTCTCAGCTAGCCATCCGACAAGGTTTGATGAAATAGGAGAATGCTTGAACCAGAACTGGACGCTCCAAATCCCATACCTCAACCTCACTTCCAGCAACGACCTCATTGATAGTATCCGTCAATCGGTAGAAGCTCTACCCCCCATCGATGGTTATAATTGGCACACAGAAAACCAAACCCTGATGATAATTTGGAACACAACACTCTCAATAGCCCTCCTTTACCTGTTATTTCACCGGAACCAATGGACGCCTCTGGCCATCATGCAGCCAACATCAGCACAAAACGTCACAGACCCACGTCGCCACGACACGATTTTTTCGTTAACGTGTGTAACACTATCCCTTTTCCTGATGTATCTTCTATTTAAGATAGGCCAACACACTCTTAAGTACTTACAGAGAAATCAACAACCCGCCCATCCAGAACCAGCCACCAACCCCCGAGACAATGAACAAAGCCAGGAAATTCCACCGTCCTATTTACTAAGGATAACCGAACAGGAAAGCGAGGGCCAATATAGATGCCAACTCATTCCACTTGCGACAGAGACGAGCCGCTCGAGAAGCAGGTCGGAAACAGCGCAATTGGATACCTCACATAACTAGCAGTGTACAGGGTGAACAGAGTCAGTGAGACCAATTGTGTATATACATATACATTGTTATTTTTACAGCTTATTTAAAAAATTTAATTATTAAACTACTTGTATATATAGACCAAGGGACGGCGAGGGCGAACCTTTGCAGTAAGGATCACGATATCCCCCTGGAACGGTCCGTGGTACAGAACCTGCTCCTCCTCCGGTACCTCGGGAGGCCAACACTCGCACGGCACATCTAACAACACGATTGGCAGCCGCTATATAGGAGGGAAGGAAAGGCATACGTTCTAGAGAAAAAAAAAAAAAAAAAAAAAAAGAAAAGCAGACTTACCCGGGGAATGACAGGGTCCCTCCTCAACAGCCTCCTCACGAAGATCTCCGTCTCCGAGTAATACTTTCGCCTGCTGCCGTCCCTCATGATGAGTTGATATAGATAAGGATTTAGTGGGTATATGTTTATGATTTTAATATGGGATGTTATTGTTTATTTTGAGATGTTATTAATATTATGTTTTGACCTGTATAGGATGATGTACTTATATAGACTTTTGTTTTTCATATAACAGCTACCGGTCCCCACAACCATCCAACTGGTAAATACGAAACCGGCCAGAAATCCACAACCTCCAGCCATATTACAGGGATCCGGCCCTCTGAACTGAGTAAGGGGACCATATACACACCCTGTAATAAGCAACTATCACCGAGGTCAAGGAAGATCGGCTGGCCAACAATTTTTTTGCAAACGCAAGCATCAGCACTATTAGCAGTGAACAAGCGTTGAACGCACGACGGTGCAGTAACACAGGCCAGGGCTTGGGAAAACTAAACGGATGGATGGCAGGACCGGAGCAAGAGATTTTAGCCACAAAATTTGTATATAGTTTTTAAGTTTTTTGTAAGGGATGAAGCATGTTCTCTTCTGGCATTGGGGTCCAATGCTCACGGGGTGAGGGCATATGTCACATTAGTACTGGAGGCAAATATACTTGGTGTAAATCCACCCAATTTGCCACTGGTAGAATCGCTGATTGAGCAGTTTTGTTGCTATAAATAGACACGTTCGTGGTTGGCTTAGCCCACTACTCTCCATTGTGAGTAGTGTAATCCCTCTCACCCTGAGTAGTGTAACCCCTCTCAGCCTCAAAGGGCATGCTCGTCCTAGGGTTATGGTGGGGATAGATGGGATGTACCATGCATAGACGATAATAAATGGAAGTTGCCTATACGGAGTATCTCTAATGTTCAGCCCAGCTATACGTTCCCTAGAGCACGACAGGTGTTGTGGGTCCAGCCGAAGACCCAGTCCAACACCTTACGCGACAATATACTCAAAGGAACTTAACATCCAAGAGTATATCAAGCTTGAGAAAGGATGTGACACTCTGTATGCAGCAATCATTGCCATTAGGGACACAGCCAACCTGCTGCAAAGACAAGACAAAACAACAAGAATCGTCACAATCTATGCAGACAGCAAAGCAGCGTTGAGAGTACTACATAAAATCAGATACAGTAAGTTCAAAGGTAGTGATGAGTTGCTGAGAGGCGTTGTCCTGGATCAGGATCAAGAAGCTCGCTCTATGCTGGGTTCCTGGATATAGCAATATTGAAGGGAACACGATAGCAGATGAACTGGCGAAATTGGGACTAAGAAAGGACGAAGCCGAAATGGAAAATACATCGCTTCCAACGATCAAACTATTGAATATGGAAAAAAAACAGGAAAATTACTAAAGCAGAGCAAATGCTCTGAAAATATGGCCTAGGGACTGATGAGCTCTGCAAGGACTGCATCAAGGAGGATGAGACGATAGAACATCTACTGTGCCACTGCCCAACTCTAAAGGAAGGACGCCTTAGGAATATGGGACAATACTACCTTGAAGACTTGGAGGAAGCGGCAAATGCAGACCTCGTGCTAATTCTGAACTCTGTAAAAACCATGGGATGGTTTAGAACGATGAATACCGAGGGGAGACCTCTTTAAACAAGGGATCCCAATGGGCCATTTGACCTCCGAGTGAAAGCAATGCGGCTCCGATAGTCTTTGCTCTCTACTGGGCGTTCGGTACGACCAGGCCTATGATGTTAACATCCAGGAGAGATAGCCCTGGGACAATTTCCAACGCAGCCAAGGGTGTGCTCCGCAACGACTCAGTGGCGCAAAGACAAGCCAGCCATTGAAGCCTTTTCAATCTCATGACCGCCGTTTTGTGTGTCTTAGTACACCATATTGCAGCTTGTTATTTCACTATAGGTCTGATCAACGCACACACTATTTGCCTTGTTGCGACTGGCCCTATGTCAGGGACGTTTGAAGTTTCAATAACCTGAGGGCCATACATCCAATCAGATGTTCAGTTTCGCTGCCAAGGCCTATTATGTTTGATGGGTCCAAGATCTGTTGCCCAAACTGGTTGACATTTCTGTTTACTCATTTGGATAGGAATCTTGACGTTCACTTTTTTTGCTGGTCCGTATTTGAAAAAAAGAACTTGATGATGGCAGCTCAAAGACGAAACTTTAGATTTTTAGATTGACACCACCATATTGTAGAGGAGAAAAAGTGGCAATGAGAGGGTGCAATTCATTTTAAAATATCTTCTCAAATAAACGCAGGAAATAATAAGGCAACAAATTAAATGGTCAGTATTTCAATTTTATGGACAGTACTCTTTGCCATTATTTTATTTCCCTTGGTCAGTATGATAATAAATGGTCGGTTGAAATAATGAAGGGTCAGTACCATAAAGAAGTGGTCAGTAAAAATAATAAATGGTCAGTATAATAATAAATGGTCGGTTGAAATAATTAACGGTTAGTAATATAAAGAAATGGTCAGTAAAAATGATGAAGGGTCAGTAAAAATAATTAATGGTAGATATAAATAATCAAGAGTCAGTATCATAAAAAAACGATCAAATAAATTAGTAGATTCCTGGTGAAAATAATGGACAGTCCATAAAATTAATAAAGCGACAGTAAAATAATAAATGGTTGGTCATATATTTTATTTCGTATAAATGCAAACATTTTTACAACGGAACGAAACACAACTTAGTAAAGAGAAAACACTCTGCCTTTATGTCATGATGAAGTAGTCAGATAGGTTCCTTTGAGAGGCGGATCTAGTTTGGGTTAGTTAGGGTTAGTTTGTGTTGTCAATAGAAATTGATGAAAAATATGCAGCGGCTCGTTGGTTAGCACTAGGTTAACATTACAATTATTATTATTATAATTGACGTGTTGTGTATTGGTTTTGTGTGGATCAAGTTTGAGTTAGTTTGTGTTGGTGATCGAAATTGATAAAAATATGCAGCGGCTCGTTGGTTAGCACTAGGTTAACATTACAATTATCATTATATATCATAATTGACGTGTTCTGTATTGGTATTATGTGTATCAAGTTTGGGTTAGTTTGAGTTAGTTAAAATTATTACTGACTATTGCATACTGGCCATTTATTATTTTTCACTGTACATTTGTGGAATTATTACCAGCTAAGTCATACTGACATTTCATAAATTTTTACCGACCATTAGAATCACAATAGTGAACATAGAAATACCGGCCAAATAGTACTTTTGATGCTCAAAAATTCCATTTTTACTTATCATTTTTAACAGAAATACTGAGTCTTTTACAATATTATACTGACTGCTTGTGATATTATACTGTACATAATGAATTAAATACTGTTCAGTTTATTACAACCCAAATAATGATAACGTTTTAGCGAAATTTCGGTTTTTTCTCGAATATCTTCGGAAGTAGTGAGGATTTTTCAAATGTCAAAATGACATTTTGTTGAGCATAAAAATGCGCAACTTTGCATCCATTTATTCGACCCTGTAACTCTTATAATAACTGAGATCCCCATGCATGCACTCGAATCTGTGGCACCCTGTATAGGAGTTCCCTGCAGTTTGTGAAAACGTTTTTCAATATACAGTGTGCATCATTCTAATATGCATAACAGGATTCAACAGGGTTTTTTTGAATAGCAACCCCTGTACCCATATTTTTAAAATCTGGAAAATACTCAATTCTTTCTAAAAATTGATGTGATTGCAAGCATTGATACCACAATGCTCTAGGTTTTCGAGATATCATGTTGGGATTTTGCTGGAGTGTGAGAAACTGTATGGAGTATTGTTTGGTGGCAATACCGTCAATTGGAATTATGGTATCCACCCCTTTTCTGTGACTTTATATTAAACTTCACCATAACATGATTTTTTTGAACCATGCCTACTCTATTTTATCACTTATCCGTCACATGTCATTTTACGTATTTTTCACCCCTTATTTTTTTTTTTAACTGATAGTTTGGGAGAAAATTTTGTTTTTCCGGAACATTTAAAATTCCATTGATAATGAACGGAACGTCCCATGAAAATCACTATACTCTGACATACCCAACGTCAAAGTGTCCATAATTTTGAACAGTTTTTGTGTTGTTAAACAGTTGAACGTTATCGAAATTTATCATTTATACCTCAATATAAATGATTGTCTAGTTCCTTGTTCCGAAAATTGAAGCTTCTGATTTCTGTAGTTGTTCTTGAGATTCAAGGACCGATATTTCAATGTCACTTTTTTAGTGACATTTTAGTTAAGGTGATGTCAATCACAAAACATTCCCTATAGACCGTGGGTGACATCACTGACAGCTACTTTGGGTAAAAACAAACTTTTTGGCCATTTGGTTTATCCACAAAACAATAAACCCTTATCGTGGTTCACAAGCTTATTCTGTCTAAAATAATTTTCTGAGCCTCAATAAGCATTTTAAAGCTCATGTTGAAGAATACAGAAGTATATTCTGCAATAGTTCATATTTGCGAATGTGGTTTAACGTCCGATTAAGTGATATTTTTGAAAAATTCAAAGACGAATTATATGTCTTCAAAATATTGAAAAAAGATTTGAAAGTTGGCATGTTTTCAAAATGGATTTTGATGGTACCTTAGGAATCCTGAGAGGAGAAGTATTGGCATTTTGAAAGCTTCAAAGCACGTTTTCACTTCGTAAAAGCAATTTGGATTGAGGAGTCTCTTTTCAAATGGGAAAATCAATACAGATTGGATCTAAGCTGATGTTTGTTTTTACCCAATTTCGAAATGTCATCTGACAGTGACGTCAACACTTCCACTGTCTATAGAACATTTTCTTGGATGGGAGCTGTCAAACCACTGTTTTAGTTGTGCCTCCTTTCACTGGTGGCGCTGAAGTCACTACCTTTGATTTGTATCACCTGTGTACTTGTTAGCTGGTTTGAAACTGTAATTCGTGGTTTGAATTCGAAATTTCAATTCAATTATAATTGATCCAGTTTGCATTGTGCATGTCTTTTTTCTTACAATGAACATTATAACTTTATTTAGTATATATACCGGCGAGCAGAAGTCTGCAAAAAATGAATGCTGTGAAGAAAAATACATCAGCAGCAACCGTTCTAAGTTTCCAAATTCTGAAGACTAGGGAGATATCTGTCCGTCCTGAGTGGATTGAAAAGATCGCAAATCCATGCTTATCTGACAAAATTGCCAATATAATTCTGTTTCTGGATAAACGATTCGACAGTCTCGATTCAAGAGGTTCAGCTTGCCTGGAGAAACTCTGCAGGCCGCAGTAAGGTCAGATTCAGGACATGTTACAGGGGAATGTTTTGTGCTGATGGTATGAAGCTATAGAAGTATAATAATATACCTTTTTTTTGTTTTGTAATAGTTTTTGGTTTGTGATACTACCTAACAGAATGTTTTTTCTGTATTTCCTAGAATGTTATTCCTCAAAAGTTTTGATCAACTACTATAAAAACGGTAGGTGGATATCGATTTTCATAATTTTTGGTATGTTATGTTTGGTGATGATAAGTCACGTTTTGATATCAGTTTTTTCATGATCACAAGGTCATAAGTGTATGAATCGAGAATGTCGCAGACAAACTACTTGGAGAAAAATTCTGATATAGCAGGCACCGAAAAGTATGTTTTTCTTCAAAAAGATATTTTATTTACAGATGATTTTTGTACCTGTCATTTTTGATAATCAGACCAATCTCATTATTTGTAGAGCAATGCCAATTAGATCAGATTTCCTTTTATCATTGTTAAATCTTGTTGATTATCAAAAAAGAAAAGGATACAAGAAAAATATTTATAAGGAAGATACCTATCTTTTCATATTAAGAATTTGAAAGCTTTAGATCCGCCTCAAGAAAGTTGATTCCAACTTTGTATTTGACGTTCTTTATTCATAATATAGGGTGATTCATTTAGACCTTTTTTTCAATTGTTAATAAAATACATAAAATGAAATTGGATGTCGGAATCTTTATCATCACCTGGAAGAACAAACATTGACATATAATTTTTGACAATAATTTCACTTAAATGATGATAGAGACTACGCCGAAGGTCCAGAAATGTCCGTCCAATTTTGAATCACCATTTTCAGCATTGTGACCAGTATTTGCCCAATACGCGAGTAATGTTGGCTTCGATGTCCTGAACCAAAACAACCTTGGATTTCTCTGTTTGGGTTTATTTGATATCAAAAGTTTTTCTCTCCGTCCGTCCATCTACGACTCAGGAATTGCAAGCCATAATTACTCGCCTAATCAAGCAAATACCGTTCGCAATACTTGAAAGAGCGATCCAAAAATTTACCTTCCGAATAAACCACTTGAGGTATAGACACGGCCAGCATTTAATCGAATCATTTCCAGAAATCAAATGCCAAAAATTGTCCTTCCAGTCATGATAAAGACTCCGCATCGAATTCAATTTTATGTGTTTTATTAACAATTTAAAACAAATGGTCTAAATGAATCACCCTTCACTTATAAGTTTCTGATGACGAGCAAAACCAACTCAAAACAAGATTTATGATGGGTAAGACTGAACATACCCTACCTGAAACTATAAAAATCGATCACAGCATTAGCTGAAAGTATATAACGATTCTCAACCTTACCACGAGCCCATACCAAAATCGGTCTCTCCTATTGGTTGATTTGAATATGGCGGCACATAATTCAGATTCAAATTCTAAGCGATCATTGACAGCGGTTGCAGTTGTTCATGGCTGTTTCGCGTTTAAGTTTGAGGATGCTTTTTCAACAATGCCTGTGCAAGTCATCAGTGGAAACAATCTGTCGACGAAACGTATCAATGTATTTATGCATTGAAGAAAGCCTTCAGAATAAATAAGTGTCAGTGCGTAGCATTATTTCAAAATAATAAAATGTCTATCATTCGATTATTTAGAATACAAATGATGATGTAGAGTGAAGAATGTTCGAGATCCATAGACATTTGATGATTTGGTTACTTTTTGACCCATATAAAATGATTGAATACCTGCTATAGAAGTATACCTAATTCTTTTTACTTGACTCACAATATAATCACATACACCTGAACAAAATTATTGTAAACATGATTCATTTATGATACCCGTATTGCTCAATTGGTCAAATTCATTTGTCATTGTGATTTTTTTAACTCGGATTGAAATAGGTACCAACATTATACACATTATTTATTTAAATTCAAAATAAGAAATATGAGTCAAGTTTCTTCCAAAGTAGATAAAGATAAAGATAAAGTTTTAAGAGAAGTGCGAATAAAAAAAACTTTAAAATTTAAGCTTCATTCCGAAAATAGGACAAATTGGATAGGTAGGTACCTAACACACACACACCTCCAAAAGTCATGGACCTCCATGTTTTTTCCCAATTTCTACAGATATTCAAAATCTGGGCACTTCAATCAATACTCTATTAATTTTTCCAGTTTAGGTGCTTGGTCTTTTTTTTTGTTGGAAAGTTATTGTGCCTTTTTGACCTATGAAAGAAAAAAAACCACTCCTGACGGTTGGTGTTAAAAAAAAGATAACTCCATTCGAAAGAGAGGTAAAAACTATACCGATCCTGAAAATCACACTACGATTGAACTTTTGATAGACTAGATATGCAATTCAAAAGATGTCAAAAATTGCTTAAAATTGGCATTTTTGGCTAAGATCTTGAGAAATGTATCCTTTTTAGTAACTTCAGAACTGGGCTATGAAATTGTCAATCGTGGTGTAATTTTCAGGATCGGTATAATTTTTGACCCTCTTTCGAATGGATAGTTATCCATTTTTTTTACAGAACCACTTTGAAAAACCGTCAAGATTGGCTTTTTTTTTCTTTCATAGGTCAAAAAAGTACAATGACTTTTCAACAAAAAAAAGTCTGAGTACCTGAACTGGTAAAAAGAATAGAGTTCTTATTTATGTTACCAGATTTTTATATCTCTGGAAATGGGGATGAAACACCTTTTGGAGGTATGTGTAGTTTCTGAAATATTCAATGGATTGAATTCGAGCGATTTTCATAGTTTGCCGTGTATCCGGGTAAATATCCCGTAGAATAACAGAAATTTAGGAACAAATATAATATACTGCTGAGCACAAAAGCTGCCACCTGCACCCAAATCAAGTCGAAAAATTTAATTCATTGTTAATAACAGCAAAGTCTTCTCATACTCCACCCCGATTCCGATTAGCGAAATATTCGTTTGATAGATTTATCCGATCACCGCCTTTATCTGTAAAATAACAGGTAGGTGATCCACCCCAAAATTTACCCCCATATTGTGGTATCCACTTGTCACTGGATCCATTATAAATACCTACTTAACCCACCTCATATAAAATGAGGACAGATCAGTAACATCAAAATACTGGTACCTAAGGGTACTCGAAAAAAAAACCTTTCCGGTTATTATTGAAATGGCGATCGGGAATCAGCCAGCTGATCAGCTGTGATTTGTCTGATTTCCTGGTTGCCTACAGCACGTGAATGTTTGTGGACGATTCAACCAATGGGAAGACCGATTTTGGTATTGGCTCGTGGTAAGGTTAAGAATCGCTATATGCTAGATGAACGTCAGGTCCCTGGCACATTCACCATATACACATAAATAGTTCGTCATCTTATCACGAGTGGCGCACTAATTTGGGACCATTCAGTAGCATTACTGATGATGTTCTAAGGGGAAATGTTTTGTGATGTGAATCTTGTAATTGGAGAGATATTGCCAATTGCAATACCGCATGCGTTGCGGTATAACTCCGCGCTATCTTATCACGCCAGGCGCTAAAAATGTCAAAACAGACAGAATGTCAAATGTTCCATACAACTTGACCTAAACTGACATAAAAGATAAAATCATTGTTATTGAAAATTATGCCTGGTTTATACAACAGATTCATAAGCATAAGCATGACTTTAGTCATGAAAACAGTCGTAAACATAAGCGTAACTTTAAGGTGGTTTATACAACTTCATAAGCATAAGCGTTAAAAATTTGCTTGTCAATCAAAACTCATACTCAACATCAAATTAAAGCTGACTTCAGGAAATATTGAAATATTCACAAAAATGCACAAAACAGTAAACAGTTCAATAACCAAAACAGAACATAAACAACTATCGAGAAGCCAGGCACCAGAGAAAATCATAATAATACGTATATGAAGACAGTACTATATTTGACTACTACCGTAGATTGTCAGAAATGACGCATGGCGCTGTTCCGATTTTTGCATAACTTTAGACATAAAGTTGAAAATCATCAACTTTCTTATCCTTACGCTTATCGTTAAGTTTGTGAAAGGTTGTATGAACGCGTTCATTAGAAAACATACGTTCAACTTTTGTGCTTATGACTAAAGTTATGCTTATGCTTATGATTTTTTTCTATGAACCAGGCATTATAGTAGTATCATGAATGAAGCACTGGATGCAGTAGTATTGGCTGGAGCTAACTAAAATGACATGGAATATCTTATTTTGCATAATATACTTGGTCGGAAACTGTTGATAAAACAAATTTTGCCTAATTTTCCATTGAACGTGTACATCTGTAGTACAGGGTGTCCCATATATGATCCTCTGCTACCTTATCTTGGAAGATATGCGATTTACGAAAAAAAGTTAAACATGAAGTCTTATTGTTTAAGAAGAAACTTTATTGATATACGGGTGTCCAATAAGTCATGGATAAACGGCTGTGGGTGATAGGGGATGCCATTTGCCATAAGAACAACCACATATGTTGTAATCCAATTGTTGATCGTTTTCGAAATAAAAAGCATCGAAATTCTCATGAAAAAAGCGATTTTTTTATTTTTTGTCCAAATCGAAACCAAACTTCATATACAACATGATGTCATGAAGAACTAAAATATCTGCCAATATCAAGCACTCCATTCGACCAGTGGCGAAGATAGGGGTTACCGGGAAGAATGATTTTGCAAAAAAATAATGTAACACTCGGTGTACTAGTCAAAAAATACTATTCTAAGATACATATGTGTCGAAAAAAATTATTCGAAACATTTTTTCGTATCTTCTACCATTTTGCCGGAAATGAATATTGTTTTTTTTTGACATTATGTTGAAATTACGTAATAACGAAAAAATTAAAAAGGGAGTGAGAAATTAAAACCAATGTATTTAGTTATCTAAGGAGTTGTTCAAAATTGTCAGCACCTGCTCTGATGCACAATCTGCACTGTCGAAAAAAGATTTGTTTGATTTGTCGTAGGGCCTGATCATTGCGCCTGATTTGCTCTGCAACAGCTGTTATTTTTTGACAAACTGTCTGCACATCAGGAGACTTTATTAAATAAACTTCTTCTTCAAAGTAGCCCCATAAAAAAAACAGCGGATTTAGGTCGGGCAGACAGCAAAGCAGCGTTGAGACTTCTGAATCAGATACAGTGAGGTCAAAGGTAGTGATGGGTTGTCGTGAGGCATTGTCGTGGATCAGGATCAAGAAGCTCTCTGTATGTTGAGTTTCTGGACATAGCAATATTGAAGGGACCACGATGGCAGATAAACTGGCGAAATTGAGACTGAGGAAGGACGAAGCCGAAATGGAAAATACATCGCTACCAACGATAAAACTATTGAAAGATACAGTAGATTAAAACATGGTGAAGCTACACAGCGACAGATGGAGCAATCGAAACGACTGCAACACATCGAGAGCTCTGTGGCCAAACTTTGATATGGAAAAAACAAGGCAATTACTGAAGTAGAGCAAATCCTCCGTGAGCACCCTTGTGGGAGTAATCACAGGACACTGTGAAATAGGAACCATGCTCCGAAAATGGGGCCTAGGGACTGATGAGCTCTGCAAGGACTGCATCGAGGAGGATGAGACGATAGAACATCTACAGTGCCACTGCCCAACTTTGATGGAAGGACGCCTCAGGAATATGGGACAATACTACCTTGAAGACTTGGAGGAAGCGGCAAATGTAGACATCGTGCTGATTCTTAACTACGTGAAAACCATGGGATGGTTTAGAACGATGAAGAGAAAGGCTGCAGGCTAAGACCGAGGGAAAACCTCTTCAAACAAGGGATCACAATGGCCCATTTGGCCTCCGAGTAAAAGCAGGAAACTGTGGGACAGGGCATTCCCTTCGCAACCTAAACTTACCTAACCTTACCTAGGTCGGGCGAACGAGGTGGCCATTGTATTGGCCCTCCTCTTTCTATCCACCTTCAGCATAAGCTTGATCAAGATAGTGCCGTACCTATTGTCCATTGTAATGCGGTGGGCCGCCGTCAAGTTGTAACCACATGTGATGTCGTAGATTCAATGGTACGTTACAAATAAAACTGCTAGTTCATTCCGCAGAAATATGCGAAATTCTTCGCCATTCAACCTTTGTGGCAATTGAAACGGTCCAATCAACTGACCATTTACTATCCCTGCCCATACATTTATACTAAAATGATGTTGAAATCGATCATTTTCTTTTTTGGTCTTCCTCCACTTACTGGTTCACCAGGAAGTCTACCAGCTAGATAAGCATTATGTACCCGCATGAAAACTTGATAATCAGGATAATTTTCACGATTTGGATATCGGTCACGATATACTATACAGCCCTCCGAGCTTTTCCATTACAAAACCCACAAATGAAGTGCATTTCTGCATATTCACGGTGAGTATTAAGCATTGCAACACATGAAACTATCCAGTGTCACGATGATTTATCTAACAATCTGTCACAATCATTGTTCACTATGCTCATAGCCTGGTTGATGAGAATTCAGTTTTGCGTTACCAAGTAGATTCAACATAATTGAAACAAAATAAAACAAAATTAATGTTCTGCAAAATGCTTGCAGATGCGAAGAAATGTTTCACATAATTTTTTTCGACAAATTGAATGTGTATCTAAAAATAGTATTTTTTGGACTCGTACACCGAGTGTTACATTATTTTTTTTAAAAAATCATTCTTCCCGGTAACCCCTATCTCCGTCACAGGTCGACTGGAGTGCTTGATATTGGTAGATATCTTAGCTCTTCATGACATCATGTCGTGTTTCAAGTCTGGTTTGAATATGATTTTTGATTTGAACAAAAAATAAAAAAAACGTTTTTTCCATAAACATTTCAACGCCTTTTATTTGGAAAACGATCAACAATTGGATAACAACATAATATGTGGTTTTTCTTATTGCAAATGGCACCCCCCATCACCCACAGCCGTTTAATCCATGACTTATTGGACACCCCGAATAAATTTGACAGATACAGGTTGCTCAGTATTCCCTGGGCTGGACCCAACTTTTCAAAATTGAATGGAACCCTATATATTATTCCAGAAATGAGAACTACATAAAAAATAAAGGTAGCTTTCTATGGGATGTGCTATTTGGGCCATAATGACGATTTTATTTTATTTTTTGGTAAAAAACGCATTTATTTCAAGTAGTGAAAAAAAATATAGGTGCCTAGTATTTCGTGACTCTGTCAATTTTTTCACACACACAAAACTATAATATATCAATCCAGTTGGTTAGAATGACTGCCAATTATACAGGGTGATGTCAGAAGTTGAACCCAATAAGGACATATAAAATCACCAATAAGTCGAACATGTTAAAAAGAACACCCTGCATTTCGTTACGGATTTGGATTTTAAACAAAAAATAAAGGTCAGTTTGCATGGATTGATCTAGACCTATCTCTAGCCGTCAAGATAATATTCGCTATTTAATCTTTTTTATGCAAAAAAAATGTGGTAATTCATTTAGAAAAAATGAGCATGTATCAAGACAAACTGAACAAATACATACACATAACGATGATTAAACGGAATCACCGACAAAGAATTGAAGTAAATGTCCTACAGGTCCTCCATTCTAGGCGAAACAAGTTGTATAGATGATTTCCAGTTTTCTGAGGACATCTCTGACTGAGTGACTTCTGTTGCGAATTTGAATTTCTTCTCTCACTCTTTCCATACGAATATTGATGTCTGCAATTTTTTTTGAAAATAGTTATTATATTTTTCCTCATCGAATTTGCACAAACAGTATTTTCTTGCATAAAAAGGACGAAATAGCGAATATTTTCTAAACGGCTGGATATGGGTATAGATTATTGCATACAAACTAACCTTTATTTTTAGTGAACAATCAAGATTCGTGATGATATACAGGATGTTCCATTTACCATTTTCGACTTATTGGTGATTTTATATGTCCTCATTGGGTTCAACTTCTGACATCACCCTGTATAATCGGCAGCCATTCCAACCAACTGGAATGGTATATTACAGTTTTGTGTTTAGAAGAAAAATGGCAGAATCACGAAATACAAGGCATCTAAATTTTTTTTCACTACTTGAAATAAATGCGTTTTTGCAAAAAAACATAAAATCGCCATTATAGCCCAAAGCATTGAAGATAACAACAGACATCCAATAAAAAGTTACCTTAATTTTTATATTGAATTCATTTCTGAAATAATATACAGGGTGTTCCATTCAATTTTGAAAAGTTGGGTCCAGCCCAGGGAAAACTGAGCATCCTGTATATGTCAGATATATATAATAATAGATAAAACAATAAATAATAAATAAATAAATAAAAAAATAAGTATATTACGTAATTTTTAACAATTCAACTGCTACATATCAGGTTATAAATGTAATAGGATCTCACATTCAAATAATATGCTGTACCTAGATGACAGATCATCTGTATGTACAGCAATCAGTATCTCATTTTTAGTCAGTTAAACATCAATAACAATATATTGATAGACATATCTCTTCC
The DNA here is from genome assembly GCA_958502075.1 of Orchestes rusci. Taxonomy (NCBI): domain Eukaryota; kingdom Metazoa; phylum Arthropoda; class Insecta; order Coleoptera; family Curculionidae; genus Orchestes; species Orchestes rusci. The sequence continues at coordinate 40,150,039 of OY293304.1, forward strand.
AGAATGGAGAAATAAGCGAGTGGGCTCAGAACAACCTTTCAAATTTCTTCCAGTTCATAGCAATATATATTTTACATTCTTTCCTAAATAATTGCATTCTGTCTATGTTTCTTATCTCTACTGGTATAATATTATAGCACTTTGGGGCTAAGCAGTTTACAGATCTTATGTTTATACTTCTATTGCTATTGGGTACAGATATGTTCTTATCAATTTTATTTCGTGTGTCGTACATATGATTTACATAGGTTTTTAAATAATTTGTTCTATGTACGAATACAGATATTTCTAAAACATACAAAGACCGAACATTCATCACATCCTGGGAATATAGTAATTCCGTGGAAAACCTTTTATTTCTCCTGAATATGACTTTTAAAATGTAGTTCTGAGAAACGTTTAATTGTTGCAATGCATTTTTATACAGGTTATCCCATGCATATGGTTATCCCATATCGAATCACCGATCCAACCAACGTTTTATATACTGTTATCAGCATTTTTTGTGTTAAAATATTTCTAAGTGTATAAAACTTATAAATCAATTTTCTAACTCTATTTGAAAGGTTCAACAAGTGATGGTCCCATCTCAAATACTTATCTATAGTGATTCCCAAATACTTGGTATAAGCCACCTCACAAATAGGCCCATCCAAATTATCAATTTTGATGGAATCAAAATCCGGTCTATTAACAGCTGTTATCGAAAAAGCCACGTAGTTGGTTTTATGAACATTTAGAGAGAGCCTACTTGTCCAGCCAGTTTTTTATTTTTGTCATACCAATATCCACAATAAGACTCTATATTTAACTCTTTTTCGTAAATCGCATATCTTCCGAAATGAGGTAGTAGAGGATCTTATATGGGACACCCTGTACATCAATCTGGGCTTTCGACAAGGATATTCGTGTGTAACTGCTCTATCATGTGTGTAAGACGATATATTACAATCTCTTGAATACAATAGGATGTGTGCTCTGATTTTGCTTGATTATTCCAAGCCTTCAATCTGGTGGATCATGAGTTGCTGATGTCTGATATTCAGCGCCGGACCGTGTTTTTCAGAGGCCCTGAGCTAATGACATTTTGGGGGCCCCCAATAATTAGAATACTTGATTTTTTTTTCTAGAAAAAAATTTGATGTGTAAAAAATTAAAACAATGAAAAACGAAATCATCTCTATCTTCAAACAGTTAAATAAAATACAAACATTATCATAAAGAAACAATAACAAATAGGCAGGTACAAGAATCTTAATCTACGGTGAACAACGAGGTGAACAATACCTCAAGTTCATAAATTCTTAATAAACACAAATATTAAACAAAATTAAGAAAATAGACAAAACACAAAATGTATATGGTACCTTTCACATAGTTTATAATCTTCTACATTCTTGTGCAGCAAATCATTTTATTTGTTCATCACAATCACGCCAAACGTCAAAGGGGTTGAAGCACGGTTAAAGCGGCCCACTGTATGTTAGGTACTTTGTCTTCAACCTCAACCGCATTGTAAGATTTGACAGAGACATGCGTAGATCCGGCGCTGCTGATATTCTTCACTATTTAGGTTTTGACTAGACAGCCAATGCAGTGATCAAGTCATTTTTGGAAGATAGAAGACAACAAGTCAAAATTAGTAATTACTGTTCATCAGAACTGACCGTAACTCAGGGAGTACCACAAGGTAGCATCCTTGGGTCATTGCTGTTCACGATATACACATCGGGATTCTACGAAAGCGTAGACGGGCCACCTTAAAATAAAATATGAAATTCCGAGTTTTTTCACAAAATTTTGTAAAAAAAGTCAGAATTCCGAGTTTTTTTGCAAAATTCTGACTTTTTTTACAACATTTTTCAAAAAAACTCGGAATTCTGACTTTTTTTACAAAAGTTTGCAAAAGAACTCGGAATTCTGACTTTTTTTACAAAATTTTGCAAAAAAACTCGGAATTCTGACTTTTTTTACAAAATTTTGTAAAAAACTCGGAATTTGGACATTTTTGTTATTGGGAGTGACGCATGGCGACATTGGTAGTGTTCATTCCTCTGGCAGAAGTATCTCAATGAACCACCTGCTGTTTCTTGAAGTCCTAGCCTCTTAAATGATCTGCGAAGCGTTGATTCGACAGCTGATTACCGACAAGTGGTCAATCTTCTGCCTTTTAGTGGGAAGTGGGGGAACCCGAGTGCGTCAAGCTCCAAAGCAGTCCAAAGCCTGGAGATTTCGTCCAAACTAGTGTCGTTCGGCGAAGGGTTCGGACGGGTATTCTCGTTACTCAACATACGCTCAGCGTTTGGTTTTCGCTCAGCATCTGATGACGTCAAATTCGCAGACCCCCTGTCTAAATTTACAAAAATGGAATAAACGTCTTTTGACCACCGAGCGAGGTAGGCTCGGTAGTAGGAATACGCTCATACTCATAATCTTCGCTCAGCGTGCAATATGTCATTCCAGAACGTCTACCATTTGGTTGCCGTTTTTCATACGGCATATCATAAGTTAATAGATTTTCCTGCAACTTGAAAATATTAGTTTGGTTTTTCTAAAGATCAAGTTTTTTTCTTATGAATACTACACTTCTCCTGCTCCAAACAGGGTGTAAAGAAGTTCCATGTAATAGCATTTTTGATAATTCGTTAACCAGAGATACACCCCTCTGTTAAATGGGGTGAGAGTTCCAAATTGATTCTAGATAGGTGATATCGGAAAATCGACAATTTTTTCCAAATACCGTTATAATTTTTCCTAAATGGATCTGAAGACATATTTAAAAGACAAATGATACATGTTGGTCTCTATTTCTCCTTTTCAAAATAGTGTTGTCGAAATTGATATCTGACGTTTCGAATTAGGTATCGTAACTATCATCAATTTTCTTTTTCAAATATGTACGGAATTAACTTCTCAATTGAGGGTTATAAAGAGATGCCACAATGCCACACTTGCTGTTTTAATTTTGTTTTGATTGTTTCTCAAAATTGGTTTACTAATAGCGAGATTGTTATTCTGGTCTGAAAGCTTGAGCGTACGGGTGTCTGTCAATATATTGAAGATTGAAGTTGAAGTAGCAGCAACAAATTATTGTTATGGATGTGGAACGGTATTCGATCCCATTTCGATCCCGATGTCCCAGTGCAAAGAAAACAATTACCATAGACAAAATGGAAACGCTAATCATGAAAATCCACCAATATTCTTGATATTGATTGATATTCCAGATAACAGCGAATATTGTTGAAGACCACTTCTTTCTGTGACAATTCTTGAAAAAGAAGATTTAGCTTACGCAGATACAGGGGCCACGCGATCAGTCGGGGGAAAACGACTTTTTGAGATTCATGAATCCAAAAGCACTATACATACAAAAATGTTAAAATAACTTTGGCAGATGGAAGTGCCTTCATTCACTACAGATGTTTTTATTGAAGGTAGGAGCATATGTACTACCTTCCTAGCATTGCCAAATGCTGTGAGTATATACAGCATTAGGACCTGACTTTTTGGGCATATCTCAAGTAGTACTGGACCTCCCAGGAAATGACAGGCATTTCAATTCAGAGATAAAATTTGGCCTAACAGATATGATAAGAGCAACTTCTACTGAAGTACCTACAAACACCTAACATATCCTGTTGCGTGATAATGAAGGCACCACTTTATTACCTGATGAAGAGAAAATACGATTAATGAGTTAATCATCCAGCATCCCAATATTTTCAATTCACAAGGAGAGGCCACGAAGTTTCCTGAGTTGCATATTAATATAAAACAACAGGTGTGTCGCCAATTTCTGTGCCTCACTTCCAGTTGAGCAAACAAAAACGTGATGTTCTCAAACGAGAGATAGACCAAATGCTAGATGAAGACATAATTAAAGAATGGGAAGCTTCTGTGGTGATGGTGGAGAAACCCGATGATATCATGATAATTTGCATTGACTAATAGAAGCTGAATCATGTCACGGAAGTGACAAGTATCAGATGCCCAGGATAGATGACATTCTACAGTGCACAAAACAGACCAAATTCATATCAACCATTGACCTCAAGTCGATATTCAAGATATCTGTAGCAAATGATGACCGAGATAAAACTTTTATCACTGCATTTGGATTATTTAGGTTCAACAGGATGCCACTCGGCCTGAAGAACGCGCCCGCTGTTCAAAGGCGCATAAACAAGTTTAAAGCTGGATTGGAGGTTAATCTCATAGCAAGTCTCGATGATCTGGTTTTGTCAGAGACATTTGACGAGCTCATCAAGGGCCTAAATTTAGTATTCACAAAATATCTAAGGGCAAATGGAAAAAGTGCAATTTTGCTGCATCAAGCATAAAATATCAAGGATATGTCTTTAATCCAACGGGAATCATAGTGGACCCAGACAAGACAAGGGCATTATAGCAAGCCTGCCCAGCTCAAAGACCTTGAAGAAATCACGTACATTCATCGCCAAACTTGTTCCTGGTACCGGAAGCTTGTGCACAATTCCTCAGCTTTTGCAAAACCCCTCAACAGACTTTACAAGATTTTTTTGGGTATTTCGCCACACCCTATCAAATATCAATCAAACTAGTGTTTATACACCCGATCTTCTATATTACCTGAAAAAAGTCTATTAGTAAATGATAAAACCTATCAATATCAAATTATTATAGAAGATCGAGTGTATAAACACTAGTTTGATTGATATTTGATAGGGTGTGGCGAAATACCCAAAAAAGTCTTGTAAATTATGGATGCGCCACCAAACTACAGAGCATATCTACCCCTCAACAGACCTCACTCGCAAAAATGCATCTAGGACTTGGGTTGAGTGACAGAAAGAAGTATTCTAACTACCCACTCAAGAAGTTGCTGACCACTGCACCAGTTGTTTGGCAAGCGGACGAAAATGATCTCTTCATTATCGCCACGGATGCAATAAAGCGACTATGCTATCGGAGCTGTTTTACTCCAGGGGCAGACACCAGACGAGAGGTCCTGAGTACGCTAGTCGACTACTTTATGTCGCTGAGAGAAACTATAGTACCACGGAAAGGGAAGCCCTGGCTGTAGTGTGGTCAGTAAAAATAGTCCGAGGGTATATTGAAGGACAAAGGGTGACTAGAAGTGACCATCAGCCGGTAGGATGGTTGTTATTCATCAAATCACCAACTGGTCCTATTGTTCGTTGGGCACTAGAGCTACAGTCTCACAACCTCAAAGTGGAGTATACACCAGGAAGAATTAATGTTGTCTGTCGCCGACACACTTTCAGGTTGCCAGTTCCAGACGAGTCGGAGGTTGCCATAGACAACGTAACTGTTGAATTACCAAAATGTTGGCTCAAGGATCTTCGTAACGACCAGAAGAATGATCCAGAACTTGCTACAATAATTGAAGCTTTCGAATATTTTATAGACTTTAGCCGTTGGTCAGAAGGAGGATACCTTATGAAAAGAGAAGTATTATAAAGATTTGCCCCAGAAAGTGACATGAAGGAAGCACATTTGGTTGTACCTGATCATCAGAGAGAACAAGTTTTGTGGGAGTATCATTATTCTCAAACTGCCTGTCATGACGGTGTAGACCTTATCCTAGCTCGCTTACGTTTGCGATATTTTTGGCCAGGAATGCGGAAGAGTGTTGTAGAGTATATTGAAGGTTTCCTTGAATGCCGAAAGCTCAAGCCCACAAATTTGAAACCAGCAGGACCTCTTCAAACATCAGCTCAATCCTCCCGATTTGAAGTGATTGCAGTGAACTTTCTTGGACCATTACCGGAGAGTGAGAAACCACAAAAACCGATGGATAATAATTATACATAGAAGATACTGCTTCACGGTGGATAGATTCATTCGCTTTTCAAAAAACAACTGCTGTCGCTACTGCGAAAGTTCTCATTGACGAAGGATTTTTCCGTTATGGAGTTCCACGCGCTGTGACAAGCGAGTTGTCTAGCGTGTTTGTACTTTGCTAAGAATTGACCAAAGACTTACTTACGTAGAATAAGATCACACTACTTGGGACCAGTATTGGTCTGTCATTCGATTTTCCTTGAAAACGGCGTAGTGTTAGAATACTGGCCAAACTCCTGCCTTTCTAACCTTTGGACGCCAACTGAAAACCGCTTATGATGTTGCACACGAGGTTAGAACTATTATTAAAGATGAAAATTTCGTCCCAATGATAACCCCATATTTGATAAACTTGTGAAATTATCTCCAAGATGCCCAAATCAACACAGATTGTGAACAAGATCGTCAAAAGGAAAATTCGGAATTCGATTCAACATGCTTGCACTCATAAGACGGAGCAGTTGTGATACTGTTACCGCTCTTCCTTTATAAATAAAGCAGTTTCATACGATTCAACAATCGTTCAACTTGCAGAACATGGACAAGTTGTCGGCAATCACTCAATCAGCTGTCGGATCAACATCAACGCTTCGAGTAGGCTCTTCTCCCATTTCTCTGGGAAGGACTTTGAGAAACAGCAGGTGGTTCATTGAAATACTTCTGCCCATGGAATGGACACTACCTCATCGCCACCCCCAATAACAAAAATGTCCGAATTCCGATTTTTTTACAAAATTTTGTAAAAAAAGTCAGAATTCCGAGTTCTTTTGCAAAATTTTGTAAAAGAAGTCAGAATTTTGCAAAAAAACTCGGAATTCTGACTTTTTTCACACAATTTTGTAAAAAAACTCGGAATTTCCTATGTTATTTTATGGTGGCCCCTCTACGCTCTCGTAGGATTCAGAGCCTCTTTGAAATTTCAAAACTACAATTTGTATGCAGACGACACATAGCTTTATCTTTCTTCCGATAAGGCTGACACACGCGTAGTGTCGAATAATCTCTACAGAGATTTGGAAGCGATCCTGAAAACATCTCAGGATGTTGGTAATGAATGTTGAATGTATTATTATTATTATCATGATTATTATTATTATTATCACATTTTATGATTGGTTCAGATGAGGTTAGACCGCAAATCTCAGGAACATCAACAAATCTTGCCGGCACGACTTTGTAAAAATCGTTTCTACCGTTTGGATTTTTTTATAAATAGAATATTTTCGATTGATTATCATTTCAAGTTCTTATGTTGGTGTAACTGGTGAGAGTGTTTCAAGATGCTGAACCTGTATATTATCATAATACAGTTGCTTGGTGATTAGAAAATATATCAAAAACTCAATTTTTTTCAACATATAAGAATAAATTGAGTATAAACACTAGAAACTTCTTTTCGTTCTTTCAATTATCAAAAACATTTTTCTATTGTGCCTATTTGTAGATTTATTAAGTTTTCTTTGAATACCTCAAAATGGTTTACAATTACATTCTCCACCTCAATAAACACAAAAAACACGACTTTTCTATTTGTCAGGTTGTATGGCATACGTACTCAAACAGACACCTGCACAGTACAGTATGTACAGATGTACAGATGTATTGACTGAGATGACTCTCTCTCTCTCTCTCTCGGGAGCAGAAATTTTATTCTTGACCAACTACACAAGTCCCACCGCTCAACGAGTCCTGGGGAATTACAATTGTGCACTGTGAATAAGTGAATAAGTGATTCATTTTTGGTCCTAAACTTGAGTTTAAACTGTTTGAACTTTTGAAGTTTTAAGCTTTCTGCTGTCTAGTTATACCACAGGTTATACCATACCTTCTATCTATGTAAGACCATAAGTGCGTTTGTGTTTATAGCCTCTCGAATAATTTCATAATAATCAAGATTAAGTGTGCTGTTAGCTATTTCAGTTGCTAATCATTGTTGAATAAATAAAAGATACCGCACTCTTGTAAATTAGGTTCAGATGTTGCCCCTATAGCGGGCCGTTCAATAAGCTCCGCGAAATTAGCAAAACGAATTTCAAATTTGTGGTCTTTCAAATGACAAATAATTAGTAAGTGATTAGTAAGTCATAAATCGGAATTTGTAAGTCAATAGGTAATTTGTTATTAACGAAACAATATTCCCTGCCAGCTTCCCGGAAGCAGCGCGATTTTCGAAAATGTCAGATTTTTTCTTTTCAGCAATTAGTAGGTGATTAGTAATTATTTGTAAGTCATGAATCGGAATTTGTAAGTCAATAGGTGATTTGCTATTAACGAAACAATATTCTCTGCCAACTTCCTGGAAGCAGCGCGATGTTCGAAAATGTCAATTTTTTTTATTCCAATAATTAGTAAGTGATTAGTAAGTATTTGTAAGTCATGAATCGGAATCTGTAAGTCAATAGGTAATTTGTTATTAACGAAACAATATTCTCCGCCAACTTCCCGGACGCAGCGCGATGTTCGAAAATGACAAATTTTTTCATTTTAGCAATAAGTAAGTATTTGCAAAGTTTACTTTGTATATTAGTAAACTTTGGTATTTGTAAGTCTATAGGCAAAGTTTACTAATTTTGTATATTAGTAAACTTTGCTATAGGAAACTTGTTAACAACAAAACAATATTTTTTGCCAACTTTCCGGAAGCAGCGCGGTATTTGAAAATCTCTGTTTTTTTTAATTTTGATAATTAGTAAGTGATTAGTACCTGAGTATTTGTAAGCCATGAATTAGAATTTGTAAGTCAGTGGGTAATTAATTTGTTATTAACATTACACTATTTTCTGCCATCTTCCCGGAAGCACGGTGTTTGAATTTTAACAATTAGCAAATGGTTAGAGTATTTGTAAACCATGAATTAGAATTTTAAAGTCAATGGTTGATTTGTTAAAAAAAAAAAATACAATATTTTGCGCCAACATCCCGGGAACAGCATGATGTTTCGATTTTGTGGATTTTTCAATAATTCCGATAATAAGTGAGCGATTAGTAAATGTTTGTTAACTATGAATTACATTTGCATGTCAATATTGTCAATCGTTACATACTTATTACCTCATTCAATGCTAGCATACGCAACATTCACCGAGCTTTTTATCCTGTGAATCATTAAATAGGTAGGTAGGTATTCCTAGTTCCTAATTATTAAGTAGTTATCGAGGTAATTATTTTGACCGCTTAGACCTAGGTATTCTTGTAATATTTCCATGTCCTCCTGAATTATTTATACTATTATTGACAACTGGATGCAGTGATGGTTCAGATCGACGGGAATATAACTGGTATAAAACAATTATCGGGAAAAAAGGTTTTCATAATACAATACGAGATCACAAATAATGATGCCTACACATAATTTGATCTTTTTTGGTAGACTCATCACTAAAAATTCCTGATATTTCAAAACAAAATTTAAATCTACAGGAGACAATAACAACAATACCAGTCGGTACACCAATTCATTTTTTCGTTTGGAAAATTGAACTCCATACCACGTTTTGAGAACATTTATGACGTCACTAAAAACGTCTAAATTAAGCATCTAAAACCGTCGTCAAAAAATCAATTATTTTACGTCAACCGGATCGAACCAAAACACCCTAGAAAACGCCTCAGATATATTCGACATTGATGACATTTATTTGAGAAACAGTGAACAGTGGAAGTGGAACAGTGCATTTGAACTTGAGTAACTGAAAAATGGCCGCGTTAAAATCAGAATTTCTGTATTAAATACCGTATTTTTCAGTTAAATATCAAACCGCATTGTTGATAAATATTCTCCAGAAGGGCTCACTCCCATATCTCTAATCTGAAAGTCCGATTTCAACGCCAAGGTAAGTGGTCTATTAGAGTTAGTAGGTATAGGTATCGGGAAACACCTAAGCGATTTTGATTCTGATAATTTGTATGGTGACATTTCCAAAGATATGCTCTCTTCTTCTCTTCAAATGAAATAGTAGCGAAGTTGCGCGACTTCCGGTTATACCGGAAGTCGGTGTCAATTCGCTTGTTGTAGAACACTCTTTATAAAATCACATTTCTAGTTGAAATTCTAGGTATATTTTGTTGTAGCAGGTCCTATACCTGTGTATTATTAGGTCTATTTCGGAAGCTCGATCATGGTCGAAACTCAAGTGGTCGGTTAATTGAATCCTCTAGAGTTTATTTTGGGAAGTGAGGTTAGATCAGCATGAGGTGCGTTCGATTTCACGCTCTAAACACTCCGAGCACGAAAATTGTGAATTTACATTTGCAATTTTTCGAGCTCGAAGTGTTTAGAGTGTAAACTCGAACTCACCTAATATTAGGTACCTTTACACTTACACTCGTTTCGCGCGATTTGCGCGTGAGCGACGTTCCAAGGACGTGGCATTCTAGAGCGTGTCAATAAAAATGTGAAACACTGCCACGCTCCATTCACAAAGGCTTGTTCGTACGTTTGGAACGGGAGAGGCAAAGCATGTCAACGTCAATAGGAAACCTAGGTATTAGTGCGTTCTTTGCGTGGCTCTTGGCATTTTGGAATTTCTAAAATGTTTTGAGTGTGTGTATGCAAAATGGACAAGATATTATAGTAGAAAAGTGAAAAGAAAATGATTTCAACAAAAATTTTCCGCGGGCTTTCGTTTTCGATATACAGGGTGTATTATAACTATACGCCACTGGTTATTGTTTTTATCGATTTTTCAATAAAATAAAACTAACTACATACTTAATTTTGACACCGTACCAATACAAATATTACAAGTGGTTAAGAAGTGAGTAATCAAAGAAAAAACATTTTTTTCTCATTACTTTGACACCCTGTATAATGAAAACGAAAGCCCGCGGAAAATTTTCGTTAAGGAAAAATCTGTTTCTCTTTTCTTGATGAATCAATAATAGTTTCACGTTGTAACACTTACTCTGTTACACCCTGTATACATTTGAAGGATAAAAAAAAGAATGGATAGAGAGGATATGGGTAAAGAAATTGATGGATGATGGCAACAAACGGTCACATGCAATTATTAAATGAACTACGACAGCATTTTCCAAGCAATGAACTCCTGTTATTTCCATCCTGATAATAATATTATTATATTTTATCATTTATCTGATAATATGATTTTTGGCTTTAGAATTTAGGACACTCAAAACACACGCGAGAGAACTTGACGAAAAATAAATGACACTTTTCAACGCGGGTGTTTTCGCGCGTGTCAAAATTGTATTTACAGAAGCACGCTTTCGCGTGTGGCTAGAACGGGGCGTTCCAATCGTTCAGGAAAGATCGTGAGTGTGAAGGTACCTTGAAACGATCAAAATACCGAAATGTAGCCTATCTTTTCAAACCTATGTAATGGGCCATTTGTTTATTGTTCCGCAAATTATGAGGATTGGATTTATGTTTTTCCTATAGCAGCTCGGCCGAACAAAAGATAGAACAAAGCATATTTTTGGTGATGAAACAATGATTCTCAAAAAAATCAAATAATTACGGTGCGACTCAACTCCGCTCATTTTGCGCTATATCTCATCTCTGTTTTTTTCTATCATGGTGAATTTCCAGGTAAATTTTGACATGTATAATATGAAAAAATTATTATGATCATTATGGTTATTTTCATTTCATGAGTTATACGTAAACAATGTAATCGAACATACTCCCTTCTTTTCTTTTGAAAAACACTGTATTTATCTATAATAATTATTTCTTTGCTAGTGAAGATGGCTGGACGAAAACCTGTTGTGGACCCTGAAAAACTTCTGAAGGTGATCAGCTCGTTTAAGAAGGATATTGTGGAGAATTTGGGTTATAGCAGTGCCTCCATTTGGTCAACGATTGCCAACAATGTTGAAAATAGAATGACACCAGCAGCAGTCTATATATTTGTTAAAGGCAATAGATTTAACTGTCATGCGTTACTTGATATTGAATCAAAACAACCGTCTAGCATTTCATCCAGTTCTATTGAAGATGGCCCGGATTCAGAGATCGATCTCTTTGAAAATTCATGTTTTGAGTCGGAGAAATTCTTCACAATTGACAGCTCTGTTTGGCTTAGTCTTACTCCCGGTAATGTGCTGAAAATGGATTGGACTCATACTATTTATGACTGTATCTCTGCTCAACTGATGTCATCTTGTATTTGGATGTTTAGGAATCACTCATTCAATCCATTCAACACAGGAAAATATTATTTTTCTTGTAACGGTTATTGCGTAGAATGCAATGCATCCCTAAAGTGTTGGATTTCGCATACCCAAAAAAAGAACGAAACAATCAAAGTATTTGTGAATATATCCAATGTAAACGAACACTATCACTCATATAACAAACGAAGGCCATTGACTGGCGAACCAGGCGAACCGAACTAGGACAGAGGCTATCTGATGGAAAAAAGGCTGTGAGTTGGCTAAGGGAAAAAGCCAGGGAGAATACTAACGGAAGGCTATTGTACCCACTAGAAGTACTGAGAAAATGTAGGCAAGAACATAAACAAAAACAACAATTCTCAGAGACCACAAATACACTTGATCCTATAAATTCGCTATTAGAGATGAAATATACGGAAATATTTAGCACAATTTTACATAAACTTGGACTTGATCCTTTTTTTGTAATGTATTGGAGTCCATCACAAACCGTAATATATAATGACTACATAAAGACAGGAAAAGGGAAGCTTTTTATCGATGCAACTGGTACTTTATGCAATAAAGTACACAGACCTCATGGCAACACATCATCCAATATATTTTTGTACATTGGTGTTATTATTGCGGGGACATTACACGGACAAATCCCAGTTACGCAGATGCTGTCTGAATGTCACAATATGAACCAAATATCGTATTGGCTTTCTGAATGGATGGGAATGATATCTGTCAGACCACCTCATACTACAGTATCTGATCACTCATTAGCCCTATTGGGAGCTATTTCAAAATCTATTGCGAGAGAGTCTAGTTTGTCATCTTACTTAGACAAATGCTTCCAAATTTTACAAAGTTGCCACGCTTGTGACTTGAAGGTATTCATTCGAGTCGATTATCCCCACCTTCTTAAGTTAGTGAGCCGATGGAAATGTTTTAATACAAACAAAGTTGTGAAGCGATTTTATAGGAAATTGATAGCTAGGTTAGTTCGAATTACATCACTGTCCGAAGCAGAATACGTGATAGAAAATATTTTAATCACCGCTAACAGTGTACACGATGGACATAATACATATAAATGGGATTCCTTTTGAGAGCGAGAAATCAAAAGTTTATTTGAAGCAAGTTATATCTGGTCTTTCCATAGTAGACCTTGGAAATGAATCCGAAGAAAATTCTACGATTATTACCGAATCAGTCGGCGACCATGACGATGAGGATGAATTTGAAAATGTCAATTCTCGAATTGAAAACAACAGTATTAATTTGTGGATAGCTAAGATGATCAAAGCTGCAACATCTAAATATGTCACTGATACTGAAGAAAGTATCATTACTGCCAAGGAAAACTTCCATTATTTGCCAGACTTTTCCAAATCTTTTTGTAAGCTGCTTAGAACATATCCTCTATGGTCTGCAGTAATGATGAAATTCTTTGGCACAACTGAGCTCACCGCTTCATCTGCTTCTGTGGAGAGCTATTTTAATGACTTGAAGAATAGATCGTTTCGTGATGACACATTACCAATCAGAGCGGATAAATTTATTTGTAAGTATATAAAAGAGATTGATGGCATGACGAAACTACTGCAATCTCGAACAAAATTTGAAACGAAATTGGCAAATTCTGAAGATAATGAAAATATATCAATTGAAAATGAGGACCTACAAACTGGCCAACATAATGACGGCAGTCAAAAGGCAGGAAACAACGCCAAGAGCGTACAAATTAGTAAAAAGGAAGTCAGAATTGATGACAGTATCAGCAACACAACTGATGATACTCATGAAAATCCAGTAAAAATTCTTGAAAATTGGATGGGCTTGGGCTCACCAGTTCCGAAGAAAAGGTTGAGAACTTCTTACTATGCTTCGCCAAATCCAGAAATTCTAATCCTAGACGAAAGGAGAAAAATTGAAATCGCTGTCATACAGAATGGAAATTTAGTTAATAAAACCAGACCAACAAAACTTGGAGATTCAAATTATATATATAGAAATACTTGTGCATTTGATGCCATTCTGCAAGGTCTATGTGCGGCTTACTGTGACAGTGTGGAATTTCAAAAGTATACAGGGTGTCCCAGCAAGGGTGGCCACCGGCCATATCTCGGAAACTACTGGACCTAAAAGTTCAGGAAAAAAAATATGATCACTGAAGTGGCCACGAGAAAATGCTGGGAAATATTTATAACTTCGAAATTTTTCCGCTAGGGGCGCAATCAAAGCTTAAATATTAAAATTCGAAATTTCTCCGGAAATTCTCAGATTGAGGTATATCTTTATCATCATGGTTAGAAAACCTAGAAAATTTCACGTCTTTTTGGTACATGGCTCATTGGCGTACCGATCTTCGTGTCAGTAGGGGAAGGTAGTGAAAGTGTAATTGTTCAAGTGGCTGTAACTTATAAACGACTTGTCCGATTTTGTTGTGTATAGGCTTGTTTGGAAGATAAATGTGAGTACTTTCGTATATCGTATCCAGTGATGCGTGATTGTCTCCAGAAAAGTTGCTAGAAGGCGTAATTTGAATTAAAAACTGTTATTTTCGTTTCACCGCAAAAATTTAAATGGTATGGTATAATTCTGATAATAATAACTAGTCCAAATTATGTAAAATTTAATGTTTTAAGGTTTTTAAGTTTTTTTTTTTATTTTTTTTCAAGGTTTTTTCTTGTAAATTTAATAATATAATAATATATCTTTATTAAGCATCAAGCTTCAAGGAGTACAATAAATAATAATATAATATAATAAACCTTGAAAAATATAAAAAGTATAAACTTATAGTTAAATGAATAAAAAAGGACAGAGAGAAAAAAGATACCTACATTGATAAAAATACATGAGTGATTAAAAGTGAAACATGTTAGGTTAGGTTGGCAGGACATTGTTTAAAATATAGTCTTTGGTAATTTTTTTAAAATTTGGTAGATTATCACAGTTTTTTAGAAATGCAGGCAGGTTGTTGAACTCCTGCAGACCTTTACACAAGATCGAGTTTGCGAGTTGGTTGGTTCTGCTTCTGGTGTTGAGGATGAAGTCGCAACGATTTCTGGTGTTGTACCTGTGAATATCTTGGAATGTGTTTGTTCTGTTACAGATATAGGGTGGTAACAACTTATTCTTCATCTTGAAGATAAAGACTTCATTTTGATTCTGTTATCAGAATTATACCGTACAATTTAAATTTTTGCGGTGAAACGAAAATAACAGTTTTTAATTCAAATTACGCCTTCTAGCAACTCTTCTGGAGACAATCACGCATCACTGGATACGATATACGAAAGTACTCACATTTATCTTCCAAACAAGCCTATACGCAACAAAATCGGACAAGTCGTTTATAAGTTACAGCCACTTGAACAATTACACTTTCACTACCTTCCCCTACTCACACGGAGATCGGTACGCCAATGAGCCCTGTACGAAAAAGACGTGAAATTGTCTAGGTTTTCTAACCATGTTGATAAAGATATACCTCAATCTAAGAATTTCCGGAGAAATTTCAAATTTTAATGTTTAAGCTTTGATTGCGCCCCCTAGCGGAAAAAATTTTGAAGTTATAAATATTTCCCAGCATTTTCTCGTGGCCACTTTAGAGATCATATTTTTTTTCCTGAACTTTTAGGTCCAGTGGTTTCCGAGATATGGCCGGTGGCCACCCTTGCTGGGACACCCTGTACAAATGATCATTCAAAAGATATTCTTGTATATGATTGCATCAAAGAGATAACTTCCAAAGATTTCAGTCAAGAATTTCGAAAACTTCGAGTTGAACTTTTTTGAACAAGAATATCACTTGTGAGCGATCAATTGAAAAATGGGGTTCTGTCCATATCTTGTGAGATTAATATTTGTGCGGCATTTGATAAGATTTGCAAAGGCGTTGAAAGTATGATTGAATATTATAATTGCGCAAGCTGTGGATTTTCTTTTATGAATAAAAAGAAATCATTATTCATAAGTCGACTGGAAACATTGAGTTTGCTAGAACAAACCATCAAACAATCATACAATGAATTGGCTAAATGTCGGGGTTGTTCCAAAGTTCTTAACATTTGTTCATTGATTGTGAAGAATTGAATTTGAATGTTACACTTAGGCAAGCTCCTTTGGTTTTGAACATTGCCAACAAGAATTTCTTCTTACGATTTGCTATTGGCTATTATAAAGGTTCCAATGTAAATTATAACAGTTTTGGTCATTATATTTGTATATGCAGGCGAATCGATGGAGTTTGGGAAATATATGACGATTGTTCCAAAACAATTCTCAGTGACAAAGGATGCATTCACAACGTGCATGCTTTGATATTCACAATCAAGCACATGTATTTTTTCTTTTGGTTTGGAATCAAGTATTTTATGATTCTATTTTTTGAGATAATATGTTTGTGTACTTTAGCGTTCTTGATAGCGCTTTTGTTGGTTTTTTATTACATACCAAGGCGGTTTTTAATTTTCTAGTTGAAGGTAATACTCCATTTATGAAATGTTATTTTTAAGTTTATTGCATCAGTCGAAAGTTTGGTGTTTTTTAATTTCTTGTTGCATAGAGGTCCACTTATGTTCTTGTTTCAAATTTTTTTCATTTTTATTGTTATTTTTGACTTTAAATAAAGCTGTTACTTTCATTAAACACTTGGTGGCATTACTTTTACGATTCTGAGAATATGAGCTCAAGTTTTGAATGTTTCGCAATTCCGCATACCTACTGACTTTTGGAAAGTACAGTTTTCTTAATAGAGAATCAAACTGCTATCTTATACATCCTAATTCATGGCTTACACATATCAATATATATTATATTATATATTATCAAAACGAGGAATCGACAGTTTTAAATATTCGCTGTTCTCGAAGAGTCGGCAGAAAATGATGTCTCATTTATATAAAACTACTTAACTTTGGCTGAAACTGATTATTCTGATTCTTCATGGCTTCAACATACTGATTCCTTACTAATTGTCAAAAAAAAACAATGATTACTATTATCAAACAATGTACTGCTTCCGGAAAGTTGACAGAAAATATTGTTTGGTAATAATAAATAACAAATTAATTAATGACTCATGTTAAGTTTTATTGCAGGGCTTACAATTACTCACTGATTAATTACTAATTGTTAAAATGAAAAATCTGGAATTTCCAAACACTATGCTGCTTCCGGGAAGCAGAAGATATCGTGTTGTCTTTAACAAATCAACCATTGACTTACAAATTCTGATTTATGACTGACAAATACATACTAATCACCAACTAATGTTCACAATAAAGAAAATAAGTTTTTCAAACACCGCTCGGCTTCTGGGAAGTTGGCAGAAGATATTGTTTCGTTAATATCAAATGACCTATTGACTTACAAATTCTGATTTATGACTAACAAATACTTACTAATCACTTACTGATTATTGAAATAAAAAAATTTTCGAACATCGCGCTGCTTCCGGGAAGTTGGCAGAGAATATTGTTTCGTTAATAACAAATTACCTCATGACTTACAAATTCTGATTCATGACTTACAAATACTTACTAATCACTTACTAATTATTGGAATTAAAAAAATGACATTTTCGAACATCGCGCTGCTTCTGGGAAGTTGGCAGAGAATATTGTTTCGTTAATAACAAATTACCTATTGACTTACAAATTCCGATTCATGACTTACAAATACTTACTAATCACTTACTAATTGCTGAAAAGAAAAAATCTGACATTTTCTAAAATCGCGCTGCTTCCGGGAAGCTGGCAGGGAATATTGTTTCGTCAATAACAAATTACCTATTGACTTACAAATTCCGATTTATGACTTACTAATACTTACTAATCACCTACTAATTATTTGTCATTTGAAAGACCACAAATTTGAAACTCGTTTGCTAACTTCACGGACCCCGTTCAGCTGCCTTTACCACAACTGTAGGAACAGTGCTACACTGCATGACTTACCCTGGACCCTGGTGCTTACCTAATAGGTATGATTTTTGAATTCAATGTTGGAGTGTGAAACGGAAAATGATAACATTTTGTTGAAAAAACGGTTTTTTTTCCTGTGATACTAGAATACATAATGATATCATGTACAGGATGGGCAACTGAAAATGCGAGGTACTGTATCTAGACAACTGTTCATCGTAGAGGCTTGCGGAAAAATCTATTACTAAAACGGCCAAGAGAAAATCCTGAAAAATATTTTCAAGTTTGTGAAATGGCCGCTAGAGGGATCGTAACAACCAACACCAAGTACAAAATTTAAAAATAGGATTTTTATAGAATTTTGTCCGATAAAAATATATCGATGATATTATTTTCATATTTACTGACTATATTCCTTAACTTTTTGTCTAAAAAGTTTATTTCTATAATCTATCAAAAAAAAAGCGGTGTGGGAAGTCCAATTATTTTTTTTAACAAACGGAGATTTCTCCCGTTTCGCTTGGCCGATTTTAACGAACTTGGGCTCATATTAAAGAGCACATAATCTTCATTACAAAATGCTAATTTGGTTTCGAATTTGTTACCTTCGCCGTTGCCGCTAGATGGCGTTCCTCCGCGAGCATCTACGATGAATAGTTTCCCAGTTACAGTACCCCACATTCTCAGTTGCCCACCCGGTACAAGGTGTTTCATTAATATTGCGAAAAAGATCGGGATGGGATTTCTCGCATCAAAATAAGTACAAGACTTCCTATAAACATAATGTATCCAGAAATTCGGAAATGATTCGTAACAGAGCTACAGTGGGTTGAAATTTTATTTTAATTTTGGTTTTTTCTAGATAATATTTGAACTGATGTCGATAACTTTTGTTGAAAATTTGTGTTTGGAGGTTTCTTATCATGTGAAATTCGAATTTGATCTTGGTATAGCACTCACTTGTAGAAGGAGCTACCCACACATATTTTATCTGTTATGTACAGCACCAACATTTTTGGACGAACCTGCATTATATTTTCAAGTCAAAAAACAGATAGCTTTATCATTTTTACGCAGTATGTAAACTTGTAAGAAGTCGCTACGTGCAACCATTCTCTAGATATTTGGACTTGAAATAATTGATACATGTGATTTTGAAATTGTGGCGAAGGTAACCTGCTCGAAGTTATTACATAATATTTCCTATGATTACTCCATATTTTCAGTAAAAAAGATAAAAGTCGACTAGTTTGTGATGTTATCAACAACTCTTACCCAGATATTATTCAAAAAAATGTAAAAAAACGGAAAAAATTCAAATAAAATAAAAACTTCAACACCCTGTAGCTCTTGTAACGAAATATTTCCGGACACCTGTTTATGGGAAGTTTCCTTCTTATTTTCAAGCAGACAAACTCATCCTAATTTTTTGGCACTGTCAATGAAACACCATGCTTCACCATAATTTCAAAATCACATGTATTCATTATTCCCAATTTAAATAACTCGAGAATGGTTGAACGTAGCGACTTCTAACAAGAATAAATTATCTGCGTGAAAATGATGAAAAAGTCAGTTCGTTTTACTTAAAAATAAAATGCAGGGACGGCCAAAAAAGATATGGCTGTTCATATCCTGAAAAATAAGTGTAGGTAGCGCCCTCTACAAGTTAGAGCCATACTTGGATCTAATCCGAATTTGGTATGATAAGGAACCCTCAAATATATGTACCAATTTTCAGCAAAAGGTCGACATCAGTTCAGATACTATTTAGTTTAGAAGAAATAGAAACTAACTCCGCTATGCCGGTCCCAAGCCCGGGGTCCCATTGCACTACGGGAAAGGAGGAGGGATCGAGGAGTAACACCTCGCAAAAAAATCAGGGCTTATCTGGCCCGGATAACAGCACCCTGTAAGGGCTCCTGCCAGGATACGGCGAAGCTGCTGCCTTGTAGTTGGATGTTGGATCATCAAGGGCTAGGGAAAGAAAACCTCGATTGCAAATCACCTGGTCCTCCAGGTTGGGGGTTTAAGCGATGGGCAAGCACCTCATCATCAGTGAAAACCTCAAATGCTCAAGACACTCTTCGTACGCCTCGGAACCCGGACAGAAAAAACAAACGACAACTTTTGGCAAAGAAACGGACATTGAGAATTGCAACATGGAATACACAAGGTTTAACAAATAAAATTACAGAAGTGGAAAAGCAACTTAAGGAAAATCAAATAGACATAGCAGTACTTTCAGAAACCAAGAAAAAAGGACAAGGAAATAACGAAAATGGTGACTACGTTCATTTTTGGTCTGGTGTCGATAAGGATCAGAGAGCTAAAGCTGGTGTGTCCCTTATGATTAGTCGCCGCCTAAAACAACTTATGACAGACTACGAATACATATCAGAGAGGCATCACGGCAACTATGTCGATCTATGGTAAAGAAACCGTTATCATCGGGGTGTATGCTCCTACAGATGATGCACCCTTTCCAATTAAGGATCGGTTCTACGAGGACCTAATGTCGATCCTGGATAAATTTCAAATACACCAGGAAATTATTATAGCAGGTGATTTCAATGCTAGAATCGGTCGTCGACAGAACGATGAGGTAGTGTGAAGATTTGGGGAAGACACGGTGAATGCTTCGGGTGAAATGCTGATTGAGGTGTGCAAACAGTATGACTTGAAAATTTGCAACTCGTTTTTTCAACAGAAAAATATTCATACATACACATGGGAAAGGCCTTCAATGCAACAAAAATCGGTCATTGATTTTATTATCACAAGACAAGAACAAAGGATCAAGTGCCAGGACTGTAAAGTTAAAAGGGGTCCCAACTGCGGTTCCGATCACTATCTAGTACTTGCCAAATTTGTCTTCCCATATACGAGGATACCTAAATAACACAGTCAAACCCAAGGACAAGATAAGGAAAAACCTGAAAAATTCAAGCTGCACTTACTACATCAAAGCAGTATTAAGGACCTGTACAAGAGAAGACTAGAAAATGAACTCTACAGAACACCACCATCAGAAGATATTGATCAAGAATATAGTAATCTAAAACACATACTTAAAAAAACCGCAAAAGAAGTGCTGGGGATGGAAATACAAAATAAAAGGTGTAAAGAAGCCGAAGGGATAACAGATGAGATCAAAGAACTGAGGAAAGAAAAAAACAAAGCATACAAAAAATGGCTCAAAACAAAGAAAACAGAACATAGACAGGAGTATAAGAACAAAAATAAAGAGCTAAGGAGGCAGGAGAAAGAAGAAAAGAATGCTTTTTGGGATCAAAGGTGTATGCAGATTGAACGTTTGATTGGAGGAGCCCAGACGACTGAGGTGTGGAGGACTATCACCAATATGAAAAAGAATCATTCAAATAAAGCAGTGGACAATCTAATACCAATGGGAAAGTGGGAATCGCACTATAAGCAATTACTGGTCGAAACTCGAGAAGAATACAAAGTCCTCAATGAACATATTATACAGACAGAAGTAGATAGTCATTTTCAAGTATCGGGAAAAACGATTCAGAAGGCCATTTCTGGTATGAAAAACGGAAGATCTCCGAGGCCAGGTAACGTGCCGGTAGAGCTGCTCAAAGCTGGGGGGGCAATACTCTTTCAAAGAATCACCGGACTTTTCAATAATTGCTTCCATTCGATCAAAATACCAGAAGAGTGGAAAACGGCTACTCTAATATCACTTTTTAAAAAAGGCAATAGGAAAGATCCAAATTGCTACAGGGGGCTAAGTATCACGCCTACATTTAGCAGGCTATTTGGAAGGATCATTAACGAGCAATTAAGAATAAATCTAGGCCACAGAATAAGCGAAGACCAAAGTGGTTTTATGCCAGGGAGATCATGTGATGACAACCTTTTCATTTTACAACAAATGACGGAAAAAATGATGTCTGTGGGGTGGAAATGCACTTGGCTTTCATCGACTTGGAAAAGGCATATGACATGGTGCCAAGACAAAAACTGTGGCAAGCTTTAAGATCCCTAGAAATCAACGACCAACTACTAGCCATAATCCAGGAATCGTATGAAGATAATACGGTTATTATTAAAAGCGGCAATAGTTTTTCCCAGCCAATAACAGTCACGAAAGGGCTAAGACAAGGATGCAGCATGTCACCGCTACTATTTAATCTGTATATTGAGATCGTGCTAAAAAACTGGAAAAGGCAGTGTGGGGGAATGGGAATACCAATCGGAGAAGAAACTCTATTTTCATTGAATTTAGCAGACGACCAGGTGGTAGTAGCACAAGACTCATATGACTTGGAGTTTATGATCAAGGGGCTATATAATGAATATGAGTCCTGGGGTCTTCAAGTGAGCCTAAAAAAAAACCGAATATCTCGCTGTCAACTCCAACGCCCATTTTGAAATGATAATTAATGAAGACGCAGAGGTCACACAGGTTAAAAAGTTTAAATATCTAGGGGCTACCATAGACACGTCAGGCATAGGAGAGACTGAGATCAGACATAGAATACATCAGAGCCGAAAAGTAGTTGGTGCGTTAAATTCCCTCTGGTGGGACAAAAACATTTCTATGAAAAACAAAAAACGCATCGGACGTGTGATGGTTGAATCGGTTTTATGTTATGGGTCAGAAATCTGGACTATAAATGCAGACTTAAGAAGAAGGATTCTCGGTGGAAATGGATTATCTTCGCAGAAGTGCTGGAGTTTCTCGCCTGGAAAAAAAACCAATGAGTACATCAGGACAACAATGGACGCCACAGAGACAATAATTGAAAGAATAGAGAGAAAAGCTCTCAAATGGTTCGGTCATATGCTCAGAATGCCAGAACATAGATGGCCAAAAAAAGTATTTGGTTGGAGACCACCCGGTAGAAGAAAGAAAGGAAGACCACGATGCTCATGGAACGAAAGTATGAGAAAAGCTATGGAAGAGAGAGACCTGGATGAGATGGACGCGTTAAATCGAGATGTATGGAGGAGAGGAACGGGTGTACAGCTATAAGCTGTTTTTTAGATTAAGTTATATTAATTGTGATACACAAAATCTAAACCCGGAATATATATATATAAGAAATAGAAACTCATTTTGATTTTTTTCGCAATATTAATGAAACACCCTGTATAACAGAACCAATATAAGAAGCAACATTTCTATACTTGACAAACTTTATTTTCGTTGCAAAATCACCAATGAATCATGGTCGGAAACATTATTTTTGAAAATTTGCCAGGTCCATTTTTGCCAAACAAAAAATGACCAAAACTGACTCAAACTCAAAATCAACTTGTAAAGATTCTTCCATTCCCTCCATATCACGTGAAATCGTTTTTTTTGTGTTTTAAAAAATAATGAGAAAGGGATTTTTGTCTGTGGGAAGGTAAGTTCATATTTCTTATAAGCATCAGAACGTGAATAACTACATGAAATATTGAATATGAAGCTAAAATTAATAGCATATAATAATAAAACCGTTTTGTAGATAATCAACCGACTAACTTTGAAAACTGGTTGAAGAGTTCAAAAATATTATCAAAACAAGTTATTACACTCTATGCAATATTTTATTATGAATATATTGAGTTGGCATACTGTTATGTGAATATAATCGAAAAACTTGTTAAGAAACCTATCAAGAATTAGAATTATTGGTTACAATTTTTTTTTTCACACATGATAATGTACCTATGCTTCCATTACGAATCATGGCCATGGCTGGAAAAGATTGTTTAGATAAAGAGAATAAATCAGTGAAATGGATAATATAGTTCATTGTGAAGACAATAGGTAACGAACGACATAAAAACTTCCGACTTATGTTTTTGGTCGATGAAATGCGAAAACATAAATGGCGAGGACGCGTTGAGCGGTAGGACTCGTGTAGTTGGTTGAGAATAAAATTTCTGCCTCTCGGGAGGGTAATATAGCCCAACCTCTTTTGCGATCATGCAGTGAAATTCGCGTCTTCTTTTTAATTTATTTAGTATACTTTTGGGTATTTTGGAAAAAAAATCGCTAATGACTTTCAAATATTGTCCAGAATACGTATATAAAATTTCAGGTCATTTGAAAATGTATGCAAATTGTCCATTTCAAGGTCCAAATAAACGTTTGAGTGTACCTTAATCTCAAGTGGACATTGAAATATCGACTCTAAGGTGCAAACATCGAATATCATTTTGAAGTTTATGAAGTGTCCGCCATAAAGTGTACCCACCTTTACGGGATTTTTTTTTTTCATTTATATTTTTGAGAAACTTCGTTCGGAGATAGTTTGTGGATGTCCAATAACCAAAAAAAACTTTGATACATGTCATGAGTTCTTCGGTTGAGCAGGCATTTTTAAAAAGTTCATTTTTGTCAAAAAATTGATTAGTTCGACAGGATATCGATTTTTTTTCAACAAATTAGATAAAATTCATATTTTACTCACTTCCATCAAAAGAAAAATCAAATTTTATGATTTTATTTCGAAATCAACTCTATTCTACTAAACTACATCGGTTTGATATTAAATCAGTCGAATTTTTTTTGGAAAAAAACATTCAAGGAATATAAATCGCAAAATACCGTCTGGTCGTGTCCCTAACTATACCCATGTCCTTTTTTCATACGTAGATACGATTTTATAAAATCATTATTTTCAAGAATCAACTATAGGGGAACAATAGTGAATATTCGTTAATTATTTTTCTAATCGCCAGAAAATGCGAGTGAATGGACATGGGTACAGATGGAAACACGACCAGGACCCGTATTCTTGAATATCTGGGAGAAGAACTTTTGCGGAAAGTGGGCGTGATCCACCATAATACGGCGAATGTCATATTCTTGAAATGAGCTACCATCCCAATAGTTTCCAACCTCACAATCTGATAATTAAATTTTGTTGTTCATGAAGTCGAGTTTTTGTGCTGTTAATATAAGGGATGTAGATGATTTCAATCATAATGTTGTATGTATGTCGTGCGGATTTTAAGAATTTCACGTTTAAAGTTGAATATTTTGCTTATTGTGCAAATTACAATGATGCTCTCAGGTAGCAGGTGTACGATGGAGACGTTCCATGTTTTAATCCCAACATAAGGCCCCTTACCTTGAAATCCTCCAGGGTTTCAACAAATTAGTCTTCCTGGTTAGGTAGGACGCATATCTTCACAACTGGCCTCTTGATTTCACCATCGTGAGTCTTCAAGGTTACTGCTCGGATAATACTGTCATTGCCGGGGTCTTGCTTCGTTACACGCCCAAGTTTCCATGGAAGTGGGGGCATGTTATCTTCCTTGATCAAGACAAGTCTGCTAATATGCAGTTGTTGCTGGTTGGTGAGTTTCCATTTTGCACGTTGCTGCAAGTGGCTCACATATTCTTTACTACACCTTGTCCAGAAATGTTGGAGTAATTGCTGGCGTCTTTGGAAAAAAGATAGCCGATTTTCTTTGATAAGTCTGTAATCTGCTTCTGAGACAGTGGTCAATGGTTCTCCTACTAACAAGTGTCCGGGAGTGAGAAGACTTGGGTCGTTTGGATCGTTTGTCAAAGGATAAAGAGGACAAGAATTTAGACAAGCCTCTATTTGACATAGAATAGTAGTGAGACCTTCAAAGGTAAGAGACGTATTACCCATAACACGTTTGAGATGGTATTTAACTGATTTTATGCCAGACTCTCAAAGTGCGCCATAATGTGGAGCTTTGGGAGGTATGAAACTCCAGTGAATTCCAATGTTTGCGAGCTCATTCTAAATGTTTTGACCCCGATTATTAAAAAGCGTTTTGAGTTCATTATTTGCTCCCACAAACGTGGTTGCGTTGTTGAAAATATTTGTGAACAATTTCCGCGGCGAGAAATGAATCTACGTGAAGCAGATAAACAAGAGCCAGTGGTGAGATCGCTAACAACTTCAAGATGACCTGCTTTCGTAGCAAAAAACCTACGAAAAGTGCTTCGTAGGCTTTCGTGACCTTTGAGTTTCTAACATTTCTGTCACGTAATTGAAATGGTCCAGCATAATCAACACCAGAAACTGAAAATGGTCGTGATGGTGTTATGCGGGATTCTGGAAGATTACCCATCAAATATTGTTCAGTAGTACAGTTGAAACGAAAGCATTTGGTACAATTACGTACAATCTTTCTCACAAGATTTCTTCCAGTCATAGGCCAGAACTTTTCTCTGATCGAAGTGAGTAATGCTTGTGGTCCAGCGTGTAAGTTTATCGAGTGGTAATGTTGTGCAATTAAATTGGTTAAATGACATTTGCTAGGTGAAACAGCTGGATGCTTTTTGCTAAAATCACAATGATAATTTTGTAGACGGCCTCCAAGTCAAATAATGTTATGTTTTAAATAAAAAAACTGATAAGCTTGCTCTGCTTATCAATTGGCTTTGAATTCGAGAGTTCGTGTTACTCATCGGGAAAAAAGCTCCGCTGTGTGGGGCTTATTAATTTGTTCAATGTGTTGTCCAATTCATTTACTGTTAAATAACTTGAAAGCTTGTATTTTTAATAAGTTGATGTGTTGTTCAAATAACAAAAAACGTAAGAAAAGACTCGTAACAGCTTAGTAAATGAGGAGTATTTTGTTATATCAACAGTATCCACAGTTGTAGTGAAAGCTACTGTTTTCTCACGAAGTTCAGGAAGTTCATTAGTTAGCATTAGAGGGCGATCCTCAGTGTACAAAGTCCAATCAATTTCATCCAGAAGAAGCCATTCAGAGCCATGAAACCAAAATTTTGAATCACTAAGCACACTAGGAGTTATGCCTCTTGTGAGAGAACCACCGCGCCGGGTTGTCAAACGTGCTGATGTATCTCCAAGAGTCAATATTCGTCAAGTTTTGAATCTGTGACACTCGATTTGCTGGAAAAGTTCCAAGTCGATGTGGGGATGTGCGTATCCAGGAAAGAACAATGTTTGAATCGGACCAGTGTGTCACGTTTTTCAGATTTAAATTTACTGAAGATACAACTTTATTAGAAAGTTGAGCCAAAAGTAACGTAGCACATTATTCAAGTCTGGGAACTGTGATAATCTTTATTGGAGCTAATCGAGTCTTCGCACAGTACAAAGTTGACGTTATGTTGCCCAAAGCGTCAGAACTTCAAATATAAATGCAGCTACCATAAGAAGATTCAGAACTATCGCAAAATCCATGTATCTCATTCGAAACTGGGTTAGAACATAAAACCTGCCTTGGTGTTTTAATCCGATTAAGAATTGGCAACTCTAAACGGTATTTAGAACAAGTTGTATGTAAATCGACGGGAATTGATTCGTCCCAATCAATTTTCAATTTCCACTGTTCTTGAATCATGATCTTAGCTGTAATTGTCACAGGTGCAAGAATCCCCAAAAGATCAAAGATTTGTGCTGAACATGAAAGAATTATTTGTCCACAGAATAATTCAATGTGTCAAGTGGTGCATTCCACGATATACCTGAAGTTTTATTTACAGTTTGATTCCCTATGGGTAAAGTGTCTGAGGATCTTTTGTAAATGTCGCTGATCAGGATGTATCCAAACCTGGCGATACATTTTCGCAATATCCGCACTCAAAACGTGAGTGTGGAGTCGAAATCGTAGAAGAATAAGGAATAAATTGTCTTGAATGTTTGGTCCCACCATCATTATATTATGATTCAACGAATATCCAGATTCAGTTTTGGAGGAACCATCAAAAACAACTCTTAATTTTGTAGTTGAAGATAATTCTCTCAAAACGCAATGATGTGGAAGGAAAAAACCATTCTCGGTGTCTTTATCCTTGGTCAAAGACATGTGACTAAGGTCGATGTATTCCTTGATGATATCGTGGTATTGTGCTTTCAAGGCAGGTTTTTTTGAAGTTCATTCTCAATAGAGTGGAAGCGTTTACTAGCAGTGTGAAAGGAATTGCCTAAGAAATCTGAAGAATGTTTAAACGGAATTTTAACAGAAAAATGCCCATCCACTTCTCGTGTGCAACATTCAGTTTGAAATGTTCTTCACAGCGAGTTTCTTCTTCAGATAAATGTCGAATCTTAGGAAACTATCCAACCAAGTTTTATCTTGCTTAATAATAGAAGCCCATTTCCAAGTTTAATCTGACTTATACTCAGTAGATCCCAAAATAGTTCAGCTCCTATAAGCATATCTATTGATGAAGGTTCTCCAAAATTTGGATCGGCGAGTTGCAAATTCTTTGGTATATGTGAAGTCAAATCAATGAAAATTTAAGGCAGATTACCTGTTATTTTGGGCAAGATTAGACAATTGATGTTTTGTTCGTAATTGTTCACCAAAGATTTAAAAGTAGCATGAACATATGAGCTAATATTTTGTACAAGTGTGTTTATACCAGCTACGGAGGCAGATATTTCTTTCTTTGGTCATTTTAAAATGTTGTTCAATCTCTCAGAAATGAAGTGGAGCTGACTACCATTGTCTAGTAGCACTCTACAATGATATGGTTTCCTCGTGTGATCAAATACTTCAACAACAGCGGTTGACAGAAGAGTGTTTGAATATGTTGGCATAGTTTCAGAAGTTAAGTTTACAAGAAAATTTGAGTGTTGATCAAGCAGATGTTATTGATGAGTGTAACGTATCTTGAATCTACTCTAGAATCCTTTAGGGCTGCTAAAAAGGACCAAGTCTCAATGCTATCGAAAGCCTTGTGGAAGTCAACAAATGCCATATGTAAAGGAGTATTATATTCTATGGACTTGAGACCATGGCCTTCACGAAAAAATCATTAGAGCAGCTCAGTACAACTCAAAGAGCAATGGAGAGGACTATGCTAGGAATAAGTTTGAGAGATAAGGTTCGCAACAACGACATCCGAGACAGAACAAAGGTTACTGATGTGATGGAACGTTCAGCGAGGCTCAAGTGGCAATGGATAGGGCATGTTGCACGAGATGATCCCGAAAAATGGACGTATAGACTTGTAAACTGGAGACCAAGAGAGAGCAAAAGAGGAGTGGGCAGACCACAAAAGAGGTGGATTGACGATATCAAACCTGTTGCAGGCAAACATTGGATAAGAATTGCGAAGGAAAGAGGGAAATGGAAAGGGATGGAAGAGGCCTATGTCCAGTAGTGGATGAATACAGGCTGAAGAAGAAGATAAAGCAGATGTTGCGTGTTGTCAGAAACATCAGCCAGTGTTAGTGAATGTGTGGGTGTTTGTGAGTTATCTTGAAAAGATTCAAGAGCTTTTCTGGAAGTCTGCTCTTGAGTAGAAGTGCTCTGAAAATGTAACATAGTGTGATGAAAACTGCCACACCTTCTGCAGCCTGCAGATCTACAATCTTTTGTAGAGTGATCAAAAGACAAACAGTTTATACACAGCCGTTAACGTTTGGCAGTCGATTGTCTTTGAAATGGATTTTATTCAACAAATCCAGGACATTGATAAATGGTGTGATCCTTTTTACATAACGGACAAGTGATTTGATTTTTATCACCTGTTACTTGCACGAAAAAAGTCTTGGAAGATTTGAATCTATTTTCAGCATGCTCAAATGTTGATTTATGCTACTCGTTAGGTTTTTCAGTGACTTCTAATACTCTACATCTCTCTTTGAGAAAATCGAGCAATTCATCCAATTTTGGAAGAGTATTTGACTTATTTTGAGACTCCCAGGAACGTAATGTAAATTGGTCAAGTTCTGTACAAACGAGATGAATCACCAAATCACCTCAATGTTCAGTAGAGCAATCCAGAACCTTTAAAGCACGTAGATGTTTATTAGCAGTGTCAAGAAGTTGTCGGAGAGATTCACGTGATTCTTTTGTGAATGAACTCAAATTAAAAAGTTTTTTTATGTGAAAGTTCATAAGTAAACGTTTATTTTCGAAACATTTGGTCAGCAAGTCTCAAGCAACTTCGTAGTTATCATTTGATATTTTCAAGGACTTAATGACGTCGGCGGCAGTACCACGTAAAGATAAGCGCAAATAATGGAACCTTTTAACGTTACCAAGATCGTCGTTCTTGTGAATGATGGAAACAAAACTGTCTCGGAAAAATATCCATAGATCGAATGAGCCATCAAACGTTGGTAATTCTATAGACGGTAGTTTAATGTCACAGCTCTTATTAGAACTAGTATTCGAGCTAGATGTTCCAGCAGAAGTGGAAGGCTGTTTGGCTCGGATAAATCTTTTCACTTCGGAAATTAGTTTGTAAGTATTTATCCTCAAAGTTTTTCTTTCAACGGCATGAATAGCATCGTGGTTAGTTTCACAATCTAAATCTGCAATCTCAATTTTCATTTGAGAAGTGTTAAAAGCTTCCAACAATTGCTCAGCCCTTTCCAGGCGGTTTCCCAAATCGAGAATATCAATATCAGTGTCAGTCTTGGTTGAATCAAAATAAGTTATAAATCGTGTTGAAGAGCTTTTCACGCTCGTGCGAGCAATCTTGTTGGAATCAGACATATTTGAAATTGATTCACAACAAAATTGTGTAAAAGTGGCAAATGAAAATTCCCGTAAAAATCAAATGTGATGTCTAAAGTTGTCAAAGTTGACAGATCGTTTAAAATAAACATATCACGTGCAAATACACGGTAATTGTAAAAATGATGTGGTTGTTAATATTGGTTATTGAAAAACCAATTCGAAAAAATTCAAATAAAGGCTTGATAAAACGGAAAAAGTAGAAAGGAAAGCTCCCACCTGTAGTAGCTGCAGTAGAAGTCCCTAACTCTTATCAGTTCAATGTTCAATGCAAGGTGGTAGGTTTTTTCGTCAATTCGGCAGGCAATGGCGTCGTTTCTTCTTGCTCAGTGCAGGTTATTCCGATTCTCCAATGTAAATCCGTACACGAAGGACCAATGTTGTATGTATTTCGTGCAGATTTCAATAATTTCACGTTTAAAGTTAAATATTTTGTTTATTGTGCAGATTACAATAATGTATTGAAAGAGCGGACAAAAATGATGACACGATCGACTGTTCGTTGTCACCTTCCTACTCGAATATGTCAGTGCTCACAGGTAGCAGGTGGACGATGGGGACGTTAATCCCAACACATAATATAAAGCGGGTTCGGCATCGCAATCAGACTTCTCCGATTGCTCTGAATCGTTCGTTTATGCCATCTAGATGTGTCAGAGGTAAATCGGAATCGTTCGATAAAAACATCTGACAGATCGGATTTGTATTTATAACTATATGGATGACGATCTTTTTGCTCCACGTATTGGGACCGACGAAAGCGATTGATCTGTCAGATTTGTGTTTATGAGGTTATAATTCAACTGTTCTGTTTGTTATAATTCAACAGTTAATGACGAATTTGGTATTAAAATGAAGATTATTCACTTGCAAGACGAAGATTTGAAAAAAAACTTATTCTATCACGGTTACAGACGATCAATTCAAAGATTGTGGAAAATGGAGGTGATGAGGTTAGGTAAACAAGTCCGAATCGTTCTTGTATTCCACCTTGCTCTGTTCCGTCGGATGTCACGTGACCAAAATCTGCTCGGATCTGAGAAGACAATGCCGAACTTGCTTATAATGTTGAATGGCATACCATTCAAGCAGTGGCGCTGCTTCAGCTCAGAGCGCCCGCGTGCAACCAACCTTTTGCCGCACTCTATTTTATAATTCTAAACAATTTTTTTCAATGTAAGTAGGTGAATCATCCTTTTTAAAATGAAAGTTCCAATCAACTCATTGGAGATAATGTGTTTTGAGTATTCAAACAACGGTAATAGTAATATGAAATAATGAAAAATCACAAAATATGTGCAAGGTGTTCACGTATATTTTGGCCAATAGCAATCTCCGTAAATATTAACCCTAGAGAATGGTTCAAAAGGGCAAAGTTGAAGTTCTTTTTCTGAATTATCAGAATTTGTTATTAGAAAAATCAATTGGGCATCAGAAGTCAAAAAAAATCCAATCTTTTTTTGAATGGGACACCCTATATTATCCCTTAGTTCGATAGATTAGCATTTTTCTATACAAGGAATAATGATAATAAATTGGACAGAGGGTGTTGATTAGTAGAGACCAGCCAACTATATATTTGTGTCTCATTTAAAAAAAGATGTGGAGCCTCAATTTTTTTGACTTCTAATGCTCAATCGTTTTTCTGATAACAAATTCTAAAAATTCAGGAGAAGTACTACAACTTTGCAAATTTGAATCATTCTCTAGGGTTAATATTAACGGAGATAGCTATTGGCCAAAATATACGTACACCCTGTACATGGTGACCAATTTGTTTTCGGGTCATCCCGAAAAAAAGGTTATTACCTAATTGACCGGTTTGTCTCATTTTTGTTTTCAAATTGTAGAGCTTGACAAACTGTATCTTCTCACCAAAACTAACCTAGCTCATAAAAAATCCAGGGCCATCTTTGTCAGCTCTCAGGAGCTTCTATTATTGTGGACAAGTCGTTGAAAAATGTGATCCCAACATTGACTTTAATACAACTCAATGGATCTCAAAGCCTTCATTTATCAAACAAATCAATCTTTTCAATGTCTGACTCTTCGTGAGACATCATGTTGAATAAAAACCACAGAGATATCTATCATGTTGAAGCTTTACATGTGAATCTTTGCAGAATTTCAACAATTCTTCATCGAAGAGAATCTTCCTAAGTTGGTGAGGGAACCAAAAATATTGTCGAATGTTTGTAGTTCTTCCAACCTTCTGCGAAGAGATGATGAAGTTTAATTAAAAAATTGGTAAAAGAATTCAACCTTGAAATTAGCTCCAGAATGATGATTGCATGCCGCAATCGATTGTGGTGCTTATGCCAGAGTTATTTGTTTATAAAAAAGAAGTAAAGGGACAGAAAACAATATAATTGTTTCTGTTATTTTTGAAATAGATATTATACAATAATATTTAACCAGTAATTTGAGCGCCCCTCAGATAGGGCGCCTGCGTGCCCTGCACGGCTTGCTCGCCCGCTTGCAGTGCCCCTGCATTCAAGAAGATGTAGAAGACACTGCAGAATGGATGGAAATAAAAAGGAATGTTTTCACCTTCTCTGACCATGAATTTGTTAGACTTTCTCGTGTCAGCAAAAATATATGCGAGAAAATAGTAATTGAACCAATACGAGCGTTGTCCTTAACAATAACTACCAAGGTATAAAATTTGTTTCTTTAACTACTCGTTATATTACATAAATAAATAATATCATGAGTACAATATGTTTTTTGTCTAAAATTCCAATTGGAAATATTGGAAATCAATTATAAGTTTTAGAATAATCAATTACAAAATGGCTCATAAATATTTCAACATTTAACGGAGAGACAAAAACGTTTGAAAAGTACGTATCAATTTACCTCTCTGTATAGACGAAAAATTGTTCAGGTATATAAAAAATACGCGGCAACACTGCCTACATTCCAAAGCTATCAAGAATACCACACAGTTGTTACCGAGTAAAAGCGAACTAGCTTTCCTGGAAACATTTCCGGGAGTGCTCCCTTCACCGACATTAAGGACCAGACGGAAATTTTGATTATTTATATCCCTTGAAAGTTTCATTTCATAAGTAATTCGACTGATTTTACATTAAACCTATGCATTTCAGTTAAATGAAGAAAATTTTAGTATAAAATAATTATTTTCGATTTTCATTTTAATGGAAAAGGTAAAATAGGAGTTTGATTTTTTTTTAAGTTGATCTGATTTGCTTCAAAATCGGCATGTGGATTCTAAACAGCTTTTCTAATAAAATTGTTCGATATCTTGTTGAATTAACCCATTTTTTGACACAAAAATGAACTTTTTCAAATATTCTCGCTAAACGGAAGAACTCGTGACATATATCAAAGTCATTTTTTTCGTTATCGAGAATGCACAAACAATCTCCGAAAAAAATTCAAAAATATGAATAATAAAAAACTTTCCCATATGTATTTATGGCAGACACTGTATGTCAAAAAAACTGATTTTCATATACAGGGTCCTTCATTAGTGCGTCGGGCAATCCTAGCGTGGTTATTTACAAAAGTAGAAAAAAAAATTTTATACAAAAGTTGTAGAATGTGACTTTATGCATATTTTAAAAATATTTTCAAACATACAGGGTGCGTCACAAAAGTATGGCACGAAAAAGTATGATTTTTTTAAATGGAACCCCCTGTATATTAATTGATATTTCAATTCTTTCTTCAATTTGGAACAAAAATTGTGCTACAACTAATGTTCCTAAATTCAACCGTTATCGAGATATCGCGTTTTAAAAATGGCATTTTTGCAACTTTGGCATGCTATAAAACTCAAACTATTCAAGTTAGAGGAAAATGGTTTGCACTTTCCTATCTTAACTTTTCAAGAGCTCTTCTGTCATTTGGATAGAAGGTAACGTCAACTGTCAACTTTTTTCGGCACATTTTGACATTTTTTCACAATAATGGATTTAATCTCCTTGAATAGCTCTTGAAAAGTTAAGATAGGAATGTGCAATCCATTTTTCTCTAACTTGAATAGTTTGAGTTTTATAGCATGTCAAAGTTGCAAAAATGCCATTTTTAAAACGCGATATCTCGATAACGGTTGAATTTAGGAACATTAGTTGTAGCACAATTTTTGTTCCAAATTGAAGAAAGAATTGAAATATCAATCAATATACAGGGGGTTCCATTTAAAAAAATCATACTTTTTCGTGCCATACTTTTGTGACGCACCCTGTATGTTTGAAAATATTTTTAAAATATGCATAAAGTCACATTCTACAACTTTTGTATAAAACTTTTTTTTCTACTTTTGTAAATAACCACGCTAGGATTGCCCGACGCACTAATGAAGGACCCTGTATGAAGGGTGTTTCATTAATATTGCGAAAAAATTCAGGGTGAGTTTCCCCACTTAGAAAACTTCATATAAAGGTGTGTCCGGAAATGCTTCGTTACAGAGCTACAGGGTGTTGAAGTTTTATTTTTATTTGTGATTTTTCTAAATAATATTTGAACCAATGTCTATATTTCCATAAAAATCGGTATTTGAGGTTTTTTTTTTATGCGGAATTCGAATTTTATCTCAGTTTGGCTCTAACTTGTAGAGGGCGTCACCTACACTCATTTGTCCTGACATGTACAGCCACAACTTTTTTGGACGTGACCGTATGACATATTTGAATGAAAAAACATATTTTTCCTTTATTTTTCTGCAAAAAAGGCATACTTGTTAAAAGTCGCTACGTGCCACCATTTTCGAGATATTTAGATTTGAAATAATGAATACATATGATAATGAAATTATGGCCGAGCATTGTGTTCCATTGATAGTGCCAAAAATACAGGATACATTTCCTCACTTAAAAATAAAAAGAAAATTTTATTTAAAGATGTGTCCGGAAATGCTTTGTTACAGAGCTACAGGGTGTTAAAGTTATTATTTAATTTATTTTTTTTCAGTTTTTTTATTTGTTTTTGTTTAAATAATATTTGAATAAGCGTTGTCGATAATATTGCACAGAAATCGACTTTTATCTTTTTCACTAAAAATATGAAGCATTAATGCGTAATATGTTATAACTTCTGGCAGGCTACCTTCGCCATAATTTCAAAATCCCATGTATTAATTATTTCAAATCCAAATATCTCCAAAATGGTTCCACGCAGCGACTTCTAACAGGTATACATTTTTTGCATAAAAATGAAGGAGAAATATGTTTTTTTACTCAAATATGCCATACGGTTACGTCCAAAAAAGTTATGGCTGTACATGTCAGGACAAATGAGTGTAGGTGGCGCCCTCTACAAGTTAGAGCCAAACTGAGATAAAATTCGAATTCCGCATAAAAAAAAACCCTCAAATACCGATTTTTATGAAAATATAGACATTGGTTCAAAGATTATTTAGAAAAAACAAAAATAAAAATAAAACTTGAACACCCTGTAGCTCTGGAGCGGAGCATTTCCGGACACACCTTTATATAAAGTTTTCTTATTATTTTTGAGTGGGAAAACTCTTCCTGAATTTTTTCGCAATATTAATGAAACAACCTGTAGGTTATTCAAGTTATTCGACACGAAACATTATGGCTGAAGTATCTGATTTTGAAGTGTTTTTTTTTTCTTAAGGCTACATTTTGAAAATATTTTCCTGTTATACAGGGTGTCCCCAAAACACGGAACTTTTTTTAATTGGATTTTTTTAAATGGAATACCTTGTATATTATTTCATTTTTGGTTTGTATGATCAAAATTAAGGTAAGTTTGATCAAGGTTTAATACACCTAAACCTTATGGTTTTTGAAATATCTTCAATTTTGCGAAAATGTAGTATACATTTTAATGCTTAATTTCTCAGCTGTTGTTTTCTTTTTTTTAACCAAATTAATAATCAAGTCTACCAATTGATGAAGTTTGAAGTCACAATTATGAAACTTTTAATAACTTATACAGAGTGTCTAAAAGTTATGGTTAAATAATCAATATCTTTAAACGGTAATTGCTTGTTTAATTCAAATGGGATACCCTGTATTTTATGTCAACAACAGATGTAGAATTCAATTATCTATCAATTATTATAATACGTTCCTATAGCTAACTTTTCACGTTTTCAAGTCAAGCGAAGAAAAAGAAAAAAAAAAGGTTTCTCATTAACACCAATAGATGGAGATGCCGTCTCCAAACCCTCGTTAGGAACATTATTCCACCTATGGTATTTTGACAACTTCTATTATTATTTCCTTAAAGTTGTCAGTTATGAATTAATATTTTCAATCACTAATCGATATTTTGCGCAATTTGGTTTTGACTTATATGGGGATTTTCGATTACGGAGGTGATTGAGTATCTTTATTTCCAGTCACAGGTTTCCTTTTGATGGGTTTTTCATACTGAACACTTCCAGTTTCTCTAAATTGTGTTAACAGTCTCTCAAATACTGCCTTATTTGGATGGTTACTGTTTGGAAATCTTTCAGAGTAAACTCTTGATGAGGTAGTTTTGATGGCATTCTCCCAGTATAAATATCATGTCGATCCGTTCTTCTTTTGGATAAATTAGCATTTTTTCTGCAAAGATCACAAGCTATTGCTAGCGCTAATAGAACGATTAGTAATTGAAAATATTGATTAATAACTGACAACTTTAAGGAAATAATAATAGAAGTTGTCAAAATACCATAGGTGAAATAATGTTCCTAACGAGGGTTTGGAGACGGCATCTACATCTTTTGTTGTTAATGAGAACTATGTTTTTTCTTTTTCTTCGCTTTACTTGAAAACGTGAGAAGTTAGCTATAGGAACGTGAAATAATGATTGATAGATAATTGAATTCTTCATCTGTTGTTGACATAAAATACAGGGTATCCCATTTAAATTGAACAAGCTATTACCGTTTAAAGATATTGATTATTTAACCATAATTTTCAGACACCCTGTATAAGTTATTAAAAGTTTCATAAGTGTGACATCAAACTTGATCAATTGGTAGACTTGATTATCAATTTGGTTGGAAAAAAGAGAACAACAGCTGAGAAATTGAGCATTAAAATGAATACTACATTTTCGCAAAATTGAAGATATTTCAAAAACCATAAGGTTTAGGTTTATTAAACCTCAATCAAACTTACCTTAATTTTGATCATGCAAACCAAAAATGAAATAATATATACAAGGTATTCCATTTAAAAAAATACAACTTTGATACGTTTCGTGTTTTAGGGACACCCTGTATTACATGAAAATATTTTTGAAATGTAGCCCTAAAGGGTCCCTATCCATTCAGAAAAAAAATCTTTGAAATCAGATACTTTACTCATAATGTTTCGTGTCGAATAACGTGAATAACCCTGTATATTTATGGTGCTTTAGAGTTTACCAAAATAAATATGTCATAAAAAGGTAACACCACATTAACTCCAATCGGGGGTATTGCCGCCAAAAGATACATCAGGGAGTTTCTCATACACCGGGAAAATAACAAGTTGATATCTCAAAAACAAAGTGCCCGGTGAATATTTCAATAGGTGCTTGTAGACGCAGCAACTTTTAGAAAAAATTGAAGAACTTTTGAACGGTTGAAGCGAGTTCCAAAAACTGAAAGACTTTGAATCAACATGTTATTTGCTCTAGTTTCTCATTGTTCGATAGCTCACCAGAAGACAGTGATATCATTTTCCAAAAACCTTTAGTTTCGCTAAAGAAAACTTACACAAAATCAGTGCGTTGGTCCAATGTCCTCTCCAAACATCATTATTCTATCATACACCCGAAACTGCTTAAAGCCCATACAATTTCTAGAAAACATACTTTGCATTGTTTAGTCGTTAAGTTGCAGTTTCTCGGATAAACATAACTTAGTCATGCTATTTTCTTACCAGTTTATTGCGTTAACATCAAAAGTAAATATTAACTCGGGGTAATGGTGTCATGTTGTTGTAGTAGCTAATTATCAAGTTTGAGTATGTTTAAGAAAAATCAAGTGAGAAAATGATGTCGAAAAGGAAGATTGCAGGTCGCAAAAAAAAACAATAATTGAAGTTTATTACGTGCGTCATGTTGATTCGATCTCGCTTTATACCTTTATAAAGCGTGCTTCGGTCTAATGAAGATAACGATAATACTTGTTATTTTGAATATATGTAGAAGAGAAGCATGCTTACATTAAATAGATATATTATTATGCAAGCATACACCCGCTTCTTATCCATACAAAATAGAAATATATTTAGCAAAAAAATGTCAGTTTGCATAGGCTCGACTTGAGATGTACAGGGTGTTCACAGATAAATGGACCACCCCATTAACTTTTCAATTTGATATTGGGAAAAAATGTTTCAAATGAAAGGTAAATGGTTCAAAATGAGTTTTGTAAAAACAAGGTTTTCCCATACACAAGGTGTTTCAGAACTTTTGGGCGTGGTCCACTCTCTTATTTCAAATTAGAACCCTATTTTTTTGTTAGATTTTTGCATTCTCCAATAAATTCGAAACATTTTTCATAAAGCATACGCTTTACCCAAATTCAACCAATAAGAAGATATAAACGTCAGAAATTTGCTATTTTTACGAGCATGTTTTGAATTTAATGGTATTATTTGGAAACCTTGGAAACGAGGTATTTGTCATTGGATGTCAACTTCTCAAAAAAAAATTGAACAACGTACAGGGTGACCCAATTTTTCCGACAATATTTAAAATTTAGATTCTACTAATTAAAATGAACAATCTTTATTCTATGGTTCTATAGATATTTATTCTGAAAAACGACGAAATAGCCTCTCGAAGCATGACAAAATCCAGTCAAACAATAGGAGTTATATTCATTTTTGAAAAAGCTTCTTAAAAGAAACTGAATATTTTAAAGGTTTTCATAGAATAAAAATTGTTCATTTCATTTACTTGGTAGAATCCGAGGTGGAATCTTAATTTGAAATATTGTAGGATAAAACTGTATCACCCTGTATGTATAAAGATAATATTTAAACTTTTTCCTCTTCGCAATATAACATGTTCAAATCTTTTTTGACAAGTTGACATCTATTAACAACCACTTCGTTTCCAAGGTTTCGAAATAATACCATAGATTTTGAAACATGCTCGAAAAAATAGCAAACTTCTGACGTTAATATCTTCTTATTGGTTGAATTTCGGTAAAGGGTATGCTGTATGAAAAATGTTTAGAATTTTCCGGAAAATGCAAAAATCAAACAAAAAAATAGGGTTGTAATTTGAAATAAGAAAGTTGGACCACGCCCAGAAGTTCTGAAACACCCTGTATATGTGAAAACCTTGTTTTCACAAAATTCATTTTGAACCATTCAACTTTCATCCGAAACATTTTTTTCCCAAATATCAAATTAAAAAGTTAATGGGGGGGTCCATTTATCTGTGAACACCCTGTACATTACAACAGGTTTGCTAACGGAAACTGAAGCTTTGCTCCACCTATCCGTTGGCAAACCTTTTGTTATGTTCAGGGGCTTCCTCCCGTACTTGGTTGAATGAGCACCCTCGTGGAATTGTTTTACGTGATTTTATTTATACAAATTACAGACGAGATGCAATTTGAAATGTTTTTGAAGGATGATTTTCTGACTCATGCCATCTTACCTCCAGACTTCGTTCAAACATTATTACCTGTTATCTCAAGCTCCACTAACATCTAAATCCGAACCTGTGCAAACGAGCATAATTGTTAAGGTGGGTATATTATCTAAAATACCTAGAATCGAGCAAAACCGAACCAATCGACATGGGTTTCTAAGCCAAAATAAATGGTTCCGGGCAGAAGCGAATAAATCCAATTTAGTTAGTGGATATGTCGGTAAAAACAAATTTGTTTTAAATGAGGTGTTTTGGTGGTTGTAAAAAAAAGTATTGTGTAATTCTTTTCACTGATCTATGATTTTTTGTTGAGAAATATAATTTTTCAAAACTAATCTCGCAGGTGATCGTTAAATGGCCTTATGGCTTCCATCAAAGAAACAAAGCAAAACACAAATACATTTTCCACTATAGAAGAATCGTGTTCTCCCAAACATCACGTACTGTAGGTAAAATGGATTGCCTCAAAGCGCCTCAATTATTCTGATTGGTACTCTTACAAAGTTGGCTTAACAAAACCATTGTGGATTCATAATAATAATAATAATAATATATTTTATTGAGCATATGAAGCTACATACAAAAAACTAAATTAACAATGTTGAATCCATGATATAATAAGTCATCAAATAAAAATTTTGATTTGAAATTGGTTCAAAAATAATCTCTCAATAAATATCTGGACATATGAGAAGAAAAAATCATTTATATACAATGAGACTTATTTGACACCAGA
The DNA here is from genome assembly GCA_958502075.1 of Orchestes rusci. NCBI lineage: Eukaryota > Metazoa > Arthropoda > Insecta > Coleoptera > Curculionidae > Orchestes > Orchestes rusci. The sequence continues at coordinate 40,190,716 of OY293304.1, forward strand.
CATTTTAATAATGGATCGATTTTGACGTTTTTTTTTTAAGTGGGGGGGAAAGGTTTATTTAAGGGCATCCAGTGTTTTTGAAAACCAAGGCCTACTATACCATATTCAGATGCTGTTTTTTCTTTTCGTTCTATCGTGCAGTTCTTTTTTTCACTAGATCTTTTTTCTGATTGATCCCACCAGAAAAGAAAACCTAGGGGAGCTAAGTCTTGGATTCTGAGAGGAAACTCCATCTACTATGTCGCCCTATCCACCGATATAGAGACCTTAAAGATTCATCTATCTACATTCCCACGCATTAAGTTGAAAAATCCTGAACTTAAAGTTGATTCATGTGTTAATTTGATTTTATTTGGTTCTAAATTTTATATTTATTTTTTGATTAATTTCACTGCTTGTTCCAATGCATTTTTATTTTTAAATACTCAAGGATGTTTTTGAAGTTGCTATTTGATAAATCTGATGTGACTGATTTGTTATCGCAAGAGTTACGAGATAATAAGCTTCCAAATGCATATCTACCAAGTTGACAGAAATAGCCGTAGAATAATCGATAATGATGAATATTTTTTTGATGAAATTTGGTTCAGATCCATATCAGAGGATGACGAATCCAGTGGCTTGGGTAGATTTTTTAAAAAGGAATCGTTATTATGTATTCTGGATTTTTCTGCTCCTAAATGTCATCTAGTAGGCCTTGGTTTGCAAGAAAACTGGACGCCGCCTGGCCTTGGAATACAATTTTTCTCCGTCTACAATTCAATCAACAAATTACGTCGAAATCACTCCTATAATAAAAATGTTATGGAGGTGGCTCGCTTTCAAATGGGTCTCTCCCTCCTAGAAGGAAAGTATGTTATATGAAAATACTTTTCCAGAAATACCAATTTTCCCTGACTCTTCGAATTTTGTAGATTACGAAAGATTTCCGTCGTGTAGAGATTGCCTGAAAGCATTTGAGCTCAACGTACATTCTATTGGCACCTGCACAGTTAAACACGGCTCTCATTGGTCAGTGCTGAATTGCCGAACAACAGTACGAATTGCTCAAACGTTGAAAACACCCGTACTTTTGAATCTCGAAGCAATTTGCCCGTATTTGACAAATAAGACTCCCAAAACATGTCAGCCTTTCGGAAATGCCCGTTTTAGTTTTGTTTAAGCTTGTTTTATTCCAGTTCATGTTACTTTACGGTAGTTATGGAGTGTTAACACCTCAATGGACAATTCGCACATTTTTGAGAAATATGAAAACATAAAGATTAGTAAGTACTGATCATGGTACTGATACCAGTAATTTTTAAAGAATCAACCTACGACCTCTTAGCGTTAGCGACATCCTTCGTTTCATCCAGTCTCGATTGATGAACCTCTACCCATTTGCAATGTACCATATTTCTCATATACCTAGTTCTTTTATCAACCAAATAAAATATCATATTTGAATAAACCAAAGTATTCACTTTTTCAAGTTTTGTCTATGGATAACTTATTACGGAAAAGTTTTGAGAGAGTGACAAAAGGTTTCAGATAAAGGGCAGCAGTTCGGGATTCCTGGTGTAATTAATAAAAAAAATGGTCTTAATGTTGTCGGAGTGCCAGCTTCAGTCGAAGAGTGGGTGGGTCAAATCACTCTCAAAAATGGTTTACTATTATCAGCGCCACCCGCTTTAACAACCCTTAAAGCGGGAAATTAAAATAACCCAAGGAACCAGTACGTGCCAAATTCCACAATTAATTCCCTGAATGCACCTGTCGGCTATAAGTTTTGCTCGAGGTTTAGTCGATGTGTTGACATTGATGTTTTGTATAAGATAAGCAATAAATTGAGGTTTAGTTCACAACAATGTGTTGCATTTTTATTGTCGACAAAGAAATAATCAATATGAACGTTATTATAAATTTTATAAGTTACTACAAATGCCTAGTTCAGGCTAAATTCACGCGACGTAATTATTCGTTATACCGGGTATGTACATACGGGGTTTACATGAACGAAAGTACGCCGAAAGTGTTGCTATTTTGCAATATAAATATTGAGGGTTGGTGCGTGAGTTTATCGAAATAATATTATATCAAGTAAGTAATAGTAAGTAGGTGATAACACAGTAGTTAAATATGTTGATTTAAATAAGGTTTGGCTCGATACAGACTCACCAGTCTCAGGGGTCTGTAATGGGGTCGTTGCACGTACTTTTTTTATTGCATATTCTGAAAATCTAATCAAAAATATTAGACCCGTATTTTTTTTTTTTTTTTATCGATTTTCAAGGGCATAAACTAGCGTCGAAGTTTGTCAACAGTCCTTTTAAGCCTTTTAAATGATGACGCGTGTACGACAAAATATGGCGTCGCTTCTTGGATCCGGCGCAGCTCTTCCCGTGGGTCGATAACTGTAGAGAACGCAACGTTGCCGAGATGCTTTTTGCTTGGGGTCGAGTGTAAAGCGTGTTTTATTCTAGGAATTTCTCAATTTCGAATTCACGTTCGTGGTTTGGATCAACTTTGCTCATATACGATTCAATATCGTCAAAAAAGAATGGGCCAATAAATAATATTGCCTACCAGCTTTAATTTGCAGGTACCAATATTTGCAGTTTTTGTTTAGTATGCAACGCTCCTGGTAGTTATTTATCAGACGTAGGGATAAATTCAAAGAATTGTGTCTTTGAGTTTATCCCTACGTCTGATAAATAACTATTCTATGCGTCTGCATTAATTTGGGTCTGAGAAAAATAAATATCTTGAGGGTTTTATGATACGGTCAAAGGTATCATAAAAACCCAGTCTGGGTGGTGTCGTATAATTTCCTGGTTAATTTTTGTATTGAATCACATTATTTACCATCCATTTTAAAGTTAACCTAAATGTATCGATTATCTTTCGTTCATCATATTGAGCTAGTAATTCTTGTTAAAATACCATCAATAGTACATCTCGCAACGCCGCATTTGTATCAAGCAGCGCGCGTGCATTTCAGTGTCAAGCGGATAAAGGATATTGATCTGTGACGTCAATGCGACGATGGGCCCAGGTTGATGGACTTATTTATTTCAAAGAGGCCTAGTTTAAATGTTGTGCATTATTTTGGCCAATTCATGTAACCCATTTTATTAAGAAACCCACAGTTATATATTCTACACAAAATCAGCTTTGATTTTGATATAGTGCAACGACCCCATTGGTTGGGTCAGTGATGTTGGCAGTGTCTTGGTACTCGATGCCTGGGTGTTTTGTGGGCCTTCAAGAATTCAGGGGCTGGTTTAGACTAGGGTTGATTCAAACCATCCTCAAATAACCACCACAGCCATACAGCCTGTGGCGCCAGGTTGGATACCGGTACCGATTAAAAAGTATTCTGATCTTGTCTATTTTCTTCAGGAAAAAGGGGTAGTTTGGTGTCTTAAGATTGATCTTAAGAAGATCTCCAGAGAAAAGAGATGATGAGATGATGATGAGGATGTGGATGATGAGGCCTAGAGCAAAATACAGGGTTCGGTTAGCATGAAGCCTACGGGGTGAAATACAATAGTAAGACTCACCAGGGATGGAGGATGGCCTCTAAGTTTAGCAGCTATCCGCGTGCTAGTGTCACGATTTCTCCAAAATGCACAATTTCCAAAATGAATCGGCAAATCGCCTATGGTGAATATAACTCCAATTTCACCAGGGATGGAAAATGTACGGGAGATAATGATTTAATCAGCAAAACGTGCTTGAATCTGGGTAGGTACCACTCGGTTAGACCATAACCCAAAAGTGTCTCGTAACAATGTGGTTTTTAGACCACATAAAAAAATGACTAACCCAAAACTGGTACCAATTGCTTTCTAGGGATCATCGACCGACAATTTGGCAACAATGACCTGAGGCAGGAACTAGATTGCCGCCAACTTCACGATTGTTTAGATTTTAAACCAACCTAACCCAATTAAATAAATGAACCAAGACAATTAAAACCAATGCCAACATTGAATAATCTATTTACAAAATAATCCTCTAAATTAAGGGTAAGTATGTATAATTTATTTAGATAAATCCATACACATTCTGAACGTAACAAACTGAAACCCAAACCAATTTGAATATTCATATTGTCGAAGAGCAAAGAGTACGCGTGTTCACGTCCTTCTCGGCAATCCGTACTGTAGTTCGGCACTGACCAACGAGAGCTTCTTTTTATTATGTAGGTGCCAGTAGTACCAAGACATACAGCAAATGCCAAACAACCTTCGATTCACGTCATAATTACCACCAAGCGAGTTAATATGTGATTTGCTGGTGACCAAATTTGGCCACCAGCAAACTTCATAACAACCTGCTTGGTGGCAATTATGACGTAGATCGAAAGTTGTTTGGCATTTGCTATAGGTACTTTTGGAATGGGTCCAAATATTTTCAAATAATAAAGAATTGGTTTTCTAGGAGGCTTTCACATGAAAGTAGAATTCGACATGATACCTGCTCCCTAGAAGTAGGCAGGATGCTACTTATTTTGAAAATAATATAAATACAGGGTGTCTCTGAAACGACTGTAGTTCCCTAACCAAAAATAAGGCGATCTAGGCTAACTCACCTATATCCAAAATTGCTTCGTCAAGTCTACAGAGGGCATCAAAAATTCAAAAAAAAAATGTTTTTTTTCTACATTTTTCGATAACCTACAAATCGTTTTTGATAATTTTTGGTACTAGTCTTGTACCCTGAAAACACGTTTGTTGCTTTTATAGCGATCGGTTGTGATTTACCGGAAGTGTTATAAATAAATTGTGACGTCATAATATGTACTTATTTCTTTTGTTTTTTTTTGTCATTGCCCTTTTGATAATTCAGATGTTTTTATCTAAAAGTTTAATGTATGGGGGAGTCCTTCGCCCTCATTTTTTTTTGCTGAGATAGGTGGTTGTGCCAGAAACAAATTCTTTTCAATTGGCTATACAGATATTTCAAAATTGATATATTTTTTTTCTAGCATAATCACTTATCCCAGCAAATTTTTTCAAGAGAGGAAAAAACTGACCTATACACTGCGTTTTTAGATAAAAACTGAATAATCAGAAAGTTATAAATCCACAAAAAAATCCATGACGTCATACTTTGCAGTTATATCTTTTGATTCTTTATGGAATTGAATAGAAAACATTAATTCAATAATAGAAATATCTGTGTACCCAATTGAAAACATTTTCAAGTTTATTACAACCGGTTGCTGTAGGAAAAAAAAACGGTCCAAGACTAGATATCAAAAATTATCAAAAATTTGCAAGTTTTTGAAAAGTGTAGAAAAAACCATTTTTTTTTTAATCTTTGCATGACGTCCGCTGTTGACTTGACAAAGCAATTTTGGATATACAGGGTGTCCGGGAAAATGTGGGAGATCTCTCGGATTCAGATAGAACATTAAAAAATAAGATGACAAGTTCCCATACATTTTTTTCCTAGCGGCCCTCCCTACGGAGATACGGCCCCCTAAAGAACCCCACTGGAAATCGGTTTTTCTTGAATAACTTTTAAACGACTCGATATAATTCAATGAAAATTTAATATGATAAACAGTAGTAAGGACCTCTCAAAATACTTCCCTTAAAACATAATTAGCTTGTTTAGTTTACCAGGGACGGACTATATTGTACATTTTAACGCTCAAATTTTCAACACCCTGTATGATAAGGAGTTAAAAAAAATAAATTTGGATACCTTGAACATTAGGCTAAAGAAAAGGTACTTTTGTTCATTGTCGAGAAAATGAACCATTTTCGAGAAAAAACAATTTTTATTAAACAAAACCTCGAAAAAAGCCATGACGAAGTGGTGCTCTATCTGAATCCGAGAGATCTCCCACATTTTCGCGGACACCCTGTAGGTAAGGTAATTTTGCCTAGATCACCTTATTTTTGGTTAAGGAATTAGTGGTTGGGCGTTGGACAGTCATTTCAGGGACACCCTGTATAATATGAATTTCATCGTGAAAATACGACTTGATTCTAAAGCACAACTCGCTTGTTGCATGCTATTTTGGTATGAAAGAACTTGGTCATATTCACTCTACTCTTAAAATTTAAAATGAAACATTTATAACGTCTTGAAAACATTTAAGCCAAACTCGAAGAATGGGAAATCAACTGAATTTTTATAAAGAAGTTAGGCTCTTTATGAAAATTCTCATGTAGGTATCAATAAAAAAACCATATTATATCAAGGCCGAGTTTAGAATATTCACAAATACGTTATGTTTATACAGAATAGTATTATTAGTAGGTATTGCAATATTTCTCAAGTGTTTTGGGAAGCTTTTGTTCAAACATCTTTCACAGCTCATACACAACCACCTTTTGTTACATCCATCGTGAATAGACAATAATATACTACAATTATAGAATTGTTCAAACTATAAGTGAAAAAACACCTTCAAATTCATCTTTTCTCAGAACAAAATTGTAGGTTAATAATATCTTGAGTGAAGCCGCCACTGACGGACGACCTTTGATGCATGACTCAAATGGCCCAAATCAATTCTCCAGAACTATTTATTTTCGAGACACAGTTTGGAGCTGAAGGTTTTTCAACATCTTCTATTATATTATGATGTCCTCAATCTGTGTATACGACGTTTCGTATTCTAGTAACCATCATCAACTTCATATTTTTAAATAGGAACGGACCTGCATTTTTTATCATCATTTTTAAAACCTTTCAGCATACCCTTGTGCAAGTATCCGTTGAACCAGATTTGTATCATGTAAACCTGCCCGTCAAAAGTGCAAAAATATGCGATACAGAGTAGTTATTGAGATATGATTCATTTTATTAGCTTTTTTCTTTTTTGCAAATAATTTATCATCAAACGACATTATCCGATAATAATTAATAGTAGTAAGAGTACCTACTATAAAAGTTCACCTGTTTAATAAATAAATCATTCACATATTTGATATTTTGTAACACCGATGTTCATTAAACTCATAACAAAATATAAATGATGAGGAAGGGAATACTACAAAATTGTAATATCTAATACAAGGACCATTTCTGTCTAAAATTTCATGCATTTTTTAAAATATCGATAAATACAAAATTTCTACAGGTTCACATCTTTGCTCAATTTATCCCATAATTCTTGCACAGACAGCATTTATTGATGAGCTAAATATCACATTTTGTTTATTGGGGGAGTTTTTTGGTCTTGTGGTTTGATTTTTTGCTACTGTTCATAATATAGGCCACTTGTTTTACTGGAAACCCAACTTCATCATATTTCACAATTTTTGCTCTTTCAAGTTCAATTTATATTGAGCTGTCCCCGTATGGCCTGACTTTGGATGTTTTCGACTTTGTTTGATAACTTGTCAGATAAACAATGGCATGATAGGTTATATTTACAACTTAAACATGGAATTTTTTTTGTCCAATGGAATAATTCACAGTAGTGTACTTCACAGACACCATTGTCGACGTTTCGAACCTATAAAATGACATCATCAGGAATAATCACCACTACGACTCTTATTTTATTTTATTTTATTTCAAAAGTCTTGAAAACATTCTATTCCATTCTATTTTATGTTTTACCAGTATAGTTTCCCGCGTTTCTATTGGAAAAATCCATCATCAACAAATTTAAGGAAAATTTCTTAATTTTTGCGAATTTACCTCGGCATTCAATAATTGTAAACATAAATGTGAATACAGGGTGCCACAGATTCGAGTGCATGCATGGGGATCTCAGTTATCATAAGAGATAGAGGGTCGGTTAAATGGTTGCAAAGTTGCGCATTTTTATGCTCAAGAAAATGCCATTTTGAAATTTGAAAAATTCCGACTACTTCCGAAGATATTCGAAAAACACCGAAAATTCGCAAAAACGTGTTCATCATCTTCTGCGTTTCATTGAAAAGATATTTTAAAATAAATTACACTTTGTCATTGCCATTTTTTCTCCTCTACAGGTGGTATCAAATTGAAAATCGGACATTTCGTATTCGAGCTGCCATCATCAACTTTGTTTTTTAAAATAGGGACCTGGATTTTTTATTTTATTTTTGGTTATCTTTTCACGTCCTTAATGCATTGAGGTATCGCAACCATCGAAAAAAATACTCATCTAAAAAATGATACCAGAGAAAATTAGTTAGGCCACCCTTCTTGTCTCCCTAACACTTAGTTTGGTTCATAAATCCTTCTTTATTGGACACGTTATTCACAACTAAACAAAACTTATTGACTGAACCAAAATCGAAATAACATCCAATAACGATACATTTAATGAAATTAAATTAAATCCACGAATGACATGGAAAATAAAAAAACATTACATATAAAAACTGAATCGATTTCTGCAAAAGTGTTCAAAAATATTGCCATTTTAACAAAATATTGAGAATAAGAATGATCTTGTATATAAATGTGAAAGTCTGTATGTTTCTATCCCTAAGGCTTTTGAACGGTAGCACAGAATTATCTGAAAAATTGCAGTTATTAGCCTCTACCCAAAGATGGAAAAAAATAAATAAAAAAGTCTGTGTTGTTGATATGTAGGTTCTATGGAGTATACGACCAGCGGGAGAAGAAAAACTGAAGAAAAAATAAAAAAAACATAAATTGAACAAAATAAAAAGAACTCTGTGCTATTATGTAGGTTCTATGGGGTATACGCTGAAACGCGGGCGACGCCGCGAGTTTATGCTAGTAGGTAAGTAATTGGATAACTGAAAATATTAAGGTTGCTAAGGCTAACCATCACTCTGCGCCCTCATCTGATCACCTCAATGCCTCAAGGACGAAAAAATGTAACTTAAAATAAAATAAAAAGTCCAGGTCCGTATTTAAAAAAATAAAGTTGATGATGGCAGCTCGAAGACGATACGTCAGATATTCAATTTCATACCACCATCTTGAAAAGGATAAAAAGTGGTAATGACAAAGTATTATTTATTTTAAAATGTCTTTCCAAACAAACGCAGGAAATGATAAAAACGTTTTTGCGAAATTTCGTTTTTTTTTCGAATATCTTCGGAAGTAGTCGGAATTTTTCAAATTTCAAAATGGCATTTTCTTGAGCATATAAATGCGCAACTTTGCGATCATTTAACCGACCTTGTATCTCTTATAATAACTGAGATCCCCATGCATGCACTCGAATCTGTGGCACCCTGTATATGATGAATAAAAAATTTTTCCAAAAAAAGAAAAATCTCTTTATGCATTTTCTCTCACATTCCAGATACTCGTCGGAGTCTTCTGATTAATCATCTAGATTCTGCGGTGTACCAACCCTATCTTTAATAAAAAACCCCAAATGGAAAACTCCATTGGTGTAATATCAGGTGATTCTGGTGTCCAGTCCATTTTTACCAATCCATGTTTTCTGATGAAAAATTGTTCAAAAAGATCACACATGAGGACAAAAAACCAGGTCCATATTAAAAGGATTCAAGTTGATGTTGTTTGCTCGAATACGAGGCGAAGCATAGCTTTGGTCCTTCTATTTATTTTTGTTCACGGTTTGAACATGAATTTTATTTCAATAGAGTATTTTTAGGCCCTTTAAATTTTGAAAAATGATGAACTCTGAGCCGTACTTGTAATAATTCCTGATGATGTAATGTCACCGGGTCGAGCCGTCCTTCGTTGGAAAAAATATGAAGAAAGGTTTTGAAAATTATCATAAAAAAATCCAGATCCGTATTTGAAAAAATAAAGTTGAGTTGAATACAAAACGTCGTTTGCCTACACAATTTGAAGTCATCATATTCTAGAATGAAAAAAAATATATAACTCACAAATTATATGTCTCAAAAATTATTAGTCTCTGGATTATGTAACAAAATCAATTAAGGGCATTTCAACAATTTACCCAGTATCTCGCAAACTGAATAAAATTTCGCTCTGTAAATGAATCTTTGATGCGCATTAAAAACGGCAACTCTTTTCCTATTTAACCGATCTCGTAGCACTTACCGCTTCGAAGATAATTAGTGGTACATGCTATTTAGGACAGCCTGTATTTCACTTCTTTTCGAGCAATAGTTCTGAAAATATCTTTCTCTAATAAAACTTTCAAAATCATCGATTCTTGATATCTTTCAATGGAACAAGATCTGCAAAAAACTGTTTGTTCATTGGTTATTATATATATATTATTATTATGTTATATTATCGAGTAACTTATTAGTGTAGCATAAAACTCATTTTCCAAAATTTGAATATCAGCATTCTGTCCCAGTGTACATGGATTTTTTGTTTTATCGTGATACTGTTTTTTTCAAAATGAATCTCCAAACGGAGCCTCCAGACTTTTTTCAAATCCAAAAATCAAAAACTTTGAACTTTTACTGCATGATCCTTCCGCATATTATCTTCACCATATCGATCAAAGACCAAGTTCAAACAGGTATGGTATACCAGGAGTAATCACCAACCCCATCAAGCATAGCAAGGCAGGTGATCCTGTATTTTACACATTTCAAAATTACTATGGAGTGTGAATAGTCTTCTGGAAAGCCAATAAACAATATTATTCATCTACACAAGACTTTGGTAAAATATTATTGATAGTCACTTCTTAAGATGGATCTCGCTATTTAAGAGTCGTATAAGTTCTTGTGTACATTCATTATAAATGAACCTCGTGGCCAATGTGACTGCAATGACCTATAATATCCATTTGCAATAACAATTAACATACTATGATCAATAAAGGTGATACCCGTGATTATCATTAGCAAATAGGTTATTGCCTATTTGAATAATTTCCAATGATAATTTCACCAATATTATTCTCTTGTGAGATTGATTATAATATGTATTATGATCCTATAAATTTGCAAAACTCGTTGATGGATATTGATGCCAAAATTTGTTCATTATATCAGATATTATTTTTGATAGGGCTAATCGTTCGGAAAAGCTTAGTTCCAGTACTAAAAAACGATTGGTTTTTATAGACAAGCTAGTACGAAATACTGAGATGAATAATAATAAATAATTGGTCGTCTTGTGACCAAATTTTCCGTTGATGAAAAAACGTATTTCAAAACTACAGCCAAACGTAAGAATGATCATAATATGAAACTTACAAATCAAAAAAGCCAGCTTCTTTTGGATCGAAAATGCCCGTGAGGAATTAATGGCAAGCTTTTCACTGAAAATTTTCGTTCTCCTGCAAGAGATAAGACTGAATACCTCTTGACTTTTCCTTTGAGCATAATGTGTGCGATACATAACACCACAGCAAAAAGAAACAGTCATCAAGTATAATTTTTCTTAAGGAAAGTTGAGTTGGATTTGAAAAAACATTGCTAATATTCAAATTCGATTCGTCATTTATAAAATTACTGGTTGACCCGGCTAATTTCATTCCACCTGGTAATATATGAATAAATAATGTGTTTAATGATTTTTCCCATGATTTTTTATTTTCGTAAGTATTTTCGATGATTCGTATTATTCTGGGCGGAGGCAAATCCATCAAATCAAAAATCATATAGAAATCGGTCAAGCGGTTCTTGAGTTATAAATGGTAGAACCAAGCCAACTTTGTTTCATACAGGTTATCAAGTGTCACAAAATGCCAAATACTTATTTTGGACATGAATATCGGATAAGAACATAATATGGGTTTTTTGCATTGTTTTCGCTTCTTTGATACATTTCTGAAATTTGGTTCGTTTCTCCCGACTCACACTGTATATCAGAGCAATCGCGTCTAAAATGTAACGCCGAGAAAGTGACCTTTTTTGACAAAATCTAAGATGAGAATAGTCTTTGTTAGTGATCAGGTAATTGTTCATACCCAAATATGATAAAATGGAAAATAAGACGATAGTCCTTTTTTGTTCTTATTTCTGACTTTTAACCAAAAAAAGTACTCAAGTTGACGAGGCAAGATGGCGATTCCTAATAAAGAAGAGATTAAGAAAAAAGCTCCAAAAAGATTGATCAAGAAGATAAAAGAAAACGATCAATTATTAGAAGGGAAGGAGAAAGTCTTAAATGATTCGAGTCAAACCCTACCAACACAATACAGAAAGTGTTAGGTTGTATTTCATATTTTTAAACCAATCCTAATGTGAAAAGACTTTCCGAGCGTTGTATAAAACTAAGGAACAGTTACACATGACGACGACGCCGACAACAATCAAGAAAAGGAGCGAAGAACCAAGAACCAATTCTCCTTATAAGCAGTGATCCCTGCAATATTTTTCTCAACCTCGATAAATTCATTTTCTTCAAAATCGCGGTATCATTCATCAAGAGAAAACACAGTCTACTCCAGGATTTCAAACGCAACGAGGCAAGGTCTGAAAGAGTGTCAAGGGCTGAACCACAGGCAAGCCGTGTATGTAGGGCAGTTTACCCTTAAATCACATACAGAAAAAAAGAAGATATTTTGTGTCGAGGTTGCCAGGATCCCTACACTGCCCCTCCAATTGATACAATCCGTATCCAATGGAGGTTGAGACGTGCACTTCGTACGAGAAGAGGACTTTCATCTATGATCTCGGCACATAATCGTCATCTTGCCCCCTAAGGGCTCGACAACTTACCCCACTAGGGAGGCAAGATGATGGAGATGTATTATGTTTTTTTTCTTGTATGTTTTTGAGGATTGAAGTTTCGTTTGGTTTCCTATATTTATTTGTTAGCCAAAATGTTGCTACATTGAGTAATGGTATTTTTCTAGTTAGAATTACGTATCTGTATTTTCTATGAAGTTTTTTCCCTTACCTGTGGAGGACTGTAACTAGGAGACGAATCAACATACGAAAATCCTTGAAATAACGTTCATCTTATTAATTAGTTCATTTGAGGGCGCCCCTTCAGTTCATTGTTGTTGTCAACGGCGACCTATTTGTCAGTATAATTTTGTCGTGTGATCATAAATTTGATAAATTTACGAAGATTTGAGCAGAGAATTGTTTGAAAATTGAATGTTTGATTCCCTTTAAGTACCCCTCCCCTTAACTCCGTATCATACTCAATCTCAACTTTGACATACAGTTTATTTTGGCTGGAAAATGACAGAAAGAATATATATTTTTTGTAACGGAATGGTAAAAACTTGAAACTGTAAGTTAGATTTATATAAATCAATATTCGCCCCGCATATTAAACAATATTGAATCTGTTGCTCTACAAAATTTCACAAATAGTTCAAATCAAGAAGACTTCTTACAGACATGTCGTTCCATCAAGACAAAATACAGTCTAATCTTTAAATGTTTCGCTGAATTTAATAAACTCCCAAATGAAGTAGAAAACTATGATACTTGATTTAAGCAACATGTGTAATAATAATAATAATTATCTTTTACACGCTCATTCTCACCTTGCTACTTGTAAACTGATTTTGTCTTTTGTTAACACAAGGTATTTAAATTACATAGAGACTACACCATAATGATATCCATAAGCTTTTTAATAATTTTTACGTTTCCGTGTTTGGACTCAACACCTTCATTCATCAGTCACTTTTATCATTACCTACTATTAGCCCAGTAAAGTTGTCGTCGGCTTATATGTAGAGGTCGGCAAAACAACATTCCAAACAGAATGATATTTTCAGGAATCTTCCTCCTGAGCATCCAACCAAAAAATCTGACCTGAAGTCCTGGTACGTTTTGCGCTGAAAAGGTGGTTTCCTAAACATTTCTATACAGCAAAATGACCTGGATAAAAGTTATAGAGGATCAAAAACTGAACAACTTAACCCTATAAAATTTTTTGACAACTGTAACCCTCATTGAGTTACAGCGCATCAAACATAGAAAAGTGAATATAATATATATTTTAATCACTTTTCTATGGCATCAAATGACAAAATCCTGTTGGCAACAGGGGTGGGGTTTCAAAACATTTTTTAGGGATCATGAAAAAAAGTTATGAAGAAAAAATGTTCAGCCTTAGATTCTATAAAACTTTCATCCAAGTATTTTTTTTGCAAAAAAACTGTTTTTAGAACCACTCCTTGACAGCTCATTTTTGTCATTTGATGCGCTGTAGCTCGTTTGGTATCAGAGCTATCATAAAATGTCATGAGGCAGAGTTGTTCAATTCTTAGTCCTCTATAGCTTTTAACCGAGTCATTTTGAGCTAAAAAAATGTTCAGGAAACCACCTCTTCAGCAGCAAACGTACCAGGACTTCGAGTCTGATTTGGTTGGATGCTCAGGGGAAGTCGACAAGCACTCTTGAGAATATCATTCTGTTTGGTATCACTTTTTTAAAAAACCGACTTCTTTACAGGGCTATACAGGGTGTCCCGAAATTGGACGTCAATATTTTAACCACGTATTCTACTCCACAAAACAGAAATAAAGCTTCATATAAACGAGTATCCACAAACTTTTCGTTTTCAAGATACAGGGTGTTGAAGGTGAAGACCTGATGACGGTTTTTTGTTGATATTTTCGAAACCTGATAAGATAATTGAATAAAATTTGGAACTGCTACTAGACTTTACAAACTCCAAAATTCACCATTGTATAACCTTTATGAGTGGGATAAACAAGGACGGGATTGAGAAAAATAGACCCTAAAATTTTTGGTTGTTGATGTTTAGTGGTTTTGTCTACAGATTTTGGAAAATTTCGAGTTTTCTACATAAATGAGGTACACTTGTTGTAACTCGCTGAGACGCACCTGTAATTATTACGTTATATCTAACCGATAATACAGTAATATCAAATCAGACAATTGAGGAGTGGCTGGAAAATGGAGAAAAACTTTTATCTCTTCTCAAAAAGAGGTTTTTTCGTTTTGACAAATTTTTAATGACAACTTCAAAATACAAAAGGTAAAAAATTAAAATATTGGAAACTGTTCAAAATTCTCGTTTCTAACATTCTCCCATCAACTAAAAGAAATTCTCTGGTAGAGATTTTCATAAATTCAATCTATTGGGAGGATTAATTCTTCTTCCAGATCTCGTTTTTCTCTCACTAAGATCGCCTTCGGGAAATTGATGATTTTTCTTACTCTCAATTATTGAATACTCGTCTCCATCTTCCAATTCTGATGGAAAAATATGTTGAATAGGACGGACCAAATAACCATAGGATGTTTTCAACTTCACAACTCGGATATGTCCATCTTTTCCATATATCACCTCCTCTACTCTTGCTAATGGCCAATCCAATCTTTTTTCATTTTCGTTTTCAATGAGAACAAGCTCTCCAACTTTGATTAGTCTTGTTTTTCTGTTGTTGTTTCTCAAAATCAACTGTCCCATATATTCTTTTCGAAAACGTTTTAATAAATCTGATTTAAGCTTGTTTCTATATTGATTTCTTCTTCTCAAATATGTGGCTTCGATGGAATCCAAATCTATGATACCAGTTTGTTGAATATCTTGCAAAAATATTTTGGGTGTTGAAGGCACTAGATCTGAAGTATCTTCAGATATATAAGTGAGTGGTCTGGAATTCATCATTGCTTCACAGTCACATAAAACCGTCTCCAACTCTTCGTAGCCCAAACATGCCCGTCCTAATACTTTGAATAGAGTTTGTTTGATTATACGAATCAATCTCTCCCACCATCCTCCCCACCATGCAGCAGCTGGAGGATTGAACTTCCAATCTATTCTCTCAATCTCATAAAAATTTCTTAGCTCGATCCAATCCAATGAGTTTAACAAATTCTGACATCCAGTGAAGTTGGTTTGATTGTCGCTATAAATTGTTTTAGGTCTTCCACGTCTTGCAATGAATCTTCTGAATGATCTTACCAAACTGTCTGTCCTGAAAGAGGATACAATCTCCAAATGTACCGCACGATAAATGGCACAAGTGAAAATGGCAACCCATACTTTGACTTTCTGTTTCAAAAATAGAGGTCCAAAAAGGTCGATGCCAGTCACTTCGAAAACTGCAGCATCCTTAACTCGATTCATGGGTAAAGCAACAGATGGTGCATCTAATCGTCTTGAATCATATCTTCTACATTTTCCACAATTTGATAAAGCCGACTTGATGGATCTTCTTCCTCCTATAATCCAATAGTTCTCTCTTAAACTGGCCATAAGAATCTGTACTCCTGCATGACATAATTTCACATGAGTATCAAAAATTAATCTAACCACTACTGGATGTTTATTTGGTAAAAGTATCGAATATCGAAAATTCTCAGTATCATCTTTTTCTGTGATTTTTGTTTTGATTCTAATGATTTGATTCTCATCCATAATCATCATAAATTGACGCATATGAAGATAATTTTTGAAACTTTCCTGTTGAACACCTCTTAACAAAATCATTTTAGCCTCTTGTAATTCTTCAAAGGTAAGAAAATCAGCTTTATTTTTTGAATTTCTTCATTTTCGTGCATTACAGATAAATCTTCTGATCCAACCTATCAATTTGACTATCCTGCTGAATTTTGAGAATTTCCTATAAAATTGTGAGAAATCAATTTTTCCTGTTGATAGTAAATTCACGACCGTCTTCCTTTTTTCGTCCATTACCTCTGTTTCATCATGATGGAAATCTTGTGCAGGCCAAAACATACTCCCATCTCGTAACCAATCAGGTCCTTTCCACCAACAAGATTCTAACAACCGTGTTGTGGTACACCCTCGGGAAGGCAAGTCAGCCGGATTCATACTCCCTGGCACATAGTTCCAGTCAGATATTTGACTCAATCTTCGTATTTCTTCCACTCGGTTCCATATAAAAGGTTTCCAATTTTCTCTTAGCTTTATCCAAGATAAAACAGCTGTTGAGTCCGTCCAGAAATATGTGGAAATATCATCATAGCCCAAAGATTTTCTCACAGAAGTAAATAATCTAGTTCCGATTGTAGCAGCTAAAAGTTCTAATCTGGGAATGGAAAGCTTCTTAGTTGGTGACACTCGAGACTTTGCTTGAACTAATTGAATGGACACATCTGATTCTTCTCCCTCATTTCTCAAGTAAATAACAGTGGCGTAAGCATCTTTACTTGCATCACAAAATATGTGAATACTCAATTTGTTCGGCTTCTTAGTGAAGAACCATCTGGGAATCTTCAATGAAGATAGGACACTCAAACCTTGTAACCACTGAATAAATTGATCTTTTATATCTTCGGGTACCTCAGTATTCCAATTTATACGAATCATCCATGTTTTCTGTAATAATATTTTTGGACATAAGAGAACGGGTGATATAAAACCAAGGGGATCAAATATCCTATTTGTTACGCACAACATCAACTTCTTTGTGACTTTATTTGTTCTAATATTCTTCAAGTTATCCAGACATATTTGTAAAGTATCTTCAAATCGGTCCCAGTTCAATCCCAATACGGAAGAAAGGCATTTCTCATTGATATTGGCTGTAGTTATTGTAGATTCCCATAATCTCAGATCCAACTTGGCTTCAGCAAAAATTTGAATTGATTGCTGAATAAAGTTTTTCATCTCTTCTTCGGTATCTACACTCGTAATACAATTGTCAACATAGAAAGAATTCTTCAGCTTTAAAATAATTTCTTCATCTAAATCCTCTCGCTTTTTATCCAGAACGTTCTGTAAATGTTGCTTAATTACTGCATTCAGTAAAAATGGACTAGATGTTACTCCAAAAACAACCCTGGTATGTCTGTATACTAAGAGCTTCCCATCTTTGTCATACCATAAGAACCTCAAAAAATCTCTCTCTGTCACATGAAGGCTTATCTGCAAGAACGCTTTTCTAATGTCCGATATCACACCAATCTTGTACTTTCGGAAACTTATTAATAATGAAGGTATTAACGTTATTAGATTCATACCTTTCTCCAAACATTGATTTAACGATGGGCTTCCTTTTTCACTTGCTGAAGCATCAAACACAGGTCGTAATTTTGTGGTAGCACTGGACAGCTTTATCACATGTCGATGGTGCAAATGATGTACAGTATCACCCTGGACATTGTTGGGCAGTTGTTCAATTATACCTTCTTCTAACCAATCTTTGAAGATTTGATCGTAATCACTGTAATATCCATCCTTTTTGGGTTTGATCAGTAGGCTATCAAGTCTTTTTTTAGCAATATTCAAATTGCTGGCTAATGGTCGATATCCTCTAATCCAAGGCATTGTTACTTCATATCTTCCATCTGGTTTTCTAGTAATTGTTTTCAGGAAATTATCTAGAACCTCACACTGGATATCTTCTTTGGATTTTTGATCTTCTGGATTCCCAATTCCAAGAATGTCCAAACTCCACATATCTGACAATTTTGTTGTACTCAATAATGTTGAAGCTACCATATATGATGACTTATTATCTCTACGTTGTAATGTTGATGTTTTTCCCATCAAGGTCCATCCCAATGAAGTTCTCATAGCAACTAATCCACACTTTAAGATATGTCGAGGTCCACATAAAATTTTTCCCGTAATATCAGCTCCAATTAAGACTTCTATTGGACCTTGATTGATATCATTTACTTTGATATTCAAATTTTTCAACTCTTCCATCCATGGACCATTTTTCACACTTGAGACATTCGTACATATAACTGGTTGATCTAATGCTTCAAAATGACATTGATAATGGCTTTCCGGATTTTCCACGAAAATTCTGTAACATGTATGATCAATAGCTTCTGAACAAACACCTCCAAACATTCCATGGATTAATTCTTCATTCCTGATAATTTCAAACTTCATATCCAGAGCTAGATCCTTGCTTATGTAGGTTTTCTGAGATCCAGTGTCAATTATAGCTCTAGCTGGACGTGATTTCTCCCTGCCTTTCAAAATTATCACTAAAGTCTGCAGGAACACTTCTTCGCTATAAGAGGCATTGTATAAACCTTCAGAAACTGAAATTGTTTCAATTGGTTTTGAAAGACTGTTACTTCGTGGGCACATCAAAGCTACATGATTACCTTCGCAGTGTTGACACTTAAGTTTGGCTGCAACCCTGCATTTTCGGGATATATGTCCAAATCTTAAACATGTATGACAACATCCTTTTTCAGATAAAACTTTTTTCCGTTCAATTAACGTCCATGCTAGGGCATCCGGGCATTCACTATTGAAATGTTGTTTGGTACAAAATAGGTACACACTTCAATCTGTTGTTGATTAAGCCACTAGTGGTTGGAATGGATGAACGTGAAGATACTTCATTCATTACATCTTTTCTTCGAGAATTCTCACCAAATCCTGTGGATGCTAAAGCGATTCGTTCTTCACTCTCTACTTCTTTCCGTATAAATTTCATAAGATTATCCAATCGTATTTTTGAATTATCATCATCATGAAAATTTGCATTTCTCTGCCATGCTCTCAATATCTCTTCAGGAATACAAGACTCTACCAAAGGTAATAACATTGCGGAACAAGTTTCAGACGTCACATTCAATGTTTCCAATGATCGAAGCTGTGTCTCAATTTTATCATATAAATAGCTTAATTCAGATGGGCTATTTAAATTACTCAGTACCAGCTTCAAAAGTTCACGTACAGGGTTATTCATTATATTTTGACACCCATCTACAGCTCTTATTGCGAGTGATAGAAAAAAACTTTAAATACAAAAGTTTTGGTTATGGGGGTTATGTAGAAAACATGTAGCTTCGTTTTTAATGGAATGTTGATAGTTTATATGATTAAGTTAGTGTTGTGAATATTTGTTGTAGTTTAAAAAAATATATTTTTTGAATTCAAATAGTTTCAAAGTGACTGAACCAAATGCCTACAAACCATATATATTTGAAATCAGATTAAAGAGATCTTTCATTTTAGTCAATAATATACAGGGTGTTCCATTTAAAAAAATATGACTTAATGAATTTTTTCTATGTTATGATTTCGATTTGTTGATTCCGCTATCACCAGAAGATACTACGTGAAAAAAACCAAAACTTTTGTATTTAAAGTTTTTTTCTATCACTCGCAATAAGAGCTGTAGATGGGTGTCAAAATATAATGAATAACCCTGTACATATACCTCTACTTGTAAATCTTGTCTTCCAAAACGTTGAATCAAACTTTCAATGGCTTTTGGATAATTTTCTGCAATAGGTGGATAGCTTTCAACAATTTGTCGTGCACGGGATTTGGGAATTGTAGCTTGAATTAAAAGTTGTAGTTTATCTTCACTCAGTAGAGTCTTATCTTCATGGATCCTTTTGAACTGACTCCAGAATGATAACCATTCACGAATATCTCCACCAAACTTCCGAAATTGTACTTCAGGATATTTTAGCTTATTATGTGACGAACATGAATGTGAATTTTCCCTAAATTGAGGAGTCTCTGTCACTTTTGACATACTAATCATTTCTTCAACCTCATTTTTGATTGTGTGATATTTACATGAATATTTATCAGCTATGGTCATTTCAGTATCAATATCAATGCCTTCAGGATCGTTCTCTAATATATAATTCATATACTCAGTATCCAAATCTTTCAAGGAATTTGACTTCTCTTGAAGTACTGTCAAATTACCTTTAATTAAATGTAGATTTGGATTCTCTGATCTCAAAATCCTCACTGTATCTTCATGGATTCGTTGAAATGCATTTCTAGATACATCCAACTTTCTTATCAAAACCTCCATATCTCAGCTATCGGGAAATTTCCTCTCAATGTCCTATCACAATAATTATCTCGCCGGGGCCTCCAAATGTAATTATTACGTAATATCTAACCGATAATACAGTAATATCAAATCAGACAATAGAGGAGTGGCTGGAAAATGGAGTAAAACTTTAATCTCTTCTCAAAAAGAGGTTTTTTCGTTTTGACAAACTTCAAAATACAAAAGGTAAAAAATTAAAATATTGGAAACTGTTCAAAATTCTCGTTTCTAACAGCACCATTCTCGAGAAAAACGAATTTGAAAATCTTTTTACATACTGTTTTTAGTGAAAAATGTCGTGTGCATCTAGCTAGGCTATCACAGGTCAACCCAATGATCTAATAACTATACATGAAACATAGTTAAATAAACATAAGGACAACATCGAACTGTGCACTCGGGTGCAGAGTTTTTCCCACCACGTTGTTTTGCAAACTTACTCTATTAAAAGTATTACCACGCAGCAAAAAGATTAAAACATTGTTAAGAATCATTTTTCAAACCATTCTATGTATGGATTCAATCAAATAAATTAATGGTAAACTTTTTGTTCAAATTGAAACATCTCTTCAAGATTTGTTTAGGTATTTAGGATTTAGAAAAACCAGTATTTTCTTATAAAAATTAAAAAAGCTGAAGTACGGCAACACACCAAAATTGAGTCCGCCACTATCGATCGGATTTTGTCTATACGTTTCATTCATATTTCGTCTCATTGGCGTTTCTTGTTTTTTGAGGGGGGTTTGGTGTTGATTTTGTGAATGGTTATTGTGTTTTCATTCTGGCTTAGTTTGTGGTGCTTCATTATTTACTTATATGTTATATATTGAAATGACTCGCAGGTGTCAAGCTTGCAATAAATAAGAATTTGAGAATTCTGTAAAATAGTTACGCCACTGGCAGCTTCGCGTGTAGTAACCAAAGCACATTATAGTGAGGTGCAAACGTATCCCCACTCAGTGCCCCGCTCAACTCCTCCTCACGCCTCCTCGATGTTCGTTCTTGGCCACACAATTTTCCATGAAATGTTCCATTTATAGTTATTACATCATTGGGTTAACCCGTGCTTTCGCTGAGAGTTTCGATATATGCAATTTTGTTTGTAATAGGCTTTTCAAATGCATTTTTCTCAAAAATGGTGCGTCCCAGCGAGGTACAAAAGGAGTACCTTATCTATGTCAAAATCTCTAGATTTTTTAATTGTGCAGGCAAAACAACTAAAAACCAACAACAACAAAATTTAGGGCCCATTTTTCCCAAGCCCGTCCCTGTGTTCCCTAGCCATGAAGGTAATAGAATACTAGGTTTCCGTTCGTAAGGTAGAGCGTGAAAAGTTGTAGCATTCACATTTCCCCTTGGATGGTACTAATTAATCTTCTAAATCGGTTTTTCCAATATTTATCAATATCAATATTTATCAACAAATTACCTTAACCTTCATATTTCACCGCTGTTAGTTTCCGAGACAATGTTGCAAAGTTTCCTTGTTTCAGTACTTGAATAATACTAAGGTGTAATCTTCTGAGGTCAGTTGGGTCTCTCCAGTTGATTGATCGCTTTATACGTGACATTTGTCAATGTCCATCTGACACTCTTGATTGATGATCGATGGTGGTATTTCATTTTTCGGCCTTGCTCCTTGCTCAAGGACTTTTTCCCGTGATGTGCTGAAAGCCACACGTAAAATGTGCTGAGCAGCCTTATTATTAAAAAATAAATATGCATCTCTAAAGTTTAACGTAACTTTCTGTTCTAAAAATATCTATAAACCTCCTCCGAAGATATGGATGTGTTTTGGCCAGCGATGGCGCGGATGTTTGTTGATGTCTTGAGAACCTAACGAGGTGAGTCCGCTAACCCTACTCTTCCCATGAGGTGGATTTTGAAAATGAAACATTGTTTCAGGGTTTTCTATTTTTGTTGCTTTCTTCCATTCTGAATCTTTCTTACTGATGTCTGCCGTCGATGCAAAATTGCGATATTGATGGTATGCTGGCCAAGTATTCATTTGAGCTTCACTCTACATGATGTCTAGAGACTATCACCTTGTCGTGATGCAGCTGAAGTTTGTCACCGGAATGGCACTCTGAGTTGTTGGGGTTACCAGCACCGCCGAAGTAAACCAATCCGCTCCACGGCTGATGGTTGAGGCAACAGCAGCAATAACAGGCCAGTTTTTCCATTAATAATCTTGATATCAATAATTCTTCTTCATATAAACTCATCAATTTTCTACATAAATTTAACGTGTAAACCTTAGTCATTTTACTATTTTGATTCATAAATTTTTTTCAAATAATTCTTTTGTACCAAAATATCAAATTCTTTTGTCGTATTAATTCTCATTGTCTAATTTATTAATTCATAACATTTACTCATAATCACTGGATTATAATATTTATCTATGTAACTGAATGGTACTTATACTTGCGCCGTACATTGACATACGTATAACTACACCCTAAAAGGTTCATGAACATTTTATTCCCTGTAGTACCGGTTTAAATTAAACTTAATTCACCCTTTTCAATACTTAACTTTTCTCTTTTGATAATTATAACAGTACCTATCGGTAAACTTTTTCAAATACTGTAATAATACTTAACCACTTGAACTATATTTAAGTTCAGTGAGTGGGTTGGTGTGAGGACCACCCATATTTCAATTTTCTTTAACAACTTCTATATTTATGTAAATAAACGGTAGTTATAGTGTTTTGGGACACACAGTGTTTTTTTTTCCACTCCAGACATCACAGTGAATCTTTTTACACAAGGTTTCTTTGTTTTCACCTAGAAAAAATAAAGTGGCGCCTTTTATTAAACTTGAACATAATCAAAACGAAACCCTACTCTACCAACCTTCGCCAACGACTACAAGAGCTGCCGCAGCCAAATTTGTTGAAGCGAACTGGGAAGATCAAAAGGTAGGCTACAAAGTTTGGTGCCTATACAAAATTCTACACTATTATCTTCACAGGTTTCGAAAATATACACGAAAAACCGTCATCAGGTCTTCGCCTTTATCACCCTTTATCTTGAAAACGAAGAGTCTGTGAATACCAGTTTATATGAAGTTTTATTTCTATTTTGAGAAGTAGAATACGTGGTTGAAATATTGACGTCTACTTTCGGGACACCCTGTTTTAAATATAAAGATATACACATTGTGAATAATTTTTTGTTTAACTGACAACATATTGAGTACATTTAACATACACTCGATTGGTGTGTAGCGATTACATTCTAAAATTACCCGCATGCCTCTGTTTTGTTTTTTTTTGCAATTGATCCAACTTATATCTAGGCACATTATAGAAAATAGTATAACAGAATTGTAAGTGGGGTGCTGCTATTATATTGTCCAATAACATTTTGGTGTACATTGATAAATTACGCCCAATTCTTGTGATGAAACCAACTTTTTTGGCAAATTTTCCCATAACATAATCTGAATGGGAACAAAATGTCAAAGTAGGATCGAATAGTACACCCAAGTATTTGGTTTCTTTCTCATCTGCAAGTTTTTCAGATTCAATAAAAATGTTTATATTTTCTATGTTAACTAAGCCTAGATTTTTTCCCGTATATTATACAGAATTTGGACTTGGTGGTATTCAAACACAATTTATTCTTACACCTAAAAAAGCCTATTAAATAGTATATCAAGTTCTTGATTCATTACATTATGCATGTTTATAATGTCTTTGCCAACTAAACAGGGTTAGGAGAAATTACCAGAACGGTCGATTTTCCTGAAGATACACGAGTTAGCAAAAAATGTCTTGGATAAAAGTTGTGAGGCTTCAAAAAATATACATATCTGTATTGAATTGGAATATACAGGGTCGGTCATAAAGTCATGACAGATCAAAGTTGCATATTTAAAATGGTTCCCAACTTATATTATTTGATATTTCAATTCTTTGTTCAATTTTGAGCAAAAATTGTGATACAGATGATGTTCCTGAATGAACCGTTATTGAGATATCTCGTTTTAAAAATGGGAACCCACACGAAAACCGAATGCCACATTTATCAAACGGACAAACACAGATCTACAAACCTCGAATGCGATAAACATCGGGCAGAATTTTAAAGGAAAGGTTTTGTGGCGAACAAAAATATTTCGATCGGAAAATTATCGAAAAGCTGGAATGTCGAAAATGTTGTTTAGTGTTCAACGCGCAGGCTCACAGCCAGAAATGTAGGCAGTGTTGCCATCACGTCTGTAGGATCAAATCTGCTTTATACCTGAGTTTAGATTCAATTTAATTTCGAAGTGGAACTGTCAAATTTTTGCTTGCTAAATGGGAATCACATGGTACCATCTACAAAATTATGTTCAAAGTAACGCTCACGCCAAATACATTGTCAATGTCATTGTCAATGTCATCTACAATGTATTTGGCGTAAGCGTTACTTTGAACATAATTTGTAGATGGTACCATACGATTCCCATTTGGCAAGCGAAAATTTGACAGTTCCACTTCGAAATTAATTTGAATGTAGTTAACATCGTTAACCTTACTTATTATTATTTACAAATAATATCATTTCTATACAACGTAGCAAGGTTTACATTCAATAATTTCAATATTCAATCTGTTGAGCTCATGAATTGACTGAAACTCATATAAAGTTCTATAAACTCGCAATTAATGTTTAACTACTCTAACTTTCTAATTTCCAGGTAGTAGGGGTACCTGCAATAGTATTATAATTATTGTGGAAAAATAATTTAAACATTGAGTGTGATTATGCAATAGCAACATGTAGAAGCAGAAAAACGAGTGATTACACATGAAAAATACTTTATGTAGCAACAACAGCGATTACAGACGTAGGTATTGAACTCTAGTGCCTTCATTGATTTAATAAATAAAATTGGTAGTGAAATTTACAGCATAAAGGGTACGTATCAGACAAATCATAAGAAAACTGAAAAAGTAGGTGGAACACTACACAATAATTAGGATTCAAAGAATATATCATGGAATATACCCTCACAAATTGATTTGTCAGTTTTATGAAAGGTTGTATCCATATAAATTATAACTTGCTGGAAGACACAATGACATATGCTGAACTGCAAATGGCAAAAACGCTTTCACAACAAGCCTCAAAGCCTCAAGGTACCTACAATAATTCTATCACCCATAAAATTATGTTTGGGCAGAAGAACCAATTTTTCATTATTAGAATTTAAGACTTTTAAAACCAATCTTGGAGATTCTATTTTTACACTGTGATCCTGCTTAAAAATAAGAAGAAAACTTCCTATAAACATACCTATGTCTGAAAATGCTTTATTACAAACGAGCTACAGGGTGTTGAAGTTTTATTTTTGTTTTTTCTATACAGGGTGTCCCTAAAATGTCTGTACATCATTAACCACAAATTCCTCAACCCAAAATAAGGCGATCTAGGCAAACTATATCCCAAATTCCTTCGTTGAGTCTACAGGGTAATCTATGATAAATAATGACACCTCAATATTTTGGTTTCGAATTGTTAATTTCAAGTTAGGGAGGTGTTTCAGTCTAATTTTGTCTGTAACCAAAATAGCCTCCGTTTTGCTTATATTAATTTTTATTTGTCACCTATTGAAGTACTCAAAAGGTTTTGATAACTGTGAAGTCTTAAGCAAATGATCAAAATTTTGCGGGCTGTAGTATGTATAAATTTAAGTGTCATCAGCATAATTAGATAGTTCTGATGTAGTATATATGTACTTGGGTGTATCATGAATTAAATAAGGGAAGGAATAATCTGTCTATAAAATTATGAATAATAATAGTGTGAGCAATTACCTATTGCAATACCTACCCTGTCCTCTCTCCTGAATGTTCAAACGTGTAGAATTCCTGGTTGGGTCTGAAATTTATCCAGAATATGCTCCCTACTGCTTGGTTCTCACTTAATAAAAAGTTTCATTACATTTATATAATCATTTTTTGTGATGAGTACCTAGTTATATAAGTTATTGTAGCTGCCACCTTGTTACGTTGATAATAATTAGGTATATACGAATTGTTTTTCTTGGAATTAAAAACACTTGAATAAATAAAGAAAATAAAATAAATAGTTTACGGAAGGTCATCAATCAAGTTTTCAGGGTGAAGATCCATGAATACAGATAGAGAGGAGGTAAAAAAAAGGAAAAAAAAAAGAATCCGAAAGTCTTCACAAAATTTTTAATTCTTAGCTCAACGCGTTTCGGCTACATGCCATCATCAAGAGCATTTAGACTGGAACAAACAAATTTTATGTAAGAGGCGAGAACATTAAAACAAATAACGGTCACAGTATATAAGACAAAATTCAAACACTCATCACATTTCGCTAACTGTAAACAACACAAGATCTAACCTCACTACTACTGGTTCAATTGCACTATTTGAACAGCCTGATCAATTTGGCCGCTTCAACAAAATTCGCACCCACTTGTTCGTTCAGTGGCGTGACATGACCGGTGATCAAAGTTTTGGATATCTCTGAATTTTCCAAAACATCCAATCTTCTCCCCACAGATACATTGTGTAGCATTTCAAAATTTGAAGAAAAATCAAAGATGTGTCCAGACTCCCTGAGATGAACACCAAAAGCAGATCTATTGTCTATTGGGGACTTCAAAGAGTTGAGGTGTTCTTGAACCCTAATCTTGAAATTTCTGCCAGTCTTTCCCACGTATTTGGCAGGACAATCGTTACTTGAAAGTCTGTAAACGCCACTTTTATCTGAACTATCCACCCTTTCCTTAACTTTAGAAAAAAGTTGTCTAATATTAGATCTAGAACTATACACAATTTTAACATCGTTGCAAAAATTCTTGAAGATATTGCCAATTTTTGTTGAAATAGGACCTAGGTAGCTGAATTTCAGATATCTGGGGGGTTGCCAAGGTGGAATAGTCTGGTCCTGAGTATCCAGGAGAGTCCTTTGAAGCTTTTTGTGCTTTTTGGAAACAAGATTGTCGATAATGTGCTTTTGGTAACCGTTGTTAGTAGCTATTTGGTAGATTATGTTGAGTTCTTTGACAAAATTGACAGGAGAGGAACCATGAACATTCTATGAATCAATGAATGGAACGCAGCCATTTTATGGGAAAAGGGATGGTTAGAGTCAATTGGAATGGTATGATCTGTTTGAGTGGGCTTTCTGAATATTGAATACGACAGTGTGTCGTCCTCTCTTGAGATCGATAGATCTAGAAAATTTATGGACTTTTCTGTTTCGACTTCCATTGTGAATTTAATGCAGTCGTGTACTCCATTCAGAAGATCCAAAATTTTATCCAGCTCACCCCTAGATCCCGACCAAATGACAAACGTATCATCAACGTATCGTCTCCAGAAGAACACCCTATCGATCAGCTCATATGATCAAGCCTGAAAAGTTTGCTTTCAAAGGAAGACATGAAAAGTTCTGCTAGATATGGCGACAGGCTAGATCCCATAGGGAGTCCTTCTTTTTGACGAAAAAACTTATTGTTAAACCTGAAGTAGTCAAAATCCAGACACTGTTCCAAAAGATTCAACACTTCACTTCTATCTTCAATTCCAAACACCTCCTGTGAATGCAGCAGATCCTTCACCAATGTCACAACGTCTCCTCGTGGAACACTTGGAAATAGGTTGACCACATCAAAGGATACTAGTATACAATCCTTCGGTAGTACGATTTTCTTGAGTTCATTCACTAAATCGATCGAATTTCTGACACTGAACTTATTGAGAAAGGTTATGTTCTCTCTGAAGATTCTATTCAACCACTTGGCCAAGAAATAAGTAGGAGAATTAACGAAACTCACTACTGGTCTGATAGGGTAGTTGTTTTTGTGAATTTTCATCAAACCATAAAGGCTAGGGGTCATAGGATTCATGGGGATGATTGGTTTGTTGTATTTTATGTTCTCAAATATTGAATGTAACCGATCCAATTTCGTCTTCAGGCTTCTTACATATTTCTTGAGGGGATCTCTCTGAACCTCACTGAATTGTTCATTGGTGTTCAGAAAATCGGTCACAATTGTAATGTATGTGTCTTTGCTGCAAATTACCAAACAATTCCCCTTATCTGCTTCGACCAATACCAGGTTGTTGTCCTTAATTTTTTGCTTGATAGATTTAATAGTATTATGTTGCACTTTTATATATTGGTTCCTTGAGAAGGTGGGATCCGATTTAGATTTTCTAATTATATGTCTACAGTGTCCTGTTTGGTAATTTGCAGCAAAGACACATAGGTACATTACAAAAGTGACCGATTTTCTGAACACCAATGAACAATTCAGTGAGGTTCAGAGAGATCCCCTCAAGAAATATGTAAGAAGCCTGAAGACGAAATTGGATCGGTTACATTCAATATTTGAGAACATAAAATACAACAAACCAATCATCCCCATGAATCCTATGACCCCGAGCCTTTATGGTTTGATGAAAATTCACAAAAACAACTACCCTATCAGACCAGTAGTGAGTTTCGTTAATTCTCCTACTTATTTCTTGGCCAAGTGGTTGAATAGAATCTTCAGAGAGAACATAACCTTTCTCAATAAGTTCAGTGTCAGAAATTCGATCGATTTAGTGAATGAACTCAAGAAAATCGTACTACCGGAGGATTGTATACTAGTATCCTTTGATGTGGCCAACCTATTTCCAAGTGTTCCACGAGGAGAAGTTGTGACATTGGTGAAGGATCTGCTGCATACACAGGAGGTGTTTGGAATTGAAGATAGAAGTGAAGTGTTGAATCTTTTGGAACAGTGTCTGGATTTTGACTACTTCAGGTTTAACAATAAGTTTTTTCGTCAAAAAGAAGGACTCCCTATAAGATCTAGCCTGTCGCCATATCTAGCAGAACTTTTCAAGTCTTCCTTTGAAAGCAAACGTTCAGGCTTGATCATGAGCTGATCGATAGGGTGTTCTTCTGGAGACGATACGTTGATGATACGTTTGTCATTTGGTCGGGATCTAGAGGTGAGCTGGATAAATTTTTGGATCTTTTGAATGGAGTACACGACTGCATTAAATTCACAATGGAAGTCGAAACAGAAAAGTCTTTAAATTTTCTAGATCTATCGATCTCAAGAGAGGACGACACACTGTCGTATTCAATATTCAGAAAGCCCACTCAAACAGATCATACCATTCCAATTGACTCTAACCATCCCTTTTCCCATAAAATGGCTGCGTTCCATTCATTGATTCATAGAATGTTCATGGTTCCTCTGTCTCCTGTCAATTTTGTCAAAGAACTCAACATAATCTACCAAATAGCTACTAACAACGGTTACCAAAAGCACATTATCGACAATCTTGTTTCCAAAAAGCACAAAAAGCTTCAAAGGACTCTCCTGGATACTCAGGACCAGACTATTCCACCTTGGCAACCCCCCAGATATCTGAAATTTAGCTACCTAGGTCCTATTTCAACAAAAATTGGCAATATCTTCAAGAATTTTTGCAACGATGTTAAAATTGCGTATAGTTCTAGATCTAATATTAGACAACTTTTTTCTAGAGTTAAGGATAGGGTGGATACTTCAGATAAAAGTGGCGTTTACAGACTTTCATGTAACGATTGTCCTGCCAAATACGT
This sequence comes from Orchestes rusci, assembly GCA_958502075.1. Classification (NCBI taxonomy): domain Eukaryota; kingdom Metazoa; phylum Arthropoda; class Insecta; order Coleoptera; family Curculionidae; genus Orchestes; species Orchestes rusci. The sequence goes on from OY293304.1 coordinate 40,220,875, forward strand.
GGGAAAGACTGGCAGAAATTTCAAGATTAGGGTTCAAGAACACCTCAACTCTTTGAAGTCCCCAATAGACAATAGATCTGCTTTTGGTGTTCATCTCAGGGAGTCTGGACACATCTTTGATTTTTCTTCAAATTTTGAAATGCTACACAATGTATCTGTGGGGAGAAGATTGGATGTTTTGGAAAATTTAGAGATATCCAAAACTTTGATCACCGGTCATGTCACGCCACTGAACGAATAAGTGGGTGCGAATTTTGTTGAAGCGGCCAAATTGATCAGGCTGTCCAAATAGTGCAATTGAACCAGTAGTAGTGAGGTTAGATCTTGTGTTGTTTACAGTTAGCGAAATGTGATAAGTGTTTGAATTTTGTCTTATATACTGTGACCGTTATTTGTTTTAATGTTTTCGCCTCTTACATAAAATGTGATATATTATGACTGTGAGTACCCTCCTTTTAACTTTGTTTCTTTTCATTATTTTCTTACTGTTTGTTCCAGTCTAAATGCTCTTGATAATGGCATGTAGCCGAAACGCGTTGAGCTAAGAACTAAAAATTTTGTGAAGACTTTTGGATTTTTTTTTTTGTTTTGTAACCCCTACATCAAAAGCCTTCAAGGTGTATCTACATTATGCGGAAACAATCCGGTTGGCACATTCGGGTAGGCATGACATTCACATTGTTGCAGCCCAGACCAAACAGTCGATCTGAGGACACTGCAGACCGACGGAAAAGAAGACTTTCCGAAATTTTTCGGAACAGCGCAGTTGACAGTGTTACCCAATCAAGTGATTTACTGTCATAATCCAACTCATTAAGGATTAGCGAAAATACTGCACGTTCAAACCGGATTGGTAATAATTCCACAGTGTGAGCTTGTCGCCGAAGTCGAAGAATTTCGAGGTTCTTGGGACACTATGCACTTATCTGGTGTCCTAGAAACCTCGACATTCTCGACTTATTTCAGTTTTCGATAAACACTTCCAAGCCAATACATTTCCAGGAAAATTTTATTCTTTTATAAATTTAAAGAAGGTTCATAGACAATGGGGAACTTGCATGAAAAATTGAATCGATTTTTTTACTGCAAACTGAAGAAAATCGGAAAAAATGGATGCCAATTTTATCCTTATTTAATAGAGAATTTTATGACGATCCTAACGATATATCGTATAATAGGGTTATTTTTAAAAACAAAGTTTTCATGGGCATTTTTTTCTGATTTATGTTTTATCTCAACGTAGTTGATCTGGAACAAAACCATTGTAATGTATAAAGTTGGATGAGGCTTACTGATCTTCGATTAAGCCTGGGTTGATTAGAAAGGAAAGCCATTAAGCCGAAATATCGTATATTGACCACAGTACGATAGCCAAGGGAAGACGATATACTTTATACTTCCCATCTCTAGATGATGTTATAGGTATCGGTGTCAATAATATTCTGTATGGTTCTTGACCCGTGTGAGGGCAGTGCCTTGTCAGCATGCATATTCAGCTTGTTTAGATATTGTCACACCGGAGGAAGTGCGATTTGGGATCGAGGTGATAAAAGAAATATTCGTTAACGTTGACTTTCTATTGATATCATAAAGCAAACATCAAAGAACAATAAATGAATGACAATATAAAAAATGATCAAAACATTGATTTGGGCCTAAACACAATTGAAATTATTCAAAATGAATTGAGTTGAAATATTCAATATAGATTTTTAGGATCATTTTATGTTTGACATATCCCCCTGGCGTCGGAAAGCTGGACACTAGCTTTAAAGTTTATACAAGAAAGAAGAAGACCGATCTAGTCCAAAACAGTAAAAAAAACTAGCAAAAAAACTCAACAAAACATCGATAATATAATACCTATCATTACCTATATACATATACATCTCATCATCACTGACGTCCACAATTATCACTTGAAAATAAAGTCTTTCACAACCTTGTCTCTGATCACAAAACTGGCTTCCTGTGGGTTGACATGGTAGTGCGTCTAGTTGTCTGGTTATTTGGTATCAAGCACACAATCTGGTCACCGTCGTTTCCGCAGCATATCAGTCCAATCAGAATCTGCTTACCCTCTGGTTCAGCTGAATCGGTATCGAATTGGCGACGGTCTTGCGTGTATGAGTAACGACCGTCGATACGTAGGTCTAGGCTTTAGACACCTTCGCTGTTGTAGGCTGTAGTCATTTGATTTGAACTTCCAACCAAGTCAAAACAGAACGAAGAAACCATAGGAATCCTATTGTTCACTGGGAAAAATGCAGTGTCAGCAGTTTTCATGTGACCATAATTTAATTTCGTTCACTCCTAATGAAGCGAGGCTAACTTTGTATGAATCAACCCCTCAAGTGATCTTGGATGATGAAGTGGACCCTGGATCGACTGACATATCTTTGGAGAAGGAGGATGTTACTGGTAGGATTGCCATGAAGTTGGATCGGTGTGGTTTGATGTACGACGGAAGGTGCTGGTGGTATACAGGTATTGGATAATGCGTGTGACTAGCTGCGGTGTTCTGGCTTCTGACGTTGATACCATTGATATTTTGTGTTCAGGTTGGCTTAACATTGTGGCGTCTCTTGTGACATGGTTACATAAGAAAAAAGTGTTAGTATATGCTCTTGTAATATATGGGTATCATTTTTATATTTATTTGATTTAATTTTATTTATTTTTCAAATTGGTCATTTTATTTATTTTTCATCTGCCAGTTGTTGTGCTTCTTGAAAAAAAAAAACTGAATCTGGCTTAAAAGTAAAATTTAATAACAGCCTTTCCTTATTCAAATGTTGCAAGTGGTATTTGATATAATCTATTTTTTTTCTTAGTCTTTCACTTTATATTCCAATGAAAAAATAGAGTAGGATTTTGTTATCGCCTTCTAACAAGAGGTATGCCCTCTGTCCCCCTCCTACTGATGATTTTTTATCAACTTTCTCATTTCATTTTATTCCTCGAGGTAATTAGTAGCTTTTTGTAACATAATTTATTTCTATCCCATCAATATAATTGCTTCCAACTTGAACATTCATTTCACTCATTATTCGCCTTCTACCATAATTAACTTTGTTAAGATGACCCCTGCATGTTTACTCTTCACTTAAAATTTAAAAATAATCTGGTCAATGGTCGTAGTGTTACTAATTTACGGTGATATTTATCCTAAAATTGTTTAAATTAGCGCGCATACAATTAAGGCTCAAATAATAGTGATCGACCGATATGACTTTTTTAGCCGATACCGATAGTGCCCTGGCCGATACCGATATACAGTGAAGACGTAAATAGTCCCCCCCCCTCTAACTTTTGAACGCATTAATATTTTTGGCTCAAATTTGGAGGTGTTGTTCAGGGTAAGCTTTACTAAGTTTCGACCTCCAAAAAAAAATTTCAACTGTCAAACTGACAGCTGGGCACCATTTTGAAACAAATTATTAAATGGAAAAGGGGGTCATGTGATACCTTATTTGAAAGGTCCTTCCATTCTCTTTTCACTCCCAAAGTTTGAAGTCCTTAGCATTTTTCTTAAGGAAATGGCGCCATATCGAAAATAAATTATTTGGGTCAAAATACTATCTCTAATTCTTAAAAGAACTTTATTAACAATGAAAAAACTAACCTATAACATAAGTGATTGTTTCTACAACAGTATTTAATGAGAAATTTCAAAAAAAAAATTCGGAAACGTCGCTGCCAAAAAAAAATTTTCAAACGTTGTCAATTTGACACCCGATAATAAATCTAATATGCAGCTAGGTGTTCTGTATCAATCTGTGCTACCATAGTTTCTTAAACAAAATAAAAGATAGTATCTACTCAGACACAAATAATTCATTTTCGACATGGCGCCATTTCCTTATGAAAAATAATAAGGACTTCAAACTTTGGGGGTGAAAAGAGAATGGAAGGACCTTTCAAATAAAGTATCACATGACCCCCTTTTCCATTTAATTTTTTGTTTCAAAATGGTGCCCAGCTGTCAGTTTGACAGATGAAAATTTTTTTTGGAGGTCAAAACTTAGTAAAGCCTTCCCTGAAACACACTTCCAAATTTGAGCCAAAAATATTAATGCGTTCAAAAGTTAGAGGGGGAGGGGACTATTTACGTCCTCACTGTATATCGGCATATCGGCCTCTTGGTCATTATTATAGCACTAATTAATATTATTAATATTTATTGTGGGCAAAATATGTTTTATGTCTTTAATTTAAATATTTCAAATTTGTAAACTCAAATCATTTGTCGTGCAACGCAAGATGAAAACCTTAAAATCGAACTTTGACACCGTTAGTGTTTAAAAAAAAACGTTTTTTATTCCAAAAAAACGGGTCAATTTGGAAAAAATAATTTTTAATTTTTGTTTGCTGCATTGTTAGTTATCCATTAACAACTCATTTACGTAATTTTTAAGGATTCTTTGTTTAAAAATGGTTGAATATAAGGTCTTCGTTTCTGAAATAATATTTGAGTTTGATTTTTTTCAAGTTCTTGTAGTGTTGTTGTATTTGTCAGTGGGAAAAAAACCGTATTTTGTCGAAAGGAAAAGAACCGAGAAAAAAACGGAATTTCTTTCACCAGGCACCGCTGTAATACACGGTCATTTTTAGTATTGTGGGGAATCAATGAAATTATTCTTAATTTAAACTGTTTTTGTCCTAAATGATAAGTCTGTTTGAATAAAAATGTTTTAAAGCTTGTTTAAAACATTTTTGTCATTTATTTTCGTTATTTGGCCGATATGGCCGATACCGATAAATCGACATCGGTCGATATAGCCGATATATCAGTATCGGTCGATCACTATCAAATAACAAGGTCAAAAGCACGCTATAGGAGCGCTCCAAGGGGTATTACTACTTGCTTTCAATACGTCTCCGTTTTCCATAAAAGAGTAACACTAGGGCATACATTAGTAGTTTACTCTTATTAAGAGCATTAACCAATAATTTCAATACATTCTACGCTTGCACTTCTTGATTTTTCACAAGGGGACAGTGAGAGAACCTATGCTTTATTTCGCTTTTGGCAGGGGTTAAGCCCCAGCACCAACTTCAATATTGTATTCTTCCTCAGCACTCAAATTTTGCAACAACGTTCGTTGGAACTAAATAATATTGCTATATCACACAATATCGAGGAAATGTACTTTGTTGGAAAATTAAATAATAGACTACTTGAGGAGCAGAATTTTCTAAATGCATTATGCCCATTTTTGGATTTTGCTGACAAATAAAGAAAAACAGCCAAAGATTAACAAAGATTGACAAAGATTAACCAAAAAATTGTTATGTTCAGAAAAAATGGATGAAAAAACATGCATGTTTTACCTACATGCAAAAATTCCAGTATTGATCTTGTCCTTGAATATTTAAAAACACTGTTAAACAAACTGTTTGTATTTTCGACAAAGGACAAAATGCATAATATAAAATGTCCGCACCTCATTTAATTATTGCAACATTTGCGGGCATGGACCTCGTCTATGAACAAAAAAAAACTTATTCTACAATAGAATCAGATGAATCGATGGGCAATCTCTAAGAAAAGCAACCACCTACCTAATTCAGTTTTGAAAAGATGCAACGTTTGCATGAACACCTAATAACGATAGAATGTGGGTAGAATTTTCGAAAATATTTTGTAAAAACTAAATAAAATAACCATGGCAACCGTACCCACCATCAATGCTTTATTTCATGTAGGTATCATGTATTAAATCTTTTTTCTACGACCGTTTAATAATAGGCTTATTACTCACGCATTTTGAATAGATAATAATACCTATTACTTACCCCGTGAGTAATGATTCATTACTCACGGGTCATTACTCACGGGTTTGGTTGTCACATTATGATCGTAGGTCGAAGCTAATACTTACCCCGTGAGTAATGATTCATTACTCACGGGTTATTACTCACGGGTTTGGTTGTCACATGATCTTACTTTTCAAATTATGTGCAGATTTTTTTGGACACCCGGTATAAAGGCCGTAGAAAAAGTATAGTATTCTACTCGCATGTAATGACAATTACTCACTCATATGATTGTAACACTCGCCTCCGGCTCGTGTCGCAAACTTCATCCTCGTGAGTAATAGCTGTCATTACATGCTCATTGAATAATATACTATCACCATCATAGGCACCATAGAGAAAATATTTATCTATGATAGGCACTGATAGATCGGTGATCATAGGTAACTGGGTAACTAGCTAGATTAACTTAATCAACTTGACCATTGTTTATCTTCTCATTCTTCTCTATTGTTTTCTATTAAGAAGAGTGACATAAAAGTGTGAGGTTATGTTACGCATGACCGTACTGGACACGAGGACAATTGAGTCAATTGGATTCTACATGACATATCGACACTGTTGTCATTTTTCTTCTAGGTTCCCTATGGCCGATTGCACCAACCTATTTCTATCCATGAAAATAAAACCAACAATCAAGTCAACTCCACTCTTCCTCTTTTTTCGCCTTTTTTCGCCGGTTTAAAATTTACTCTAGTCTCGATTAGAGCGCTCAGCGTGCACACTCTTTGAACTTTTTTCATCTCACAATATAAGTAGGTCTCACTTCGTATACTCAGCCAGCTGATAATTTAAAAAATTCATCTCCTGACCACGTCTTCATTTTCAATTTGTTCTTGTTGCACCACAACATCATCGGTACAGCGGAACAAATAGGTACGTTTCGTTTCTCTCGAAACATGTAGGCAACAAACAAAAACCGTGTGTATCGGTGTTCACGATTTTTTTATTGCGCACCAACGTAGCATATTGGAAATCTAGACAGAAATCACGCGCTGCCTTTATGATGTGATACATTGTTGCGAAACAAAAGTATCCAGAGTGGATTCGCTACTTATGTTCGCACCCCTACTATATGGATACCAAATTTTATAAGAACATTCATTTTGTTCATTTTACGAAGTTATTTTTCTGTTTGACATGATATGAGCTCCAAAAAAACTAAAAAAATTATCACTATTCATTATTTTAATACTTTCATGACGTTTTGAAAACAGCTTCTATCTACAACCGTGCGATAACTAATATATAGCGCACGATTCTGCGTGTTGTACCATATTACATTTTTTATCTATGCATATTACCGCTCGTCGTGCTGTAATAGTTATTTTCCTAACCTTAAAGCATATCCGAACTCCGCTTCGCGTCGTTCGTCTAACTGCTTTTGCGTGCGGGAAAGACACTTTGCGAACTTGTTAGGAACAATATTTTTTCTACGAGCGTTCACAGATTAGACACGAAAAACTTTAGATAATATATTATTTGAACGCACTTAAAAACATAGAACTTGAGAATAATGATTATTTATGCTTAACAATATATTTATATTGAAAGAACAGTTTGTGGCGGCAGCTGGAAATTGGATAATATGGGTATAATCAAAATCATAATTGATTTATTTTATATTTAAAATGCAAGGGCATGTCCGATCACTGTTCATAAAATTTCCTCTTTTGTCGCCTTATTCCCTGCTATTGGCAACACTGTTTTGATTTGACATGACACTCTAGACAGCTGCGTCATTAAGATCAGTCAGTCTTCGTTTAATCGTTTATACTTTTATAAATTTGATTGTCCGTTTGTTTGTATACATGATCAGGTTTTTTTGATGCCAGTATTCAGCTAAAATCTTTCGAAGATTTCCGATAAACACAGTAGTTTGCAAAAAAATCAAGCAAGAACAACTCAAACTTAGATCATATATACTAACGTGATCTAAGCTCACAAATGCCGATTGAAAGTCGTCATTATCAATGTTTGTTTACGTTACTGGCGAATGCGTTTTTAACGCAAAAAAAGAATTGTGTGTTTCATTTTGATTTTGACTGAAAAGGAAAAAGTAACAAGAACATTATTTTGTGCATTACAAAGTGCATTATCTACAGTTTGGTTGGTATGGAAACGAAGTTTAAAACAACAAATTGGTAGGTAGTTATTTGAGTTGACATTTGAGTGCAGGAAAAAATTTACTTTGCACACGCAAATGAGTGTGCGAAGTGGCTACTTTGCGCACGCCCGTAGAAAAAAAATTGTATTAGCGCATGTTGCTGTTAGCAACGTGCTATAATTTTATTATGTTACTATACCATCGTTCACTCGTTAATTCTGTCGAGGACGGCAAAATGTCAGAGACCTATTTTTATTTATTGTAAACTTCTTTTGGATATTTTGTCACCGCACGATTGTAGATGAAATACTGTATATGATCCGTGTATGGTATTTAGGTTATTACCGCACTCCAGCGATGGCAAATTTCACTTCCGTGTGGTTATACCTACGCGAGTTATCACACTTATTATATACTATTATATACTTCCTAGCACATTTATACACTACTAGCAGTACTCTCCACGGCTTCGCCCGCAATTCTTTGAATGTTATCGAATAACGTTGAAAGCTACACTCATAAACTTGGAAAACGACGAAAGACGAAACACGTGTTTTATTAATTTTATCCAAGATCATCATAATAAAGTTTCAGGTCGATGTGACCAAGAATACATTTTTTTCCATTGATTTATGATTTTTCACACCCTCACCCCGTTTACCCCCTCGAGGGTTGAATTTTGAAAAATGACGAAACACGTGTTTCATTGATTTCATGCAACTTTATTAATATGAAGTTTGAAGTCGATGTGACCAAAAATACATTTTTTTATTGATGTATGATTTTCCACACCTCTTTCACCCACCCCGATAAGGATGTGACCAAAAATACGTTATTTTACCTTGCCCTCGAATTTGTTCTGAAATACGAGGTCAATAACAAATGTTGTTTTCCACCCCATCTCTTTTGAGCCCGACTTTGTTCCCCCTAGGGGTTGAATTTTAAAAAACAACGATGTGTTCAATCAATTTCATTCAAGATTGCTAATATGGTTTCAACATGATGTTAACAATAATACATAATCTTTCATCAATTAACGATTTTTTCCACCCACTCCTTTTAGTCGGCATTTGACCCTCTTAGGCGCTGAATTTCGCAAAATAACGTAACAAATATCTTATTAATTTCATTTAAGACTACTTATACGACGTTTAAATACATAATCTTTTATCAATTAATGATTTTTCTCACCTCATCTCCTTTGACGACCTCCTTAGGGGTTGAATTTCAAAAAATAACGAGACATGTGTTCAATCAATTTCATTCATGATTATTTATATGAAGTTTCAAGTTGATGTGACCAAAAATACATAATTTTTCATCAATATATGAATTTTCCTACCCCCACCCTTTTCACCCCCTTAGGGATAAAATTTCACAAAATCCTTTCTTAGCACACCTAGAAATATTTAGCAGAACATCTCTTCAAAATTTCATCGCTATATCTATAATAGTTTTGGCTCGGCGTTGATGATGCAGTCAGGACAAGCCCTTTCATAAAAATATAGATAACTCTGCATTTTGAAATTGAAATTAGTGAGAAATTATAACAATTGATATCAAACAAACCATTGATCATTGATTACAGTATTATCAATTTAATCACCAACTGATGATAGTGGTGTTAATGAATAAACCGAATAGGTACCTATTTGTTACAAAAATGTTGCACTGTAATAATATTCTTTTGAAATTATCCTACTCTCTCTGCCGCTCTCAACTCAAATTCCTCTCATTCTCTAGTTTGGAAGAAGTTTTACTTCTGCAAAGTGTACCTACGATGCTGCCCATGATTTTTTTTCTTATTCAGTTAGGTACAGTTTCTGCTGTTCTGCAAGACATTTAATAAAATTAGGATCTATAGCATCCTATATGTATATCCTTAGCCACCCAGGTTGTATCAGAAAACATCAACTTATTGTAAGATATCCAATATTTAGTCTAAAGTGTGAATGGCGAACTACTTGGAATAGTTATTTCAAAATAAATGTCGATTTTGATAATTTTTTTTTAAGGTGAAAAATTATGTCTAACTACAGATTTTCAAGAATATCTCATACTTCATCTGAATCCGTATCGCATGAATCTTCCTAAATTCTTAAGAACATAACATCAATGAATATTTGAGTCAACAAAAGTATGGTTGTACAAATATGTTTCTTTATTTCAAGAGTTCTCATATCTATTGTTTATTGTTTTATTTTTATTACCAAATCAAACAAAATCAAGTCAAAACTGTCGCAACTCATCAACCCAAACGCAGCGCTAGTGGTTTGATATCTCCGATTCACGAACTAGCGACAACGACGCACGGCATCACCGCAACAAACCGTCACGTCGCAGCAAATCACGTACTATGTGTAGCGGGCTTTATTCTAAAGCTGCCTCCTTTTTATCTGTGATTTAGTGAGATCTCAGTAATACTCAATTTCATTGCGAAGTGGAACTTCCGCTTGGCAAATGGGAGTATATGACACCATCCACATTGAATTTGACGTATAACTGAAGTGAGTCTCCGATCTCAGTTAAAAAGAACGTGCCTTAAGTCCATCCTGTTTCAAGAAAATAAAAACAAATTGCACGTGACAAGAGAGGAAAGAACAATCGAACTGGTCACGTGAACGCGGCGTTGCTATCTGCGCGGGAATAATTCGATTGTCTCAAGCAAGTCTCATGTCTCAGTCTCAGTTTTTGTACTTTGTGTTTGGTGTCTTTGAGAACGTGATCGTGATTACTGAAATAATTGTCTTATCTTCTACCTATTCACATTAAAATTGAACCATTTATAAAAGATAATTGAAGTTGAAACTATTGAAACGTAAGCTTAATTGTTATACCCAAGAAACATTTTCAAACCCTATTGGCTTCAAGGAAGCTTTATGTGTGTTCAAGTTCTACTCAAAAGTCATGATTCAAGGAAGCTTACTCATTGCAAACGAAATGTGTCTTGAAGCAAAATGATCTTAATATACTTGGTGTTTTCAAATTAACCACTAGAGCCGCTTGACAGTGACATCAGCATAAGAATCTTGAAAATGAGGAAAAAAAATAGTACAAAAAATGCTTGGTCATCAATTTCAGTCATCCAACAAAATATTGTTTGTACTTCAGATGTAAATTTCATACGGCCAACCGTTTGTTAAATAATACCTTCGTCGGATAAAGTTAAGAAATCAATCATGCACTCAGAAATTCTTAAATATTAACTAGCTGACCCAGCGAATTTCATTCCGCCTCATAGTCAATAATGTCGTTTTAAATGAATTTTTCCCTTGATTTTGTCTTGTTATGAAATTTTTCCGATGCTTCAATAGTTATTCTACCTTTCGAGGAAGAGACAAAACCATTAATCAAAAATCATAAAAATCAGTCCAGCGACAGCGGTTCTTGAGTCTTGCGACACTCTGCGTCAGCCAAACGTCGCCGGAACAAAATTTCTCCTCTGAACTTTAGTGTAGAGACATGCTTTTATGGCAACCATGTTAGGCAGCTTAGACATTCCAAACATTCCAACACAAAACATTCCACTTTTCGTTAATTTTCCGGTTCATGCAAAATCCGCCCGGAATCTATCCTATCGATGTTAATTGTTTCTAGTAAAATACGTTCTATGTTTGTTTATCCCTGTCTTTTCTGGCCGACATTAATCCTATTGAAAATAGTACAGGGACTCTTAAAAATGACATTTTCGCACCTTTGACAAGCTATAAAACGCAAATGGTTCAAGATAGGAAAAAATAGTCTGTACTTTCTAATCCTAATTTTGCAGGAGCCATTTTGTCATATGACTAGAAAGTATCGCCAACTGTCAACTTTTTTTCGACCCATTTTGACATTTTTCGACAACAATTAATTTTATGTTCCTAGATAGCTCTTGAAAAGTTGAGACTAGATAGTGCAGTCCCTTTTCCTCTATCTTGAACCGTTTGAGTTTCATTGCTGCATCCTTGCAGCTTGGAACCTCATAAACGCTATACTTGTAGAAGAAACCAAAATTAAAGAATTTTCGGACCTATGTTCATATAGAAAATATGATGTTTTTCCATGTAGAATCACCGTTAATATTATATAGGGGTTGTTTGTGGAGACCCTGTATAATAGATTTCGCATCATGATCAATAAATATTTTTGAATTTAAATTGTAAATACAGTTTTAAATATCATTGGGAAAAATTTGTCTTGTCTTAATGATAAAAAACTAGTTCAATAATTGAGATCCAAATCTCATGCAATCAGTAAAGTTAATCCAAAAGCGGCTTAAAGTGATTTTTTTCAAAGTCGTATTAAAAATCATATGATGAAGAGATTGGTTATGCGCGCCGATAATATTTTTCGGCTTAGGTGGAAATGGATCATAATATAGTAGTAATAAAATTGATTAACATAGTAGAGTTGACTCCGGTTGTGCTTGGAAAATGGATACGAAACAGATTATTCACATCAATATAATACCTCCTGATGATACAGGTAATTATTATACCTAAGATAACATACAAATAAATTTTATAAACTACATCAAAGTTGATAAAATTATTCAGTCAACAACATATTGTACATACAACACAACTTTCTTATTGAACATAGTATACTTGAAGTCATATCATGTATTACGCGCTGATATGGGTCTGCTGAAAGAGTTCTGAAACAAGTCATGTCATCATGTCATCAAATACTCTTGGTCCTCATCCTGATACCTGTGAATTTTGCAATAGCACTCTTCTTATTGTTTCCTCTGAACGGATTCAGTATGCACACTGCCAAGTTTTTCATCACAATCAGTGTGCAAACGTGAAGGATACAGTATCGACATTTTTGTTATAGTGCACTTCAAAACAGAGAAAAATTCGTCTCCTTCTCGATATTTTTTTGCGTACAATCGCATGGGATATTTATAAATTTGTTGGAAATCGACAATTACAATTTGTTTTAGCAGGGTCGAAAATTTTATTGTGAAATATGTTTGTCATAAATCTATCAAAAGCGTGTTTCATTACTTTTTCACATACAGAGTGAGTCATCAAGACGGAAAAGCGAAATTACGCCTTAGCTGTTAATTATATCGAAATGAACAAAATGACTTTGAATAAGTGATGCCCCAGTGCAGTTTGTGAAAATGTTTCTCAATACAGAGGGTGTATCATTCCTGTAAAACGGGCTTCAACATAGTGTTTTTAAATAAAAACCCATGTATACCTTTAGATATTTGAAATGCACCTTTTCTGGCATCTCCATTCCGTTTAGTTTCTGCAATTCGCTTCAACCGTTCAAAAGTTATTCCACTTTATCTAGAAATGGATGCGTTTGCAACCATGGATTACAGATACCACAGAGCACTTGGTTTTTGAGATATCAAGTTAAGACTCAACCAGTGTTCAAGTAACTACTTGAGTATCTTTTGGTGTCAATACCGTCGATTTGCAATATGGTAGCATTTGCTGTGACACTTCAATGTTGGTAAACTTCAAAGCAGCATCAATGGATTTTTTCAAATAGCACTTCCTGTAGTTTGTTACTTAGTCTCGTTGATGTATTTTTCATCTCACATTTTTCTTTCAAATGTCCATAGTTTGGGTCAGTTTGAGTCAGTTTGGGTAACATAATTTTGTTTTTCTTATCTCATACAAATCTCATCATAAACATGTGGTCAGTCTGCAGACTGACCACTGAACGTATCATGAAAATCAATTTTTTGACATATGACATTTATTGTATGCCTTTTAGCACAAACATTATTCTATGTTTAACACTACTATGAACCAAAGAAACTTGAATGGACGGAACAAGGAACTAACCAGTTATTCATATTGAGGTATAACAAATGGATAGCGAGAACAATAAGCTGCAAATCACAAAAACTGTTCAAAATAGTTGCTTTTTTATTTGCATACCGGATCACTTTCAAATGAACTGACCTTTAAATGATCTGACCAACCATAAAAAAAACTGCATTTGTTATTCGGTCATTTGTTTTCAATCACGTCAGAGACAGTGTCATCATTTGCAGCAAAAAAAAGTTCTTTCCTTCGAAACTTCAAATGAAGAGCATATCTTTTATATTTTTATGTGGTTCAAGGGTTACGCTGTTTCGAAATTCACGCTTTATATCAGTCAAAACAACCCCTACCTTTTACTTCTGACCAGTTCACTTAAGTGATCGAAATCTGCGGGTGTTACAGTTAGGGGCAAAGGGAGAAGTGACCGGATCATTCACAAATCAGATCAGTTTGTAAATAAAACATCCTAAATGTCAAATTTTAGTGATCCGGGTCAAATTTACCTGATTCAAGATGCAAATAAGAAGCAGCTGATGACAGTCACTTTGACGTTGATATTGTTACGAATTTCCGCTATAGAAAACAGTTGTTTAGCTTTAATGTATTTATTTAAAGTCACTACACACACGGTCTACAACACCACAAATATTTATGTTCACAATCACAGCTTATCAAAATCTGAACTGAAATAACTAGACTCAAAAACTTTTCACAATGTACCCGCTTATATAGCTAATCCGTAAATTCTAGAATATAAAAGAATATAGAAGTATAGATCGGAACAAACATGACTTATCGTGCAGGAATGCGGCTGACCGATAAACATGTAGTTAATTCCGGAAAGACTGCAGTGGGCTGGAATCTCGAACGGATGGAACAATTATCATTTTTGCTACAATATGTCAAAAAATTGATTTTCATAGCATGTTCAGAAAGTGTTGTCGATAGGATTTGTTGAGTTTTTCGAAAAAACAAAATTATCTCCCAAATTATCGACTTTTGAAAGAAAAATGTGGAATGAAAAATAGGTAAAATGACAAGCTGACCGCGTCAAAGTTACAAAGAACGGAAGCTTGGAGGTTTACAAAAATTGAAGTGTCACAGCAAGGTGGTAACATAATGCAAATCGTCGGCATTGCCACCAAAAGATACCAAAAGCTGTTACTTGAACAGAAACTTGATATCTCAAAAACCAAGTGATCTGTGGTATCTTTAATCAATAGTTGTGAACGCATCAATTTTTAGGAAAAGTGGGATAAATTTCGAACGGTTGAAGCAAATTGCAAAAACTAAACGGATTTAAGATGCCCGAAAAGGAGCAAATTCAAATATTTAAATATAAATACGGATTGCCAATCGCAAAAACTATGTTGATGCCTGCTTTGCAAAAATTATACACCCTGTATATTAAAAAACATTTTCACAAACTGCACTGCAGTGATACTCTGATGAGTAGAAAAGTATCGCATGAAGAAGTGACGTCTCGATCGATAATTGGCACTCTCATGTAGTTTTCTACCGTCATTCTTTTTTCCTTGATAACCCTGTGAAATAGAAACGAAGCGATTAAACCTATATGCTCGAACAGGAAAGTTAACTAATTTTTGAATTTTACAAAAATCAATGGTTCTGAGGACACAAAAACGCATAGCAACAATAAAAACTCTCAAAAAGTATTTTTCCTTGTAAAAAAGTGAGAAAGAAATATTCATTTTGGTGAGGCTAGGACACGACCCTAGCGACGAGGCTACCACGTGTGACGTCAGCAGTCTTACGTTCTGCTTGCTTACTGTAGATTCGTCTATAGATCGTTTCCAAGTACGTCACGAATCTCAGCTGATTCCTGAAAGTGACACATTCAAATCATTGTGACATATTTGAGAATTTAAGGTTGAAGTTAGGCCTGAGTTAAATTCAATTTAATTTTGAAGTGGAACTGTCAAATTTCCGCTTGGCAAACGGCAATCATATTCTACCATCCACATCGAATTTGGCGTAAGCGTGACTTTGACAACTTTAATGACTTCAACCTAGGATTTTGAACTGTCACTGTACTTGCAAAATAAATACTGCAAACGTGTCACAGGCTTTTTCAGGAATCAAATGTTTTCTACGTCACATGGAATCGGTCTATTGGAACGCAATTTGGCCCTCGATAACTTTTTTGTTTGATCATGGATTCTAATGATTTTTGAATATGATATTGTTCAATATGTTGTGGATGTCGCGAAATGGGTCTTTCGAATTTTGGCCAGGACCGGACTTACGACACTTTTATCAAAATGTTGCAAAAATGAACCGGACTGATATTTTTCAAGAGGGCCATTTGTAGGAGACGGCGTCCGAAAATATCAATATTTTAAAATCATGATCTATGAAACGATTTTTTTTATTGGTATGATGATGATGTTGCTTGTCGGCATTTTAAAACTATAGTCCGTTCATGGCTTTCCTGCGGTTACGTCATACTTTTCCGTCTCTCTATTACTCATTGAAAAAAAAATCACATACGTCTGGACGAGGGTTTTCGTGTCAATTTGACAAATTAATGTCACATGTGGAGCGATCAATCTACGACATACTGCCAAACGTCAAATACTGTGACGTGACCGCAGAAAAGCATTGAACAAGCTGTATTTCAATCAACAATGATCAAGGCTTTCTTGAAATTCCATAGCTAAGATGTTTGTCAAGAACTCGTAAAATTTTTGACATTGAGGAATTTGCTTGGTTGATTTTAAAAAAGTCGACATGAATCTATCTTTGGAAGATAAAATCTTGTTCTAACGCTAATGCGGAAAAAGATATGGGAATACAAGAATGACACGCCCCTTCAAATTTTCAAGTAAATTCACATTGAATATATTGAAAAAAAAATTATTAACTGGGTATTGCGTTTTTTTAAATCTTGATGAGAGTGTAGTGAAATATGAATAGTCCTTATGCCGACAAGCACCATCACACAAAAAAAGGGTTTCTTAGGTTTTGGTCCTAAAATATTGACATTTGGTCGCAGTTCGTTTTTGCAAGGAGCTTAAATGCGCCAATTTCATAAAAATGTCGTAAGACCGATACCGGCCAAAATTCGATAGCTCAATTTCGGAATATATAATGTGAGATCTACATCCAATCTGTTTTCAAATTGGCGTCTTATAAATTGTGACAGATCATTTTCTATCTATTTACATTACAATTCATCAAATATCAATGGTTTGCCAAAGAAATAGTATAAAATAATACACGTGATCAAAATTCATCTCATCGAAACGATCAAATTAACTTTATAATATATGCAAAATCGAGATCGCAACATTATAACAAACCGCAAACAAACGGCGTAAGACGCCAATTTATCTTACTTCCAAATCTAGTCCAAATTTCTGCTGCAAACAGAAATTCGATATCGGCTAGCGTGACTTGGAACACAAAATCAAGGTGGTTTGCCAAGGGAAAATCTGTCACTTCCACTTCAAAGTGAAATTAAATGTAAGGCAGGCTTTATCCAGAACATAATGACTAATATCGTATCCAAAAATCATCAACATCGATGAACAAAAAAATTATTTAGGGTCAAACTGTGTTTCAACTTAGTTTGGCCTACAGAGTATTAGATGAGATTCAATCTCCTTAGGCAGATGATTATCTTCAAAGATGTATTAGATAGTAGTTGACCACATACTGTAAAAATTAAGTCATCAAAATGAATCAGCCGCTACGCTACTCATCCTACATCCTACTGGTAAAATAAAGTTATTTTTATTTTTGAAAATAATGGTCAATAGTATGTTGATCATCTTGGTTGTTGTGCGGAGGAAACACATCTGAGCCAACTTTATTATCGATAAGAAATTTGAAGGTCAACTAAAAATGTTGGGTACCTAGTACCTACAGCGTACAGCACAAATCATGAAATTTTTTCAACATTTTTCAAAGACAAGTCACTCATTTTAATCATCAGGTTTTTTGACGTAGTTAATAATAAATAGCCAAATACAATAATTTGATAATAATATGTATTTTATCCCACTAGATTGAGTCACAAAGTCGGAAACTATAGTAACGTCCACATCCGGCAAATCATGTGAATCAGCTTTTTGGAAACATTCGAGCATATTTCAAAATCAATTTCACTCAATGAAGTACCCAACACATAGGTATAAGATACACTGGACAATCGATTTTTGACGAAACTAAATTTATTAGGACGAATTCATGGATAAACCCATAAAAGCCAGTCTGTCGGTTTCCCGCGTACCTCGCTGAAAGACTAGTGACGTCAAGCCAATCAGAGAGCGTTCCGACAGTTTCAAATAGTATTAATATTATTATCGCTAAAAAAAATCCAATAATTCGTTCAGTATAAAGAACGAATTATTGGATTTTTTCCAAACTTCACGGATGTTATAATGGTATTATTTTCTATGGTTTAATGATGGTTTAACACGTTTTAATTTTTTTGTGTATTTTCCTATTGTATAAGCGGACATGTTTTAGAGTGAGAGTGTTACAACACAAAAATCCCCAAGTATTCCCGGAAATCAGCGAACTTCGTTTCTACCTCTGAAGGCATTTGATGAGAGTACCAAAAAGCGATTTCATCAGTATCGAGTAGAATCAAAACGAAGCGATTCTACTTTTACTTTTTTATTCATCAGAGTCAGCGAGCTGGAGTATCCTGTATTCAAATCAATTTTGCTGATTTAGCTATATTTAACAGTTTAGGCGCAATTTAGCTTTTCCGCTTAAATGTCTCACTCTGTATACCTCGCCATATCTCCGGAACCAATCAACATAGATATCAAGGACTTTTCTATATCGATAAATAAAAAGTGTGAGAAGGTAAACGGGGTGATGCCGTTAGTATGAAAAAAGCTCATTATTCAACGAGCGGGAACTCAGATGATCACGCTTACTCGCCTACGGCTCGTAGCTCAATCTTCATCCTCGTGAGTAATATCCATTTCCTGCGAGTAGAATTCTATACTTTTTCTATGATTATTATAATTGAAGCGAACTTTTAAATATTCAATTTCATTTGGACGGCACTTTTTGACAACTAGTTTACTTGAAGTGAGGTAAGGTTGTTAAAACATTGTGACAATCACTATAAAACAAGTATGGACGGTCAAATGGGCCGTTTCAATATGATGTATTTGAAGGGTGACATTTTGTCGAATGTTTTGATTGGCTCTAAGACAGTGAAGTAATGACATTGGATCATTTCATTGGTTGAAAACGATTGAGTAATGGAAAAAAAGCCACTGGTATGAGTAACGAGTTATATTAACCAATAGAAAGTGGATGTATAATACATCTATTATTAAATAGTCATAGAAAAAGTTAGTTTTTCTATGACTATTCAATAATAAAATGTCCACTTTCTATTGGTTAATGTGACTGGTTACTCATACCAGTGACTCATAAAATCCGACAAGTCGACAACATACGTTGACCTTCAAATCCATCATTTTGAAACAGCCCATTGGACCGTCCATACTTGTTTAATAGTTATTGTGTTAACCTTACCTCACGCAATAGAACAGTTGTCAAAAAGTGTGCCCTACAAACATTGAACTTCATACTACGTACCTGGAACGGACCCGTTTATTATTGAAAGTGAAACAGTAGAGATAGCGATAGTTACGGATACCTATCTCTTTCTAACTCATTGGCCTAATATGCAAGGAGTAGAAAGAGATAGCGATAGTTACGGATATCTATTTCTTTCTAACCCAATACACGAATGACACACTTCACCATTCGTTGTCGACAACGACCGGGTCCTTTCCAGGTACGTAGGTAGTATGGAGTTCAACGCCTACAAATGAAATGATAGGGAGGTTTCATGAATTTAAAATTTAACAAAAATATATGAACATGTTTTTTAGAATTGCTCAAACAGTACTCTGTGAGAGTTTCAAGTCATTTGGTGAATTTGTCAATTTACTAGAGCTGTTTGAAATTTTGATAGAAATTTGAAACCAAATTCAATGGCGCGCTCTGACATACTATTCCTAGCTTTTCCATCTTTCTCGATTAAACAGAGACAACCTTTTCCGATTTAGCGTGCATTCTGCGCGTTTGCCACAGTTTACGTTTCACTCCGGACAATAGATGAGTGGGGTTATATAGAAACAAATCAAATATTTTGTATTGAATATTCCGAGTTATCAAATTGATCAACCATTTATTTATTCAAGTTTGAGCCAAATTTTTAAATTTATTCAAGACTAAATCATATAATGTTTGGTTAACAAGCATGATCTCATGTGATTTCTGTGTCAATGTGGCAACACAGCGCTGGTGAGCGCCGTCTCCTTCTACTCCTAACCTCAAATTTTGTTTTGTTTTGCTGTTTGCTTCTCAAAAACTGCAAACCTTTCATTTTTTTATACGTTAAAACCCTTCAAAAGACCTCATATATGTATATTCGGTGAAGCTCTCATTCAGTGAAAAAAAGGAAAAGCTTGTGTTTGTGAATCTGTGACAAAAATGAATAAAAAGTGCTTTGTGCCATCATTGTTATCAGTGGCTTCCGGGTTTTATGCCCTCATATACCAGTGAAACAGTTTATATATTGCGTGACAATAAAAGGTAAACACTCATTATTGTCTTTTATTGTCCAAAATTCATAAACATACTCCAATGTAAAGCTTCGTAACTTCTTAGAAAAAACACTTATTAAGTCACCTCAAACAACAAAATGTTCAGAAAGCATGAGGCTACAATATTTTAACATAAGAAAAAGTCCATCTGCACCTGTATCCTGTATACTACACAGACTGCTTTCCAGGATATTTCACGGAATCGAGGCTTTTCAACTGGCTTTTTCGTCTCCAAAATTTTGAAGCACTCTATGGAGAACTTAGACAGGAAGAAATGGACATTCCATAATTTGTGTGTGTATTGGAATATGTTCAGAAACAATAATAACAGTAATAAGTAGCAGTACCCAAATCACGGACGTAAACATTAAAAACGAGGTTAGGTTACCCACATGATATTGATGCGGAGTTGTCAGCTCGTCCGCAATATACCTAATAGACTTTGGTGTACGAGTAATTTCATTGGTGGACGCGCTATAGAGCTTAATAAAATGCTACGCTAATTTCACAACCTGGCAACAAACTTAGGATCGGGCGTCACCAGTCTTTCGAGTCGTTTCATTTGTTGATCAGGATCACGTGTCGGTGACGTAGTTTCCCTGAGAGTATTTTGAATGAAACCGTTAGAAAATTAGCAGATATTTATCGAGTTTTCTAGAATAAATATGGATAAAAAAATTGAAAAAATTGTTTTTGGCATAAGTATGCATCAAAGAATTCACAGAAAAAAAAATCCAAAAAAAAATATCTCCCTATTAAATATTGCATAGTTCGCTTCAATCATCAAATAGTCATAAAAAATCTATAGTACTCTTCTCGTGGGTAATGGCTGGTACTCACTAAGATGATTACGCAAACTTCATCCGCGTGAGTAATAGCCACCATCATCTGCTCGTTAAATGTTATACTATTGTTTGTAGAACTACGAAAAACATCGACATTAACATTTTCTGCATAACCAATGCTGCAAAAATGGTTGGTGTTGAAGTTTCACGTTTTAAAAGAAAACTTCATTTTTCATATCGACGGAATCACCCCGGCTACCACAGTGCCTTCATCGATTGAAAAAACTTTTTGATATTTAGTTTGGTTCCGTAGATATGGCGAGGTATGTTTGAACATTGATGAAACACACTTTTGGCATATTTGTGACATATTTTGCAATACAGATTTTGGCCCTGCTGAAAAATGTTATAATTGCCAATTACCTATGTCCAGAGACAGAGACCTAGTCTATCTTTTTTGAACATCCCATGCGGCAGCTGTATGCAAAAAAGAAATTATGGAACATTTTTGCCTATGTTTCAGTACACTATTATGGAAATGGAAATGTGCTATGGTTGTGTCATTCGTGTGTGACGATGGTACCGGAAAATATCAAGGTGGCTGACAGGCTGAACATTCTTGAACAAACGACTGATTAGGGTTTCACCGAGAAGAGCATTCTCGTCTCGACGGCAATTTCTCGTCTTGTCTCGATTGTCGACTGGGCGCAACATAGGAGGCCTAAACTTTTTTGATGCCGTTTTTAGAATCGTCGTATCCTCTTATCCATTATCCTGAAAATTTAAAAGTTTTAGCTTTTATAATAAGCAAAATATTGTGGTTCTTTGAAAATGTGCCTTTGCTTTTTCACCCTGTATTTACATTACGGTATCGATTCCAAATAAGACAAAGGTGGAATATTTTTGGGCATACAAAGACGCTACTTTTCTCTTATTTAAGCAACGTCGTATCTCTTACCGTTTCCAATATCCCCATATAGTGCCATGTACATCATTTTATTCTGGACACACTGTATATGTCACAGTAAAACCTGGTAATCAGTAAAAGCTAACTATTACTAGGAAAAGTGAGCTTTTCCTGATTTGGAAACATTTAGCTAGTGAAAGTTGAATTCGATCGACTTCATCAAACTTTTACTAGTAATTGTTAGCATTCACGTAACTATTCTAGTGAAAGCTGCTACACTAAAAATTATTATCAAATTGACTGGACGTAATTATAAATATCCTTTTTGGTCCGAGTTGGAATTCGCCGACAGATTAGACGCCCGGGAAAATACGAGAGTTATGAATCGCAGGTGTACAATGTGAACATTGTTCAGATACCGTATTATAGAAGAAAATACTTAAGTATTCTCAGTAGGGGTTAGTCTGGGTTAGTTTGGGTTAGTTTGGGTTTGTCAAAAATTTTGATGTCGCGTGAGCAACTTATTTCCGCCTTTTAACTAACCCAAGGTGCACGGGACCTTGGGTTAGTTAAAAGGCGGAAATAAGTTGTAAAAAGTACTTTTCCTAACTGCTTTTAGTAAAAGTTGATTTGATAAAGTTTCTCCAACATTCACTAGTAAAAGTGTACGATATTCTTCAAAATTCAACATTTCCTAACGGATCAAGTAATTGCTAGCATCAACTAGTAAAAGCTAGCTTTCACTGAATTTCCAACATTTACTGTAACATATATATAGACGGAACAAATCCTTTCAGTCATTTGTCGACTCTAGTCCTAACGAGATATGAACTGTTTTATCCATTTTTTTGAACGTGACTACATACCATAGAGGATCTTCTTTCAGTGCAACTTTTTATGTAAGCATGTATTTAATAAAAGTGTGATCAACAAGACTAGCACTGATAGGCAGTTAACAGGCTAATGTACAGTAGATTTGAAAATCGTAAATTGCGATGGATTTACCAATGTGCAGGCGGCAGTTCCACTGATTGGTCTTGATGGTGGTGAGATGGAGGAGGTCACACATGGGGTTTTTTCAGACCACGCATACCAGAAGCACACATCACCATAACATCTCCTGCTCTACAGAATAACAGCAGCTGCTCTAATATAGATATCTTCCGTATTTTCTATACCAACATTCAGTGCATCAGAAATAGGGCAAATGATTTTGTTTTGTTGCTTGATTCCGTCCAATATCCAGACATCGTTTGTGTTACTGAAATGTCTCCAAACGAACCGTTTTATCTACCCATGTATACTGGCGTAAGTAAATACTGTAGAGCAACTGCAAGGCATGGAGGTTCTCTCATATGGGTGAAGGACAACAGCTTGAACTTACACAGTTTCTCTTGTAGATCTGAGTTTAGTCACTCATCTTTGAATGCTCAGTTATCTTTTTTCCTTCATGGGACATGTACGTTGTCTGCATCTTTCGAAGCCCAAATTCTGATGTCAGCTGATTCCTCGATTCTAATTCCAAAGTTACCCACAACTTGAGTAACCTCTTGGAGTCTTATAACTGCTCAATGCATGTGAGTACTCCCACCCGGAACACCAGACAATCAGCCTCTTTGATAGACTACATGCGCTCAAACTTAAACCCTAGATATGTCAATGATTGTACTGTTATAAGTTGTGATATCTCAGACCATGACATATTGCTGGAAAAACGAAATCCCAAGTCAAGACGTGCAGGCGCGGCCTAAACGTGATTATGAACGCTTCTACAAACTTTCTTCAAGTGAGAATTGGACGGCAATGGCTGTGAGTGGCGATAGTCTTGAGCGCTTTCATTCCGAACTCCTACTCTTATACAACAGAGCGTTTCCAAAGATACATCTAAAAAGAAAGAAGAATAGAAAGCCTTGGATAACAAAAGGCCTGAGGAAATCCAGCAAAAATATAAGAATATCGGAAGATTTATCGTGAAGTTATATTGGCTGCAAAGAAAACTTTCTATGACAAACGATCATCCGACGCTCCTAATGCGCAAAGGGAAATTTGGCGTATCAGTAACGAGCCTAGAAACAACCCCAACTCAACATCTCAATTGTCTAGCTTGGTAGCTGATGATATCAACACCTTCTTCTGTTCGATAGCCAAAAATCTTCGAACAAATCTCGGCGCCAAAGAAAAGGATCCCTTAAGCTATCTCAAGACATCTCGCTTTCCTGAGACATTCTTTTTTGTTCCTGTGGATGTGATGGAACAAAGATCAGTCATTGAAGACGGTAAAAATGGTTCCACTGGATGGGATGAGATATCTATAAATATCTTCAGAAACTAGCCCGATGATATGATGACTTTCTTGGCTGACTCAATAAACAGAAGCATTGAGGATGGTGAATTCCCTGGTTTACTGAAATCAGCATCAGTGCTTCCACTTTTCAAGTCTGGAGAGGTCGAGTCGCCTGTTACACAAAATTATATAAAGGCTGGGGAAGAAACAAATGCTCGGCTTTCTGGTGCAACGGAAAATACTTTGTGACTCACAATTTGGCTCCCAATGTGCTACTAACACCGATGATGCCATGTTCCATACTCTAGAGAAACTTTATTTATCATTCAACCAGGGAGATTCTGTTTTGGTTGTGTTCTATGACATAGCCAAGGCATTCGACTGCATCGAACATGACACTCTGTTGAAGAAGCTGGAGATTTATGGTTTTCGAGGGACTTTCCATCGCTGGTTGCAGTCGTATCTATCTGGACGCACACAGAAAGTACATTTCAATAAATCTGTCTGAGGAGAAGAAAAGCTTTGTGCTGTAGTTTCTCAAGGGTCAGTGTTAGGGCCTCTCTTATTCCTGATCTATATCAATGATCTGCCCAAGTCTATCAGGAATGAAAAATGCACCTCTTTTGCAGATGATACCACTCTTCTCTGGCGTGATAGCGATGTAAAAGTATTGATGGGTGTAGTGGAGACTGCCCTCGCAGCATTAAAGGTGTGGTGTGCCTCCAATGGTCTATCGTTCAATGTTCCCAAAACAAAGATAATGCATTTCAAGTGCTGCCTTGATGAGGTTAGGATCGGCGACGAAGACGTGAAGAAGGTGTCGGAGTGCAGATTCCTTGGTCTGATAATTGATGACAACTTGAAGTTTGACGGCCACATTTCGAATCTATCTATAAAGTTGTCCAGGGGGTGCTATGTCGTTCGAGTGGTTAGGAGGGAGCTGGGTGTTGCTGCTGCTAGAAATGTTCACCATTCTCTAATCGAATCCCACTTAAGATACGGTCTTAGCTTTTGGGGTTCATGCTCCTTTGGTCTATTCAACCATGTTTTCCGGATTCAAAAACGAGCCTTTCGTTCTCTCTACGGTCTGCATCCTCAGGATTCGTGCAGGCCATACTTCACGGAGAAGAGAATTTTGACACTGACGTCTCTATTTATCCTCTCGACGTCTATCCTTATGCATAGGGAGTACGGGTACCTTATTCATCGCATTTCCAGTGTCAACACACGACAAACATATACAATTCCTCTGCCTATTCCCACTTCTTCCTTCACAAAAACATCTGTATTCTACCGCAGTAAAGAGATATTCAACCCTTTGCCGTTAGTTCTGAGAAGTGAGAAGCGCCCAGGTGTCTTTAAAAAAAAGCTAATCAATATTTTGCTGGATAAATGTTTTTACTATGTAGATTAATTTTTCACAACCAACTGTACTGACATGAAAAATTTGTGTTTTTTCTTCTTTTTTATATTATTGTATTATTGTATTATTTTATATTTATGTTATTGTACCTTGCCGTTTGAGTTTTTGTATGTATTTTTGGTGTGCTTTGTCAATAAGTATCTTTGATCTAACGCCAATAAAGCTTATTTTGAATTTGAATTTGAATTTGATGTCTTGTATGATGCTTTAAGTATCGATAATACAATAGTAACTCAGGTCTACAGCAAGATTGAAGTTTTTGAACCATTATCTATTTTCAAGTAATTTCGACCTCCTAAATCCGAAACTGATCTTAGTTTCATCCTATCACATACATATTTTTCGCAAACCAATATCATGGAATGAAAAAAAAACATAATAAAATAACTAATGATAGCATAGGCAGCGCCCTTCGAGTGCGACACAAAAACTAATAAGAAATTATGATTTCCCTACTCAAAAACTCCACGGAGAAATAAATGTGTGCAAAAATTCGATTTTTTGCAAAATTATTTGAAAAAATGATCGAAAATAAAATTTTAAATTCAAAATTTGTGCAAAGATTCATTTTTTTGCAAGAATTATTTGAAAAAATAATCGTGAATAAAATGTTCATATCAACCCCCCTGTATCTCCAGAATAAAGCCCGCGATAGCAAAAATTTTTATTGATGTGAAAACATTAGTTTGGGTCTTGGGTCGACTACTAACCCCTTGATATTTTCGTCATTTTTTCCGAAAATTCGCAAACTGTATTCAAATTTAATATTTGCATTCATTTTATTTTTCGATTCACGAAAATATCTTACGTGATATTCATAAATGGATAAAAAAATAAGAGTCAGCGAATCAAAATTATATACAGGATGTTTATTAATTGAATGCCGATACTTAAGGGTGATAATTCTTGGATGATTTTAAGACAAAAAGTTCATATGGACCGCAAGAGCATAGATTTTAAGATACAGGGTGTTGAAATTTGAAAAAAAAACTTTTTTTATCATCACTTTGATACTATTCCAGATATCTCTTTGAAATTTGGTACACGTCTTCTATGCATCAAAATGCATGGGTATGTTAGAGAAGGCGCCACTGATTTAAAAATATTGGATGACACAGCAGGGTGTCAATGCAATTAAGTAGATTTCATTTTTTTAAGCGAAAACCAGGCGCCGAACGGAAAAAAACCAAGAGAACAAATTGGCTCTTGAATAAAAAGAGATTTTGAAAATGATTTTTATTTTGGAAAGAATCAGTGGCGTACAAGTTTCAAATTGTTTGTACATCACAAAATTCATATTGAAGCCTAGAAGACGTATACCAAATTTCATAAGGATATCTGGAATAGTATCAAAGTAATAATAAAAAAATCAATTATTTTTTAATATTTCAACACCATTTCAATTAAGCTCTTGCTGACCTATGTTCATATGAACTTTTTGTCTTAAAATCATCAAAGTATTATCACCCTTGAGTATCGGCATTCAATTAATAAACACCCTGTATAATATAAAAATACTTAACAAATTGATATAAAACATCTCGCAAAAATGTTGTAGACCCGTGTGATCAATCTACACAATGTTTTTTTGTAATAAATTCAACCGTATATATTTTATGCACTGCATTTACAGGTACACTCCGTTGTTGTTTTTTTTTTAAATTCCTGACATTGTCCATTTTGATGTTGAAGTCTTGGCACTTCTGTTACCAACAACGTGGGTACTACAAAAATCAAATGATCTGAAAAAAAAAAATTCTCCACAGGGTGCCACAGATTCGAGTGCATGCATGGGGATCTCAGCTATTATAAGAGATACAGGGTCAGTTGAATGATTGCAAAGTTGCGCATTTTTATGCTCAAAAAAATGCTATTTTGGAATTTGAAAATTCCGACTACTTCCTAAGATATTAAAAAAAAAACGAAATTTCGCAAAAACGTTTTCATCATTTCCAGCGTTTGTTTGAAGAAACATTTTAAAATGAATTACACTTTGTTATCGCCACTTCTTCTTCTCTACAAGATGGTGGTGTCAAATTGAAAATCTGACGTTTCGTCTTCGAGCTGCCATCATCAACTTTTTTTTTTAAATACGTAACTGGATTTTTCATTTTATTTTTAGTTATCTTTTGACGTTCTTAATGCATTGGGGTATCGCCACCATAAAAAAAATACTCATCAAAAAAATAGAACCAGAGAAAATCAGTTAGGCCACCCTTGTCCCCTAACTCACAGTTTGGTTCATAAATCCTTCTTTATTCGACACCTTATTCTTATGAGAAAACCTGCACCACTAAACAAAACTTATTGACTGAACCAAAATCGAGATAACATCCAATAATGATACATTTGATGAAATTAAATTAAATCCACAAATGACATGGAAAACAAAAAAGTTACATATAAAAACTAAATCAATTTCAGCAAGTGTCGAAAAATATTGCCATTATATCAAAATATTGAAAATAACAATGATAGGTGAATAATATTTGAGAATATTGAGGTTGCTAAGGCAACTCATCATCACTCTACGCCCTCATCGGATCACCCAGTGCCTCAAGGACGTCAAAGGATAACTAAAAATAAAGTAAAAAATCCAGGTCCGTATTTAAAAAAATAAAGTTGATGATGGCAGCTCGAAGACGAAACGTCAAATATTCAATTTCATACCACCATGTTGTAGAGGAGAAAAAGTGGCTGTGACAAAGTGTGATTTACTATAAAATGTCTTTTCAAACAAACGCAGGAAATGATAAAAACGTTTTTGCGAAATTTTGGGTTTTTCGGATATCTTCGGAAGTAGTCGGAATTTTTCAAATTTCAAAATGGCATGCATAAAAATGCGCAGCTTTGCAACCATTCAACCGACCCTGTATCTTTTATTATAACTGAGATCCCCATGCATGCACTCGAATAGACCATCCGTTCGATCGGTTGGCTCGACTAGCACAGCTCGTCAGACCTGTATATTATGTTATTCTTTGTAGCTTGCATCTTTTGTCGGGATGCGAACGGAGGGCATGACAAAATTTTATAGAATTTTGACACAATCCAATGTGAATTTCGGTAGTTTTTTAACTAGTCCACCCTCGAGTCTTTTTTTCCATTTCAAATTGTGAGTAGTCTACTTGGCGATATGCCAACTTTCAACCCCCAACCTTGGCATCTGTCAGAGATTTACTTTCTTCACAAACAAAAAAACAATTCATGAAAAATCCAGGACTGTATTTGAAAAAACAAAGTTGATGATGGCTGCTCATAGACGAAACGTCGGTTCCTCAATTTAATAACGCTATCTTGTAAAGGGCAAAAAGTGGCAATGAAGAAGTTCCATTCATTTCAAAATATCTCTTCAAATGTGGTCAGAAAAAAATGAAAACAATTTTAAAAAATTTCGGTTTTTTCCGGATAATTTCGGACTTAGTCGGAATTTCTTGGCTTTTGGAACGGCATTTTGTTAAGCATCAAAATACGCAACTTTGCCTCCATTTAACCGACCTTGTATCTCTCACGGTTTTCAAGATCCCCATGATAAGACATCCTTATCTTGGACACACTGTATATCTCAAAGCGGAGTAGAATAAATGAGTTCGACTGAATAACAAAAAAGTTTATAAATAACTCGTACTTTAGCATGCGCGTAATTTCAAAGTCCCTGCAATCGATTGATATTTTCGATGCGTCGCGACGCTTCACTCTTGGTAGGCGTCGAATTTTTTTAACTGTGAAAAATAACTTGTCGATCCCATACATTGACTACTTTTTACAGAAATAAAATATTCCTATTCGTTTCCGAGATATTGACGTGGGGAGTTTTAAGTGAAAATCCCTGTATAACATTGCTGCCTTTTATTGCAAATGGTGAGCCAATCATGATTGGATTAGTCTTCGCAGATAATGTTGAAAACATGTCCACGTAATTTGCAACCTCTCATGCACCTGTTTCTGCGCCATTAGAAAAACCAGGAAATATAATGATATAGTCTACCTTAGAAATTTTTTTGTCATAGGTCATGCAGTCCTCCACGATTTTAATGATACTGTACTCACTTTTGTGTTGCGAGTTCATATCAAATGCACCATTGGTAGATTTATTGATCATTGAGTTAAAACTTCTCACGTGGACGGATTCCCCAATAATCAAAATCTGAGGTCTCTTGGTCTTAGTTTCAATACCAACACGAGGAGCTAGTTTAGATGAAGAATATCTGGGCTGAGGTGTTCTAGGGCTTACATACAGTTTTACCTTTTCCCTCACAATCCCTCAATTTATTCTTCAGCTTCTCTAATTCTTTATTAAGTTCATCAATGTTTTTATTGAGAAAATATATTGATTCCGTTTTTTCTCTAAAGCTTTCCATCAATGCTGCCTCACTATCATAGACATCATTATTTGTGAAACTTAGCGTTCTCCTCCTTTCTGAAGCAATAAATTTGGTCTTGTCATCCAGCTTTCTAGTAAGATCCCGAAAACGTCCTTTTAATTCGTCATGATCTGAATTGAGCTGCAGCGGCCCGGATAATCGCTTCAAGGCAGCCAGCATGCACATTGCGCGTATTGTACGTATCGATAACGAGTATCGATTTTATTTTTCTTTGTGATACGATTTATCAGGTATCTTACGCACAATACTCAAATTCGGCAATGCCCGAAAAAAATGCTCAAAACTGGTTTTGGCTAAGATATATTTTCCAAACCCGAAATTGTAGTTCTAAACGGGTATTGAGTATGACAAAATAGTCAGAACTAGTACTGTGCACTTTGAATTGCACCGAATTAGTTTTGTACATTTCTGAGGGAAACTTGACATTTTCATAATGGCATAGATCGGTAAGGGAGGGTGTGCAAAATTCGAAAACATCCCTCCCCTTATACATTGTCTGGCTACGCCACTGATTGTAGTCATAGATACTAAATTTGGCAATACCAAAAAACCAACTTTAAAACACAAATATTTTGAAAACGGCTGAAAGGAATACTTACATGTTGTATATTTTTGAGATCAGAAAATAATGTCTATCTGATTATAAATTAATATATGGGGTGTTCCATTTAAAAAAATGCAAGTTGTGTCTGTCACATTTTTCTCGTGCACCCGGTATACAAAAAACTATTTTTTTCTGGCGGTTCATGTTATTACCTACCAACTTTGGGTTCAAAGTCCCCATCTATCTTGCAAAATAAGCGAGTTAGTCTGCAGACGAAATTTACGGAAACACCCTGTACAGGGTGTTCACAGATAAATGGACCCCCTCATTAACTTTTTTTTTCATGTTTGGGAAAAAATGTTTTCAATGAAAGTTGAATGGTTCAAAATGAATTTTGTGAAAACATATTTAGGGGGTTCCAAAACTTCTGGGCGTAGTCCAACTTTCTTATTTCAAATTGCAACCCTATTTTTTTATTTGATTTTTGCATTCTCTGGAAAATTTGAAACATTTTTTATGGAGCATACCCTATACCCAAACTCAACCATGGTTGAGTTTGAGTTAGTTTGGGTTAGTTAGTTAAAAAATAGACTATGTTAATATCTTCTTATTGCAATAAGAAGATATTAACATAAAAAATTTGGTATTGTTTTGAAATGTATGGTATTATTTGGAGACCTTGGTAACGAGGTAGTTGTTGATAGATGTCAACTCTCAGGGTGACCCAATTTTATCCGACAATATTTAGAATTTATATTCTACTGATTGAAGTGAACAATCTTTATTCTATGGACATTTATTTCGAAAGACGACGAAATAGTCCCTCGAACCATGACAAAATCCACTCAAACAATAGGAGTTATGTTATATTCATTTTCAAAAAAGTTTCGAAAAAGAAACTGAAGTTCTTAAAGGTTTTCATAGAATAAAAATTGTTCATTTCAATCACTCAGTAGAATCCGAGGTAGAATCTTGATTTGAAATATTTTATCTCAACTTTTTCCACTTCGCAATATAACATCTTCAAATCTTTCTTGACAAGTCGACATCTTTAAACAACTACTTCGTTTCAAGGTTTCGAAATAATACCATACATTTTAAAACATGCTCGAAAAAATGGCAAATTTTTGACGTTGATATCTTCTTATTGGTTGGATTTGGGTATAGGGTATGCATAATGAAAAATGTCTAGAATTTTCCAGAGAATGCAAAAATCAAACAAAAAAATAGGGTTGTAATTTGAAATAAAAAAGTTGGACCACGCCCAGAAGTTCTGAAACACCCTGTGTATGTGAGAACCTTGTTTTCACAAAATTCATTTTGAACCATTAAAGTTTAATTTGAATCATTTTTTCCCAAACATCAAATTAAAAAGTTAATGGGAAGGTCCATTTATCTTTGAACACCCTGTACATAAAAAAAAATCATTTTCTGCAATGTCGGGGGGGGGGGGAACTTGACATTTTCATAATGGCATGGATCGGTAAGGAAGGGTGTGCAAAATTCGAAAACATGTGTGCAAAATTCAGAGAAAAGATCTACCTACATAAAAAAATGATTTCGGGAGATGTCGGGGGGGAAACTTGACATTTTCATAAGGGCATAGATCGGTAAGAGAGGGTGTGCAAAATTCGAAAACATGTGTGCAAATATGTGCAAAATTCAGTTGAGAGATCTACATAAAGAAACATGGTTTTGGGTGATGTCGGGGAGGAACCGTCAAGTTTCCCCCCCACCAGAAAATGTGCTCTAGTCTCTCGGGAAAAGGTGTGCAAAATTTCCAAATATGTGCGCAAAATTGCCTGTATACTTGAAACCCGCATTCCTCGATATCGGGGGGAAAAATTTAATGGAGCCAAATTTAAACCGAGAATGAATCCATACTGTTGATAGGGTGCAAATCTTGACGATGCTTCGAATATGTCAGCATTCATAAGTAGATGCTCCAGCTGTAACAGGTTTGGGCACTCATCAAAAGACTTTCCAAATACAAAATCCTGTCGAAAGTATGAAAGTACAGAGCAAAATAGCAGATATTGTGATTCAGACAAACAAGTATGTGTGAACTTCAAATCGGTCAATATAAAAAACAAACTCGAACTCGACTATAACCATCCAGCTTTCAGTACAATGTGTCCTACCTATTTAAGATTAGTGCAGCTCGAAAAATTGAAGATTGAATAACTCAAATATTCGGAATATCAATGAACACCTACACATAGTAGCAACAACAGCAGAATAATGCAGACAAGTCAGCCGTGAATTATTTTTTATCAACATATTCTGTTTCTCAGAAAAAAAAAATGGAAGTGCAGGTCTTGATTAACGACCATAGACCACATCTATTGCCCTTCAGTTAAGTGAACACTGGCTTAAAAAAGATGAACCTTGTAATCTTGAAGGTTATAGCCTTGTATCTTGTACCAATATGGAGCATGTCTTTTTGCAGATTCCAATCTGCATAAAAAATTGTGCTCAATCTTGCCTCACGTATGCACGAATACAAAAAAGATAATAAAAAAACGGTTTGGCATTCGCGGCATTTGTTTCATTTTATGTCTCACAATAATTGAGGACAAAATTAAAATCATTCGCCCTGATGTCTCGAAATATTAGACTCCTATTTCGTCAGCGCAGAAAGTCTCAGAGAAGACTGTCAAATTATCATTTGCTCTAGTTGAAGCTGAGATTTGAAACAGAATATATTTTTTCTGGTTACTGATATCTTATTAGCACCCTTTAACAACAATTTCATA
Source organism: Orchestes rusci (assembly GCA_958502075.1). Classification (NCBI taxonomy): domain Eukaryota; kingdom Metazoa; phylum Arthropoda; class Insecta; order Coleoptera; family Curculionidae; genus Orchestes; species Orchestes rusci. The sequence goes on from OY293304.1 coordinate 40,254,265, forward strand.
ATCTTATTGACAGTCTGTCGATACCAATCCACACATCATCAAGTCCACTCGAACGAAACAAATTGTCAAATGACGTGTGAAACTGACAACTCGGGGATAAAAGAATTATATACGTCGACATCTACACAGATTGATATCCAATTGTAATTTATACGTTGCCTCTGAATGACATAGAAAATACTCATAATTTGTACCGACAACAAATCTGTTTCAAGTGCATTTGTAACCGTGATCATTACTATTTTGTGAAAATATTGTTACCATGTGATGTGACTTTCTTATTCCAGTTTTAAAAATCTGGTAAGCTATTTTCAAATATCCGTTATGTATTCAAACACACCAACCAGGGACCAAATCGGTCATAAATAATAGTGAGTTAGCCTCTGTTATAACAAGAAAATGTTTTTCATACAGAGAATTTTGTATAGCTATACTTTGATATAAATATGATTGATGTGAGATTACCAAACACTAGTTATATTGATCGCTCGAAGATTTTTTCATTTAATCAATTTGCATATACAATAAACATAATACTCAAGTGCCTACTGATCAGGTGGTTTTCATAAAATATGTTATTGGAGTGAAGGTTTTGCTAAAATAACATTACTATAAACAGCTGTCTGTTTCTTCATTTTTGTCACTTTTATTAAATACATTTCTATTTCTAATATCTGTTTCTTCAACACTAACACAGCAAATAGCGGATTTTGAACATCTTGGAAAACTTCTGCAAAATACTATCTAAATTTTATTAAAATCGTTTGAGACATTTCGAATCTACAGAAAAAAAATCCAAATTATCATTATTACTATTATCTTCTCTACGAGACGTTTGCGGACACATTATGTTCCTTCACAAAAAGTCAATGTTCTACTATACTTTATTCACCATTCCAAAATGCGCACTCATTTCAGACTCACTCTGTAGATACTTGTTACTTAGCAGGCAATTTACAGGGTGAGTCTGAAAAAAATGCACGTTTTGGAATGATGAATAGAGTATGGTAGTTCCGTTTAGAAAATAATAATGATAAGAATAATAATTCCGATTTTTTGACTGTGAATTCGAAACATCTCAAGCGATTTTAATTACATTTTCAGAGTTTTGTTCTTTTTCGAGCAACAAAGCGCAACACTCGGAGCAGTTGTGATGGAATCATTTGATTTCCTGTTTTTCTGGCTTGAAATAAGTGAATTTTTCTGCATAACATTGATTTTTATCTTTTATCTCGAAAACGACGTATCGAACAAGAAAAACTCAGGTCACTTTTTCTGCTCAAAATAAAACGGAAAGTCGAAACATAGTTTTAACTTTGTGAAAACTTGATGGCGTACCACTTTTTTTTCGATATAAAAAAATTGTTGCTCCAGGTTCGGTCCTGGAAAAATTAAGCTCAAACGAATTTCTCAAGAAGATGCTTAAAAACCCCTGATATACCCTCTGAAAGTTTAAACAAAATCGCTTGAAGCGTTTCGAATTCACAGACAAAAAATCGACATTTTTATCAACTTTCAACACTGTTTTTTTTTAACGAGACGCTTGCGGACAGATGTTCGATCACAAAAAGTGATTATCCTTCCATACTCTTTCACCATGTCAAAATTCGCACGTTTTTCAGACTCACCCTGTATTTCTGTACCTATTCTAAAAATATAATTTCTCAGTGTATTGCACCATTTTTACTAATTGAGAAAGAAATAGAAATGAGAACAAAAAATTCCTTCAAACCACGACCATCTACGATTACTGAAAGGGAATAAAGGGATAGTTGAAAAATATTGCAATCGTATGTTATATTTTCTATGATATAATCTTTTGACTTTTTGGATTATTGAGTAGGTTCAGGGTCATTCCGTATATATTCATCCATATTATGCTAGCGGTGTTTATGGAGATATGAAATTTTGTCAATATGAAAGTTTTGGATATTCATTTGAACTTTTCAAAAATCTTGTAAAAAAAAACAAGAGACTATCGGAATGTCAATATTTTTCCACAAGTTGCATTTTTTTTCAATGGAAACCCTGTTTACTTTCATTCATTCCAAAAGAGCTTATTCTCCTGATTCCAAAAGTATATACAGGGTGTTTCAGAATAACATGCTAATAATAAAGGGGGTGATTCTTGGGCTCATTTTAAGAAAAAAAATTCATATGAACGTATGTCCTAAAATATTTTTCTATTTCCCAAAAAATATGCAAACCAAAACCCGCATGGACGGCACTGGTCAGAATAATTAAATTGTTGGTGCATCAAAAAATGAGTATTAATGCCTAAAATACATGACCCAAATTTCATAAAGATATCTACAGTAATGACAAAGTTATTGTAAAAAAAGTATCTATTTTTTAAAACTTTGACACCCTGTATCTCAAAAGTTAAGGCGTTTAGGACATACGTTCATATGAATTTTTTTTCTTAAAATGAGCCCAAGAATCACCCCCTTTATTATTAGCATGTTATTCTGAAACACCCTGTAGATTGATACTTTTCTGATGAGCCGTTCAGGAATAGTTATTTATGTCACTAGTGCGTTGTGTTGAGAATAAGTCAGGCGAAAAAGATTTGTAAATTTGTATGAATTCTCAAGTGACTTGTGAAACATAACGCACGAGTGCCATACGATGTTTTATCCAACAAATGGAGGTAATCATTTTTTTATGAGATAATTATTAATTATAGGTCTCAGTCTCAGAATGACTAGACAATGAGATGTTTACATTTTGGTCAAAATAGTCTGTTTGGTTGCCACGGGAACGTGAGTTATTATCCATAACTTACTAGTGGCTGGTGAGTTATGGATGATAACATACTAGTGTGTTATTTGACATTTCACTTGTCCAAAATGACATCAATAATGACACCAATAACAATCATGAGCTAGATACATAATTAAATTTAAATATGTTTGGAAATTTGAATTCATATCAAAGTTGAAAAATGATAGAATTGTGATAATATGAATCGAATCAATAGAAAAACTTCAACTTATCTCAGAAATCAAATCAAATCAAATCAAATCAAATCAAATCAAATCAAATCAAATCAAATCAAATCAAATCAAATCAAATCAAATCAAATCAAATCAAATCAAATCAAATCAAATCAAATCAAATCAAATCAAATCAAATCAAATCAAATCAAATCAAATCAAATCAAATCAAATCAAATCAAATCAAATCAAATCAAATCAAATCAAATCAAATCAAATCAAATCAAATCAAATCAAATCAAATCAAATCAAATCAAATCAAATCAAATCAAATCAAATCAAATCAAATCAAATCAAATCAAATCAAATCAAATCAAATCAAATCAAATCAAATCAAATCAAATCAAATCAAATCAAATCAAATCAAATCAAATCAAATCAAATCAAATCAAATCAAATCAAATCAAATCAAATCAAATCAAATCAAATCAAATCAAATCAAATCAAATCAAATCAAATCAAATCAAATCAAATCAAATCAAATCAAATCAAATCAAATCAAATCAAATCAAATCAAATCAAATCAAATCAAATCAAATCAAATCAAATCAAATCAAATCAAATCAAATCAAATCAAATCAAATCAAATCAAATCAAATCAAATCAAATCAAATCAAATCAAATCAAATCAAATCAAATCAAATCAAATCAAATCAAATCAAATCAAATCAAATCAAATCAAATCAAATCAAATCAAATCAAATCAAATCAAATCAAATCAAATCAAATCAAATCAAATCAAATCAAATCAAATCAAATCAAATCAAATCAAATCAAATCAAATCAAATCAAATCAAATCAAATCAAATCAAATCAAATCAAATCAAATCAAATCAAATCAAATCAAATCAAATCAAATCAAATCAAATCAAATCAAATCAAATCAAATCAAATCAAATCAAATCAAATCAAATCAAATCAAATCAAATCAAATCAAATCAAATCAAATCAAATCAAATCAAATCAAATCAAATCGAATCAAATCAAAAATCAAATTATATCAAATCAAAAAGAAAAATATCGCTACACAGATTATAATCCTAATTATCAACACATCAGATCAAAGTTACTAATGAAAAATCTTTACACACACATCAACGTTAAGGAACTCACTATAAAAGCAGTTTTGAATAAGGTACTCTTTTAAAGTGTTCTCAAACTTATTTAATGATAGATTCCTTACTTCCCTCGGCCATTTATTTAAGAATGTGGGAGCATAGTGAAGTGTTGCATTCCAGGAAGTTTTTAGTCTCAGAAATGCAACACAGAGATTGTTTCGCTTTTGGGTGTTGTTATACGCATGAGGCACTCATATATGTACAGGGTTTCCCATTTTGGGTACTTTTGCGGGGTATCTCCGTTATTCTTATAGAGAGAAAGTTGCGGTTTTCGCGATAGTGTGCTACTTTTTCGTGAAACTAAAGATGCCGTTAACAAAATTTCCATAGCCTCGAACTCGATTCAGCCTTCGGAATTTGTATACAGGGTCAGGTCAAAAAGTTATAGGCTAAAATTTTTTTTTTTTAAAGTGCATACTCTTATATATGTTTCAAAAGGTAAAGAGAAGACAAATCTTATGGACTATAAATATACAGGGTGTTCCATTTAAAAAAATAAAGTTTGGTCCGATAACTTTTTGACCTGACCCTGTATACTAATTCCGAAGGCAGAATCGAGTTCTACGGGAAAAGTTATATAAGAAACAGTTTTCACATTTTCCATAATTTATCTGATAGTTTAGATACGAGGGGTACCTTAAAATGCAACATTTTCAGTTTAGCCCTGTATCTTGAAAACGAAAAGGGCTATGAAAATTTTGTTAACGGCATCTTCAGTTTCACGAAAAAGTAGCACACTGTCGCGAAAACCGCAACTTTCTATCTATAAGAATAACGGAGATACCCCGCAAAAGTACCCAAAATGGGACACCCTGTACAGGGTGGCCAACTAAGAATGCGAGGTACTGTATCTCGGAAACTATACATCGTAGAGGCTTGCGGCAAAAAATTTTATTACTAAAACGGCCAAAAGAAAAACCTGGAAAATATTTTCAAGTTTCTGAAATGGTCGCTAGGGGGTGTAACAACCAACACCAAGTAGAAAAATAGGATTCTTATAGAATTTTGTCCAATGAAAATATATCGATCATATTATCAGATTAACTGACTATTTACCTAAACTTTTTGTCTAAAAGGTTTTTTTTCTGTCTATCATAATAAAGTGGTGGGGGAAGTTCAATTGTTTTATTAAACAAACGGAGATTTCTCCCGTTTCGCTTGACGGATTTCAACGAACTTGGGCTCATATGAAAGAAAATAGTCTGCGCTATAAAATGCTAATCTGCTTTTTAATTTGTAACATTCGCCGTCGCCGCTAGATGGCGTTAACTGAAATGATAGCATACTTTTGAGTTTTTTCCGAAAAAATCAAACGTAATGGTCTATCCATTTTCATATATTTTCAAAGGGGACACATTTTCCTATAAACAAAAATTAAAAAAAAACAAAAAAAAACAAAAAAAAAAAACAAAAAAAACAAAAAAAAACAAAAAAAAAATTAATTTTTTTGTTTTTTTTTAAAGGAAAATGTATCCCCTTTTGAAATATATAAAAATGAATATACCATTACATTTGATTTTTTTGGAAAAAACTCAAAAACATGCTACCATTTCAGTTAACGCCATCTAGCCGCGACGACGAAGGTCAAAAATTCAAAACCAAAAAAGTTTTTTGAAGTGCAGATCATGCTTTTTCATATGAGCCCAAGCTCGTTTAAATCGGTCAAGCGAAACGGGAGAAATCTCCGTTTGTTTAAAAAAACAATTGAACTTCCCCCACCACTTTATTATGATAGATAGAAAAAAACGTTTTCGACAAAAAGTGTAGGTAAATAGTCAGTCAATCCGAAAATGAGCTCATCGATATATTTTCATTGGACAAAATTCCATAAAAATCCTATTTTTCTACTTGGTGTTGGTTGTTACGCCACCTAGCGACCATTTCAGAAACTTGAGGATATTTTCCAGGTTTTTCTTACAAGTTTTTGAAATATTTTCGTTTTCATGTTAAAAATAGCGTTCGCAGGCTCTAGTTTAAATGTGAATTTAACATAAATGAAAGCCTTTATTATGTACTTTGTATTGGATTTCTTGTTGAAAGGGACCTCCTATAAAAGATTTTTTACTATATTTTGAATAATATCTATACAGGGTGGTCAGAAGATAAGATCAAAAATGAAATAAAGAAAACTGCCAAGAATCAATTTTTACAAATGGAAACACTCAAATTTCATTATTGCATAGTATTTAGCATTCAAAATTAAGGTGGGTTTGTATAAGATTGTCCTTTCCAATTTTTTCTTATTTTTTTACAATTTTTGGAATGGACAATCCTATACAAACTCACCTCATTTTCAATGCTCAATAAAATGGAATTATTAAATTTGGTGGTTTCCATTTGAAAAAATGTATTTTTGACAGTTTTCTTCATTGCATTTTCGATCATATTTTTTGACCACACTGTATTAATAGTTATCAAAATATTGTGAAGAATCTTCTGAAGCAATGATAAAGGCTTTCTTATAGGTAAAATTTACATCTAAATTAGAGCCTAGAAAAGTTTTTTTTAACATAAAAACGCAAATATTTCAAAAACTCGTATACTTAGGTAAAAGACATGATTCATCAGATGTGACTAGAATTTTACGTAGAATCCAACAATGTAATAATATATAGGGTGTCCTATTCAAAACAAAAGAGTTGAAACCTACTTCCGGTATAACCGGAAGTCGCACAACGCAGCTATTATTTAATTTGAAGAGAGCATCTCTCGCAATCTTACCATACACATTTTCAGAACCTCAATCGCTTTATTTCCCGAGATTTTTTAATGGACGGTCACAGTATATGGGATGACGCTGTACGGTGCTTTTATGTCAATTTGTCCCACTTTCAAAAAGGTGTAAAGTATTTAATCTTGGAGCTGAAAGGTCGAATTAATAAAGGAATTCTACTATTTTTCATAAAGCTTCGTGCTATTGTGTCAAATATTTTCTTGACTGTCAAATGTCAAAATCATTGACACGAGTTACTTTTTTTTCAAATGGCAGACCGGGTGAGACTAAAAAAAAGTGCGCATTTTGTCATGGTCAATAGAGTATAGCAAGAAAATCACTATTTGTAGATCGACATTTGTGTCCGCAAATGTCTCGTTAAAAAAATAATCAGAATAATAATTTTGATTTTTTGTCGGTAGATTCGAAACGTCTCAACTGATTTTATTGAAATTTTTTCTTTGTTCCTTTTTATGCATAAGAGCGTAACACTTCAAGCAGTGGTTATGAAAGTGAATTTTTCTTGCATTAGTGCCATCACAATGTTTTTTATTTTTTATTACGAAAACGCATCGGGAAAGAAAAACTCGGATTACCTTTTTTGCTTAAAATTGAACGGGAAATCTAAAAATGATTTTTACTTTGCGAAAACTCAATTGCGTACCACTTTTTTTCAAAATTGAAAGTTGAAGTTGCTCTAGTTCTGCTCCTGGAATAGTTGGACTCGAACAAATTTCTTGAAAAGATGCTCAAGAACCTCACCTGTCCTCCCTGAAAGTTTGAACTAAATCGCTTGAGGCGTCTCGAATCTACAGACAAAAAATCGAAATTTTCATGAAATTTTTTGAAGTCATATTTTTTTAAAGAAAAGTTAGCGAACACACCATATTAAAAAGGATTATCCTACTTTACTCTTGTCACCATAGCAGAATGCGGAGTTTTTTCAGTCTCGTCCGTATCTCGTTCACAAAAATATAGCACACATCACATGCCCTTTCCTTTCAATAGTTTAGCATCAATTGGTCTCAATCACAGGCGTTTATTATTTTGTTTTCAATAATTGTTATTGCTCTTGTTCTGAGGTATTTACCACGTATAGAAGATTTTCTGGTTCGTAAATACAGCACTTCAATGAATTACCAAATCAAGAAGGAACCCATAACATTTAACAATTCGAGTGCAACCATGGCAATTATTGTAAGCTAATTAACTCGTGTATCTTCATGCTGAAAAATTACAATTTGAATCATATTTAAATCAATTCACGCTAAACTATTGAATAGAAAGGGCATAAGTCCTATATTTTCGTGTTCAGGAAAAAAAACGCCTTTGTGAATATTCTATGATGTGTAGAGTGTGTCATTTAAAAAACGTTAGATTATATGTGAATAGTTTTGACAGTTTAGAAAATATTTGACTCATGGCTGGTTTTCTCAATCAACGAGGATACTTCAGGCTAACGAACCCTCAACTTGACAATTCCGAATGCAAAATTGTCAGGTTGGGGGTTACTTAGCTCAAAATAGGTTGGTGCAATTGGCCATCAATAGTACAAAACTTCACGAAAAATACTACAATTCGACCTTCTAGCTCAAAAAATAAATATTCTACAGCCTTTTGAAAGTGGGACAAATTAAAATGAGAGCACGGTATGTACATGACGAAAAAAAAATCTTGGCATTTTCTCTTTTGTCTGCCGAACGCTTCCCTATTTTTTGTTGGATTTGTGGTCCCACAGAAAGTGGTGTCAGCTATGTCCACAAACACATACACTCAAACAGGGCGGTGCTTCAATTTTGTTCGACCAGTTAGTTATCTGACTGTTAAGACGCAAATTCAGTTTTCTGCAAGTTTCCCTATCCAGAGTAATTATTTTAACATCATGTTAATTTTATTGAAAAAAAAATGCATCAAGTTCACTTCTGGTGAGTGTCTAGTCATTTTAGTATTTTTTTTCAAAACTGCCTCAAAGGCTTTGAAGAAACTTTCACGAAATGGTTGTTTAGATATACTGGAGGAAAACTGAACTTCATAAAATGATTGCGACGCGGAAACCATTGATATTCGTGTGCGAACTCTATGTGTGGACGTCTAATGCATGGTTTACATTCAATTGCATTTCGAAGTGGAATAGTCAAATTTTAGCTTGCCAAATGGAAATCCTATGGAATCACTACATTGAATTTGGCGTAAGCGTGACTTTTAACACAAATTCAATGTAGATGGTACCATATGATTCTCATTTGGCAAGTGGAAATTTGACAGTTCTACTTCGAAATAAAATTTGCATCTGCGTCTGTCGCCTGTCGCTAGATTCACTGGCTACGTTCAGTACGTTTCTTTGTTTTATGGCGCTATCCTTTTTTTATTTATATTATGATGGATTCTGGATGGTCCCAAAATTATGGTAGATAAGGGTATCGGTAATGAGTGATTACCGATTATCGGAAACCATTCAAATCTATGGTAGATTCCGGTAATTACCGACCGTGTGGCAACACTGTTTTATTTTCAAGCTGATGTGATTTGTAAATGATCCGGTCACTTCCCCCTTTTCCCCTAACTGTACCACCCCACCCGTAAATCTCGATCACTTAAGTGAACTGGTCAGGGGTGCGTTCACAATGGGCGCGTTCAGGTAGTTTTTGCCGCTTCAGCGCTTTTTCCGCTTCACGCTTCATTTTCCCTGAACGACATGCTGTAAAGCTGTACGTCAAATCATCAAATGTCATTTAGTTTATTTTGATATCCGAGCAAAGAGTCGTCGACTTTTCTACTTTTCCACTATTCCAGTCGAGGTTCTTATTTACGACGAAGAAGGAATAGCTTTTGATGCTTGTTGTTAGGAACAGTCGAAATATTGTGCACGATTCATCAGTATTTTCAAAAAACATAACATTCATCAGAAATATAATAAAAAATGTTTAAATAACGCAAACTAAATAGTTAATTCTTCTTCTTCACCTACTTATACAGAAATAATGCACAAGGAAAATCAATTCAATTTCCTATTTGGCTTATACACGCTATCACTAAGAATTCTTTGTCTCTCATCATCCGAGGAAGCCTGTACATGAACAATCTCATCTCAAAATTGTTGGAATATCGTTTTTTCTGCCGAATCGCACATTTTATAAACCACAAATTTGAACTGATTTGCCGGTTTCCCGCCGCTTCATGACACTTGCAGCGATAAAGCGAACAAAATATATGCTTTATCGCTGGAATAAAGTGCTGCAGCAAACCGGACTCATTTATGTCGTTCAGAGAGACCGCTTGAATAAAGCGCTGCAGCGCAACAGTTCCCTGAACGCGACCACTAACAAGTCGAACAATCGTGAACAAGAGCCGCTTTCCAGCTAGTGCTTCATGCTCAAGCACCGATTAACACCGTGTTTGGAACGCAAAAGTGATCCTGGAACACGTTTGAGCTGCTCACATACACAAACGTCAAAACTATCAATGGAGTGTTTGTTTACGTCTGAGCCAAAGCATCTCGACATTGTGATTATTGTGAAAATCAGTGAAAATATTGTTTATAAGACACTCTGAGCTGAATTTTGTATGTTTGAGCACGGATCCAGTCAAAAAAGATAAAACTTGCCAATGTTTTGATTTTGAATATGACAGCAATTGACTGATTTGACGTTTGGCTAGTTTTGCGCTTCAAGCCCACATTTTCCGGGTGGTGCTTCAGGGGAAAGGGGAAGGTAACGCGGAGCTCCAAACGCAATTCAGCTGGAACACGCGTTTAGTGCTTTTGCGCGCACAAATGCTCGATTGCGTGCACAAAACGGGCAGCTGGAAAGCGGCTAAGGATAATTTACCACACGTCTTCTGTCAGATGAAACTGACATTTGACGAAAGGTCCGGGTTAACAATTGTGCATGAACGCACCCCAGAAGTAAAAGGAGGGGCAAGGTTAATTGATAGTAATAAGGTTGCGTCGTTATACGTTCTGGTTTCGGACGAATCAGAATTCAGACAAAAATGACGTCAGTCGGCTCCGATTCGGTTCTGAAATTCAAATACACATCTAAAAAAAAAGATAGAATATGGTTCACACTACTTGTTAATAAGAAGATATTTCACTGTATACCAAACGCTGTGTAATAACTTACCATCAAACACGTTTTAAAACTTCCGACACTCGGTAAAAAAAGTTTCAAGACCCTTTAATGTCATAACATATCCGTATTCCAGGGTCTTGAAACTTTTTTTACCGAGTGTCGGCAGTTTTTAAACGTGTTTGAGGGTAAGTTATTACACAGCGTTTGGTATACAGTGAAATATCTTCTTATTAACAAGTGTGATGACAGGAATGTCAATAATGGAGCTCGGTGACGGGATCGATTCGGTTTATCGTTCGTGGATTTCCGATTCCCTAGTTACGGCGCAACCTCTACATATCAATTAACCTTGAAGGAGGGGGTTGTTTTGACGGATATTAGGCTTGTATAGGCCATTTCAGAAATCTGTCAACATAACGTCAAAATTGACAACTTGATCTGCGACTTTGCAACTTCCACAGTGGCTAGAAAACCCGGCCTTTAAATGTTTGAAAGCATCATTCAAACTTTTATAAGCTTTTAACTGAATATGCAGTATAATAACTTTTGGTAAGCACCAAATAACTAAATATGTCCATGTTAGTTATTTTTGGAAAGCCCTGAGGGCTTGCATCAAAGTCTGAATCACTTTAATTAAAAGGGTGTATGTTGTTCCTGGGATTCTAGCTTCTAACTTCGCGAGATAATCACTCATTTCACAGCTTTTCAGGATCAGAATCTCAACAAAACCATATTGCACACTTGGTATTTTGAAAAATGTCTCAGAAAGTGAAGGGCCGGAAAAAGTGACAATTAGAGGTTAATGTTTGTCTACGGTACAATCAGCTGACTTCTAGGTTATGTTCTGAAATGGCCTATTTCGAGACAGCGTAACCCTCAAACCACATAAAAATAGAAAATATATGCCCTTCATTTGAAATTTCGAAGGAAAGAACTTTTTTTTGCTGATAATGAGGACACTGACACTGACGTAATTCGAAACAAATGACAGAATAACAAATGCAGTTTTATTTGATGGTTTTTGGTCAGATCATTTTCAGGTCAGTTCATTCAAAAGTGAACGGATCCAGTATGCCAATAAAAAGCAACTTTGAAACTACAGCTAAATTAACAACCAGCTGGCCCCTTATTCTTGAATGTCTGTGACGGGAGCACTCCCGGGAATGTTCCCAGGAATCATCCTTTTTATTTCCATCCACTCTTCAGTGTCTTCTACATTTTCTAGATCATAATATGATTGAATTCATCTACATCCATCATATAAACAGCACACGAAATCGACTTCAACAACAAAATTAAATAATCAGATTGTGAGGTCACGCCCACTTCCCGCAAAAGTTCTCCTCCTAGATATTCAAGAATACGGGTCCTGGAACACTTTCTCGGCGGGAACGAGTTAACGCCGATCCTTTCGCGCATCGCTTTAGCTTCGCCTCCGCCTTCTGGGATAGAACGATCATGAGCGCCGAGTTAGCATTATTTCCATAATTTATCTTAACAGATACCATTGGCGTAGGTTGAAATATTTCTGTAAAAACTGTTGGTATGAATACCCCCCTCACTGTAAACATCCGGTAGCTAGCCTTTATATCGTTAGATATACTCATCTCGCTCGAGTGAAAATGTATTATCGAGTACGTTAATAATAATATTAGATAACTACGCTGTACTCTAGGCTTTCATGTGATCATAGACCCGCTTGGCTTGAATTTGAAATTTGGTTGTTTTCAATTGATTCTGCATAGTTATGCATTTATTATTGAGTCAATAAATTGAGTGTGTTTTTTCCTTCATTAGATATATATAGTTTCTTTCTCAGTTGTCAAATTAGGCCAAAGTGTTCGGCCGCTTTTATATTGATTCTGTTTCCAAAGGTAGGACTCCAAATTAAAAATATGCTGCGTTTGTTTTTGACAAAAAAGAATAAGAGGAAAAAGAAAAGATCACATTTCTGACAAAAAAAACAGGAATAAGAATCAATGTACGAATTTGATGAGTTATGTATATTTTTTAGAAAATTTGAAGAAAACACAAAAACTTTCAAAATTATTAGAGTCTACTAGAATTTGAAAAAAAAGTGTCATATTATCTGTAATAACTATAATGTGGATTCTTATGAATGCATGGATTTTGAATAATTCATTTTGAATAAAAACTGGAAACTATTTCTTTTTGGAAAATAGATCAAGTAACCTGAGAAGAGTTTCTGAATTTCGAATTTGAAGAATAGAATCTCTTTTTCTCTCTAAAGCCAGACTTGCAACTGCAATAAAAATAGTTTTTTCTGTGTACTTACTAGAATGGAAAATATTCTGATACCTATTCATAAGACGCAGCTTATAATAAGCTGTGTGGAATCGATATTTTACGAAATATTGTGAAATATTTACGCTTCACCCTTTAGACACTAAAAAGACACTTAAAGGTTTTTTTGGCTGTTTTTGTTAGGGTCATTTATTATGCATTGCAATAATGTTGAACATCTAGCACAGCTCCATCTAGTCTATAAGTCTAGACCACAGCTTATCTTATTAGCTGTGTCTGTCTACACCTTTTTCAAGTGTAATTCAGAAAACGGAAAATGTAATTGAGAATAGGAATATGTAATTCAGAATATGGAAATTGTAATTGAGAATAGGAATATGTAATTCAGAAATGAGAATTTGTAATTCAGAATAGGAATATGTAATTCAGAAATGGGAATTTGTAATTGAGAATAGGAAAATGTAATTCAGAATTTGGAAATTGTAATTCAGCAATGGGAAATTGTAATTCAGAAATAGGAAAATGTAATTCAGAATCGCTGATTATGAGTTGATTTTTTTCAAATCTTGTGTACCGTATTTTATCACCAATATGTAGAGTTTCATAACATAAGTTTTAAAAATTATTTATTAAATAGCATTTACATAATATAACATCATGACAACTCAACATTAACAAAATGACCAGAAAATATACAAATATCTTAATATGTAAATTGAACTTTCACCGTCCAACTGGCATATCTTCTAATGCAAGCGCTGTGGCATGGAATGTGGTTGAATGTTGGGCTGCACGTGCGCAGTCGCCTCCCATGATCGTTTCTTTACTTACATCAATGATTTGCTCCAGATATTGCAACCTCTGCTCTTGAATTCCTGGAGCCACTACCTCGGGGACTCTGAGATTGGTTTTGACTCCCATTTTCAATTTTGCTCAAATGGATTCTATGGGGTTGAGCATCGGCGAATACGGAGCTAATCTCAATAATGTTGCCTCCGTCAAATCAATAACCGTCTCTAGCCTGGAGTGACAGGGAGCATTATCACAGACAATGACTAAATCCGACAAGCGATTGCCCTGTTCTTCCCATGTCCTCATTAGTCTCTGGATCCACTCATTTGCCAAGAGCGCCGTGAAAGACCCCCTTCTCCGTTCCATTTAGATGACACCAGCAGCAGAAATAGCACCAATAACATGAATATTTGGACCTCGGGCTGACGGGAGCTGTTGAACGGCCCGAGATCCAGCTTTGGAACGTCCCCGAGATTGTCGACAAAATAAGTTGAAGTTTGTCTCGTCTATCCAAACAATTTGTTTCCCTTGTCTTATGAAATTATTCAGTGATCGCACATAATCGAAACGTTTGATTTTATTTTCTTGCGTGTTCATGGAGGCTGGTTCTGTATGGACTTGCTTCATGGTGAATACTTTTCCTTCCAAATAATTAACAATACTTGTGTTGGAGATGTGCAAATTAAATTCTGCCTGTACCTTCTGTCTTGGCTTGAGTTTTTTTTATAAATATTTCTAGCAACTTCTATTTTTTGCTCAAACTCACTTCGGCAAATAGGGCAAATTTGTTCCCTTAGTGGTACTGCATGTAGAAGATGCCTGCACGGCAACAATCTTATAATTGGATTTCTTGTCATTGGTATTCTGCAAACTGCGCAGTTATCTTCCATCTCCATTTTTACTTCAAAGGTGCAATGACCGATTTGATTGAATTTCAACGTAAAAAGTCACTTTTTAACTATCATTATGACAAGATCGAGATGCAGTCAGACAATCACACTCTGAACCTACTTTTCTGAATTACATATTCCATTATCTAAATTACATTTTTCCATTTCTGAATTACAGGTTCCTTTTCTAAAATACATTTTCCATTTTCTGAATTTCAAGTTCCTTATCTGAAATACATATTCCCTACTCTGAATTCCAAATTCCTAATCTGAATTACATTTTCCCTTTTCTAAATTCCAAGTTCCTATTCTGAAATACATTTTCCCTTATCTGAAATTAAACTTCCATTTTCTGGATTACAATTGGAAAAGGTGTAGATAACACCTGTGAGCTACAATTGTATAAGATGAGCAGCATACCATAAACAGTAAAATGTTTAACATATTGTCACGTAAGGCGTTCGACTGGGTCTTCGACTGGACCCGCAACACCTGTCGTGCTCTAGGGAGCGTAGCTGGGCTGAACAGTAGAGGTACTCCGTATAGGCAACTTCCAATTATTATCGTCCATGGTACATCCCATCTATCCCCACCATATCACTAGGACGAGCATGTTCTTTGAGGCTGAGAGGGGTTACACTACTCAGGGTGAGAGGGATTACACTACTCACAATGGAGAGTATTTGGCTAAGCCAACCACTGATCATAATCTCGCTAAACGTGTCTATTTATAGCAACAAAACTGCTCGCTCAGCGATTCTACCAGTGGTAAATTGGGTGGATTTACACCAAGTATATTTGCCTCCAGTACTAATGTGACATATGCCCTCACTCCGTGAGCATTGGACCCCAATGCCAGAAGAGAACATGCTTCATCCCTTACAAAAAACTTAAAAACTATTTACAAATTTTGTGGCTAAAATCTCTGGCTCCGGTCCTGCCATTCATCCGTTTAGTTTTCCCAAGCCCTGGTCCGTGGTACTGCACCACCGTGCGTTCAACGCTTGTTCACTGCTAATAGTGCTGATGCTTGCGTTTGCAAAAAAAATGTTGGTCAGCCGATCTTCCTTGACCTCGTTAATAGTTGCCTATCACAGGGTGTGTATATGGTCCCCTTACTCAGTTCAGAGGGCCGGTATCCCTGTAATATGGCTGAAGGTTGTGGATTCCTGGCCGGTTTCGTGTTTTCCAGTTGGATGGTTGTGGGGACCGGTAGCCGTTATATGAAAAACAGAAAGTCTATATAAGTACATCATCCTATACAGGTCAAAACATAATATTAACAACATCTCAAAATAAACAATAACATCTCATATTAAAATCGTAAACATATACCCCCTGAATTCTTATCTATATCAACTCATCATGAGGGACGGCAATAGGCGGAAGTATTATCCTGTCCACCATGTACATTTGGCAGTATGTGACGTATCCGATTGCGCTCTCTCTAAATCCCTGCTTGAATGGACCGCGTCCGTAGCGAGTTGAATGGGCTGACATCCTATCGGTCTCTTGCGTTCCTGCTCGGCTATCGTCAGCAAATAGGATCTCCTTTCTACGGCTCTCTGCACCGTCTCGTGGGTCAGGCCACCATAACACTGGATGAATGGACTGTCGATCCTTTTGTATGCATTCAATGCCTCGCCGACATATTCCAAACAGTAGACACACCAGGACTAGGGACAGTGCCACACACTTTGACACAAAACTACTATCGTGTCGACGCTGATCTGGGACGCCTTGTACCAATGAAGGATGGATGGTGGCCAGAGGCAACCATTGGTTTCTGTGGAACAACATGTAAATGAGAGCGATCAAAAGTACCATGCTCCAAATCATCAGGACCCGACTCTCTTCAGGCCCACTAAAACTATCGATGAGCGCTTCCATCATCATCACTTGATGACTCCCTTGAACAATTCCGTTCAGATCGACGCTCGAAGCTTGGAGCGTCCAGCTCTGGTCCAGGCAGTCAGCAAACCAAATTTCTTCTCGGGCCTTCCTGTACTCTACTTGGCAGCGGGGGTGATCGTTGGCGCATCCACCAAATGTCACGTAAGGTGTTAGACTGGGTCTTCGACTGGACCCGCAACACCTGTCGTGCTCTAGGGAGCGTAGCTGGGCTGAACAGTAGAGGTACTCCGTATAGGCAACTTCCAATTATTATCGTCCATGGACCATCCCATCTATCCCCACCTTATCACAAGGACGAGCATGTTCTTTGAGGCTGAGAGGGGTTACACTACTCAGGGTGAGAGGGATTACACTACTCACAATGGAGAGTAGTTGGCTAAGCCAACCACTGACCATGATCTCGCTGAACGTGTCTATTTATAGCAACAAAACTGCTCGCTCAGCGATTCTACCAGTGGCAAATTGGGTGGATTTACACCAAGTATATTTGCCTCCAGTACTAATGTGACAATATATTATGGTTTGAAGCTTCAATTATCAGCTATTTAGGTAGAAAGTTTCGCGTAATGTCACAGGTAATATGGAGGACAAATAGGTATCTTGTAAATATTTGAGGTATACGGACAATTTATTTTGTTCAGCTATCATAGTCAGTGTCAAGTGGTGCGATTATTATCGAGAGTGTTAATGGAGATGTAAGCGAGTGGCGAAAATCCGCACTGGAAAGTCGGCTAGTTGAAATGAGATGTCGTGGTAGCGCTCACATGAGTGCTCCCTGGAGGGGATCGCCGGCACCAGTTTATGATCAGGTGGCGAAATCTGGACACATCGTGTTGAGAGGGCTCTGCCTGACTTGATGTAGAAAATATTATGCTATTTCTCCGACAGATCACCAGATAGCGAGCTGAGCTTGCTATTCCTGGTTATTTGGCGGAGACATGGTAAATTATAATGAATGATCATTCATTGATTTCACAAATTAATATAAGCATCTATGGACAACGTTTCGGTCCATGATAAGTGTGTATCTAGTCAACCGCAATATCAACAAGGTTTGTGTCTGGTTTTTCCTTTAACGACTCAAGACATTCTCGAATGGCAATACCCCTCCGTCGTGAATCCAAAAACAATATTAATGTAGGAGGGATGCGACTCACCCCGTTTTAAGGAAGGTTGTAGATTTTGGGGCTAACACCAGTCCGCAGGCCCTTGCTGGCTTTCCCCTTTCTGGTAGAGTGTTTCCTTACCATGTGGTGAAGGAACCACTACCATTCATTGTACAATAGCATAGGTATTTGTCTGTTTAATTTTAAGCAAACAACCCTCCCATCCTGTTGAGGGAAGAAATTCTCCAAATTGTATATATGTCACAGTGAAACCTGGTAATCAGTAAAAGCTAACTGTTACTAGGAAAAGTAAGCTTTTCCTGATTTGGAAACATTTAGCTAGTAAAAGTTGAATTCGATCGACTTCATCATACTTTTACTAGTAATTGTTAGCATTCACGTAACTTTTCTAGTGAAAGCTGCTACACTGAAAATTATCATCGTAATTATAAATATCCGTTTTGGTCCGAGTTGGAATTCGCCGACAGATTAGACGCTCTGGAAAATACGAGACTTATGAATCGCAGGTGTACAATGTGAACATTGTTCAGATACCGTATTATAGAAAATACTTAAGTATTCTCAGTAGGGGTTAGTCTGGGTTAGTTTGGGTTCGTTTGGGTTAGTTTGGGTTAGTTTGGGTTTGGCAAAAATTTTGATGTCGCGTGAGCGACATCATTTAGAGCCCCGTACACCTTGGGATAGTTAAATGGCGGAAATAAGTTTTAAAAAGAACTTTTCCTAACTGCTTTCAGTAAAAGTTGATTTGATAAAGTTTCTCCAACATTCACTAGTGAAAGTGTACAATATTCTTCAAAATTTATTATTTCCTAACGGATCAAGTAATTGCTAGCATCAACTAGTAAAAGCTAGCTTTCACTGAATTCCTAACATTTACTGTAACATATATATGTACTGAATAAATATGTTTTAAAAAAAAGAGCTATCATAGTGACCGGATGTTTGTGTGCTTTTCCGCATATTGCCATTGTGAAATTGAAACTTGTGATTTTTCGCAAATTGTATTCAATCGTTATACGGGTAACATCATTTTAATGATGAGTGATCCAAAGAGTGATCGGAAAGGAGGACACGTTTGTGCCGTTAGATCCTGTAAAAATACACGATATAACAGCAAGAAGAGATTCTTTGGATTTCCCGATGAATCTGATAGGTGAGCGACTATAATCATTGAAGTAATTTCACTAAATCCTTGTTTTAAAATCCTTTGAAGTCCTAGACATTCAACAACGAATCCAAACATTAGCATTAAATATTTCCAAATAACCAAAGGATATCAATGTTTGAAGGATTTCAGAAAGACAATTTCAAAAAATGAAAATATCAGAAAAAAGTGTCCTCCAAAAAACAAAAATTGACGTGTCCGAGCGATCTTTGAATAATCACCTAACACTTGAGAAAGCCTGGGTGGGAAGTTTTTCGCGCCTCATCCTGTATATACCTACATAGATACGATAAGATTTTTGAAAATCTTATATCCCCATTCCAAATCTCCTTCACAATGTAATTCTACCTATATTACTTATACAAGTTGAACCGCACATAATGCATGATCATTTGAATGAATGTCAAAATAACAATACATGACTAATACAAATTTGGCTTCTCCATGCTGTAATTGGAATAAACCAAAAAAAACTCTTGATAAATAATTCTCAAATACATTTTTGTGAAGAGACTTAAAATAATACGTTACTGCTGTGCATATAACTCAATTGAATGAATATGTTTAATCCGGGTCTGGTTTGTATCCCAAGTTGAAGTGAGAAGCCGCTTTTCCATCCTTATTTATCTCGTTTCTATAGAACAAAGGCGCCACCGTCGTTATTTAGTTCTCTGCCGCCGGTGAGTTTCCTAGGTGGTTGTTATTTGAGTTGTTATTTAAGCTGTGATGAAACTATGCGAGTGGACCAACTCTGCTTTGAAATTAAGAATTGTTGATAAGCTGCTGAAGCAACCGGCAAATAATAAAAAACAGATGAGTTTTCGATAGAATTAGATTTTTCTTCTGGATTTCAGAGAATTTTACCCTAATACATTTTTCGTTGAATTTGAAACTAAGCAAGCTATGGGTAGGCTTTTAAAAATAACATTCCTGCCACATGCTGATTTAGTGATTGGATGTAGATTTACATTTGCTTCGAAAATGTAACATCATTGGGTACATTATTTCCTAGTTCATTAGAACTAGGTTTATTAGTTTCAATCGTAAAGGTTGGATGAATTCGAGAAAAGATGTTTTTAGAAATATGCGGCGTGGATTTTGGTAATTTTTGAAAATGTAGATTGAGTCTAATAATTTCGCGACAAAGTGTTGTCAACCATTTTTCGTGGAGCACACGCACTTGGTACAAAAAATAATTGATGCTCTAGGGTGTCAAGCCACGAAAACCAGGAATACTTCTCCGATTTTGGTATAGCTATAGTTGTTTTTTTTTTCTGACAAACTGGGCGAGAACAACAACACGTACTTATTTTTTGAAGGAATCTTCCCTTGATTTGAGATAAAGAAAGGTGAAAATTACTTCTGGTAAAAGTTATTTTTACCCAGATTGTACAGAACATCATATCAGATGAAACAAACACAAACTCAGAACTAGAATCATTGTTCACAGAGGACAGGTTATGTCTGAAATAGGTCAAATTAGTGCTACTTGAAAAAAGCTGTTGAAGAAAATAATAATTGTTAATAGTAAAACCATTAGTAGCGGAGATCTTTATCTTGGGTGACAAAAATGGCGCAAACTTATGCGCAAATTGATACCTAAAAATAACTTGAAAGGATGTCTGTGAATGAAGAAGAAGATAACTTATATCAATGAGCATTGTAAAACCGAAGGAAAAAAATAAACTTGAAAGAAATGTTGGCCTGTTAACCTGATAGCAAAGTCTATATATTCCAATAAGTCCGATAAAAATTTAAGAGATCAAAAAGTTGCGTTTTCAGTTTAATAACCTGAGAAAAAAATGAAAATGACACAAAAAGTCAGTGGCGTACATTTTTTTCCCAATAATATTGGTTGAAGTGCCGCTCGGGACGCCACTGTATTCGATAATTTTTATTTGTTCATGGCAAAACGAGCCCGTTATCACTATAAATACCGTTACCAAACTTCAACAAAATCGAGTAAAAGATAAATTAATTAAAAATAAAAAACTAATCAAAAAAAAAAAATTAACACCCTGTATTTTGGAAACAAAGCGAAATTCGAAAAAAAGTTATACCACATTTTCGTCTTAAAATCAAGCGAAGAATCATCTCTTTCATTTTGTCACAGAGGTTTGGAAACACCCTGTATAGGTAATCTCTCTGAAGCTGTAATTGCTTGAAATTCAATTCCAATAAAAATGCCGGAGGCATCATCACAATATCCAGAACTAATAATTCAGATCGTATCACTTGTATGTATGCGTCAACAACGGCGTTTTACTGAATAGATTCACCGTCCGCGTATCCGCACCTCGTATACTACCAAAAAACTAGCTAAAACAGGTGTTGCTCATGGTTTACGACACCTCGCAGAAAATGCCGGTATTTTCCGACGGATCAAAGGAGTGACCGGACTTATTGGAATATAAACAGTGCGTTTTTTCAAAGACGAAACATAGGGACAAAGTCTATATATTCCAATAAGTCCGACCACTCTCTCGAAAACGCGAAAATCCCCGTCCTGCCATCACTATCCGTCCCACCGGCAAAGTGCAAGAGGAAAATATGTTTACTTCGTTCTTGTTTTGAAAAATATTGCCAAATTATCTAGATTACTTTTTTAATGCTACAAACGATTTTTTGATGTGTTTTGTGTGTACACACGTGAAGAAAAATTGACAAAAATAGCTATTAATGCTGAGTAACTTTTTGGAAATTTCGAGGACACTGAGAAATATGAAATGAAAAAATTCGTATACATAAACTTTCATAAAATATAACTAATAGAACATTATTATCAAAATGTCAGCAAATTAATATTTGTGTTGATCTAATCAATGGAGGAGAAAATTACCTCGGAAATAATACAATCCTATATCCACTAGAGACAAAAACGTATACAAATAACCTATTATAATGAAATATAAACAAACAAATATTATGTTCATTCATAACAACCAATTAATACTTATACATTTCTCAAGATTTTCAATTTGGGATGTTCTTAATTTTTTCTAGAGGTTCTCAGTGTTGAATTTGCAAATTTCAATGTATTAAAGTTTCGCACCCTAGTATAAGGATAGCAGGTATTTTCATGGGAAGCTTGAGCAAGGGTGAGAAAATGCAATAGAAGACAACTTGGTCTTTAAGTTCATTCCTACACTGAACTGCACGCATGCATCATTGACATTTTAAATCGAGTTTTCGATGAATACGCGTTTTCTCTAGAAATCTGATATTCAGATATAGGTAATTTTTTTGGAGCTGTAATTGCTTGAAATTTGATTTCAGTAAAAATGCCAGAGGCATCATCACAATATCCAGAACTAATAATTCTGTACGGATCACATGTATGTATGCATCAACAACGACGCTTTGGTAAATAGATTCAACGTCCGCGTATCCGCACCTCGTATACTACCAAAAAACTAGCTAAAACAGGTGTTGCTCATGATTTAAGACACCTCGTAAAAAATGCCGGTATTTTCAGACGAATCAAAGGAGTGACCGGACTTATTGGAATTAGGAATTCCCATGTTGAATTTCCAGAACCATGTTAGCAGTACTTCTATTCAAAGTACACAGTTGAAACATGCCGTGGATAAATTTTCATGCTCAGAGATTGTTATTTCATCAATTAGCAAAGAATTAATTGAGAAAACATAAAAAAATGCTTCTAGTAATAATTGGAGAGTAATACCTTTTTACTAGCCTTGTATATGCCACTGTCAACCAATAACTTCATTGTCGAATTGTGATTTCATTTATTTCTAACAGTATAATTCATGCAATAAAAAATCAAACACTATTTCTTGGATAACCTGTTCTCGTCCAAGCAGTATTCTTAACGGCCATAAAAATGGAAATTAGATTTTTTGATTAAAAAAATTGACAATGAAGTTATGGTGACGTCAGAAGATTTGTTGTCATCGTCATATACAAGGCATGTTAAAAGTATCACTCCCTGATCAATTAAAGCATTTTTCAAGTCATTTTCCCAGTTATTCTGGCGTGATTGATGAACTAACACTCTCGAAGCACCAAAGTTCATCTACGGCAATTTTCAGCTGTGCACTACGAATGGAAGTACTGCTAACATGGGATTGAGAATTTAACATGGGAATCCCCATGTTCCGTCTTGAGAAAAGAGCACTGTAGACTTATAGCCGATTGCACCAACCTATTTGAGGATACTAAGGGACCCTCAACTTGACAGTTTTGCATGTAAAGCTCTCAAGTTGAGGGTCCCTTAGCGTTGAGTATCCTCAAAATAGGTTGGTGCAATCGGCCATCAGCATTTTGCTGACAAAAAACTATAGATTATCAAAAATAATATCTCAAAGTTTGCTTTCCAGGTGATGTAATAATCCTACAGGTATCTTTGACAAGAAAATTCAAAGCTCTTTCAATCTCCTTTTCATCATAGCAACTCGAAAAAGTTTTTATTAAAAAAATATATTGAATAATTTAATAGTTATTTGTGAAACAGATTTCCAGCGGATCCTTAGGGGCCATATCTTATTATTGAAGGCCTCTAGAAAAAAAATTAATTGGAAGTTATCATCTTTTTTTCTCATGTTCTATCTGGATTCAAAAGATTACCCACATTTTCCCGGACCTCAGTAAGGCGATTGATCATGGTATACAGGGTTACCATGATCAATCGCCTTACTGAGATATTATAATATGTTCCACTAGAGATACATAATAGACGCTTTTGGAAACGCTGATCCGATCAACCCGATCATCAGCAGTTGTGTTTTGTCTCTTTTTATCCCACGTTAATAAAAAGAGATCAAACACACAGCGGATGATCGGGTTGATCGGATCAGTGTTTCCGAAAGCGCCTATTATTATATAAATTCAAAACAAAAGTATCCTACTATCGTCACGTAACCAATCAATCAGAAAAAATCTCTCTGTTATATATTCGTTGTTCAATGATGACATTGTTATATCCGCCATAATTTAATCAAGTTTAACAAAAACTGATGCCTCAAGTGGTACATGACATATCAATTAGTCAAAGATAATAGAAAACTAATGATTGAAGTGGTCTCTTGATTAAAATGCAGAAACGATGTTATATAGCTTTAGACGGGGGTTACACGATCAGTCTGGCATCAGCTCAGTCCATAAATTTGGTCAGAATGATGAGAAACTGATCGTGAAATGCACCGAACTGACCGATATTTGAATATTTTATGATTTTCTGTCATTCCGACGATGATTGACAACAGACTGATCGTGTATTGCGTTCCGCAGTTTCGCGTCAATTATAACGATATAATTCCATGGTTACCAGAGGGTTGTCATGGAATTCTCACCTAACTTCTTCTGAAACTGATGTCTGTTTGAATGATCGTGTAAAGTCCGTTTTTTATTTAAAATCCCTAACATGTGCTAAAATTGTAGGTTAAAGGTTGGCAATGTCATAAAGACTACTCTCAATTCAAAATGGAAAAGGTAGACTAGGTAATAATTTACCGAAGTTCACTTTGATTATATGTCAAATAATAAAACAATGAATAAATAATAAAAGTTCATCGCTAAAATTGTTAGAAATCGCTGATTAAAATTGTTGTTTATAGATTTTAATATCGTTGCAGATTATTTCATTTTTCTAATACGTTATCAGTAGCAGTAGTGCCAATACTTCAATACCAAAATTGCCAAATGTCAGGGATTTTATAAAAAAAAACGGACTGTAAATCGTCATTCAGTCCATCAGTTTTCCATCACTCATTGACTGACAGACTGAACTGATGCCAGACTGATCGTGTAACCTCTGTCTTAGGATAAATAGTCAATAATATAATAGAAGTCACTTGAATGTTGCATGTAATTCGCTCCAGAAGTTCCTCAGCTACTTTTTTCAAAACCATGACATTAGGATTTTCAAAATCCTCAAGTGAATTTCAGGATTCAGGAACATTTTTATCAACTATGGCCGATATTTCGATGTCCATTTAAGATTAAGGTACACTTGAAGGCTATTTTGGACCTTGAATTTGTCTGTCGTGAGTTCCGTGTTTGTGTTGCGACACTAAAATTAGATCCTTATCTAGATGAAAGTACTAGCGCGATTTCGATGGCCAATTTTAAAATTCACAACAACTTTATGTATACCCTAACTAAAATATCACTTAAGGTGACATTGAAATATCGGCCCTGAGGCTAAACGATGATGTGAACCTGGATGTGAACCTTGAAATTGTCTACCGGAAGTGTCGTGTTTTCACTTGGCTAAATATTATCTAAAATTGATGACGCAATTAAAATACGGTACTTACGTACGGCCGTCGATTTCAAATTTCACCTCAACCTCTAAGTGATCCTCAAGCTATCATGTATCTTAAGGTGACATTGAAATATCGGCCCAAAAAATCAAAGCTCTGATCAGGTTGAGCGTGAATGAAATGCGCAAAATTTGCAATGTTACGTAATGCCGACCCAGTCGACGGATAAAAAAAGTCCAAATTTAATAACCAGCCTGAACTATGACTTTTTTCAACAGTCCACTGGGTCAGTAAACTTGCTGTTCCTTATATTCTTTTTAATTAGATATATACAGTGAGGGGCAGCACCGACGCCAACACGAGAGGTATTGCTTTTCTAGAGTACTTCACAGTGGAAAACCTTGAAGTCGCCAATAAAAATGCGCAGCCGACCTTCGTCAATCGCGTCAGGCAAGAGGTGATACATGTAACGGTTGTGTCACAATATTATTTGTGCAAAGTGTAAAAGTGGCGAGTTACAAATGACATAGCAATGTCAGACCATAGGCTAATCCGCTTCACGCTAGAGGTGGAAGGAAAAACTTTGCCTCTCAAACGGAACACGAGGTCAACCGACTGGCATAATTCAATAACTGTCTAAGTGGTACCGTGATTCACAGAGATTGGCACAAAATTTCCAAGGAGGAACCGGATACGGAGGTAGAGACCCTTGACAGAGCAAACTTGAGCGGATCTGTTTTCACACGTCAACCATTAAACCTGAATTTCTAAATCCCCTCATCTCTCCACAAAACACCATAAGCGACAACGCCGCACGCAGCCGGCAACACCAACCTCAATCTGTATCACCTGTTGTTAGGTACAGATTTGATTCCAGAACTAAAAACCATAAAGAAACGATACATGAATAACAATGTGATGCTGAGTAATGCTGACGTAGATGAAAGTGTAGAATTATCAGAGGATACCTCTTCTAGAAAGTTATTTCTAATTTGAATACCTAATTATTCATCAATCACATAAAACATTCAAATACAAGACTACTCCCTAGTATTTTTCGAAAAATTATTGGAGTCTTTCATAAAAAAAAAAAAAATAAGCTGGATATGATTTAAATTAGGGTTTTTTTTTTTTTTTTTTTCCTATGTTTAGTAGACTCTCTGAAAAATAATTCACTTGCTAGAAATAGGTAATTCACCTTCATGTATATTAAACACTTTCATATACATACATGTCATTGTGTCAGTTGGAAAACATATTATCAACTGTGTACACCTTTTCAATGCAATAATTATACCACCTCTCTATAATATAACCCCATGTATAGATATCTTCAAGTGAATTATGTACTACTAACATGCTGAATAAAATTTCAATTGGTTAAGATAAAATTAGTTTAAAATATGAATTTCATAAGTATGTAATAAAATAATTGAACGCTTTATGCAGACAACAAAAATATGATCAATTTGTATACATGAACTATGTGATGTCGTCAGACGCCGTTTTATTAGTTGATAATTAGTGGTATAGAGATGTAAGTGGTCTCTATAATTATCCCTCTGTTCTGTTGACAGATTCATAGTTGTGGGACCTGTTAGTACATTTATGGGTTTCGTTTAGACTTTCCCACCCTCCCTAGTCTAGTTCGGTTGATTAGATCAAGAAAAAAGAAGTCAGTTCAGTTCTTTATAAAATAGTTGAACTCGATACTTGATTCGATTTTTTGAAACCTCTTCGCAATTCTCTACGTATATTCAATTCCAGTACATTTGAAGTTGATAAGGTAAACCACATTCTCATACGTTAAATTTGGATTATTTTTCAATGTTTATTATTTTTAGTGAAAACGGTTATGCAAATCTATTAATTCGTTCGTTCAAATTGATTGATAAGGATTTCCCCCCACGAGTGTGCATGGTGCCCATAAGCTGTTCATTGAAAGGGTACACAAGTTGAATGGAAAAGGGATTTATTTTTTCATATAAGGTGAGTCATCTATTTATTTTTGTTATTTAATTTTTCAATCAACATATTCTCTTACAATGTTTTCACCAAAATAATTGCTCACTTTATTATTACACTTACATAATACTTTTTTGTTTAATAATCATTCTTATGTGATAATAAATAATAACTAATGGTTACTTTGGATAATATTACTTATCAATAATTAAATCTTGATTATCTAGAAAAATAATATGTTTAATAGCGTAAAAACACTTTTTTATAATATTTTAAAGTTTTAAAACAAACCCTACTAATTCCCTGTTTATTGTGATAAATTGGAAAGGAGATATTTTATCAAAATTAGGTACCACTATAGCCATATGTTTGGTTTTGAAAAATCACCTTTACTTTGTATTCCTTTGCATTTTGGGGTAATGCAACAATAAACATATCATCATTGTAATCTACTTGCGATTTCATATTTAGCCAAGTGTCATTGGTTCTATTGAAACAAATGTGCATCCCTACAACATCGTGGGGTTGATGTACATAGAAAGTATTATTGAAAATCGTAGTAAGAAGAATATAATTTGATGTTAACATCATCATGATCAATGTTCAACTGAAACACAAATAGTATTTTCAACTCTCTATTAAACAACGAGTTTTAATCCATTCATGAAGAATGATACAATTGCGTAGGCTACACATATAAAAATTATTCGATAGATGACCAAAACAGGTTGGAACGTCTTTTTTAAATACAGGTGGATGTTGCCAATGGTCATCAATGTCCTCGACGTTGATGATTTTGGGGGTATGCGCTGTTGTAGATTTCTGCAGAATGTTTTCCAGAAAATTCTTTTGTTGTTGACCTCGAACGTAGACTTTATCCACAAAACATATATGTGATATGATGATTGGAAGGAGGTCTTCGTATATCAATATAAGTATAAACTTGATTTGTGGGGAGAACATAAAATAATGTTGACGCGGAAAGGTGTATTTTGTTATGACTATATTGATAGCTTAGAAAAATGAACGACACCCAATTACCTTTGATTGAACATTTTTATAATAAATTGAACGATTCCAATTTATCAATCGAAAATTAACAACATGCTCAAACTTTGAGATCAAAAATTTAGGTGAATATTCAGATTTGTATCTAAAGACCAATATTTTAGGATTAGCCGATTTATTTGAGAACTATAGACAAAGTAGTATTCAGACACATAAATTAGATTCTGCTTGGTATTATACAATGCCTGGCTTCACATGGGATTGTATGTTGAAATTTACCGATTGTAAATTGGAACTTCTTCAGGATATTGATCAAATCATGGTCATTGAGAAGGGGATTCGCGTGGGGGCATTTCAACTTGTGTTCATAGATATTCTGAAGCTAACAACAAATACACCGATGATTACGATGCATCGAGACCATCAAAATTTTTACTTTATCTAGATGTGAATAATCTGTATGGAAAAGCAATGACTTTATATTTAACGCTATTTATTTATCAAATTATTGATGGTGATACTAGCGATCGCGGTGAAATAGAGCTGTGTGTGTGTGTGTCTCCACCTCATGGTGACAAAAATATCTACAGTTTTGAGCTATATAGTGAAGCTATAAGCATAAGTAGCTTCTTGATAATAGTTTCGGTTGAACTTTTTCCCATCGTATGTATATCAATATAAGTATAAACTTGATATGTGGGGATTACATAAAATAATGTGATTGTACATATTTATATTTGAAATTATTTAGGATTATCATTTTTGGTATTGTATATGTATAGTTCTTCATATTAATGAACCGACCATTAACATAACGTCTGAGAAAAATAATAAAAATTAGCTCATTGAATTGATAAATATAATAGGTATAAAATTTAGATTGCTTCAAATTTTATGATGCGTATCTCTAGATGAAGACACAATTTCAATTGTAAACGCGAAAAGGAGGAAAGTGTTTTGTTATGATTATATTTAGAATATGAGACATAATCAAAGAATGGAGTTTGGACAAAAGGGGATTGGAAATTTATTAGAGATAAAGATAATGGGGAGTTCACAAAGAATGTGATTAGTTTCTGTAGATGTTGGATCTACGATAAAACTGAAACTTTTAGTTTATTTTGTTGAATTTGAAAAATACTACCTGTGATCTTTTATAAAAAGGTGATTTAAAATGAACTAGACTCATCCCGATTTAGACAAAAATAATTGAAAAATATGAATTTTATAAAAAGGTGTTTAGAAATCAGCTAGAATCGTTCTGATTTTTTGTAATTAGAAGATTGAATGTTTTATGTAAAAACATAAATCTAATAAATTAGCCTGCGAAAGTTGTGAAATGTTGAACTGTTTTACATCTTCTTGGGTTGTGTGGAGTTTTATTCCCACTTGATGATCTGGTGACAGCTTCACGATGTAGTACATGGATAACCACTCCAAATTATTGTGCGAACTTTTCTGGTCAGGTCACTTATAGACTAGTCTAGCTAATAACGTGTGATGAAAATATGTTTATCTTCCATAGTTTGGTATGTTACTTGATCGTACCTCTTGAAGAAATGTAGTACATGGATATCCACTCTAAATTATTGTGTGAATTTTTTCTGATCCATAAACTTTAGTCAAACTAATCGCTTGGGGTGAAAATCTGTTTATCATTCATAGTTTGATGTGTAAGTTGATTGCATCTCTTCAACAACAAGAAACCTCACCTTGTATGTAACAGAAATTTATGATTTGTATATCTCATTAATTTTTTATGTTTTTTAAGGAAAAAGATATTTGAAAAATTGGAGGTGTTTTCAATAACTGTAACGTATACAAGCTGGCTATCAACAGTGTCCACAACTGAGGAAAAAATTATTTTTCTTTTAAATAAGGTGAGTCATCCGTTTATTCATTTATTATTTTGTTTCAATCAAATATATACACATTTTTGAAACGATAAAATCATTTCTGTTGGGGGATGTACGTATGTGTTAGAGCAATTATTAATTTAGTAACACTTGGTAATTTACTCGGAAAACTTGTAACAGTCAATTCAAAACAATTTGCATCACCTCAAAATTATAAAAAGGTGACTGATTTTGAAAAATGAGCTCGTTAGGGTCGGATTTGTTTGTTTCAAAATAATAATCGGAATCAAGTAATGATTTTCCAAAAATTATTCACAATTTGAAATCAGTTTAAATGGTGATAATATGTTGTTATTCGATTATCGTGTAATTCATTTTAATTGTTTTCTTCTTCATTGTAGATGATGTCAACATTAAGAGAGCTATGTAGAAGGGTGGTTTGCGAAAATGTGAATGACATTTCAGATTTTTTTATCTAGTCCTATACCATTTTTACCTGAGACTTTAAATCATTATATTTTACAGAATTATTCCAATTATAGGTGGGATTATCTTAATAAAATAGCTTCAAAAGATGAAGTATGTCATTCAATTTCGCTAGAGAATATTATAGATGATTCAAGGATAATTGGATGTATCTGTAAAAGAAACGCGATACTCATCCATAATTGGAATGATCATAGTTTTGAATGTAGGAGATATTGTCTTTGGGTGGAGTATTATGTACTTGAAGATTATAATATGAATATTTGTAGAAGTTGTAGTTTCTGGTTTATAAAATTTATGAATAATAGATTTAAGATAGTTGATAAGCATTATCATATCGTTGTAACTGTTCGCCAACTTAAGACATGTGTATATAGAAATAAGAAATTTTGGTGTGAAAGTTGTTTCATGCAACTTTTATTTTGCGTAGAGACTGAAGAAAGCTGTAATTACAGATTGCATTCAAAGTTAGGTAAGAAAATATGTTTCAAATCTCTCGATCCAATCATCGATGATTAGTATTGTAAATTAGATATAAATTATTTATTAATTTTAACGCTACTGATTTATTGATCAACTCTATATATATCCACCAAATCTTGAAAATATGTCTTATAGTTCAATAGTTCTCATATTACTAATTTGATAAAATCATATTAATATTTAATAATGTTTTAACGAGTAAATTATTTTGATATACTTAATACAATGATGAAATGAAATGATCTTAGTGTAAATTTATTTCATGAATACCTATGAAATAAAGACTTTTAATTTGATTGTGCTGTGTGTATTTTACCGGATAATTTCTCAGATATGGTATGTCCGTTCTTCTTATTTATTATGAAATGATAAAATCTACTCGTCAGTTGGGCAATTTTATAACACCTCAAAATCTATTTCGTTCTATTATTAGGATATCATTGAACTGTTCTAGACCTTTTGGTGGCGAAATTATGTATCAATAAACAATGATTAGAATAATTAAAAAAAAAAAAAAAAAAAAAAAAAAAAATATTTCATGAATATCAAATTGTGGTTTTTAATTTAACTGTTTTGTGCATTTTATTTGGTGTTGCTATAACATTAAAACTGTTTTAGTCTTTTCCTTATCAATAGCAATATAAGTTGAAGTATTTCTTGGAATGATTCAGATCTAAATGTCGGTATTTTCTAATGAACCATAGCTTCAAGTCACTGGCCTTCTTATAAGGTATTTCTTTCAAAAATCTAGCATCAGCTCACCAATTCCAAACATCGCACTCCACCTATTAACTCTAGTTGCGAATGATTAAAGAATTCAATCAACAGTATCATCACCATCTACATTTTAAAAAACTAATTAACTCAAAATATGAAGAACCCTACATTTTCCAAATCCCTTATTACAAATATTCGCCGCTAAGTGTCACAATAAACCCCAATCCATACCTTTTTGACCATCTGGCATGAGACCACTTTAAAATCCTCTCCCAAACGCCACACTCAGGTAATCAAGCATCCCAAATACAGCTTTTTGTTGTTCTTGCGTTGAATCTCTATAGAACCCTTCAATTTGTTCTATTTTTGTGTTGAATATAATATCATAATATATACATAATAATTAACATTATATTTTTTTTTCTGAAACTATCAACATGTGATGAAGGAGAATTTCTAATGACTCATAGTCTCTGGTTAAATAATTAAACCCCTCATAAAAATGCTATAACTAATGAAAAAATCTACACATCTCTCTCTCTTATTAAATACCTTACACATCGGAGTACTACCACTTACATGATCTTTCATATGAGACAACACACAATTGTCCATCATCCATCATATCCTATAGCCGAGCCTATAACATTCAAATACACTCACGAAATCTGCATTGGAACAATAAAACATCACAAACACCAACGCCACATCAAAAAAAAAAAAAAAAAAAAAAAAAAAAAAAAAACCTCAATTCCTAGAACCCCTTATCTCCCAACAAAACACCATACGTGACATCACCGCACGCAGCCAACAACACCGTCCACACATCGATCCTGTCAATTATCAATATCAAGCCTACAAAATATCTCAACGTCAACGTTACATCAAATGCCCACCAAAAACCCGACCTATCCAAAAATCCCTGATCTCCCACAAAGCATCATACTTGACTCCAAAATCCCTTATCCTCCCACAAAACACCATAGGCGGCAACACCGCACGACTCAACCGACATCACCGTCCTCACATCAATCCTGTCAATTGTCTGTAACAACGCTATAATCCACCCGCCACAAACGTCAATGACACTTCAAACGTCAACCATAAAACCTAAAATCCCAAAATCCCTCATCTCCCCACAAAACATCATAGGCGGCAACACCGCACGCAGCCGGCAACACCGCTCACACATCAATCCTGTCAATTGTCATCATCAACGCTACAACCCACCCGCCACAAACGTCAATGACACTTCAAACGTCAACTATAAAACCTAAAATCTCAAAATCCCTCATCTCCCCTCAAAACACCATAAGCGGCAACACCGCACGCAGCCGGCAACACCGCTCACACATCAATCCTGTCAATTGTCATCATCAACGCTACAACCCACCCGCCACAAACGTCAATGACACTTCAAACGTCAACCATAAAACCTAAGATCCCAAAATCCCTCATCTCCCAACCAAAACACCATAAGCGGCAACACCGCACGCAGCCGGCAACACCACTCACACATCAATCCCAACTGTCAAGATCAACGCTGCGAAAGGTCCCCCACACCCAAACGCCGGTAAAAAGTGAGGTTAGGTACAGAGAGTGAGCCGGAACTCCCCCAGCACATCTACTTACGGGCCACCGAATTCCCACAGGCTAATCAGTTTGACATCTTTCCAAATGAAAGCATCAGAAAAGATGATCGATAGGTATTTGATTAAAGAGATTTTTTCGAGATCTCCGATTCACAAGGACCAGCATGCTTTCTGCAAGGGTAAGAGTACGGATTTGGCTCTCCATGCCGTAGAACAACTAGCTGCAAGGACTTTGAACAACAAAGAGGTCGCCTTGAACCTGTTCTTTGACGTAGAAGGAGCATTTGATAAGGCTAAAACGGACGTCATCTGCGAGTTCCTCACGGCCAGGGGAACTCCCGCCTTTCTGGTGAGTTGGGTTCGGTCTGCTCTTTGGGATCGCCAGGTGTAAGCGTCATTGAGAAACTGTCATGTAAAGGCAGACGTGGAAGGAGTTTGCCCCCAGGGCAGCTGTCTCTCACCCAGGCTTTGGTGTCTGATAATGGAAAGTCTCCTGACAATACTGGAAATGGAGGGCTTTCATGCGCAGGCCTACGCCGATGATGGCCAGATCTTTGTGAGAGGTAAATATCTGGAGATCGTCTGCGAGCGTATGAGGTCAGCGTGTGAAATTCTGGAGGTATGATGTGAAGAGATGGGGCTCTCAGTGAATCCCACAAAAACGGAGCTTATTCCTTTCACAAACATGAGAAATCTCGAAAAGTTTAAGCCACCCATTCTGTATAAAAGGCCGCTGGCGCTGGAACAGGAGGTCAAGTACCTCGGGGTGGTCCTAGACAGTGAGTTAACGTGGAAACCCCATATTGAAAGGACAGTTAAAAAGGCCATAACCCAAACTTACCTAAACTAACCCCATATTGAAAGGACAGTTAGAAAGGGCATAGCCACAATGTGGCTGCTGTGCCGAGCGGTGGATAGGCGGTGGGGCCTAAAACCACACGTCGTTCACTGGCTTCATCGAGCCGTGATCTGACCGAGGATCTCATACGGAGCCGTGGTCTGGTGGCCGGCTACCGAGAAAGCCACCAACGGAATCAGACTTACCAGACAAAGGATGTCCTGTCTAAGCATTACCGGTGCAATGAGGATTACTCCAGGAGCTGCACTGAACATTCTCCTTGCGTTGGCAGAGCTGGCAATCTGGATAAAGAGGAAAGCGATGGGAGCATACGTGAAGATGTCCACTCAGGAAGTATGGAAGGACAGAGGCACAGAGGTTGGCCACACTAAATCAGCTTCTATTGTGAGGCGTGAGATACCGTTACTGGTGGGACTGACAGCCACGAATGGAAGACTCAGACTTCACAGAAGTTTTGAGGTACACCTTCCATTCAGGGACGAGTGGCGGACAACACTGGCAGAACCACCAAATAACACGCAGATCTGGTTTACCGACGGCTCAAATGTCAACTCTAAGGCTACAGGAACCGGAGTATACAGACTGGACAGGAATGCCGGGGAGGCATTTCCTCTCGGAAAGCTTGCAACGGCATTCCAAGCAGGAGGTTTTGCTATCATGGAGGTAGCAACTAGAAAAAAGGTTCAAGAAGGGACAGAAGATAACATAGTTATCTATTCTGACAGTCAAGCGGCACTGAGGGTATTATGCAAGCCAAGGGTAAGCTGCCCGCTGGTTCAAGAAAACAGTGATGCTCTGCATGCCCTGGGCGAGAGCAAGAAGGTCAATCTGGTTTGGGTACCGTGACGCGCGGACGAGCTAGCTAGACTAGGGTCTTCATCGCCCCAGCCCGGTCCAGAACTATATTTGGGTCTGAGTAAACGACTGATCCCCGAGGCCCTGAATGAGTGGGTTTGGGAGAACACAGCAGAAAGCTGGAGGAATACCACGACTTATAGGCAAGCCAGAGAGATAATCATACAACGCAACAAACCAAGGACGGCTATATACTATAGAAGGGCCTTCCACCATCCACTGGGAGTCTGTGATGGGGTCGCCTGAGGAGGAGGGTCTTAGGGGCGGCAACCATTCTTCGGGTGGTGTTGGGAGACCTGAGCTGGGATGACCTGTTCCGCCTCACAATCAAGACAGGACGACTTGAGTGAAAAGGGTTGGTAGCACGGGGTTGGCAAAAAGGGCCACTAGGCCTACTCGCCGGGCTTTTGTCCCCCCACCCTCACCATTACCATTATACAGTGAGTACATAAAGTCCTTTCCCCCCTCTTCTATCTTTTGAACCGCTAAGTATAATTAAACATTTTTTGAATGGAAGGTATGGGGGCAAATTCTCCATTTTTTTTTTAAATGACAGCTCAAAACGTCAAAATGACAGCTGGGCGCCATTTTGATTTTTTTTTGTATGAAAAGGGAGTTTTTAAACATCAATGGCATCAGTACTTACTAATCCTTATATTTTTCATATTTCCAAAAAATTTGCAAATTGTCCAATATGTTATGACAGCTTTTTTTTGGCACTAAGTAGAAGTCCATGGTTATTGGACAATTTGTACACTGCGCTGAGGTCTCTATTGCTGTTCTGCATAGAAAGATACTGACGGATGAAATCCACTCGATAACTGCGTATCATCCGCATACATATTATGTATATCGCGATGTTTCACAACTTTAAGCAAATCAGAAGTACTTATATATTTTTAAAGAAGAGGACCTAAAATACTCCCTTGTGGCACACCATGTTTCATTATCACCGGCTCAGACCTATCCCCTTCCAGAGCAACAATTTGGACTCTAGTCTAGCTTGCAAGTAGCTTGAGAGCCACACGCAGAGAATCCATAGTAACCAAATTTTGCAATCAAAATATCATGATTTATCAAATCAAAGGCTTTGCTATGGTCCAAAAGAACCAAACATGAGAATTTACTTTCATCCATATTGCAAACTATATCTGATGCAACCTTTGTAAGAGCCGTGGCAGTGCTATGGAATCTCTGAAAATCTGACTGAACTTTTGGTATTATATGATTAGCACTGACACACTCACTAAAAACATCATATACAACAATTTCATGCATCTTTGCAAGTATTGGCAAGAGACAGATGGGCCTGAGTTCCTTTTTATCATTTATTTTAGCAGTCTTTGGAAGAGGTCTGACTAGAGAATTTTTCTAAATGGTTGGAAACTCTCCCCTTTGTAAACACCAATTCAAAAGATGTACAACGATTGGCACAATATGATCCAAACTGAGCAAAATCATACTGTAGCTCAATCCATCTGCCCCCATACCTCTAGATTTAATTTTAGAAAAAGATCTGTAAATATCTAGCTCTGTCACATTTCTGAAAACACATGATTCATTCAAATCCAGTCTGTTGTTTTGATGGTATTTCAATTTGTAATTATTTACTGAAATTGCCATTTGATTTACTCGACCAAAATGTTCACTTATCTTGTTTTAATTTTTCAAATGTTTGGGAATTCTGTTCACAGACTTGGAATGTACATTCCATTTATTATATGTGACCACCTTTGCTGGGACTGTTTTTGCGACAATCTGATAAGTCATATATGCTTTTTTCTCGCTCTTAATTGCGTAAGATAGATAGTTGTTGAGATCAAGGTGGAAGTCCTTATGGCGAAGTAAATTAGTACGTTCAAATTTGTTGAACGCTTTTTTCTTAAGCTTCATGAGTTCTTTTATTGTGTACGTTATATGGTCCATATATCCGTTTAGCTTTTACAGTTTTGTATGGCGCATGCACATCAAAGATTTCAATAAGTCGACGGTTGAAAAAAACTAGCTTATCAATTATACAGTCACTTGCGAATACCTGTTGAAAATGTTCCTGTTTCGTGTGTAGATCAAACTGCTTTCTATCGAAATCAGAAGAACTTTAAAATGTAGAGGTTTTTGGTGGATCTATAGAAAATTCCAAATCTAAAACACAGTAGACCTACCGATGATCAGTTGAAGTCGAAGTATCCATAGAACCTGATTTCAAACATTTCAAGTTATTATCAATACAAATAATATCTAGCTGGCTCGAACTTGTTCCCGTTACTCTGGTGGGATCCTGAATTATCTGGTCTAGACTGAAAACTCTTAACAGTGACTGTAACTCATCTCGCTATTTACTTCTTGCCAGAAAATTGATATTCAAATCAGCCCCATGATCATGAGCATGCAAACAGTATTTTTTCAATACAATTTAGTTCTCTA
Organism: Orchestes rusci; assembly: GCA_958502075.1. Lineage (NCBI taxonomy): Eukaryota > Metazoa > Arthropoda > Insecta > Coleoptera > Curculionidae > Orchestes > Orchestes rusci. The sequence continues at coordinate 40,291,784 of OY293304.1, forward strand.
TAGCTAGATAATTGGGGTTTATAGATTACTCCAGTGAGATTTTTTTTTGTTTTTCACAACAATCCGTGACCACAGGTGCTCTACTTGTACCACACTTCCATTTATCACAGATACATTCACCATATCGCACAAAATGTTCGCTGCCACAAAAATACCCACGCCTTTTCTTCTGGTTGGTCTATCCACGCTATAGAACTGATGCCCTGGAATATTGAGAATAGCATCTGGATAATCAGTAGATCGGAGATTTCTTGATATGATGGTATTAAAGACCTGATGTTGATATGGGCTATACACAGGTTATTTTTATGATCAAAAATCACAGTTTTCGAATTCAACTTATTTATAAATACCAGCATAATCAATTCTACTCTTCAAAGCCCTGATGTGATACTGATAGGTGGGGCAGCCCATAGCACCCGCTTCCTGACTTATATCATGACTCTGTTTATACTTGATATTGGTCTTCAAACAGTAAACACATTTTCTTCTTGTGTTCTTACACTCAGTGTGATAATGATTCTCACCACATATGCTACAGTTAATGTCGTTTGTACAGGGTGATTCACTATATTTTGACCCCCCCCTCTAACTCATTCTATACAAAGACTACAGAAAAAAGTTAAAGACAAAAGTTGGTTGGTTTATACTAAATTTTGTTAATTTAGCAGTATCATTTATACAGGGTCTCCCCAAAGCTGTCCGCAGCACCCAACTTTAAAATTTTGAATGGGACACCCTGTATTTTATTCAATTTTTAAATTCTACGTTGAATTCTAAGTCAAATGTGTAGAAGGTATATTTATCTTATCTCTTGTGGCCTTCGAGATAAAGGCTGTTAAATTTTGTGAAAAATCCAATAGTTTGACCCACTTTAACTCATTTTACACAAGCAAAGTGTGATAAGAAAGTTGTTTGGTTTATGAAGATTTTTTTAAATCGGGCCATATCATTAATACAGGGTGCCACAAAAGCTGTTGAGAACACCTAACTTTAAAATTTTAGAAAAGGCACCCTGTATTTTATTTCATTTTCAGATCATACGTTGAATTTTAAGTCAAATCGATATAAGATGGATCTATCGTAACTTTTGCCACATTCTAGATAAATGCTCTTCAATTTTGTGAAAAATTCCAAATTCTGGATCTATATCTTGACAACCATATTGAATAAAGATTGCTTTGAAGCATGAGTCTGCCTCATAAAAGATAAAGAACAATTCTAGATTAGTTCAAAAACAGCTGCTTTCCATTTTAAAAGGCTCACACTTTATTATGAATTGTAGCTCTAAAAATAAGGCAAAATCCAACAGCATTTATCTCAAAAACGGCCGAAGATAAAATAAATATATCTTTTACAGATTCAACTTAGAATTTATCGTAGAATCTAAGAATGAAATAGAATACAGGATGTTCCATGTAAAATTTTGGATGCTGTGGTCAGCTTTTGAACGATACTACCAGATTTAAAAGAGTAGTATGAACCAAACAACTTTTTCTAAAAACTTTTTTTTTACACCTTGTGTAAAATGTGTTAGAGGGGGGACAAATTATAGGGAATTTTGTATTTTTCTCAAAATTTAACAGCCTTTATCTCGAAAACGGCAAAAGATAAGATATATATACCTTTCACAGATTTGACTTAGAATTCAATGAGGAATCCAAAAACAAAATAAAATAAAGGGTGTCCCATTTGAAATTTCAAAGCTTGGTGCTGTGGAGAGCTTCTGAAACACCCTGTATACATGATACTGCCAGATTTAAAAAAATTAGTATAATCCCAACAACTTTTGTATCAAACTTTTTTCTGTAGACTTTGTTAAAAATGGGGGGTCAATGTATTGTGAATCACCCTGTACATCCGTCACTCTTGTGAAAATAATCTTGAGACTTGAAGCAGCGTTGAATTGTCAAGTTTTCGAAAATGGGGTAACATCGCCACCAAAAAAAACTCTTTTATTTGCCATGAGATATTGGAATAAATTGGCATCACACGTACCATCAATGTTAAATGACCTCTCTCCCCTATTTTGTTTCGAATAGGTAATTGATAATTGTTCATTTGAGTGAATGTTTTTGTTCTGTTCACGAATTGAGCTCTCAATTTCCAGTAGATCTCTCAATTCACCATCATATCCTATAACTTTGAACTGCGGCTTACTAAGTTTGGAGAGTTGAATTACATTATCGTCGCCGAGTTTTGATTCTGCTTCGTGTTTCAACTTTTCGATATCATTCTTATTGAAGCACTTGATAGCCAGACCACCATTTGCAATATTATGTGATTTCTTCATGCCAATTTTCAAACATGCTGGTTTCACGTTATGATGATCTTTTTGTGTATCAGTGGAATTCTGTCTTTTGTTGGGAAGGATCAACAGGCTTGGTATGTTGATAGTGGTCTGTTGGGCTATTTTTATTGACTCTGATGCTTTCTGGACCATACTACTATACGTTGAAGGCTCAGTGGATGGTGATTTTTCCATCTCAGAAATTTTATTCTTCAGTAAAGAAATGACATCATCCTAACTTGAGATTACTTTATTTTCATCCTCTATTGTTTTTTGTAATGAAGTACTTGTTTCAAACTTGCGGCACTTGATACAGTGAAATCGTAGTATTCTACTGCCCGAGACTCGTATCTCCGCTGCTGTCAACCCAGCACAAATGCGCGAAATACAACCATCACAGGGGAACAGCCTGACGTCATGCCTACTACAGACGTCGCACTCCATGTTCACAGTTAGTACTTTGAATTTATTGTAACAGATTGTTGATGAATAGCGGCAACACCGCTTGGCATTTAGAGATGGCTAAAGGAATTTGCTTGTTCACTATAAATAAATCCTGTGGTAAAGATGGTTATCCTCAGTTGCACTCAATTAACACTTCAAAGATGCACTGTTTGAGACATTTCTCGTTTTTAAATCGCACTTATCCACAAGGGATATTCACGTTTTGATCGAGAGATTGACATGTAAACGCGCAGCGTTGCCGCGATTTTTTTATCCTAACAGGTTTTGGTAATATCTACAAAAAAACATCATCAGGTCTTCACTTTTAACAACTTGTATTTCGAAAACGAAGGCATTGCGGACCCATATTTTATGAACATTTATGTTTATTCTTGGGCCCTGAATAAGTACCTGGAGTATTGACATTTCCTCCTGAATCACCCTGTATATTATCGAAGTTGTGACATGGCTTGGCTGCCATCATCTCATGGTGAGAATATAAGACAAACTGTCACCACCGCCCATTCAATGTGTTTTGCAGAGTACCAAACACGGTTTATGTGTATGGATGGTTTGCACCGATTGAAAAAAATTGACACAAGAAATTGTACGATAAACATCCTTTAATCAATTCAATTACTTGCCTAGAAACATCTTGGCCTGACTTGACTCGTACTTTGATTTCATTTCTCGGCCTAGTAACGTTAATAACTATTATTGCAGAACGATATGAAAACGCACCGCGAAAACTGCTTTTAGGAGCAATTTTTCCAATATTGCGAGGCGAGCGGCAGAGATACGAGGAGGTAGAGTGTAAGTTCAGAAAATATAATATTATCAATTTTCCAAACCCCCGAAAAACTTTCCAGGTAACCTAATTATTCGCATCAAATCACTGTATTAGTATACAACTTTTCGAATGTAACAATCTGTTTCATTTTGCGATTTTGTAAGCAGTATTCTCTTTACTTAGCTTTTTTGGTCAAGTATAGTACAGTTCAGTACCTACTGAGATAATTTTCATTCTGGTCAGGTGACGCATGTCTCCGTTCAAAGTTATTTTCATCAGTTTACTCTATGGCCGTTTGTTTGTTCAAGAGAAACGCGACATTGTTGAATGTTATACAGGGTTAAAATAAATTATCAGAACTGTTGATTATTCCAGAAGATAAGTGAGTTAGCAGAAAGTGTCTTATATGAAAGTTGTAAGGCTTTCACAAATCTACAAATATCTGTATTGATTTGAAATATGAAAGCTCAATCCTCGGCTCAACAATAAAGGCATGACAGATAGTTGCATTTTTTAAATGGACCAACTTTACAATAATGCATATTTCAGTTCTTCCTTCAATTTTGAGAAAAAAAACTGTGGTACAAATAATGTTCCTAAATTCAAGTTAAGAATAAAAAGTGAGTTCTCGTCTATCTTGAACCGTAAGTTTCACAGCATGTCAAAGATGCCAAAATGTAATTTAATAAACGCAATAATAAAAAACGGCTGACTCTAGAAAAATTATATGTATCGCAATTTTTGCCTAAATTTGAAGGAAGAATTAAAATACAGTGATCGGCTAAAAATTGGAACAAATGCAATTTAAATTCAGGATTCTGATTTTTTTGGATGCGGTTTTTTTTTTGGCTAAATCATGTAAACAGGTCGGCAGGGTGCACCAAAAATAAGTTACGACCATCAACTTCCTTTTTTCAAATGGAAGAACATAGTTTTTATTTCATTTTTGAATTCTACGTGGAATTAGAAGTATCTATATTTCATAAAATATACCACATACCTATTCAGCCAACCGTTTTCGAGAAAATGGCCTAATAAATGTTTTTATTGTTTCAATATTTGAATTGAATATCCAATCAGCAACATAAACAAGAAGTACCCAAGCAGCTCAACAAAACAGAATCGGGTAGTTGCCGATTTTTACATTCACAGCCAAAAAGCTGCAATATAAACAATTGGTTAATACTCTATTATGTCGTTTTTTTTTAGTTGGTCACCACTCTTTAACTTTGTTGAGTAAATATCTAATTCAATTCTTCATCCAATAAGAACATTAATCAGTTTTTATATAATTGATATTATGGACTTTATATGCCATTTTTTCGAAAACGGTTGTGTTTAGGTATGGCGTATGTTGCATGAAATATACTTTTACGCAGAATTCAAAAATGAAATGAGAAATACATGTTTCCATTTAAAACAAAGAAGTTGATGGTCGTAACTTATTTTTGGTTCACCCTTTATACATGAATATGCGATTAAAAAAACCGCATCCACAAATAAAAATCGGCGCAACTTTGATCTGTCATAACAACATGCCTGACCTTGTTTATTCCTATCTATCAAAGATAGGTTTAGTTTCAAAAGCCTCAAAACTTTTATATAAGAAAATTTTTTGTAACTCGTATATCTAATGATCGTCCGTGCTTGTAATTTCTCCCTACTAAGATATAAAAATGCTGTTCGATCCGCCAATTGCTATTTTGAGAGTAACTTCGACCGTCGCCGTCGTCAGCCGTCTTTGCTATACAGAGTGTTCCAAGCCAACGTCGGCTCTTGTTTTTGGGGAGGTAATATCATATAAGATGTCTTAAAATGCGCCGCAGACGAAAAATTTTGGAATACGATAATTCGCCAACTCTGTTTGGAGGTAGTTTTTCCATTTCGTCGCAAATTGGTGCCATCTACCACAATAATCCAGAGGGTGGCGCTGAGTCACGGAAAATATAGTTTTTCAACCCCGTGTAACAGCAAAACCTTTTGATAAAACAAGTTTTTCATTATTTGAGAGAATCTTATCAGCTAAATTGATAACAGTTTTCATGTCATTGGTTCCAATGTACTTTGTATTTCGATGTATATTCCAATTTATCAGTTTGGCTTGAATAATATTGTTTTGCTTATGAAAGAATAATGAATAAACACTGTTTTCCACACAATATCCTCTGCGCATCTCCATTATATCCATAAAAACAACTTTTGTGAGAAAGCGGCTAAATACATCTGCTTAAAAGCACATGTTGACGCGTCATAAAGAACTCATGAACTGGCAAATTAGACAAGACATTAGCCCTTCTACAAATTGCATATTTGAACCCCCATTTGACTCTCTCCTCTTCATCTCCTTCACCTCCAATTTCAATTGATAAGAGCTTGAAGTAACGAGGCCCTGCTTATAGTTATTTATGGTACTAGTGCGTTGTGTTGAAAATATGTCACGCGAGAAAGATAAGGCCTCGTGGTATAAATTCTCAAGTGACTTGTGAAAAACTACGTTTTAATTGAGGAGTTCATCTTACTCTTGGGCGTCGTGGATCATAACAATGCATATTCACCCAAGTGTTGTCGGCAAGCATAGACAGGAAAAGATCCCCATTAACATAAAAACAAAATGAAACGTACTGATCTGAATAAACCAATGAACAATATAACGCTCACCCGGGGGCACTTCGCCCCCTAGCTCAGGTTGAGTCACCTCAGCCTCCCATCATGGTCATAATTTATCAATATAATTATCATCATCAATATCAATAATATCATCATAGTCTATTCTTCGACGACTAGCTAGTGTCACCTGGAATAAGTGGAGGCTTCTCCAGACGCCCAACTGACGCTAAACAGTTAGCATCTCAATGGATTGAGCGAGGAGAGTCTGCATATCACTCTCGAGGCTTATTCGTGTCAATCGAGCTGTATGTAAGATCCTTCACTTACACTCCACAATCTCGAAGGCAGAGGATTTTCCAGACCTTCGGCTAATTAGGCCACACAGACCGCTTTAGGTCACACAGACCACTAGTATCGCCCATTAACATCGCCCTCACAATCACAGAATTACTTATTCTCAACCTTTCTCAAAAACCCCCAAAAGCACACTTGTCACACTGACACCCATTCAATCAGAAAAACTACCTGAAGTGTATGTGTTGAGCTCAGTATTTAACAAAACCTCATATTTGTTCTCATGTCCTGGGACCTGTCTAGTGCTATACCGAGTTCTTTGATAATGGTAAGGAAAATAAAGAAATATATCACCAAAACCAGGGTTTAATTCAAAGAAATATGGATATGATGAAGATTCAAATCAACGTGCTTTTACACTTGTGGAACATAACGCACGAGTGCCATACAATGTTTTATCCAACAAATGAAGAAAATCGTTTTTTCATGAGATAGTTATTAAATATAAGTTTCAGGTCAAGAGGAGGTGTGACAAGTGTGTATTCGTTTCGTTCGTTTCGTGTATTTTGTCAACAGACCATGTCTTAACCTAACGAATAATACAGATAAACAAACACAACGGATAATTTGTAGTTGTGAAGAATCAGCGTGGATCTTACCAAATTAATTGAAATGGGTGATGAAAATAGTAAAAGTGAATGTATACAGTTATACGATATAGGCTCCGATCAAACATATGAAATCTTTTTATCCACTCAAAATGAAAAAAGAAGCGAAACTAGTAGGCTTTGTATTGATTTTTATTTTTTATTCTAATTAGATTTTCTTTCCTGCTTAGTTTTGGAATTCGCAACACTTCTCATAAACTCTCAAAAATCAACATTAGCAGCAATTATGATATATATATCTTGATGTTTTAATTGATATAATCTACCTTTATGGTTGTGTCATTATATTGTCAGTTTTTGAAGTTTATGAAGAAAAGATTGTCAAACTGAAGTCTCCTGTTTCAATTTTTTCAAAAGGTTGTTGGTGGAGATAGTGGCATAACAAAACAGGTACTACTTGATGCATGTGATGTTGTTGGTGACAGACTACTAGACGTTCTCAATACATCGCTCTCCAGAGGGGTCTTCCCAGATAAGTGGAAATTGTCCATAATAACTCCAGTACCAAAAGTTCCAAATACCAAAACTACACGACGAGTCTAGACCCATAAACACTGTTCCTCAATATGAAAACAGTTTTAGAATACTGTACAAGAATACTCGAAAAAGTACATTCAGATATTTCTGGGCCATTCTGTACTAAATCTATGGGTGGAAAACAGTACTATGTGACATTTATTGACGAATATTCTCGCTACACGGAAGTAGCATTCATCGCACACAAAAATGAGGTGGAGTTAGCGGTCAAAGAATATATTCGAAGAATGGAACGACAAACTGGTAAAAAAGTTTGTACTTTCAAGAGTGATAATGGAGGAGAATACAATAATAATTCCTTGATAAGTTTTTTCGAGAATTCAGGAATCAAATTTGAACATTCAATTACAAGGGTGCACGAAACGAATGGTTTAGCAGAAAGAATGAACAGGACTCTAACCACAATGGCAAGAACTTGTTTGATTGATTCTGATCTTCCACCGTCACTTTGGGCAGAAGCAGTCTCTTACTCTGTATACACAAAAAACCGAGTTCCTCATTCTTTTCACAAACATACTCCTGTAGAACTATTTTTTGGAAATAAACCTGCAATCTCACACCTCAGGTATTTTGGACAAAAAGCATTCATCCACATCAATGCAGAAGATCGTCCAAAAGGAAATAAGTTTCTACCAAGATCTCATGATTGTGTCATGGTAGGATATTTGGAAAAAGAGGGATGGTACCGATTTTATACATGGAAGAAGGTGGTTTTGTCAAGAGATTTTTTCATAGAGTCTCTAAAAAGGGATAAAGAATTGAAAAATGGCGAATCTGCAAGCTGTGAAAAAGAAACGGAAGGCATTGAATCTGCAAGCTGTGAAAAAAAAACTGCAAATCCACAAGAAAATTTGGAAGGAAATAAGAAATCAACTGAAATAGAACATTTCGAGTTGCCAATAGAATTACAAAACGAGATAATTAAAGGTAGTCTATCACGAAGAAGTACTAGGCATCGTAATCCAGCAAGATTGTCTGATGATTTTCTATATTTCACAAACGAGGAACCAATTACTTATCAAGAAGCTATATGTGGACAAGAATCCATTCAATGGAATTCAGCCATTCAAGATGAACTGAAATCCATGGAGAAGAATGAAGTTTGGAATATTCAAGGTTAATTGATAGTAATAAGGTTGCGTCGTTATACGTTCGGGTTTCGGACGAATCAGAATTCAAACAAAAATGACGTCAGTCGGCTCCGATTCGGTTCTGAAATTCAAATACAAATCTAAAAAAAAAGATAGAATATATTTCACACTTGATAATAAGAAGATATTTCGCTGTATACCAAAAGCTGTGTAATAACTTACCCTCAAACACGTTTAAAACCGGCCGACACTCGGTAGAAAAAGTTTTAAGACCCTGAAATACGGACATGTTATGACATTAAGATGACACACCGATGACAGGAATGTCAATAATGGAGCTCGGTGACGGAATCGATTCGGTTAATCGTTCGTGGATTTCCGATTCCCTAGTTACGGCGCAACCTTTACAATATCAATTAACCTTGTGGAATATTGTCGAGCAACCCTCAAATTCTCGTATCGTAGGATGCAAATGGATTTTCAAAAAAAAATTCTCTGACAAGGGAAAATTTATTAAATATAAGGCGAGGCTGGTTGCACAAGGATTCACTCAGATTCCAGGGATTGACTTTGATGAGACTTATTCTCCAGTGATCAGATGCGAAACCATACGAATTTTCTTTGCCTACTGTATTCATCACAATATGGTAGCACATCAAATGGATGTCAACACAGCTTTTCGCAATGGTGACCTTGAATTCAAGATATATATGAAAATACCAGAAGGTGTTGGGGCGGAACCAGGGAGAGTATGCTGTCTCAAAAAAAGCATTTATGGATTAAAGCAGTCACCTAGAAAATGGAATCAAAAACTAGTTAACGTTTTAAAAACAATTCAAATGTAACAATCTTTTGCAGATCCATGTATGTTTGTGTCTGGTAGCTGTAAGCAGATAGTTGCTGTTTATGTTGATGACCTGCTGATTCTAGGCTCATCAGAAATGGAAGTGAAACAAATTGAAGATGTTTAATCTTTGAATTTTGAAGTTACCCTTCTTGGAATTCCATATTTGTTACTTTCATTACAGATCTCTTGGACCCCTACCAGTGTATCAATAAGTCAAGAAAATTATCTAGAAAAAGTTCTTGATAAATTTGATCTATTGAATTGTAAGTCAGCATCCGTGCCAATGGACATTGGAGCAAGACCACAGAAAGCTAAGAATCAGAAGAAAGAGTGGACAAAACTATGTGCCAGTCAAAAATCGGTAGTCTCTTGTACTTAGCTATGGGTACCAGGCCTGATATATCTTATGCAGTGAACCTATTATCACAATTCAACACAGATCCAACTTTTACTCATATGAAAATGGTTCATCAAATATTCAGATATCTAAAAGGAACTCTGCAAAAGAAACTGGTATATATGCACACTGTTCAGCCTTCTTTGTGTGTTTATAGCGACGCATCATATTCCTTAGATGCACGAAGATCTACAAGCGGCTATATTGGTTTTTATGGCGAAGCAGCTGTTTCATGGACATCCAAGAAGCAGCAAAGTGTAGCTGTTTCCACAACTGAGGCGGAGTACATGGCATTGTCATAAGCATGTAGACAAGCAATGTGGATGAGCCAGATATTATCTGACTTGGATGAAGTTAACATCAAACCTCGCATGTTATGTGATAATCAAGCATCTATCCACATATCAACAAATCCTGTTCTTCATCAGCGAAGGAAGCATATTGACGTTCACTATCATTATGCCAGGAAGAGATATTTAGCAGAAGATATCACAATACTATACATTCCTACTAAAGAAAATGTGGCTGACATTTTAATCAAGCCATTATCTAAAGAAGTGTTCCAATTGCTGATCTCCAAGTCTTTGAAGACATCATTACTGAGGGAGAGTGTTGGAGGCTCAGATGGAGATGACGTGCCAGGTCCAGTAATGATATCTTGATGTTTTAATTGATATAATCTACCTTTATGGTTGTGTCATTATATTGTCAGTTTTTGAAGTTTATGAAGAAAAGATTGTCAAACTAAAGTCTCCTCCACCAACAACAAAAGGTTGTTGGTGGAGATAATGGCATAACAAAACAGGTACTACTTGATGCATGTGATGTTGTTGGTGACAGACTACTAGACGTTCTCAATACATCGCTCTCCAGAGGGGTCTTCCCAGATAAGTGGAAATTGTCCATAATAACTCCAGTACCAAAAGTTCCAAATACCAAAACTACACGACGAGTCTAGACCCATAAACACTGTTCCTCAATATGAAAAAAGTTTTAGAATTAAGCGTAAAAGTACAGGTGATGGAACACTGTCATTAAAACAACATCTTAGTATCTAGTCAATCGGTTTTTCGTGAAAATCATTCGTGCGAGTCTGCTCTTGTGAATATGTGTGACAATTTTCTCAAAGGTATCGACGAAGGAAAATTTGTTTTGGCTATCTTTCTAGATTTTAAACGAGCCTTTGAAACTGTCGATAGAGATATTTTATTATATAAGTTAACACGTTCGCTGCCAGCTCTGAGTTAGTGCCGGGTCCCAGGAACCAAACATTTAAATAATGATGCTGAGAAAGAACCTACCTTGGCAAATACGAACCAAACCGAAAATAGATAAGAAACACACCACTCGACAATGCCACTATACCAAACAAACAAACGTCGTCAACGCCGGCGAGTTACCAAACGATTTATATTGTCAGGGCAACTGACTCCGTGAGGAGTCGATGGCATACAAGACGATAGGCGACTGGCTCCCTTCGGAGCCAGTGGCAGCGAACGTGTTAAGTCAAGTAGGCATTAGGGGTGTAGTCTTGTCATGGTTTTAGTCATACTTGTCAGGAAGAAATCAATGTGTTTAAAAACAGTATTTCTCAGCTAATGGAGGTTGAATAAGGTGATTTATTCCAAAAAGCACAAAATAGAGCCATGAGACTGATTTTGAGGTGTGATAGATATACCCCGATAAAAGTCATGCTTAATGTTCTAAACATGTTGTCTGTGAGAAAAAAAAATTATATTTGATGTGTTTGTATTTATATTTAAGATTAAGAGAAAATTGTTACCTGAATATCTGTCGAATAGAGTTACATGTTTAAGTGACGTTCATAGCTATAATACAGAAATTGTAAAGATTTTATACTGACCACCAAATGTTTCACTGATCAAATGTTTAATTCTGTGTTATACAAAGAGCTGAACGATCTCAATCATGAACCATCCGAACTGAAAAACTGCGATAACCTGTCTTAATTCAAATAGGTACTTGCTGAATGAACATCTTCAGGATTATCCATAATGTGATATTGTCTTTCATATTTTTTGTTGCATGCTTATTCTTAGACACATAGATTTTTACACTTAATATATTTTTTTCTGTATACCCTTGTAGCTTTTGCTAAATAAAGGAATTACTCACTTACTTACTTACTTACTTAAATTTGTTCAGCGAATAACGCAGAAAATTTTTGACTATTTTTCAAAAAACTTTATAGTGGTTCATGTTATCTACCATTTTCAATAAAAAAACTTAATTTTGTGGACAGACCTATTGCACTCCTGTTTATACCTTAGCTTGTCCAAACATTTGCGGTGATTATTTTGAAAAATGATGCGTGTCCGTTAAAATACGGACACACACCTATCTGTAGCGGTTTTCGAGTAATTTATCAATATAATCTTCTTTTCCTCAAAATATCACTCTAGTTTCTCTTCTAATACTACGTCACTGGGATTCATAGAAAGTTGACATTTGGAGAGTGATTTGAGAAAACCTTCAGTATGGCTTCTGTGTGAAGAAGTATGCCGTAAATTATACAGGGTCGTATAACATTATTATTTTATCCTCTATGTATAAAAAAACTTAAAATTGTGTTTTTTTTTTCAAGTGTAACATACTGTATATAAACGATAATTTTGAAAGCCAATCAGAATCCCTTTCGAATGATATGTCATGTTCATAATATACTTTAATGTTCTCGTTTTCGAAATAAATGCCTCTTTTATTGCTAAAAATATTTTAGATCGATACAGCATCAGAGCTTTCCCAAATCACCAAATTTTCAGAAAGATTTTAGGACCCATTTTCCTTAAACGTCTAAGGTACCGTCTTTCTTGAGACACCCTGTATAGGCGGTGATTCTACCAACGGTTTAGTTATGAATAAATAACACGTTTTCTTATTGGGGTTGAGAATGTCTTCTTCATCACCACCTCAAGCGAATTAAATTCAATAATACCAGAATCGGGCGAATAACGTGTTCACGAACAGTCATGTCCGTACTTTTTGTTAGGAAATTTTTCATGAATTCCTTATAGTCGTGACATGACAGACTGGAAGGGTTTGTCGACATGTACATCTTTTATATTTTTTCTATAACAATGCATAATACATAAGTAACCAAAAATGGTACGTGGGACCACATATTTGTTACACAGAAAGAGAGTTGCATTCATGTAAGTGCTGTGTGTATGAGGATGGTGTTCACCTCACCTCCATATATAATTTTTTTTTTATAACGCAGATTATTATATACAGTTGAAATATTGATTTTTCACAGATGAGATGCCTGGTGATCAGGACATGATCTGTGCTTCTCATGACCCGTCTACAACCTCAAACGCAGAAAATAGCCACGACAGATTAAGAAAAGTGAGTATTTAATCTATTTTTTCACGCTCTATTAGCATCTTTTATACGATAACTATTTACAAAACGGTTATGCGTTTTTTTTTGGGTGAAATACGTCTTCACGAAAAGGATTGAATAATAGCTCATTTTGAAGATCTTCCATCCCTCATCATATCCTCTTAGTTTGGAGAAGTTAACTCTCACGGCTAATTATGTATTGAATAAAAAGAATTGAAGACTTTTTTTTGACAAGCTGTCATATCAACAGGAATGACAGCAGAGAGAAAACTCGGCAGTTGGGGTCAGGGTCCACCCTCTACATTAAGGATTTTGAGGGTGAATATCACCCTCACTCAGAGGGTGGTGTTGCAAAGTTGAATATAGTTGCGAAGTATTTTCCCCTCAAAACAAAAGTCGACGGGTCCGAGCGTTTCTCATTTTATTTTCTTGGGAGCCCGTTATTCGGTCAGGGTGGGAAGATTTCAAATTGACACCCTTAGATAGCCGGAATCTTATCTTTTAATGTTATGTTAGTGGATGATTCATTGTATAGAAACAACTTGATAGTAATTCCATCATACTAATCAAATTATCTATACTTAACTAACTAAGATCGTCTGGTTATGATAAAAACTTTAACAAGGTATACAACCTTTATCGCGTTTTCATGATTTTGGATATCTGTGAATTGTTATTATCATCCCAGATTTCTACAATTTATTATTATTGTATCTATCATTAGAAGAAATCTTGTGTCTTGATTTCCTGAGACCGTTATAGTATGGATATCTTCCACCAGAGACTCAAACATCATTGTTGAAAGTTGGTCGATTCTCAAAATGCTGACGTAGATATCTTTTTCATTTCGAGCTTCTTTTCAAGCTGCTTAGTGTTGAATATGGAATTCTTTCCCACCACCGACTGTTGGTGTTTTGGTAATATGCTCATTCTATGCATATGACCTTACAGCGACTTTTTTTACACTGGCTAGAACAACTGGGATTATTTCCATGGTTTCAAAGTAATGATATGATTATAAATATTATTCTACCATCAATATCCTGATAAAACATATAAAACTCACTATTAGAAACATGGGAATGCGTGGATGATAGATTTGCCATGCGCATCTGCATTCGAGCTGATCATAAAACTTTTTTCTGAACCAACGAAATGTTATAGGTAAGCATGAAAAACCATCACTCTGATAGAGGACACGACAACCACGCTTTCGATTCCCCAGCAAGAAGCAGAAAAGTTTCTAGGGATCATGCTGAAGTGGGACCTGTCAGAAAAAAAAGTATTTTGCACGCGAATGTGAATAATGTGATCGAAAAACGTAGCGACAGTCAAAATGGTATGTTATCATTATGTCATTGTATAGAACTTATGCTTGATAGCTGTGGTAACTGTAACAAGTTGTATCTAAAATTATCTTTACGGGTATCGAAAATATTTACAAAAAACCGTCATCAGGTCTTCATTTTTAACACCGTGTATTTCGAAAACTAAGATTTTGTGTATACTGGTAAACAACATACACCCTGTGTACCATAACATTTGATGCTTTCAACAACAAATAATGTTAAATAATGTTAAATGAATAATAACTGGCACGAACTAATCCTTATCGGTTTGAAACTATTGTTAGCGTAAATTTACGCATACATACATCGCAAATCAATTAACGATTTTACAGAAGATTGGCTGACCATTGTTTCTTTCAACAGATTTTTTTTCTGAAATGATGATGATTTGCCATTTTTCAAAAACATTAAAAAAACACTCAAATACATGAATACCTTCAAGTAAACTGTATTGCTTATCTCTAATAGTTTTTTGCAAGGCAGCGACATTGAAAACGATAAATAATATGAGTGTCACTGTTTATGTTCTGTTACTTCGTAGGTAAATTCAAAACTGCAATATGGGTGACTCGACCCTGAATGCTTCAAGTAGCAAACTTTTCAGAACTTCTAGTGAAGGTGATGTAAGCAAGTGTAGTGTATTTTTGGATCCGAGTCAACTGCTCGGTAATTAACTTATTGAATATGTTTTTCAAGTTATTCAAGTATCTTTTTAAGAAAAATGAAAACTTTGCTTTTGGAAGTTAATGGCAGGAATATGATTCTATGAGATATAACGCTTTATTTTTGTAGAAGGTGGTACAATACTACATTACTTTATACTCCGATATTGACATTGTGCAGTTTTGGTTTTCATAGGGGCAGCCATAATTTGTCCAGTCATTGAAATGATGAATAATGAATATTGTTGATAGTATGGTATTTTTGTGATGCAACGCAATTATTTTTATACTTATCTTTGCATCTTTTATCAATAAATAAATTTATTTTCTGTAAATTTGAAGAAATCATTCCCTACCTTCATCACCAGATTAAAGAATATTTCAAATCAAGCAAACGTAGTTAATTATTTCATAAAATGTGTGTATTCTGCATATTGGCTCGAGTAGAAATTATTCAAAGACTAGACATACCGCCGCTAATTGGGTTCAAGGTACCATGATAGTGTGACCCATTTGTTTTCGTCCCACCCTTGGAAAAAGTTTATTGATAATAATTGTGCGATATGAATTGTTTTTTCTCCAATAATACAGCTTAACAGACTGCATCTTTCCAGCAAAAATGGTGGTCATACAACATCCAGGGCCTACAGTGCCAGTTTCTCGGAGCAAAATTTCAATAAATCGCTTCAGCGAATTTTTTAGAAGAAATCCGGTCACGCCGGCGATTCTCCATTTCTCAAAATATTTTCAAAAGTTTAATCAGAAAGTATCAAGTAGTAACCATTTCTTACAAAAAAAAGAGGGGGACACTATTCGTTTTATCTACTGGTTGGTGAAAGATATGGAACGAATGTGAGCAACCAGCGGTAAAAATTTAAAGTTCTAGGGATGCGACATCAACTTTCTTATGGCATAGTTCCAATTGAAAGTCGAAGAAAACAAAATAGACCATATCAGACAAAGCAGAACGGTTAAGCAGGTCACGTGAACACTTCATATTTATTGTTAGTGTACTCTAATTTCCCAATTCCAAAACACTCATTTGCATGATCGCTCCATCATAATATTTGATGGATATTGATTTTCTAGTTTCAAGATAGCATTAAACATTAAACACTTAGGTTGACATGCTGAAAGATGTTTCTCTTCAACTAACACTATAAAAAAACACATTTTTTACGAAGCTCTACATTTATGACTCTGTAGAATATAAGAGATTTGAACACTTGAAAATCATTATGTAGTTTTGCCTTAGCACCATGACATCCCATCAGCGTGTTGCGGTTGCCCGCCTTTTATATCCTTACGTTTAATGGAATTATTATTAAGCGGGAAACCGCAGAACGCCGCTGTTTTTCGCCTAGTATGTCATGGCACTTATTGAAGTTTTGAATTTCACACTGTCGTATGCTGCTCACAATAAATACCGGTTGTCAAGCAGTGACTACTTGTGATATTTTGATTGACTAATAACCTATAGATACTTGAACATTTTCTAGAAATCTTACTTATCGAATCAATATTCTTGATAATATTATGGGCTTATTTGGGAAACAATAATCGAGTATATGATCACAATAATGAATGCTGTCTTGTTCTGAACATAAAAAGTTCTAGGGAGCCAAACATATTTTTACGTTAAGACACGGATTTTCCTTTTTGCAGATATTATCAGACCTGAAGATATTCCACATAAGAAACATTCTACTGCTGATTCAGTTTATTCCCGAACTTCCATATTTTCTAAGACATCTGCTTACTCCAGATCACGAAAACAGTCGGCAAGTAGTGAACACGAATTGTAAGTAAATTTTGATAGATTTTAATGAAAATATTTCTGTGATTGCTGTGAGTTTCCGAGAGGGTAACTTATTGAAAATAAGATAGCTCAAGGCAAGTTATCTGGTTGAATCGCTAGGGGGAAGTTTTTCCCAACTAACCGAGGGGTAAACAGCTGACCCAAATACTGTACACCAAACTTCCTACTTCCTGGTACATCCCATATACTTAATAAAAAGAAGTCGTCCATCATTCTCAAAGAGACTTGAATCGAGATTGAAGTGGAAATGAAAGGCGGTCAAAAGTCTCAATCAATAAACGATGTATTATTGGTTACACGTGTTTCGCCCTAAGGCATCATCCGACCTATAAAAATGGGGTTTGCTTACGATCTAGAAAAGATAAAGTAAAGAGAAAAAAAGGCGTACCTTCAACAAAGTCACAGAATAACACATCACAGTAAATGTAAAAATACGTTAAACTAAACAAAACACATTTTAAAAATAAATGACACATTGTTTACAACATATTATCGACAAACTGACTTCTTTGAAACACATTTATTCATCTCATAGTTACAATACGGATTACATAGATTTTTCCCCAACATGCTGGGGGGTTGTTTTATATTTAAAAATAAATATAAAAATTACCCTAGCATATTACAAGAATGGTGTAGAGGCGCATTCACCACATGGTGGGCTACCTCTACACCAGAAAGGGACAGGCAACAAGGGCCTGCGGACTGGTGTTAGCCCCGAAAAAACCTACTACCCTCCTTAAATCAAGGCAGGTCGCTCCTCTCCTACATAAACAATGTTTTTAAGAAGCATGAAAAGAGGGGTATGGTCGCTCGAAAGTGACTTAAGATAAATGAGTTTGTGGAAAATCGCGGTCAGAAATTATTAGCTGCTCATGTGATGTTGATCGAGGAAAATCAAACAAAAACCTCGTTAAGTCTGACAAACTGACTGAATTCAAAGGTTATGTACATGAGCAACCAAATTAAAAATAATAAAAAAAAATGCTTTCTCTGAGAATCGAACCGGCGCGATCGCGTTACAAAGTATAATAATCGCAACGCCTTACACCACTAGGCCAACCAACCAGTTGTTTAAGAATGTGTAAACGAGGTATATCAATGATTGATGTTATTGAAAATTAGGCCTGGTTCGAAATTGAAAATGTCGTTCACACAGACCAAGACAGGACTCTTTTTCGCTCTGGTTATTTCCATCTTCTCTAGTAGATCGAGCTTGACACCTTTCTTGCACTGGTGTAAAATTTTGGTGTTTTCTTCTACAGAAAAGGAGTGTCCAGAGGAGAGAAGATGGTTAGCAAAAGCAGACTTGGTGTCTGTGTTATCAGAGTTTCTGTACTTATCCACTATGCTGATGTGTTCACGGACTCTGGTGGAGATTTTTCGGCCTGACTGACTAACATAAACTGACGGACAATCTCCACAGTTCAAGGAGTACACTCCTGAGTGTGAAAACTTGTCGATTGAGTTCTTCACTTTCACCAAGTGTCTTTTCAAAGTATTGCCGGTTTTAAAGGCCATAGACAAACCAAGTTTCTTGAAAAACTTGGACAGGCTTAGTGAAATGTGACCAAAATAGGTCAGGCAACTGAATCTGTCATTACCATTCTTGGGGGCATGGACGATATTGGATGAAAGTTTGTATTTGTTTACGAACTTGTGATAGATTTTGTTAATGACATCCAGTGCAAAACCATTATCTCGAGCGATTTGTTTTATAATACCCAGCTCACGATAAAAAGCATTTCTGGAGAGAAGTAACTTGAAAAGTCTGTAGAACAAAGAGTTGAAAGCTGCGAATCTGTGTGAATAAGGAGAGTTGCAAGAGAATTGTATGGTGTTGTCAGTTGCCAATGGCTTTGTGTCTATGGCAAATTCGATTTTATTACCACTTCTGGAAAGCTGTAGGTCGAGGAAAGCCAATTTACCTTCGGATTCTCGTTCCATAGTGATTTTGGTCACATTTCACTAAGCCTATCCAAGTTTTTCAAGAACCGTGGTATGTCTATGGCCTTTAAAACCGGCAATACTTTGAGAAGACACTTGGTGAAAGTGAAGGACTCAATCGACAAGTTTTCACACTCAGGAGTGTACTCCTTGAACTGGATGTGGAGATTGTCCGTCAGTTTATGTTGGTCAGTCAGGTCGAAAAATCTCCACCAGAGTCCGTGAACACATCAGCCTAGTGGATAAGTACAGAAACTCTGATAACACAGACACCAAGTCTGCTTTTGCTAACCATCTTCTCTCCTCTGGACACTCCTTTTCTGTAGAAGAAAACACCAAGATTCTACACCAGTGCAAGAAAGGTGTCAAGCTCGATATACTAGAGAAGATGGAAATGACCAGAGCAAAAAAGAGTCCTGTCTTGGTCTGTGTGAACGACATTTTCAATTTCGAACCAGGCTTAATTTTCAATAACATCAATCATTGATATACCTCGTTTACACATTTTTAAACAACTAGCTGGTTAGCCTAGTAGTGTAAGGCGTTGCGATTATAATACATTGTAACGCGATCGCGCCGGTTCGATTATCGGAAAAACCAATTCTTTCAATTATTTTATTTCATACTGTACCGTAAAGTATCATTTACCGGACCCAAAACCAGTCCGGTAAATGATACTTTACATCATCAGAGACTGTAAAAAAAAATTACTTGACCACTCCAAAAATGACATTTTGCATCATCAAAGACTGTGAAATTGCATTGGTAACATGGTAACACGGTTTGGCTAGCGCCAAACACGATATTTTCGTTCACTGTCTTATCTACACGGAAGATTTTGCGCCATTCGCAGAAAGCCTCTCTCCTTTTGATACCTTTCCGCCGATTTGCGCTTCGCAGCTTTTATGCAAAATTTGGTCCATTTTGCAACTTGTTCACTTAACATAAACGGTTGGTAAGGTATATCAGATAGGATAAACAAAAGTTGTTACATGGTCTGGCTGGCGCCATCTCATCGTACGAATGTGAGGTGGACTGCCACCCTAAGTGTGTGGTTTGAGAAGAAAGCACTTTAAACCGATTAAAAATAGTTATTACAGTATGAAACAAAACAATGTACGATACACAGCCGTTAAATGTCATTAAACTACTCGTCTAGATATTCTAGACTTGGTTCCTTCGTCGCCTCGTCCATAAACATCTTGACTCGTAATTTAAAAAGTCATTTACCGTCTTAGTAACGTAAATAACTATTTAATTTGGTTGCTCATGTACACAACCTTTGAATTCAGTCAGTCTGTCGATAATATGTTGTAAACAATGTGTCATTTATTTTTAAAATGTATTTTGTTTAGTTTAACGTATTTTTACATTTACTGTGATGTGTTATTCTGTGACTTTGTTAAAGGTACGCCTGTTTTTCTTTTTACTTTATCTTTTCTAGATCGTAAGCAAACCCCATTTTTATAGGTCTGATGATGCCTTAGGGCGAAACACGTGTAACCAATACATTCGGATTGAGACTTTTGACCGCCTTTTATTTCCACTTCAATCCCATATACTTCCTGGGAAATCCTGCATACTTCCTGGTACTTACAATATACTTCCTGGAGTTCCTATATACTTCCTGGTACTTCCATATACTTCCTGGGAATTCCTGCATACTTCCTGGTACATCCAATATACTTTCTGGAATTTCCACATACATGCCGGTAGCATATTTACAGATGCTAGCGTGTGTTGGCACCGGGGTGTTGAAATCAGCTAGGCTTTGAAAAAAACATTCATCTACAAATACTAGCCGATTTTGACACTCCAACTACATAGAGTGCTGAAACAAGTGCGTTTTCGTAGTGGCATGTTGTGGGTAGTGGGTATAATACAGAATTCTCATAATACCCATACACAACACATAAATTATGATTTACAATAATAATTTAAATGTTAACCTGTTGCTAACCAACAAACCGGTTCGCTGGGCAGGAGCGTACCTTTTTACTCGGGCAGGAGCAGCATTATGGGCAGGAGCGTCACTTTTTAAACGATATTCAAGAGAACATCCACCCGCTACGCTGGGCAGGAGCGTACCTTTTTACTCGGGCAGGAGCAGCAATATGGACAGGAGCGTTACTTTTTGAACAATATTCAAGAGAACATCCACCGGCTACGCTCAGCAGGAGCGTACCTTTTTACTCGGGCAGGAGCAGCCATATGGGCAAGAGCGTTACTTTTCAAACGATATTCAACAGTACATCCACCGGCTACGCTGGGCAGGAGCGTCACTGTTTAAGCGGACTAATTATGTATATCCTCCCAATCTCTTGACAAACCAGCTATACCGCATTTAACTTCAGTGTGAACAACCGTAGCATCTGTAAATATATATTCACTACGAAAGCTCACTGGTTTCAGCACTCTAGTCGGAGTGTTCAAATCGGCTAGTATTTGTGCATGAATGTTTTTTTTTTAAGGCCTAGCTGATTTTAACACCCCGGTGCCAACATACCCCAGCAAACCAAACGCGATCGGCAAACAAGCGGCCGCCATTCGGCACGCGCGGTTCTCTGGTGGCTGATGTAGCCATGATCTGGACCTCCGTCGGCCCAGATCGGGAATACCGTTCCATAATTGTACAGAGAACGGATTTCCGCCGGCACCTTGATGGCAAACCGAGAACGGTTTTTGGTTTTCGGGCCGAGAGTGGCTACTTTTCGGAAACTCGCTACCGGGATGCCGTATTTCGGGGTGGCACAGGCCCGCAAGATGATGTGCCGGCTACGTAAACCATCTCACGGACCACGAACGGTTAGATAGCGGTCTACCGCAAAGCCTCCTTTATAATGCGCATTTAAATTTCGCGCAGCTTCATTTTACATTTTTCACGCCACCGTGAAATTAACAAACATGTTCATTTCCATGAGTGTCATTGCGGCGTCCATTGTTGTGTGTTGTGTTTTGGTTTTCTTTGAGAATCTTTTTGATCTGTTAGACACTTTTACCAGTATTTTTGTAATTCGTGTGTTATGTGCCGTGATAGTGATTATCATTTTTGTACTAAACCTGCTTCAGTCACATTTCTATTGAAGACTTCCTGATTTCAAGGATGCTTTGCCACCGGCAGGTTCGCAGACGAATGAATAACACTTCAAAATAATCTGTGAGTACGCATTCATACAAACTCTATAGCTTTCTTGGAATCTGTCAATCGATTTAACTTTTATAAAGGGATCTTCAAGTGGTTATTGTCTATTTCTATTCGAACAAGATGTTATTATCAATAATTCCCAATCAAATTCTCAAATTGTCCGTTCCTAATCTAAAATTTGTAACTTCTGTTGTCACTATACTAACTATGGTCACAGATTTTAGCAAAATCCAGTGAATGTATTGAAGTATTGTTCATTAAAGTGTTATTGTTCTCAGGAGCTAAGGAAACCAGGCCGAGGCATCATCGAACGAGACAGATTCCGAAATAGATGCTAAAGGCAATTGGTTAGAAAAATGGTTTTTTGTTAGGGTTTTTGGTTCAACTGTGCCATGACTTCGTTTTAGAAACTCATTTTTTTTTCTAAAATTACGTTTGTGTTTGAACTGAGTTTACCCAAAGACACATTCAAGTCTTGATTCTAGACATGATCTGAACACAAAGTTTATATTTTTTTCCATACATATATTTTGATGTGAATAATGAGAGCTAGAATATAGGCATAATGTACATCAATGTATTTTTTCCCGTCCGATTTTTCTATACCTAATACTTAGTTTGTTCTTTACATTATCAATTAGTATTGTTTTTAAGTCTACCTGTGCATTCTAGTCATAATTTTCCGTTACTTATAATATTGTTACATTGTTCAATGGATATTGACACATTTCAAAAATCTGTTGGTTTTTAAAAAAATAAGTTTTTCTTCTGAAAATAGGTACCTATATGTCATTTTATGTAGTGTGACGTGTGACTAATAAACTGTCTGCTGAAAATTGCTTTCTCTTTCATACTTCTACAAACTAGTAGTCATTATGAATTATTGTTTCAATAACGAAGTTACTTGCACAAAATTTCAGATTTTGATGTAGAAAAAATGTAAAATATATTTTTCTCAATACTTCTTCAATAACATGGTAGGATGTTTCGCAGAAGCTTTTTCCTAAACTTCGTTAATGCGTTCTCAAAGTTTTTTTTTTATTTAATCATGAATTGTCAAATTACTACGGGTTGCCAAAATTAATTCACTGGAATAGTGGTTATAATAAGTTTATAATTTCAATTTTTACTTTATACATATTTCACAGCAACCATGAAGTATCAATATAAATATTTTGTTCCGGATTGATATAAACATAACTAGTCTACATAAATGTATTGTATGCAATTTTAACTTGACGGAGATTTTGTCTTGAAAAATAAACCAATCTTAAATTTTAGAGTGGTTGATTTTTTAAGGCAAACTTTCTATGAAGTTAAATGGTGATTGAACGATACCCAATTTATGTCAACTGGCGATTTTTAATAAACTAATCAAAAACAAAATTATTTTGAGGCGCCTGCGCTTTCGTCTGGCTGATTAATGGAGTATTGCCCCTTGCGAGCCACCGCTGGCCTGCCGTGCACAAACCGATCCGGCAGCCAGCTATCCATTATCGGCCCGTTCACGGTTATTCATAGGCTTTGCCGCGGCTGAATAGTAAATAGTTGGCTAGCCGCCTTTTAGCCGCCTTTCGGCCTGGCGGACATGCCCTACCTACACGCCGAGCCGGCAAGCGTTTTCGGGCCGAGGCCGGCAGTTCGGCAAATCGCTTATGTCCCGTTTCCGGACCAGCCAATCTGTGTTTGTTGGGACGCTAGCATCTGTAAATATGCTTCCCGGTACATTCCATATACGACCTCCTAGGAAATCCTGCGGTATTTTTGGGACATAAGTTAGTTGATTTGAACTCAGTTGAAACAGCATTAAACGCCCGACCGGCAATCGGTCTAATTATTGCAATTCGGTATTATTTGGCGTTAAGCGAGGTTTTTCACGAGGTTTTTGAACTCCAGGGAAGGGGCAACAGCCCTTCCCTGCCCATGCCTGGCGACGCCCTTGGCAGTGGATATAGATACAAAGTTCTCATCTATCTGTATGGAAGAATGTTTGTCATTTTAAACCAAACAGTGTTCTTGTATTACTACAACTTTGATGATCGGAAATATGTAAAATTAAATTTACCTATCTGACCTAAATAATATTACCACATGAAGAGTATCAAGCCGGTATTATTTTCTTACTCTTTGTTTAAAATATCAATGGATCAAATGCCACCTGTCCTTGCAACTTGCGATAAAATTTTGGACTTAAAAATTGGAATACTACACAATTTTCACACATAACCAACTGGGCCAGTCAACATAGGGTTTGTAGGTGAATTAAATTTTGGAATGCTGCAAATAGATTTAATCTTTTTATTATCATATTGTAAAAAGAGCGTTTTGAGTTTGCACCAATTTTCTGGTTTTCTTCAGCCTGTGTAGTATGAAAAGTGTCTCAAAAACCTCGAAATTGTGTTTTTTTCAGTTCCTCTCTAACAATTCCTGAACGATGCATTTCTACGAAAATGTTATTCTTTTATAAAAAAAAGTATACTAAATTCTACATCGGATGAGTGGCATGATATAGTTGAATAGCGGCAAGTCATTATAGGCCAGGCAATATAGGGTTTGTAGCTGAATTAAATCTCGGAAAGCTGGAAATGGATTTATTCTTTTCATTTTCAAGTAAAAAGAATGTTCTAAAGTTCAGTAGTTGGTATTAATAGTTAATTTCATATGACATTTTTATAAAATTGAATTCGTAACATAATTTCTGCTTCAGAAATCGGCAAAATGGTTGTTTTTTGAACATGCATAACGTCCATTTTATTTAATTTTAAATATGTGGCACTCATTTAACGTAGAACTGTATGTATCTACTTTGATTTATAGAATAATAAAATTCTCGTTGAAATACATCGTTATGGAGTTTTTATTGAAAACTGAAAAATGCCGAGGTTTTCGAGACACTCCTTATAATATAGCACATGTACAAAATTGGTGCAAACTTCAAAAAACTCTTTTAACATGAAAATAAAGAGATTAAAGCTATTTCCAGCTTTCCGAAAATCATTTCATCTACACCCACTTTTTTAACTTATGTTGACTGGCCTAAACCTTTTAAACTTCAAATTGAGATATTTAACACAATCACATTGAAAACTTACCACCATTTCCAAATTGAGAATAATCAATTTCAAATTAAAAACAAACCTCGAAGTAAACAGAATCAAATTTATACCTATATCTTCAAACATTAAAAAAAAATCCAAATATTACGTAAGTAATCGAAATCATACGCTTTCGTGATTTTTTTTTATAAGAACGATAATTTTTAAAAAATAGTAGGTAGTGATTATTATTATTATACTGTTTTAAATAAATACATATTTAGAAAATAACATAATATTACAAGAATACTACGAAGATCATAGTTCATTACATACATGTTAGCTGAATTCAAAGCTTCTGGTGTAAACTTTGTTGCTACTATGATAATAATTGACGAGGCTTGATTCATTCATTCATCAATTTCCAACAATTAACATCTACAAACTTCACAATATAATATGTGGCACATATTCAAATGTTTAGGTATTCATACATTTAAATCTTAATTTAATGCGAGATCTTGGCGTGATATTATGTTATTTTTGACTTGTTTATTTAAAGTAGGATAATAATTATTTTATTACTTCATTAGGAGCTTCATTATTATTCTCAACATTTTTGTTCCAATGAAAAAAATCCACCAAAGCATAGGTACCTACTATTGCTTTGGATTTTTTTTGTTATGTATCAAAATGTACAACAATAGGTAGATACTTGGGTAGATATCAATTTGATTCTGCTTAGTTTCAATTTTAGCAATAGCTACACTTTACTTCTTGGTTTTTAATCCGTTCATTGGACAAATGCTTTGATTCAGCATGCGTAAAGGTAGCATGAAAAATAGGTAGCAAATAAATACCTACTCACACATATCACTCAAAATATAAAGGAAACTCCCATACAATAGTCTGAAATTAAATTGGCCAGCGCCCTACAACGGGTAGTCCTCGTACTTCGTACTTTTGTTTTTTTTTCTCAAAAACGTAAAGAAATCTGTTTTCATTGCATACGGTGGAGCAATCTATTGGATAAAATAGGATTTACACCACGTTCGAAATTATAATTCAAATATTTGTCACAGTATATCAAAAGTTATTCTGTAAAAATGCATATTTTTTTTTTTTTAAACGTTCATTTTACAATGTCCAAAACTATGTCCTGGACAAATACAACCTTTGCATATTTTTCAGTTTATAACTTGTGATAAGCCATGTGAATCAATATTTAAATCAAATTTCGAATGTTGGGTCTATAAAATATAAACCACAAAATTTAGGACTTCTATACCCAGTTGTGCTTTTGTTTTGTTGCTCAAAATCGGATTTTTAACATGCTGAACCAATTCTTCTAAAACAGTGGAAGAACTTCTATTGGGAAGGATGTGCTTTGTTGAAAATATTCACACATCCAGGGGACGATACATTTATCAAAGAACTCACGATAAGCTTACATTATAGTCCTATCCATGGTTCAAACACAAATTTCAATATGATCTAGGTACTGAAAATCAGAAACTTTCGGCACAAAATTCAAATTACACGTGAAATGACAATGACGTCTAGGGCTAGGAATTGGTTATTTATGGCAACCGTTGTTAAGGAAAACCTCCGTCTCTAGCGCCATCCAACGGGTAGTCCTCTAAACAAATCCGACCTGATTAACTGGTTGCCTAAAACTTTATATACATTCACTTCCATTCAAGTTTCCTATATTATTATATTTTGAGTGATATGTGCCTACTTACTTGATAATCTCGTTAAATAAATCACTTCACAAATAAATTCGCAAATAAGTTAATATTGTATTGAACGAGATGCACTGGATTCGCTTCGATATACTCAGAGCAACGTAAGAAACTGAAAAAGTTCTGCAGAACTTGCTTCATCCCTCGCTGTCAGAAAATTCAAAACTTGCTCCATTGCATTTTGGTGCGTTTGTTTACAAACAGGCATTATGTTTTGATGCGTTTTCTGTTTTTTATCTCAGTCTGGACTGGTTCACTCCTTACGGCAGCGAGACCAGGAGTATTGATTAATCCACGGTTCACGATCTGCATCGTATTCTGTCGAGGTATTGGAATTCCATCATATTTCCTGGGATACTGTATACTTTCTGGGAAATCCTGTATACTTCCTGGAAATCCTGTATACTTCCTGGGAACTCCACATTTAATTTATTTTTTGAGGCATAAAATGATCAAAAATTATATTTGACAGATCTTTTTCAAACAGATTTGTTCTATAATCTGGGCTCAAAATAGTCAGATTTTCACTTCAAAGCATAAGGAGTTTCATGAGCAAGCTTCAAGTCAATGACAATAAAAATTCAAGAAGCCATTTTTGCAAGTTTCATTTTTTAGATCATGGTGGCACATATTTTGTCTGAAATGTCGAACGAGAGAAGCTCATCCGTCCTGGCAGCCAAGTATATGGCCAAAGCTATGTCCATATCCTTTCTGCCCAACATATCGTCAATTTTCAAGAATTATAGCTCTAGTATTCATAGGTGAGTCAGTGCATAATTCTTTAAACGTCTATCAAGCAATGAATATAATATGATATCATCAAAAAACGATCTTGTCTTGTGTAATGGTACTAATACCGATTTCATATATTTCATTGGCCATCCAAGTATAAGTTCGCACTTTTTTTTTGCACTTGCTGCTCAAAGTATGTTCTGACGCATTGTTGATGTTCATATTGTGTTAGTTGTTTGGTTTTTTATTTTGGTGAGCAAATTCCTTTCTGTATTTCGTTTTATGTAATGTCAACACGATCAGCACTATGAGGTGCAAACATAAAATTCATCTTATTTTAGGTGTCCTCACTTGGTGTATACTCTACTCAATAGTCGGAAAACCAGCAGCACCTCCGAATGGCATCTTCTATCAACTAATAATTCTTAGTATTGGTGCTCACTTGGGAGGATGGCTGATGACACTAACAACACTTCCAGCTCTGATAGGCATGTTGTTCACAGGCGTTCTTTTCCAGAACGTTGGAATAGTGAACATCAATACCGATTTTTCAGAGATAAACAAAATTTTGAGGTCCGGACAATTTCCCACTTCTTTGAACTTTATGATAATAATGAAAATTCCAGAGAACTGGCCTTGGTGATAATTTTGATTCGAGCGGGCTTAGATCTAGATCCTTTGGAATTGAAACGACTCAAATATACTGTTGTGAAGATTGGGCTTATACCTTGGATAATGGAAGGAGCCTTGACTGCCATTTTAGCCAAGTACTTATTGAATATACCATGGGACTATTCTGTTCTGTTGGGTAGTATAATTGGAGCTGTGTCACCTGCAGTTGTAGTTCCCTGCTTATTCAGGTAGTTGGGGCTTCATATAACGGTTAGAATCAGCAAAAAACGTTGATAATCCGGTATAAAATTGAACAGTATGAATAGTGCAAGAATGGCCGCCCACAGATCTTTCAAAGGAAAGAACGCCAGTTAGTGGGAAATGAGATGATTAATGCACATTCCATCTTTCCTTTCACGTTAAACCGACGGTTCAGTCCGACAGGACAAACCGGCGTTCTTTTCTGTGGGAGTGCGAGGTACTGGGCAAGATGACAAATGCGCATTTCATCTTTCCTGTCACGATGTACCGATGTTCCAATCGGACAAGACAAACCCGCAGGATAAAGTAACAGGAATACATTCCTCTCAGATGATTAACCAATTCTCTTTTCTCTCGTTACTGTCCTCTGAGCGGACTATTTTCCCCGCAAAAATGAGATGACATATCGAGAACAAAAGATGACAGGAAAACTTTCTGTGTTAGTGGAAGATGAGATGATTATTATCTTGTCAATATTTCAAATGGAAAAAATGACGGGAAAGAACGTGGGGACCTATCCGTTGAAACTGCCTTATGAGAGTCCTAAGGTTGCATTATTATTAGAGACGAGATATAAAAGTCGATAAGAAATAGAGAACATTTAGAATAAGTTTTGAATGTATAGTCCATATTTTATAAGAACGGACGATTTGACCGTTATTATCACCAAGGTTATGAAAACAAATTCCATACAACACCGTCATTTGTTAATATGTCAAGCGTTTGACATTAAATTTTAACCTAGATTTACAATATTAGAACAGAATCGAATTTCCGAATTTTTCTGAGTGATATTATTAGTTTTTGTGTTTTTGGTGTGCATTTCGTTGATATTGTTCATATTATTTTCAAGATACTAGTCATAGTTTATTCGGACTTCATAGAAGCTTTTTAATCTGTTTATTATTGGTCTACAGGTAAGTAGAGCGGAACAAATACTTTATGTCATGTATGTAAAAATTTAAAATATTAATTCTAGTTTTGGCAATAATGGATAGCATGACTGTTGAGCGTCGAGCTAGTTCCAGCATTGCTCAGGAATCATACTTCAAAGATTACACTGTATGTAAACTAATGAAAGCATAAATTGTATAATAATTATAAATCGTTATACAGGGTGTTTCATTAATATTGCGAAAAAATTCAGGGTGAGTTTCCTCACTTAAAAATAAAAAGAAAATTTCATATAAAGATGTGTCCGGAAATGCTTAGTTACAGAGCTACAGGGTGTTAAAGTTATTATTTAATTTATTTTTTTCAGTTTTTTTATTTGTTTTTGTTTAAATAATATTTGAATAAGCGTTGTCGATAATATTACACAGAAGTCGACTTTTATCTTTTTCACTGAAAATATGAAACATTACTGCGTAATATGTTATGACTTCTAGCAGGTTACCTTCGCCATAATTTCAAAATCCCATGTATTAATTATTTCAAATCCAAATATCTCGAAAATGGTTCCACGTAGCGACTTCTAACAAGTATGCCTTTTTGCATAAAAATAAAGGAGAAATATGTTTTTTCACTCAAATATGTCATACGGTTACGTCCAAAAAAGTTATGGCTGTACATGTCAGGACAAATGAGTGTAGGTGGCGCCCTCTACAAGTTAGAGCCAAACAGATAAAATTCGAATTCCGCATAATAAGAAACCCTCAAATACCGATTTTTATGGAAACATAGACATTGGTTCAACTATTATTTGGAAAAAACAAAAATGAAAATAAAACTTCAACACCCTGTAGCTCTGTAACGAAGCATTTCCGGACACACCTTTATATGAAGTTTTCTTATTATTTTTAAGTGGGGAAACTCACCCTGAATTTTTTCGCACTAATAATGAAACACCCTGTATGTATATTGAGAATGAGGTGTTGTCTCTCGAGGAGCTTATAACATCTCCGGGTACAAATAGTCGAACTAAAAAGGTACAGGGTGTTTCCGAATATTTTGTCTGCAAACTAACTCGCCTATCATGCAAGGTAGATAGGGACTTAAAATACAAAGTTGGTAGGTATTAACATGAACCGCTAGAAAAAAATAATTTTTTGTATCCGGGTGCACAAGAAAAGTATGACAGACACAACTTGCAATTTTTTTAAATGGAACAACCAATATATTATTTTATAATCAAATAGACATCATTTTTCTGATCTCAAAAATATACAACATGTAGGCATTCCTTCCAGTCAAAATATTTGAGTTTCAAAGTTGGTTTTTTGGTAATGCCAAATTAAGTTTCTATGACTACAATGATTGTTTGAACGATATTTATTGATTTTTATCCTTCCAATTATCTAAAACAACAAATATAATAAGTGAATACATTATATTATTAACAAATTGTTATCATGAAAAGCAATTATTGAATATGCCCGCCATTATTCACAACAAATTTTCTTAAATGCATTTTATGATATCAATTTATTAATAATACAATGGATTCACTTATTATATTCGTTGATTTAGATTATTGAAAGGATAAAAATTGATAAATAATGTTCAAACAATTATTGTAGTCATAGATACTAAATTTGGCAATACCAAAAACCAACGTTAAATCTTAAATAGGATTTTGAAAATGTCTGGAAGGAATGCCTACATGTTGCATATTTTTGAGATCAGAAAAATAATGTCTATTTGATTATAAAAATTCTTGAAAGAGGGACATTGCCCAAGCTTACTTGCTCTGTAATAATTCGAATAAATGATTTGATTATTTAATTACAAAATGAGATCGCACTAGAGTTAACGCAGTTCAAATCTCGATTGAGGTTGAAAAGGTGTAAAAGCGTTCGAGACGAGACTCAAACATAGCTAGTATGTATTTACAATTTTATATCTGAATATGGTCCTTTAGTCAAACACAGCTTGAAAGTTTGAACGCGCCATGTCAGGCTGGCAACCTAATAAAATAGAAGATATGATCGATTGCTGGACGAAATAAGAACCAAGCCGCGCATGTCGTCACTGCGAGCCCAAAGTGAGGTTAGATGTAAAACATCAATCCCGTAACCTAGTAACCACTTGCTGATTGAAATTCGAACTGGCTCACTGGCTATACAATCACGTCCCCACCCCACGTGACAATGATTGTATAGGTTTGAGGTAGGCCACGTGATGACAACTGAGGGGGATGTGCGAGAGTTATTGTATTGTGGCGTGAGTCTATCTTGTTTTTTTTAGTATCATGGTAACTCAGTTACCTAGGTAACCTATGAATTTTGAGGTTTGGACACGCAAGGACGTCAGCGAAACCTGCGCGTATTTTGTTTGTGTTAGTATCATGATGAAATAGTCACTGATGACTGCTTGTCATTTTCCAATCTTATAAAAAATAGACTACAAAACTTCTAACAGGTTTAAAAATATGGATAGGAAGACTATTGGTTCACAAAAGCATGTCGATCTAAAAATGGTTAAGTAGGTACTGGATTTTGGGAAATATTTTCACAATTTAGTCTTTCTCTTCTTTTATACATACAGGGACCGTTAATTTGTTCCTAAATTCCAAACAAGAAACGAAATTAACTTGAACCATTATCTCACCATTTTAGAAGCGTGAAAAGCGTCGACGAGCAAGAAGGATTCATAACAATGGAGAATTCAAATCTATTTCCGATTCATATCATCAAATTGATTTTTGATTTTCAAGCAGAAGGATAAGGTCCCCTTATAAAATGTGTGTGACGTTTGAGGATAAGAAGATATTAATTCTCAATGTATATTCTCTTTCAATGATCTGATCAACAACTAGGTACATGAGAATTAGAACTTCTCAATTTCTTTTATGATCGCAATATTGAATAAGTTATTGATTCATTTTTTCAAAATTTATCACTTACACGAATGTATTTATCGAGATAATAATACTTATAACTAAATCAATGAAAAACAATTTCGCGAAGGTTATTAACTTGGAAAATTGTGTCGTATTTATTGAATAAACACTTCAAGGTGATGAGTATGAAGAAATGTTGCTGGATGTCTATGTACAGTATGTCGCCGGAGGACAAATGGACTAAAGATCTAACTTTAGAATCTAAAGATAAGAAAAAGTCAGCCTTGATAAAAGTTTTTGCTTGGTTTTAGAATAACATCTGGCAAAAAAACATATTGAAATACACAGTGCAAAAAAAATAACAAAATGTGAAAATTACTTGGGAAGAAACTGCTGAAATTTATTATCTTTTTATTCTGGACCCAAAACGATGAAGAGAGATTAGTGTAATACAGGGCTGGTCAAAAATACAAAACTGTTATTTTGTGTAGAAGAAAAGTATCTTGAGATATCAAAATCCAAAATGTCATTTCTGGTAAAGTCTCTACTTATTTTGAGAACCAAACTCTCCATAAGAGTCTTAGATTCGGATTTACAGAGAAAGTAAAAAGTATAAGAGTTGTTTTACTTTTACACAAAATAACAATTTTGTATTTTTTGACCAGTGACCCGTTTCACAGCAAATAGAACAACCAGCAGGAAAACTCTACGCTGTCATTTGAAATATTTATTCGACCTTGCTAACGTCATTCTGGTGTAGATATCAGGGCCGAATCCCGAATATTCACAAATACGTTATGTTTTCTAGAGGATAGAATTGCAAAATGTCTAAGGTGTTTTTGGTAGTCTTTTTCGAGTATTTTTCACAGCAAATACTCATCGGTTTTTGGTACATCCATCATGAAAACAGAATATACTACAATGATCGTTCAAACCATGAGTGAAAAACACCTTTTAGTTAATTTTTTCTCAGAACTACAGTGACAGATCAAAATTGTAGGTTATTGAAATTCTGAGTGAAGCCGACACTGGCGACATCTGATGACTTCAACAACGCACAGTGTCTTGAACCAAAACCTGAGCAGTTGGTGAAAACAAGGGAGTTTCCTTGTTGATTGTTTTTTATGCTCTGTCTGTATTATACTTATATTTCTTATTCATCATTTTCCGACAAAAATTTTAAAAAATTAATGATACATATCAGCAGTTTCTTCTGAGTAATTTTCATATGCTGTTATTTTCTGTCTTCCTGTATATTCAAAGATTTTTTTTTGACAGATGTCCATTTTAGATCAAGCAAACATTTTTAGCAAGAATGACTTTTTGCCGTATCTTTAGATTTGTAGTCCATTTGTCCTCTTTTAACACCTATCCGGGGACTTACTGTACACAATAATTTATATCCATAAGATAATTTATCGATTGTAAAATAACTACCATCAGGTTTTTCGAAAAGTGAACATACTTCTCTTATTAATACAAATCAGTAAAGTTATAGTTTCTTTAATAACAGAAAAAGAAAAAATCAAGATCTTCCCTACATTTATATTTCTGTAATGAACACCAAACTAGAAGTAGTTTGATGACATTCAACGGCTGTGTATCGTATATCGTTTTGTTTCATACTATCACAAATTTTTTTAATTGGTTCAAGAGAAAAGTGCTGTCCTGTTGTCAAAGCACATATTGAGGGCGGTAGTGGCAGTACGTCTCACATTCTTACCATGAGATGGCGCCAGCCAAACCATGTCAACACTGACTTGGGTAATATAATTGAACTCCATACTACGTACCTGGAACGGACCCGGTT
Source organism: Orchestes rusci (assembly GCA_958502075.1). Classification (NCBI taxonomy): domain Eukaryota; kingdom Metazoa; phylum Arthropoda; class Insecta; order Coleoptera; family Curculionidae; genus Orchestes; species Orchestes rusci. The sequence continues at coordinate 40,326,013 of OY293304.1, forward strand.
ATTATTGAGAGTGAGTCAAGTGGAGATAGCGATTGTTACGGATCCCTATCTCTTTCTTACTCATCGGCCTATACGCATGGAGTAGAGAGAGATATAGCGATAGCTCTTACCAACCCATTGGCCTATATATGGACAGAAATGACACACTTTACGACCCGTTGAAGACAACGACCGGGTCTTTTCCAGGTACGTAGTATGGAGTTCAATGGGTAATATAGAAAGGTTACTCATGTTGGCAACATTTAATGTCAAGTTATTAATTAAATCCATGAGATGGCGCCAGATAAACGATGCTACCACTTGGGTAATATAGATAGGATACTTATGTTACCATCATTTTATGTCAAGTTATTAATTAAAACCATGAGATGGTACCAGCCAAACCTTGCTACCAAAGCAATTTTAGAGTCTTTGATGATGCAAAGTGTCTTTTAGCTAAAGTAAATTTTTATCACAGTCTCTGATGATTTAAAGTGTCATTTACCGGACTGTAACCAGTCGGTGAATGATACTTAACAGTAAACCAGTCCAGTAAATGATACTTTACAGTAAAGTGAGTAATAATATGATCTGATGGGTTTCTGATATTGAAGAAGACAATAATAAATAATCATTGATAGGATGTACATATTCGTTTACTCTTTATAGGTATACTGCCAGGTATACGAGACTTTGATGGCATCAAGGATCTTACCAATACAACATTTTCCATTGTTTATTGTATCATGGGTTTTATCTTGATCAACTTGTCCGCCTTACATTAATACTCTGACGAGCAAAAAAGTTCAAAAAATTGGGAAAAAAAATAGAAATAGTTTCGAAATATTTGGTCGGTAGAGGGGAAGGAGAATGATTCATCCTGCTGTATCATAAAAGCCAAATTCAAAATTCAGTAATCAATCAAAAGATTTGTTTTGATTTTTTAGGTTTAAAAAGGAAAAACAGTGATTTCACAATTTAAACGAAGTTCTACTCAAAGCTATTTTAACTAAGAAAAAAAAATGGATTCGACTTGACACAAACAAACACATTCTGGTCTATGTTATTCCACTCTTGCAATAACAGCTCTTCTAGCTCCTGGAAAGTCCGTGGTGTGTGCTCTCGAATACGTCGTCTTAATTCATCCCAAAGATTTTTAATGCACCAATCAAATCGCCCAATTCTTACCTGATCCAGATATTCCCGGACTATTCTCTCTGTGTGGAGTCTAGCATTATCATGCATAAAAATGCCCACAGTAACCATAAAAGGCATCACAAGATCTTCGAAAATGTACTGTGAGATGTTAGAGAACCAGTTTGTACAGTGTGCCAACGATAGATTAAAGTAGGTTTGTTCATAGAGGATATGAAAAATATTAATATCAATATGCGTCACAGGTTAGAGGTGTAAATAGCGCACATTCTGAAAATATTTGGAAACATACAGGGTGCGTCACAAAAGTATGGCACGAAAAAGTATGATTTTTTTAAATGAAATGCCCTGTATTTGATTTTATTTCTGGATTTTTTGTGTCACTATAAACATTTTTTGTTCTATTATATATGGGTCTAAATTTGATAGTTTTTTAATTATTCGAAATTAACAGAAAATTTTGCATTTTCATGATATTGGAAAATGACTGTTTTCTCCCTTATTTAAGACATTACACTCTTGAGATTTGGTGGGGATAAGGACTAGAGTGATATCAAAGCTTCCACAGAAAATATTCGCTATTTGTTACACAGGGTGTTTTTTATAATGTTCCAAATTTTTCGATTTTCAAAATAAAAAAATTCTTTTTTTTTTAAATGGTACACCCCTTTTATCATTACTTTAGTGAATTGAGTATTTGAAAACCTATCATTTTTGCTTATAATGTCCTATACCTATCTTCAGTAGTTATCGAGAAAATTCGAATTTTCCAAATCGTTAGGTCATATTATATGGAATGTATGGCGATCACCGGCCGTTGCCATGGAAAAAACAAAAATTATTGTTGACAGAAGTAAAAATTGATCCTTTCTTTTTGATCCATATTTTTGGCTATGGACTATCCACTGAATGATTTGATTGACATGATCTATGTATTGGGGGAAGCCGAGAGAAACCCTCTACTGGCTCAAAGAATTTATCGAACAAAATATCCCTAACGGCGGCTACCCACTACTCTCTGTTTTCGAAATGTGATGGAAAGGTTTGATTCCAGTGGAAGTGTTCCATACACGAAACGGAAAGTTGTTAACAAGAACGCAGCAAACGAAAAAAAAGAACTAGATATTTTGTTACATATTGAAGAAAATCCCCATGTAAGTAGTAGGGCATTATCAACTATATGCAACACTTCAAAATCCACTGTGAATCGGACAACAAAAAAATTCAAATACCAGCCTAACCATATTCATCTTCATCAAGAATTGCTGGAAAGAGATTTTGAAAAACGAGTTCAGTTTTGCAATATCATCAATCAACGAATTCAGTTGGATAACAACTTTTTGTACAAAATTATGTTCTCCGATGAGGAGACATTTAGAAGCAACGGGGCTGTGAACAGGCATAATATGCACTATTATGCGACTGAAAATCCATTTTGGCTACGAGAAGTCCAACATCAAAATTATTGTCAATAAATGTATGGTGTGGCATCCACCATAACCAAATCATTGGTCCCTTCTTTTTTGATGAACATTTATCGGGTCGCAACTATTTGAATTTCTTGCGTGAAGAAATGCCTCTGCTACTTGAAGATATCAATTTAGTCGAACGGGCAAATATGTGGCTGCAACAGGATGGTGCACCTCCACATTACCATCGTGATGTACGGGCATTTTTGAATATGCAATTCCCAGGAAAATGGATAGGACGTGGAGGTTCTATTCCGTGGCCACCGAGATCATGCGACTTAACTCCCCTCGATTTTTTTTTATGGGGATTCATAAAAGACCGAGTATACTTTACCAAGCCAACCACCATGGAAGTTATGAAAAATAGAATACGGGACGTTCGTCATTCAGTGACGCCTTTGATGTTATCAGAAGTCAGGCTGAATCTTCAAAGAAGACTGAATCTGTGTATTCAACAGGGAGGTCACCTTTTTGGACATATATTAAGACAAAATATCGATTAACAATTTGAATATTAGTATTACCTTTGAATAATAACTTGAAACTTGGCATAGTTTATCGTTTTATTACAAATCACAAGGTGGCGATTTAGAAAATTCGGAATTTCTCGATAACCATAAAAGATAGGTATAGGACATTATTTGCAAAAATGATAGGTTTTCAAATACTCAATCCACTACCGTAATAATAAAAGGGGTGTATCATTTGAAAAAAATGTTTTTTTTTATTTTGAAAATCGGAAAGTTTGGACTATAGTAAAAAACACCCTGTATAACAAATAGCGAATATCTCCGGTTCAAGCATTGATATGACACTAGTCCTTATCCTTACCAAATCTCAAGAGTGGAATATCTTAAATAACGGAGAAAACAATCATTTTTCAATATCATTAAAATGCAAAATTTTTTCGTTAAATTCGAATAATTCAAAAACTATCAAATTTAGACCCATATATTATATTACAAAAAATGTTCATAGTGACACATAGAATCCAGAAATAAAATCAAAAACAGGGCATTCTATTTAAAAAAATCATACTTTTACACGCCATACTTTTGTGACGAACCCTGTATGTTTCCAAATATTTTCAGAATGTGCGCTATTTACACCACTAACCTGTGACGCATATTGATATTGATATTTTTCATATCCTATATGATAAAACCTACTTTACTCTATCGTTGGGACACCCTGACGAAGACCACCCGTGTGCGGGCTTGTGCAGTGATTCCTGCTCAAACTATAACCGAACCACCACCAAATAGACGACACTACTTGTAGGGCAAAAGTCAATCATCCAACTTGATATGCCACCGTTGCAATGATAGCCATCCTTCTACAAGAAAATGCGCTACCACGAAAATTTCTCCACCTGCCAACCCGCTTACATAAACATTTCTAACCTGTTAAAGTTATCTCCCAAAGAACCGCAGAAGGTTTTTTATTCCGCAAAACTTTGGGACATTGAAAAAATCATGTCCTTGAGTGGTGACTTTTTTCCTACAGATCCTGATGGTCTTGTGGATATCAAATCAGTTTCCTGATAGTGTTGATACATATTCTGTACCACAGAGAGGTATTTGCTAACAATTCTTGCTGTTTCACGTTTTACCCTAGCATGTTGTCAAGTTATTTTTTTTTGCCACAAAAAAAGGATCTTAGGGCATTATGATCTGGTGAAGAGATACTATGAACAGTAGACCATCTAACTAATAAGTATTAGAGAGATTTGTAAATCTACACTGAACTAAATAATGGGCAACGTTAGAGATAATACATCATAACAAATAACATTATATTCAGGAACTAAAGGATTCATCTCCTTCTGGACAAATTTGTATTTTGAAATTATAATTGTTTTTAAATTGTTCTGCTCGTCGGCTTGGGTAAAGTTTGATTGGTAGTTTCAAACCGACCTGCCTATGACTATGATTTTTTTCTCTTCTCATATTCTCCATATAACATACAGATAACTCAACAATTTGATGTCTACTTCTTCTAGGTTACGTTCAAAAGGATATGGTGTAGCAAAAGGAATACCAACCCTTATAATCGCGATTGCCGGTATTGACGACGCAACGTCGGTAGCCATTTTTGGTGTAGTGAAAAGCATTATGTTTTCGGAAAGTGGAGTTACTCAAGTAATTTTACAAGGACCTGTAGCCATTTTGGGAGGTATAGGATTTGGAGTTATGTGGGGAATAATCTGTAACTTTACTCCTGAAAAGCACGACCCATTTGTGGTGAGATCTTCACATATAGATGCAGTTTAAATGAGATAGAATTTGAAAATGTTTTAGGTTCCCTTGCGAATATTGATGCTTCTGGTTGGAGGTACCGTCACAGTTTTTGGAAGCGAGCTCATAGGATATGGTGGCGCAGGTCCTCTAGCCTGTGTGGGTGCTGCATTCACATGTCTAGTTTGCTGGAACCGACAAGGATGGGAAATAGAGGACAATCCTGCCGCGACAGCTTTTGAGATATTCTGGATGATCATGGAGCCAATTTTATTTGGAATAACAAAAGCTCAAATCAAATTCAATGAACTGGATGGAGAAGTTGTTATCATTGGAGTGGGTATCTTGGTTGCAGTTATCGTTGTGAGAATGATTACTACTATTTTCGTATCACTGAGATGTGGCTATAATATGAAAGAGAAAATATTTATAGCTTTTGCATTGATGGCGAAAGCAACTGTGCAAGTAAGTTGGAACACGCACGTACTTTGAGAAAATCCACTTTGTGCTGCAATCAATAGACATTTTCTCGAATTATATGATATTGGATTGGGAAAGATCTATTCAAGCCATCAATTAAGGCATTTTTGATTTGTACATTCTTCTTACTTACTCTCGATTCTCACAATCATTCTTATGCACAGCGTAATTATTTATTCTTGTAAACATTTTTCAGTTCCTGATTTCAACTTATTTTTGCTTCCTCCTTCAGAAGTCTGATGATTTTTCTATGTTATGTTAGCTGCTAACATCTGACATAACATTCCAAATTCATATAAAACTTTGGATGACGAGAATTGAAACATCATCGTGAAATAAGTATCAAGTTTCACACTGCAAAACTCACCGCTAACGATCTCATCGGAACTTCACGACTGATGATGTTAACCGGTCTTCTTTATGGCGAAATACAAATCTTGAACTTTGCTTGAGACAATAGTCATATGAATAATATCAGTAGATAAGCAAGGCCGGTTCAACGGCAATTTCGACCATTTTTACATGTAAATCTCCATAAGGAAATCGCAGGTCCATCCTACCCTTTTTAAAACCGTTCAAGGTTATCGCATAGGTGGTTGCGTCACAACGTTCTCCAGGTAGACCACCTGATTGGAAGTCCCCACCTGATTGGAGGTCCCCATTTGATTGGAAGTCCCCCTCTGATTGAAAGTCGCCATCTGCGGAAGTCCCCCAGGTGGGTGAATGTGAATGTGTGTACTATGACTCACCTTTTTTTAGCCTCCGTTGGGTTTCGAACCCGAGCCGAGATGTTAGTCCTATGCGCTAACCAATACTCTATTGGAGCTTCAATAAATATTTGCGTGGATGGTGATAGATATGACGCGTACTGTTATTGTGTAGATATCGTACTATGACTCACCTTTTTTTAGCCTCCGTTGGGTTTCGAACCCGAGCCTTCTAGATATTAGTCTTTTACGCTAACCAATACTCTATTGGAGCTTCAAGAAATATTTGCGAAGATGGTGATAGACATGATGCGTACTGTTATTGTGATTGTGTACGTGAGGCGCTACGATGATGACTGTGCAGATGGGAAAGGGGATGGGAGCCCCCTAGTATATGTGGAATTTAAAAGGAACATTTTGATTGTGGAAATTATGTTAGTCGTAGACGGTGACAAATAAATGTGAAGGTGGTCACTGAACCATAACCTTTGAAAAAATAGGAATTCAAGTCTTGAGTGGGGGTGGGGGTCCTCAGTAGGTTGCGGTGGAGGAGTTGACTATAGTTCGTCATCCAAGAAGTCACATTTCTGTTGTGAGAAAAAATGTTTTATCACCCCAAGTTTACAAGTTGATGACTTAGCCTGCTCCGAATCTGAGTCATACAGTTATTGCTGCTGCAAATGTGGTTCACACATACCATCTCAAAGTCATATTGAAATAACCATCAATGCAGTTTGTATCAATGGTGATTTGCGATGGATTGTAAAACGTTACTGCCACTCTACAAAATCAAACATGGGTGAATTTATCTGCGATAAAAATCCAATGATACATCCAGAGATGTTGAGCACCACCAAAGTGGATCAGTTGTGTGCGAGACGATGGACAAAACCACAACAGTTCTAAATTAAGGTTGAATGTGGTTTTCTTATCGATAACAAGTCTCAGTAACCACAACCGCTACATAACAAGAAAACAAGAAAACAAGAAAATAAGAAAATAAGAAAGCAAGAAAACAAGAAAATAAGACAACAAGAAAACAAGAAAACAAGAAAACAAGAAAACAAGAAAACTAGAAAACAAGATAACAATAAAACAAGAAAACAACACAAAACATTAACAAAAACATCTCATAAGCTATTGTGGTTATATGAAAATAAAATGAACAAATGTAGCCTGCAGTATAAGTTCACTGATTATAAAATTTCAGGTATAAATTCAGGATCGGTTTGCTTTGTGGTTTTCAACAAGACAGGTTTTGTTTAATTCAATCACATAAAGATGATTCACATTGAAAAGTAGCTGAATTTAAAAAAAGTATACCTGTTGGGTGAAGTAGATAAATATTGCCCCAATATATCCATTAGTATAAAAATTAACAATGACAACAGGACTTCCAGCAGGAGTATTGTTTCTGAGCGCCTTTTTTAACAATACCTTGTATATACAAGTAGATTTAAATATACAAGAGACGTTTATTTGCATATCAACATTATCAATCATAATGACTCTTGACCATCAAACTGAGAAAAATCAATTATTAATGATGGATTGATTGGCTAAAATATTGATGAGTCAATTAAAAATTTGTCATTTCTAGCTTTTAAGTCAAGACTTAATTTTTAGATGAAAATTTTGATCCAAGAAACTGGAATGTACTTATTGATTCGTTTGAATGTAAAAATCATATAGAATTCGCTATTATATCAATCTTTGCGAAAAGTCAAATTTGGAATATTTTATTTATTCATCAAAAAATCACAAATGCATACAATAAAGAAGCAATCCCTATCTACTACAATACTAAAAATTAATTCTATTATATCAATAAATAATATTTAAGTAAAACAGCAATATTTGAGAATCGTCATCATTATGAAGGGTTGTTCAGCTAGAGCAAAGTGTAATTCTTTTTTGTTAGTTTGTAAGTAGGTTGAAGTATAGATAAGTTTATCAATTGTAACTTTTTCATTAATACATATATGTACATAGACATTTTTTTTCTGATATATATTTGTCTCACTGTTAAACATAATTAATTTTCCAAGTAAACTGCACATACAGATGTTTATTCATCTAGGTGCTGGTGCGAAAACTGCTCGTGTGATTTTAACAATTAGGGTAACTTATTTTAATACAAAGTCTAACTTATTACAATCCTTCCATTATAGAATAATGTCCATGAGGGAGAGTCAAGACTGAGTCTTTTATTAGGTGTCTCTTATCGTCATATGGACTCAAGGCTATTTTCGTTTGTTTGATTGAATATAGATCATGTCTGCTAGCGCGAATGAGATTTTGCTCAACTGCTTTCTCAATATGTGATTCTAAACACTCTTTATAATCATCAAAACAGATTTTATTTTCAATAACATTTTTCTTAACCCCTTTAATTTTTTTGGTTGTATATACCCCCTCCTTTTCCAAATCAGTTTTGTATCGATCTAATTCATCAACCGTGTAAAATATTTGTACTGCATACATTTTTGATCTAAGCCCGATAAAGTCTGTCATAACCCTTCCATTATTTTCATCTTTTATCAAACCAAAAACCTTTTTATTCACTAAGGGAATATTATAGATATTATCTCTAGGATAATCAGAGGTATCAACGTACTTTCCACAATCTTGCCTGATGACATCGTAAATATTGGAACCTGTTATTTCATAAATTAAAGAGTCTGTATCAGTGTAAAGCACTGTACATTTTTCAAAACGATGTTTCATGTAATCATAATGGAATTTGTAAATAGTGGTTTTAGCCAAATCTAAAATACACATTCCAGCATATATTGGCTTATTGAAAAATACTTCTGATTTTGTCAACTCAATAATTACAAGATTTTCATTGATTATAGTGCTACTTTTGAACTCAGGTCTTGAAATCAAAGCTCCGGCACCATATCGACCCTCCCATTTAGTTATAAGTTTAACAGAAGAATGTTTTCGTACATTTTCCATGGTCTTACCAAAAACAGCGTTATTCATAAGTTTAAACATATTTTTCTCAAAGTCATTTCTGGAAGCCTGTCGGAGACGAGTATTCAAGTCAATGTAGGATTTTAACCATGGAGACTGATTAAACGAAACTGCTTTATGGATTTTTGATGGTTTAACACCTAAACCTAATACCTGTTGCAAATTTCTATAGTGAATAACGCATTTTTTTTTATTATAGAGTGAAGCCAATAACTTGATATTCTTAGAACCAGGAGGGGTCTTATTGTCTTATGTTCTGGGCAAGGAGGCAAATCGGAAAATAAATCGTGTAACTCCTGAGGTATTTCCAAGTCTACTTCCAAAATAAAACCCCTGCTAGAAGTGTCGGTAATATCTAAAACATTGAAAAAAGATCTTTCATCATCATTCATCCATCTGAATCCATTATAGGGCAAGTATTGAGACATCGCTCATCCATATTGATTATTGATGTCAAAATACGTGAGGTATGTTTCTTCTCTAGAAGGATCATATGATGGAATAAACTTATTATTGCATTGAGCATACCTCTTTGAACATTGACTAAGACCACCTCGTATACCCTTTTCAATGAACATAACCATGTCTGAATCAGTCAAAAGTTCAAGTCTAGGATGATTAGATTTATAGAGCTGATATAGCATACATTGCCATGAATAGCCAGGAAGAGTAAATGAGTGAGCAGGATCCAATCCATAAGTGTTATGAGCTGCTGATCTAAATTGCTCAAACACATCCGCTAATAATAAAATATCAGTTTTCATATACGGGGTGTTAATTAAGTATCTGGCCAAACTTCAGAGGGTGATTCTTTGAGTGATTTTAAGGTAAAAAGTTCATATAAACAGGTGTCCATTTCCGCACATTTTTTTTGTTATTTTTATTCGTCAAACTGCCCCTTACGACGCCACTGGAAGTCATAATCAACAATCAATTGGTTCTGACTTAGCGTCGTATCATAGTCCATAATACTGCCAAATTTCACCAAAATCGGTCAACAGGTGTTTGAGATATTAATAAATAAATGTAAAAAAATATATTTTTTTGACACCCTGTATCTTGAAAACTATGCATTTCCGGACACCTGTTTACATGAATTTTTTACCTTAAAATCACTCAAATAATCACCCCCTGAAGTTTGGCCAGATACTTAATTAACACCCTGTATAGTTCAGAATAATCTCGCATTGTTTGACAAGAGAAAGTGTTCCAAACTTTTTGCGCATGTGTGTACTCTCTATCGGGAATACTTTTATCTTCCAATCTTTTATAAAATTCTGGCTTGGGAGGCAATTCACACACATCTATTTTCGACCAATCATCCATAAAGTCATATGGAAATATGTCTTTACGAGTAAGCAATTTGAAATGACTGTCGTCTAGATCCCCAAATTCAGATTTTAAATTAGGAAAATCTGAAATATTTGATGCAAGTTTATCTAATCTAGAGGCCATAAAACGAAAGCTATCCAAAAATCTGAACTGTATACGATTATCTGGAATATGCTTCGTGAAGGAGATGTATTTCTCTTTGTTTACTGGAAGAACATCAATTGATCCATCCGCTTCAGCTAAAGCTTTGATTAGCAAATGCCCATCATATGAACTAAGACAATGGAAAAGAACAGGAACAATCTTTGAAATTTAAATTACATTTTTCATGAGCAGGTCCTCTATATCTACCAGTTAAGTGACAATGGTCACGAACCTTTTTATCTTCTACTTGAAATACGTTTTCACACACATGACAACATTTTGCCCTATAAAATGATTCAACTTGTTCAGATGTAAGCTTCTCCATTGGAAGAGCACATTGGAAGACAGTCATGGCATTTTCAGCAAAGTCAAGAAGTTCTTTAACAAACCATTGAATACATTCTTTCCCTGTATAGGATTTATAAAACGATAATGAGTCATCATAAGAACATTTAACATAATATCCAATGCTAAATGGAATATGAGATTGATATTTTTGAGTTCTTTTCAGTTCATCATCTGAAGTAGGTAGGGATCAAAAGACATTCGGAATCGGCATATATAACAAAAGGTGCTTTTGTTTTGAATGAAAAGTTAGTAAACTCAACAATTCTTCTATTTTTCTCAGGGACCCTTGGAACAGAAACATTATTAAGATTTTCACAGTCCTCAAGATGATTTTTGAGTTTATTATCATCAGAAAAGTAATGAAGACAGCGATCACAAATGTATTTAACATGGTCTTTTTTACTGAGTTGCGATGAAATAAGACGGGATAAATTTTTTATCCAAACAAAATGTGTCTTAATTGGAAGAACCAACTTATCTTTATCACTATAATAACTGTCTTGGACCATAAGAAGATTCATATGGTACTCAACTTTATTTTTAGTGATAAAGGCTGGTATAATCTTAAAGGACTTCCCAGATTTTTCTAGTCTATAGACGTTTACAGAGATATCATTTTGCTTTTCAAATCGAGGAACTTGAGATAATGACATAGGAAACTGAATTCCATTCAAATTCAAAACAGTGTAAGGAGAAGGATATGAAGAAGTCCTTTTGGCAAAATCACAATCAACTGGAAACAATGCAGAGATCACTGCCCAGGCAAAACATAAATCATCGGAATTTTGAATCTTCACACAAGCATGTTTATTTTTTATTTGAGGAGGGAGGTCAATATATGAGCCGGCTCTACTCTGATCAAACTTATTTCTATTTAGAGTTAAATTTAGTGTTTTGGATAAAGCCCATCCACTATCTCTTTCTTGAAATTCCTCTAGTTCAATGAGCAATGGAGTTTTAATATTTTCATCAAACCATACATCTAAAAGAGAATCCTGATATAATGGAACATTTTGAGTATTTAAATATTTATTTTCTGTTAAGGTTTCATTAGCTTTATTCACGATGAATTCTCCACAAAATACTGCGTTAATTTTACTGCATAGTTGTTTTTTAAAATGTTTCCTATTCTTCTCTTAAATAAAGCCTTACAATCCAATAAATATTCCGTGATATCTTTATGACTAAGATTATTCAAGACACCTGTTCGAACTCTCGATGCAAAAGCTGTACACAAATCTTCCCATTTTACACGGTGATCTGCTGTTTCTTTTTTCTTGATTCCACCCCCCTTTTTTTGAAGTAATTTAAACTGACATCTTAAAACTTTTAACATTAACCATTGCTGCCTGTAATCGCTGTTTTTCACCTATTGTTCGAGCAGTTTTCAAAGCTTTGTTAATTTTTCTACTCGGTCACATTCAACCATACCTTCTCGAAGAAGTTCTTCGGAAGACTTGACCCGAAATATCCCGAGCAGTACAGCAATATGTCTAATTGCATCCGCAATAATAGACATGTCGAAGACTTAATCTAGTAATGAGAAAAATAGAACGCCCAAACACTTCAAGAGACACCTTAATACTAACCAATATTTTTTAATCTATGATATACTGACGTACTCACTCCCCAACTTTTAAAAAGGCGAAAATCTGCTACTGAGTAGGGACGTTCGATCACTTCAGGGAATAACCTTATACTGATGTGATAGCTATGAAAATTAGCTAAAGAATCATCGAAACCGACAGCTGTTCCACCTTTTCGGCTGAAAAAAGAATCAGTTTTTCAAAGTTCAATTAAAATCATAAACTGATTACCTGGAAAAATACTTCTAAGAAATCTGTCGCTCAGCAAATTCGTTGAATTGCATCAACTTTGTTCTTGTTAATCAGAAGATCCAACTCGACAGCTAGAAAGGTCTGGGGGCTTAAGAAAACTGAAAATAGTAAATTGAAAATTACTTTAAAGTTAACACGTGTTGTTCACCCCTACCAACACATCGGTTGACGGCAAACGAGCAAATTTGTTAGTTTCGCTAAAGTTCACCTATACTATAAGTAAAATCTCTCACAAAAAATTCCTGTTCCTGTTTTGTCAAAAGGTTTTAATTATTATTTTATATTTGTATATATCTGGAATTGTTTTGTTTCATCATTTCAAACATGATTTAGCAAAATTTCCAAATAGCTTGCAATCAATAAAGGTTAATTTTCACTAAAAAACTTTTGCGTCTTTAGTGTTTTTTTTTTCTTCATGTATGTAACGTATGTTTACAGATTGTATTACAAAGAGGACAATGTTCTTTATCATGGATTTAACAAAAACAGTTATTCACCATAGAAAGTACAGACTCAAAAATTTAGAAAAAATATGAAAATAGTTCAAGAGCAAAGTTCATACATATTTTTGACTCATGGAAAAATTTAATTGGAGGAAGTGGCTGAAAATCATATTATTGTTCATATGAAGTTGATTTGAGAACTATCAATTTATGTCTAAATATTCCAGACTTTGGAAAGATCCCTGCCACGCCCACACATAAGGATTGTTTATAGTAATTTATTTGATGAATACAGATTTCTTCACATCCTATTGTATTTGCATTTTTTTGTATAATGCTTAAATACCCGCTCCAGTCGCCAAATCTAGAATAATTTGAAAAAGCGCAACTGCAATTGCGAAATCAATTATATGTTTGCTGTCTTTAATTCCTGAATATGAAAGATTCCGCGTGAAGTGATCTAGCTTATAGTGATAAGTGAATGTTGGTTTTATATACAAACCCTGAACCCAGGCGCATTACTAAATTTAAGACAATGCGAATCCTGATAATAGAATACTTTTTAGAATTAATTGGTTTATTATTATTGAGAAAACAATGTTGAAGAGTATTGACTTACCTGTGCAGCAACTAACACTTTTGAATGAGAACTGATCTACACTGTCTCACCAATTCATAGTCAAAAAACACTAGTTAAGACTCATTAAAATTCTTGATAAGAAAAATGCAAGCTATGCGCGAAGTACTAATTACTGTTAAGACTGGATGTTCTTGAAAATTACAAACCATAGTTGATAAGAATGTGCAATCTGCTGGTCATGACCTTCGAAGACTGATAAGTCATGAAACTACCACAACAATGTATTCTCTGATAACGCTTATCTGCAATACTCAATGTCTTCAATGCTTGAAACATGAGCTGTTTTTTGTTTATAGAATGTGATGTCATTCCTTATAGCAAAGATAATCTTGAACACCTTGATTATAAATATTTTCAATGATTTTCATACACAAAATCAAGTTGTGGATATGGAGACAAATTTAATTGTAAAAACCAAACAAAAAGCTGATTCACACTCGGTTCGAAGCAGTTTTTGAAAATTTTTCTGAAGGACCCATTAGGATATTTTTTCAAACGTGGTTGTGAGAAGGAACCTGTGATGATAGGAGTCAACCATTGACTTCAAAGCCTTATAAAACTCAATGGAGTCAACGGTTGACGAATGCAGCATGTGACTATAGTCTGAGTAAACCTTGATTGTGTGACTTGGCATTTATTAAGCTAAAAATCTATTTATTGTTAACAATGATAATGTTGAACACCTTGATTATAAATATTTTCAGATACAAAATCAAGTTTTGGATATGTGAAAAAATTTCATTGAGTGGTTTGATGAAGAGGTGGTTTAACTCTATTAAATATTGTAGAGTTTCTTTGAGATATTCAGCATGCAGCAATTGTCACACTTTGTTTTTGAAAAAATAAAAGATTATGCGAGTTGACATTTATCAAGCTAAAAAAATCTATTCATTGTTAACAATGATAATGTTGAGTCTGAGTAACCCCTGATTGTATGACTTGGCAGTTATCAAGCTAAAAATATATTCATTGTTAGCAATGATAATGTTGAACACCTTGATTATAATTAGGTGTGTTTGTTATGCTTCACTAGTGCACACGAAACTACACTCTTCTACCCTGCGGCGTTAGTTACAAACAGTGTAGAGTTTCTGTTATATCAGGGTAGGTTGCCCATTACTGCACTCGCTACACCAGGTCAAGAGGAGGTGTGACAACTGACAAGTGTAGCGTAGTGTAGAACAGGGTGAGGAGCTTATTTCGTGTATTTTGTTAACAAACCATGCCTTAACCTAACGAATAATAAATATAAACAAACAAAAAGGATAACTTGTAGTGAAGAATCAGTGTGGATGGATCTTATCAAAAAATTAAGATGCACGATGAAAAACGTTATACGATATAGACTCCGATCAAACATATGAAATCTTTTTATCCACTCAAGATGCAAAAAGATGCGAAACTAGTAAGCTTTGTATTGATTTCAAATGTGATATTCTGATTTGATTTTCCTTTCCTGCTTAGATTTAGAATTCGCAACACTTCTCATAATCTCTCAAAAATCAAAATCAGCAACAATCACGATAATAATCCCAAGCCAAGCTGCAGTGGCTTATCTGGTGGAGCATGCTAGCTTAAATCCAACCAAACAGTTGATAGAGTATAAACTAAATTGTTGATATCAAGATAATTCGTTGAATAAATAATCTCTGTCAATGCGGAAATGCCTTTTGAATTCAATATTCGTGTGGGCAGGCACCAAGCACTACAGTTTCAAAAAACTATCCTCATACAGTTCGCATCTTTTGCGATCACGTGCATCCAAAATTATAACGGTTAAGCCGACTTCAGAATCATAACTTGAAGATAAGGAATCATCATCATCGTCAAAAACTTCAGACAATATAATCCCTAATACTTTAACATCACTATTCGAATCATCCATCGTTGTTTTGTTTTCGTTTGTTTATTTTTAAGGCAAGAATATCTGCAGAATCTGCACAAACGCGTTTGTTGAATCTCCTTTACAAAGACGGAAGGGAAATAAAGTTGTTGATGTGCAAATAAACGTCTCTTGTATATTTAAATCTACTTATATACAAGATATTGTTAAAAAAGGCGCTCAGAAACAATACTCCTGCTGGAAGTCCTATTGTCATTGTTAATTTTTATACTAATGGATATATTGTGGCGATATTTATCTACTTCACCCAACAGGTATTATTTTTTAAATTCAGCTACTTTTCAATGTGAATCATCTTTATGTGATTGAATTGAACAAAACCTGTCTTGTTGAAAACCACAAAGCAAACCGATCCTGAATTTATACCTGAAATTTTATAATCAGTGAACTTATACTGCAGGCTACATTTGTTCATTTTATTTTCATATAACCACAATAGCTTATGAGATGTTTTTGTTGATGTTTTGTGTTGTTTTCTTGTTTTCTTGTTATCGTGTTTTCTTGTTTTCTTGTGTTCTTGTCTTCTTGTTTTCTTGTTTTCTTGTTTTCTTGTTTCCTTGTTTTCTTGTTTTCTTGTTTTCTTGTTGTCTTGTTGTCTTGTTTTCTTGTTTTCTTATTTTCTTATTTTCTTGTTCTCTTGTTTTCTTGTTTTCTTGTTTTCTTGTTTTCTTGTTTTCTTGTTATGTAGCGGTTGTAGTTACTGAGACTTGTTATCGATAAGAAAACCACGTTCAACCTAAATTTAGAACTGTTGTGGTTTTGTCCATCGTTTCGCACACAACTGATCCGCCTGCCCCAGTTTGGTGGTGCTCAACATCTCTGGATGTATCATTGGATTTTTATCGCAGATAAATTCACCCATGTTTGATTTTGTAGAGTGGCAGTAACGTTTCACAATCCATCGCAAATCACCATTGATACGAACTGCATTAATGGTTATTTCAATATGACTTTAAGACGGTATGTGTGAACCACAAAACATCCCGTATAGAACTTTTTCTCAAATGGGAGCTGTCAAACCACTGTTTGAATAGTGCCTCCTGTCACCGGCGGCGCTGAAGTCACTACCTTTGATTTGTATCACCTGTGTACTTGTCAGCTGGTTTGTCAGTGTCATTCGTGGTTTAAATTCGAAATTTCAATTCAATTATTATTGATTCAGTTTGCATTGTGCATGTCTATCTTCTTACAATGAACAATGTAACTTTATTAAATCTATATTCCGGCGAGCAGAAGTCTGCAGAAAATAAATGCTGTGTTCCCGACTGTGAAGAAAAATACATCAGCAGCAACCGTTTTCGGTTTCCAAATTCTAAAGACTATGGAGATATCAGTCCTGAGTGGATTAAAAAGATCGCAAAATAATGCTTATCTGACAAAAATGCCAATATATTTCTGTTTTTGAATAAACGGATCGACAATCTCGATTCAAGAGGTTCAGCCTGCCTGGAAAAACTCTGCAGGCGGCGCAGTAAGGTCGGAGTCAGGACATGTGGCTTTCAGATGGTATGAAGCTATAAAAGTACCTTTTTTTGTTTTGTAATAGTTTTTGGTTTGTAATAGTGTTCAATTCTTAAATTGATAATATATTTTTACATTAATACAGAATGCTTTTTCTATATTTCCAAGAATGTTATTTCTCAAAAGTGAGTTTCAATCAACTACTGTAAAAACGGTAGGTTGATATCGATTTTTATAATTTTTGGTATGTTATGTTTGGTGATGATAAGTCACGTTTTGATATGGTTTTGTTCATGATCACAAGGTCATAAGTGTATACGCAATCATGTCGCAAACAAACTACTTGGTGATGCTAATCAGATAAGAATTTATTTTATCATTGGTAACTCTTGTTAATTATTAAACAAAAGATACAAAAAAAATATTTATAAGGAAGAAGAATAAGTGATGCCAATCAGTCAGATTTGATTTTATCATTGGTAATTCTTGTTAATTATCAAAAAAGAAAAAGATCCAAAAAAATATTTATCAGGAAGATATCTTTTCATATTAAGAACTTGAAAGTTTTCAGGTCCGCCTCAAGAAAGTTGATTTCAACTTTGTATTTAACGTTCTTTATTCATGATATAGGGTGATTCATTTAGACCTTTTTTTTTCAATTGTTAACCGGATACATAAAATGGAACTGCATGGCGGAATCTTTATCATGACCTGAAAGAACAATCATTGACATATAATTTTTGACAATAATTTTACTTAAATGATGGTCGAGACTACGCCGAAGGTCTAGAAAGGACCAATTTTGAATCACTTTTTTCAGCATTGTGACCAGTACTTATTTGACCAATAAGCGAGTGATGTTGGCTTCGATGGCCTGAACCGAAACTAGCTTGGACTTTTCTTTTTGGGTCTATATGATGTCAAAAGTCTTACTTTTCGTCCATCCAGCTACGACTCGAAAATTGCAAGCCATAATTACTCGCCTAATCGGGCAGATACCGTTGGCAATACTTGAAAGAGTGATCCAAAAATTGACCTTCCAAAGAAACCACTTGGGGCATAGACACGGCCAGCATTCAATCGAATCATTTTCAGAAATTAAATGCCAAAGATTTTTCTTCCAGGTCATGATAAACATTCCGCATCCAATTCCATTTTATGTATTTTATAAACAATTTGAAACAAAATGTCTAAATGAATCCCCCTTTACTTATAATTTTCTGATGACGAGCAAAACCAACTCAAAACAAAATTTATAATAAGACCGAACCATAAACCATAAACTATAAAAATCGATCACAGCATTAGATGAACGTCAAGTCCCTGACGCATCCACCATTTACACCTAAATAGTTTGTCCGCCTATCACGAGCGGCGCACTAATTTGGGACCGTTCAGTAGCATTACAGATGATGTTCTGAGGGGAAATGTTTTGTGGTGTGAACCACATTTGCAGCAACAATAACTGTATGACTCACATTCGGAGCAGGCTAAGCCATCAACTTGTAAACTTGGGTTGATAAAACATCTTTTCTCACAACAGAAATGTGACTTCTTGGATGACGAACTATAGTCAACTCCTCCACCGCAACCTACTGAGGACCCCCACCCCCCACTCAAGACTTGAATTCCTATTTTTTCAAAGGTTATGGTCCAGTGACCACCTTCACATTCATTTGTCACCGTCTACGACTAACATAATTTCCACAATCAAAATGTTCCTTTCTACATATACTGGGGGCTCCCATCCCCATTTCCATCTGCACAGTCATCATCGTAGCGCCACACGTACACAATCACAATAACAGAACGCATCATGTCTATCACCATCTTCGCAAATATTTCTTAAAGCTCCAATAGAGTATTGGTTAGCGTATAAGATTAATATCCAGAAGACTCGGATTCGAAACCCAACGGAGGCTAAAAAAAGGTGAGTCATAGTACGATATCTACACAATAACAGTACGCGTCATATCTATCACCATCCACGCAAATATTTATTAAAGCTCCAATAGAGTATTGGTTAGCGCATAGGACTAACATCCAGAAGGCTCATGATACTACAACAAACAAGATATGCTCACGCGCATCTTTCCCGGTGACCGCCCGTTTGTACACACATTCACATTCACCCACCTGGGGGACTTCCGCAGATGGCGACTTTCAATCAGATGAGGACTTCCAATCAAATGGGGACCTCCAATCAGGTGGGGACTTCCAATCAGGTGGTCTACCCGGAGAACGTTGTGACGCAACCACCTATGCGATGACCTTGAACGGTTCTAAAAAGGGTAGGATGGACCTGCGATTTCCTTATGGAGATTTACATGTAAAAATGGTCGAAATTGCCGTTGAACCGGCCTTGCTTATCTACTAATATCAATTTCATTCACATACATTGTTTTCACCCGACGGTGTGCGATGTATTTGTATATTTCTTGTAAAAGTGATCGAATACAAGTTTTTTTTTGTATTTTTAAATCTATCATCCCATCATCTCAGGAAAATTATTGTATTTCTAGAATATATTTATTCATCTTGATATCCTACTTGCCCTTCTTCACTGGTTTTGTTTAAAACAGAACTAGGGATATAATATTATAACCACGACTCACATAATAAAACTGAAAATACATTAGGTTCTTAGATAGTCTATACAAACGTTGATGAATAATTATCCCTCAGGCGGCTCTCGGACCATTCGTTCTAGGAATGCTGACCGACCCAACAGCTCCTGAATATGAGTACGCCAAAAAGATCCAAATGGTCTGCATTTTATCAATCATGGTCACTGCACCCACAGGAGCTATTCTGATTACCATCAGCGGGCCAAGATTACTTACCAAGACAAAAGTGCCGACTTTGAATGAGGAATCCAGATCTCAAAGACCTTCTATTCGAGATATCAGCATTGTTGATGAGGAACAAGGTGATCAAACTGTCGCAACTGTGACACCCATTTGTTAGTGAAGTGTTCCAATGATTATAATTCCTTCTGCATTAGAGCACCAGAATGTTTAGGAAGTATTTAGAGAACTTCCGATTCGCATTACTACTTCACTACTTCTCAATCATACATAATGTGTATACAGCACGTTTGAAACAATAATGGCAACACAGAAAATGGTGGAATGAACTGAAAAGAAGATTCTAGATCCTTTGCCTTCTGATAAATAATTGATACATTTGTACACAGCAAAATATCTTTTGCATGTGATGTGTGATGTTGCACTTTGAAAATAAATTATTCTGATTAAGCTTTTATTATTGATAGCTCTTGTAAAACAGATTGAAAGTTAAGTGACTTTGCTACTAGAAAATGAGTGATATATTTAATAGGCGATTTTCTTAATAATTAAACTATGATTTTACTTATACAATAAATATAATCCAACAAATACCTACTAAATATTTTTATTTTTCATTCATCAATTGGTTATAAAATAACAAAATATTCTGATCTTGGACATACTCTTCAATTTAATTCACCAATATTGTCAAATGAGATTTTGTTCTCTATTCAAATTTGGAAGCACTTTGATCTTCAGCATTTTACTCATAATATGTAGAATATATTGAACATAATTGTTATTATTCTTGATTATTGAGTAGAGTGATACAAAATATTTGGACTTGGAATATAAATATTATGTAAATGTATAAAAAAAAACAAAAGATGTATTTTTAGCGGAGAATGGTCTGGTTGTTGGAATCTGTTGATACTGTGTACAATTGTGTTGATGAGAAATATATTTATCCACTTTGCCCAAGTTGTATTCAAATTCACTCGTGCACACTGCTAGACATCATTACCAGAACGAAATTTTTGTCAAGAGGAAAGAACTTTTTTGATCATTAGAGTGGTAGACCATTTTATCAGCTAGCTATATTTGCAGGTATCTCTATTTGAAATACTTGGCTTTGAAATGGAGACTAAAAATTGAACAACCTGGAAGACAATTAGCAAAAAAGAAAGATGCATACTCTATGTTCAGTATACAACATAGATCAGGAAAATACGATATCATCGGCGTTGTTGATTAGTTTGTATCTTCATCTTGTAGCAAAATGTCACTTTCGATCAATCGAGTTATTTTTCTTAGTCCGGGCATGCGCTTAGATCAGGGCAACTGGTGGCTGGGTGATGTCACATGTGAGAATATTTATAACCTCCAAATTGCTGTCAGTGTCAGTGCCAAGTTTTAATGACTTTTGATTGAGTTTCATGAAGAGTAACATACCTATTTGTTAATTCAACATACCACAAAACGTAAGTACGTGAACTTTAACTAGGTCAAGAAGCGCCATTTAAGTTCAATCAAAAGTCATATTTTTGTTTTGACATCTCTTTCGTGTTCACATTGCAGGACAGACTTTATGCTCTATCCTTAGCCGCTTTCTTTCGCAACTTATTTCCGAATCAAAAAGCGTTTGGATCAAATAATCACGTGACAACGCAACATGCTCAAATGAACGAAACATGTGACAATGAATCATGCTCAGAAAAATCGATTCGAAAGAAAGCGGCTCTTGTTCAACTTTCAGCTAGACATGGATAGAAGCACGCTCGTGAACGCGATACTGCTTGTCACTTGCCCTGGTAAGAACGCATGCGCCTGACACTATCGGCGAGAAAAACAGCCTTATAGATATCCTATGGATGTTAATATGGACCGAGAATAAGATAAAAATTAGAATCGAAAAAACTTTTTTCCTCATAAAAATGTACGTGTGGGTCTGTGGTCGTTATCTGTCAATAACATATCTAGACGTTACGTCATCCGACAGGTCAGCGCTCTAAACTTTCAATTTCTAGTCCAAATGAATGCGTTCCAATTGTGGCAATGGGGAAAACGGGTTACAGAATCACATATCACTCAAAATATATGGGAAACTCCCATACAATAGTATGAAATTAAATTCGACAGCGCCCTACAACGGGTAGTCCTCGTACTTTTGACTTTTTTTCAAAAACGTAAAGAAATCTGTTTCAATTGCATACGGTGGAGCCATCTTTTGGATAAAATACGATCTATACCACGTTCGAAATTATAATTCAAATATTTATCACATGGTATATCAAAAGTTATTCTGAAAAAATGCATAACTATTTTTCAAAAACTTCCATTTTATAATGTCAAAAAACTATGTCCTAGACAAATACAACCTATGCATATTTCACAGTTTAAAACTTCTGATAAGCCATGTGAATCAATATTTAAATTAAATTTCGAAATGCAAACCACAAAATTAATAGGACTTATATACCCAGTTGTGCTTCAGTTTTATTGTTTAAAATCGGATTTAACATGCTGAACCAGTTTTTCTAAAACAGTGGAAGAACTTTTATTGGAAAGGAAAGGATGCGTTTTGTTGAAAATATCCACACATCCAGGGGACGATACATTTCTCAAAGAACACATGATAAGCTTACATTATAGTCCAATCACTCCAATCCAAGGTTCAAACACAAATTTCAAGATAATATAGGTACTGAAAATAAGATCTTTCGGCACAAAATTCAAATTACACGTGAAATGACAATGACGTCTAGGGTTAGGGATTGGTTATTTATGGCAACCGTTGTTAAGGAAAACCTCCGTCTCTAGCGCCATCTAACGGGTAGTCCTCTAAACAAATCCGACTTCATTTACACTGGCTCCCATTCAATTTTCCTATATATTTTAAGTGATATGTGCCCATAGAGAGCCTGGGTGACGGCTTTCGAAGTTGCTTCTCGCAACGGACGACACTGGACCCACTTGGTGAATCGATCCTGGAATACCAACAACCAGTTGTTGCCTTTTGTGAAACGTGGCAGGGGACCAATCACATCCGAAGTAACCGTTTCCCAGGGACTTTGGTTGCGGGACGGCCTCATATGCCCGGGTGTCTTCTGTTGGGACGGTTTATAGCGTTGACACGAGGAACAGCTTCTCACGTACTTGGCTATGTCTCTGGACATTCCAGGCCAAAAATATCGCCGCGCGATACGTGAGGTAGTCTTGGCGATTCCCTGATGTCCTGCTGTTGCACGGTCGTGATTCTCCTGAAGAATGGCTAGTCTGGCGGATTTGGGCACGCATAGTCTCCACGGATCGGCCATATCCTGTTCCGTCATATCAGAAACGTCCCAAAAATGCCGGTAAAGTCTTTCAGCCTTGATGCAGAAGTCGGGGTACGAGGCGGGATCACTTTCCACTGCGGTCTTTTTGGACGAGTACCATGGACACAGGGCAAACTCTTCGATGCTGGCGAGATGTTCCGTCTCCTCCTAATCCAGAAATTGACCAACGGGGTCTCGGGACGGGGCAACTGCAATCAGAATACACTTCCGGTATTTGATTTTGAAATCGAATTGCTGAAGATACTCGCTCCAACGTGCCAATCTGCCACTGGGAGACTTGAGGGAGTGAAGCCACCGGAGGCTCATGTGGTCTGTTTGAACAGTAAAGTGGTACCCCTCCAGATAAGGTCTCATTTTATTCACACCCCACACAATGGCCAGACATTCCTTTTCCGTGACGGAGTATCTGGTCTCGGCTGGACTCAGCGTGCGGCTGTTATAGGCCACCACGTGATCTCCGTCTGAGGAATATTGGATGAGAGCGGCCCCTAGGCGTCTGTCTGGAGAATGAATGGTCGGGAGAAGTCGAGACAGGCCAAAATGGGAGATTTGGTGAGAGCGTCTTTGACGATTGATCCGTTCGGGGTAGTGTGGACGGGAGATTTCACGCCCTGTGGAACTGATGACGGATTAACCATATTAAGATTACAGGTTTATCGCGCACGATCAGAGAATCGGGGTTGCTCGTTGTACAAGGGTCGTTCGGGAAGTCGGGTTTGTTGTAGTTCAGCTAGTAGGAGTTCAGTTTCCCGAATCACGCGGGACAGCGTCTGGATATCGTGAAAATCCGTCTTCCGGAATTGTTGACGGTATTGGGGCAGCAGATTTCGATAAATCCAGTGCATTTCCTCCGACGTGGAAATTTCCCCGTGCCTCCGAATTAGGGTTTGTTGATCAGTGATATAGCGACTTGTTGGCTCATTGACTCGCTGTGAACGTCGACTGATTTCTGCTTCCAAGTCTTCCGCGTAGTTTATCGGGAAAAAAACTTTGGAAATCGGTGAGGAATTCATCCGACGATTGCCACAGGTGTCGGTTATTTCGGTACCAGAGGGCTGCTTCCTCCCGTAATAACTCCGGCATGTATGGAAGTAGTGAGCTGATCGGGAATTCCTGGGCTGAGGAGATCTTATCCAACCGTTCTATGAAGGTTACGGGGTCATTTCGTCCATTTAAATGAATATTCCACTTGTGTACTTTCAAGTTAGCCGTCCGACTTGTAGGGCTGGTCGGTGTGGACCCCGGTGGAGCGATGGAAATCATGGGTGTCGCTCTGAATGTGGCATTCGGGTTCGTGGCTGTCACATGGGGTGATGGCACGGTCAACGTTGAGCTAACCGTAGCTCCGGGATACACAAACGGTTGTGTCACAGTCAGTGAGGAAGAGACTCGGTCATAATTGATGAAATTAATCAGGCGTCTCCTCAGTTCATCGACGGTTCCAGAGGAGTCCAAATGAATTTTGTCTAACTCAATAATGAGTTCATCCTTCCTCAGCGCGTATACCCAGTCGACTCGGCTGTCAGTGATTACAGTACCACCCCATGGCGGAATGCTGAGGGTTGTTAAATGACTATCAGTCGTCGTGGTGGTAACGGGTGTCTCACTATTGGAGACGGTGACGGGTGTCTCGATGTCTTCGTTAGGTCCCGGCATAACGAAAGTAAAAGAGACAAACAAAAATGAAATAAATAGAGAAGAAATAAAACGGGAAAGTACTCACTTTTAATAAGTTTAAACGTGAACAACTATTTGTTCGGGAAAGAAAACTCACTAACCAAAATCAAACGCAAGTACAGTGCCGACAAAGTATCACGATCGAAAATCACCTAATATTCCAAGTTTGGATCGGATCTTGGAATTAAGTTCACTTCACGTTTCGAAACACGTTAACTTTTCGGGTTATATGTACCGGCGGGTGGTTAAGCTCACTTCTCTTTGGGTACGTCTTTACTTGGCGAAGGCTAATGCACGTCTTTCCAAACCCTAGCCCTATATCTCAGCTTGGCTTCTCCAAGGCAGGAGGTTGGGCCTTAGGTATGGAGTGGGAGAGCTGTGACGACACAATGCGTCGATACGCCAAAAATTAAGACGGGTTTTGTCAGCAATTTTATGGTTTCAAATTTGTACCAAAAACGCGAGTTGCTATGGATCATAATTATGAAGGTCAAGCAAATGTTATTGTGAAAACAACATACTTACGGTTTTTTTCCGGTTGGACTAAAAAGTTCAGACGTACGGAATGTTGCTGCGTTTTTTTTTAATTTTCGCGACGAAGCGGCATTTTTCCCGTCGTTTAGCTTGAAATCTGTAAATTCCAAGAAAACGGCCGTCCGACGTCTAGCCGGTTTTGTAGGGAATAGGAGAAAGCGAATAATATCTTCCGACGGTCCGAAATTTTCTCTTTTCGAACGTTACGGTCGCGATTTTCCGGGAGGTAGGCAGAGTGTAGTAATTTCCAGCGATGAATCTTTACATCCTGGACAATTTACTAAGGATCAAAAAAACTGAAAACGGAATTTCCGGTGATTTCTTCCACTCCCGGACAATTACTTCGGATAACTAGTAATTCTCGGATAATTATCTAGTTAAAAAAAAATTTGGATGTGCAAGGGCCTACCGACGGTCCATTCGCACCTTGCTCTAAAAAAACTAACGGGATCCGCGGTTATGAGAAACGCACGCTTTGAAAAAGTCAGAAGACGCAGTAGTTTTGAACGCGACGAAAAAAATAGAAAAACTTTTCCTTCTGGTCCAAAGGAAAATACCAAATTAAATTAAACGGGTCTCTACGTGTGGAAAGTTGTTTCGCGATGAAGAACGGGTTTTTGGGACAAATAGAATTTAGGCATACGGAAAAGAAAATTTCCCCGTCCCGGAGAATGAAGGAATATGAAAAACAAGGGTCCCTGCTCGGGCGCCAATTTGTGACGTGCCCCGAGATTTTCTGGGTTTGATTTCCGACGGGAATGAGGGAAATCGTTTGATGTTTAAAAAAATGCTCGAGCGCCATCCCCTGGATTTATGTGGTAGAGGGCCCACAGTGCCTATCGGGTAGCTTTTAGACAGTGAAGAAAGTCCAGGCGTTCGTTATTTCCACAACTTCGCAAATTTCCGCTTTGAAATGGATGACTGAACTTTTTTGAAATAAAAACACGATGTTAATGGAAATTAAGTCAAACAGTCTATTTGTCACATTCATTTACACAATTGGACTGGTTCCCAACCAGTCAAATAAAAGAAAATATAAAATTGAATCAACAATTGTAATCTGATCTTGGATCAGCAAAGAAAACCAAAAGTATCACACCAGAAATAATCTACAGCGAAAATCAGTCTAATCTCTCCGGCAGAGAATCAAAATTACAGCTAGATAATTTGTAACTTTATGGCAGCCTCATATCGGCAAAAGATAGAACGTGAAGCGACAGTGTGTAACGAAACAATTCAAAACGACGGGTCGGGTTTTTCACGGCAAAATAGTTGAGCAGAAAAAAAAAGTGCTTAAAAAATACGATTTTCCGACGACGTAGTGAAAAAAAATAGAACGGGAAAACTGACGCGAATGGGTTATTTTCACGAAAATGAAAACGGGTCCAAGCATGAAAAATAAAATGTTGAACTCGCTCGCGCGATAATTCCAGGAGTCTCTCTGTATTTTGACTGTGATATTTCATTTGGCAAAGTTAGTTTTCCTGAACGCAATAATTTAAGTAATCTAAAAGAAACACAGAAACACCCTGAGGCCATACGGGTCAGTGAAGCTAAAGCCCCTTCCCAATAAAACTCCCCTGATATCCCAGCCGACCGAATTCACTCCCCTGAAATCTCATTTTCTGAGCAAATAAGAATATGAATCTTTTTCGGAAACAAACCCGCTTCATAGGCTATACAGGTCGGTGAAGCTAAAGCCTATTCCAAAAAAATTCCCCTGATATCCCACCCGATAAAACGTTGCCCTGAACTCACATCACAGAAAGTCTCACCTCGTGGCAATAGAAGCAGATGAAATTCAAATAGAAAATCGTATGTTTCGTCGTACTCGCAACGGGCCGGGTCGAGCACTTGATGCGGGCTCTCACGTGGTACTGCTGCTCTCGGTACTCGCGGTACCCGCACTCACTGTCCGAGCTACGGCTCCTACCGACGCAGCGTTCTGTATTCAGCCCAAAAGTGGGGAAATGCTGCTTGAAACTTGCGCGAAATGGATCGCGGTCGCTTGGTTTGTGGTTAAATAATTGATTGTTTTGACGCTGGACAAACTGAGAAGGAGTATTTCGGTCGGAATTTAATAAATAGATTAATGATTAGCTCACGGTCAACATTATTTCAGAAAAAATACGGGATCCATTGATAGATAAATGACTGAGTTATACGAAAATATGAATAAAATGATCAGAGACGGAAAATCAATTAGAAAACTTTGGAAATCACGGTAGAAAAATCCGGAAATTTCGTTACACTTTGATTTCAATGGTCTCAAGTATTTTGTGCTACACTGTATGCGACTGTTGACTAAATGTTTTTATTTTCACAACCTTTTGACATAAAAAAGGTATACCACTTTTGTTTCGATAAATCAAACCGTTTTCGAGAAAAACGCTAGAATAACTCTGCTTGCATGAAATGAACACAAAATTATCTCAATTTATTTTCAATCTTGAACATAGCATGCTTTGGAAACATGCGCTATAGTTGCCGTAAAAACAAATTTGGGAAGAATAGTTTTGAAAATTGGTAATTTCTTGAGAATTTGTCACGCCTATGGTCCGTAACCACGGAAATACTAAATTTGGAAAAAAATTAAACGAAGAAATCACAAATTTACCAAGTTTCCAAACTAATTCTCTCCAAATTTGTTTTGACGGCAATTTATAGCGCATGATTTCAAAGGATGTCCGGGTTTTCAAAGGTTGACACTCCACACAGTTAGTAGTTTAGGTTTAATGTAAGGTTAGGTTGCTCGCTAGAGTTGAGGTTATGATATGTCACTATTGTCACTATGTCACTAATCACGTTTCATGATTCAGCCAGTGTTGTCATTTGTGGCGGCATTCATATTTTTAAGGAATGGCAAAATAAATATATATCTAAAGGCAACTGAATATGTCACCGTTGCGAGTCCCATTTTAAATTATTCTGTTTGCGTTGCGAAATCTCGGGGAATCACCGTCATGCTTTTCATCTAGCTGGAGCGCGTTCACGCGTTGGCCGTCGTTGGGTAATTTTAGCCAACGTTCAGCACGTTCATGATTAATTTTATTGATTGTGATAGTGAAATTTGTCAATTTACTTTGTTTCGCTACTTGTGTGTAAGGCCAGTGACATGACGTTATGCGTTATGTGAATTGAGTTGAATTTGTATATTTCATTTCAATTTCCGATATTTCTTTGGTTATTATGAGTCAAATTACCAAATACTTTAGTCTACTTCTAGGACTGGTAGGTTATTTGCTCAGTTTATTCAATATTATTGGTATTTATTTTTGAAATTTTTCTTCGAAATTAATAAAAAAAAACTGGTTGCAGTAGTTCTGACGAAAT
Organism: Orchestes rusci; assembly: GCA_958502075.1. Taxonomy (NCBI): domain Eukaryota; kingdom Metazoa; phylum Arthropoda; class Insecta; order Coleoptera; family Curculionidae; genus Orchestes; species Orchestes rusci. Next base: position 40,354,799 of record OY293304.1, read on the forward strand.
TGACACTCCCCAACCAAAAAGAGCACATAAAATTGTGAAAAAACAGTCAGTTATATGGTTGGATGAGCCATTATTTGAGGGATGGTTAATGGAATGCGATGAAAAACCTGAATGCAAATGTTGTGTTCGTAAAAAACATTGTTTCATTTTACATATTTACTCTCCCATGTACTTGAAAGATGTGGCGACAAAGTGGTGACTTTTCATACCCGCTCGTGGTGATTTTTCAGTAGATCGCTCTGACAACACTGGATTCAGCAGTTCTCTGAAACTACTGCTAGGGTGTGGATGTGCTGTGTAAAAAAATTGCAATTTTCGTCCAACTTGTACCACTGTTTCCCCTTTTATAAACTGTTAGTATCTCGTGTCACGTCTGATGTTCAATGTCTGATTGTATGACGATCTCAATGTGACTTGTAACCTGATATTGTAAGGTAAGTTAACCCTTTTTTTGTAATCAACAACTTTTTTGATGTAAGTTGTCTTCCGCAGCCCTATGTATCTACGAACCTGAAGATGGGGTGTAAGATGTTGACCCCGAAACATGTCGTTTGAGTAAATAAAAAGAATTTATTTGGAATATGTGAGACTTTTCGACCCGTTTTTTTGATCATTTATTATGATGAACTCACATCAGTTATCAACTCATTCAAAGTTACCGTTATTTCTTCAGTTATCACACCAGGTCATGATAGTTGAGTATTAAACTTTTGTGTTCTTCTGGAACCGCACAATCGACCAGTGTATTATGCAAAACCCATATTTTGAAACTTGTCCAAGGAAGAGCATGTGGCGCTGAATGAGCTTACACAAAATACCCACGGGTGAGCGTGCAGTCCCACCACAGCAGAAATTGAAAATGCTCATCGGTGGGCGCACTCATCGTGTTGAAAGATTGATATCGAACTCTATAACAATCACCCGATAACTTAATAATACGATTTTGTGAACTCTGTTATTGTTTTATTTGAGAAAAATTGATCACGTATTGTGTTCTTTCACCTTGATACTTCAATTAAATTCTTCTCAATAATATACATCATTGAACTAAGCGACAAGAAGTCGGAAATCTCACCAGATAACCAAAAATTACATTCAGACAAAAGCAACGTCAGTTTCCATACTTGACACAAAAATGTTTTACAAAACTAGATAGAGATGTATGATCACCATACCCTCAATTACAGTATTATCTATTTTTATGTACAATGTGAACAATACAGCTTTCTATATCAATATAATTTGAAAGTTTGCTTTAAAATTAATCAATTTTAGCTGGCTCCAAATTTGTCATAGCTCGAAAAGATCTAGATTCACAGGAAAAAACTAATTTAGTATGCAGTAGATGAAAGGTTTGATCTGAAATCATGAAATTATATAAGGATACACGGGAGTTGAGTCCAATACATTGGTGTCAAAAAATGTGGTTGAGTTGTTGAAAGAAATCAGTTGCAGTTCAAAATTATGTTTGACAATGAAAACCTAGGTTAAAAATGATCCAATCATTTTCTATTCCCGCATAAAACAGTGATTGTTTACATTGTTACTTAGATACAAAACTCCGTTCTATATATGTATATATAATAATAATTGGTCGGTTGCAGACTTCAGGCACTGAGTACACCGGTCGATGAAGTGTTTCTTTTTAGAGTTGAAGGGATCACTCAAGACTGAGTGGCACTGCAGACTGGGGATTTTCATAATCACTTTTCTAGAGATTTCTCGAAAAAAACTTAAAATCTCGAGATACTATGCAGTTCTTGAGCTACATTTTTTATCTTGAAAAATACCCATGAAGCTATTTGGAATAGTTCAACATCGTCTGTAGTCTCATTATTTATGCTTGTGTTCGCTTTGGAGAAATTGCAAGTTTCGCACACAAAAACCGATAAACAGGGCGGTCTTTTTAACTTGAGACAACCCCTGTATACTATTGGATGTGTAGTACAAACCAATGTGTGGGTATTCTGTTGATTTTGATAAAAAGTGGTCAGGTCAAAAATTCACGCATAATCAATACAGTTCAATTTGTTTAAAGTGAGCAATGACTTTTTCACAGAACAGAGAAAAATGAATTTGATTTTGTTTACCCGTAATAGCAGATGCGTACCTACAAGTCCTTATGACTGGCGTGACATCTAAAAGTAAGCATTTCTCTACAATTTGAAGCTGCAGCAATATTCGAAAAACTTCGACAACACGCCGATCACACTGGGCAGCAGCCGCTTTGATAACAATCGACCACGTAGAAAGAGCCGGAAAAAAACATAAAATCTCAATACACCAAGTTTCAAATTTTCACGGAGCTAGTTTCGTTTGAATTACGTTTATCGCACATAAAAGATGATACTGACGATATTTTGATATAAATAAATCACTATTTCACATACATAGATTCTAGAATGAAATAAACTCAAATGGCAAGCATTACAGTATACTTTTTCATAAAAAAAAAAAACAAATTTGAGTCGAGATTTTTTACTTTTAAAGAAAGAAATGGAACTCTCTGAATCATTCTGATGATCTCCCATGTCCCAGAAAAAAAGGCACGGGGCTATACAGGGTGTCCCAGCAAGGGTGGCCACCGGCCATATCTCAGAAACTACTGGACCTAAAAGTTCAGGAAAAAACAATTATCTCTAAAGTGGCCACAAGAAAATGCTGGGAAATATTTATAACTTCGAAATTTTTCCGCTAGGGGGCGCAATCATAGCTTGAATATTAAAATTCGAAATTTCTCCGGAAATTCGCAGATTGAGGTATATCTTTATCAACATGGTTAGAAAACCTAGACAATTTCACGTCTTTTTGGTACAGGGCTCATTGGCGTACCGATCTTCGTGTGAGTAGGGGAAGGAAGTGAAAGTGTAATTGTTCAAGTGGCTGTAACTTATAAACGACTTGTCCGATTTTGTTGCGTATAGGCTTGTTTGGAAAATAAATGTGAGTACTTTCGTAAATCGTATCCAGTGATGCGTGATTGTCTCCAGAAAAGTTGCTAGAAGGCGTAATTTGAATTAAAAACTGTTATTTTCGTTTCACCTCAAAAATTTAAATGATACGGTATAATTCCGATAACAGAATCGAAATGAAGATTAAATTTACAAGAAAAAACTTCCAAACCGCAGGTTGATATCTTTTCTCGTTTTCGAGTTATGGCCAAGAAAATAATTTTTGACACTCGAAAAGTTGTTTGTTGTGTAGTTTTATTTAACTTTATAAATGTTCGAATTGTCCTCCATCTTGTAAAATACATTTCTCAATTGTGTGCGTACAAATAGAAACAGCTGTTTCTATTTCAATTGGTGCAATGGAATGTTTAGCATTCTCAATCCGCTCAATCATATTTTCTCTTGTGGTGGGACGAGTTCTGTAAACGATGTACTTGATTCGTCCCCACAAGTAATAGTCCAACACAGTTAAATCGGGAGATCTCGGTGGCCATGGGAACAAACTGCCCCTTCCAATCCAGCGATCTGGATAACGGTTGTTTAAAAAATCACGAACTCTTCGTGCATAATGAGTTGGGCAACCGTCATGTTGGTACCACATGGACATCCTAAGACCAAAATATGATTAATATGATTCACCATTTAAATGGCCATCAATAATATACGGCCCAATAATTTTTTTTCCTAACACCCCGCACCAGACGTTTACACTCCACCTGTTTTGATGATCCACTTCCCGCATCCAGTGTGGGTTTTCCCGCGACCAAAAGTGCATGTTATGCAAATTAACATTTCCAGAACTAGAGAAACGGGCTTCATCGGTCCATAAAATTTGGGAGAGGAATTGAGGATGTTCGTTGCACATTTCTCGAAGCCAATAGCAATGGTCTAGTCGCCTGTTGAAATCATCTTCTGATAGAGCTTGGTGTAAGGAAAGATGGTATGGACGAAGTTTGAGGTCTCTCAAAATTCGAAGCACTGAAGAACGACTTAATCCTTGATGGTGAGAAATTTCTCTTATGCTCAAATGCGGTGAAGCTTCCACGTAAGCGAGAACGTTTATAATATTGTCTTCATGGTTTCTTACCGGACGTCTTCTGATTGGAACTGGATTGAGCTGTACACTTCCCGTTGTTCTTAAACGTATTGCCATTCGCCGAAATACCTTTCTACTGTAGTGCCTTCGTTCAGGATACCTTGCAGCGTATTCACGTGCCGCAATCGGAGCATTTCCAAAACATTGAAAATATACGGCGAGCATATCAAAAGCCTCGGCATTGGTGTAAGACATTTTAACAGAGAATGTTAAAATGATAATTAAGAGATTGTTATGATTGCAATATCTGTTTCAATTATCTCCATGAAAACCCGCCGATGTTTTTCCACAGCTACCTAGATTTTTTTTCAACCCATCATTGCAATATTTAATACATAATTAGATTGGGATTTATGCTCATCAAAATATTTTTCATTTATTATGAGTTCTGTTCTATTGAAATAACAAATGAAAACATTAAATTTTACATAATTTGGACTAGTTATTATTATTGAAGCCAAAAAAAAAAGAAGGTTGCAATAGAACTACACAACAAACAACTTTTCGAGTGTCAAAAACTCTTTTCTCGGCAATAACTCGAAAACGAAAAAAGATATCCACCTGCGTTTTGAAGGTTTTTTCTTGTAAATTTAATGTACCTTTCGATGCTCTTATCAGAATTATACCATACCATTTAAACTTTTGCGGTAAAATGAAAAACACTGTTTTTAATTCAAGTTACCCCTTCTAGCAATTTTGCTGGAGACAATCACGCACTACTGGATACGATGTTCGAAAGTACTCACATTTATCTTCTAAACAAGCCTATACGCAACAAAATTGGACAAGTCGTTAATAGGTTACAGCTACTTGAACAATTACACTTTCACTACCTTCCCCTACTCACACGAAGATCGGTACGCCAATGAGCCCTGTACCAAAAAGACGTGAAATTGTCTAGGTTTTCTGACCATGTTGATAAAGATATACCTCAATCTGAGAATTTCCGAAGAAATTTCGAATTTTAATATTTAAGCTTTGATTGCGCCCCCTAGCGGAAAAATTTCGAAGTTATAAATATTTCCCAGCATTTTCTCGTGGCCACTTTAGTGATAATTTTTTTTTCCTGAACTTTTAGGTCCAGTAGTTTCTGAGATATGGCCGGTGGCCACCCTTGCTGGGACACCCTGTATATCTGTTTGCCGGCTACAATAGAGAGAAATAGAGAAATTGTTCAAAACATATTTTTTTAAGGATATTATAATATGCAGTAAACAAACAACATTTATACATAGTAGGTACCTGGTATTCGTTGATTGTCCTTCGATTTAATGAGATGAAACTTAAGAACTTTTATCAATAAATCTGATTGGCTGATCAGCATGTGAAAAAACTGAAGCCCAAAATAAATTCATGCTGTATTATAAACTATGCTTATTGTTGATGGTTTCTTTGAAAAAGTTATTGTGTCTGATCACCACAGTAATTATTAGTGTCCTGAGCATAATTGAAGGCAAGAGTTTGTGAATATGAGGGCAACGTAAATCAAACTTCTTGTTTTTCCAAACTTGCCGACGTTTCGACCTTTAATTTGTGGTCCTTATCAAGGCTGTCTGATTAACTGAGAACAATTGATAAAAAGCGGAAATTATAGGTTGAAACGTCGGCAATTTTGAAAAAACAAGGAGTTTGTTTTACGGTGTCCTCATACACCCTCATGACCACAAAAATGAATATCAATAGAAAGTAAATGCAATTTAATTATGCAACAAGAATAAAATTGATCGAATACACCGCTTTTTGAAATGCTCTCCGGAAGATTCATTGTAAAGAAAAAAGATGGACTGGAAATTCTTGTGGTTAACATTTTCTATTAGTCTAAGATCCGAAGAAAACACGACCTTCACCGATCTATTAATTTGATGAAATGTATTTTGAATCAAAATATACAGAGTGACCTATTTGAAAGCGGGCCACATCCATAACATTTCTATTTATGGAGCGTTTTTGACTATTCGTTTTTTTTTAAATGTGGAGAGTGGGAAGGTGTATTTTGAGGCCAACCGGCGTCAAGCTTTCTCAAAATTCAAGGCCTATCAGATCATATTTTAAAGGCTGAAAAATCCAGAATCCATAATAGCGATTTTTTTAGAAAAAAATCTGTCTACAGCACTGGGTTCGTTATACCCTGAAAAGGATCTGTACCAAATTTCATAAAAAAAATATTAAAAATTAACGATTAATTTATTTATGCACCAAGAAGTATTTTACCCCGAAACTCTTGCGATAGCAAATCTATCAGAAAAAAAATATATAATATAAACATTTAATAGATATTCTCATTTCAAAATACAATGAAAACCAACAAACGAGACTGACAAAAAAAAACAGAAAACAAATACTATGAGAGAAGGAAGTGGAGTCCTCAATTCTTCACAAATTTAAAAATTAACTGAAACACTCGACGCGTTTTGGCTTATCTAGCCATGATCAAGAGGGAGTAGACTAACAATTATTGTTTATCACATTACTGAAGGACGGACGAAATGGAGCGCACCAGACTAAAATGACCATTGAACATTGAACATGTAAAACATAAAATGCAAATTGGAACCCTTAAAAAAAAAATCACACACAGAAATAATATTTTTGAATTGAATATTTGTTCATGAAATCTCGTACAGACCCATTTCAGGGGATGAAAAATCCAGTGGCGTAGACAGCTTTTTTCTAAAAAATCGCTTATATGTTTTCTGGATTTTTCAGCCTCTAAATATGCTCTAGTGGGCCTTATGATGGTGGCCCGCTTTCAAATGGGTCACTATGTATATGTAAAGGAAAATATCGCGAGGTGGTTGCCTAAAAAAGTTCTGTCTAGTACAAAAAATAATGTTCTAACAGTAGCTATCACAGGAAAAATACTGGGCATCCTACCGTTTGCATATTTTGGAGACTGTTGTACAGTTGAATTGTACTTGATACTTACAAGTGCTATAAAAACGTATCGTCCCCTAATGCGGCTCCTTGTTAATATTTTTGGTTCTAGTCGGTCTATTTTTGAAAGTTCTTGTGATAGACTGGAAGCTGCAAGCATTTCTTTTCTTTTTTTATCTCTGATTAATCATAGTCTGGACAGGAGTTATTTAGGCAACCAACCAAATTCAATTATATGTAAAGAAATCGCCACTTGATGTAACATAATTTCAATCCAATAAACAGATAAGTGAAGGTCGTTTCATATTCTTATCTCCTACAACGTGAACTGTCGGCGACATCAAAGTTTACTAATAATAAACAGTTGGACCACTTTCGAAAACGCGCGAAACCGGCTCCACCCTTCTACTTCGTTTCTCTTGGAGAGCCCAGTTCCCATTAGTTCGGAACGTCTGTCGGTCGCTTTGAACCATTTTCGCTGGGCGGATTTCTTTGAGCGGCATGCTTTGACGCCGCGGCCGCGCTTGTATACGGGTTTCAAAGAGCCGACTTCTAAGTGACCCAACTCATTGTATATTAGTAAACTTTGGCGACATTAACAAATTAGTATGTATGAGCCGATTATGATAATTCTCGGAAACGTTCATGACCTTAGCACTTCCAAATAGTTAATTGATAATTATTAAGGTACAAAAAGAAGACACCTTAAAACGAATCATGAAATTTGATTTTAAAATTTATTTATGTACCTATCAACCACTTCAGAATACAAAGAATTCAAAAATGATCAAAACCAATTAAATAGAAAAGTTGCGAGCTTTTTTGACCTACAGTCATATTTAATTCACTAATAACAGTCAAATGAATATACTTGACGATATAGTATTTTATCTAACGCATGATAGTTATGAGTGTCATCATTGATGTCATTTTGGAAGAGTACAAAGTGTCAAATAACACACTAGTGATTAGTAAGTTATGGATTATAAATCACGTTTCCGTAGAAATCAAACAAATAACCTATCACGTTCCCGTGGCAATCAAACAAACCATAACCTATTTTGACCAAAACGTGAACATGTCACTGTCTAGTCATTCTGATACTGACATTTATATTCAATAATTATCTCATAAAAAAACATTTTTTGAATAAAACATTGTATGGCACTTGGGCGTTAGGTTCCACAAGTCACTTGAAAATTTATACCAAATACAAATCTCTCCCGGGTGACTTAGTCTCAACACAACGCACTAGTGCCATAAATAACTATGAATTATTATTTTCTCTAACGCATGATAGTTATAGGTGACATTATTGATGTCATTTTGGACAAGTAAAGTGTCAAATAACACACTAGCTAGTGTGTTATAATCTAAAACTCACTAGTCACTAGTGAGTTATGGATAAACATTGTATGGCACTTGGGCGTTAGGTTCCACAAGTCACTTGAGAATTTATACCAAATACAAATCTCTCCCGCGTGACTTATTCTCAACACAACGCACTAGTGCCATAAATAACTTTAAATTATTATTTTCTCTGACGCATGATAGTTATAGGTGACATTATTGATGTCATTTTGGACAAGTGAAGTGTCAAATAACACACTAGCTAGTGTGTTATAATCTAAAACTCACTAGTCACTAGTGAGTTATGGATTATAACTCACGTTCCGTGGCTACCAAGCAAACATTGACTTATTTTGGCCAAAATGTAAACATGTCACTGTATAGTCATTCTCACACTAAAACTTATATTTAATAATTTTCTTATGAAAAAATAATGTTCTCCATTTGTTGGATAAAACATCGTATGACACTCGAGCGTTTTGTTTCACAAGTCACTTGAGAATTTATACAAATATTTCTCGCGTGACTTATTTTCAATACAACGCACTAGTACCATAAATAACTATTAATATCACGAAGGTTGAGTTGTGTTGTGGATAATTATGTTAACAAAAGTAAAAAACCTCAGAATCAGATAAAATAATTTCAACCAGGTGGCATGATACATATAAAGAAAGGGACTATTCACACCTTCCTGGCAATGAAAGTTGATAACTTTAAATGTTGATTTATCGGCTTAGGCTAGTCATCAGGTCACATCTACCCCAAATTTTCATGACTTTATTTGTAATGTAGATGGAAAATTACAAAAGTTGTGCAAACTGGATTGATTAACATGATCATGCACATTTAAAAATTTCGAACATTCAAGAAATCGAAATGAGAACAAAGATTGCACATGAAGATAGGTTCACTCTCATTCTATTGGCAACCTCATAAGCAAAACTGAACCAAGAATAATAATTGAGGAGTGACTTATCAAGACACATTATGCCACCCAAAACTAAATTCCAAATAATGGCCAAAAACCCTTAACGACTAAAAGCAAAGTAGTTTAGCAAAATGTGTGTGTAGAATCGATGTATATATAGACATGGAAAATAGGCTCAGTCAAATCAAAAGTACCTCAAGTATCTATAAAAAGACTGAAATGTCCTGGACTAAATGCGTTTTGCTACATCATCTGGACGAAAATTGTTGTTTATCTATGCGTTTTGTGCTTTGAAATTTTCAATATTTTAAAAAATAATGGAAAGTATCTACGTTTATACTCACGAATGAGTTGAAAGAAGACTGTTTAGGGGTTCCAAATGAAAAAATAGTAATTCTGTAGATATTGATATGAGTCTGTAAAAAAAAAAAAAATCTCTGAAATATCGATTAATTAATATTATAAGACTGACAAAACACCTGTTTTCGGAACAATATCAGCGCCGCCAAGCGTTTTGATGTGACTGGCCTGTTTTGTATTTGAATTACTAGGGTATAAAAGTTGATTTGCTGCATTCTGTGGATTGGTACGTATATATTGTGTCTTCGTGATGGCAAAACCACATCAAACTCGAGTTTTTCCGATTTTGGATAAAACGCATTTTGATCACCCTTCAATTATAATTTGCGTTTTCACACCTGCTGAAAAGCTTGCGATTTTGCAAATTACAAATACTATCACAGATAATATTTCACCTGACGCAAGTTAAGTGTGTCAGCGTTCAACCAAATATCTTTTATTCATACATTCGGCTCGTTTTGGTGATTTGGCCAGAACCAACAATAAAAGCACAAGTTTTGAATTGAATCACGAATATGTCAAGTTTTGACAAATACAGAAATATCTCTTCTTAATATACAGGGGCAAGTTCAGAAACGTCGTACTCGGTGTGAGTGCGACTTTTGTGGATAATTGAAGGAGTGATCCATTGTGTGACATCTTCACACCCGTATTTCTGAACGTTTGGGTATGTTCAGTCAGCTGTTTGACAGTATGCTGTTTATTTTAGTTTGTTTAGTTTATGTTCGAGTAAATATTTACGGATTAATAAGAGTGAATACAATCTATTTCCCAAATAATAATAGTCATTTTTCTTCGTACTTACTTGTGCTCAAAAGACTCAATCATCAGAGAAATCCTCTACATTACAATGCATTATTTTGAACAACTGAATTAATTATTGTCTTGTGTGCATTTTGTCTTAGTGAATGATAATATAAACCTACACAAAATACGGTGTAATCAAAGATTACCCTGGGATGCATCTATGTCAATTCTTGAACGAAAAGCAGTGTGCGTCTAGGGTGCGCTCTTGATTATTCTGAACGGTTAGTGTGTGACACTTGGATCACAATCTCAACGGGTGGTGATTCTGATCTCGCCCCAGAAATCACATCCATGTGATGGCGATGATGTCATCGCGACGAGCGAAATGGTTGTAGTAGGTTCGTTTGTATTATTTACAAATTAGTTCATAAGATTACGCATTGTGAAATATTTATCAAACTATACTTTCATTGAAACTATTGTTTGACATTTGAAATTTTTCTGGTGTACCGACTATACGTGAAAAGAAATGTCTGCAATACGCACTAACCCTTCTGCAGCTGCATTCTGTTCAGGGCGCTCGTTCATCTAAAGAACGACGCAAACGACGATAGGCGTTTGCATGAGCGGTGATCAAATTTGAAAACACGCTCCGAATGCCGACGATGGTTGAATTAAAACGAACTCTCGAGCGCTCGAAAGCCGAAATTTGAACGCGGTGTGCGAAATCATCTTTCAACAAAATCTCAGAAAAACACGCTCAATGACAAGCTCAACGACTTCTTTCCGATCCGTGATCGCACGATCACCTGGTAATCAGTTCTCCAATTGATTCGTATACGTATATGCATTTGATTTTCTACACTATCCGTGTACGGATTTGGTTGGAGAATTTAGCCTCTCTCGCACGATCGTCTGGTACTCAATTCTCCAATTGATTCGTATACGTATAGGCATTTGATTTTCTACACTATCCGTGTACGGATTCACTTGGAGATTTCAACCTCTCTCGCACGATCGCCTGGTACTCAATTCTCCAATTGATCCGTATACGTATCTACATTTGATCTTCTACCCTATCCGTATACGGATTTAATTGGAGGATTTAGCCTCCCTCGCACGATCGCCTGGTACTTAATTCTCCAATTGATTTGTATACGATATATATGCATTTGATTTTCTACACTATCTGTGTACGTATTCAATTGGAGAATTTAGCCTCTCTTGTACGATCGCCTGGTACTCAGTTCTCCAATTGATTCGTATACGTATATGCATTTGATTTTCTACACTATCCGCGTACGGATTTGATTGGAGAATTTAACCTCTCTCGCACGATCGCCTGGTACTCAATTCTCCAATTGATTCGTATACGTATAGGCATTTGATTTTCTACACTATCCGTGTACGGATTCAATTGGAGAATTTAACCTCTCTCGCACGATCGCCTGGTACTCAATTCTCCAATTGATCCGTATACGTATATACATTTGATTTTCTACACTATCCGTGTACGGATTTAATTGGAGAATTAAGCATCCCTCGAACGATCGCCTGGTACTTAATTCTCCAATTGATTCGTATACGATATATATGCATTTGAGTTTCTACACTATCTGTGTACGTATTCAATTGGAGAATTTAGCCTCTCTTGCACGATCGCCTGGTACTCAATTCTCCAATTGATTCGTATACGTATATGCATTTGATTTTCTACACTATCCGTGTACGGATTTGATTGGAGAATTCAGCCTCTCCCGCACGATCGCCTGGTACTCAATTCTCCAATTGATTCGTATACGTATATGCATTTGATTTTCTACACTATCCGTGTACGGATTTAATTGGAGAATTCAGCCTCTCTGTAGACGGTAACAAACACTGTCGAGGATGCTCACACGAACGCCAAGGAACGACTGTACAGAATGCGCTAGCTGGAGAGTTTACAAACCAATGTAAATATTGTAAGTGCTTTCTCCTCGGCAACGATAATTAGAAACTTTTGTAAATATTCAAATGAGTTGGTTTATTGAAAATGACATTCGAAGCTACGAACAGAAAACTGAATTAATTCTGAAATTTCAATTCTGCCTATGAAAAAACCATTTTCATATTTTTTTTTGTCGATTGTTGCAGATTAATCAAGCGAAATTGGTCAAGTTTTTCACCGTTCGATGTCTGCATAACTGTTGTGAATTTTTTTGCTATTTGTCATCACCTACTTGTTCAATGTTCAATTTTCAATTAATCGTGTCTCTATACACTGGCTTGAATCTATTTCAGAACGGATCTTTCAACTAGCTCAGTATTCAATTTTTGAAAATTGGAAATATTTAAGATAAGATAAATAATAAATTATTACTTCCATGTGGTGGATTTCTTCCAAAGTATTTTTACAAGGAAATGTATCCAAAATGTACAGAGAGTGAAATATATTGGAAAGCACATGGAACTAGCACCATTCGAAAGAGGGGCAGAAACTAATCTACCTCCTGAAAATTTCACAATAATTGAACAAATTATAATCTAGCTATAAAATTTTGAATGTAGTAAAATGACCCATTCTTGCCAATGATTTGGCACCAAAAGTGATGCATCATTGGCAAAATGGGTCATTTTCCATGTTCAAAATTCAGAAGCTGGACTATTCTTTGTTCAATTATTGTGACATTTTCAGGAAATACATAATTTTTGCCCCTCTCTCGAATGGTGTGCCAGCCATTTTTATCAAGAACTATAATGAAAACAAATTTGAAAAGTGTCTATTTTTTAACGCGAAAAAAGGATACTGAACAATTTTTTGTAAAAAATTGCCTGGACACGTAAACTGACAAATGTATTGAAGTTTGCCAATGCACCATCACTTCTTTGATAACTGATGCAGAATCAAAGTTTTAACACATTTTACGCTGATGCAAAACTTTTGTTTCTATGTGTATTTTAAGAGATAGCAAATTTGTCATAGTAGGCAATAGGTATAGTTTTTTCCAATCACTGTTGTATTATTATTATGTGCTATATATATATTTTCACAAACGCTTCAATATGCTCAGGATTCGTAGAATATGCAAAAAAAAAATTTCCATATCTGAATTCGTTTATAAATTGATTAAAATTAAGCGGAAAACTCTGACCATAACAATAGAATACACATTCCGTTAATGTATAGTATCTCAGTTCTTTTGCTCTAAGACAGTACCTACTTGTATAAAATACAAAGTTTAACAATTACCGATCCTTATACAAACAAATTAAAAAATACCTTGTTAATGCTACAGTTTTAAAGCTTGAATAATCTTTAAATTTATAGATGATCAAAAATTGAGCTGTACTCAAATATGGCACCAAAATGGTCAATTTTACTGAAACGTTCATATTTTATTTAAAGATACATCACATTTTTACGGAACATCTTATTGAAGACTCCTTGAGGTACAAGAATACATAGGCCTATCCAAGCTCTCTTTATAGGATGAGATCTATCTTGAGGAAAGACATTTATGCTGAAAATGGTATAAGGTACACAATTCAACTTACTGCACCAGAATCAGATCAACAAAGATTCGAGATCTACATTCTTTTACATTAAGATGCAGTAAGAATTCCGTCACGTATACGCAGTAAATATCTATTCATTATACCTCAGAGGACCTTGGAATTCGGAACGATCTTCCAGTTCTATATTACCAAATCTCTCCAACAACTCTTTTCTATAATTTCTACCCTCTTGTTTACTTCTTTCAATTGCAATAGACTGTCTGTCATCCCCATATCTTCTGGGACCTCCAATCTTGTCATGTCTAGAGGTACCTTCTTCTGAATACACCTCCAATCTCCTATACCTATCGTCATCTAATTTTTGTCGGTCAAAGGAGTCATAGTTCACCAGTCTATCATCTCTATATGCTCTAGGGATTTGGGGTTTATAGTAAACTCCGGTTGGACCTGGAGAGATTTCATCCTGATATTCCTCTTCAATAGGTTGTTCCGTAGAAAGCCTCCACTATATGGCATTCAAGGCTTTTCTTGACGCATTTTTATGTGATGTTGAAAAATCCATATCTTCTCTACTTCGTAAGTTCCTGGACGGCACTCTATCCAATGGTCTATCGCGATAGTCTTCAGATGGAAGGTGATGTCCTGAAGGATGAGTATTGAGGTGATCTTTTTCAGAATATCCGTCATAGTCCCTGTCTCTTTCTAATCGTACTCTTGTACTTCTGGAGTGTCCTGTTTGGAACGTATGTGGATGGGCTAGGAAAAAACAATAGAAAATTAGCACCAACATTGTTTTTAGTGATATGTATTCTGAATAGAACATTATACTATGGTCAATATATTGAACAAAAACAAATATAAATCATGAATACTTATTTCTATGAACTAGTAATCCTTTTAACATATGACACAAAAATCACACGCATGTTAATGAATTCCACCGTTTATATGAAGGTATGTTGGTGGATATGGATATTGTACTGGGCTCTAAAGTAAGACTTGAGTTTCTGATTGAAATTCTTTCCATGGAAAATTGTGGTTCAAAAATATTATCAAGCCTTACTTTGGGGAGCCGTGAATCCATCAGCACTAAAAACTCACGAAAACGCCTGAATGATAATTAGCAAAATACGCACTACCAAACTTACAAGAAATCTGCCACAGCTCAAGCAAATAAGTCAGTAGAGCCTGCACGCCAAATTTTGCCGGGGCTTGGTGCTACTGCGGCTGGTATGAGTGCAGATTTAATAACAAACAAGAAGCGTTTCGTTGCATTAGCGAAGCGTTTTGAAAAAAAAGGAAATCAAAAATTAAAAACCGTGCATTGACTTAACCTCATTGACAATTTAATTTAATTATTGGGTGGTACGGGTGTCATTGAACCGGAGAAATCTGGAAATATGATAGTATGGGATAGTATGTGAGATGGAACTAAACGGTCGGGTGGAGACGACTTTTGAAAGCATTATTTTACAAAAGAGATCTTTGTTGAAATTCAAAGAAAGTTACTTTTTAAATCATTTCTGTGTGAAAAAAAAACATGATTTCTCTAAAAATTTATTGTTCACATTTAATTATTGGACCCTTCAGCAATAATAATAATAATAAATTATATTATTATTAATTAATGGACCCTTCAGCAATATCATTTTATTAATGTTTCCTACCCTACATATCCAATGATATACGACTAACAATTATAATTGATAGAAACACAAAGTGGGTTTTTATTTGTAGATCCATTTCGACGTAGTATTTGAAAGTAAAATTGAATGAAATGCTTCTTACATGTTTAGCATTCCATCACTAGCTTTTTGAAATATTAGAAACTACTTATAAACCTTCACTAAAAAAAGTTGAAATGCATCAAGATTCAAAAGTAGAGAAAATGCAAAAATCAATGAGTATAAAATCCAAACAAGCATGCAGTGTGAATGATTTATAAAAACGAAAGTGATTCTAGAGAGTCTACGGAATCCCAACTTTGCAATCCTATATATCTAACACCAGCATGTCTACCTCTAGAATCATGTTGTGTTCCGTATACTTCATGGTGGGCTGAAAATAAGTTATCATTGAAAACATTGTTAGAGTGCTGATGGGTAATGAGTGTAGTGATGCCCCAGAATATCTTTACACTACATTGACTGTGAAGTTGAGTGAATGGAATAGCCAAAATCATAGAAAAAAAAAATATTGCGTTAGAGGAGTGGACATTGATCTGGAGGTTTGGAATATTCACTCAAATAGCTATACGCACACAATTTTCTCTGATGAACATGTAGCCTTCATTAAAAATAATGGTATGTTGGTTGAACTCTATCATATTTTTGGACAGTGGCATATTGCCCGATTATTTTTTTTTTCATCCCAGATATCTAGTTTCATTTTTGATTGTCTATGACATACATGAAGATAAAAGATGATGATTATAACAATGTTGACTTCGCTGCGTGAATCTTCAACGAATAGATGAGGATAATTTATCTGAAATACAATTCAAAATACTTGGACAAGACCTTTTTGAATCGCTACGAGTTAGTTCTTAGGAATGAAATAGAACTGAATTGTTAACAATTAGATGAAACATTGTATTCTTAATATCATATTACCTATCAAACATGAATAAAACAAATCAATCCATGCTGAAATTTTGTAAGTATTACCTGGTAATGTTGGTCTTTCTTGGTCAGCACTTGGTGAAACTTGGGATGATGGAGCTATCGCTCTTTGTACATTTGGTATGTCAGGATGAGTCGCTCGCCAGTAGGCCTAAAAGAAATGTATCTTACCATTTCGAAAAAGTCTGATTTTTCGAATAAAAGTTGGAAATCATTCAATTAATCAATTTGCACATCGAATGTTCCATGAGAAGACCCAAGAATCAACTTTACCGAATGATTCTCAATATAAATAAGTGATACTGTAGAACAGAGTAGATGTGTTATAATAATATTCTATGAATGTCTTGTTGGATCATCAGATTGAACATTCAATAACAAATGCATTATAATTTTAGGGAGTTATGTCGACCTCATTTTCTCTCCTTGAGAATCCTGACTTTGACTTCACTGTACATTCTTGAGACTGCTCCTCTCGTACATAAACGTGCTCCAATGAGTGAGGACTGTCAACCTTTACATGTGTCTACTCTATGTATAGATCCCCACTTCGACCACTCCCGCTACCTATTCCTTGTAGTACTCTCGTCCAGAAATTAATTTACAATCACTTGCCCTTAAAATTAAGAACAATTTCGGATCTATAGTTTGAATGAATATTACAGTAGTGATATAGGATAGTTTTCAGAAGGTACCTGTTCAAATTTATTGTGTAGAAGTTGAGCAATTTTCCTTGTTACTAGTCTAAGTACTTTGATACGCTTTATCAATTGAACATTTTTTTTCGGACAATTAAGCATTTTTGATTGATTGATAAAGAAATTTCTAGTCCTGTGTGTGCCGACAAGATATTCTACGTGTTCAAATATCTTCTAGATGGAGACGACCACTGTAAAAAGTTATCTGTGATCACAAAATTCAACAGGAACTTTCTTGCAATATTGAATTCTTCGATAAAATTGTACATTTTATCATGGTGGATAGAGTATAGTGGTATAATCACTTTTTGTTGAGGAACATGTGTCCTCAAACGCTTCAATCCATTTCGTTTAAACTTTTAGGAAGTATATCCGGGGTTCTTGAATATCTTTTTGAGAAATTTGCTGGAGTTTAAATTTTTCAGGACCCGACCTAAAGCAACTCTTTTTTTTTATCGAAGAACAAAGTGTTACGCCATCAAGTTTTCTCAAAGTTGAAATCGCCACAGAAATCAATACGATGCAGAAACATCCACTCATTTCAAGCTTTGAGAAAAATGGAAAATCTAACGATTTTAAAAATACTGCTCAAAGTGCTGTGCTTTGTTGCTTGGAAAAGAACAAAAGCCTGGAAATTTAATTGAAACGCTTGGGACGTTTCGAATTTTCAGTCAAACAATCGAAGTTATTATTATTATTATTTCTCATACCAACCCTGTATGTGGCCAACTGGCCATACATATTTTTAACCCAACATTTTGCCCCATATGGCTGAAGTTAGTTTCTTGGTGACCGAACGATATTTCTCATGAGACTAAGAGATTTTTTAGAAGTAGTGCACACTGTTCTTGGAATAGTAATGCAGTCAACTGGTTTGGAATAAGACTTCTTGCGAGCCAATTTTGGGGTAGTCCTGATATTTTGATTCTACATGTTTTTTGGAGTCCGAATTTGTCGTTTGCCAACAAAATTTCGTGACGCAACATTGGACAAAAGCAAAAGAAGGTCAAAAATCACTTGTTTTTATGGTTTGTGACTTGTAACTAGAAAACCATCAACTTCCGTGGAAAACCTTTCTATTAAAAATAAAAATACATAACATTCTCTCTCAATTTCATCATTTGGTTTTTTTTTTTCAGATGAAGCGTTTGGTCTTAATGGCTTACTGAAGATCGACGTATTCAAACGGTCCCCGCAAAACACTACTTTTTCAGCTCAAAACTTTAACAAGGT
This sequence comes from Orchestes rusci, assembly GCA_958502075.1. Lineage (NCBI taxonomy): Eukaryota > Metazoa > Arthropoda > Insecta > Coleoptera > Curculionidae > Orchestes > Orchestes rusci. Next base: position 40,373,158 of record OY293304.1, read on the forward strand.
GACCTATGAATTATTTATCCTCGATTTAAGTTAAATACAACGTAGACAGACTGGTTTTAACTGATATGCTCAATTTCAGTACGAGAAAAAACCGTGACCCAGAGAAAATAAGTGTTGCTGCCATTAAAAAAAAACAATAACAATTTGAATTTTGAACAAGTATAAATCCGTTTTACATCTCAGCTACCTTGAAAATACTCTTAGACTGTTCTATCCTATCTGATTCAAAAAAGTTTTCCTCTCATACTATACTCCTTCACAGACAAACCAAAACCTATTATTAATCCTGGAACTATACCCTTCGTAATGAATGCGACATAAGTTACCAAAAATTCCGTTGAAAGAAAATATTGCGATAGACCCTATATAATTTGTCTCATCCGAAATATGTTGATATTGAGAAAGGTACAGTTAGATTACAATTATTGATTTCTTCAAATAACTTTTGAAATACTGAAGTTATTTTATTAAAATCTGGTATATAGTGGTGCTTTGATACGCAAAATACAAATCTGGCCTCTTACATGTAGGGGGTGCCACTGCTCACGCACCTTTTCACTCATCCAAATAAAAAATTGTGATATCACCAAACACAAAGAGCGAGTAAGAGGAGCACAAAGCAAATGGGAAACAATCTGCTGCATTATTATAATCAAAATCGATGGTTTCGAAGGAAAGTTTCCTTGCAAACTCAAAAAACAAGAATCGGTTGATCTCTTTGAGAAAAATTATTGACGGGAAAATTGATTCACAGCAAGCTGAGGAGGACGCCGATGCTCAAATTATTACAACAGCTCTGGAGTTGGCCACATCAAATGAATATGAAACAGTGGTAGGGGAACATAATATTCACCTTCTGGTGATTTTGATTGACCTGTGTAGCCCTAAGATACGTAATGTCTTTTTTTTGAAATCCGGAAAAGGAAAAAAGGTATCTCAAACCATCTATTCTATTATCATCATCTTGCTGATGAAAGCGTATCAGATAATATATTGTTTCTTCACGCGATGAGTGGTTGCGTTGTGATACGACTTCTGCTATATATAATCAGGGTAAACCTACATTTCTCTAAGTCCCACAGAAGAACAAGCATTTGCAATCAATCATCAATGCGTTCAAAAACTCGCATGCCATCCAAGACGAGATTGCCGAAGCCGGAAAAATCCTTCTTATCTCTCTGCATGGAAAAAGATATGGGACCAGCCTAAATGACTCAAGATACAAGCAACATATATCTTCATCCTACAGAAGTAACAGCAATATTTCCTCACTATCCCCCACTGAAGCTGCTGCACGACAACATTCACGAAAGAGTGTACTTTGTTTTCGAGTCGTACCACAATACAGGAGCAACAAAGAAGACCCATCGAGGGTAGGGGTGGAGAAAAAAAACAAAAAATGGTCTTTTTCCAAACTAGTTACTCCGATACTCTGCAACAAACTTGATACCCCGACACATTTCTTGTAAATGTATTGAAGGCTGCCAACACAATTGTTGATGGAGAAAGTCAGACCTCCATTGCTCTGCGATTTGCAGATCATGCCAAGGGATGTGTGAAAATGTCGTGCCCGTGGAAGACAACATGGACAAAGAAGAGATGGAACGAGAAGACCAGGAGGCTGATCAAAAATGAGATATCTCAGATGAAGAAGATCTGAGGATAACAGAATCACAAAAACCCGTGTCACGTCAGGCCGTCTTCAAAGAACCGCAACCAGGACACACCAAAAGACAGCGGCCTAAGTAACAATGATGTTACATGTAATATGAACAATCTCAGGTTTATAGTTTCTCAAGATTATTTTCGTTTCAATTTGGCATGTTATTAGATAACTAACATCATGTAATGATTTTCAATGACCTGTTCCCACACAATTCTAAATAAGGCATGTGCAAGGAACTGGGACCTATTCACTGATTGACAATGTCTATAAAAAAAATTAGAGTTGTGGAGTAGAAAACTGGGTTTCGGCGACAGACGAAATATTATAATTTTCAACAAACAATTGAGCCGAAACGGTAAGTTTGAGAAAAAAAGGCCTAGAAATAAAATATGCCGCAAATTTTATGTGCTTTCATTTAGAATAGGAAGTTTATTCGCAAAAATGTGATAATTTTCGAGTGAAAAGCAAAAAACCAAAAAAAAATAAGTGATTTTTTAACTTCTTTTGCCTTTTTTCCAATGGAAGTAGAATGGTTGAGTACACGTGGAGCAGTATGTAGAAAAGGAAAAAAATTGTATAACGTGCATGTACAGCTTGTTGAATGCCTTTATGCGGTCACGTCACAGTATTTGACGTTCGACAGTATGTCTTAGATTGATCGCTCCACATTTGACATTTTTCAAATTGATCCGAAAGACCCTTGTCCAGACGTACGTGATTTTTCAATAGACAGTTTTCGTTGCTCCTAAAAATTTCACCGGTAGCGGTTACGAAAGCCGTAGCGATAGCCGCTATTTGACAGATATAGATATAGTTTTCGGTGGGAGCAAGATACAAATCCGCCTAACGTTACGGTTAACCTCAACCCTAACCAAACTTATGGACAAATGACATCGCAGTATCGTTTTGCTCATGTTTATGTGCTATTTTTCCAAAATGATTGATGATATGGTATTATTGGACTCCAGTGACAAATCAGATTCTGATTTTGAACATGGCATGTTATTAGAAGTATTGAACAGCAACGCCATCCAATATAGAGCAGACATTTACATCATCTGACACTGACCGGAAAACGTTGATCGACCTTTTCCTTTTTCTCAAACTTTCACAATACATATGTAATATGTTCTTAAACTCCCCTCACAGACACCCCTTTTCTAGGGACCTCCAAAAAATTGGAAACAACCACACTCTATGTAGAAACATCCCCATATGGATTATTTGCCAGTATTTCAATGAGTAGATGTGGTCATCTTCATCGGTAAACCGAACTCGGTTTCGCCTGATTGTTTTTAAAAAACTTGCTGTTTCTTGTTTGGATTCATTGCGTAAATTGTGTTGGTCTTGAATCTAACGAAAGTATAAACAAAAACTATGAAATCAAACCGCAAAACATCGTCAATCAAATGCCAAATAAGATATTCTCTTCTACTGTGCATGCGTTTCGCTACGTTAGCCGCTATGACTATCGTCCGTTAACAACCGGCATTTATCGGTATCGATATACGATAAATGACATCCAAATGTCATAGTTGTCAATTAGCGTTAACCGGCGCTGCATTTTTTGAGCAACGAAAACTGTCCAATGTGTAAGAGAGAGACGGAAAGTATGACGTAACCGCAGGAAAGCCATGATCAGACAGTATGTGTATGTTTTTTAATGTTGCGTCACGAAATGTTGTTGGCAAACCTTATAGCGTTTTCGATTGGTAAAATCGGGCAGCACTGGTGCAACACTCGGGCAATATTTATGTTCGATTGGTAGAAATCGAGTTAATTTTTATGTTCGATTGGGGAACCGGGTCAATGAGTTTTGCACTAAGTGCAGATTTTTCGGCACGAGGTCTTTGAGCTCATGCTTGTATAGTGCAGTTTTAGTGCATTAGCAAAATTGAAAAAAATCATGAAAAATGGTGGATATAAACGTCGCGTGAGGTGATTCTGTGAGTGGAAAACAGATTTCGAGTTAGAGTTATTATTGTTGGAATCTAGTAGTGCCGAAAAAAAATACTGGCGTTGACAAGTTATGGAAAACGAGTACCTAGGTACTCAAAACTGAATTCATTTCATTCAAGATCTGATGCATATACCTAATTTCTCAAAAAAGTTGTTCCTATAGTACCTATCTATGATCTATATAATACAAACCTATTGATTGGTCTCAAGATTTTGTCATTTGGCAATGAGAAATGGACTTCTAATTAGTTTAGTTGAGAGTCACTTCAGCCGCTACGCAGAGACAACATAATATTAGATTTTCAAGAAGTTCAATGATTCCAATTTCAATTCAATCGGAATTTTACCGTGCAATATTATGGCACTCGATGAAAAATGTATGTTCGATTGGGATTGCTCTAGAGCAAATTTTCATCATAACTGGTTTTGCCCGAGGTCAAACCCAGTGCAACCCTTGTTTTCCCAATCGAAAACACTATTAGATTCGCATTCAGCGACCAAAAAAACATATTCAACCAATAAATTAGGACTACCCCAAAATTTGTTTGGCAAAAACACAATTAAACTGGATCATAGATAATGATAATAAATAGATGAGTGGTCGATAAAAACAGATGTGCCCTTATAACAAAATAAGAATTTCCTGAGAGTCACTGGAAGACATTTCATTCGAGTATCTGGAAACCAAGAAATCGTTAGAATGAATAAATTGATGACATTTTTTCAAGAATTCAATGTTCAGGACTTTCACATGAGTGTCGGGATTGTCAACAAGTGGTCATAATGAGCCCAAATTGTCATTACAAAAAAATGTTGAAAGAGAAGAATGCTGCGCTAACCTAATACAAGGGAAATAAGTAATTTCACGTGTTATCGGGGAAAATACTACGAGTGCTTATGAATTACCGATGAATTTCACGAAGGTTGAGTGAAATTTGTAGAGAAAACACTCATGAGCGAAGATTTATCCGCTTAATTTTAAAGCACGAATGGTATTTAGAAGAATATTTCACGAATTCTAGAACAAAAGTTCACCTATTTTGCGTTGCCATATTGATTGCCCAGACAACGTGGTTATTTGTGCCAAAGTGTTTATTTGTGTTGCCATGACAGAGTGGTATTATCGCTGTGGTATTATCGATTTGGTGTTATCGGGCGAAATACCACGAGTGCTTAAAAATTACCAATAAATTTTCACGAATGCGTGTTTTCTCAAAATTTAACGAGACCGAAGGTCAAAGGCAATTTGAGGAGAGAACACGCATGAGCAAAAATTTGTCCGGTTAATTTTAAAGCACGAATGGTATTTGGAAGAATATTTCACGAATTCTAGAACAAAACTTGACTTAATTTGCGTTGCCATATTGATTGCCCTGACAACGTGGTTATTTGTGTCAAAGTGTTCATTTGTGTTGCCAAAATTGTGTTTTCTCAAAATTTGTGGAGAAAACACGCATGCGCGAAAATTTCTCCGGTTAATTTTGAAGCACGAATGGTATTGAGAAGAATATTTCACGAATCCTAGAACATAACTTCACTTAATTTGCGTTGCCAGATTGATTGCCCTGACAACGTGGTTATTTGTGCCAAAGTGTTCATTTGTGTTGCCATGACAGTGGTATTATCGATGTGAAATTATCGATTATCGAAGGTAATACCACGAGTGCTTAAAAATTACCGATAAATTTTCACGAATGCGTGTTTTCTCAAAATTTCACGAGACCGAAGGTCGAGTGAAATTTGTAGAGAAAACACGCATGAGCGAAAATTTATCCGGTTAATTTTAAAGCACGAATGGTATTTGGAAGAATATTTCACGAATTCTAGAATATAACTTCACTAAATTTGCGTTGCCATGGCGATTGCCCTGACAGCGTGGTTATATGTGTCGAAAAATTGTCGTTGCCATATCGATTGCTCTGACAACGTGTTTATTTGTGTTGCCATGACAGAGTGGTATTTTCGATTTGGTGTTATCGCTGTAAGCCTCCGAAAATTCAACTGCTCTTATGGGATTTTTTGTACATGAGTGGAATATTCGCTGTAAGCCTCTGAAAATTCCACTGCTCTTATGAGATTTTTTGTACATGAGTGGAATATTCGCTTTAAGCCTCCGAAAATTCCACTGCTCTTATAGGATTTTTTGTACATGAGTCGAATTTTCGGGGGTTATACCACGAGTGCTTAAAAATTACCGATAAATTTTCACGAATGCGTGTTTTCTCAAAATCCCACGAGACCGAAGGTCGAGTGAAATCTGTAGAGAAAACACGCATGAGCGAAAAAATAAGTTGATTTCAAAGCACGAATGGTATTTGGAAGAATATTTAACAAAATCTAGAACAAAACTTGACTTGATTTGCGCTGCCATATTGATTGCCCTGACAACGTGGCTATTTGTGCCAAAGTGTTTATTTTTGTTGCCATGACAGAGTAGTATTATTGCTGTGGTATTATCGATTTGGTGTAATCGCTGTAAGCCTTCGAAAATTCTACTGCTCTTATGGGATCTTTTGTACATGAGTGGAATATTCGCTGTGGTATTATCGATTTGGCGTTATCGGGGGTAATACCACGAGTGCTTGAAAATTACCGATACATTTTCACGAATGCGTGTTTTCTTAAAATTTCACGAAACCAAAGGTCGAGTGAAATTTGTAGAGAAAACACGCATGAGCAAAAATTTATCCGGTTAATTTTAAAGCACGAATGGTATTTGGAAGAATATTTCACGATCTCTAGAACAAAACTTCACTTAATTTGCGTTGACATATTGGTTTGCCCAGACAACGTGGTTATTTGTGTCAAAGTGTTTATTTGTGTTGTGTTGCCATGACAGAGTATTATCGATGTGGTATTATCGATTTGGTGTTATCGCTGTGAGCCTCCGAAGATTCCACTGCTCTTATGGGATTTTTTGTACATGGGTGGAATATTCGCTGTAAGCCTCCAAAAATTCAACTGCTCTTATGGGATTTCTTGTACATGAGTGGAATAATCGCTGTAAGCCTCCGAAAATTCCACTGCTCGTATGGGATTTTTTGTACAAGTGGACATTTTTGTCACAAAATACAGTAATTGCATTTTTCCAAAACTTTGACGCGCGTAGTTTGCTTTTAACAGTGTTAGGAAATATTCAGGTAAAAATACTGTATTCCTGCAGTAAATGATTCCATGACTTTATGTCGATATAACGGCCCCTCTAAAGTGAAGTCGATGGAAGGTACAACAAAATATTTCAAATTTTTTTTCGAAAGGTTTTGTTGACCAATATAGCGGCGATGAATAACGTCATAAGAACTCTTGAGAACGGGATGTCGTCTTCATGAGCACATCAAACCGTCAAGGTTACGCGACAACGCTCTAAGATAAGTTGTAAGGATGGTGGACTAAAGAAAGATCGGTGGTGGAAAAATTCTCACTAAGGAAGAAGAAACTACCCATGTGTATTGAATGTTTCATATTATGGTCAAATGTGGTTCTCTAGCAACCAACAACAACAACAACTTCCGGATACTGTAGAGTTATTGGTAAAAAGTCTCAAAATGAAGAACAATCTTAAGGATTGAAGTCTTAATGCGACGACACCCTGAGCATATTAATAGAATTCTCTAAAGTATTTTGTTATTTGGTTCTGCATAGGACAACGCGTTTCAAAAGTGTTGATATAGCGTATATTTGGATAAATATTCATAATCATAAAAGGAAGGAGAGATAGTACAAAACTACCTTAACCTAGAACCACGGCCAGTAAGATGCAAATACATTTCCAAAAACAAGCGCGGTAAGAAATCCATTATAATTTGTATCACTTTTTGAAATCTTCAAATCTTTTAAGAATGGATCAATATAAACTATTACTACTGAATGTCCATCCATAATAGTCTTGGATGCAGTGTTCTAACCTCCAAATACTCAGCAATATGTTCACACGCATCCTCCAATTGGTTTTCATCTAAGATAACATCAAACATTTCAGGTGGACATTGAGCTAACTTATCAGCAGCAACCATTTGAACATTTAAGTGTCTAGCTTGACTCTTTCCTCTTGATTTCACTAATCTCTGTAAAACCTGGAATATGGTGAATTTAGACAATAGTCTGATTGATATTCAGACCTTTTAAAGAGATCCGTTGATTTGAAAGTACATTTTTGATGCACCTTCATGGTGTTTTCAGTTACAAAATGTGTCTGGCATAATCATAGGACAAAATCTAATTCACATATCAATCAAAATTTATAGGAAACTTGAATGGGAGTCAATGTAAATAAAGTTAAAGGCAACCAGTTAATCAGGTCGGATTTGTTTAGAGGACTACCCGTTGGACGGCGCTAGAGACAGAGGTTTTCCTTAACAACGGTTGCCATAAATAACCAATCCCTAACCCTAGACGTCATTGTCATTTCACGTGTAATTTTAATTTTGTGCCGAAAGTTTCTGATTTTCAGTACCTAGATCATATTGAAATTTGAGTTTGAACCTTGGATTGGACTATAATGTAAGCTTATCGTGAGTTCTTTGATAAATGTATCGTTCCCTGGATGTGTGAATATTTCCAACAAAGCACATCTTTCCCAATAAAAGTTCTTCCACTGTTTTAGAAGAATTGGTTCAGCATATTAAAAATCCGATTTTGAGCAACAAAACAAAAGCACAACTGGGTATACAAGTCCTAAATTTTGTGGTTTATATTTTATAGACCCAACATTCGAAATTTAATTTAAATATTGATTCACATGGCTTATCAAAAGTTATAAACTGAAAAATATGCATAGGTTGTATTTGTCCAGGACATAGTTTTTGGACATTGTGAAATGAACGTTTATAAAAAATAGTTATGCATTTTTTCAGAATAACTTTTGGGGTCTTGTGAAGATTAGGCATCCATACATTAATGATTTTTTTCAATTTTTGAGCATAGTTTTGGGTTTATGGAACAATTTCAACTAAAAAAATGCTGGATGAACAGCTTTTAACAAAAAAAATAATTCTATAACAAATTAAAATTTTATCAGGATTCAGTGAGAAAAACTTCCTCAAATGACAGCCGAAATGACAGCTTTGTCACATTGTTACAATCCATACAAGCTACATATTATAGAACAAGCAGGAAATGTTGCCAAACTTACCCAAACTTCTTAAAAACAATGAATGCATAATAGTCTTGGATGCAGACTATCTGTATACTTTAATATACTATGACAAACATAATAAAACAGTAAAAAAAACAACCATATGGGCAGGACCATCACTTTTTGAACGATATTCAGGAGAACATCCACCGGCTACGCTGGGCAGGAGCGTACCTTTTTACTCGGGCAGGAGCAGCCATATGGACAGGAGCGTTACTTTTCAAACGATATTTAAGTGAACATCCACCGGCTTTGCTGGGCAGGAGCGTACCTTTTTACTCGGGCAGGAGCGTTACTTTATAAACGATATGTAAGATATGAAGTTTGCCTTCTCTGGAGTGTACATTGCCGACGACACCGAACTTCGGGACATCTCAATCTCCGACGCACCAAACCACAGTCCTGCGAACATCCGAGCAAAACTTCATTCACTACAGACAAGAAGGCCATCGGATGGAAAACATTTCCCACAGCATCCATTTTGAACCGGCCACTAAAACTGAATGATTTCTTCAAAAACACAACAAAATGTCAGCAAACGAAACCGGCGAATTTACAACATCAAACGGATGCGTCGCTTTGTGCATAGAAAAAATCACAATCTAATGCGCACACTTTCCTTGGTAGCTTTCGCGATTCTCAAGCCGACCGTCAATAAAATGGCGCCAAACCGAAAAAGCAAAATAAATGGAAAAGGAAAACTTGGCAACACCGCGCGTATTTTTCACTCTCGGTCGTTATTTAGTGAGTAGTGTTTTGACAATCTTGCTTGACAGTTATTAAGTTATTGCTAATATCGAGTTCGCCGGGATGTTCTGTGAATCAAATGTTTAAAATTTATTTTTCCTGCCTAACTATATGTTTTAACTTCTCTGGTGGTTACGTGTGGAACTGTAGTACATGAGAACAACAGAAATTGTCCATTTCAATGACCCACAACTGGAAATAATCGAGATTTTTGGAAGATGTTCGTATGAAACAATGTGCCTAAAATAGTGTTTTTTCTATTAAAAATGATTCATCCAGCATTTTTTCTCTTTAGAATAGTTAAACGAAGGATAATTTTCCAAATTCGCCTTTGAAAAGAAAAAAAATACGTGGATGCCTAATGTTTACAAGAACCTAATTTTTGATATACTGTGATAAATATTTGAATTATAATTTCGAACGTGGTGTGAATCCTATTTTATCCAATTGATGGCTCCACCGTATGCGATGAAAACAGATTTCTATACGTTTTTGAGAAAGAAAAAACAAAAGTACGAGGACTACCCGTTGTAGGGCGCTGGCGAATTTCATTTCAAACTATTGTATGTAAGTTTCCTATATATTTTGAGTGATATGTGATCTAATTATGCTGATTTTTTGCTACTGAATTATCAACATTGAAACAAGAGGATTGTTATAATCTTGTTTTCTGAAGAATATCGAGACTTTGAATATTTTGAGTGACGTACCTTAGGACTAGTGATTTTAAGATAAACAATGCAAGGAGCTAGTGATGTTTTGGCAAGTTGTGAGGGATGATTTATAGTATCACAATCCAGCACTACTAGTTGCATGGTTGTTGCTAGTTCAAATATCCGCTCAATCTCGGCTTGGACCTCGTTAAGACAAGTGGAACGTGTAGCGGATCTCTCCATAATGGCGCGTTTTGAAGGATTATTAAGTAAGGATCTCTTCGCTAGGGATATATCCGCCATAACTCTAGTGATTATTATCCTGGAGTAAGTGTTAATAAATTCTTATTGTAAAAAAAATATTCTGTTCACAATACCTTCCTTCAAACCTATGCTTAAGAAAATCAAATAAGGCTTTTTGCATCATATCAGTCACTTCATAGCCCTTCAATGAAGGACCAACAAGTACCACTGGTCTCATTGAGGGAACAACATCATAAGGTGCTGTTGTCTCTTGTTTTTTGAAAAACGGCTTTTTCTTATCTTTAGCTGGAGGTGTCGTGAGCGATTTTCCTCTGGGATTGCCCATTGAGTCAGATTCGTCACCTATAAAATCCTTTGTTCTAGTTGGTACTTACTAATAGTTGTAAATACTATTTTATAATCTATGATTCATTAGTCCGTATTTGAGTTGTAAAATGTGAATTGGCAAGCAAATCAATAATATGGATTGTCAGCACGATTATTTTGAAACTAAACGACAATATTCAACAAATAACTAACGTGTCTTGTAATAGTCAATAGCTATGTTTGTTGGTTTCGTGCAGGAGATTTTCTTATTCATGAATCAAATTTTTTCAAAAACCTACGATAAAGGATAGATTGTTACAAAAACTAAAACATGCCATGAAATTTTCTTCAATATTATCCAAACAAATCAATATACTATCAAAACATGCTGTGCCTCGAATCAAAACCTACATCTACTAAACGTTGTTCTAACTACAATCTACGTGCGAAGGGATCATTGGGAGAAAGACAAATGATCAGAATTTGCAAAGATGTCACATAATTTAACAAAAATATGATTTTTTGGGACAAGACAACAAAAAAAAAATTGGTCAGGAGACATAACTTACTTCAAGATTCACATGGATCCAATGAATATACATAATATATTAATCATGACTAGAAATTATTCCAGTATAATCAGTCGGATGATCTGATGAAGACAAATATGGAGGGTGAGATATGAAACTTTTTACTGTAAGTAGGTACATCAAAAATATAATATGACGAATTAGAATAGAATACATTATCACGAATTATGACCTACAGTGTGATTCAAAATTAAAGGTTCATAGGACTTCTGTGATAGGATAGGTACATTCTTTAATAATTCAGTAACTACATAAAATAGCAGATGTCAGTATGCCTATCAAGAGCACATTGACTTGGAGCATGCTGTTTTCCGTGATTTTTCCAAGGCTTTTGATTGTGAAACGACCAAATATTGTTTGTAGAGTAAAAACATAATATGGTCTTAGGAGTGTGGCCTTGAATTGATTTCTATCCCTCTAATGTCACCTCCCTTTAACTTTTTTATTTCGAGTGCCTCATGAAATTTGAAAGTATGGTAATGTAGGTACCTACTCAAAACTATTTTTTTTTACGTAAACCAAAAATTGAAAAAAATCATCAGCATATAAGGAAAAGCAAAATTTATATATTTTTCAATGGACCTCCGTATATTTGAATCTATTATCAGATTCTCGTAAAATTCTAGGCATAATTCATATAACATGCCATATCTGAATTCAACTGTTTCAGAAATATTTGCATTTGAGACCTATTATTTTTTTAAAGAACTATTGCAAATCAAAAAATCAGGACAAGTTCGATCGGAAAAATAATTGGGCCAATTGAATGGCCTGCGAACAAATCCGATCTCAGACCATTGTGTTCATTCTTTTGGCAATATAAAGGGTGTCTCGATAGGAACGCACATTTTCAACTGCGTGGCATTTTACCTTCATTAGTAATAGGCCAAAAACCAAATAATAAGAATGATGTCAACAGTTTGCGTTTGTACAGGGTGTAAGTAAATGAGTGCGACAAACTTCAGGAGTTCATTCTGCATGAGAAAATAATGACAGTTTGCTAAACAAACATATGTCCGGAAATGCTTCGCTTTTTCTTAAGAAAAATAAGCATTAAGCATTACCCGTATGCGCGCCACTGATGAACATAAAACTCTTGATTGCATTCTGAAGAATGCACAATAACCTCTTGAAACCCACTAAATTTCATTTGCATATCTCCACCGGTCTCAGAGCAATCAATAAGTCTTCAGTTTTTAAGAAAAACTTTATCACCCCGTATCTCAGAGAACGAAGCATTTGCGAAAATATGTTTATACAGAAACTGTTATTTTTTCATGCACAATTACCTCCTGAAGTTTGTCGCACTTATCTACTAACACCCTGTATATGGTCCAACCACGAATTATTATTGTTCAAACACACGACAAATATGGAGAATTTTATGGGGAAACAGTTCGTGAATTGCGTGGCATTCTTGGTCAATACAATGCGCCAAATCACACAACTGTCCAAAGATTACCAATTAGATTATTAATAACCAACCACGGAGATTACGCTAATGAATTCTACAGTTGAAGAACGAGTTTTAACGCATAATTAGCGAAATTAGGTCAGAATTATTTAGAAATGTGATTAAACATTTCTCGAAAGGAATTGCCAGACATTATTTTCGACGTTTAATTGTATCAACTTCAAATTGAAATATAAATAACATTTGGTTTAAAATAAACTATGACATTTATTTCACAATTGAAATGTGAGTTCGTATTGGGACACCCTTTATAAAAACCTCAATAATTTCAAAGATTTGATACGGAAGAAAATGTATGATTCGAATAAAAATTACCCAGAATTCCCAACAGACGATCTAGAGAAGGTATGTTACATGAATAATGATTATGCTCGGAATTTCACGAGATGTCGGAGAATAAATTCAAAGAAAGCGTGATTTATTGAAAAATATACGTTTCGCGTTTCCCTATACATGGTGTTCAGTAAAATATACGAAGCGGTGGTATCTCGACAACGTTGAGATCAAGAGGTAAGGGAAAAAATCCTTGTGAGTAAAGTGGCGAAGAAAAATGACTGGAGATAATTTTTTTACATGTGTTATTTTAGAAGTTCATAATTCGACCGCTGATCGCGTAACTGTTAATAAGAAACATACAATTCACGCTGCCTCGAAAAAATACACGATAAACTATATATAGCTTTGAAGACGCCATTTCATAGCTTGGATAATACCAAATCATTTTGCTTTGTGTGGAAGCACTTGAAATCTCTCCTGCCGGAAAACAAGTCATCAATTCAGAATAAAATTCAGTTTGAGATGGATGGTGAAATTATCAGCAGCATTCCAGTATATCCATCTCCGGATAAAAATAGTATTCCACTCATGAGCCAAAGCAATTCCGCCGAGTTTTCCCAATTTGAGCTGTTATCCATAAGTGACTGGAAGTCCATTTTGAGTCATTTGTTACGTGTTGGTGGCAGTGTGAATGGGATCTCTGAAGCCATTTTATGTGATGTATGTGATGTAGTGGGCAATCGTCTGTTGGATGTTATCAACACATCGCTCTCTTAAAGTCAGTTTCCGGAAAAATGGAAAGATTCAACTGTGATTTCTGTCCCAAAAGTACCAAATACAAACCTTTACAGTTAAAACAGACCAATAAACAAGGTAGAAATCCACGAGAAAGTCTTGGAAGTGGCAGTCCAAGAACAATTCCTGAAACATTGTGATCGACATAACATCTTGGTACAAAATCAGTCAGGCTTGGTGATAAAATTTGTGGGTGATATTTTTAAAAAAGAGTCAGATAAGGGCAACTTAGTTATAGCTGTATTCCTAGACTTCAGGAGAGCTTTCGAAACAATAAGTAGAAGTATATTATTGGATAAACTATGCGTTGTTGGTATTGCAGATGAAGTTCTAAGGTGGTTTGATAGTTACCTGAGCAAAAGACATCAAAGAGTGCAATACCGGAACTCTCTATCAGATTCTATGAGTGTACAACATGGAGTGCCACAGGGTAAAGTATTAGACCCTTTGTTGTTTTTGTTTTATATCAATGACATTGTCAATGAGGTATCTGCTTGTAGTTCTGTATCTGCTAAAAATATTTGAATCGGTTGAATGCCTCAGGAGATATCAGAATTCAAATATTGAATCTACTTTACTTATGAAGATTTTTTTTCCAAAACCTCTAGGTCTCACCACTGTCGAGATACCGCCGCTGCGTATCCTTATGAGAACACGATGTTATACTGATGATTATCCCAACCTTTTGTATTTTTAGAGAAAAAAAATATTTTTCAGTACGTACATAAGCATACCTTCAATTTTTTTTTGGAATACTTGATGTAAGAAAGTTGAAGGAAGGCGACATTGTAGTGAATCACCCGGTATGTTCTTGTATTTTGACCCAGCTTGATATTCAGGGCAAATTCGTGAAATTTCCAGATGATACTTCCATCTTCTGGACAAATCGGGATTATGATACAGTGCATGCATCAACCGCTCAAGATATGCAAACGGTTCCGAAATGGCGCGGCTTCAAGAAACTGCTTAAATGTTGACAAAACTTGCATCTTAAACTTCAGGTGTGTCTCTGACGGTGACAGTTTGAGAGTTTATGACTATGTTGACTTGAGAAGGTTACAGAATAAGTTTTTGGGTATTGAGATGGATTGATCTTACAGTGGCTCACTATTTTGAAGGCGGAGTTGTCAGAAGACCATAATGTATCTAGGAGAGTTGCCAAAGAATCTGCACCTGTGGACATGACATCTTCAATAGTTGCACTACGCCTCTCCCATATGTATCATGGATGTGTTCACAAATGTTGAACGACGCTAACATACCTACATCTTGGGCTTCAGGCTGTAGGTAAGCCTCTTTGTGGAAGAACTAGGATGTTCCGTTAAGATACCGGACCAAAGAGGAGGAACGGCAGGTTCACCCCTCCAAATTTGCCAAATATTTCGGATTGATGTGAGGCACATCTATACAGTGCGGCTCAAAAAGCTCCCCTCCTTCGAACTTTTGAACCGTTTGATATACCAGACCCAAAAAAAAAAAGTGTGAAATAAATAATCATTAAAAGGATTGAGTAATAGCTAATTTTGAAGATCTTCTTTCCCTCATCATATCATTCTAGTTTGGAGAAGTTAACTCTTGCAGGTGAGTATTTATCACCAAGTTTTTCCACTTTGTCTCACGTATAACAACATATAATCCAAGTCAATATTTCATGTTGACTCTTGAATTTCATTTGGATCAAGTACTGTTTTATTGAAAAAAAGACATTGTGGTCACGTTCATGAGACGAAACAGTTACCACTATCCTCTGGGAGCGCTCAATTGGGAACTGTTTCGTCTTATGAAGTACGGAATGCTCTTGACTATATGAACTTTTTGAGTGACGGTGGAAAAAAATTGAACTGTATGAGCGATGAAGATGCATAACAGCAAAACTTGGCGGAAGATGTGAAGCAATTAAAGTTTACATAACCCAATTTACGTGTGACTCTAAACACAAATATTTTTGTTGAAACTCATGTACTAGCAGCTAGTATTTGGTGACTGTTCTTCATATGATATTTCCAATCAGTTTCAAGGTTTTAACTCGCATGCTACGATGAGATGATCTGATGAACGAATTCCAAATGTTGATCTGATCATACGGGACAGTTCATAGTCTCTGGACTTTCACGACATCGAGTCAAAAATATTTACAAAATCAATTCATCGATGCCGCCACAAAAAACGATTTGGATGGGACATACCAGGTGTAGGAGGAGTGCTACCTCTCGAAGCATCGTTACCCGTTGCTCCGATATTCGAGTTAGAACTCGTTTTGCTTGAGTAAAGTTTGCTAGTGCGTGTCTGCACTTGCTGCTGTCTCAAATTCTCTAGCTTCACCGGAGATGGAATGAATCCGATATCACAACCTTCTTTCACCAACCGTCCAATCCACCAGTTGTTGTCATATTTTTCCTGAAAAAAAATTGCTCAGCTCAAGTGACTCAAGATTTAGCGTTAGAGTGGTGTACATCTTGACAGTACTTTCAAATCTCTTATGGGTTGCATTGCATACATATAGTAGTAGACTGAAACAAATTTTGTATCAACATTTTTTTGACGCATCATAAGGCCGACGCACAATGTTCGATAGATTCAGGATTATTCAAAAAGCTTACCGTGAATTTTATAGGCTCAAGAAGTTCTGGTATACAAGTATTTTTATCTGTATATGAAATACTCAATGCTTAATACTCAATTTATTTCATGTTATTATACACTGGGTATTTAAATTCGTCAGAAAATAATACAATATACATGAAAATTCAAAAATTAGTGCATATTTGCATTCAATAATCTACAAATAGAGTCATTATTGCCCAATAGGGATTATCTCATAATTATCCCCCGCCATTTTCCAGACCAATGTCAATCAAGAAATCTTTCAACCACTAACAATGAGAATTATCTATAGCATTGGTTGGCATAGCATAGCATTAGCTGTTTCTATCATCTTATTTATGATGTTGTAAAAGCTGTTGACCACGATGAAACTGGAAATATGGGTACTAATCGCTTGTTATGAAATGACACCGAAAAATGGATTTCTATACAAAGTTAACAGAATGAAGGTTGTCCAATTCCTGTGATACTACTAACCTTGATGTGCAGAAAATCTTTGATATCGAAAGAAATAGCGTATCCATGAACGGGAGAGTCATCGTCCAAGGTTCCGTCATAAGCGACGTTGGTTCTGACAGAAAATGCTACCGTTCTCGTCTGAAATTGGAGATTCAGAAAAATGATGTTTACACGTGAATAAAACTGAAATAAACTTCTGAGTTGACAATGAACCTTATAATAAGCAATTAGAAATATCGGGTTCATAATAATATTTTTGTGAAAGTTGAAAGTTGGCAACAATTAGAAACCTAATTATCGATTTCTATTATTCATAAAAAGCATAACATAATCAATATTCGCAAAATATCTAGTGGTATACAGAAAAAGTAAATGAGTTTGATTAACGCGGTCTGAAAAGGTTGGCAACAAATGAAGAATTCCATCTTTCTTTATATTACAAACATAAATCTGCATTACAAGTTCTGCATCACATTATAGTCTATTATCATGAATACAGTTTGCAGAATATTTTACACGATTTTTATACTATTCTGATTTATCAATTTGTCTATTAATGATAATTCTCGCTACATAGAGTCAAAGTTCATGAAATGTTCAATGAGAAAATGAGTGATGTAATCAGTAAGTGCACTTGAATGTGATTTTCAATTATTTTTATCGGCATCCTGAAATTGAATTAACAACACCACACCTACTCTCCAATTTTTGATTTTTCCTGTATACCACTAGATATTTTGCAAATTTGATTACTGATAATTGGTTGTAATGTGTGATGCAGAACATTGTATGAAGAATATCAAGTAACCGCCTGATGTTTCAACTTTCTGTTAAACGGAAGTTATTTTCTCTTATTGAACTACTTCAGTATGGAACGCTTCCGATAAAAATTTCAAAATTTTGAGCTCGAAATCTGATTTGGCCTGACCAGTGTACGATTTCGAGAATATTGAGGAAGATTAGTCCTGAGGATACAAATGTAGAGAATTGCGATTTTCACGAAAACTATTAGCTTTATTGATATGAACTAAGAGTACCTCTTTCACGTAATAAACTTTCAGGGGTGTAAGGTATCATATTTTGGAATCTGATTGTAAAAAGGGTATCATAAAAAACAAGGGATTGTTTTTACCAGTATGTCATCACATATCACTCGATATGTGTATGTTATGCCCCAGATCAAGATCTTGAGCTCAAATGATCCAGCATCAAGAGTTTGTGCGAAGTATAAAATTTCATAATTTTGTATGAACGAGTTTGAAAAACTTTAAAAAACACACTGTTCACGATTCCCCATTTGAAGGAGCATTTTTTTTACAAATGATGTTCACAGAAGATTTTTTTCCATAAAAAGAACCTCGGGACTAACCCCACGATTTTTTGCCAATGTTCAGAAAACATCCTGTATTTGTTGTATTCATTTTAGAAGAGAAAGTAGTTTTCTGTGCGATATTTTGATTATCTGCTGAATTTTTTTCATGCAGCTCAATGATAATATAGAACATATAACAATAAATGGATTGAAAATAGACTGTGTTATTCTATTATCCTCCTCACCCTTGCTTTTTCCAACTGACTAAGAGCGGTCCGTTCTTTCTCTCTTCGCAAATTCTCTTTTTCTTCGTCCAAGGACAAGTCTGATGAAGGCTGTGAATAGTTTGAATCAGCTGAGCCCTAGAAAAAAGTAAAATGATTTCAGACATTTTTGAAAATTGAGTGAACGTATTGCACATTTCAATAAGCTGAGTGACCGAATTCTTGAGATGAATCAATTATAATCGAAAAACAATGATGCTATAAGTATGATGATGTTGAACTGGCAAGCTTTCATGGGTAAAAGTGGGTTGGCGATTTAATCTGGTGGGAAATTGACTCCTGTATGATCATAGTGATGTGTTCAAGTGATATGCTATTTTGTTTGAATGGTGGAGCGCGAAAAAGTTCCCACCCAGGTTTTCTCAGGTGTTGGGTGATTAATCAAAAATCGCTCGGAGACGTGAATTTTTATTTTGTGAGGGATTAATTTTTTTGGTATATTTACCCCTTACCTATCCATTCCTTAGTGGGGGTGACCGGTACACCCTGGATTTCAAAGGGAAGTCCAGGTGTTTTCATCAAGATTAAATCTCCAAGGTCTACAGTTGCTACTATGTATTTATTATTATCATTATTATTATTATTATTATCTTTTTTTTATTATCATCACTATCTAACAACAACAAGCAACAGGTTTGGACCCTTCCAGTAGAAAAATAGAAGAGTCGAAATCGATACGGATTTACCAACGCATCAATTGCAAAAACTAGTAAAGCGTCTCCAATACGTCTCCCTGAGTTGACGATTTGGTCACGTTTTTCAAGTATACATTTTGTCCTGATAAATGCGTCCTTATTTCGGCACCATACAGGGGACGAATCGAGGACGGCTTTCGAAATACACCTCCCGGGCATTTTCTGTGATGTCGGGAGAAAACCGACAAGTTATGGGAACCCCGCAAACAGTTCGCCTAGCTGGTTGGTTCGCGGAATGGGGAACTTGCCTCAAATTTTTTTTTATGCTGAATTCGAAAGTCCATAATGAATAAAGAGACCCGTATTTTTTCTTTTTGATGTTAGTCGAAAATTGACGGAGATATAAAGCTTTGAAGTGTACTTAAATTGCAATTTTATGACGTCATAACATTGGATCACCATGCTAGGTATATCTGTATATACAAAACTTTAAACTTGATTTACTATAAGAAAAATCATATTTTCACGAAATAAAAAAAAAACGTATTGATTTTTACGCGATTTTCTTCAGTTTGCAATAAAAGAAAATCGATTTGATTGTTCACGCAACTTCCTCATTGTTTGCAAACGTCCCCGACCAATATAGTAGTTTGTCGTTTGGAAAAATATTCAGGTCTCTACCGTTGATTGAGAAAACCTGAAGATACGCAATGTAATGGGCAAAAACGTGACAAAAAAGGAGCACGGTAACGGGATGGCAGCACCGTAGGGTGGACTGACATACCAGTTTTGTCAGTCTGAAATTGCCCCCTTCGTGAGAAAGACATCTACAGGGTATTTTTTTCAAAAGGACAACTATTAGCCTTATCTGGGAAAGTAAAAATGGTACGCCTATAAAAATATAAATACCAAGGTTCTCGAACATGAACTTTGTTCTGAAAGTAGTGGCAGTTTTTACTTCCGGTTACACCGAAAGTAGCTTCCTTATTTTAAATGGAAACTATCATTTTTTATTTCACATTTAGATTCTATTTTGAGAATTAAGGTCAGCTCATTAAATAAGGCCATCTTTGACGA
Organism: Orchestes rusci; assembly: GCA_958502075.1. Lineage (NCBI taxonomy): Eukaryota > Metazoa > Arthropoda > Insecta > Coleoptera > Curculionidae > Orchestes > Orchestes rusci. Next base: position 40,393,393 of record OY293304.1, read on the forward strand.
TTTTGGGGATAAATATTTGCATTTAAAAACAAAATGATAGTAAAAAGGGAGTACTTTGAAGCTTTGTTTCTGAGAGACTATTAGACGTGAATTAATTGAATTTTGGGGGTTTCTATAAAAAATGCTGGCCATCCAAGTTATCTCGATAATTTTTCACAATAATCTACAGGGTTTTGACAAATTAGGAAAATGTAAAAAATGTATTGACAATAAAAATTTCTTGAACACATGCATTCTATGGTACACGTCTACTAAAGGGAAATTTTGGATGCGAGGTTTGATGTAAGTAATTTAATGAAATGTCATAAAATATAAGTATGTAATCAGTATTCATAGGAGAAATGAGAGCATATTATACCAAATTTCAAGCCCTTAAGATGAATCTTTATCTCGGTTGTTTCTAGAACAATAATGTTCATTTTTGGTACGATGGTGTAAGTTGTTTGGATCTTTTTCTCATGAGAACACCCCAGGAATCACTCGCAAAATGTCTACCAATGTCAAGGAAACATCAGGTAGTTTTCTTGAAGGAACTATGGCCATCCGAGAAGTTGAATCTGTAACCTCACTTTGGTTTTTGATCGAGGAAATTGCATTGTCACATAAATAAATAGCACATGCCTAAAATTTGATAGAATATTGATCCTGCATCAGAAGTACTATTGCTGTGGTTTTACACTGTTATTTGTAGTGATAAAAAGGTTATCAAGACCAAGCTTGCATACATTTATCAAGTACAGTAGCGTCTCCAACGGAACCTTCAAAAAAACAAACAATGGAAAAATAATGAATGTAGAGACCTTGTTCTATGGTTATCCGATGTTAAACGGAGAGGTTGGTACAGAACCGTAATAAATGTCAATAGTTACATTCATGTAGGTAGTGCCCTCCTTATACCTAGGTATACTTTTTTTGTACCAACCTTTCCGTTTGATAATGAATGTGTCACATATACCAAAAAGTTTTAGAAGAACTACTTAGTTCAGTAGAATCAAAATCAAACTTTATATTAAAAAAATCATATAGTAGAGAAACAGCCACAAAACACACATACAAAGTTTAGAACAAAAACGTGAATGAAGGGCGGGGCCTAAGTGAATGCTTTTATTCGCATCCGCGGAGAGGCGCTGATGTGCTTGAAGTTCGTTAAATCTCGAGAAGATCGGGATACGAAGAATGCCACATGACAGCTTATTAGCTTGTCATGATTACAGATGACGACATTTCAACGTCACTTTTCATCTTCATGTTGTTTTTTCTGCTTTGACTTATCTCTAAGTGGATAAATGCCCGAGTAATCCTCATAACATAACGCAGGGTACAACACGGAGAACTAGAGGCTTATCATAGTCTTCCAGCTACCATTGAAAAATTTCCAAAAAAATGCATCCTACACAAAATTTGGGAATTCACGGTAGCAAGAAATTTCTGCCAAGAGAAGAAATGGGCTCCTCTTGACCCATGAGACGGAAGGGGTAGGAAAATACGTCTGAGAACTTTATTTATTACCACTGGACTGCGTCTCTTCATGTTTTCTCAATCAACGATCTGTACGAAGCTTGAAACAGTAACGAACATTCTATCGACACATTTTGGAAGCATAGAAACATTGATTTTGTTAATTCATGATGCCAAAAAGAGCAGAACAATTACTGATTATCTTTGATCGTTTCTACAAGGTATTTGTGAAGGTTCTGGGTGGAACAAAAATCACAATAATTAACCAATACCGTGGATGTGAGATCGCTCAGAATAGGTAGTAAATCGTCATTCGAATAATTCACTTGAAAAGTTTGATCATCTGTACGTAAATTATTATTTTAGTGAGGAAATTGCGGTGATGTTGCCTACGTCTACATATAGATCTATCGAACCGATTATAACAAGCGGTACCAATAACTTAGATGAATTATTGCAATCTGAACATCTATCTTGGATTGGAGGAGATTGGAGAAAATCTTCAATAAATCCTTCAAGATCAAGTCCGTACAGAACAAAATTAGCAATTGGTAAACACAATGGATTTGTATAATACGATTTTGTAATTATACAATGTGAACATGGATGGACAGCGTTTGGTAGCACAGTCGCAACATCTGGACATACGCATGGCCGATTAACTCATACAGTGACTGTGCGGAATCTAGATCAATTTTAATCTTCTCCCGGTCCGTCTCCAATTATCAAAAAATTCAACATCAAACTTCATTTTTTATTTATTGTCAATTCTAGGTATGATAATTCATGATTATTCATAATTATTGCTCATCTTGAATCCATAATATAATGATTTAAGAACCACCTGTTGTTTCCATTTTACGACAAAACATTCCAAACAATAGTCCACACATTGACGCAATGAAGATCTAAATTTTTTAGTAGCTTACTGTATAGATAATAATATATGGAATAACGAGGTTTTCTCACGCTTTGTGAATAGATAAACTTTCAATTGAATAATCAAATTCGAAAATATGGTCCACTTGAGATATCGCAATGCATTGAACCACTATCGTCATTGGAATTTTGATAAAACTATAAAGCCCCCATGCATCTTCTAGCCCGGAACCGACTCCCAACCCGGACCTGACTCGCGACCTATCCGTGCTTGCACACACATTAGTCGAACCCTGTGAACTCATAAGCATTTACTTTCCTGAAAAAATTCGAACTATATCAGAACCAAATATTTGGTTCGAATGGTGTAAACAGTTGCGGACTAAGCTGGTCCGCTCTTGGTTCGGGATTCTCCAGCAGGTCTACCGAACTAAATTTAGTTCGATCTGGATCAAAATTATGAGGTTATGTTGATTGTTATTATTGTGAATTGTGTTGGATCTGAGTTTCTAAGGCAATCTGACCGTACTTACTTATGTTTTTTTTGGTTACGAATTGTGTTGATGAATAATTTCGACTTGATTTTGACATTTGACGAATTGCGCGCGTACTCATTTAGTTCACGCGTTGCAAGACGGTGTGAACGGGCGAGAAGCAAGCATGGGTCCTACCGTACCTATCCCCACCCACTCGGTCTTATCGGACCGAACTAAACGAGTTATCGGTGTAAACTAGGCTATTGGCGGATCGGTCGGCGAACGAGTCGTGGCTGACCGCTCTAGCGAGCCCATCTGCTAATGAATGGGGGGCTTAAGGGCATTCATTTGATTATCCATATTATGCATATTGACCAATTCAATAAAGAGTGACTGAACCATTTTCGTTATGATTGTTCGTTCAGTTATAGTCTTCGCGTGAAACGGATTCACTGGATTGTATGGTCATACAGGCTATCAATTTCTATAATATTAGATGAGTTCCACTACAATGCTCATAGAATCGGAAGAAGCAGCATGAATAAAAATCCTAGAAGTCAAGCGAAAACTGGAGACTGGAGGCATGTCATGCATCTGATCGCAAGCATATTTCGTGCGAAAAATAACGTGTAAGAATGTGTACTTTATGCTCGTATGGTACACTACATATCTGATAGAATTCATATACAAATCTAATGGCATTGATGTTAGGTGCAAAACTTTTTGAACTCTATTTTGGAATCCAGTGTAAACTAATCAAAAGTGAAACTAGAATTGAAGCAATGATTTAAAGGTTGATGTCAAGAGAAGATGATGATGTTTGTCCATCTCAAGCGTTCAAACGAGACTAATCTAGTTGATTATCGATCAAGATAAAATGTTGAGTCCAGTAATTAATTAGATGAATAATTTTAAAAAAAGCTGAACTCAACACTTTAGACAAAATAAGCTATTTTTATCTATTTTCTCAGGATATTGAATTCTTACCAGGGTAGTGTATTTTGACATAGGTTAGTTGAGGTAACGCTGACAATGACAAACATGCGACAATTTTATTAGACTTCGAAGTTAAAATGATCTTCACTTCTCTAAAACTGCCAGTCACATCTAAAGGGGATAAATGGATATTAGAATTACCTAGGTGATAATCGACCTTATGCTGTATCATTTACGTTATATTCAACATACATATGTTATCCAAACATAACAGCTAATGATAACGTGTGTCATAACGTAAGATGCCGAAAATGCTATGCTGTATCACGGATTTTACATCTACGTTATCTTGTACGTTATATCTCGACTGTTAAAATGAAAACATGTTTTTCTACAGTAAGAGAGATAGCGCAAAGGGTACAAGTTAGAAAAGGATGGAATAATTTAGCAGACCATCGATCGCATGCGTCCGGTTTTAACGGTTGATTTGAATTTACTGTTTGTGTTGATCACAACTTTGCGTGCCAAAATATTTAGATTGAAAAAGTGTAAAAGAAAAACAAGACGAGGATCTTTTAGACTTCGTAAGTTACTCTTGACGGAAAAACAAAGCCGTTGAAGGCGACAAAACTCCACTATTTTATGGGAAACATTTTTGCAAATTTAAAAAATGCAAGAAGCCAACAGACCGCAAAAAAATGCGGAATAATGAAGAAAGGTACCTGAGTCAAATAGTGTAATAATCATTAGTTTCATAATGGAAGAAATTGGGATTTTGGATATCGAGTGGAAAGTTAATACACGTCGTGAAGCCAAGAAATTTAGAAGTGCATGCATGGGACTGGTGGAGTAGTAGCTTCCTGAGAAAACTCTTCTTCAACTGAAAATCATCACTTCTATCCCGTTAAAAATACTTCGTAGTTCTCTTGACTTAGCGACACAGTCAAACAATGATGGCAGAGGAACTCACATCATCATTCACTGGAAGTGTACATGGAAAATCGTAGAGATCTGATGTCTAAAAAAAACATGGGCCAGATGCTTATTTGTAAAATACTCGCATGCAGGGGCTCTAAGAGGTGCAGATTGGTTGAGTATTATTATCATTAATCAATTACTAAATATAAAACCTCACTTTTTGGTTGCTTCTACCCCCTAAACTCGTTGACTTTCCAATTCTCTTGCCGAATGAATTATTCTGCAATAGCTAAATGCAAAACTATACTTATTCTGAGGAATTGGTATCGTCCAACTGTAAAACGCTACAATAAGTTTCCATACGTTATCTCATAACAGCATGTTAACTGCACACGTTATACGAAGCCTGTTATTTCGACAAATAACATTCTAGAATAACGTAAATACGTTATTTAGATAACGTAAACGCTGATACAGCATAGCGATTTCAGGAAAATAACATATTGGGCGCATAACGTTCATGTTATATTTAACGTAAATTATATAGCATACGGCTGATTGACGGAAAATTGGTTAGTTTCTGGGATAGCTTAAACAAATTATTGTTTTGTAATAAATGGTGCAAATAAACCGCTGGTTTTTGGCTCAGATCAAATTATTGTGAACAATATTTAATAGTATTTTTCAAGTGAATTACGAAATCTTACATGAGTCTTCCATTAAAATCATACAGATTCACATGCATGTATAATTAATTACATTATATGAAATCCATCACATCAAAATTTTTTTTTTTTTACTTTCCTCCTCAACCTCAAACAATTCTTCATATTACACACTATCGAGCACACTATTTTCTAGTGAGGTTGTTTCACTATTGCCATGTCAAAAAGGCCGCTTTGTAATACCGCTATAGCGGTTATTATACATATAAGCATACTTGGGTCTTGACAAAAAAAAACGAATTCCTATTGTTTTATACTTATCGAAGCGTCCTAGTCAGTTATAAGGTATTGTTTCTTCTATAATATTGCGGAAATTAATTTTGATTTCAAAACCAAATCCCTTTTGATTCATTTGCCATGTGAATCATCCTTTATAAAATATTTGTGTGTCACATGGCAGCATTGATGATGTAATTTGAAGTATGAAACAGATAATTTGATTTGAATGTATTATTGAATGATGAATCAATACTCTCGATAATGACAAGACAATTTGAAATCGTTCCGACCATCTTTTCGTTCGTTTTTCTTCCACTTATCGTTTTATAAGCATAGTAGCTCTACAACCAATAAGCTTAATAGCGATCAGGTAAATACCCTGGACTTGTAACAAAAGATTCGTGATTTATCTGATATTTGTGACTGAACACAATTGACTCTATCAAGAGAAACTCAGAACACTTCTTACAAGAATCATATTACAAGTGTTTCCATACATACTCAATATACCGTTGAAAATCTTTTATGACAAGATACCAACGAAGATGAGAGAGACCTTTCAATAGTTGATCAAATAATATAGCTATTTGAAAAATCCAGTTCATTCAGATGCGAATCACGAATTGCGAACTGCGAACACCATTTCCCATTGATCGCATTCAAGAAGATTGACAATCTGGAATACGCAAAACTAAATTGTCAACATCTTCCTGAGGTATGGTTATCCAAGACCAAGGCAGCTCGATTCGTAAATTGAGGCTTTTCACGCAATACTCTTCTTTATAGTCTGCGTGCTCTATTGGATTCAACTCTGACGATTGCGTATGCAAAGCCAAGATGGTGATATGGTTGTCTTGTATAAATTTCGTGGGTGAACATGCGTTGTCGTGCATTAAAATAAAGTGTAGTTCAAAAAGTCTTGCATGAGGCAAGATATTTGCTTGAATACCTGATATCTTTCTCATATCGAAAAACATTTGACGAATCTCTAACCAAAATGAGATCGATTCTTGCTCCGGGTCGTATTCCAGCCCACTTTATCCCTAGGCCACCTCTTTACCAATGGACTTTTGGACCTTTTCCAAAACCTTTCGTGGTTCAGGTTCTCTCCCTATCCTCAGTCTTTAAAATCCTGATGTAAATCAAATCGGTGGAAAGGACTGGGGCCCATTGAATATCAAAGCATACTCCGAGTGGTGCTGCCCAAGCTAAACGACAGCACGATTCTCTCTGGAAGGTGACTGACAACTGCAGTCGTCTATTAGGTAATCCACCTTCATGCAATCTGTTCCGCAATATAAAATTTGATCTTGCGGTATTATGCATTACGTCACTGATTGAAATGAGGCTTGAGTCCGTCATGATGCACCTGGATGTCTTTCAGATAACCGGTTTCGTGGAAACGTGGCAATTATCTCAAGATCACGCTCTGTGTTGTGAGCTTCAGCTACACAGACTTGCTCAGTACCACGTTCTAACATTCCAACAGCTCGAAAGGTTTCATCCCGGGTAAGATGAGGTGTTTGCATGATAAGCAAGTAACAGACAGAGTTTATACTCTACCCAGTTTCACAATATATTGACCAATAACACTGGGAAATAATTTGTAAAATAATTTTGGTCCAGTTCGATTTTTGAGCTGATTTCGAGGTGAATTGACTTGCTTATCTCAAAATTTTTGTCCACGTCAAGTTTCTTTGTGTAGTTGACGTGCATGCAATTGAGAATAAAGGATGTCTTGCATGACCATTTTGCTGACTTCTCGAAAAATTTTGGTGGTGTTAGCGATTTAAAGGGCGAGTGTTTTCATCAAGATTTGAAAAACATAAAGGCACGTGGGATGACAGTGTGGTAGCTGACTATTATTGTTGGATCATAAAGTTAAATGCCCACAGATTGAACACTCCGGAAAAAGCTATGAGCGAAAAGTTTAAACATAAATAATGTTTTTTTTCATTATTTTTTTGAAGAATGTAAATTATTGTGTCACAGTGGTTCGGATTCCACTTAAAAATGTAGGTCCCATTGCAAGGGATGTAAAACCGGTCCCCCCTCCCTACCCTACCCTCGTGCTAATCCTCGTGCTAAATTCTGACTTTCGTATAAACCATGGAATGTTTAAAGAACAATAAAGAGAAAAAAGCTTGCAAGTTAAGACCGAGGGGACACCTCTTCAAAAACAAGGGACCACAATGGGCCATTTGGCCTCCAAGTGAAAGCAATGCGAAGCAGGAAACTGTGGACCAGGGCATACCCCTTCGCAACCTAACCTGACCTAACTTATTGTTATAGTATGTATAATAAACTATGCTCGTCCATAACAGGTCACAGATCCAAGACAACAAAATTGCTGTTTCCCAGTCTAATTTTGATTTTTTAAACTGCATGATATGTCTAGTTACTTTGATCAGGAAGCACCGTTTTTGCAACGTTAAATCATTTCTTCATGAAAATGCATCATCATCAGAATAATGATATTCTAAACATATTTCACCCACCTACAAAATCTTAACGCGTTGAAAAAGATCGTTCACACTCCTTGAATATCCCTAGGCCATTGCTATGTGTGTAGATTGAGCTTTTTTGCTATGCGGAAAGGGCTTTGTTTTATGCTCGACGGATATTGATCTCGTTTTATTGGTAATGTGCGTCGTTGACCTAAATCACTGGATTAGCCGTGACGGCCAGTTCGTGAGCTAGCTCTCTCATAATTAAAATCGATGCTATTGTGACATGTCGAGTTTTTTCGTTGGCTTACATCTGCAAAAGCTATAACTCAAAAATAAGGGTTTTTCCAACCTCCATAACAAGAAAAATTTTGATAAGCATATACATCAGCAAAGATTTCAGCCGTAGATAAAACAATAAATACAATTTTTTTTCTATGACTATTCAATAATAGATGCCACTTTCTATTGGTTAATGTAACTCGTTACTCATAAAGTGACTTTTTTTTCATTACTCAATTGTTTTTAACTAATGAAATGATCTAATCTCATTACTCTACTGTTTATAAGCCAATCAGAACATTCGACAAAATGTCAACCTTCAAATACATCATTTTGAAACAGCCCATTTGACCGTCCATACTTGTTTAATAGCCATTGTCACATTGTGTCAACAACCTAACCTCACTTTAAATAAACTAGTTCTCGAAAAGTGCCGTCCAAATGGAATTGAATATTTCAAAGTTCGCTTCAATTATTGAATAATCATAGAAAAAGTATATAATTCAACGAGCGGGAAATGGTGGATATCACTCACGGTGATGAAGTTTGAGCTACGAGCCGGAGGCGAGTAAGCGTGATCATCTGAGTGAGTAATATCCATTTCCCGCGCGATTATCTTAGGCACTCTGGAAGTGATTGTTCTTTTGCAATTTTCTATAGTGCATATCATATTTTCAAGACATGATTTCTTATGACTTGAGTCTTTTTCTCCTTTGAACTATTCTAAGATAGAGAAATATTGTAATTATCCAAATCCTGTTCATAGTAGTTTCACATCACATTCGGAGAAGTTTATAAAGTAAGAAAATCAAAATAGACTTTATATCAGTTCACTCAACAGGTTGAAGAATTACCCCTAACTTTAGCATACTTATCAACAATCATGACCTCCGTTGTTTTTGGAAAAAGGATCTAAAAACAAGGGTACGTTCATTTTTGAGACTTTATTGGTTGATGAGTATCAAGCTGATATAAAATATAGACGCAGTTGAAAGAAGTGATCAAGAACCATTGTCTCGAAAACGACGTAAAGCGCGAATCTAACAGAATTATAATTAAAAAAAAAGTTGATCATTTTTCACAAAGAGAACATGTCAAACATTGATTGATGCACAAAAAACTCCAGAATGCGCAAAGAAAAAATATTTTTCCGGAAAGTGTAAAATTCAGAGTACCTACCTATCGTTTCGGAGTATCACGTTGCGCGATTGAGATGAATTGATTGATGAAAATGTTTAAGGAAATATGAAAAATAGAGATCGATCTTTCTCCAAGTGATCAATCATACAAGTTACTATATCTCAACTTATCTTGTATATGAGCAAGAGACATTATAATATGTCCACAGCAATATTTTGCTAGCTAGATTAGCAAAAAAAGTTAATCAAATTATTATTCGTAGGTAATCTGGGAACAACTCGAGAAACTTCACTGGGAAAATTCTGATCCAAGTATTTTCCCCATTTCACATCTCTATTCACCTGGATAATTCCGTGAAAATATTTGGGTTAGCCAAAAATAGGCACGATAGCGACGTTGAATAACTTATTGCTTGAATGATGAGAACTAGTTAACTTCTCCAGAATCGACATTATCCGGTTTCCTTTATCGAAACTATTTCTATTTTTGAATATAAGAAGAATATTCACCCTGTTTAAACATTCATGATTTGTTTTCTTTCCAAACACATTCCGCAATTTCACAGACTGTTTATCAAGAAGGCTTATTAAATTTAATGATTGGTCTTGGTTGAGGTCACGGTATAGGATATACACTGGGGTCGAGGCCTTCATGTTCGGGATATGTCCTGATTTGTTTTCTATGGTTTTCCGTTTGGTATTCATTGACTTAAAATATAATTATTGGGTGAGTATTTTTGGTGGAAATAGTTTCCCAAGCAGTTAAAGGCCAGTTTTCTTAGAAACGCGAACAAATTACTACTTCTAATCAATTTGAATAATCTCATAGAATTCCGTATTTATCTGAGGATAACTATTGTTGTTGAATGTGATGTGAAAATTGAATACTCATAACGAAGTATTAAAACTATTTATCAAGATTTGTTTGAAAAACAGAAACAATAATGGTGCAAAAGCTAGAAAAGAAAATTACATTATTAATGCACCTTCAAGAGATCTTTGACAGAAAACTTGAAAGAAAAAGTAAGAACAGCGATTTTCTTCTTCATCAGAATTTTTGTATTATGACAAGTCCCATTGATACATCGATGAAAATTTAAAGAGAAACTTGGTATCAAAGACCATCATCATAAACGCATTTTTGTAGATCAACGTGCATTTGTGATGAACGATCAAAGAGAGATGAATTTCCTCAATGAAGAGAAGAACTTTTCTTGGAAACAAAATCCAAGATATTTTTACCAGAAGCAATAAAAGCCTAGGCAAAAATAAAGTAAATATCAGCAAGCCAATGATGACTTCAACCTAGGTCCTCAAAACCTGAAGTTATCAATCATATCTATAAGGTCATTGTGGGCCACGAGTCACGTGACCAGATGAAAAGTTTTGTTCCGGACTTACAATCTGGAACATCTTTTGCAAATAGAAAGACTCACCTGGGTAAACAGTTTATTATATCCCTGATTGAAATTGTTATAACCCATCATTTTGCGTCATTATCTATTTAAATATTTTCTAGAAACAGATTTGGAATTACGAACAAAAACAGCACTTCCAAAGCGAGCACATATTTTGCACTGGTTACTTTTGTCGCAGAACTCAGCGGAACAACGCAACACACTCAACTTGGTCTGAAAATAGCAGACTTGCTTAGATTAAGGCCGTTAAAATGCGTGGATTATGACATGCTACTTCTAAATACTGCTTGGATTCGAGTGACAGTTCAAATTTTCATACTGTGTGCTTGTTTTTCGTAAGCTCAGAGCCTGTACATATTTGATAGAGGTGGGGTTAGGAAGAATAGCGCGTGCGTTTCTATAATCGATTGGAGTTGAAACAACTGACGTTCCGCCGTTGGTGCCAGGTTAGGGAAAATTCTGATAAACGGAAAGACTCTGAAGAATTGCATGCGGTCACAACATGTAAAAAACAATGTTCACTGATGTAGCATTAAACGAGCGAAGCGCTGCTACGTTCTTGTGATTTATTTATATTATTACTAATAAACAAAGGGTGATTCAGAAATAAGCGTTATTCGTCATGGGGCGTATTTCTTGCATAAAGTCAAGACATGAAGTTCCTATGAACATGAACATGGGTTCGGAAATGATTTCTAGAGAAGGTCCTTTTTTCCTTGCACCTCCCTGTTATGTTAGCTACTTTGAAATACTGGATTCCAAATCTCATTTAGCATCAAATACTGATCAACAACACCAATTTTCGGAGTTTTAATAAAAGAATATCGCTTTTTTGATGCTACTTCACAGAAGACGCTCTAGGAAGCATTTGGACCCATGTTGACAAACATTTTTTGTCTTATTTTCATGCAAGGATCAAGCCTCCTAACAGATACCGCTCACTTTTGTAGTTGTATTGTCTGACCCACGAACAGAATCCTAGTCTTGATGATCCACTGATCACTGTTATGTAGATCTGTTTGTCGAAGAGATGATTGAGAAGTCATTTTTATACTCAAGGTAGCCAACTCTCCAATTATTATTATTAATCCGTAAGCAAAAATGTATTTGATTTTCTACGCTATTAGTGTACGGATTTAATTGGGGAATCGAGCACCAGACTTCTTGCTCTGAGGCGACTACTTTATCCCTCTTCTATGCCACGATAAACCTTCATAATTTGGCATTTGGCATAGGCAAGAGTAGGAAATGAATTATCCAAGAAGGCTTACAAAGTATTCCACGAATATTTTCCTTATCCAAGAAAAAAAGAAAATATGAAGAAAGCTGGCTTCTAAACAGTTGACCGTCCTTCAATTTTTGAAATCCGGATTTTTTATCAAATCATACATACGATGATATCTATTCTTATGAAAATGATATCAAAATCCTAGTTTAGCAGGTGATTTTTTTTAATGTATTGACTATGGGAATAAGTTCACTGCATTCCAAACACATCAAAATCTCGCTCATAAAATGTTAAAAAACAATCACAAAATTAAGCAGTTGATTTCCAAGATAAACGAGGGACCAATAGATGAGTAGCATCCCTCGATGTCTGGTGACTTTTTTGGTGAACCAACCAAATGTAACCAATGGTTAAGGCATTTATCGTTTTACAGCGAAAAAATGTTTGTTGGTCAATTACCTACAGAATTTTCAGTTTTAAAGATTTTGGTGAGACAAATCGCAGTTGAATTTGACAAATGTCACAACGACAACAAACGATTGAAGTATTCAAATATTCAAATGAATTTAAAACTGAAAGTTATTTCTACTATATTTTTTCAAAAAACCTTCTTATTTCTGATATTTGGTGTTGTAGTAGTAGGTTGTATTTTGACGGTAAGCATTAACATTTTTACATTTCTCGCTATCGAGTTGGTCCGGGAACTGATGATTTTGGGACGGCGTATACTATATCTTTCTTATCATCGCTGAATGCTTTGATCTCATGAAATTTCATTTTAACTCCACTCCACTTGTGATTATTTATTATGATTGGTGAAAATCTTCAATTCAGTACCTTTTCAAGAATTATTCACGAGTCAAAACACAAATGTCAAAATAGTCATAGTTAGGTTATTTTCCTTTGGTTTCTGCTTAACCAGGGCTTAACCAGTAAATTTTCCACTGGTTAGCTTAACCTGTAGTTAACTTCAATAAAAGGCTTGTAGCATTCACATTTTCCACTTAAATACCACTTCTCAAGAAATCTTCTTAATCCGTTTCCCTATTATCTACCAACAAATTACGTTAACCCTACAATTTCCTTAGCTGATAGTTTCCGGCACGAAGTTGCAAGTTGCAATGTATCCATTTTCACTCTGTATTTTGGTAATTAGGTCTAATCTTTCAGGTGTAACTATTTTCGTACGTTTCAACCCTTTTACGGTTGTACTCATTATCATTAATTAACTGATTTATAACGATTAGTTATGTAACTGGATGGTACTTGCGCCGTACAATGATATCCACGTATAACTAGATCCCAAAGGTTCATGAACATTTTATTACCTGTAGTATCGGTTCAATAACTAACTAAATCCACATTTTTGTAGTTTTCGGATTTTTAAATCGTTTTCAAATACATTTTTTTTTTCTTTTGAGAACTATCATAGTTCCTATTGGGTAATCTTTGTCACATATTCTGTAATAATATTCAACCACTTGAACTGTATACCAAAAGTTCAGTGAGTAGATCAACAGTGTGAAAATCACCCATATTTCAAATTTGCTGGACAACCTGTATATTTATATAAATAAATGCTAGTTATAGTGTTTTGGGAAACACAGTGTCTTCTTCCACTCCAGACATCACAGTTAATTTTTTACACAGGTGTAGCAACACATTTTTTATGTAACAATTTTGTGTGCTTTCTGATCATTCTTCTCTACCTTGATAATCATTTTGACGGTGGTCAAAGTGATATTTGGAAGCTAAATTCCTTTTGATGGTATTTTGAGTGCAGAAGATGGACACTTATTCTGCTAATGTGCTTTGTATTGATTCTATTCCACTGATTATGGTGAGTGGTCTCACAGACTTACCTTACTTAATTCAATATTACGCGTTCTAACTAATTAAGAGAAATCCTATTGTATTTCTATTGTGCAACCACTTCTGGCGATTACGGTGAGAAATGTCTTACCAGCGGTCTAAAGAGTTTGATTCTTGTGAACTATCAAGAATGTGGTTGAAACGATCTGCCGCTGCCCCTTTTTCTGAGCGATGGCGATTGAGAAATGACTTACCATCAGTAGTATAAAGAGTTTGACAATAATTGTCAGATGATCTGCTACAGCTCGTTGTTTCCTAGCGTAGTGGTATGAAATATAATCATACTTGTGGTATGGGAGTTTGTTTCTTGTGAATGAAGTGATCTCGAGTTATGAGTAGTTGAACATCATTCATAAGGCTATATCGACTTGCCACGGTTTTTTTGAGGCGATTGCGTTTTAGAATTCACGAATTACGCGTGGAATTTGGGCATTGGCTTGACACTTTTAGCTATGAGTTGATATTGAAATTGTTCAAAGATGAAAGCTATTTGTGCCAAGTTATATGGTTGTCCTGCAGCCTGGGGACGCCCTCTGCTTTTGTTCATCTTGAAAATTACGTGTAGAATGCTACACCAGTGTTTATGTGGTGGTTAACCAATCTTCCAACATAATATAATGGAATGTTTGTATTCACTTGCATTGTATTTGTAGGTTGATTATCGCATTCATACTCGCTGGCGATTTCGTACTTGTCGTACAGTAGTATAGATTTTGCAATTGGTGTAATTCTCTTCTTTTTGATTGCAGGTTAACCCTTATTACAAATATCTTAAACTTGTCAAATACCACAATGTATGTTAACATCGTTAAAGAAGGTGACTCAGCCTAATTTTTATTCCAGGTGCGTTTGTTCTTGCCAATAGTGAAGCTGAGCTCGGTTTTTGATCAATTATTTGTTATTGTAACAATAGATCCTGACAATTGTTGGAAGTGAGAGTACTTTCTACCTCACCACGGGGTGTTTAAGGAAACAAGTACAACAACCAAACTTCGCGTAGTATTTTCCATCTACAACGGGTTTATCTTTGAATTGCCTTCAGATGACTGGTCCAACCATTCAACCTGACTTGTTATCAATTCCTCTACGATTCAGAATTCGAGCCGTTGTAATATCTGCAGACATCAAAATGATGTACAGACAAGTGTTGATGAACCTTAACCAACGAAACTTACAGAAGATATTTTGGCGATCAAGTCAAAACGAATCGATCAAAACATATCAGCTTAATAGTAACACGGTGACTTATGGCACTACAGCCGGGTCATTCTTTGCCATACGTTCATCACATCAAGTCGCCATTGAATGCGAAGACGAACGAAGTCGTAAAAATTATCAATCAAGACGTATGTGGACGATTTACTTACAAGTATAGATTCTCCAGAGGAAGCGGAACATATTGCGAAAACGATTCACGAAGTACTACTAATACGCAGATTTGAATTGCGCAAATGACAATCAAACTAAATCAATTCTCATAATACTGATAAAAATTCACATACAGTTGAATAAGGACCAAGATACAAAAGTACTAGGCTTCTTATGAGTGGGCAAAAAGGATATACTCACCTTTAAAATTTTCCAGCGAAATAAATGGATCCTAAGAAGATTACGAAACGAATAATTTTATCCAGGAAAGCTACAATTTTTGACTCGTTAGGTTTGACTAGTCCCTGCATAATCATAGCCAAGGTTTTATCACAGAAACTATGGGCGGAGAATCTAACGTGGGATCGACCTTTACCATCTAACATTCTATCTTCATGGATTCGGTTTTCTTCTGAGATGGATGCGTTAAACGAAGTTATAATCAACAGGCAGGTTACTTGTAAAAATCCGAATTTCATTGCTTTACATGGATTCTCTGATGCGTCACCATTTCCAGCTGAAATTCAGAAGATTTTGCTCGAAATTCAGATACTCTATTAGATATTCAGAAAAGTTTAGTTGAAATTCAGATTTTTCATTGGAAATTCAGAAAATGTCAATTGAAATTCAGATATTTCATGTGACATTCAGATAATTTCAAATTAAATTTGGAAATTTTCATTTGAAATTCAGAATATTTCAATTGACATTCAGATTTTCAAAGTTGAAACTTTTGATTTATTACAGCTAAGCCGCTACATAGGTGGCTATTTTCAATCGGTCGCACTTTTGACCAACCCTTCATTTTCATTTTATTTATGCATAATATTATGTATATTTATATGCTGCAAATTTCAGGAAACTTAGTTTACATAACCTCAGACTTCTCAAAAATGAATTGTTTCCGAGATATGGACCCAAGCTCATTATGTTTATATGTGTTTACCACCCTGTTTTATATTTTTTTTTTAATCCGTCCATTCTGAAAAGTTACCTTGCAAATTCGCCAATCAGGAGTCTGTGTATATTGTTCGTTGAATATGAATTTATTAAACATAATTTGAAACCACATCTGTGATTATGTACTGTGGAAAGCATTTGAATTCGCACACAATATTTCAAACAACTCTCGTGAAATGGCATAGTAATACATCACTTTTGTCAAAATGACAAGTCATGAGCGAACAAAAATCATCTATGATTAATTTGTTCAAGATATATAAGCCGTTGCTCAATAACTCCGGCTCCGACCACAGCTCAAACAAGAATCCACCAAAGACTTTATTTTAGACCAGATATTTTCGATCGGGTTGAGAATCGGAGAATATGGGGCCAGTCTTGAAGGGGATGCATCAAAAACCTGCTACAGCTGACTGTGGCATGGTGAGTTATCACACACACTACTACGAGGTCTTCTTAGTGGTCACCCATCGCTTGCCAGGAGACAAAAACCCTTTCCATCCACTCTCTTGCCAGAATAGCCGTGAAAGACCCCCTTCTTCTCTCTATCAGACACACCACCCCTGCAGCGGAAATAGCGCCAATCAGATGTACATTGGGTCCCCTAGATGAGGGCAGTGCTTCACGAACCCGCACGTGATTTCCCCCGTGTTCTTAGGCAAAACCAATTGAAATTTGTTTCGTCAATAGTCCGCTCTTTGTATTTTATGTTCCATGGCATTTGTTGTTTGTGGTTGTGGTATGTACAGGGTGATTGTTTATATTTTACTCAGTAGATATCTCAGTTATTTTTGGTTTTACAAAAAAGTTCAAATGAGCAAATTTGCAGTATTTTTCATGGACATTCAGAATCCGATATCAAAAAATGCCAAAAGGGATCAAAAACCCTTTGTTACACAACATGATATTTTTTAAATGAGAATACCAGTATATTTTTGACTACATGGATTAATAGATCTTTTTCTTCTGATTCCAAATTTACCATAATATATCATGCTGGTATTTGATTTGGTCGATTTTGCGCTATTCAAGTTCAAAGTCTCATAAGAATTACATCACGTTGATCTGGATTCTACCGTATCTTCCTGTACTTGTTTAACTGTAAAAAACTGTCCATCTAGGTAGTTTGAAATAGTAGATGAGGCCAATGTTTTCTTAACCTTAGGAACATGGGATAGTTCAGAATGCTGTTCGTCAAAATCTGAATATCAAATGAGATTTTCTGAACTCCATTTGAAACTTTCTGAATTTCAATTGGAATATCTAAATTTCATTTGAAATTTTCTGAATATCAAATGAAATATCTGAATTTCAATTGAACATTTCTGAATTTCAAATGAATTATCTGAATATCATATGAAATGTTCTGAATTCATCTGAATTTTTCCGAATTTCAGCTGGAAGTGGTGTAGTTATGGAGCCTGTTTCTATGTATTATCAAGAAATACATACGGTCATGCAGAATGCAATTTGCTGTGTGCTAAGTCCAAAGAGCTTTAAGAGTGCGTCTGCCGATATTTTATGTATAGGCTTCTCTGTAGCCACGTTTTCTCTAATTTACATGGAAACGGTTCAACATAGAGGGTCAAACCAAAAACCATATTGAAAAGAATCCTCCCCTCCCCTGCATGCTTCTATTGTGATACTTTTTCGATATTCACTTATCTTTTGATAAAAAACGGGTGGTACATTTCTTAAGAAATTGGTGTTTTTTTTTAGACGATTTTCTAGAAAAGTGAGACACGAAATTACAAAAATACAACAACAGAAACTTTAATTCATCTTTCCTCTCTCTAAAAATATAAGTTTTATCTCGATAAGTTGAAAATTAACGTGAAAAACAAGAAAAAAGTGGGCCTCTGCTGAGTACCTAAAATGAAATATTTTAATTTTTTGGATTTTTGGGTGGGCGGTTTTTGGGGTGATCGTCAGCGGGTTTTGTCAGCAAGGGCAAAGACTAACCGGTCTTGAGGACTGGACAAAATATTCGACACTGGAGATAATAATGATAAAATTTGGTCGTTCTTCTTATTTTACCAGTGCAAGGATTCTCTAAAATTTGGTCGTTCTTCTTATTTTACCAGTGCAAGGATTCTCTGGCAAGTGTTTGATCGTTTGTGGTACAGGTGTGTTCTAAGTTTGGTGGATAGTTCGGATTATAATTATTCATTCTTCATTCATTTTCACCACTTATTTTGCTAAGAACAATATATTTTTTTGTGATCATTTTTGACTGGTCTCCATAAATATCTAGTGGGTAGGTATGTTGAAGAGGTTGGAGAAAACTACGACTACTAACAATTATTATTCTCGGGAAAAAAATGACATTCTATGGAGGAGAAAACTGTCAAAGGCCGGATTTGGATTGGGGAACTTTCTAGGAAATGAGAGAAGTATTTTCGAAGGAACTGGACAGATCTGAAGATGATTTCCGGCACATGGAAGAAGATACCAGGCTTCAGGTGGATCTCAGTGGATCATCAGGAGAAACAATTCCGCAGAAAGCTAGTGAGAGCTTCGCTATTTAGGCAAGTTTGCAAAATGAAGTCATCCACTAACTGCGCTTCCACTGTAAAGACGATTTTATGTCGGAATTTTGAATCGAAAGCAAGTTACTGAAATACATAGACAGAATGAGAATTTATCCAATGAAAAATTAGAGAGTCTATTGAAAGTGCCATTGATAATTGTTGACTCTTGATAAACAAATGATGAACTACGCAATTCTGCAAAATGAAAAAGTATTTCAAAATTGAAAACACAAGCAAACGCTTGAAATATTAGGATAACATATATTTCCATGTTCTAATAACCTACAAGATGGAACAGTATAAAATATCCAAGTAGGCGGAGGGTTTTTAAATTTTGCATTCTCACTTAGTTTTTCATTCTGAACCACTTTCTAATATTTTATTGTATCTCCTATAGAAGAAGCACTTTACTAGTTAGAAAAATAGCTTCTCGTTCAATTTCCAAGACATAATTAGTTTTTCGAAACTGAATTTATGACACATACTAGTTTCTATGCAGGAAGGGCTGAACCCTTTTTCACCTGTTGATTCGTTGATCCTGGGACATACTGTACACAGGGTGTCCCTCAACTGGTCAAGACTTCTAGAGCATTTGAGGAACCATAGATAAGTGATTTGAGATATGACACTGATGGCCGCGAATGCGTCTTTTCCAAAATACAGGCTGTTTTTTTTTACGAGAGAAAAAATACACGCCTTTGTTTTTTGTTTTTTTTTCCGAAATACTCATTTAATTTTCAATGAAAAAGGTCTCTTGAGTTTTTCTCTCCGACGAGAAGAACAGTAGGATTTCCTACTGATCCCGAAACTGGAAAATGTTTGGTTATCAACCTAGTTATCAACGCTTTCGAAGGAAACAAGTAGTGATGGTTTTAATTTTTTTTACTCGAAAACGGTGCGTCGGAGAGAAAAAAGTCAAAAGAGCTTTTTTGTTGAAAATCGAATGAAGTTTTGGAAAAAATATTATTGTGTGAATTTTTGGTAGATTCTAGTTTTATTCTTTGACTATATGGTAATGTTTTCTTGATAATAATAAGTTATTGTGTCTTCTGTGCTCTACCAAAAAAAAAAATATATTTTAATTCTTCATGATAATAAAGCATGATTTGGTTTGGTTTGCTTCGATCCGGATATCTTATTCTCACATACCTACAGGTACTGCTCTTTTTCAAATGAACTGTGAAGTCACAAGAAACTCTCTCCACCCATTCCACAACTCACAACTGGTGAACATTGTTATCCATTATATTTTGACCCCCGCGTACAGCACTTCTTATTATGACTGGTAGAGAAAAACTCTTAGTACAAAAGTTTTATATTTTTTCCCGTAGTATCTTTTGGTAATAGCGAAAATGAAAAATCGACTTTACCACATTGAAAAAATTGATAAAGTTTTATTTTTTTTTTAATGGAATGGCCAAAATGATAGATCTTTTTTTCCTGATTGCAAATATATAATATATTATGTTGGCATTTGATTAAGTCGTTTTTGCGCTATTCAAGTTCAAAGTCTCATGAAAATTACATTACATTGATCTGGATTCTACCGTATTAGTCGAGGGCAGTGAATTTTATTTGGACTTATTTTCCCAGTCGCTGTATTTGAATGAATCTGTTCTTTGAGTGACAAAAACCAAGAATGTTTGAGTCTAGCTAAAATTTCTGGATGGGTTCAATGTGACTTTTAACTTGAATAGCGCAAAATCGGTAGAACTAAATACCAACATAGAGTAAGTCCACGGATGGGGTTTACATGAGGTGAAATGGTCCAAAAAATGAAAGATACGACAAAAATTAGATCCAGATAAAAGTTTTTGCTTGCTCTAAAAATAAAAGCTACGATGAGAAAATTGATTTTGATTATACAGGGCGATTCAAAAATGTAAAAAACATAAAATTAAACAAGAGCAAACAGTCATTTTTTGACCTGTTAACGTGAAATGGTGAATAAAAAACTTGCTTCAAATCAAGCCCTTACCCTGAATCCAAAATCCAAACTCACTGAAGGAAATTTGAATCTATGAAAATTCTAAAAAATTGAACAATTTTGCAAGTCAGCATTTTACTACATTCATTATGACTTTTATACCTACAATAACAACAGGTTATTATGTACAGGTATTAAATCAATAATATGCGAGTGGTAAAATGCGGACTTGCAAAATTGATCAAATTTTCAAAATTTTCATAGATTCAAATCTTCTTCAGTAAGTTCGGATTCAGGGTAAGGACTAGATTTAGAGCGGGTTTGTTACTTATCACGTCACTTTAACAGGCCAAAAAATGACTGTTTGCTCTTGTTCAATTTTATATATGTTTTCACATTTTCCAGTATAGCTTCTATTTTCAGACCAAGCAAAAACTTTTTTCAAGAATTACTTTTTGTCGTATCTTACAATTTTTAGTCCATTTGTCCTCTTGTAAACCCTATGCGTGGACATACTGTATATTATATATTTTTGGAATCAGAGAAAAAAGATCTATCATTTTAGCCAATATTATACAGATTGTTCCATTCCGAAAAAATCAACTTAAATAATGTTTTCCATGTAGTGGAGTCGATTTTTTATTTCCGCTATCACTGAAAAAACCTAAAACTTTTGTGGTTAAAGTTTTTTTCCACCACTCATAATAAGAGCTGTAGGTGAGGGTCAAAGTATAATGAATAACCCTGTACCTGGGACTTTTTCATCATATCCCACAAGACCCAAGTGACAAAGCCTTTCCACCCCCTTTCCCAAATATTTAGCTCCATTTTTTTCAAGATATCTCAAAATTGGTATTGCATAACAACTCACTTCTCTTTAATCCAGTTTTTATATATAAGTTGAATTTTTTTTTCTACAGCGTTCGTGAAATCATTTTATAATAAGAGTCAGGGAGGTTTTTTTGATCCGTGATCATTGATTGAAAGCAGGATATACCTAAATTTTAAACTTGGCAAAATTACCTCAGTTTCGCAAAAAAATAATATAAACACGGAAAACCAAACATTTTTGTATTCAAAACGTTACCGTAATACCTACCTATCTGAGTACAAAAACAGATAGGTACTTTTCTGTGAAAGAGCTCGAAAATCGGTACATCTAATAATAATTGAAAATTGATCTTTGCTATGGCTGTCGTCAAGCGGCTGTTTTAAAAGTGGAAGGGATTTGCTAAACCCCGCCCCTTGGTACCGCATAATGTTTTCCCGCTCACCCCCGCCGGCAATACTACCCGGCGAGTCGGCAGAAAACGCACTCGATGCCAAGATTGGAATTATGCGCCGCTCTCACGTTAGCTCAGCTTCTTGATAAGGTCTTGGAGGCTGTTGACGTAAATATTGATCAGGTCTTTTGCGGGTCAGATTCCACTATTGTTTTGAGGTGGCTGAAGATATCTCCAAATTTGATTTGCTCTGTAACAATTCGTTGATAATCGAGTTGCAGAAATACAAAGATTATCCAAAGAGTTTGTTTGGAATCACATACCAACTCATGAGAATCCAGCTGATCTGGTTTCTCGAAGATTGATAAATTCAGACATCTGGTGGCACGGGCCCAAATGGTTAATTTTAAACGAAAATCAATGGCCAGTCATATTTGATAAGATTGGTATCAACAATTTACCTGAAATGCGTACTTGCGTACTAGTGACAAAAAAGGTTAAACAATTATTTCCATTTGAACGATTTTCAATTTTAATGAGAATAAAACGCACTACCGCTTACATTTTTAGATTTATAAGTAATGCCAGAACATCTAAACACAAACGGATATTTTCGTCTTTCACATTGAACGAAATAGTCGACGCTTTCAATAAATTGATAAAATTATTCCAATTGGAATAATAGGAATAGTTTTCACCCTTTTATGGATAACCAAGGACTCATGAGAGTTGGAGGGCGACTATCCAATTCGGAATATTCATATCCAAAGAAGTATCCCATATTGCTATCTCCAAATCATATTTTAAGCAAATTAATCATGCGATTTGAGCACGAGCATTTATTACATGCAGCTCCACAATTATTGTTGTCACATGTACGAGATACTGTTTGGCCTATTGCAGGGCGCAGCCTTGCACGTAAAACGGTCCATTGTTACGTAACATGCTGCGGGTATAATGCTCAATCCGTTCAACCGATTATGGGTGATTTACCGGCAGTTAGAGTCCAACAGGCATTGCCTTTCATAAAGGTAGAGGTTGATTACGCGGTTCCCTTACAAGTAAAGGATCGACGTGGTCACGGTTATAAGGTCACAAAGTGTTGGGTAGCTGTATTTGTATGTTTTAGTACACGCGCTATTCAATGGCACTAGTTTTGTCGTTAAGCTCTGGGGATTTTTTGCAAACCTTCATCCGATTCATTAGTAAACGTGGACGACCATTGGAAGTATTTTCGGAAAATGGAACAAACTTTGTTAGGGCTGACAAGGATCTTCAGGCAATGCACACTTTTTGGGGGTTGGTAAGCGGCAAGGATAACATCAATCGAGTGGCTTTGATCATGACCTCGAATGGAATCCTCACTAGAAAAATCAATAGACTTTGTCCATAACCAGCTTGAAAGTCCGCCCTTTCAAGGCAGGGGGCATGTTGTGGCACCGACATGAACCCATTCATTCACGGAACCCATCATCCAATTGGTAGCTGCTGGTACAGGAATAAGGTGTTTCGGTCAGTCAGACAGAAAAATAATTTGAAATTGTTAACGTTTCCCAATAGACGAAACTAAAATAATCAAAGACCTGCATTTCTATACGAGAAATATACAGTCCACTACCCAACCAATATCACTGTTACAGAAGCGTTGATCACCCCAATGAGAGATTGGGAATCCAACCAAGTAGAGGCTACGGAATATACATTTACAATTTCCAACAAAGTGTTGCTGTGAATAATCTGATTCTCTTTAACAAACCTTCTGTTTGTTTTAAAAAGTGCTTTCACCGATTCAGAGTTCATATCTCACTTTATTTGTACGTGATTTGAATAAGTCGGGAACCTCCTGAGGATTGAAAATATTTGGTTGTGGTTCTTCAAGTTCAACAGTGATTAACCGCTTAGTTCTACTCATATGAGATTCACCATATACTCGCATGCGTCTTGGTGGATGAGATCCTCTTGTTGCTTGTGATCTGATTAGGATGCTCCTGGTTGTGACATTAGATTTAAAAGCTTTATTGATATTGTAACGAAATATTTGTCTGTACTCAACGTACCGACCCTCCAATTCCGGTCGAAATAAACAACATACAGGCCTGTTCCTGCTGTCAGCGCTGGAACTTCAACCACTAAGAAAAAAATTCTTTTTTTCCGTCATCTTTATTTTATTGGTTAACACGATGTTGCCATCAATAGTATCTTTGATCGTCATTAGGTGTGAAATTCCGAACCAGACCATTTCAATAAACCAAGCGTAAATAACGGGACATTCGCAATCGATCGAGATTGAGTTGCTGTTTATACATATTATGTATATTTGGCGCAGTTATAAAAACATAAATAAGTGTGGTTGTGGTATGTCAGGGTAAATGGTGACGCTTCATAAATGATTGACTATAAATAAATAAGTTTATCCTACACATGATAGTTATAGCAAAGTCTATCCCACCAAAAACATTCTTTAAAAAAATAGCCAAGTCTTGAAGGAGCTGCTTGATTATCTCTAAAAAGTAATGAAATCTCTAGAAAAAGTTGAGCCAAGTCTAAGGTTCCTTACTGCAATTTCTTTATTATTATATTTAATGTTATGTGACTTGGCCGTTGAACATTTTTTACACGTTTGTGGGTACAGGTCAGTACCTGTTTCACACGTTTATCAGTACCTGTTTTACACGTTAGTGGGTACTGGTCAGTACCAGTTTCACACGTTTATCAGTATCAGTTTTACACGTTAGTGGGTACTGGTCAGAACCAGTTTCACACGTTTATCAGTATCAGTTTTACACGTTAGTGGGTACTGGTCAGAACCAGTTTCACACGTTTATCAGTACCAGTTCTACACGTTAGTGGGTACAGGTCAGTACCTGTTTTAAATGGTTTTACAGGTCAGTACAGGGACTGACCTGTACCCACAAACGTGTAAAAAATGTTCAACGGCCAAGTCACATAACATTAAATATAATGTTAACTGTTGTAGTACATAGCGCCATCTATCGGCAGGATTTGTCAATCTCAGGATGGAAATTCCCATCAATCTAGTGAAAGACTACTACCATTGGTCGTCATATCGTCTACAACAAGTTCGTGGATAATCCTCCCGGTGAAAAAGGAAAATCTTGGAACTGTTTCCTCAGTCTGACCATTACCAATCCATATACGTTTCGTCCTACTAGGACTCATCACTATGGCTATGG
The DNA here is from genome assembly GCA_958502075.1 of Orchestes rusci. NCBI lineage: Eukaryota > Metazoa > Arthropoda > Insecta > Coleoptera > Curculionidae > Orchestes > Orchestes rusci. The sequence continues at coordinate 40,418,593 of OY293304.1, forward strand.
GTCTAAGTCAGACTGAAGAGAACAGTTCCAAGTGGGTTAGTGTCGAGCTGACAAGTAAATGAAATGTTAACTGTTGTAGTACATAGCGCCATCTATCGGCAGGATTTGTCAATCGCAGGATGGAAATTCTCATCAATCTAGTGAAAGACTACTACCATTGGTCGCCATATCGTCTACAACAAGTTCGTGGATAATCCTCCCGGTAAAAAAGGAAAATCTTGGAACTGTTTCCTCAGTCTGACCATGACCAATCCATATACGTTTCGTCCTACTAGGACTCATCAGTATGGCTATGGGTCTAAGTCAGACTGAAGAGAACAGTTCCAAGTGCTGCTTCCAGCTGGATTTGCTGGAAGTTCAACTTCAATAAAACTGCCGGAGGCATAATCAAAATATCCACAACTAATAATTCTGATCGGATCACTTATATATATGTATGTATCATGGTATAATAAACAACAAGTAGCGGCAACTCACATCAAGCCCTTTTTGTCTCAATAGCCTAGTTTATACCGACCACTTGGTCCGCGGACCAAGTACCAAATTCGGACTATATCCGAACCAAATATTTGGTTCGAATGGTGTAAACAGTTGCGGACTAAGCTGGTCCGCTCTTGGTTCGGTACTCGCCAGCAAGTGTACCGAACTAAATTTGGTTCGATCTGGATCAAAATTATGAGGTTATGTTGATTGTTATTATTTCAAATTGTGTTGGTTCTGAGTATGGAGGTTCTGAGTTTCTAAGGCAATCTGAGCGTACTTACTCATTTTTTTTTTGTTACGAATTGTGAAGATGAATAATTTCGACTTGTTTTTGACATTTGACGAATTGCGGGCGTACAGATTTAGTTCACGCGTTGCAAGACGGTGTAAACGGGCGAAGACCAATCATTGGTCCTACCGTACTATCTCCACCCACTTGGTCCTATCGGACCGAACTAAACGAGTTATCGATGTAAACTAGGCTAATGACAGAAACTCGCCTCATTTATTCCCTGCTAACATTTTGAAATGCAAAATTGTTTTCTAAATCAAGAATTCCAAACTTCACATAAATCTTTAGACATACTTCATAGTGGGTAATCGTGCTCTATAACTTGAAAGGTAATTCACCTATGTATCAGTATCATTGAAATCATGGAATCTGCTACGTTATAGTTTTATTTTACATTTCATAATGTTAGCAGTGTACAAATAAGGCGAATAATCATTATATTCCTAAATTAGAAATTATTTACAACTTTTTACTTCGAGGGCATGTTTTTTAGGTTTTTCAAACTATAATCTATTTGTATAGATAATTAAAAGTGAATTCATAAAAATGGACCACCGTCCGTCAAGAACTTTGACATGCGCAGAGGAGCTTTGTCAGCTTCTAACATTCCCTCTAAAGAGTATACAGTCACTCCGTACAGAACTAGCTTTACTATCTGGACATAATTGGGTACACATATTTGATTGAGAACGTAAGGTTCGTCAATTCTGAATTATGAAAGCGACGGTTTTTAGATTTGTTCAACTCTTCGTAGTACAGTAAATCCGTGCTTTTTCTGAGAATCTTGCAAAATACACGAAAACCTAATTTCAACATGTCAAGTCAATAGCTTTACTCTGAGTTTTTGGAAAATCGAAGGAGAGCTTACCACGCCATCTTTAATAAGGGCGCGTGTGTTTTCTCCGTTTCTATTATACTTACGATAAAATATCATAGGACCATAGTAGTTCAGAATCACATTACCAAAAACTTGTATCCAAAACATTTTTCTCTAAAATCGATAACAAAAAATCTACAGGGTGATTCGTTGATATGGAATGTGAGAAAAAATCGTACAGGACGAAATTAGTGCAGAATCACATTCCCAGCAACTTTTTTTCATTTATTTTGATGGTTCCTGAGAATTTGATTCTGCACAACTTTCGTCCTGTACGATTCCGTTCCACCATGGAATCACCCTGTAGATTTTTTATTACTAATTTTAGAAAAAAGTTAATGAGAATGCGGATTCGAACAATTTTGGTTCCATGATATTTTATCGTAAGTCTAAAATGAGAACGGAGAAAAAAAGTAGCGCCCTCATTTTCAGGATGGCGTGGTAAGATCACCTCCCATTTTTCCGAAAACTAAGAGCTGAGTTATTGAGGACCCCATCCACAAGTTAAAAACAGATTTTTGCGTATTTCCTGAAATTCTCAATTTTAGGTGATCAATAAAATTCACGATCGGGTTCGAGCAAAATTATCGACTTTCATATCTAGACTATTCCCTCATCAGAGATGATATCTCAATCAAGCCAATCATTCTTTCTGCTCCTTGAATAGCAGAGCACATCTGAAATTGCAACATCAGAACAACGGTCTATCGTCCATCTTCAACCAACCGACATCGGGCAACATCAATGAGGCAGTTATCATGCTGCTGCTACATAACGGTGCGTCAAAAGAACTTACAGATCAGGGCTCTCCAACTTTGTAGATGAAATATTTCTGATGATCTTGTCTGGCAAATGCATATCTGGAAGAAATGGGGGTGGCGTACCAATTTTATCAGGTGGCATTCAAATCCAACACATTCAGAAGGATTACGAGAATGATATAACCAGCGCATTAACCACAGAAAGATTGCATTTACTAAGTTCCCGAGAAAACGGTGAATCTCATAATATAAGTGAAATCAGGCGGCTAAGTTCACAAAACCTTCCAAATCGAAACTGATGACCTTGCATTGTCAAGTCGACATCAAATATAGTGGTCAAAGGCACGAGTACAAGCGAAGAGAGTCACGGATGCCTTGGTACTCAAGCATGTAGTTTGAAGATGATATCTCACACCCACACCTGATGACGGTCAAAAGTAATTTGGACTCGTCGTGTAATAAGGATAAAATCAGGATCGAAGTTGGAATTTTCTGCATATTGTTCATCAGCTTCAAGGTAAGCTTGAGAAAAATTGGATAAATAAATTGGTCCGTTTGTTTTGACTTCAACCATTCGTCACTCTGTAAGTCATTGGAATACGAATGGCAGATTATTATTCTCTTCAAACATTTCCTCTACAAAACTGACCTTATCATTACTTCTCATCCTTACATAGATACAGCCTTCAAAAGTTCGCATTATTTCTGATATTTTGCAGAAATCATGAGATCAAAAATAATGTATTAAGAAATACCTAAAAATAAGACAGGTTAACGAATCATATATTATAGTGATAATGAATAATAATAATTGTAATCTGCAGTGAATATTCCATTCAGAATACAATCTCTACATAAATAGATCCAGATTAATTTTTTAGCATATTTAATATTTTCAATCTACATATCCCTATCACATAAGTCACAAAGGGGTAAAATGATATTTTCAAACTTCCTCCGATATAATTTGTTATCCATAATTATTTCAAAAATATATTTGCTTCTATTTCTAACATTGAAGTCATCATAGAGCAGTGGATTCTTCAAGAAACTATTCATACATTTTTCAGGAACAAATATATATGTACCACTGAGACATGTTTCTAACAAGGCAATTTTTTGATACACTCTCATACTTTCGTCAAGATTGTGCCTCGATATCCTTTCTAAAATATCTCCTGGGTAGTTGATTAGTTCGTCGTATAATGCCTCATAGTAGACATCTACAAAACGAATAAGGTTCTCATTTAACATATTCCTTTCAGTATTGAAGTATAACAACTTCCAAATATCATAGGCAGGAGGTGAATATTTCAAAAATTGGAAATCTACAAAGAGGCACTCATTCTTATGATTAAACATCAAGTTGTTACTCCATAAGTCATTGTGACAAAGAACATTCTGGAATTCGTCTGAATTTGTATCTAATTGCGGCATGACGTTTTTGAAATAGTCATGAAGTACGTGTTTGAATGTTGATCTTTTGGTGAAATACACACACAAATCCACAACACATTCGATAGCAGCTTTCATCCAGTTATTTTTGGGATCTCCTTCTTCATACATTGATCTATGATCCATCAAATAATTTCCAAAATCATGTAGCAGCGTATAATCCCTATTATCCGAATTGATTCGATTTTGCTGTTCAAATTTAAGACTTGCCGCGTGCATAAAAGCCAACGTTCTCAAAGCAGAATCGATTTTATCGATATTCAGATAACCTTGATTGGGTATTTGAAATCCTTCAGACGCCAAGTTTTCAAAAACTATCAAGTTCCTGTTACCATAGTAGAATTCAGCACTGAATCTTTTGCCACCAATTTCACCAAGTTTTCTGATCAAGTTTTCATGCAGGTCAGACTCCTTGCTTAGGACGTTACATGCCTTCACAAATTGCTTCTGTTCCTCATTACTACTAGGCAGGCTTTTCACAAAATATGTCTTTTCACACAATACATCACTGTTTTTATAGCTGTTATATATTTTCAACAAAAGATGATCTCCCATATATCCCAATATCTTGTCACTGAACATTTTCACATCGTGGTTCACGTATTCAAAATTCTTATCACTGGAGCTTTTATGTAAGATGAGAATGCACTCGTCTATTGAGAGCATCATTGTGGCAACTGATTCAAAACTGTTATTGTTTTTTTTATTGCGGTGTAAATAATGATTACCAAACAGGATTGGATCCAGACAGAATCGTTATTTCTATTAATATTGGGGATTATTTTTTGAAGATAGATCCTTGAGCTTACATCATTAAAGAAGTAGTTTGAAACATCCAATCAGTAGAGTGGTTAATGGAGCTTTAATTGTAAATTCGAAGTATAAAAGAATTGGGTGATGACTTTTATCGCCTTTGTATTGTTACATCAAGATCCACGTCGTCCACCAATGTGGAACTTGCATCCATTTTTTTTATTGTTGGCTTTGGAAGTCCATGAAATATAAGGAGACACGTATGTTTTCTTCTGCTTGTTAAGTGGTCAAAATTGACGTAGATATAACGCTCTGAAATGTGCTTGGATCACTGAGTTATGACGTTTCACCTCAGTCACACCATGCTCAGTATATCTATACAGCGTGTCCCAAAAGTCATGCATAAGAATAAGACAGGATATAAGGGGTGGGGATTTGCATAAAAAAATTTCATATGAACATCTGTCCGCTTCCTTACTGTTTCCGAGTTATAGCTTATTTTGTGTGTATTTTTTGTTCAGTGATATCGATTATCAGCAAACAGACTTTAGTTGAGAGACGACATACCACTTTGTTTTTTTTAATTAATAATTTTTCACTACTTTGGTTCAGTCAGTTTGCTGCAACGTTTAATCAGACATCAAATTTGTAGTTAAAAAAAAGAAAATTGGAAAAAACTGCGCTTGTGGTAATTGTACTTCATCTCCTGTGACCACTATTTAAATATTCGGCCCCTTTATACAGGGAGTAACAATTCCAAGTATACAGGGTATCATTGAAAAGGGGTGAAAAAATTTGAGAGGTGATTGTGGGAACTCCTAAAAATAGTAAAAAAAGTTCCTATAAGTGAAGGGCGGAGATTGCATATTAAGGGAGTTAGGGGCAGTGATAGGGATCATTTTTTTAAAACTACATACTTTTTCCTACAAAAAAGGTACACCTGTTGCACATCTCCTAGACCGTTGGTTTTCGAGAAAATTGAAGGCAAATAGTTTGCTCTGATGGATTACCAAGTGGTTAATCAACATAAACCTTAAGCACGGTAAATCCGTGCTCATCCTGAGAATTTTTGGAAACACGCATTTTTTTTTTATTTGTGGAATGGTCCTCGATAGCTCAACTCTGAGTTCTCGGGAAAATCGAAAGTGAGCTTACTATGCCTTGGAAATAAGGGCACGTGTGTTTTCTTCGCTCCTATTAGACTTGAACGATAAAGATCATGGAACCAAAGTTGTTCAGAATTACATTCTCAAAAACTTTTATTTCAAACTTTTTTCTCTAAAATCAATGATACAAATTCTACAAGGTGATTCATTGATATGGAATGTGGAAAACATCGTACATGACGAAAGTAGTGCAGAACTACATTTCCTGCAACTTTTTTCCATTTATTTCAATGGTCGCTGATAATTTAATCCTGCACAACTTTCGTCCTGTACGATTTCTTTCCACCATGAAATCACCCTGTACATTTTTTATTACTGATTTTGGAAAAAAAGTTTATTGGAAAAGTTATTGGGAATATAAATTCAAACAATTTTGGTCCTATGATATTTTATCCCAAGTCAAATATACTAACGGGGAAAAGAAGAAGCTCCCTTATTTTCAAGATGGCGTGGCGTGTTAAGCTCACCTTCGATTTTTCCAAATACTTAAGTAGAGGGGGTCCTCCTCTACAGGTTAATAACAAGATTTTGCGTATTTCCTCGTTTTCTGTTATCTCTTGAAATAAATTCAGAACAAAATAAAAAAGAGTTTCGCAAAAATCGGTTTTTTCCGGATATCTCCGGAAGTTATCGGAATTTTCCAAGTTTCGTGGTGGCATTTTTTTAGATTGGAATCTCGCAACTTTGCTTGCATTCAACCGATGTTGTATATCTTATGAAAAAAAGATCATATTTGACCGAAATAATTGATAGTGATACCTACACTATACCATATCATATTATAGTTTCTCAATATTTATTCAAGGATGAATAATGCCTGATTTACTTTCACATTTTTGGCCAATAAATAGCTTTATGACTAATTAGTGGGATAAAGTAGGTAGTGAATTGGACTAACTTTATGTGATGGAGCGTCTAAGACTCGCGATTTTAGGTAGGAACAACATCTAGTAAATAGACATGGAACTCAATAATTCATTTGATAAAATGATTCTCTATTTCACATGCAATTGTAATTTCATATAACTTTGTATTTTTCACGAGAAAATCGCATTACGGTCTGGATAAATGTTCCTAAAATAATGATAAAATCAAATGAGATAACTAAGAAAACTGCCAGATCAGTGGGCAGGTCAGTCATTGCAATTATGAGATAATTGATGATTTATGATAAAGTTTGTTTTCTGAATGCCTGACCTGCGTCAAAGTTCAAGGCCAAAGTCGCGAAAGATGTCAATAAATAATCAAGACCACTTTCAATTTGAAGTACCCAAAAAATGTTAAACCAAGAAAATTCACCGGATTTTCTATTGGTGATATCTTTTGCAGACCCAGGTTGAGTACAATCATGTTATTATTTGCGATGAGAAATAAGTTTCAATGTCGGGTCGGAGTCCAAATCGGCAAACCGAACCGTTCAATCCATATACAGGGTTAGTCAGAAGTCTGGAAACGGTCAATTATTGGGAAAAGTATACGAGCTACTGGAAAAAGTTAAATACCAAAGTTGGATGATTTTTAATTATCTATCAGTAGAATTTTACAGAGTCGGTCACAAAGTCATGGAACAACAAAGTTGCATTTTTTTTAATGGAATACAGAGGTATATCATTCGATATTTTAATTCTTCCTCAAATTTTAAGCAAAAATTGTTATACACAAAATGTTCCTACAATCAGCCGTTTTCGCGTTATTTCGTTTTATGAATGACATTTTTGCAACTTTGACAAGCTATAAAACTACACATCTCTACTTTCTAGTCTCCACTTTTCAAGAGCTATCTAAAGACATAAAATAGATTTTTTTCCAAAAATGTGTCGCAAAAAGTTGACAGTTCTAGAAAAAGAAAAAAAAACAGCAATGGCAAAGATTTTATGTCCTTAGACAGCGCTTGAAAAGTTGAGACTAGAAAGTTTTTCTTCATCTTGAACCGTTTGAGTTATATGCAAAAATGTCATTTATAAAACGCGATAACTCGAAAACGGCTGAATTTAGGAACATTTGTTTATCACAATTTTTGTTCAAAGTTTAAGGAATAATTAAAATATCAAATAATATACAAGAAGTTCCATTTAAAAAGATGCAACTTTGTTGTCACTACGACTTTATGACCGTCTGTGTAAGATCCTGGTTATCAACAATAAATTGATAATTATTGAAAACCCTGCAACTTATATATTAAACTTTTCCCAGTAACTCGTATAGATGGAACTGAAAGTGCTGGACAGTTGCTTTGCAACATGGAAACCAAATTAAAATCTCCTTATTTTCGTAACGGAAAGAGTAACTATCGAGTTCGAGGTCTTCAGAAAGTCCAATTTTTCGAGAACAAACATGGTTGGAGCGGTGTATTTCTTATATTTAGTCACCTATACTGGGTGGACAAGGAAAGCCATGTTCCTTAAGCAAAGTTTGGTGCTATTCCAGATTCCCAATGTATGATGTTGAAAATTTTTCTATCCATATAATTGAGACGTATGGTATGACGTTGGCGTGATTATCCCATCTCACATGTGCTGAAAGTTAAACCAGAGAGAGACAAAACCTGATGTGAGATGGGATAATCACGCCAACAGTAACCTATTTTGTGCTGAAAAACCACGAATACATAATAATATATACTGTGAATTTTTTTATGAGATGTGTTCAGAATCGCCAGTGGAAGGTGCCGATCTCAATAACCCATTTTGCGTGAAATTGTGGATTACTGTTTTTTTTGCTTATGAGCTTATGGCAGTATAATAATACATGTCAACCATATAATTTCGAAATAATAATTCAGGATCTTTCCCAACCGTGTTCACGGCAGAGACTACACAACGGTTATATTAAAGTAGGCAACGACATAGTTCACAATTTTTTAAATTTTGACAAACAAGAAAAATAGAAAAATTCTATAAAACAGGGAGTACGTGAAATTGGCACCCAACTTTAAAGACGAGATTAAACATGATTTCAACGGTAACAAATACGGTTCTACAATATTAGATGTGGAAGTTTCTTTGGTTGATTATCTTGATTAGATAATAACGATATTACCATTATATTATTATTTATTCAGCATAACTACTCTCGAAAATGACTCGCTCTAATCTTGACCATAATACATAACATATTTCTAATCTTTCTATCTATTCATGTAGGCTGAATAATTATTATTAAATCATTCAAATTTCAAACAAAAATTAATGTGTTTTCAAAAAAAATCTCACAAGTATTTTTGAATTATTCCTCATTGTTGAAAAATTCGTGGGCAATTTTTCATTTCTCGAAAAATATAATATCTGATCACACAATGGTTGGTACAGCACGCAGGGTGTGTCACGGTGACCATCCATAGAATAATTAGGGAAATGAAGTGATTGGGATTCTGAAAATTTGTATGCTCAGATGCTGATCAAAAAAAGATGCATTTCATTTTATGACTATTTGAATAAGTGAAAAGGTGTGTGTGAAGCGCCATAGCAAGTTCACATTGATCTGAATTTTGCATGTCGAACAATTCTCATATGCCAAATTTTATCGAAAGGACTTGATTATTTTGAAAGCAATTTGAAAATATCAGAAATTAAAAGTTATCACCATGTACACTGTGTCCCATTTTGATCGAGACTGCAAGATATCTCAGCTATTGATAAAGATAGAGCATTGCGGTTTTCGCGAACCCGAGCCACTTTTCCGTGAAACATACAATGCCACAAACAGAAATAGCCTATATCATCCCGTTTTTTAGATACAAGACAAAAACCAAAGTTTGCACTTTTTGGGATGCTTTCATATCTCGCACACCATTCGACATAGAGAAAAACTGTTCCTGATAGATCTTTTTGCGGAGAATGCAGTGGCGTACTGAGAAAAATGATTTAGGTCACCGTTTATGAGGTACAACACAAAGTCGGTATTTTTTAAATAGGACACCCGGAATAAGACATGCCTTATCAAACATTTAAACATATTTTATTATTACCAAGCGTCAACCAAGAGTCCAAGAGAGCGTTCGGAAATTGAAATAGACAAGACCTTTATAATTTGAATTTAAATTTAGATTTTGAAAAAGTTGTAACGGTAATTGAGTTGTGGGTGACAGTTTGATCAATTGATATGGGGCTACTAGTCATAAGTAAGGAGATATTTATTCGACATTATATGAATTGAAAACCTGAAAACATTTTTTTTTCTAATTTTGACATGTGAGACCTCAAAAAAATATATAGAAAAAAAATCAACTTTGTGCTGTAACTCATTAACAGTGACCCATTTTTTTTAGTACTCTACGCAAAAATATCTATAAGAACTAAGTTTCACTTTTCTTCTATGTCATGTGGTTTGCGAGATATTACAGCACCCCAAAAAGCGCAAACTTCCGTTTTCACCCTGTATCTAAGAAACGAGACGATATAGGTTGAATCTGTTTACCATACTATGAGTTTCACAAAAAAGTGGCACGCTGAATCGCTGAGCAAGCAGTTTTGTTGCTATAGATAGACACGTTCAGCGAGATAATAGTCAGTGGTTGGCTTAGCCAACTACTCTTCATTGTGAATAGTGTAATCCCTTTCACCCTGAGTAGTGTAACCCCTCTCAGCCTCAAAGAACATGCTCGTCCTAGTGTTATGGTGGAGATAGATGGGATGTACCATGGACGATAATAAATGGCAGTGACCTATACGGAGTATCTCTACTGTTCAGCCCTGCTACGTTCCCTAGAGCACGACAGGTGTTGTGGGTCCAGTCGAAGACCCAGTCTAACACCTTACGTGACATTTGGTGGATGCGCCAACGATCACCCGTTGCCAAGTAGAGTACAGGAAGGCCCGAGAAGAATTTTGGTTTGATGACTGCCTGGACCAGAGCTGGACGCTCCAAGCTTCGAGCGTCGATCTGAACGGAAGTGTCCGTCAAGGGATGGAAGATAGAAGCCCTCATCGATAGTTGTGGTGGGCCTGAAGAGAGTCGGGTCCTGATGATGATTTGGAGCCTGGTACTTTTGATCGCTCTCATTTATCTGTTGTTCCACAGAAACCAATGGATGCCTCTGGCTACCGTCCATCCTTCATTGGCACAAGGCGTCCCAGATCGGCGTCGACACGATAGTAGTGTTGTGTCAGTGTGGCACTGTCCCTGGTTCTGGTGTGTCTACTGTTTGGAATATGTCGGCGAGGCATTGAATGCATACAAAGGAATCGACAGTCCGTTCCTCCAGTGTTATGGTGGCCTGACCCACGAGACGGTGGACAGAGCCAAGGAAAGGAGATCCTATTTGCTGACGATAGCCGAGCAGGAGAGCAAGAGACAGTATGGATGTCAGCCCATCCAACTCGCTACGGACGCGGGCCATTCAAGCAGGGATTCAAACAGAGCGCAATCGGATACGTCACATACCACCGAATGTACATGGTGGACAGAATAATACTTTCGCCTGCTGCCGTCTCTCATGATGAGTTGATATAGATTAGAAGTTAGTGGTGTTAGTGTGCATGCCGAACAGACTATCATGGGACTTGGCATTACCTGTTATTTTTACTGGTTATTGACATTGATTGTTGTATAAAAAATAATAAAAAAGCTGTCAGGATTTATAGAAATAAATCCGTATTCATCAAAAGAACAAACGCGGCTTTCTTTCCGGCATTAGCGTCAGGAAATCACCCAATTTACATGGTCCCTCATACCGGATAGCTTCACCAGAAAAAGCTAAGAAGCAACCTCAGAGATCCAGTGATAGTCTTTTGATGCTGCAGACCTGTTAAACCAAGAAAGACAAAGCCAAAATAGGTCAGTCCTTTCCAATACCCAATATACCGATTGTCCATTTCCCTTGGATCATCATCCGAGGTCTCGATATAGTATAGTCTCGATTGTCGCGCGTTTTTTCACGACATTTCACGTAAAGTGGATTTTTGCACGATTCAATAGGCAAAGGTTTTGGTGTAGTCAATCTCGACACTCAAATATTTAGATTTTATTTTATTCATAGCAATTTGATCGTAGCTGTCAACTTCATATTTCTATCGGTTTTTTATTAGCATCATAGTACTAGCCGAAATCACTTGCTCACAATGTCTGACGCAGAATTGAAACGCCTAGTTCACGAGCGAGGCCAAATTAAGGCTGAGCTAACTCGTTTTGAAACATTTGTTAATAGAAAAGATCAGAACACAATTTCATTCGAAAATTTGCAACTTCGTAATGACACGATTAAACCACTCTTGAGTGGATTCCTCAACATCCAAATTAAAATTGAGCAAATCTATTTGGATGAATTTCCCGATCGATTTGATCAAGATCGGGTAGATGAAGAACGTGAAACCTTTGAAAACAAATACTATGACATTCTTTCAATATCTCAAAAATTTTTCTGAAGAGTAAGTAATTGCGAACAGTCGCGATCTCAACCAATACAACAAACATTGTTTTACCAAACATCAACTTCAACAGTGCCAAGTGTTTCTGCGAAACTACCTTTATTAAGGTTGCCTGAATTTTCTGGGTCATACAGTGATTGGCAAGGGTTTTATGACACATTTCACGCGTTAGTTCATGAAAACAAGACGTTATCAGATGTAGAAAAATTCTATTATCTGCAAGCATCACTAAAGGGGGGGTATCATAGCATCTCTGCCAATTTCTGGATCGAACTATACAACAGCTTTGGACTTACTTAAAAAGCGCTATGAAAACAATAAACTGATCGTGAACTCGCATTTGCGGGAAATCTTCAATTTACAATGGAATCTCATTCCGGGTTAAGAGTTTTTATGAATGGTTTCTTCAAAAATTATCGCTCATTAAAATCGCTTGGAGAAAATATTGATGCATGGGACACTATTTTGATATATTTGTTGACCGAAAAATTGGATTTTTCATCGCGTTCATCGCGTTCAAGGAGTGGGAAAATTACTCAAAGGAAATATACTCTCCAAAAATAGATGATTTCAACACATTCTTATCGCAACGTTGCCAGGTTTTAGAAGCCCTTGATATTAAACCGCAACATATCCTGACCGACGTAAATCGTTCTTCACCATGAAAACGGATAACGATATTAAGCATCAATGCTCATTCTGTGAGGAAAAACACGTGACCAATGTTTGTGAAAACTTTAAGAAGCTTTCTGTAGCTGCACGAAAGGATGAAGCAAAAAGGTTGAACTTATGCTTGAATTGTCTCCGATTGGGACACAGATTATCAGATTGTCGATCTTCGAATTGTAGAATATGCAATCAAAGGCATTCTACTCTTTTGCACTTTCCAAGAAACTCAAAAGGATCAAATGCTAATAATTCTGAATCTGAAGCAGAACATACCTCGAAAACCGAACTTAATACCGAAAAATTGCACACACAACACTCTGTATTAGCGAATCATTGCAATAATCCCACAGACAGATACATATTGCTTTCCACGGCCATTGTGAATTCATTTTATAACAAAAACTCAATTGTGCCTTGCAGAGTACTTCTTGATAGCGGTTCTCAATCAAACTTTGTTACCAAGAATTTTGTAGATACTTTACACTTGAACTTAAAAAGATAAACATACCAGTGGCTGGAATAAATCAAATAAAGACAAATCTATCAGAAAAGGTAGATATAACAATAGCTTCTCAACATTCCGGTTTCAAGACAAAATCACAATTTCTTGTATTACCCTCAATTACCGATTACATTCCACAAAATAGAATTGACATTTCGAATTTATCAATCCCTTCTGAGTTAATGCTGGCAGATTCTTCATTCAACATTCCGTCGGATGTTGATATGTTGCTGGGCTGCGAAGTCTTTTTTGAGCTTTTGTGTGTAGGACAAATTAAACTTGGCAGAAATCTTCCTGTTCTTCAAAAAACTCTATTAGGAAGGATTTTCGCAGGCAACATTCCAAGTCAAGGACATATTAGAAGACAGGATGCGATGTTGTCAAATTGTTTTTTCTCACAAGAATCTTTGCACATTAACATGGAAAGGTTCTGGAGTATTGAAGAACTTTAACTCAAGAAGAGGAAGATTGTGAAAATAATTTCTCAAAAACGACATTTCGAGATGAAACTGGAAGATTCGTTGTTCAACTTCCTTTAAAGGACATTTTTACTCAGTTAGGTGATTCTGAAGAGATCGCACTTGATCGATTTTTTGCACAAGAACGTCGTCTGATCAGAAACACAAAACTTGCAGATTCCTACAGATCTTTCATGACGGAATATCAAGAACTCAATCACATGACGGAAATTCCACGAGACCTTCAATCTACGTTTCCAGCATATTATATACCACATCACAGTGTTGAAAAACCAGATAGCACTACCACAAAGGTTAGGGTGGTTTTTGATGCCTCGTGCAACACTTCATCGAACATCTCTTTGAACAGCGTCTTGAAAGTTGGACCCACGATTCAAAGTGATTTATTTTCAGTCTTATTGAGATTTCGTCAGCACAATTTTGTCATCGGCGACTTGACTAAGATGTACAGACAAATTTTAATTGACAAGGATCAACGAAATCTGCAACGTATTGTTTGGAGACAATATCCAGATGACAAGGTGAAATATTTTCAACCTAATACCGTCACTTACGGAACTGCTTCTGCCTCCTTCCTATCAACTCGTTGTTTAAAGGAAATTGCTTTGAGAAACGCAGATGAGTTTCCTATTGAAAGTAGAATTATTATGTCTGATTTCTATGTAGATGATCTGTTGACAGGTTCTCACGATTCAAAGTTACTTGTAGAACATCGAAAAAACATTACTGAAATTTTGTCAAGATATGGTTTTGAATTACGAAAAATTCAATCGAATGACTCTAATCTTCTCAAGGATGTTAGTGAAGCATTTAATGAAAACTCTCCATATATTATATCGGACGATTGCAAGACAAAAACTCTAGGAATTTCTTGGAAACCCTCTCTCGATGTATTTGAATATTCTACTGAAATAAATGGGAAATATGACAAAACTAGTAAACGGACTATTTTGTCATTTATAGCAAAGATTTTCGACCCATTAGGTCTCTTAGGACCAATTTGCATAAGAGCAAAAATGCTAATCCGACAACTTTGGGAATTACAAATTGAATGGGATGAATCTTTACCCGCTCATATTCACTCAGAATGGATAAAGTTAGCTGAAGAAATTTCAACAGCAGGCTCAATTCAAATTCCTCGTCATATTCCAGTGAAGAATCCTCAATGTATAGAGTTGCACGGCTTTTCAGATGCTAGTGAAAAGGCTTATGCTTGCTGTATCTACTCCCGTTCAATGTAAAAGAAACACATTTGATTTGCGCTAGATCACGAGTCGCTCCATTAAAATCCATCACGATTTCCCGACTAGAACATTGCGGAGCTTTGTTATTATCACGTTTATTGAAGAAATGTCTTGAAGTTTTAACGTTTCGCATCGATAAAATATTTCTGTGGACAGACTCCACAATAGTTTTGGCCTGGTTTTATCATGAGCCTCGAGATTTGAAAACTTTTGTTTCGAATCGCGTTGCTGAAGTTCAAAGAACCACAAGTATCGACAACTGGTCCCATGTTTCTTCAAAAAATAATCCAGCCGATATAATCTCACGTGGTGCAAAATTGGCAGAATTATCGCGATCCACATTATGGTGGCACGGACCAGACTTTACAGGTACTTCCAAGGAACAGTGGCCTCCAGTTTTGAATCCATCCAACTTCACAAAAGAAGTTCCCGAAATCAAGACAATATCTCTTATTTCAGCTTCCAAGGTAGAGTACATCAGTTTTGAAAAATTTTCATGTTTAAATAAACTGATTCGCGTCACAAGCTACTGCTTAAGATTTTTTAACAATTCAAAAATTAAAATTCCTGGCCATAGAAATCTGGAAAATTTATCTACATCAGAAATTAAAATTGCTACAATTCGACTGATAAAATTAGTACAACTTGAATGCTTTAAAGATGAAATTCATTCTTTGCAAACCAATGATCATGTCTCAAGAAGGAGTAACCTACGTGCATTAGATCCATTTATCGATGAAGAAGGCTTGATTAGAGTAGGCGGTCGACTCCGACTCTCAAATTTGAGCTATACTGTAAAACATCCGATAGTTCTTCCAAGTAAACATCATTTTACCACTCTGATTATTGGATACGAACACAAAAGAACTTTGCATGCTGGTGCTCAAAATACACTTTCTTATATTCGACAGTAATATTGGCCCATACATGGAAAACAACTCGTTAAATCTTATATTAAAAACTGTATTCAATGTTTTAAGGCGAAACCACGTATAACTGTGGCAAAAATGGGCAATTTACCCACAGAAAGAATCGCACCCTCACGACCCTTTGCTACTATAGGCCTTGATTACGCTGGTCCATTTGATTTGAAAGATGGAAAAACACGCACTAATAAGATAATCAAGAGCTATATTGGCATATTTGTTTGCCTTGTTACTAAAGCGGTTCATATCGAACTCATCACCGATTTAACCAGTGATGGCTTTTCAAGTCTGCTCAAGAGATTCGTGTCACGTCGTGGTCTTTATACAGACATCTATTCAGACAATGCTAGTGATTTCGTCGGTGCTAAAAATAACCTTTTATCAGTTGCCAATCTCATAAAATCTGATGAGGTTCAAAATTATTTATCCACATCGTACGTTAATTGGCATTTTATCCCTGCAAGATCACCACACTTTGGTGGGCTTTGGGAAGCCGCTGTTAAATCGTGCAAACATCACTTGAAGCGTATTTTGACCAACACTCATCTAAATTACGAAGAATTTTACACATTATTGACACAAATCGAGGCAATATTGAATTCACGACCTCTTTGTCCGCTCTCCACCGATCCCAATGACCTTGAGATACCTACACCAGCACTTTTTTTGATCGGCCAACCATTGACGGCATTACCCGAAAAAAACGTTTTAAAGTCTTCCCAAAATCACGTTAAAAGGTACAGGCATCTACAGATGATGGCACAACATTTCTGGTCAAGATGGGTCAAAGAGTATTTGCATCTTCTTCAAGAAAGAACAAAGTGGTTCACCAATAAAGGCAATGAACTACAAATTGGTTCTATAGTGCTCCTCCATGAAGATGGCATTCCACCTATGAAGTGGCCCTTAGGACGTATCACCCACCTTCACTCAGGAAAAGACAATGTTTGCCGAGTAGTAAGTGTACAGACAAGTAGCGGACTTTTTAAACGTGCCGTTACTATAGTATCCGTTTTACCCATTGACACTTTGAATTGAAAGTCAACCCTTTCAAGGGGGGAGTTATGTTAGTGTGCATGCCGAACAGACTATTATGGGACTTGGCATTACCTGTTATTTTTACTGGTTATTGACATTGATTGTTGTATGAAAAATCATAAAAAAGCTGTCACGATTTATAGAAATAAATCCGTATTCATCGAAAGAACAAACGCGGCTTTCTTTCCGGCATTACCGTCAGGAAATCGCCCAATTTACAAGTGGGTATATGTTTATGATTTTAATATGGAATGTTATTGTTTATTTTGAGATGTTGTTGATATTGTGTTTTGACCTGTATAGGATGATGTACTTATATAGACTTTCTGTTTCTCATATGACGGCTACCGGTCCCCACAACCATACAACTGGAAAATATGAAACCGGCCAGGAATCCTCAATCTTCAGCCATATTACAGGGATATCAGCCCTCTGAACTGAGTAAGGGGACCATATACACACCCTGTAATAGGCAACTATTACCGAGGTCAAGGAAGATCGGCCGGCAAACAATTTTCTGCAAACGCGAGCATTAGCACTATTAGCAGTGAACAAGCGTTGAATGCACGGCGGTGCAGTTTCACAGGCCAGGGCTTGGGAAAACTAAACGGATGGATGGCAGGACCGGAGCAAGAGATTTTAGCCACAAAATTTGTAAAAAGTTCTTAAGTTTTTTGTAAGGAATAAAGCATGTTTTCTTCTGGCATTGGGGTCCAATGCTCACGGGGTGAGGGCATATGTCACATTAGTACTGGAGGCAAATATACTTGGTGTAAATATCACCAATTTGCCACTAGTGGAATCGCTGAGCCAACTACTCTCCATTGTGAGTAGTGTAGTCTCTCTCACCCTGAGTAGTGTAGCCCCTCTCAGCCTCAAAGAACATGCTCGTCCTAGTGTTATGGTGGAGATAGATGGGATGTACCATGGACGATAATAAATGGAAGCTGCCTATACGGAGTATTTCTACTGTTCAGCCCTGCTACGTTTCCTAGAGCACGACAGGTGTTGTGGGTCCAGTCGAAGACCCGGTCTAACTCCTTACGTGACAATATATCTCTATTGATAGCTAAGATACCCTGCAGTCTCGACCGAAATGTGACACAGTGTCAACGTTCGGAATAGACAAGCTGGGGTCTGAAGCAAATTTTTTTTTATGAATCTGCTGTCACCTCACCTTTTTTCAAATTTTCACGATGACTATTTGGAAGAAACGAGTTGACCAATAAGTCGTTGGCTCTGTGGGGGTATAATGGTTCGACCATAAATAGAATGTTCAGTATATCATCAGAGAGCTAAACACCGATAATTGGACATACGTAGAAGCAGAAAAAGAAAACAAAACAAAAAAGAGGGTACCCGTTACAACAGGAATAAGACAAAGAGACAGCCTAGGCCCTATATTGTTAAAGATAATCATGAACGACATCATTACCAAAACAAAACAAAACGGAGGGGGTTAACCCAGAAAACACAATTTCTCACTGTATC
Source organism: Orchestes rusci (assembly GCA_958502075.1). Classification (NCBI taxonomy): domain Eukaryota; kingdom Metazoa; phylum Arthropoda; class Insecta; order Coleoptera; family Curculionidae; genus Orchestes; species Orchestes rusci. Next base: position 40,437,094 of record OY293304.1, read on the forward strand.
CAAAGAACCCCAAAGGTGCAAACTTGGCGTTCACAATCAAAGTGTGGAGCATGTGATGATATTCAAATATCTTGGAACAAACATAATGAGCAACAGAAATCTAAATAAGGAAGTGAGATCTCGAACATCAAAAGCCGCCTGAATATCGGTGTATACGAGGTGTCCCAAATTCGTGCCTCATCATTGGGATCTCGGAAACTAGAAGAGATACGAAAGAAAACAACGTTGATGCTCGCCCGGTATTATGTAGTGGTCGGTTCTTTCAAAGTCAACTGACTCTCTACTTCCTTCTTCTGTATAAGGTGAAACTAGTCGAATCACTTCACGAACTAACTCTTTTGTTAAACAGAGCATTCCAATTGATTGTCTATCTCCAAGTTGCAATGCTTCGATACGGGGGTAGAAGAGCCTTCGCCGTTCTGCTACAGCATCCAGCAGCATCGTTCACTACTTCTGCACTAGACACCGTTGCAATATCACCCAAATTTGATATTATATTTATGGTTTATGCACTATTATCACAATCGCACGATCAATAATAGAAACCGCGTGCTGAATATCCGCTCATTATTTCAAGGTCGATAATAATTGTCGCTGGTGGTATTCGAACATACAAATATTGGCGTGTCATTCGATAAAATGCGAACATCGTATGTGATATCAAGTCGATTGAACTGAAACATAAGATTCCTGGTCTTTTTTGTGAGAGCGTCCGTTGCGAACAAAATAGACTGGCGTTCGAAATGATTATTCGTCTAGGCTATTCTGGAGTGGTAGGATTTTAAGGGACTCGTTGGACACAGAGTTTAAAGAAAACGCAGGATAAGTTCCTGGAAGATGTCATTTCTCAAAGCCCCTAAACCGTCCATTTGGTTCGAAAGGGGACTTATTCAGTTTTCGTTGGACACAGAGTTTGAAGAAAAAGCAGGATAAGTTCCTGGAAGATGTAGTTTCTCAAAGCCCCCAAACTGTCAATCTGGTTCGAAACGGGCGATCTCACAAAATAAACCCTGAGCCTATATGATAGGAAAATAAACCCTGAGTCTTTATGATAGGAAAAGAAACGAATAAATTAGAGATACCTGTAGGGATCTGGATGTTGCAAGATTGATGGCCAGAGTAAGAAGATGATATTGAAGAGAAAATATAGAAAGAATCGCCGACCGACTGGCGAGTATAGTCAAAGATGAAAAACTCGATAGCTCCAGACACCCGGGAAGACCACCAAAGCGATGGCACAAAAGCTGAACATCAGCGTCCCAAAACTAAAAAGTCAAAGAATAACACAAGACTCTAAGTCCTTACGTATGAATAAGAAGAAGAAGAGAAAGTTTACAAATATTTGGTCGCGCAAATTCATTTCATTTGACGAAAGCATCTTTGATGATCTCACAATACGAATTTTCAGATTTCCAATCGCCTCATCTCCCAAGATATCCTAAAAGACGCTCAACGTGAGACATCAGACACCCACGTGCATAAAGTTTCATTCTACAGTTTTCTAACGAACATCTGATAGTGAGTCAGAAATCCTACAGGAAATCGAATTTTAACTTGGAAGAAATTCCACTACATTCTCAATATAGCTTTGAGAACCTGCTCATAATTTCTTATAAGTTGAGCAATTATTCTGATATTCCTAGGTGTCAACTCGCAAATGACTCATGATAATTGGCTTTGCTTTTCACGAAAAAAGTGTTTATCGGAATTGCCTAATTATATTATAATATATATTATAATCATTATAACATTAAACGAACTTATCTAAGTGAAGTTCGATCATAATCATTTGATGGTCTTGTTTCGAACTGATGCAACGTGTACATAGATCACCGGGACAACTCTTGGGTTTGGGTGGGTGTGATCTATTCGGAACAAGACCATCAAATAATTATGATCGAACTTCAGTTCGTTAAATCTTATAATTATTTTCCGGTCTTGTTCCTCCTAGATCAAAATGTATATGTTTACAGAGAAGAGAGGTTGCAATATTATGATATACTAGTTAAAATTATAACAAATAGACCGTCAGATAACGACAGATTCTGCTGACTGATTTTCTCGCTTCAGGGACTTCAACCACTGAAAAGTATGTCAGTGTTGAGCAGCCTGTATAGGAGCAGCAATTTTCTCGAGAACAAAAAAGAAAGCAATAAAAATGTCTCAATCTAAAACTCTATTATGAAAAAACCCATAAGTCTAGCTCGTGCTTATCATAGTTTGTGAAGATACTCAACTTGCAGGAAAATCAGAGAAAATCTCTCAAATTTTCTCGCTTATGGGAATTGGCATGTGAGATGGAAAATTGATTTCAAGATCGGACAAAAAAAGCCATAAGTCGGAAACATGATGCAGACGTTTTATTTGAATAAATACCTACAATCATTTGAAAATGATGCTGTGAGAAAATTGAAAAAATCTGCTAATTTTTTTGAAATCTAGGACATCACAGCAACAGAACGACTCTGTGAATAAAAATCCAAAATACTTCATATAGTCTAGTCAGTAAGAAATACTGATAAGTACCAAAGATTGCCACTTATTGGTATTGGTAAGAATAGCATTAATTACGAGTTTATTACACATTTTTCTATTTGTATATTCTATCAATCATTCTAGATTCAGACGATGAATCATTATTTAGCGAGAGTTGCTACGAATGAAGCATATAATTTTTTATCCTTCAAGAACATCTTTTTTTTTAGTATGATTGAGAAATTGAATGTATCCTTTATTTATTATTATTCTTTGGTCCACATTTTATAGGACCCAAGTGCATAACTTTTTTTTTTTTTTTACATATTTTGATTACATAAAACATATTTTTTGTCGAACTGAACTTGACAATTAAATAAAAATTCTTTTGCCTGACAATTCAACAAGAAAGACTGCATCACTGCATGATTTTTGAGTTAAATCAGATTAAAGTGCCAAGTTTACTTCGAGAACATGATAACTTGAATATAATTTGGTAAGACAATTTGATGAATACGTGAATCCCTAAAATAACAAAAAGATGCTTTTAAAAGTTCCGTTTTGTGACTGGAAAAAAATTAGATTCTATTTTGCCGCTGAAAAAACATTACTGCTCATGGTAATTTTATAATATAAAAAATAAAAAATAAATATTTAATTAAATTAGTTCTGCCCAAAGAACACATATACAAAGTTTAGAACAAAAACCTAAATAGAGAGCGAGGCCCACAGAACACATATACAAAGTTTAGAAGACAAACTGACGTATAAAATTTTACGGAACAATGCGCCACGGAATGAAGTGGATGCGAATCGAACTATCAGACTTGGATAATGTATTATTGAAGATTTCTGTAATATATTATACAGTTTTCTTCACATAAAAGCACTGACATTGACTTTGACGTTGAAAATGTCTTTATTTAATTAATAAAGACAAAAACTTGGAATAGATGTAGTTTTTTCGGTTTTTCTTGAATGTCCAGAACCATCTGGGGATGAGGTCAGTGTGGGCTTCCTATCTGCGCTGCGGGGCACTGACCCGGTGTCACTATGAGAGAATGGCACTCATTCCGGAGGTCTCGGTAAGCGTGCATGGCTCCATGTGGTGTGGGACGGCTGGGCAGTACGAAACTCGTCGAGGAACACTTCTTCTGTCTCTTTCCTTTTGTTCGACCTTTTCAGGATGGTATCACTTAGCCTCACTGTTTGATTTGTTGTAGAATACACTGGGCGAAATCCCATTTGTTTTTCTGGTAGAAATTTTTTTGCCATCGTGACTTTGCTTATTTTGTGGAGGTTGCATTTCTCCGGAACTTTTCCGATGGCGGCTGGAACATTGATGAGCCTTCAGTATTCCGTGTTGTAATCTGCGTTCTTATAGGTTTTTTGATGAGGATCACCAGGGCATTTTTTCACTTAGAAAGGAATCAAAGCATGAAAGACAACATGAAGATAAAGGGTGACGTTCAAATGACTTCATCTATCATCATGACAAGCTAATAAGCTGTCATGTGGCATTCCACATACCGCCATCTTTTTGAGATCTAACGAGTTTCAGGCACATCAGCTCCTCTCCGTGGATGCGAATCAAAGCTTTCACCTAGGCTCCGCTCTCCATTTACGTTTTCGTTCTAAACTTTGTATATGTGTTCTGTGGCGGGGCCTAAGTGAAAGCTTTGATTCGCATCTTCGGAGAGGCGCTGATGTGCCTGAAGTTCGTTAGATCTCGACAAGATGGCGGTATGTGGAATGCCAGTTGCCACATGACAGCTTATTAGCTTGTCATGATGATAGATGAAGTAATTTGAACGTCACCATTCACCTTCATGTTGTCTTTCATGCTTTGATTCCACTCTAAATGAAAAAATGCCTTGGTAATCCTCATCAGAAAACCTATAATAACGCAGATTACAACCCGGAATACTAGAGGCTCATCAATGTTCCAGCTGCAATCGGAAAAGTTCCGGATAATTGCATCCTCCACAAAATAAGGAAAGTCACGATGACAAAAAACTTTCTGCCAGAAGAACAAATGGGATTTCGTCCAGTGTATACTACAACAAATTAAACAGTGAGGCTAAGTGACACCATCCTGAGAAGGTCGAACAAAGGGAAAGAAACAGAAGAAGTGTTCCTCGAGGAGTTTCGTACAGGCCAGCCGTCCTACGCCACATGGAGCCATGCACCGCTTTCCGAGACCTGCGGAGTGAGTGGCATTTTCTCATAGTCACCATCACACAGGGTCAGCGCCCCGCAGCGTAGAACACATCAACTAGGGAAGCCCACACTGACCCCATCTCCAGATGGTTCTGGACATTCAAGAGAAAACCGAAAAAACTACATTTACTCAAAGTTTTGTCTGAATGTGAAGACATTTCCAACGTCAAAGTCAGTGCTTTTATGTAAAGGAAACTGTATAATATGTTACAAAAATCTTCAATAATACATTATCCAAGTCTGATAGTTCGATTCGCATCCACTTCATTCCGTGGCGCATTGTTTCGTAAAATTTTATACGTCAGTCTGTCTTCTAAACTTTGTATATGAGTTCTGTGGTTCTGCCTGTATTTGACATTATTATCATGCATCCGTCTTATGGCTTCTGAGAAGACAGTTTGCAATGTTTACGCCAATTCCCATGAACAAATGAGCAATTTGTTTCCAATCATGGTCTCGCAGCAGTAATTTCAAATAATTTTATAATATAGAGCGGTTTTTTTTAGACGGAAAGGGGATTCTCATGTTAAATTTTCGATCTCATGTTAGCAGTGGTTCAATTCAAACTACAAAGCTGAAAGTTACAGTGAATTAACTTTGGTGCATATAGAGATTATTCACTAGTTAGTACAAAATAACTTAAAAAAAAATTGAAAAATGCTTTTATAAATTATTGGAAAGTTATAGTTTTTCACATGCCACTGTCAACCAATAACTTCAAAGTCAAATTGTAACTACATTTATTTGTAATAGTATAATACAATTACAGAAATTGGAAATTTTTTGCCAATATCCTTAACGGTTATAAAAATTAAAATGAATTTTTTTAGTTGAAAAAATTGACAATGGAGTTAGATACGTCAGGAAATTGGTTGTCAACACGCACTTTATACATGTTTATTTATTTAAAACGTCGATATCATGTTTTCGACTTATGGCTTTTTATTTTTTGTCTTGAAATCAATTTCAATTCCCACATGCTAATCACAAATGAAAAAAATAAAATAAAAATTTTCCTACAACTTCACAACTTATGGCTTCTTTTGAAACACATTAAAAGCTTATGGGATTTTTTGATTTTATCAATTATCAAAATCATATTGTTCGAATGCCATGAATAAGAAAGTTTGCCGGATGAAGAAAAATTTGTTCGCAAAATTTTCCGTCCGGAAAACTTACTTGAACAGCCGATCGGCTTATGGGAATTTTTTTTTGGGTTCCTTATGATATCAAAATTCATTCGGTCGATTGCCATAAGCAAGAAAATGCATTAGCAGCCAAGTATTCTTTTACAAGATGGCCCCCTTATTTCAACCCTTTAAGCACGTGCAAACCTTATGGCTTGGTTTTTTCAGTATAACATTGTAATATTTCTTGATGTGTTCAAATGCCATAAAAGAGAAAATGAAAAAAAAAACCTTTTTTTTGCAGAAGAAATGTCAATTTTCCATAGGCCTAGCACACTTGCGTTCGCTAAATTTTCATTTTTTGTGCTCAACACTGACATACTTTTCAGTGGTCAAAATCCCTAAAGCAAGAAAATCAGTCAGCAAAATCTTTCGTTATCTAACGGTCTAATCCTGTTTTAGACCGTTAGATAACGAAGAAAACAAGTGCTCAGAGATAAGAACCTGATAAGACTGCGAAATATTGTCACAACGTGCATGGGGGTGTCCTGCTCCACCAAACACCCACTCTCTGGCTGGGGGACGTGGCGTGAATCAAAAGGCTTGACGACTGGTACCAATTTTACTTTTATCCACCACAATACAAAACATAATTACTTAGAGCAGGGAGAGGAGCGGTGTCAGAGAGGTAGGCTGGTAATAAGGCACTGAAATGTTCCTCAAAAAAGGTTCTATGCTACCAGCACTACCTTTTGACGGACCAGTGTTAGAACTGATATCTGTTCGATGAACATTCTACCATTTATATTGACTGAAATAATGATAGCCACGCAGAATTCACCAAGTCAGTACTCCTTTACCTCAGAATGCCGAGTCGACAAGTTTGGGGTTCATTCTAGTGCTTTTGAACTTGAATGAACCCCTTACTGCTGCATTCATCGTGATTTCCCGGATGTTTGAATTAAATAATTGAATTGGAATATCTTGATATATTGGAAATATTGAATTGTTGACAATATGGTTGAGAAATAATTGCACGTATTGGCTTAGTAAAGATCAAGGGTTCATTGTCGAAACTCGCAAAAAAACTGAGATGGGGTGGATCAACCCGCAATATCTCGAATGATCCCGAGACAAGGATTATGTTTTTCTTGCAGCAGCAGGGGCTGATATATGTTGTGTGCTTTAAGCACGAAAAAGCCAGAAGTATCAATGCCACTTTCACCTGAAGTAGATTTCAACGAGCGACTAATAATAATAATTGTTTGTCTAGAAGCTGCTTCTTGGAGCTTCCTACTTCTCACCAGTCAGGAATTAATTATTGTCACTAGGCGTTCGTAAACATTCGTTTCTGTTGTGTTGATGAAATCTGGAATTTGAATCAGTTATCATAACAGAGTGAATTCAGATTCAAGATTCCAAGTTCATGCCTTCTTTCTAGAAGTCTCAATTTGAAGATATGTTTAAAATGCGTGGTGATACAAGTATACGAGCCACTCGCAAGGAATTTATGGAACTGTGAGCCATGCGAGTTAAAATTGAACGACAAAACACTTCAGGGTGGTTTGTACAGAAAAAAACTCGAAGGGATAACTCTGGTAACGAGAAGATCTACATCTGCTGTGCATCTCATCACCTCCGCCTCTGAATCCTTGAAGCATGAGTGATCTGCATCCAGGAAAAAAAGGGCCGCCTGCGCAGCAGATATGAGAGTACCATGCCCCAGACAAAAAGAAAGCTCAAGAGGTCTTGCCCCTCCCCTTTCACTTGTGCAAAAAATTTTTTTAGTAACTTTCTAGAAACCAAGTTAAAGGGTGGAAAAGCATAAAAACTCACAATTCTGGCAAGATAGTGTGAGAACTCTGTTAATCATGTGAATTCAATATCAACCCTTACGTTCGCTTTCCTCCTTTCACATGTATATTTTTTTTTCTAGTAACACTCTAGAAAACATGTTGAAGAATGGAAAAGCATAAAAACTCACATTTCTGCCGAGATAGTGTAAAAAATTTGTTAATCATGTGGATTCAATATCAATCCGGTTTTCTGGCGACTACACTGGCATCTAATTTGTTAAAAAATCCGAAATATGGCGCTCTTCACATTACTGCCAGACATCTTTGGCGAAAATTGTAGATGGAACGTGCCTTCCATCTTATTTTATGTATAAGTAATGAACGCGGTATTTTCGATGTACAGCAAAATGTTGCAGCAGTTTTGATCGCTTGCAATATACTCAAGACTAAAAAACTGTCATCAGTTTTAATAAGGTGTCTTTATGTAGCCAATGATCTTCAACTTTCCAAAAAATCACGCGATACTTTGTTGTCAAAAACAACGATCGCGAGTAATCATGAATATTATCCGACAGCATCTATGAAGGAGGAAATATGGAGTTTGTACATTTCAAATGAGTAAACTCGCAATGAATGGCAATTTCTAAGCATGGACCTAGGAATTATCATGAAGGTCAAAATTCTTTCCATTTTTTCATCAATGACCAAAACAAAAATAGAAAGCTCACAAGCCTTACAAAATTGCGGATGTTAATTTTCTCCATGCTTAAAAACATACGAAACACTCTGGATAGTAGTCTCCAGATATATTCTGTGTGTAGCACAAAAAAACCAAATATTGTGTAAAAATAGTGGCCACGTGTTTCTTCCAGGTAATGAGGAAATCTTAATTCCGCAAAAAAGAAAATATTGTCGGTGTGAGTTCCCCAGAAGCAAAAAATCATACAGGTATAGCTTCTGTGCACTCAGATAATCAAAGAAAAGTTTAAAGAGTCTGGTGAAGACCAATGGGATTGTACTCAAACCAAAATACAATTTTTTGTACTCAAACAACATATTATCAACTCGGAAAACGCGAGTGGAACACAGATAGTTTTATAACCCTGTATCCAAGAAAAGTCAATCTTGTCAAGTTTATTTCCAAACCACAAAATCATGGTAGAAAAAAACAAGGTATGCCAACGCGCATCTCACTGTGACGTCAAATGCAACAAAGATACAGTGTTGCCATATTCGCGATTTATCGCAATTGGACTACTTCTAGAAACCACAATTCAAGACAAAATCTCAAGAAAATTTGCTACGCGGTTCTTAATCTACTTACTTTGATTTGAGGCTATTTTTTGCTTTATCTATTTGGCCTAAATCAAACATAATTTTATATTTAACCTATATTTTGAAAACGTTAATTGCGAGGTGTACAGTTATTATTTGCAAGTTGGCAACGTCGTTAACTGGAGTGTCGAGGTGACAGGTGTCACTGTCACTGGAACGAGGCTTAATAAAGTCAGTCCAGGTAACGTTGATATTATTGATTTGAATTTTGGATATTTAAAGGAATAATTCGTCTTTTCTCTTATTGCTACTTTCGTCATTTTGTTACCTAGTGACCTAGTCAGTTAAATCCGTCTACAAAACTCGTCTTGTTTTTGATTGCTTGATATTATCAAACTTCAATGAAGATTGGAAAGTTGGGGAAATAGTAAATGCCATACAAAGGAATGGGAACAAGAAATTAATTTTCAAGTTATATATGTGTTTTGATTATTTAAATATACCTATAAGTATTCATTAATTAGATATTGACCACAGTAAATGAAACAGCTTATCTGTTTTACTAGATAGCACTCGTGAAAAGCTACGTTCCTTTGTCACCATGGTAACTATAAACAAAAATTGTAGCGTCTGGCGTCATTGCGCAATTTAAGCCACTTTTTGTCCGAGTGTCTGACATACCTTGTTTCTTTCTACCATGCACAAAATGATTCATATGAGATTAACGCCACAAATTATGACGATTGCCTCTCGGGTTAGCGTTATGGATGTTGATCCGCATGATGGGTCAAATGGTGTTCCACCATCCGGTGGAATTCAGAGTAACGATGTCCCGTTAATGGTGGTTTCATTGACAAATTGTATCCGCATCCTTGATATTCTTGTTTCTTTTGTCCGACTTTCTAGGTCTGCCGAACAGCCAATTGGCATTCACCCCATCAATCAGAACAGGGTTTCTACAGAAAAGCGAATCTTTGGAATGGACATATTATACTAACAATGGGCATCTGCCTCCATCGCTAAGAATTTCAGTTTCATGCAATTTTTTGCCTCCGCTCCGTAATTCAGTAGATATTTGGGCAGAACTACAGAAACATTTTGATTCAATTGAGGGGCCGAAACTAGGCAAAAATTTGCCATTTGCGGATACTTTACCAAAAGCTGCCATAACTTTGAAACCCATACCCCAATAAGCTTCTACCACCTTTCAACCACCGATGTATGGTTAGTTTTTGACACAGAGGATCATTTTTGCTTGTGTGTGGGACCCTGGGAGATCCAAAAGTGCGTCTACATACTGCCGAAACAGGCCGGTCGGCCTATGCAGGGCCACACATCCGGTTCGGGTCCACATTCGGGTAGGCATGACGTTCACATTGACTGTGCAGTGTCGTTGTCGTCCCGAATTGTTTTGGAACAGTGCAATTGTCACTGTTAACCAAACAATTCAATTCAATTGATCATTTTCAAACCGCTGATTTTGACGTGTCGTGGAGGACAAGCACAGCTCATTGCATGTAGAGTGTTGGGTGTACATAATATGGTCCATTTTATGTCCATTCATGGTCCAGAATTGACAGAAAGTACATGTTTGATACAAGTAGAGCCCAAAAATGGACGTCTCTATCGTCCAATAGTGTGTAACTTGTATCGTATATGGACGTCCAAACGTCCAGATGTGTTCGTTCTTTGTTAAAAATTGGATATCTTTGTGCTGTCTGCGATGTTTCAAGATTTTGTTAATAGACACCCTGTACATCGGGTCCAAAACTCCATAGCCCCCCTTCAGCTATCTACGCCCTTGATCAGAAGTCATGCTACCCATATTTGGAGACAGAGTTAGGAACGAAGAGAGGCGAAGGAGAAACCTAGGGTATGCTGTAGTAAAATGAAAGTGGTCATGAATTTTGTGATACATGTATGTACCTACCAACACCACATCAATGTATGTATTATCAGAATTTGATATGCCACATCATACCTTTCATGTTATATAAATAGGTAACAGGACAATTAGCCGTTTATGAAAAACTATAAATGTAGCACCTCATATTTTATTAGTTATTTGGATTCTCTTTTCTAAATCATTATTTTATCGAACAATGTCTATGTCTATCTTTGAACGGTTTGGAGAAAAAGCATTTTTAGAAAAAAAAATGCATAAAAAATCATAACAGCTTAGACGCAAAACATCGAAAAAAAAATAAGCGACGCCTTCAACCCATGATATAGTATCATGCCTTTAACCCTTTTAATTTTTCGACATCGTAGAATTCTCTGTTGTTCGCCTCTTTGGTACAGTAGATCCGTGCTTGAAATAGGGTCATCTGAGAATTTCGCAAAAATTTGTTTTTAACGTCTCTGTTGAGCTCTCAGTAGCTTAACTCTAAGTTTTCGGAAAAATCAAAGGTGAGCTTTCTCCGACATCTTGGAAATAAGGGCGCTACTTCTTTTTCCGTTCCTATTTTAGAATTACGATAAAATATCATAGAACCAAAATTGTTCGCACTTATAAATTCTCAATAACTTTTCTATGGAACTTTTTTTTTCTAAAATCAAGATCAGTTGTTACAGGGTGATTCAATGGGTGATTCAATGGTGGAAAAAAATCGTAAGGACGAACGTTGTGCAGAATTAAATTCCCAGCAACCTTTGAAATAAATGGAAAAAAGTTGCAGGGAATGTGATCCTGCACAACTTTCGTCCTGTACGATTTTTTCTCACAACATATATTAAGGAATCCTCCTGTAGATCATATATCATTGATTTTAGAGAAAAAAATCCAGGATACAAGTTTTTGCGGAAATATAATTCTGAACAACTTTGGTTCTATAATATTTTATCGTGAGTCTAATCTCGGTCTAATAAGAACGGAGAACACACTCGCGCCCTTATTTTCAAGATGGCGTGGTAAGCTTACCTTCGACTACCTTCAATTTTTCCGAGACCTCAGATTCAAGCTATTGAGGACGCCCTCCACACGGTAAAAAGAAGATTTTGCGTATTTCCCAAAAATTCCTAGGAAAAGCACGGATTTAGGAATTGATGGAAAGGTTGATCGATTGAATACAACACCATCCACAAAACAGACACAGACACTGGATTGACAAATGTCAAAATTAAAAAGCGACATTATGAGGTCTGTTATGAAGGATTTAAGCATTTTCAAACGCTGGCAACATTGTATATCTTTCAGATCTCCAAAGAAAACCGAATGCGTATACGATCGAACGACAGAATCGCTCCTTCTCGAAATTCGAATTGCGTTGCGAGTTGGTTTACGTATATCGAGACGTATTGCGGTCGGATGACAGAATCGCCGCCCAGGTTTTATTTATATGAGTTCATGGTCACGATTTATGGATTTTCAGAGTTTTCGTTGGATTTTTGTAATTTTTTTGTTTTGAAGTGAGAAGAACAGGTTCTTTTCTATATTATTGAACTGTGCAGAGTTGATTGGTGTCATATCAACTCTGGTATGATGTAGTTTTTCGAGTAGTGCAGGTGCATCAAACAAACAATTTTTCTTGTAAAATAAAAGGATTTTATAATGGGGAGAAGTGATTATTATGAACAGTTGGAACAGACTGTCAAAGACAGTTGTGATAATAAACTAAAGGTCATTGTTGGAGACTTCAAGATGCACGATTTATCGTCCCCGCCAGAGGTAGACCTTTATGGTTTTTTTACAAAATAATGTTAAGAATTGACAGCCCATGTGAAACTATACAACTATTAGGTAAGGGTATTATGTCAAATGTTTCCCAAAAGGAGTACCTACTTTTTTTAACATTATTTCACCTGTTTTGAAATGCCTAGAGCATATACGTCCTTATTTTATCTGGGATTCACTTGATGTGCCTTTTTTTACCGCTTTTATCCACATCTCTTACCTCTGCTTGAATAAGCCATTGGCTGGGCCATTGGTATAATCACCAGCATTTTTTTAAACAGCAGGTAGGTATTCTTAAAAATCTCACACTCTGTTCCCCCTCATTGTAGTTGCACAGTTAACCACAGCACAAAAAGACTTCATTATGGAGCCCTGAAGTCTCCCATTTCATTAAAAACGCATAACAATTTTGAAAAAGTACAGAAAACCATCATGAAAAACGAAGAAAACAACATGGCATAACATAACGCCCGCCATGACGTCATCTGAAAATGGTCTATAAAAGTCAGCTGATTGTACCGTAAACAGACATTAACCTCTAATTGTCATCTTTCTCCTTCACTTTCTGGAACATTTTTCGAAATGCAAGTGTGCATTATGGTTTTGTTGAGATTCTGATCCTGAAAAGCTGTGAAATCATCGATTATCTCACGAAGTTAGAAGCAGGAAGCCCAGAAATTTTGATTGGATACAAGCACAAAATTTCGATTGAAAACAATATAGACTCTTTTAGTTAAAGTGATTCAGACTTTGATGCAAGCCCTCAGGGCTTTCCAAAAATAACTATTATAGACATAATTAGTTATTTGGTGTCTACCGCAAGTTATTATACTGCATAGGCAGTTAAGATCTCATAAAAGTTTGAATGATGCTTGCAAAAATTTGAAGGCCGGGTTTTGTACTCACTGTGGAGGTTGCAATGCAGACCATATTTTTATCAGAGCTAAAGAAAAATATATTTTCATTATTAGCCCTTTTTTCTTGATGTCTCAATAAAATTTGATTGATTTTTTCGTAATATATGTATTGTTTCTGGAGCCGGATTCCGTGTACTGTGGAATTCAACATGTTGAATACCACTGTTGATTTCAACATGAGGAAGCAAGGCGTGACAAAAACGTTATTCGGTGCACGTCTTGATATCAGTTTGGCAATGTTCGTGTTTTGTCAAGACGTGTTTCAAAATCTTAGTGACTTTTTCATTTTTCCCTAAACATTTTTGACATTTCGTAGGGACTTTCAATTTTTTTCTCTGGTGTTGGTGTATGTTGACGTGACAGTGGTATTTTTTTGTATTGAAATCGACTGACCGAAGTTATTCGAGGGGGTAATTTTGGGGTACCTGCAAAATTCACAATAATTTCCGCCTAGTTTTCGGAAAATAGCAGTAGCTAGACATTTTTCGATTATTTGGAAAAACCAGTGAGAAAAACTCATAATACGTTGAAAATCGCGAAAAAAAAACAACTTTTTGATGTTTGATACGAAATTCAGTTTAAAGAGATTTCTTTGGGAGAATATGTGAGTCTTTCTGTGTATTTCTACTTTGAAAAAAAAATAGTTTTGCAGCCAACAAATTTGGATAATATTATTTTGGACGCGAAATAGGTACACGTGGCCACATGGACTTGAAGAAATAGAAAATCAATACCAAATTCAAAATACGTGGTTATAAAAATATAGGTACGTCTTGAGTCTCACACAACTCATGTTCATTACCTTCACGGCCTTTGGAAGTGGAATTTTCATTATTGTTTAAAGAACAATAGCTAGTATATAATATCAATAAATTATCGGGATGCTTCTAATAAACTGTTTTTAGCAGATATTCTTGTGAAACCAACTTTTTAGACTGAAACGAATCAGAACAATTAAAACTAAGTGTCTGATTTCGCTAATTCATATTTTTTTATTCGAATGAATAGGTATGTGAGCCATCCATCGAAATCATGATAACATATTTTATAACGGGAGAATGTGAGTTCCAATTTCAAAGAACTGCCGACACAAACCTATGCATTTACCAAGCGATTTACCTGCCGATGTTGTGAGTTTTGCCGCGAATTACTGATTTTGGGTTGGCATTTCAATGTTGTTAATTTAGTCCTTATTTTGTATCACTCTTTGTAAAATTCAAGTTAAGTTATAACATATCGTATTTTTGACAAAACGTGGATATAAGATCTGTGAGCCACATGTTTATATTAAACCGTTCCGTTCAAGTTGATGTTCTTTAGGTTTTTTTTGCCCATGATGCATTTCTATCATTCTACCTTGCTTTCCTAAGGCTCCATTGACTCTTCTTTGTAATAAGAGATGGTTGCTTCCTGGCAATACCGAAAAACACCTCCACATTGTAACTGAAACTCATAAAACGTAAACATACCATGCACCACCGTCGATCCAGTGAATACAATACAAATAATGACAAATTTTGACAAATAATGCTAATTGACAAATTCAGCTGATAGAAGTCGTGTGGAAAAAACGAGACAACACGTCCTTACGTATTGAGTTAAGACAAGTTGACAAGTATGTCTTGTACAGTTCATTTTTTATTAAGAGTTACAGTGACAAATCAAAATTAAGGGTTGAGGGTTGGCAAAAAAAAATTAAATGTCATAAAGTGCTCGCTAATTGAAATGAAATGATATAATATTTGATTAAAAACTTCATTTTCTCGATTAAAGAAGGGTTTTGATCATCAATTTCAAAATTATCATCACTGTCTATGCTCGAACGTTTTTTTCTATCAAATCAAATATATTTTGAACATAGCAAAATAAAGCGAATCACAGTTCAATCTATGACTCTCGTGAAAAAACATGTTTGCCAACCTTTAACCTACAATTTTGATCTGTCAGTGTAACTTTAAATTGAAAATAAACTGTAGTGTTGACAGAAGTGCATAGAATACAATATAAGCAGAGCGACGTGTTGCTATGAATTCCACAGTACACGGAATACGGCTCCTGGAGCCGGATTCCGTGTACTGTGGAATTCAACATGTTGAGTACCACTGTTGATTTCAACATGTGGAAGCAAGGCGTGACACAAACGTTATTCCGTGCACGTCTTGATATCAGTTCGGCAATGTTCGTGTTTTGTCAAGACGTGTTTCAATATCTCAGTGACTTTTTCATTTTTCCCTAAACATTTTTGACATTTCGTAGGGACTTTCAATTTCATTTTCTGGTGTTGGTGTATGTTGACGTGATGGTGGTATTCTTTTGTATTGAATCTGACTGACCGAAGTTATTCGAGGGGGTAATTCTGGGGTACCTGCAAAACTCACATTAATTTCCGTCTAGTTTTCGGAAAATTGCAGAAGCTTGAAATTCTTTGATTATTTGGAAAAACCAGTGGGAAAAACTCATAATACGTTAAAAATCGCAGAAAAAACTAACTTTTTGATGTTTCATACCAAATTCAGTTTAAAGAGATACCTTTGGGAGAATATGTGATTCTTTCTGTGTATTTCTACTTTGAAAAAAATAAAGTTTTGCAGCCACCAAATTTGGATAATATTATTTTGGTCACGAAATAAGTACACGTCATAGAAAATCGTACACACAAATAGAAAATCGATACCTAATTTAAAATACGTGGTTATAAAAATATAGGTAGGTACGTTTTGAGTCTGACACAACTCATGTTCATTACCTTCGCGGCCTTTGGAATTGGAATCTTCATTATTGTTTAAAGAACAATAGGTAGTATATAATAATAATAAATTATCGGGATGCTTTTAATAAACTGTTTTTAGCGGATATTCTTGTGAAACCAACCTTTCAGACTAAAATGAATCAGAACAATCAAAAGAAAGTCGCTGATTCCGCTGATTCATATTTTTTTCAATCGAATGAATAGGTATGTGAGTCATCCATCGAAATCTACGTTTCAATAACACATTTTATAGCGGGAGAATGTGAGTTCCAATTTTAAAGAACTGCCGACACATACCTACCTAAGCATTTACCAAGCGATATACCTGCCGATGTTGTGAGTTTTGCCGCGAATTACTGATTTTGGGTTGGCATTTCAATGATATTTTGTTGATTTAGTCCTTATTTTGTAAAATTCAAGTTAAATTATAACATATCGTATTTTTGACAAAACGTGGATATGAGATCTGTGAGCCACATGTTTATATTTAACCGATCCGTTCAAGTTGATGTTCTTTAGATTTTTTTTGCTCATGATGCATTTCTATCATTCTATGTTGCTTTCCCAAGGCTCCATTGTATCTACTTTGTAACAAGAGATGGTTTGCATCTCCACAATGAAACTGAAACTCACAAAACGTAAACAAATAATGAAAAATGTTGACAAATAATGACAAATTGACAAATTCAGCTGATAGAAGTCGTGTGGAAAAAACGAAACAACACGTCCTTACGTTTTGAGTTAATTCCAGAAAATCGTCCATATCCCTAAGAGATTTACTTAAAATTTTAAAAGTTGTAGTTGACTTCGTATTCTTTCTAGTTTTAACGTTTTGAGTTAAGACAAGGGGACGATGTATGTCTGGTCGTGTTGACAGAAGTGCACAGAATACAATATAAGCAGAGCGACGTGTTGCCATGGAATTCCACAGTACACGGAATACGGGTCCTGGTACAAGCTGTCAATTTTGACGTTATGTTGAAAGGTTTCTCAAATGGCCTATGTCATAACACATCCCATAGGCCATTTCAGAAACCTATCAAGATAACGTCAAAATGTACACCTTGTACCGTAAATAGTACATATATTACAAAAAACTATATTCAATTGTTATTATCAAGAGAAAAAGGTCATTATAACTTTTTTTCGCTCTGATAATATGTTCTGCAACTTTGCAACTTCCACGGTGACTATAAAAACCCGGCTTTTGAATCTTCGAAAGCATTATTTAAACTTTTATTAGTTTTTAACTACCTACGCAGTCTAATAGCTTGTGGCAAGACTGGTGAGCATCAAATAACTGTTTATGTCCATGCTAGTTGTTTTTGGAATTCCTTGCAGAGCTGCATCAAAGTCTGAATCACTTTAACTAAAAGGATCTATGTTGTTTACAATCGAAATTTTGTGTTTCTATTAAATCAAAATTCCTTGGCTTCCAGCTTTTAACTTCGCGAGATGATCACTCATTTCACAGCTTTTTTGAGTTTTTCAAGATCAGAATCGCAACAAAACCATATTGCACTGTAAGCATTTCGAAAAATGTCGCAGAAAATGGAAGAAAAAAGTGACAATTAGAGGTTAATGTTTGTTCACGGTACAATCTGCTGACTTTTAGGTTATGTTCTAGAATGGTCGATACGTCG
Source organism: Orchestes rusci (assembly GCA_958502075.1). Classification (NCBI taxonomy): domain Eukaryota; kingdom Metazoa; phylum Arthropoda; class Insecta; order Coleoptera; family Curculionidae; genus Orchestes; species Orchestes rusci. The sequence goes on from OY293304.1 coordinate 40,454,969, forward strand.
ATAACGTCAAAATTGACAGCTTGTACCGTAAACAATACACATATTACAAAAAAATCGATTAAATTATCAAGAAATCAAGAAAAAAGGGGTAATAATGTGAATATAACTTTCCTTAGCTCTGATAATAATATGGTCTGAAACTTTGCAACTTGCAACTAACCCAAACTAACTCGACCGTTATATTTTTGGAAGCATCATTCAAATTTTTATAAGCTCCTATAATAGCTTGGGGTAAGCACAAAATAAACTACTTGATTATGTCCATGTAAGTTATTTTTGGAAAGCCCTGAGGGCTTGCATTAAAGTCTGAATCACTTTAACTAAGAGGGTCTATGTTGTTAACAATCGAGATTTTGTGTTTGTATTAAATCAAATTTCCTGGGTTTCCAGTTTCTAACTAACACCGATTTCACAGCTTTTCAGGATCAGAATCTCAACAAAACCATATTGCACACTTGGCATTTCGAAAAAGGTCTCAGAAAGTGAAGGGAAAAAGTGACAATAAGAGGTAATTGTTTGTTTACGGTACAATCAGCTGACTTCTAGGTTATGTTCTGAAATGGCTTATAGGCCTATAATTGCTCTCGCTAGAACAAAAATGTTTTACTTACTTCTTCTGCTGAGTAGAACGTACTTCCCTTGACAATTCGTTAAATACCAGGAAGGTGAGATTCAGAACTGCTTTGAACCACATAATTTTCATTATGCCATTAGCAAAACCTTGTCATATATAGTTGTAACTCGTTCAACACCATTTCAATTCTCTTGCTTGGAAAAAAAGTGTTTGTGGGAGTTTACTTCACCTTTGGGTAAGAGTACCTGCTCATATTAAAACTCGTTCAATCCAAAGGAAGCAAGGTTCCTAGAACCATTCCTGATAACAGCATTGATGGCATCTTCAGCACACTCTCACTAAAAGAAAAAACGACCACGAACTTCAGGACATGACTTGGGGTTCCGTCCGCCATCATAGTGATATCAGCACTCAACCCAACTATTATTGGTCAAAAAACACTTTGATTTGCTACTGAATAGTCACTGGAGCCCCCTTCAGACTAATATGGATATTCTGATCCACAACCAAGGCCCTACTCCAAGGCCTCAAATTCCTTTGCAAATCATACGTCCTCTTTTTAAGATGATGATTGACGAGTTCGCTTTCATTTTTTTATACTCGTTGCACTTTTATAACAAAAAAAATTAACACGAGGAAAACGGTGAGGCGAATGGTGTAAAGTCCTCGGCGAAAACACGGATACAATTCTAAAATCACAAGGCACGTCATGCTGTGTTGCCAAGTCACCAAGTAGAGGTTCAATTATTAAAATATATTGCAGATTTATAGGTAACGCTCCTGCCCATATGGCTGCTCCTGCCCGAGTAAAAAGGTACGCTCCTGCCCAGCGTAGCCGGTGGATGTTATCTTGAATATCGTTTAAAAAGTAACGCTCCTGCCCAACCTATCTTGTGCTAAGATCTGGTACAACCTCGACTCGTTTTGTCGTTTTCCTGAAAGACTGTCGATACAAAAATGGCAACGTTGCAAATAAATTGTATCCGTGTTTTCACCAAGGATAAGTGTGGATGGTGCGCAGGATATGCACAGGATGTGTTCGGAGAGCAGGGATTTTCTTCTTATAACGGTGCGAGTCTAGCGCGGGAAAGAGTATAGTACATTTTGATCTAGGAGGAACAAGACCAAAAAATAATTACATATTTATAGAGAGTTTTTTTGTATCGACCCATCATAACTAATAATAGCAAAACAATCACTAATATACAATGCCAAAAAACTGTATCATCACCCACCGAACGAATACAACCTTACTATAATAGGTACCATATAATACCATTGAAGAATTCCTGGCAGACAAACTCGTCAGCGCTGCCCTGCTGTCTTGTCCGTGAAGTTTTCACTTACTTTACTTATTCACTTTTTCCTTTCCTACTTTTTACTTTGATGCTTGTTTATTTCTTTTTGAAATAAATTTTGCTCAAATGTAGTGATATGATTGCCTTGGACATGAAGACTGTTTAAAGGATTTGTAATTTGTATTGTTTTTTTGCTTGGTAGTTTTCTATGTTTTGTCCCAAGATATCACTATTTTTATGACAATAAAGTATATTTTACTTTTGATTTGATTTGATAAGACGCGAGTGTTTCAAGAAATGTATTAATTCACCAAAGCTAATTAAGAGACGTCTTACATGTTTCACAACGGAAACACGATAAGACCAACCGAGAATTAAAGTATCTCATCATTACTCTTCGGGATGTTGAGACCAGCGAGAAAAGTCTCAATAGAAACTCAAAAAGTCATCATCCCGTTCTATAAATGTTTAATGGTTCACTTTCAGTGACCAAACAACCAAGTTTAGTATGCTCAATCATACAATTAACATCTCTTTAAAATCAGCGATAACAAAATTACCAACATCAAAGTTGAGGGTTAAAAATCCATTGCGAGTACTTAATCATCGTGTTTTTACTATATATATTCACTTTGACCTAAAAATATATTTTATTGGAACACATAACGATCAGTAAATTCTACAATTTGTATTTCATTACGCTCAAATTATCAACGGAAATCCAGAATAATTATTGTTTTTGGCACATTTTCAAATGAGAAAAACATTGGTTCACAGCGTGACCTTACCCTTCTATCATTCTTGCTTCGTCCGAATGGAATGTAAACATGTTTCTTGGGTTTATTAGGTCCATGATGATTATGATGTTTGTGTCTAGATAGCATTATGTCACTAATTATTCACTTTTCTGATCGCTTTAATTCGTACACAAATATTTTGAACTATTTAACTTTTTCTCGATTCCGAAACACGCATCCTATGTATAATTATATAAGAAACTGTCGTCCCCGGCTGTAGAGAATTTAAATCTCTGCCAGAAAATTGATCTAAAAATAAATTCACTCGATTTTCAATGTTATTTGTTTCAGCCCTCTCATAATAGCTGCTATCGTTGATTGAAGAAACGCTGAGCTATGAAAATAAATATTATATGGAATTAACGATTCTTGACAAGCGATTATTCGCTTTGCGATTTGTGTATCTTTTCCGCAAAATATTTAATTGACGAAAAATATAAAACCTGAGAAATCCCAATTTTTGACAAGATAATTCAAAAACTTCATTTGAAAATTAAGGTAACATGTTCATATCGTCAATCAACTTTTTAACTTTTCAAAAGCTTCAAGTGACGCTTACTTTTTAAAGTTGCGGCTGTGTCAGTTTTTTCTTCTTTTCAAAACATTTGATGTCAAACCAGGGTTTGCATCGTGGTCTTCTAAATTGACTCATTGCAGACAAACTCTATTCCTTCGTAATCATTTTATATGAAAAAAATATTTGAGGAATCCCTATGAACGAGAAAAAATCAAGATAAAATATGAAAACATTTGTAAATATTCACGGCGACAAAGATCAAGAAAAGCAATTTATCAAAAAAATTGTATCCTGTATTCAACAAATGGCTTCATCTGAACTAAAGTGTTGATTTTGAAATTTGTCTTGAATTTCGCAAAGTATAGGGAGGAATATCCCATCCCAGCTGGTCGGATGAACTTTTTGACTAGGGAATCCAATGACTACATATTACATGTCTGTATTGTATGTTACATGAAGAATTGGGAAATAGGTAGTGCACAATAATGAATATCAAACATTATGTGGTTCAGTGTTTTACATTCTTTTCCTGAATTAAGTTTTTGTATCAAGTTTGTCCGGTAAGTATATGGCATAATTCCGGGCGCGTATAGGGGAAGACTAAATAACCCTACTTTGTAATAAAAAACATAGGTTTTTGTTTTAAACGTTATTTCAATAATATATTAAAATACTACGACGAGAAATCAGTTGTTGTTATTTTTGCTAATAAAAAAAAATGACTCTTTCAGATTGATTGCCTATACTAGGTATAGATGAAAATAAACAGTTATTTTTTTAATCTATAAAAAAATTGACTAGTTCCAGCCTATTTTTCTCGAAAACGGTTAGTTTTATCGTAACAAACTAAAATTATCTTTTTTGTTGAGGAAAGGTCAGAGTAAAGTGGTTCTCAGCTCTGTAAAATGACACCTGTCAAAAATTGGACTAAAAAGATTTGGTGTCCAGTCCGTTCCTGGTTCCACCTACGATTCAAATAATTGTTTTTACGATCGTTTTATGAGTCTTCATGGCCTCCACAACACACAACAATCTCATCGATTTATACAAGCCCGTTAAAAAGTTTGAGCTGAAAAAATTTAATCGATGGGTACACCTTCAGGACTCTGTTTCTCCGCTAGGAGGCACCTTCAGAAAAAAATAAATGACAAACGGGTAATCATGACTTTCCCTATAACCTCCCAAAACTATGCCATATACTTACCGGACACTCTGTATAACATAGGCTGTAGTATTATCATACAGGGTATAAATCATGTACTTGTAAAAATTTTGAGGGGTTAATCTTTGACTAATTTGAAGACGAAATGTTCATATGAACATGAGTCCGCAACGGCTTGGTTTCTTAGATACAGGACGTAAAAATACAAATTTTTTATTTGGTTTTCTTCTGATATTTTTGTCAGTTAAAATGAAAATTTGAAGAAATTCGGGATACTGGGGATATTGATGACGAAAGACTCATATAAAAACCTAGTTTTTTGTTTAATGTTAGAGGGCACCACATACATGTTGGTTCTCAAGTTATTCAACCATAACTTTTTTGCAGACCTATTCTCCATTTGATTTTTACATAAAAAAAGATACTTTTACTATGTGTCGCTAAAACAGCCGTTCTGAAAAAACAGGTTTGGAGTAAAACCTGCCTGAATTTTTTCACTTGGACCATTTCCATGTTTTTGAAGAAAAAGCGAAACAAAATATTTTTTATTGATTGATTGTAACATACTTGGATCATTTACAAGACTGAGCCTAAACTAGTTATTAACATAGCAATAGTTGCTGAAAATGACCACCGCCTACTTCAACGCATGCATCAGTCCGCCCGAGAGTCCGCCTTAACATTGATTTTTATCCAATGTTCACTAGCTTGGTGATAGTAACATGTACTGTGACGAAACATGTGTCCAGCACATGTTGGGCGCATTCACCATGTGTGTAGAATTGCCTTCTTCTGGTACATTCTAGCAAGGCTAGATGGCGTCGAACATTCTTCGCTTTTCTAAAAATATCTGGAATGTTCTCTCAATCCTGGCGAGGGTATATAATGAGATCCGTCATTTCAAGTCAGTAAGTTCAGTTCTGAATACGACGTGAAGTATAAATCGTAAAACATAAATAAGCTGTGATTTTGTTTGTGAATAGTGAGTTCTGTACATAGTGACTTGTAAAATAAATCATTTGAAGCTGAACAGTGTTTTCTATAGCGAAACTTGCTACATTGGTGTCAGAAGTGGGATTTATTGTGTGCTATAGAAACGGACATAAATATTCGCTATAATGGCTGCGAAACTAGTGTTTTCAACCGGATTGAAGGTCGCTGAGTTGAAGAGGGAGCTGGAAGAGCGTGACCTGGATAGTAGCGGTAAGAAAACTGATCTACAAACAAGGCTTCGTGAGGCTTTAATGGAAGAAGGCATGAATCCTGATACGTTCCAATTTGAAGTTCCCGATCCCAACGCAGTAAAAAGATTATTGGAAGAAAACTCTAGAAAAATTGAAGAGAAGGTGGAAGAATCCTCTCGAACCATGAAAAAGAACTCCAGAAAAATGGAAAAGAATTCCAGGAAGTTGGAAGAGAAGTTTGTAGAATCTTCTAGAATAATGGAGGAGAAAATCAAGGAACAGCTGGCGGACAACTACAACTTTTGGAAGAAACAGGTAACGGAAGAAATTGAGAACCTTGAGCAACGATTTGAAGCAAAACTTGGAGATACAATGAAGACTTTGGAAGAAGAAATCGAGGAAGTGCGAAGACAAGTAGCAGTGATTAAGAAACAACCAGAAGTGACATTCGAGAGCAAAGGTGCTAGAATGGAGTCTGATACCGTGCGAGTCCACATAAAAGCCCCTCAGTTTGATGGCAAGCTGTCCTGGAACAATTACCATCGTCAGTTCGAGGCAGTGGCAAGAGCAAATGGATGGACCGCAACTGAGAAAGCTCTGGCACTGACACTGGCACTTCGTGGGGAGGCGACGGAAATCCTGCAGACGCTTGACACCCAAGAACAGGAGGATTACGATGTTCTGGTGAAGCATTTGAAGCTGCGGTATGGTCAAACTCGTTTGGAGCATGTCTACCATTCCCAGTTGAAGAACCACATCCAAAAGTCCAACGAAACCATGCAGGAGTTTGAAGCGGATGTTGCTCGCCTGGCAAGACTGGCTTATCCAACCACGCCAGAAAATGTGATGGAGAGGCTGGCAGTGCAGGCATTTTTGGATGGTCTTCGTGATCAGGAGATAAGGCAGTCCCTAATTCTTCATCGTCCTGACAGACTGGGGGATGCACTGGCAAAAGCCCTGGAGTTTGAAGCGGCTAAGCAATCCGTCAAGCTTCCTGCACGCGTGCGAAGGATTTCTCCATCCTTCGCACGCAAGATCTCGCGGAGAAAGACTCCTTCGACGCAAATGTGAGGAGAGTCGTCAAAGAAATGGAGGCGTCCAAGCGAAGGGAGCTACGATGCTGTAATTGTGGGGAGCTTGGCCACATTCGTAGTCGATGCAAGAAGGAGATACGGGCACCTTCTTCGACGACGGAAAACTAGCGAGGGTCGATGCGAAGGGGCAATCGTCGACCTGTAACCAGTATGCCCCAAGGAAAACCGCCAAAGTCGCCTCTTTAGGACCAAGACAGAACAGCGTGTCTGTAGATGGCTTGATCGATGGAGAACATCGCACCATGCTGCTGGATACGGGTGCGACGATGACGGTCATCAGGCCCGATATTGTCACAACACCGACAATGATAAGACCAACTAAGTGGCGACTACGAACTGCAACTGGGAAGCACCAGCTTCGAACATCAAATGCTGGTTGCTGACATTGAAGAAGAAATCATCATCGGGATGGACATCATGAACTCCCATGGCTTCCAATTGGATTTCAGGCATGGCACCTTGAGAGTCAACAACGAAGAGGTGATTCTACATGGGAAGAAGGAGGAGATGGTTCGTGTACTGCTAGCTGGGGATGCTTCGATTCCAGAGAGGAGCGACATGATCCTGTGGGGTCGTCTGGATGGACAAGTCAAAGAAGGAGGCACCGTTATGTTTGAGCCTAGACTACACGACTCCGAAATAGGCCGGGGAATTGCTTGTGGAAAGAGCTTGGTACAAGTGGAGAGGACTGTGCCTGTCAGAGTGATGAACGTCAACTATCACTCAGTGAGCTTGGCGAAGGGAACGCCGTTGGGACTCTGCTCTTCAATTTCCTCCGTGGTGCGACAGCTATGTGAGACTGAGAAGACTATCTCTGGGTTCACCGGAGAAATGGAGAAGTTAGTTGCCATCTCTTCAAAAGACCTGGATAAGGGATAAAAACAACGATTGAGAGACCTGATAAGAAAGTACGGCGACATCTTCGACAACGGGATTGGGAAAAAGGGCCGAACGAACGTGGTGCGGCACACCATCAACACAGAGGGAGCACGACCGATCCGCCAAACAGCTAGAAGACTACCTTTGGCCAAGAAGGAGAAGGCGGACAAGATAATCAAGGACATGGAGAAAGGCGGTGTCATCGAGCCTTCTAGTAGTCCGTGGTCATCGCGAGTTGTTCTGGTTAAAAAGAAGGACAGTTCAACTTGATTCTGTGTGGACTATCGTCAGCTGAACAACGTGACGAAGAAAGACAGCTACCCGCTACCACGAATCGAAGACACTCTGGACACCTTGGCCGGATCGAAGATCTTCTCAACCCTGGACCTCAAAAGCGGATATTGGCAGGTAGAAATGGCCCCTGAAGATCGAGAGAAGACTGCTTTCAGCGTTAGAGCTGGGCTGTGGCAGTTCACAGTTATGCCATTTGGGTTATGCAACGCACCCGCTACGTTCCAGCGGCTGATGGAGACTGTTCTCAAAGGACTTTGCTGGTCAACATGCCTGGTGTACCTGGATGACATAATTGTGGTTGGCAAATCATTTGAAGACCATCTGGAGAACTTGGAGGAGGTATTCCAGAGACTAAGAAAATCCGGTTTGAAGCTGAGTCCAAAGAAATGCCAACTGTTCCGAAGGGAAGTACAATACCTGGGTCATATCGTGTCGGCTGAGGGAGTAGCCGTTGACCAGCAAAAGGTGGAGGCAGTTAAGGAGTGGCCAGTACCAAAGAACCTCCACGAGCGAAAAAGTTTTCTGGGTCTATGCACGTACTACCGGCGTTATGTCCAGGGATTTGCGAACATCGCCCGGCCTCTTCACAGGCTCACAGAGGCAGAGAGACGCTTCCACTGGGACTACCTGAGGGAAACTTCATCCTGGATACAGATGTCAGCAATGTGGGACTTGGTGCAGTATTGTCCCAGTTTTAGCAGGGACATGAAAGGGTGATCGGCTATTTCAGCAAAACCTTGTCGAAGCCGGAACGGAACTACTGCGTCACAAGAAGGGAGCTACTGGCAGTAGTAAAAGGGGTAGAGCACTTCTACGAGTACATCTACGGGAGAAAGTTTCTGCTGAGAACCGAGCACGCCGCGCTCAAATGGCTCCTACAGTTCAAGAAGCCGGAGGGGCAAGTTGCTCGTTGGATTGAGAGACTTCAAGAGTTCAACTTTGACATGGAACATCGAGCCGGATCCAGCCATAACAACGCTGATGCTCTGTCAAGGAGACATTGTCCAGAACAATGTAAGCACTGTCAAAGAGCCAATGAAAAGGAAGCGAGCACTTGCAAGACGACTGTGGTGGATGATTCCTGGCAGACCAGGTCACTTCGAGAGGATCAGGAGAAAGATCAAGACCTGAAGCTTGTCATCGGATGGAAACAGGCGGGCCAACGACCAACCTGGCAAGAAGTTGCGCGATTCTCGACCACCGCGAAGTCCTACTGGGCTCAATGGGACTCGATGGTTCTTGATGACGGCATCCTGAAGAGAGTGGTGAAGAATCTGGATGGCACAGAAGATCGGAAGCAGATAGTGATTCCCCGAAGCCGACAGACAAAAGTGATGAGGGAAGTCCACGATGGCGTCACGTGTGGACATGTAGGAGTGACGAAAACGCTTAGAAAACTGTGAGGGCGGTTCTACTGGGTCAACTGTCAAGCCGATGTGAAGGAATGGTGCAGAAAATATGCCGTATGTGCGGCAAGTAACGGACCCCAGAAACGTCCAAAAGCTCCTATGCGTCAATACAACGTGGGAAGCACCTTTGAAAGGATCGCGATCGACGTGGCTGGACCGTTCCCTGAATCGGACAAAGGAAATAAATACATCTTGGTCGCCATGGATTACTTCAGCAAGTGGGCTAAAGCGTATGCCTTGCCAAAGCAGGAGGCGGCTACCGTTGCCGATGTCTTGATTAGAGAATGGTTTTGCCGTTTCGGTGTCCCGTTGGAGCTGCATTCGGACCAGGGCAGGAGAATCGAATCAACTCTATTCCAGAACGTCTGCGATGTCTTGAAGATCAAGAAGACAAGGACAACGGCGCTGCACCCACAATCGGATGGCATGGTGGAGAGAATGAACCGATCCATCAATCGACACTTGGCCAAAAATGTAACTGACCATCAAAGAGACTGAGATCAACATCTACACCTGTTCCTCATGGCGTACAGGTCAGCAGTTCATGAATCGACGGGCGAAACACCTGCCAAGATCATCATGGGTCGTGAACTCCGGCTGCCCTGCGATTTGACGTTTGGCTGTCCACCTGGTAAAGATGTCGCTGGGGAAGACTACGCAAGTGATCTTTGTCGAAAGATGGACGATATCCATCAACGAGTCCGACTAAACATCCAAAGTGCCAGCGACAGGATGAAGGAGGCATACGACGTGAAGACCGAAGAAGGAGGGTTCCAGGGATTTGGTTTGGCTCCACAACTTACAGAGGCGACGTGGATTCTCCCCAAAACTGCAAAGTTCTTGAGAGGGCCCGTATGAGATTCTGGAGCGAATCAATGACGTCGACCACCGGATAAAGGAACCACCACGAGGGAAGCCGTAGGTTGTTCATTTTAACCGTTTGGCACCGTATGCTGGAGACCATCAGGAAGCAGACGTGAGGCAAATCAAGTCACCCGAGATGGACATGTCCCTGAAAACCTTCATGTCCTTATATTCCAACGGCGGAAAATCCTGAATGGCGTCGTTCGAGAACAGCAGCTGTATTTGTTCAACGCACCGGCCGAGTACGCGTTAGCTCACTCGGTCACTGAAGACCTCAGCATGAGGACTGGACTTGCTGCTGCATTCAAGGGAAAATTCGGACAAATGGACCATCTGCGACGACAAAGGCCAGAGGTTGGGAAGACGCTTCAAGCCACGACAGGGACACGATACCTGTTTTACCTGGTGACAAAGAAGCTTCCACAACATCGGACCAGCTATAGTGATGTTTGGAGGGCACTTCATCAGCTGAGAAGCTTAATGCTGTCACAGGACCTGACCCATCTGGCAATTCCGAAAATGACGAACGACCAACTGGACTGGAGAGTAGTAAGGGGCATGCTGGAGGTGATCTTCAAAGAAAGCGGCATTGACATCCTAGTATGCTGCTATCCTTTCCGGAAGACGAACCAGAGGACGGTGGACTGCTACTTCCATAGGACATCAGCCTGCTGGTCTGGAGACAGTTGCCGATACCGACATGAGGGCAATTCGGGACGAATTGCCTTAAGCAGGGAACAATGTGACGAAACATGTGTCTAGCACATGTTGAGCGCATCCACCATGTGTGTAGAATTGCCTTCTTCTGGTACATGCTAGCAAGGCTAGATGGCGTCGAACATTCTTCGCTTTTCTAAAAATATCTGGAATGTTCTCTCAATCCTGGCGAGGGTATATAATAAGATCCGTCATTTCAAGTCAGTTAGTTCAGATCTGAATACGTCGTGAAATATAAATCGTAAAACATAAATAAGCTGTGATTTTGTTTGTGAATAGTGAGTTCTGTACATAGTGACTTGTAAAATAAATCATTTAAAGCTGAACAGTGTTTTCTATAGCGAAACTTGCTACAGTACTGTGATTGTGTAACATAGCACATGGCATCAAAAAAGTATTGTTCTGAAAAACTGCAAAACGACACCACTGTGAAAATTCCAAGGCAGGTTAAACATCTATAACTCGTTTTTATCCAAAATGGCTGTTTTCAGCGACAAATACTTATAATACACTTGTATGAAAAATTGATTGGAGAAAAGTTTTACCCAGTCAAAAATGACATACAATGCGACACAGAAATGTCATGGTTAATTTAATTATTTAGGAGCATCAATGTATGTGGCGCCCTCTAACAATAAACAAGAAACTAAGTTGATATTTGAGATTTTCGTCATCAATATCGCCAGTATCTCGAATCTCGTTCAATTTCCAAGGTGATTAACAAAAATATAATCATAAAATCAAATAAAACAGTTTTTTTTGAGGCCCTGTAACTCAGAATCCAAGCCCTTGTTCATATAAAGTTTTCGTCTTCAAATAAGACAAAGATTCACACATTTAAATTCTCACAAGTACTTGATTTACACCCTGTATTATACTAAGATATACATCAAGCTCACTCCTTATCTTCTTTATCGCTTGTCTTGAGAATATTTCATTTCATATTCGATAATGGGCTAGGCATTCACCTCGTGCCAATGCAGAATCAGCAGAACTGCATGCGTATACAAATTTCATTATTGGTAACGTTTATTATTATGTTGATATTATTGTTTGATATAAATAGCTGCGAGCTTCTGATATAATTCGTGTATCAACTCAGCACTGTGCCCGTCATCCTAAGGTCTCTGCAGAATAAGTGGGGCTGGTATTCTGATTGTGTACTATTCATCCCACGACTAATTATGACATGTGATCTGACTGTTTATGAAAACACGATAACTGTTATTGGATATGCCAATAAGGATCATCCTTTCCAAGGGATCATCACGTCTCTTGACATGGGAGATTCTACAATGAGGTGGAAAAATACTTCTTCATACAAAATTTCGAGAAACAGACCTAGCTCATGATATGTAATTTACAGGGTGATTCTTTAAGGTAGTGCTTCATTTTCTACATAAAAATTTACTGAAAAGTTCCTATGAACATGAGTTTAGCCGTTGAAAGAGCGAGAGCCGTTGTTTGAGGTTTAGCTATGAAAATGCTCCTTCACGAAACCACAGGAACTTTACAAAAATGTTCGACTTATTTTCTCTAGTTTGAAACCGCTTCAGCCAAATATGATGAAATTCGTACATTATTTTATTTCATACTGTACCGTAAGGTATCATCTACCGGACCCAAAACCAGTCCGGTAAATGACACTTTACATCATCAGATACTGTAAAAAAAAGTACTTGACTACTCCAAAAATGACATTTTACATCATCAAAGACTGTGAAATTGCATTGGTAGCTTGGTTTGGCTGGCGCCATCTCATGATTTTAATTAATAACTTGTCATAGGATGTTGGTAACATCTAATTAACCCATCTTTTACCCAAATGGTGACATGGTTTGGCTGGCGTCATCTCATGGTAAGAATGTGAGGCGGACTGCCACTCTAAGTGTATGGTTTGAAAAGAAAGCACTTCAAACCGATTAAATAAAATTATCACACTATGAAACAAAACAATGTAAGACACACAGTCGTTGAATGTCATTAAACTACTCGTATGGGAATTCCAGACTCGGCTCCTTTTTAGCCTCGTCCATAAACATCTTCACTCGTAATTTAAAAAGTTATTTACCGCCTTAGCAACGTGAATTACTAATATTCCATACTGTGGTCATTTTTTTAATCGATCTAAGAGAAAAAGTGCTTTTTTATTGTCAAAGCACACACTGAGAGGGAGATGTAGGCAGTCCGCCTTATATTTTTACCATGAGATGGTGCAAGCCAAACTATGTCACCAATGCAATTTCACAGTCTTTGATGTTGCAAAGTCTCATTATTAGTGGGGAGTAGAGTGAATTTTCATTACAGTCTCTGTTGATGTAAAGTGTCGTGGTAACAAGTCCGGCTGATGATACTTTACAGTACAGTATGAACTAAAAATATTAATTTCTACCAGAATTTTGATGAAATAAAAGCTGAATTATTATAGAAATGACAAATGAACAGGAACCAAGGGACTATAATTAAACACGAAACTAATCACAGTGAATTTTTTCTTCATTTTGCCCTATATACTTATTCCTAATGTTCTAGTGCGTTTTCTATTTTCTGCCACACAGAACACCATTTTCAAAGATCTCTTCGAGAGAATCGGATAAGCAAAATTATTATTTGAGTGGAGATATTCATCAGCAATATTGTTTTCATGGTAACCGTGTCCAACTTCTCGAAAAGCCGTTAGTTTCCATAGAGCAATGATTGTGGAAGCCAAATTTGATGGATCAACAAAAATTGTATATTTGGCATTCGAAAAATAAGATCTTCCGTTGAGGCTACAAATAATTAGAACTTTTTATTATAAAAAAAACTTTTTATGGCTCCCCCGTGAATCTTTGAATCTACACAAAATAACAAGTGACATTTGTTCAGCAAAAATTTCTCTCATGATGTCTGTATTTTTTATTTTGTAGCGGGGTGTCAGTTTATACGGTGTCACCCGGTACGTATAAATAATCTGAACAGAATTTCATCCGATTATCATTTGTTTTAAAGTTAAAGAGTGATTTTTCTCAATCAAATTTCCGTCCGCACTCTATGATATTTATTAAATAATTGGCCGTGGTGGACCCGTTAGTTAGCCTTCAACATCGCCAGACCTATAAGCACGGAAAGGTGGTTCCATAATGAAGGGAGTGTCAATGAAAATTGATGAGTCGGGATGGAGTACTCCGCCGTTTGCACTCACTAAAGCATTCAGCAGACCATCAAAGCGCTCTTCTTAAGGTGGGCGTATCGCAATGTTATTCTCCTATACCCGACATGGACCCACTAAATGTTTTAATTCGGGAGAACAACACAACTTTGAGACGCGATCATGTTATATACATGATGTACAATGATGTACTATTCCAATGAAGTAACATGAATTAGCTAGATTCAATTTGAAGAGTTTTCTGGGCAATCAAAAATGACCTATTTTTGGATGTATCGAAACGGTCACATCAATCGCTGTTTTCTCGGCTATTTCTTCATTTTTCATCACCAAAATAAGTTATTCGAGGCACATGGATTTGCTTATCAATATAACATTGCGATTTTAATCAACAAACAATCCGTTCTTGGATGGGCCAACTTTTTGTGAAATATTTTGGGATTTTTCCAAGGTTTACAGTAGACAAAGAAAGAAGATGGGGCATATTGCATAGGATAACAGATATGGAAAGGAATCATCTGTGGGTAGGTCAGGTGGGAACCACGATTTGGCATTTTTCTGTGGTTCAGCTTTTCACACATAGATTCGGCGAGTGATGATGTAGAGAAAACTGTAATTTGAACATTATCGATTTGGGGGTATGGAAATTCGTATTTATAGATTCCTGTATTACCTATGTTTGTATTGTACGTTTTGTATTTACAGTACAGAACATGGGTTTGCTTGGGACCTGATTCTCGAGACAGATGAATGGGCGCCCAAGAGAAATGATATTTTTTTTGTGTGCTGTGATGAAATTACCTATAATAGTAGAAAATGTATTTGAGTGAGCCGTTTTATGAGACGGCCATAGAAAAATTATAAAGGTAGGTACAGGGTGTTTCATTATCTTTGATAACATTCAATAAGCTATAGCTTGTTTGTTTTTGGATGTATCGAAACGAAACAAATACCATATTGTATAGTTATCTCATAAGTTATTTTCTGTTTGAAAAATAAAACAAAAAACTGACATTTTTCCGAGATAATAACCTAACTTATATTTTTTTAAATGAAATGCCCTTGTACCTAATTGTATCATTGGACATTTTTATTCTACCCAATATTCTATGTATATTTTAAGCCTAACATATACTTATCTTCGACGGTTTGTGAGGAAATGGCGTCGAAACCTGTCACACAAAAATTTTGAAGTCTTCTTATTGATCGCAAAGTGTGCCATGAACAATAAAAATTAATAAGATTTTACAATATCGCCTTTGAAATACTTTGACAAATCACAGAGTTTGCTCATGACACAAGGTGTTATGTGATTACACGTTTTCATGATTGTCACTATTGTATGTATGTGAACCATTCAATTTTTGCAAAATGTCTCGACGTCATTTTCTCCCAAACCGTTAAAGATAGGTATATGAGATGCTCTATAAAATATACTTAGAATTTTGTGTGGAATCAAAATACCCAATATTATACAGGGAATTCCATTAAAAAAAAACATAAGTCAGGTCAATATTTCAGAAAATCGTTAGTCTTTTGTATTATTTTTTGTACAGAAAAAAAACCTGCTAGAGAACTATACAATCTGATATTTGTTTCGTTTCGATACCTTCAAAAACAAAGAAGTTTGTGAACTGTTTCGTCGAATTTCAAAAATCTGTCTAGTTTCGCACAACGTGGATGGTAACTTTTTAAATAAACACTCTGCCTATAAAAAAATATGAATTACTTTTCCATAAAAATGACTTAGTACTTTAGCTTTATATTTGACAGTTACCTATTTATATTCAGGACTACAAATCGATGGTTCCGAGTATTGACTTTTTTCCAAATTACTAAAGTACCTACCCATTTAATTTATAGGAATGAAAAAAGAATATTATTATTCACATTTTCCACGATTTGATAATAATATGACGATGAAATGCAAGTATCAACACCTCAAATATTTTCTTTTTCAATTTTTATCGTGATTTGATTCTAATTATAAATTGCTGTAGAACAAGTCGCCGAATAAAATAATAATTGATAGGAAAACTGAAAAAAGAAAGATTCGTTTTAGATTATTTTCATAAAAATGAGCGTTCACATAGGTACAGGGTTTTTTCTTATAATTTGCCACCCCTTTAGAAACTCAATTTAAAGAGATACAAAAAAAATCTAATAAAAGTTTCATGATTTTTCTTGAAAATTGTATGATAACTAAGCGAAAGAACAAAATATCAATATTGAAAATCAGGAAAAATTGAAAAAGTTATTTTTTTTCAAAAGACCAGTAACTGCTCAAACAGCTCTTTGGTTTTGCTGATGGTCGTTGTGAAGTGCAAATCGTTTCTGCTTCGAGTGACCTGCGGCGTCTCTCTCGCATCTATCCCCTTCACTATAATAAAATATATGTAGTGTATTCAATTTATAAAAAAATGAACTTTTTGAATTTTTCCTGATTTCCAATAGTTATTTGTAAGAGTTTCTAAAGAGGTGGCAAATCATGAGGAAAAATCGGTTAAAAACCCTGTACATAAGGTGAGATAGGTATTCACAACAATCATAACCGCACATCATAAAGACTAAGAAAGTTTCCTGTTCCAACAGAAAACCCGCGGCACGCTTCTGAAAATATTCATTTTTTTTTTCATGATATTGATTCTAAACTGTAATCTATAGTAATCTAGACAATAAATATTTTCAGGCGAAAAGAGAAAAAAAAAGAAAATATGTTATTTTGAAGTTCATTATTGCCATAAGTAAAAAATCAGCTTTCTCGATTTATTCAGAAAAATCCGATCTTTTGATTTTTTCAAAAAAAATGCGATTTTTTGCAACCCTGTTATTTTTTTTTTAGTCCATTTCTCCCCTTGGTTCTATTCGTTGGCCTATATGAATGTCACATCCTTAGGGTCTACTTGGAGAATCTCCAAAGATAACCTTGTCAAGTAGAATGAATATCTGCCTATATACAAAATCGGACAAAATTAGAGCAACCGCAGTTCACGCGTCCTGGCGATTTTTTTCAAAAAATTGTTTAGTGACCATTTGAAAAAAGGTTGAAAATAAAACTTTTTTCCGTGTGACTACTTTTGATAAAATTAATTAAATAAATAAGTTTTCAGGCAGTTGCTCTAATTTTGTCTGATACTTTGTTCAGGGGTAGAAATACTGATACTGATCCAATATCAGCTGTACATAATATCCGAAAAGGGTTAATTAAATAAAAAATCGATCGAATCTGAATTAACTTTATTCCATGGTTTTGTAAATAATAAGAAATATAGTTGTTTCAAATATATATACATATTCCAACACTGTCACAACAAATCTTGATTTTTTGCTAAAAAAGAAATAGGGATATTTACATAGCATTGAAATTATACGATATACATACCTCTGCTCTGATGTTTTCGTATCTGTGAAAATTTTTCTTGTGCTGCCAGAATAAATGGGGGATCTACATAAACATTTCATCTTTTTTGATCCTTTATTCGAAATAATTTCCGGTGCTACAGGCAGTTGAGGTAAGCCAGTGTCACAACTTATCTTGTTTTTTTGCTGGAAAAGAAATAGGGATATTCACTACGTTTTTATGTAGAATTCAGTTCGGATTGAATACCGTTTTGGTATTAAAACTTACCCCAAAAATAACAATAAGCATTGAAATTATGTTTTACATACCTCTGCTCTGATGTTCACGTTTCTGCGTGAACATTTTTCTTGTGCTGCCACAATATGTGGAGAATATAAACATTTTTTCTTTTTTGATCCTCTTCAAAATAATTTCAGCTGCTATTGTCAGTTCAAAACAGTGTCAGATATTACTTTGTTCGTTTTCTAAAAAAGAATAGGTATATATAATATGTAATTTGATGTTTTTTCGCGTGAGAAAATCAAATAAACTATTTTGATGCACGATAAAATCCGAGCTCGAATCAGAGGTAAAATCGATAAAATCTAAGATCATGTTTATTATGTAAAATTCGTTTTTCTCTGATTTTTTTGTTTGTGAAAGTGATTTTACATAAAATAATTATTGAAGAAGGAGTTTTCCAGATGTCATGAAAGTATCTGCAGTGATGACAAAAAAGTTATAACAAAGAAACTTCTTTTTTTACAAATTTAAATTATAGTATATCGGCTTATTTTATCGAATTCTATTCTGTGTTGAAAAAAATATCAACTCGGAAGTCACCCTGTATATTCTCTGATATGCTAGCGGCTTTATCTATGGAGATTCACAACGGAACTTTTCAAAAATCGAAATATCAAATAGTCTTGAATTAAAACATTTCCTAAACGGCAAATCAAAAGATGAGCAAAAGCCTAAAATTTTATGAAACTTGGATCCTGCAGCAGTCATCCAAGAAGTGATGGTGCATTTAAGAACTTCAATCAATCCGATTTTTTCGAAAAAAAAATGTCTGGTGTCCTTTTGTCACATTTGAAGAAAGGGTTGAAAAAACTTTTTCCTTTGTAACTTTTGATAAAAATGGATTGCAATATTCAAAAATTGGCAAAAATGTATGCACTTCCTAAAAACTTCATTATAACTATTATAATTGAACAAAGGATAGTGAGCTTTGAAATTTTGGACTTTGCAAAAAATGTCCCATTTTTGAGGAAATCATGAAAAAGTAACTGATGCAGGATTCAAGTTTAATCAAATTTCAGGCTGTTTTACTTCATTTACTCAGTCCTACTGTATGCATTATGTATTTTTATTTATACAGTTGTTTATTTACCCCACATAGCACCACCCCTATTCGCTCCGTGTCCATAACTTTATAAAAAAACATTCAGTTGTCGCACTTTTTTCTCTCACAAATGTCTTTAAAAAATCATTATAAGTTATATGAGTTTGCTTATTTTTACAGAAAAATTGTTACTTTCGACTGCGCTATATGTCGCGTCACCCCGATTTATCATGCAAATAATGGCCCAACGCCCAACACTAAAATACCTATAATTATTGACGGATCAAAAAACATTCATATGAATTCCGCATCCGAAAATAATATTCACAAGAATACACACCCAGAATAAACCAAGTGATAGCGGGGGGGTGTACGATTGTGTATGTACCTGAAAAAATATATCTAATCATGGAATTTCCCCGTCGGCGTCGAGGTGGTGTCAGACACGTCAGGTTTATTTTCCAAAAGCAGAAAATGGGTGAACAGTTCTTTCTGAGTATTAACTCAAAAGACGTCCATATATGCATGAAATTGTTTTATCTGCATAGTGGACATTCACAAGAATGGAGCATGCGACTTACTTGGTAAATATTGATATAAAAATGATTTCACACCGGAGTGGTGTCACGTGTATAGGTTTTAAAGTAAGAAACTTCCAGGCTGCAAGTGGAACGTCGTATGATATTTTGGTGGAAGCCGACTGACATTTTCACGTATATAATGGTACACTGTGGATTCTTGAGACCTTATAAAAGGGCTTAGACATACAAATTTTTGTGTTACCTTGGCAGAAAAACGAAATTATGAAAGTTTGTTGCCTTTCCCAGTTTGCTCTGAAGAGTTCTGACCCACTTTGTATCCAATACCTACTTTTGTCCAACTCCTGACTCGACCACGACAGATCCGGGCATATTTGTGTGTGTGTTGCTACAGCCAGATTTGTCCGGCGACTCCAACCAAATACAGTTGGTTTGAGGTTAATCAAAAAGACTATTGTAAATAACAAGGCAGTTTAGCATGATTTTATCTTTTTCTTTCATGAAAATGCATTCCCATGGGTCCACAGGGTTCGTGTAATGTGTGTGCGAGCATGGATGAGTCGCGAGTCGGGTCCTGGATCGTAGATGAATGGGTGGCTTCACTGAGCCGAATCGAAGAGATCTCAAAACGTGATAAATGTAGTCAAGTTATGTTACATTATACATTTTTACACCAATACTCTATAGCTAAGCCATATTTCAAACGATTCAAGTCACACCAGAATATTTCTTGGCAAACTTTGCTAAATTCATTTCACTTGGAATAATGATTAATTGAAGTTTTTGGCAGGTCCCAATGGAGAATTTCTTCTTTTTATGATATTTTGAAAGTGATATTGAGAAGCTTAGAGCTAACAGTAACCTCAGTCGATACAACTGATAGCTCTTATGAGTCAATTTCCAATCATTAATTTTATGTTGGTCACTAATAATTGGGTGATTCAAATTTATCAGAGAAAAATATAAATTTAATTACCAATTATTTTGGATCTTGATGCATGGAAAATGTTATCTGTATGAAAGTATTGCAAACATGGTTCATTAACAACAAGTCGTTGTTGATGTTTTTCTTCAAATAGAATGACTTGTGATATTAGTTCACAATTATAACCAAAAGCCCAAAGGCTAGGGGTTGCGAAAGACAGATAGATGGAGATGCTGTCTCCAAACCTTAGTTCACAATTTATTATTGTCAATATTCATATTGTAAATTTGGTTGGACTTTTTGTTACCCATATTGTTCATATGAAAATTTAAACTAACCAAAAAGATATGATAGGGGATACATGTTTCCCGTACTGTTACAACTTCTTATTCCCATACTCGCAGAGAAAATGAAGATATATGCTTGATTAATTCCGTTCTCTATAACTTTTCAGGTCACTGTTTCGTCATTGAAAGCAGCTAAGTCTAGAGCTAAGTAGTTTTGAACGAAAAACAACAAATGGAATATTATATACTTTGAATATTATGAAGTTAAGATACTACATGATCGTGGAATTGATAGTCATTATTGCATTGTGTTTGGAGCCAAATTTTTGATTACATTGAAAGTTAACCTTTTGTTTTTCTCAGAGTCTAGACCACAACAGTAGATTTATTTTGAGTTTGAAAAATTTCGACGCTAGTGATAGAATTTGAAAAAAAAACAACAGACAGGGCTTTAGTCCAATGATTGCTGCATAAAGCGCCTGCAGTAGTTATCAAGTAGAGTTACGTCCATGCAATGGATAGTCGCCAGAAGCTATGCTGATATTTGGAAGTATGAAGAACGCTGTGTGCCAAAAATGAACCCTACTGCGTAAATTACGGAATAGGGATAAAAGTGAAGAGGGCAAAGCAGAAGTATGCTCCAAATTGACGAAATTTATTTAAATCCCCCTTATCTGAAGATAAGTTTAAGGTTATAACATAAGTGAAGACTTCAAAAAATAAATTTGGATAGCTTGATCTTTGAACCATGGAAGAACAATGATGCAA
Organism: Orchestes rusci; assembly: GCA_958502075.1. NCBI lineage: Eukaryota > Metazoa > Arthropoda > Insecta > Coleoptera > Curculionidae > Orchestes > Orchestes rusci. The sequence goes on from OY293304.1 coordinate 40,476,113, forward strand.
TCCTTGTCGAAATTATTTAAAAAAATGTAGACCTATGTTTTCCTAGAAATATTTAAAATAATCAACCTGAAAAGAAATGTTGACGAAAATGTTCGTATCGCACTCTGTTGCACAGGAAAAAGATGGATATCATGGTTTAGCTCAAGATGCAAGCTATCCAAATATTCCAAATCAATTTTGTTTCTAAATTTTCATCATACAGGATGTTAAAAATGTAAGCTTCTAAATGTACAGCCAAGTTTGCTAAACAAGGTGAATGTGTTTTGAGAACATTTTTTCAAGAGGTTTTGATAGTGTCCATCATATGAACTTGTTATTAAATTATATCGATTATTTTCAAAGTTAGTGAACAAAACAGATCTCTATCAGCGGCCTCCTTTAGGGGGCCATATTCATAAGGAGGGTCTCACTCACCTTTACCAACTCCTTAGATGTAACAAGAACATACTAGTCATGAAATTATTCATTTTGGAGGTGTATAAAGCGCGAAGGTCCAGAGTTAAAAGTGATTATACGTATTTGTAAGAAATTCTGTCTACTTGAATTTGGTGTTATTATCAAAAAATGCTAAGTTTACGAGTTATACTTGAAAAACTAAAAGAAGTGTCCAAACATTGAGGTCTTCTGCAATTTTCGTTGTGAAGCTGAAGCTGACGGCAATGTAGTGAACTCCATATTCGGGTTCAGCAGACCAAAAAGACATAAGAACCAGTGAGAAAAAAAACTTCTACATTTTTGTCCAGCAAAAAACCCTTGCTCACTAGGGAAATATTATAGTCTTTAATTATCATATTTATTCCTGTATTACGAAATAACTATTGAAAAAGGACTAAACGGTACGATTGTTATAGAATTTTCAAGCATCGTCCGTTTTTCGAAAAAGTAATGTTATGTCCCGAAGACCACATCTATTTCATACTGAAGGCGGCAAACACTGAAACGAGAACTGAAACATCCTGTAATTGTCCACTAGCGAGAAATACAGAAACCTATTCTGACTCTCTTACAGTAAAGGTACTCATGAGCTACTAGCCAGAAACTCAAACTGATGCAAAAGGTTTAGTTTAACAGCAGGATGTTTCATCATTCTATTACGTTGACGCGACGGTGCTCCAACAGTTGAGCTAGAGATCTCCGGATCGATGGAGGAGGATGGCAAGAGGAGTAATTGATTGGTCTCCAAGATCAACGCAATCAGCTCTCAGAATAAGAATCAGAACCAGAATAAGCTTTATTATCAAAAAACCAATGGTGTTCAGTAGGTGTTTTATATTGTATATGAGGAACGGTGCAGAAGTTGGTGACAAATCCAATATGAACAGTTATCCATGATTTCAAGTGTTTTTGGCGGTTACCAGAATTTTTTGAAAAAACATGTGAATATAATATTTCAACAACCAGCCGCCGGTCAAAGTCAATAGCGAGCTGAATAAATCATTTAAATACAGTCCACTCTTTAATTAAAAAAAAAAAAATAATAAAATAAAAAAACGACAAGAGAAAACATCGCTACGGTGGTAGCACCATTTTGGTCCTATCGTTCCGGATAAATGATTCAGGATTGGAAATTGGAAGCTAAGGAATTGGTAGAAGTCAATCAATCAAGTTATCAAGTTATCATGTCCGTTGGTGTGTAAGCAGTAAATACATAGAACGAGAGGAGCTCAGGGGTAAGTTTTTGGCAACACTTTTACTTGAGCGAATTTATCGATAGAAGTTCAATCGTTTAAAAGCAAAATATCATATCAGGTCTGTTTTTCTGTCAGTGTCATCGTGTGTTGACTGCAGGAATAAATAATTATCAATACAAATACATACATGTATTTGGTGAAAAGGTTGGTTCTGGTGAGTTAAAATCGTTTATATCTCATATCGAGGGTCTGGGCTGCCTTATCCAACATTTTCACATCGTATATCAAGTATTTTTTCTGCTAATATCGCATTGTAATTACCGACAAAATGGGTAGAAAAAATAATTCAAAAGACGAGGACGAACAAATCAAAGACTCTATTGAACGTTTATTTGCTAAACGACGTCAACTTTTGAAACAGTTTCAAAAATTCCAAGAATTTTATGAAGAAGTTTCTAGCTCTAGTAATGAAGACAAATTGACACAATTAGAATATCGTTTGGAAAAAATTGATGTAGTTCTAGATCAGGTAAACGAGGTTGATTTGGATATTGAAGCGTTAGAAAAAGAATCGGTAGTTCAAGATAATTTTGAAGATCTATTTTTTCAAGTAGTATCTGAAGCCAAGAAATACCTCAAAAGTAAATCAGTCGGTGTATCATCTAACGCTGAAATACTTCATGTCAATTCTCAAGGTACGCTGATGGGTTCTACGTCAGGTGGGATTAGACTGCCAAATTTGGGAATACCAAAATTCAAAGGAGAGTATAATAAGTGGATCCAGTTCAAAGAAACCTTTGAAACGATGATATCAAAAAATCCCTGTTTAGATGAAATCCAAAAATTTTATTACCTGATCGATACACTCGAAGGTGAAGCTGCGTCTCTTATTGAAACATTGCAGGTAACTAGAGAAAACTATAAAATTGCTTGGAAAATGTTAGATAACCGTTTTAATAATAAACCTGTGATAATTCAATCCCATCTGAAATCAATATTCGAGGCACCTTCTTTGAACGAACAATCGTACATTGAACTAAGAAAACTAATTGTGAATTTGGAGCGAAACTTGCGAGCTTCAAAAGCATTGGGAGAACCTGTAGAGTATTGGGATAGACTTTTGATTTTTACCTGTTCGGGTAAACTTGATATCGAAACACAAAAGCATTGGGAAGAAGCAACTATTTCGAAGTTTGAGGGTAATCCTAGCCTTCAAAATTTCATCGATTTTATCGCCAATAAATGTCAGATTCTAGAAAACGTAGAAATAAATACGCAAGCAAATAAAAAACAAACTGTTGGTAGAACGTATACCAAACCAAATATTCAACCGAACAATAAATACACAGTGAACAATAAATTCACAGCTTACAGCACAACAGGAGCAACGAGCAAAGCATCATGCCAATTTTGTAAAGGAACTCATTTTCTATATCAGTGTGAAAAACTCTTGAAGTTAACCGTCGACGAACGAATAGAACGCATTAAGAAACTTCGTCTTTGTTTGAACTGTTTGCGTGGGAATCATGTTTTTAATCAATGTTTGGCCAATGGGTGTAAACATTGTAAGGGTAGGCACAATACGATTCTGTGTAAAAGAATTTATCCTGTTTCAAATACTGTTACTAATCAAGATAGTTCTGGGACCAGCACTATTCATGATCTGGAGGAAAAGGTGAAAGAAGAAGTTTCAACAGTGTCTGCTTCTTGTAATACTCCGTGTAAACTTCCCCAGGTTCTGATATCGACTGCTATCGTTTTTATAAAAAATTATCAGGGACAATATGTGAAGTGTCGTGCGTTATTGGATAGTGCGTCTCAAGTAAACTTTATTCGGAAAGATCTAGTAGATTTTCTAGATTTAAAGGTGAGGGGAGTTGATATACCAATATCAGGTGTTGGAAAATCGTTAACGAAAGTGAAGCAGCGAGTTGCTACCAATATAAAATCGACCTACAGCAATTTTAATGCCGATATATCATTTTTAGTTTTGGAAAATATAACTTCTGAAATTCCAAATCACTCTTTCAATATCAAAGATTCAAATATTCCTTCGAATATAAAATTAGCGGATCCGAATTTTTATGAAACATCAAAAGTTGATATTCTGCTTGGAGCGGAATTATTTTATGAATTACTTTGTGCTGGACAGATAAAACTAGCTGACTGTTTATTGATACTTCAGAAGACTTTATTTGGTTGGGTTATATCAGGAAGGATTTATAACTATCAAAATAATATCGATAATGAAGCTGTATGTAATGTAAGTATGAAATCAATGGAGTATCAAGAGTTACAGGATCAAATAGAAAAATTCTGGTTAATCGAGGAGGTGGGGACACAAAAGAAACTGTCCAATGAAGAACGTGAGTGTGAAGAATTTTTCGCCAAAACAGTAGAACGCGATGAGACAGGAAGATTTTCTGTGGCCTTACCACTCAGGGAAGATGTTAGTGCATTGGGAGATTCGTTTGAGATGGCTAAGAAAAGGTTTTTGAACTTGGAACGAAAACTTGAAAGAAACAGTGATTTGAAGGAGAAATATATGGAGTTTATGACGGAATATGAGCAGTTGGGCCATATGTCAAAACTTAATTTTAACGATGATAGTCAAAATCAAAAAATTAGGTACGTGTTACCACATCATGGAGTACTTAATGAATCTTCGATAACTACAAAATTGCGTGTTGTATTTGGTGCAAGTGCAAAGACAACAAGCGGAGTGTCATTGAACGATGTACTTAAAGTAGGGCCATCTATTCAGGATGAGCTTTTCGACATTTTAATTCGATTTTGTCAAAACAACGTCGTAATTACCGCAGATATATCAAAAATGTATCGTCAGGTCAAAGTTCAAGAAAGCTATCGTGATTTGCAACAAATCGTTTGGCGAGCTAATCCTGATTCTGAACTTCAACTGTATCGTCTCAATACCGTCACATATGGGACAGCGTCAGCAAGCTTTTTAGCCACAAGATGCCTAAAGGAAGTATCATTGAATATCAAGAACAAGCCGATAATAAGTAATGCTATTGCAAAGGACTTTTATGTAGATGATTTAATTACAGGTGCGTCTTCGGTGTGTGAGGCTATAAGCTTGGCTACGGAAATAGGGTCTGAGCTTAATAAATACGGCTTTCCATTGAGAAAATGGTCATCGAATGAACCTATTGTGTTGAAGGCTTTGTCAAAGGAAGCATCTGAGAACGAGGGATATTTTATTGTTGACGATGATATAAGAAAAACTTTAGGTGTCTTTTGGGAACCAAGTAAGGATATTTTGGAGTATGTTGTTAAATTTGATCTGCATGAAAATATCAGGGTAACAAAACGCTTTATTCTTTCAGTGACATCAAAGGTTTTTGATCCATTAGGTTTAGTGGGTCCAGTTATTTTGCAAGCAAAGATTATTTTACAAAGACTTTGGATGTTAAAACTTGCATGGGATGAATCTGTACCTCTAAATATTTATTCTGCTTGGAGTCAGTTTTACAATCAGCTTTCTTTGCTTAACAATATCAAGATTCCTCGTCAGTTCACCTTAAAAAATTATAATACTTATCAAATTCACGGCTTTTGTGATGCAAGCGAGCGATCATACGGTGCATGTCTTTACTTGAGGTGCTGTAAAGATCAAGGTGATACTATAGTTAATATAATTTGTGCAAAATCAAGGGTGGCACCATTGAAAACTCTCACTCTACCACGACTTGAATTAATGGGGGCACTTCTGTTAGCCAGACTCGTCAAAAAAGTCATTTCTGTACTTAACATTGAAATTGAGAGCGTTTATTTATGGTGTGATTCCACGATAGTTCTCTCTTGGCTCAAAGAACAACCAAGCAATTGGAAAGTATTTGTAGCACATCGTATCGCCGAAATTCAAGAATTAACAAAGCATTTTTATTGGAGACATGTGAAATCAAATCATAATCCTGCTGATATAATTTCAAGAGGAGCTAATTCTATTGAATTGGAAAAATCGAATTTGTGGTGGTTTGGGCCTAGTTGGCTTATCTATAAACCCAAAGATTGGCCTGAGAGTTTATTCAAGAATGCAGAGTTTTTACCTGAAAGAAAAAAGGATAAAATATCATTAATTAATATTGATGATGAGCATAATATGTCACTTTTTACAAGGTATTCTTCTTTATATAAACTGATAAAGGTATCTGCTTTATGTTAACGATTTATCAAAAATTGTAGAATCAAGTATAAATTTGATCGAGAGTTGGGACCGCTGAAGGTAAATGAATATAATCTAGCTCTAAATACACTTTTAGGTATAATGCAAATTCAAGAATTTTCAAATGAGATTTTTGCATTAAAAAATGGTAAAGAAATTCCATCAAAAAGCTCAATTAAATCGTTGGATCCATTTTTTGACTCAAAAAATAATTTATTGCGAGTGGGAGGTCGAATAAAAGCTTCACGTCTAGAGTATGAGTCAAGATTTCCTATAATATTACCTCAACATCATCCTCTGACCAAACTTATTATTCTTGACCAACATCATAAGAACCTCCATGCTGGTACGCAAGCATTACTAGCCACTTTGAGGCAAAACTTTTGGCTGATTAATGGCAAGAATACTGTGAAGCATGTAATTTCAAAGTGTATCACATGTTTCAGAATTAAACCCATATTTTCAAGTCAAAAAATGGGTAATTTACCCAAGGATCGAGTAAATCCACAGCGACCTTTTTCTGTGGTGGGTATTGATTTCGCGGGACCTTTCAATATCAAGGATGGAAAATTAAGAAACAGAGCTATTGTGAAGGAATATATGTGTTTATTTGTCTGTTTTTGTACTAAGGCTGTTCATATAGAACTCGTCGGAGATCTTAGTACAAATTCTTTTTTGAACTGTTTAAAAAGATTTGTCTCTAGACGCGGCCTTTGCAATAAAATTTATTCCGACAATGCTACTTATTTTGTTGGTACTGATAATGCTTTGAAGACGGTTATTCGCGATATGTTGGGTAAGGCAACCCAGAATCCAGAAATGTTCAACTTTTTTCTTGAAAATCAAATTGAATGGTTGTTTATTCCTGCTAAATCACCTCACCAGGGTGGATTATGGGAATCTGCTATAAAACGAGCAAAATTTCATATAACTCGAATTGTGGGTAATTCTGTTTTTACATTTGAGGGTCTCTCGACAATTTTCGCTCAAGTAGAGGCGGTGTTAAACTCCCGCCCTTTGACTCCAATTTCTACGGATCCCAAAGACTTCACTGCCCTAACGCCAGGTCATTTCTTGATTGGTGATTCTCTGAATGCTGTTTCTCAAAGGAACGTTACTGATGTATCTTCAAACCGTTTGGATCAATTTCATGAAATGCAAAAAATGGTTCAGATATTTTGGAATCGATGGTCATCGGAATATATTACCAGTCTACAGCAACGTGAGAAATAGACAAGAACCTGTGATAATATTCAGGTAGGGACATTGGTGTTGCTGGTAGAAGATAATACTCCTGGAAGTGCATCCAGGAGAAGACCAAATGGTGCGTGTGGTTAGTGTACGTACTCATGGAACTTTCAGAAGGGCGGTGCAGAAAATATGTGTCTTGCCGTTCAGTGACATTGATTGTTAAGGCTTAGTTATAATGAAGCCTATATTATTTATAATTTTGTATGCTATTTTATCCATACGAAGATTAATATTTTAACCTGTTAGAAAACTTAAGTTTTCTAAGGCCGGCGGTTATGTTCAGTAGGTGTTTTATATTGTGTATGAGGAACGGTGCAGAAGTTGGTGACAAATCCAATATGAACAGTTATCCATGATTTCAAGTGTTTTTGGCGGTTACCAGAATTTTTTGAAAAAACATGTGAATATAATATTTCAACAACCAGCCGCCGGTCAAAGTCAATAGCGAGCTGAATAAATCATTTAAATACAGTCCACTCTTTAATTAAAAAAAAAAAATAATAAAATAAAAAAACGACAAGAGAAAACATCGCTACGGTGGTAGCACCAAATGGTTTAACGGACAAGGCACAGACAAAGCACAAGTCTCATAGACTTCTTCCTGTGACTACATCCTATATGAAGTGTTTATAAAAAAAATAGCAAATATCCAGTATTGGAACGATAAACAGACCATAATATCTCAGATAACAGTAGAATCGCCATCATTTCAAGAGAGCGGATTAATTCATAGGATTGTACGTGAGTAGTTACTGTCCCTTATTTTGCATTTTTTTATCTCTAAGGGAGAGTTATTTCGAATTGAAATTAGTAGTTACAGGGTGGTAGCTTCGTTTTGTCCTATCTTATATATAAAAATGAAAATCTGTATGTTTATTTCCCTGAGGCTTTTGAGCCGTAGCACAGAATTATCTGAAAATGTGCAGTCATTAGCCTTTACCATAAGATGGTTTAGGAAAAAAAAAAAACAATAATAAAAAATGAAAAAATATTTGAAAAAAAAGCCTGTGTATTTAATATGTAGGTTTTATGGGGTATACGATCATCAAAAGAAAAAAAAAATAAGAATAAAATACATAAATTCAAAGAAATTCAAAAAAAATATGTGTTGTTACTATGTAGGTTCTATGGGGTATACGGCCAGCGAGAGGAAAAAAAAAACATAAAAAAAATTAATTTAAAAGAAATTATTATTGTTATTATTATCTAATATATAATATATAAATGTGAAAGTCTGTATGTTTATTTCCCTAAGGCTTTTGAACCGTAGCACAGAATTATCTGAAAATTTGCAGGCATTAGCCTCTACCCTAAGATGGTTTAGGAAAAAAAACAAATAAAACAATGATAAAAAATGAAAAAAAAAAATAAGAAAGCCTGTGTTTTTTAATATGTAGGTTTAATGGGGTATACGACCAGCGGGAGAAAAAAAAAATAAAAAAAAATACATAAATCGAAAAAAAATCAAAAAAAATGTGTTGTTACTATGTAGGTTCTATGGGGTATACGGCCAGCGGAAGAAACGAAAAAAGAAAAAAATAAAACATAAAGAATGAATTTAAAAGAAATAAAAAAATCCGTGTTATTATTATCTTTTATATAAATTTGAAAGTCTGTGTGTTTCTATCTTCAAGGCTATTGAACCGTAGTAGAGAATCGTCTAAAAATTTGCAAAGTTATTAGCCTCTACCCAAAGATGGTTTAGGAAAAAAAAATGAAAAATTGAAAAAAAAAAAAATAAATAAAAAAGTCTGTGTTGGTAATATGTAGGTTTTATGGTGTATACGATCAGCGGAAGGAAAAAAAAATAAAAAAAAATACATGTATTGAAAAAAAAAAGTGTTATTATGTGGGTTCTATGGGGTATACGGCCAGCGTGAGCAAAAAAAAATCAAAACAAAACATTAAAAAAATGAATAAAAAAAAAATTTTGTGTTATCATTATCACACACCTATGTCATATTTGCATTTTTTTTTTATAAGTTAATTTTATTAATTAGTAGTCAACTATAGCGTTAACTTTTTATTATTGTATTTTGATAGCTATTTTGCTAATAAACGATATTTTATTTATTTATTTATTTATTTATACAGGGTGTTACAAATTCGATGCTCACCATTGGTATCTTGGAAACGGTAGGAGATACAGCGGAGTTTAAATGGGGGCAAAGTTGCGCATTTTGGTGCTCATCTAGATGCCGTTTTGAAATTCAAGAGATTCCGAATACTTTCGGAGATATCCGAAAAATACCGAGATTTTGTGAAATCGTTTTTGTCATTATTTGTGGTTTTTTCAAGTTTATCAATAATAATTACTAATCATGAAGGAGTAAAACTACACACATGAAGATATATATTTTTCTCAATTTCTCACGATGAATGACACAAAATGATGATGAAAATCACAAAATCTTGATAGAAACCTGCAAGATAGTAGCTAGAAGATAATATCTTAATACAGAGAAAACGCGTCAATCAACAAAATTAAAAATAATACCTACTATTCTCGTGTGAAAAAACTGTTCAATTGTCTACACATTTTTAAACTGGACAAACTAATCAAAGTCACCTCTATTTCTGATGCTCAATAAAATGAAATCATGAAAATAGGCGGTTTATATTTAAAAAAATTTACTTTTTAGATTTTTGTATAATTCAATCCTCGTAACCAATGTTTGCTCACCCTGGTGTAATTCACGATCGAAGTATCCATCCAGTATACCAAAGTTGGTCCTTATCGACAAGAAATTCATTCCAAATCAAATCATAGAGGCTCTCATATAGAAAAAAATGTTAATTATTGTTGGGCTTGTGAACGTAATTTTTGACATAGAGTCACCATATTATATCAGAACATATATCAGCTAAGTTGAAGTCAACCAGCCCAGCTGAAGTATGTATGTATGTAGTGACCATCTAAATTATCAATTTTTTTTCACAACTGGTTTTTTAAAAAAAGATTTAGGAGAAAACGAGACGGCCAGCCTGTACAAGTAGAAAAATCAAATGATTGTGTACATTGAATTTTCTGCTTATTATTGAAAGTGTGGAACGGTGCCAGCTCATCTTCATATCATTTCTACTGTAAATGCGAACTCAATGCAATAAGTTTGTCTTAATGCGGGTGACTTGGGTAGGTGACATTGAAATATCGACTCTTACTTTTGTAACTATGAAATGCAATTATTTAAAAACGGCTATACAAAAGAAATAATTTATCACCTGCTATAGCGACGTAAAAATAAGTTTAGTAGAAATAAATGAGGAACAACCTCCCCCGTATCTCTGCCTTGACGTAATCAGGGTCAATTTCCCTGACGAGCGGGAAGGCTTGTGCACCTCAACGATCCTAAGAGCTATACCGGCGGTAGCGCAAGCTACTGGCAGGGTCACCCATGCCAGAAAGGTCCAAGGTTAGAGGTCAGACAAAAGGTGATATAAAGGCTTAACCCTACGGTTTTATGCGACCCGTGCTCAAGGGGTGGATGGCATCTGAGCCATAATCAGGTGTTTCGAACAAAGCCTCTGGGATACCAGGCGACCTCCCAAAGTATTAATTCGCCTAGTGGCTAAGGCGAGTACCCCTTGCATCCGTGGTCCCTTTATTTTGACGCATACTCGTGGGAACAAAATGGCTGAACACATAAACAAAACACTTCGATGGAGGTAGAGGAAGGAAGCCCAGCGGGACCTTTTGATACCCCATCATCTGCGGAAGGAACTTTAACTGGACCTTCAGTCTCCGATACACATACTAGACCTACTTAAGGAGCTCTCAGAGATCCTTCGGTAGATCCAATCAACCATTTCCCGAAGGAACGTGCTACACGGGCCTCTGCGGGACATGGAGAGAAAAACAAGAAGCTCAAAATTTCCGGGGTAGAGAGGAAGAGAAGGAAGAGGAGAGGTGAGGGAAACAGTTGCTGCGACCCCCAAAAGGCTCAGAGGGTAAAGGCTCTACACCAGTTGAGGCGAAACGCCCAGAGAAGCATCTCAGGTCGACTGGTACGTCAGGGGCCGCAATGGATAGAGCCCTTCAGAAAGTGATAAGCAGAGAGGACTCCAGAGACATCGCCAACACGTAGTTACTGGAGTTATCCGATGTAATTTTGGAGACGATCATGTCAACACCGGCAGGCAGCGACACACCGACGCCAAGATTCATGTCGTCTAGATTGTGGCGGGGACAGGTGCTGGTGACTGCTGCTGACCAGTCATCGAGGAAGTGGCTCCTCAGAGCCTCACCTAGCGTGAGACCCTGGGGTGGAGTATCCCTCCTGGCATCTGACCCTGCCGCCTTCAGGCTGACCCGTGGGATCCTTTGGCTTCCGGGTGTTAGACACCCAATGGATCAGGTTGCTCTCAGCTACCTGGAACGGTCTAAGCCCGGTCTGTCCTGATCCAAGTGGAGGGTGTAAAATAGGACGAAAGAGCCCCGGGGCTTACGGCTGATCGTTGGCGTCGAACGTGAGTCGATAAGACTGCTAACGGGACTTAGCAACCGCCCATTCTATGTCTTGGAGAGGGCTCTCTTCTCCACCGGCACTGCACCCAAAGCCGAAAGACCAAGCAGCACCGGCGAAACTGGGGTCAAGGAAGGGGAGGAGAAGCAACCACCAACTCCGTCTCCAGAGGATAAAGAGGAGGGCGACAGTTCCTAACTGTACCCGACGACGTGCAACGAGGATACACCATCTTCCTCAGGTGAGTCTCATGTCATTCTTGGTATTACTAACCGTAGTCTCTAGGAACTTAGGACTGACCTACAAGAATAAAGATTGTTGTTTAAATGGCTTTGAAACATACAGATTAACCTGCAACATGGAAAAGCCTTAACAGCTATCCTATGTAAATCGATAAACAAACCAGGTACACACATTGCCCTTATTCAAGAACCCTGGCTTAACCAGGGAAAGATTGTGGGACTGGGACTGGCAGAAGGCTCAGTGTTTAATAGCCCCTCCAGCAAAAACCCAAGGTCGTGTATTGTTACAAGGGAAGTTAACAGTTTTCCATTTTCAGGATTCTCAACCGGAGACCTGACTGTCATTAAGATAATCACTACGGACAGTGAGATCCTCATTGTTGCATCGGCCCACCTCCCATATGAGAGGGAAAGCCCTACAACAGAGGTGATCAATCTTGTGAATTTCTGCAAAGAAAGGAATCATATTCTCCTTATTGGATGTGACTTAGACGCTCATCACATTATATGGGGTAGTAGAGATATTAACCCACGAGGTAGAGATCTAGCCGAATACCTCAGCTCCATGGACCTCCATATCCTGAACAGAGGTTCTGGTCCTACATTCTTCAATGTAAGGAGTAAGACCATCATAGATTTAACGATATGCTCAACGAGCCTCATAGAAAAGAAAAAGAGTTGAGGGTGGCTGGTGAAGTCACATTGTCTGACCACCGTCACATCATGTTCACACTTGAACAAGAGTGCTTAACTGCACAGCCTAAAGTGAGAAATACGAAGCTTACCAACGGAGATCTCTTAAGAGAAAAAATAGAAGAAGGTGTCGACAACATTCTTTTCCAAAATAAGAATTGAAGAGGACATTGAGCTGGCTGCAAATCAGCTCCAAGAATGCCTTACTAATTCATTTGAGACAGCATGCCCCTTAAGGGAAAAGCCAAACAACTCCAAGACGGTCTGGTGAAATAAACAAACGGAGACTCACCGTCGCAAAGTTCGCAAGATCCTCAGCAGACCTGAGGAGCTGCGTACTCCGCTGATCTTATGACATTCTTGTAGTTTATCTGAGCTGTCTTATAGCTCAGAGAAACTACAAAAAGGTCATAAGATCAGCGCAGAGACAAAGCTGGCAAAGCTTCTGCAAAGAGCTGAAAGACCACGCTCCGCCCATGCTAGATCTCAGCAAAGGACCCCGGAACCAAAATAGGATGCCTAGTTGAAGCGGATGGAAAATTGATCATGTCCAGGAAAGAGACGCTTAACAGGCTACAGGAAGTGCACTTTTCTGGATCGGGGCAAGTCGCCGCACTTCCACACCAGGCAAGAGCCCGCACAGCTCCCGACTTCAAAACTGCAAAAAGGATAGTCAACTATGAAAGGGTAGAATGAGCTCTCGATTCCTTCTCTCCGTTCAAAGCTCCATGGATGGATGGGGTTTTTCCGGCCTTGCTACAAAAGGCTGGACATCGTATAACCGCATTTCTGGTGAAGCTCTTTCGTTCACGCCTAGCCTTGGGCTATATTCTCTCTAGCTTGAGGGAAGTGAAGGTAATATTTATCCCGAAACCAGGAAAATCAGACTTCACCAACCCCAAGTCCTTCCAACCGATTAGTCTATCAAGCTTTCTACTCAAGGCACTACACCTTTTCCACATTCATTTGCGAATATACCAAGTTATATTGCGAATATATTAATTGATTTTAGTAATAATCAAATGATATTTTGAATCTATCAGATGAAATTGAGAATTGTCAATTGATTTTACGAATATATTAAATGTTATTGAGAATAGACAATTGAAATTGCGAATAAATCATATTTATTTGAGAATAATCAAATAAAAAAATTGGGAATATACCAAATAGACTTGCGAATTTAGTAGATGTGGTTGAAACATTTAGATATCTTATTCTATCGAGAGGATACTTGATTTTGAAATCAAATAAGAGTTTCAATGTTTTTGTATGTAATGTTTTCCACTTTACAGGGTGATTGTTTATATTCAACCCAATATCTACATAGATAATCAGCCTTATGCTGTATCGTTTACGTTATATTTAACATACATACGTTACCCGAATATAACACCTAAGGATAACGTGTGTCATAACGTAAGATGCCGAAAATGCTATGCTGTATCACGGATTTCACATCTACGGTATCTTGTACGTTATATACCGGTTTTTTTCGTTTTTCCACCAGTATGAGAGATAGCGCGAAGCTCAAAGCGAACTGGTTAGAAAAGGATGGAATAATTTAGCAGCCCATCGATCGCATGCGTCCGGTTTCAAAGGTTTAGTTTGAATTTACTGTTTGTGTTGATCACAGCTCTGCGTGCCAAAATGTTGAGATTGAAAAAATGTAAAAGGAAAACAATACGAGGATCTTTTGAAGTTCGGTGAAGAGAACAAAGTTACTCTTAACGGAAAAACGAAGCCGTTGAAGGCGACAAAACTCCAAAAGGTATTTTATGGGAAACATTTTCGAAAATTCAAAAATTCAAGAGGCCAAAAGACCGCAAAAAAATGCGGAATAATGGAGAAAGGTACCTAAGTCAAATATGTAGCGTAATATTTATTAGTTTCATAATGGAAGAAATTGGACTTTTAGATATCGAGTGAAAACTTAATACACGCCGGAAAGCCGTGGAATTTAGCAGTGCATGCATGGAACTGGTGGATTATTAGCATCCTAAAAAAACTCGCTTTTTTTCAACTGAAAATCATCACTACTATTCCGTCAAATGCTTCGTAGTTCTCTTGACTATGAGCGACACAGTAAAACAATGATGACAGGAAATCACATCATCATTCACTGGAAGTCTACATGGAAAATCGTAGAGATCTGATGTCTAAAAAAAACATAGACAGATGCTTTGTTAGATATACGCATGCAGGGGCTCTTAGATGTGCGGATTGGACGAGTGCTATTATCATTGAATAATTATTAAATATAAAACCTCACTTTTTGGTTCCTCCCACCACCTAAACTAAATATTTTTGTATAAAAAATTCATACTATTGCATTTGATTTTTTTTGATAATTTTGCGATTTTCTGTTGTTACATCAAAAAACTTGCTCTAGCCGAATCAATAAGAACTACATAGACATATCTCGGGTAAAATAGTACGATGGTTTTGATGGAGCAATATGCTCTCTCCAACGAGATCGAACTTCCGTTCAGTCGTTTAGGAGCTACAGCTGTTTATTAAAAAGAAAATATATTGATGTTATCATTTTCATATTGACTGACTATTTACCTATAATTTTTGTCTAAAAGGTTTTTTCCTATCTGTCAATTATAGCCTATTTTTCCTATCTATCGATAAAGAGGTGGGAGGAGTTCAACTGTTATTTCCATAGACGTATAACCAAACAAACAGATATTTCTCCAGTTTCGCTTGACCGATTTTAACGAACTTGGGCTCATATGTGGAAGATCATAATCTGCACTACAAAGTGCTTATTTGCTTTTGAATTTGTGACCTTTGGTGGCATTAACTGAAACGGTAGCATATTTTTATGTTTTTTTCAAATAAATCTAATGTAATGGTTGATTCATTTTTATATACAGTGTGTCCAAGATAAGGATGTCTATCATGGGGATCTTGGAAACCGTAAGAGATACGAAGATGATTAAATCAAAGAAAAGTTGCGCATTTTCAAGCGTGACAATATGCCGTTCAGAAAGTTTTAAAATTCGTCATTTAGAGAGATATGGAAAAACAAAAAACACTTTCTCGTACCCACTTTTCAAGCTCTATAAAACAGCGGTGAGAGATTTTCCGTACGATGTTTCGTTTTGAAAAAACCATCATCAACTTTTTTTTTTTTAAATACAGTCCTGGATTTTTTATGACGGATTTTAAGAGCCTCTCATGTTCCTAAACCAACAATGTATCGCAATTATTCAAAAAACTTATATCGATGAATTTTTCCATAAGAACTCATGTGTTAGCAAGAGACAAAAAATACATTTTTAATAGGATTAAAAACAAACACCTCTTTTTTTGGTCAAGGAGGCTCTTAAAATCCGTAATAAAAAATCCAAGACCGTATTTAAAAAAACAAAGTTGATGATGGCTGCTCATAGAAGAAACGTCGGTGTTTCAATTCAATAACGCTATCTTGTCAAGGACAAAAAGTGGCAATGAAGTTGATCCATTCATTTAAAAATATTTCTTCAAATGTGGTCAGAAAAAATGAAAACAATTTTGAAAATTTTTTTTTTTTTGATCATTTCGGACGTAGTCGGAATTTCTTGGCTTTTAGAACGGGATTTTGTGCATCAAAATACGCAACTTTGCCTCCATTTAACCGACCTTGTATCTCTTACGATTACCAAGATCCCCATTCTTATCTTGGACACACTGTATTCTGAAAAGGGATACATTTTTTTATTGAAAAATTGAAAACAAAACAAAAAATCTCGCAAAAAATCAATTGATCTTTTTTTATTTAATTTTTTTCCAATTTTTTTATGGAAAAATGTATCCTATTTTGAAATGAATGAGAATTGATGCAGCAATACATTTCATTTTTTAAAAAAAAACTCAAAAATATGATACTGCTCTAGATAACACCATCTAGCGGCGACTGCAAAGGTCACAAATTCAAAAGCAAATAAGAATTATGTAGTCCAGATTATGCTTTTTCATATGAGCTCAAGTTTGTTCAAATCGGTCAAGCGGAACGAGAAAAATCTCCGTTTGTTTGAAAAACAATCGAGCTTTCCCCACCGCTTTTTTTTTTGATAGATTGAAAAAAACGTTTTAGACAAAAAGTGTAGGTGAAAAGTCGGAATCTATGAAAATGATAACATCGATATATTTTCATTGGGCCAAATTCTATTCTATCTTTCTACTTGGTGTTGGTTGTTACGCCCCCTAGCGATCAATTCAGAAACTTGAAAATATTTTCCAGGTGTTTCTCATGGTCGTTTGAGTAAGTGATAAATTGTTTTGCCTCAAGCCTCTATGGTGAATTGGTGAATAGTTTCCGGGATATGGCCGCTCGCTACCCTTAACTGAACACCCTGTACATTTCATTAAAACAGTCTTGATGATAGACATTTACCTATTTCTTCCACTATGTAAATTTCCATATATTTTTTTAATGAAAATCGCAAGTAATAAACGAACATATTATTTCATAAGATTGATATATATATACAACATACACTTTTCACAAAAACAACGGCCTATTAAATTGAAAAAAATGAATCAAAGCGCCAAAATTAACGACCAACTGGCATATTTTCTTCAGCTAAAGCGGCAGCGTGGTGTACTGTTGTTGAATGTTGCGCTGCACGGGCACCGTCTCCCCCTACGATGGTTTGCTTTGCTTGGTATATGATTTGCTCCAAATATTGCAAACGTTGTTCAATTACACCCGGACGGTTGACGACTGGCACCCGTAAATTTGCTTTCACAAATGATTTAATTTTTTACCAAATGTTCTCAATTGGGTTCAGCATTGGTGAATACGGTGCGAGTCTGAGGAGTGTGGCACCTGTCAGATTCACCACATCTTCCAGATGGGTATGACATGGAGCATTGTCACACACTATGACCAGATCTCCTAATTGGTTCCCTTGGTTTGACCAGATGTAAAGTACTTGTTGCATCCAAATGTTCGCCGTCTCTGACGTGAACGAGCCACGTTGCTGGTCCATAATGATCACACCCGCTGCGGAAATAGCGCCAATGATATGCACATTAGGGCCTTTAGATGCCGGCAACTGTTGGACTGATCTATTTCCTCTCCTTTCCCGTCCTCTGCTCCGCCGACAAAAAAGGTTGAAATTAGTTTCATCAATCCAAACTATTTGTTTTCCTTCTTGAATGAAATTATTCAAACATCGGACATATCCAGAGCGCTTAGCTCAAAATGGCTGTTTTTCATTGTATACTGCCTTCCTTGTAAGTAGTTTCCGATTGTCGAAACTGACACCTCACGGTTAAGATGGTGTTGAATTTTTTCTCGGATTTCTTTCAATGTAATTGTGCTATTTTCCTCTATCCATGAGATTATGAGGTCGACTTCGAGTTCACTTAAACATTTTGGTTTGTTACCCCTTCTTTTATTCATTTGTGGACGCCCAGAGCGTATCCAATTTGACGCAGTCTTGTAATTTATTCCCAAGTCTTTTGCCAGAACCCCCCAATCGTTTCCCTTATTCGCACTGGTCACTATTCTTTCCCGGTCTCGAATGGAGTGCCTTTTATATATCTTTTTTTCGATTACCTGTTTATCGTTGCAATCTTGTCTGCAAAATGGACATCTTACATTGTCATCTGCATCGAAAAGCGGCTCAGCGCAAGGGCCATGAAGAAGATGCCTGCATGGCAAAAGTCGTATCACTTGGTTTCGTGCCAGGGATGATCTGCACACAGCACAATTATCGTGAAACTCCATTTTTTTAGTTGAAAAATGTAGATATTGACATTTAATGGTCACCTGTAGTCGAGACTTAAGTCAAAGTCAGTCTTGACATCTGCTTGAGATCAGAAATGCGTATTGCAATGAATTTTGGAAGTAATATCAAAATGTAATAAAGAGAATTTGAATGAAATAATTGAGAATAGTGAAATGTTATTGCGACATTCAATGTAATTCAGCGACTTCAAATGTAATTGAGCGTTTCAAAATTTCATTGGTCAAATAAGTAACGATAATTATTGTATGAATTTATTACTGTACAGTCAGTTGAACTCCTTAAGAAGTTGATTTTAACAAAGTCTGTACTCATTATATATGACCCCCAAAAGGTTTTTTCTATGAAAGGGGTGTCACAAACTTGACAATCCTGGATTTATGGGGCACAAACGAGGTAATCTGTTTAAATAGGGAGAATTTGTGCTGCTCAGGTCATTTCAATCACATTTCCAATGACAGCTTTATTATTCAAGTATCTTCATTGTGTAGATGCGTGAGTGCATCGCAACATTCAACAGTCCACCAGGTTGCCGCAGTGGCAGTAAAAAACATGCCAGTAGGTGAACGGAAATCGAAATCCTCCTCTGATTTTTTCGCAACTTCATTTGGTATATTCTCAACTTCATTTGACTCTTCTCAATTACATATGATATATTCGCGATATCAATTGTATATTCTCAATAACATTTTATAAAATCGCAAAATCAATTGACTTTTTTGAATAACATTTGAAAAATTCGCGATATGATCTGATTATTCCCAAAATCAATTGATATATTCACAATATAAATTGACATATTCGCAATTATTTGTGGAAATGAGTATAGTTGAGCAAGGAATAGTGAGGGAGCAGTCAGTGATTGAAGTGGGCCAAGTTATGCTCAATTTATTGTGATAGTCAAGCTTTCTCCCTCACCATTCCTTGCACAACTTCAACTTGGCCCGTCACAAACCATCCAACCGAACTGAGTATAGACCATAATATACTTATAAATACAATATACCGCGTGCGTCCCATAAGGCAATAAGAGGGATTTCCCGCGAGGAAGTGAGAAGGAGAGTACAGAAGAATCCCGTAAGTCAATCCTTGGTTAGGATTTCGATGTAATAGCCATGCGTGAAATACTATTTTCCAATTGGCTTGGTTTCAAATTGTCAAGACGGAGACGGACAAGGACGAGAGCCGGCTGAACTGAACGGACTTGCGGCTAGATGTAGCTTCCATGCACCAACCACAGTGTTGCCGTATCTCTATCTGTGAAAGTTGGGTTGGGATTGTTAGGGAGAGTGGGGTGGGGACTGTGGGGAGGCTCTTTATTTATGTTAATGGGGTCATTTTGATGTTTAAAATTTGTGTCTTGCACCCTGCACTTTCATCTCATCAGAATCATCATGAATACAATTAAATATTCAGCATTATATGTGGATTTGAGATGTCATTTTCTCGAAAACGGTTGGATATCTGGTTTTCTCAATAAACGATATTATTTATGGGGCATGAAATATGCATGAAATATCCACAGAATTTCACGTAGAATTCAAAAATAAAATAAAAAATACATGTGTCCATTTGAAATAAAGAAGTTGATAGCCGTAAATTATTTTAAAATTTTGTATTAGTAAATTTTTCCTTCTGAATAACATTTTTTGTCGCATCTCCCAAAGATATACTTATTATTATAATATAGATAGGTTTTTGGTCGACTTCCAAGACTAGTATACCCACTTGACTTCTCGAAATTAAAATTCTGACACAAATGTGATTCCATTAAAGCAGGACTAAACTCCCAAAGGTGAAATCGAAATTCAAATGAATTCAGTATTTTCCATCTACAGGGTGTCCCAGAAAGAATGGGACATACGGTAACAGCAGATTCCTCACACAAAAAGGTATACTTTGTAGAAGTGGCTAGGAGTGACCGTTTTCAAGATATTTGAACTTCAAATTTCTTGTGTAGGTATATCCATCCAGTTATACATCAAAATTGTACCTAAAGATATTTCCATAATATGAGTATATGGATATTTCACTAAATTTAAACTTGAAAACTGGAAAGGTCTGGAACAGTTTGTCGAAGTGTCTCTTAGAAGTAAGTATAAAGTTGAAAAGTTTAGTGAGACCTATAAACTATGTGACTGCACTACCGCACAGAAAATTACTATTTTCTTTTGATTTCATAATAAAGTGAAAGCTCGCCCTACGGGCAGCTCTAATAAGCGATTATCTCCGTTAAAATGTCAAATTTCTTGGAATCAATTTTAAATCTATGTTTTAACACATTTGTGTATACTTGTATTTATAAGTATATGCACATTTGATGAAATTATCTCTTGAGTGGGCACCTCCCATAAGCGAACAAAAAAGCTGAACCGTGTCTTCCCGCTCAATTATGGGAGCTTTTGTTGCATTTATGTATATTATATGGCATATTCTAAAAGTTTGATTGATGGATTTTACTCTTATTTCATTAGTGGAAAACATAAACTTATAAATACAAATATGGTGGAAACCAAGAAAGAATTGTTTGATTTTCCAAATCTCCGTGTATTGCTCCAATTATTTGTAATTCTGTTGATCAAACTAGAAGAACGCCGATATCGGCGGTCTAGTCTCTATCGTCTATTCACCTAACTCTGAATTAATGTCACTTGATTTAAGATATCTAAAGCAAATACCTTGAACTGTTATAAATATGAGAGATAATAATAACAAAAACATTATACCTAGGTACTCAAATTTTAAAGTGAAACCCAACCAATCTGTGGTGATATATTGCTTCAAAAACTACTGAGTTACTATAATATTTCAATGTATAATCCAGAACAAGTCACCAAACTAATTCAAACCGTTTTTGAATCAATAATAACACTCCAGAATAATAAATAACATTTTGTTGTACAAAAATTGTTAAATCTTATGCAATCTCACACCTAAACACAAAATCCTGGATCACATAAGATTAATTTATGAACATATTATTTTCCACTCATGCTCATATTTATCACCCACATGTGAATTCACGTAATTTTTTTTGGAATCCCGCGAATAATTTAAAAATACGTCTATACAACAGCCGATATGAAGCATGCAACACTGTTTCCGCCATGTTTCAGCCAGCGACAATTCTCGCAAATCGATTCTGCGCATAATTCGATCTCCTAACCAAGGACAGACTTATGTAAAAAAGTATATGTCTGTTTCAGCATCCTCGCGGGAGACCCGACAAGCTGCCCGCGGTATATTGTATTCATAAGTATATGGTATAGACAAATCTTTGCCCGGTTTCATAAAAACTACGCCTGCGTTGTTTCAGTCGTAAGTTTGGTCAGACCCTATCTTGGGTAACTCGAAAAAAATAATAATAAAATTTTTGAATGCTCAATTAATATATTTGATATGATCGCAATTAAATTTGACTATTCTCAATTACATGTGATTTATTCGCAATTACATTTATCTTTTCTCAATTAAATTTGATGTATTCCCAATTTCATTTGACTATTCCCAATTACATTCGATATATTCGCGATATCAATTTGCTTTTCTCAAATACATTTGATTTATTCCCAATGTGATTTTACTTTTCGCAAAATCAAGTGATAAATTCGCAATAACTTGTGGAAAAGGTGAAGAAAGACCCGTTGATTGATACACCAAGGGAACGCATCTGTTATCCATGCCGCTGCATAACAATCTAAATGCCTATCGACAAGGTCTATCGACTGACACGGGGCTACATCACCCTATCATCAAGGTGGAAGGAGCGCTCGACGGAAATAGATTGCTGCTTTTGAAGACATCGGAGGCGCATTTGACAACACCTCTTTTGAATCAATCTGTCGAGCATTAGAGGCAAGAGGCTCAGAAAGAATACTCACCCAGTGGATATCAAATATGCTATCACAAGGGATGATATTTGCCGAACTAAATGGCCAAAATATCAGAACTATGGCTGCCAGAGGCTGTCCCCAGCATGGAGTCATCCCCTCTCCTTTGGAGTCTTGTGGTGGACAACCTGCTGAAGCAACTGAACGATTCGGGATTGTATACACAGGCCTATGCTGATGATCTGGTTATCCTAACGACGGCGACGGGCAGCAACATTCAGGAGCTCAGGGCCCCCACAATGCGAGCCCTGAGAATTATAGAACAGTGGTGATCCCTTGAAGGACTTAGGATCAACCCCGAACAGATCAAAATCCTGTTATTCACCAGGAAATACAAATCAGCACTCAAACCGTAGATATTCCTCTCAGGAAGAGTCCTAGAATACAGAAAAACGGTCAAATACCTAGGAGTAACCCTCGACCAGAAACTGTCCTGGAAAGAACACAGCCAAGAGCGCACTAAAAAAGCCATATCCATGCAAAACAGCTATAGGGACAACTTGGGGACTGAAACCCAGAATAGTTTACTGGATCTATTCTATGGTTTTCAAACCTCTGATCACCTACGGAGCCATAGTATGGTGGCCCGCAACTAAGAAAGCATACATCCAGGGGCAACTGGATAAGGTTCAAAGGATGGTTAGCATCAGTATAACAAGCGCAGTACGGACCACACCAACGAGAGCGTTGGAGGTAATCCCGGACTTACCCCCACTGCACCCGTTTGTAGAGAGTGTTGCACTCAGAACAGCATACTGTCTATACTGTCTGGAACATCTGAAGAAGGGGAGTAAGGGACACTCGGTCATCATGAGTAAACCCCAGCTAAAGGATGGAGTGCTGCTAATGCATATGACTCCAATCTTCTTTGCTGGTAGCTCACCTGAGCTGATTATCCCGTGACCAGAGGATTGGACGGATCAGAAGAGACCAGCTCGATTACGGAAAGGGTCGTGTGCTGGTTTACTGATGGCTCCAAGCATCAGAGAGGCACAGGAGCAGGATTCTGCAAGAGCGGAAGAGACAACAGAATGACCTTCTCGCTCGGGATTCACTCTCCGATACTACAGGACATGATCTTTGCCATAACACAATGTGCATATAACATTCTTGCGAGCGGCACTATTCACAGAACTTCCAACATTTGTTCAGATAGCACTTCAGCATGGAAGGCTGTTGTGAGAAACGCAGTAGACACCAAAGCAGTCCTAGAATGCAAAGAGGTTCTGCATAAGATAATTCAAAATAACAACAGAGTTAGGCTAATAGGGCTCCTGGCCATAGCGGTATTAAGGGAAACATTGAAGCTGACAGACTAGCCAAAATTGGCTCATCGCACGGGCCGATAGGACCCGAACCGATGATTGGCATCCCCAAAGTAACAGGAATGGGCGAGGCGAAGAAACTTCTACTCGAAAAAGCCACTGTATGCTGAACAATGTCCCTGGCTTGCTACATGCCAACGCAATGATAACAGGACTTGATACGGGCAGAACCAAAAAGCTCTTGAATATGAGCAGAGAAGACCTCCGCACAATGGTCGGTCTAGTAACTGGTCACATGAACCTGAAGGGTCACCTCCACAGGATCGGAATCGGGGAAGATTCAGACTGCAGGTGGTGCCTTGAAGACGTTAAGACCGTAGCCCACATCCTGATGGAATGTCCGGCTCTTCGTAGCACTAGGATGGAATACTTCGGAGCTGAACTCACAACACTCCAGGAATTAGAAGGGATCTATTCAAGGGACCTGCTGAGCTTCGCGAAAGCGTCGTGCCTTCAATAATCTTACTTCTATCAATTGTGGGTTGCAACGAGCCCAGAAGGCCTAAGCAGGTTTTGGCGTGAGCCACCCACTCAAACATCTACATCTACATCTACAAACTAGGTACAGATTTCAACATATTGGGGGGTCGAATGAACCAAGAACCAGCAAATATAGTTCAAACACTTCATACATTTGATAAGAGCTGAAAAAGATAGTATTATTGTAAAAGCTTTAACTTTTTCTTATTCGCACTACCCATTATATTTTGCCTTCATAGAGAAGACTCAATAACTCATAACTTCAGAGAATATGATAGTTATTTATTCCTTTATTAAACAATTTTTCCACAATAAGTTCACCAATCTTCTAAGAATACATAAAAAATAGGATGAAACAATCCACTCTGAATAAATATTGAAATTAAATACCAAAAAACCAGTCAATACTATTGACCACCATGTGACATGATGTGCCCATTCCCATCTAAGATTTTGAAGGTACAACATCAAACCCTCTCTTCCCGTGTCTTCCTACAGTTCTGTTAAAAATTATGAAAAAAACCCACTTCAAGGATAAATCATAATAATCACATTCCAATCCTTGGGCGAAATATTATCAAACTCCGTCAAGTTCAGGATACCGAAATATAAGGGGTATATTTCCCAATATTCTTTTCACCTGGAAATTGTGAAACATCTAAGTGTTAAGAAGAATAATCCAAGTCTCAAATGAGTCATCATTCTTTTTCCATGATCATCTCATTTTCTAGTTCATTCATTGTCGACCATAAGATCTGTTGTTCTTCATCGTTGAGTTGAAATGGCGGATGCGCAGAAATTGTCCTGTCTAGATGATCACTTGAAATTAAAAAAAAAAAGAAAATAGATCTCAACTTAGAGTATTATTGCCAACAGAATTCAAACGATGATCGGATGGTACAGAAAATGAAGATTATGATATTCTTGCAATCCAATTGCAACGATTCTGATATAGAATTAGAAAGAAATACCGTCACCATATAATCCACAAACGGGACCGTGAATAGAATAATTGAAGAAAGTATTATTTTATCCAAAATGAAATCCATGACTATGGTCGCAAGGATTATTGAAATAGAAGGAGTTGCAGGAATTTCTTCATAGCGCTTCATAGCGCTTCATAGCGCTGTACATGGAATGGCGATTGTCACAAACGCATTATAATGAAAAATAGTCTGGTCATCAGGAAGTTTAAGACTGTATGTCTTATCTCTGCCAGGATCTTAACTACATGTTGCAGAAGCAATAGAAGTCACTATCTGTAAGGAACTTATTGCTTGTCAATTTTTGGTAGACTGGAAAGATTCTTCGTAAGGGGATTATTTCCATAACTTCAGAAGAGATTTCTTCTTCTCTTGATCAGTTTTCATTTTGCTTGAATCTTTGTCGGTTATCTAGTACGTTATTGATTTGACAGTCAAAGACTAGACAACTTGCTATAACCTTCCTTGTCCGCTAGTATCATAGAAAGTTTAGAATTGTTCTTGTTTTATGTTGCCAAAGAGCTGTCAAATCTGGTTTGATATACCGTCAGATTAATCACCATTTTGCGTCAATCCAAGTCTCTCATCAACAAAAAACGTAATTTTTGTGTGCATTTTTTGATAGATTGTGGTTAAATAACCAAAAAATGTCAGGACCTAGATATCCTAGTTATCAGGAACCTTCGAAAAAAAGTTTATATGAACATGAGCTTCTATTTTGACATGCCCTGGAACCGTACCAGAGGCTATATACTTATGTGCCTGTATAACCAAAGGTTCCAGCATCATCACATGGACTCTGCCTGCACTTCATAACAGAATAGATGATGATGATATCCTCTAGCATATAACGATTCTTCACCTTACCACGAGCCCATACCAAAATCGGTCTTCTTTTTGGTTGAATCGTCTACAAACATTCACGTGCTGTAGGCCACCAGCAAATCAGTCAAGTCAAATCACTGCTGAAAGCTGATCAGCTGGCAGATCGCCGATTGCCACTTTGATAATAATCATAAAAGAATGCATTTATTCTTGAGCGAACACACTTTTTATTTTGTTTGTAATAAAATAACAAGATTATCAATTATGCATTTTATTGTCTTCCGGAAAGGTTTTTCTTTTGTCGACTATACTTCTTAGGTATCTGTATTTTGATGTAACTGATCTGTACTAATTTTATTTGAGGTGGGTTAAGTAGGTATTTATACAGGATTCAGTGGCTAGTGGATACCACAATGTGGGGGTAAATTTCGAGGTGGATCACCTACCTACTATTTTACAGATAAAGGCGATGATCGGATAAATCTATCAACCAAATATTTCGCTATATATGTCTGAATGCTACCATTTAAACGTTGAAGTGCAATTAATTCAACGAGAGGTGTGATGTGTGAGACTTTTTGTTTCTTGAAAAGTCATTGTGCTTTTTTGAACTATGAAAGAAAAAAAACGCCAATGTTCACGGTTTTTCAAAGTGGTTCTAGAAAAAAATGGATAACTACATTCGAAATAGGGGCAAAAATTATACCGATCCTGAAAATAACACTACGATTGACAATTTTATAGCCTAGATATGCGGTTTTGAAGTTGCTAAAAATGATAAATTTCTCAAGCTTTTAGCCAAAATTGCCAATTTTGACATCTCTTAAATTGCATATTATCTAGTCTATCAAAAGTTCAATCGGTTGAGGATCGGTATAGTTTCCACCTCTCCTAAATTCGAATGGAGTTATCCATTTTTTTCTAAAACCACTTTGAAAAACTGTCAAAAGTGGCTTTTTTTTTCTTTCACAGGTGAAAAAGGCATAATGACTTTTCAATAAAATAAAATACTGAGCACCTGAACCGGGAAGATGAATAGAGTATTTATTGATGTGACCAGATTTTGAATATCTGTAGAAATTGGGAAAAAATATGGATGTCCAAGACTTTTGGAGGTGTGTGTATTAGGTACAATCTGTCCTATTATCGGGATAAAGCTTAAATTTTGAAGTTTTTTTATTCGTTCTTTTCTCAAAACTCCATCTACTTTGGAAGAAGTTTGGCTCATATTTCTTATTTTAAATATAAATAAATAATGTATAATGTACCTATTTTAATCCGAGTTTTGATCACAATGACAAATGAATTATATCCATTGAGCAATACGGGTATAAGAAATGAATCATGTTTAAAATAATTTTGTTCAGGTGTATGTAATTATTGTGAGTCAAGTAAAAAGAATTACGTTTACTTCTATAGCAGGTACCCAATTATTTTATATGGGTCAAAAAGTAACCAGATGATCAAATGTCTATGGATTTCTAACATTCTTCACTCTACATCATCATTTGTATTCAAAATAATCAAATAATACATTATATTATTTTGAAATAAGGCTACGCAAAGACACTTATTTGTTCTGGAAGCTTTCTTCAATGCATAATACATAAATAAACTCCGTCGACAGATAGTTTTCACAGGTCATTTGCACAGACATTGTTGAAAAAGCAACTTCAAACTCAAACGCGAAACAGCCATGAACAACTGCAACAGCTGTCAATAACCGCTTTGAATTTGAATCTGGATTATGTGCTGTCATATTCGGATCTACCAATAGGAGAGACAGATTTTGGTATGGACTCGTGGTGGGGTGAAGAATCGTTATATGCTATCCTCTATATTGATATATCGATCGTACGCAAAATTTTTGTGACAGCGCGCAGCATCTAGATGGCGACAGCTATCTAGTGTATCTATCGAATTTTCATTCATTTCCTCGCTAACAGGAAATAATCATCATCATATTATTTTAAAAATTGTTGTTTCGCAAGAAAGCACCTCAAAATTTTCCGGTGGCGCTTGCTCTGTTGCAGGCTTATTTTTTGTTGGTCATCCAACGGAAAAACAAATCAAATCATTATCAAAATTGATTTTTTCCAGAAACTGATAAATTGATGTTCAAAGTACAACAATTTTGATAAGCTTGCAAATGAAGCAGAAAATTATAAATGTGAGGTTTCAAACATTGATGGAGAAATCTTTGGAGACAAAAACAAAATATGCGAAAAATGAGATTTGGATTTCAGGTAAAGCGCCCTCTAGGGGCAGAGTATAGAGAAACGTTTTTTCCACAGAACGTTACAGATGAACAAGCTGAGCCTTTGTACCAAATTTCAATTTGATTTGATGAGAAATAATTGAGATATATCAATGAAAAGAAAAAACATCATCTTTGACTGCCTGTAGTGCCTGTAACTCGAGAAATATTTGGATTTCGAATTTTCGTTATATGACTTACCACCATTTTCTTATTGGGGTACAATCACACCCCAAAGTTTTCTGACGTTGTTCGTGGATACCCTGTATAAAACCTTATCTTCACTTCACTTGGAGAGTTTTATTTGAACTCACTCATTCGCTGATTTTTTAAATAATTTGATACCCTAAAAAGCATTATAGTTGAGATAATTTATTATTGAAACTGCTTTTGGGAACTTTTGAAGTCCAGAAAACTTATTTGTTTTTCAATCCTTAAAGCGGGCCTTGAAAAGTGAAAATGAGATGTTGCCGACGATTGTGGTGTTGTGCGCCCAGAACTACGAAAGCCGAAAAAAACGTTTTTTTTTTTAATATCACAATGTCAGATTCATTTCATCAAAATGTTATTGCGATCTCATTGAAGTTTCTCCTTATTTTTTTGAATTTGTAATGTTATGCCAAAACTGAGCACAGAAAAATCGCCATATCGTCGAGAAGGAAGTCTTCAAATTTCACTGATGAGTTGAAAGCTCTTCTTTGCTGCATCAATTATAAATTCAACTCTGTTTTCTGCAGTTTCTTTTTCAACGTCTTGATTTTCAAAAAAACCTATAACCTTCCACAATAATGAATAGCTACATTATTTTTGTTAAAGTTTTTTCAAATTCGGTTCGCAGCAGTTATGCTATTTCGAGTATAGATTTTTTCAGGGCAATAATCATGTTTTTTTTCTGGATTTTTATTTGGAATACAATAGCGAAGTTTCATGAGAAACGTTGTAGAAATCTAAAATGGCGTTCGGTTCTAGTCTCGGTTCTAGTACAGTTAAGATTTCGTATGCTGTTTTCTAGACTTGAAAGTACAGTAGAGAAAAAATCAAAAATGCCTACCGATTTTTCTTCAAATTTTCCAAAATAGATTCTCACAATGACGACAGTGTATCCACGGATCGACGCATGAATAGGTGAAAAAAAACAAAAACAAATGAATTGAAACTTTATCTTCTGGGGTTCTGCCTCGTTTGGATGAAGACTAGTTTATGTCATAATTTAAATTTCGCATAATCAAGTATGTCTTGGAAATTAACCCATTAAGTAAAGAGCTTCTTTTATGAAAGATACGTCAAAATGTTTTTGAAGAAAGTTTTTTAGAATGATAAACAGAGGGAGAATGCAAAATTTCAAAACACTTCGCCTACTTTGATATTTTGAAGAAATATGAAAATTTCATCTGCAAATTCTTTTTAATGATAAATTACGCAATTGTGCAAAATATTACAGTATAAAAAAAACAAGAAAACACCAATAAACGGTCAAGATATCAAGATTAAATGTATTTCCATGCTATTCTGAAAACTTAGAATGAAAAAATACAAAATATCAAAGGAGGCGGAGAGTTTTGGAATTTTGCATTCTCACTCCGTTTTTCATTCTGAACAACTTTCTTCAATAACATTTTGGTGAGAGAAATAGCTTCAAGGTTAAATCCCAAAACATGATTTATCGAAACTACAATTATTATAACACAAATTAGTTTCGAACAAGCAGGGCTGAGCCCCAGAAGATGAAATTTGGAATAAAAAAAAAAATTGACTTTTTCTATTCATGTGTCGATTCCGGGACACACTGTATTATGGATTGTGAATATGATTGAATTTGGAAAAAAAATCCCTTCTATATGCTTAGAAGAATAAAACATGCTTTTTTCCGGTCACCCAGTTGATAATGCTTGAGTTGTTTTTCTCATTTGTCGTACTCCAACTAGAAACAAAATTATCCACCGTGACACTTTGGCCCATCAATCACTCGCAATAAAATTGATGAATATTCAACGGAAAAACTATCAATTGGTACAGTAGATAGGTTTTTTGTTTGCTTTAGGAAAATGCTTCTGCTGGACACTCGAGCCTATACATTTATGTAAAGAAAAGGTCAAAATCTTTAACCAGAATAGAGATTTTTCAATTCTGTTTGCGGATTTTTTGAGCTTATTTCATGCGAATTAAGCTTCATGGAATGGATCTCTCGTGGAAACAAAGAATTATGAACTACAGTGTGATTCATGTATACAGGCGATACAATATGGTTTGTTATTATAGTAATGTTAATATCTCAAGACGTTTTTGTCAGTTTTTGGATAAAAGCCCATCAGATTGGCTAACAAGCATTAAAGTGGGGGTCAAAATGTTTGAAATGCCTTTACACTCATGGTCAAAATAATAGCAAAAGCCTAGTATCTAATAAAACATCTATACATCATCTGTTATCAAAGAAGTATTGATGCATTATTTAACAACTTCAATCCGTGTGTCAGTTTATGGGTCAAAGCAATTTTTTCAACGAATTGTTCACTGTTAAATAAAGATGTTGTTTTTCCTATGTAACTTTTGATAAAAATGGCTAGCACCAATCAAAACTTTCACAATAATCAGACACAGGATATTGTAGGTATGACATTTTAAACTTCGCAAAATTTTGAAGAAATCAGGAAATACGCCATGTATTAATTTTCATACACGCACTGTCCTCAATTCAGTGTGATTATGAAATTACATACATTTTGTCCATTTTTCGAATGTTGCCAGTCATTTTTATCAAAAGGCACACAGAAAAAGTTTTATTATTGGCATCTTTTTTTAAACGTGATAAAAGGGCACTAAACAATTTTGAAAAAAATCGTCAGTTCCCGTAAACTGACAAATGGATTGAAGTTTTTGAATGCACCAATACTTTTCCGGAAACTGATGCAGTATCAAAGTTTTACCAAATTCTAGGCTTGTGCTATTTATATGTCCATGAGTGTATAGGTGCCTTATCGTTAACAAAAAAAATGTTCCGTTTTATTTTTCTATTTTGAGATCTCCAGCTATGCAAAAATCATAGAAATCCCGTGAATCCATTGCAAAGCTATGGCATTTTGAACATTTTTCTCTTCCTTTCTGATGTTTGTTACAGTATCTAATGACAACGGGCTTGAATTCAAAAACGTCTGGAGATATTGACATTACTATAGTAACAAACCATATTGGCTGAGTTCGGGGAGCACGCTATTTGCGCTTTTTGGTGTTATTTACCTGCTGCAAAATCACAAAAAAACGAAGAATAATTTTTGAATTTGAATTAAATGTTTCTTTTTTAGGTTCCACTGACGACGAAAGCAGATTCGCTTTTGAAGCGTTTGATATTGTTAGGTTTTATTGTTTACTAATAGAATCTTTTTCAGGTAATATAGATGATCCGGTATATTGACACTAGTTTGATTGTTTCTTGATAGGGTGTGGCGAAATACCCAAAAAATCAGGTAAATCATGGATGCGCTACAAAACTACAGAGCATATCTATTTGGTGTTATGTTAGAGGGTATTGACGTAGCACCAAATACCGCAAATAGCGTGCTCCCCGAACTCAGCCATTGTATGACCTGAATTCAATGCTCATTGGAATGGCATATTAACAAAAATTTTGATTTTTCGCGTGACTTTATGGATCAATTTAAATATCATCATTCTTAGTTCCTACGAGAGATTCATTCCATGCAGCTTAATTCGGACGAAACAAGCTTCAAAAATTCGCAAACCGCATTGAAATATCTCTTTTATCGTTGAAGATATTGGACTTTGAATTTAACCCAAAAATGTGCATGTTCAAGTATGTATTTATGTATGTAAGTATGTATGTGTATGTATATATGTAAAAATGTATAAGTTCGAGTGTCCAGCAGTTAGTTTTTTCAGATGAATATTATAATTCATTTATACAAAGTGAGGGCTAAATCAGAGCTAGATTCGTAGATGATACATATTTTCGGGCATAGGTACGTCGGCGTCGTCTTGATTTTATCCCGTTACAGATGGTTTCGATGAATATTATCTTAGATCGTCATTGAGGATTGTTTTGTGATGGTACACGAATTGGGGGTATAACGAAGTATAGACCCCTTTACAAAAATCAATAAAAACATACGATTCGCGTAACAGAGCCCCTGAGGTTTTAGAGGTAACACAAGAGATAAATGGCCTAGAATAGACGAAGATTTGATACATCGAGAAGCTTTCAAAAGTGTCGTAAAGGTTAAAAGGATCACAATATTCATTTGAAACATTTTTCACTGTTGTCCGTCGGTCCGTCCATTTCTTTATAACCTACGGCGATATCTAATATAGACCACTGAATTGGAGTGGATACAATTTTTAGCAAAAAGGAAGCTTTAGCATATATAACGTATATGTCCCGTTATGGTTCGATAAATTATTTCAAAAACCAAAAAAGAAGATAGTTACATCCAAATTGGTGAAATCATATTTTGCATATTAAATGTCAAAGTAACTGTAACTTTGCAAGCGCCATGTAAGCTGTACCTCTATTTCAAGCAAAATTATAATCGAAATGTTATGGATTTGGTAATATCACTAATGATACTGCAAATTCGTATGCATAAGGTGGGTCATTTCCGAAACGGCGAGTGCTACCTTGCAGATTTGATGCTCATTGAAGATCCATTAATTTTTTTTTATTTGCTTGATATGGGGAAAATCGTGAAAATGAAATTCGTCAAATCAGAAACTATCTATTTCCGAAATACAGTTGAATTTGAAAGTTTTATTACTTTTTTCATTCTAATTGTGTATACCTACGTGACCAGCGTCAAATGAGTTTTTTTTAGATACGGAGTATCATAATTTTTAAAACCTTTTCAATGTAATAAACAAATATCATTGGCGAAGTTCTGACAACTTAAAATGACGTCGTATGGAATTCGCACAAGTATACGGCTTTGATCATTTTTCAAAATTTGAAGTGCTCAAAAACATCCATATACATATAAAGTCCTATGTTATATTCAAAAGGATCAGAATTATGTTTCAATGGTACTATAAATTGACCACGATCTCCTGACACCTAACCCAAGTCCTACCATATTTATGGGGACACTATTCAAATTTGAAAGTTTCGTAAATTTTTCCATTCTACAATACAAGACGTTACAATACGTCGACTATTGTACTCCAAACTATACTGTTCTACAGAGACTGTTCTATAATAATAATAATAATAATAATAATAATCCAATCCAAACTATACTGCGGCAGAAAATAAATACACAATCAATATTGAAGTAATTTTTCTTTATTCTTTGGGACACAATGTTTCAGAAAATAAAGTTTAAACGTTACATGAAAGTTCATGAGGTTCAAAAACAAATGTTTTTCTCCAGTGATAGTGATATATTAGTATCTGTCAATCCAGTTTGTTGTGGTGCCAATGCTTAAATTCAGTCGTTACACCATTCACTATCTATCTTGCTATATTTCTTGCTTCTTATGATAGCACTGTAGTCGTTGCAACTAACAAAACTATAGTTTTCAATAATTACATCCTTTCTATGGATTGTATCCTTCAAAGTGTTTAGGTTTGCTTCCATTTCTAATCAACTACGTTTTCAACACTATTATATGAACACAATTATTTGCACAAGTTGATAACTCAACGACTGCCCCCTTTTTTTGTTAACGTTTACAGAAAAAGAAGTAAAAGTGACTTTCTGCATTCCATTGTATACTGAGCTCTATCATAACCCGTTTTAACATTGCCGATGAGTTATCAAATGGCTAAAATACAAGTGCTGTCCAAAAATGCAACCATTTCAAAATCACACTGTTGCTGAAAAACTGAAAGGTCTATGACATTTTTGTTAGTGGCATTTTTCGTTCCACAACAAAGTAGCTAAAGTTCGTCAAAACCGCAAGATTTTATCTTCAGTGATAACCCGAAATTGAAACCAAAATGGGACACCCTGTACATACTAACGCCTAGTTGGATAGCACAGATCAACTTTCACACTGTTCAACCTATCGTATTTTTTTTTGTAGTGGTTACTTTCAACTGGAGCACCCAGTACACTGGATAATACTATAAATACTAATTCCTTGTTGGATAAAGCCGAATGATGTGAATATTTCAGATGGCTCAATCAAATGAACCACATCCTTTCAGACGATTCCCAAATCAATCGTACGAAAACGATAACAATCTCTGATTCCTTCCAATCTGCAGGTTATTCATTATTCATTCTTCATTCACATTAACAGCATATTCATGCACACGGAGTTGCAGCTGAGCGTAACCTTGACATTGAACTTGTACCAATTCGTACTGAGAAGAAAAACAAGAATGACTGGTATGCCGTGCAGATGTAATGAAACGCCTCCTCCTTATAAATCCATCTGAAATGCACTTGGCGAAATGACTTTCAAAGCGGCCATGCACAGCTTGTAGCGTTCAAGGGCATCGGAAAGTCATCCGGAAAGTATGTGAACGATCATATGGACGGAGAGAAGGTAGGCCAAAGGAAATAATCGCATGCAGGGTGTTACACGAAATGCTATACCCCATGTGTGGAAGGTCAGTGGCGCTCCGCGTATACGTCTTAAGAAGTAAGCATCCCTAATATTATGTACACAATAAAACTGTAGATTATGTTCCATCATATTCTTTGCCAATAAAGGGTAGAGTAATCAAAGGCTAACAGCGAAGTATGCTTTTTTCATGTTTGCAGCATTGATCAAACGGATTTTTCATCAGCGAATTCTAGTTTATAATATTTATAAATAACGTTTTTTTCTTGAGTTTATATTGAAGAACGGAAGTTAAGGCGCGTCTTCAAAATACTCATGAGTTAATTCTTCAAAAACTGTTCTATGGCAAACATCAATCGGAAAAAAATTTGCGATACGTCATCCTATCTTTGATACAATCATAAGTACAGAACCACCCTGTATCCACACTAATCCAACTAGTATTTTTGTTCTGCCCATTAAGTAAATCGACCATGCATCCAGATAATATTAAATATCAAATAGCTCAGGATGCCGCAAAGGCCCATATTGGTAAATGCTAGTTTCAGACCGGAAGTCAAATGTGTCTTTCAAGTAATAACCAACAGCACTGTGCATCATCTGGCGATACTTTCATGAGTAGCCATTTTTCAAGTCTCAAATACTCACCTTTAGTATAACTCAGGCTAAAAAGTTATAAGGTCGGTTTGAAGGCTAATCATATATACAGATGCTTAAAAAATTGTTGTCATTCTAATATTTTTACATGGTACATGATAAAGTCGGTAATTTCTAAACACTTGCATACACAGATCGAAGATATTCACTGTAAAATTGTTCAGAATAAAAATCTCCCATTCATGCGACCATTGAAACAAATAATATAAAATTATTTCAGCGTCTTTCGACCTATCTCTCAATTAGTCAAAAATGTCCCAAGTAGCACAGAATCTTGGCCAAATACTGATTTTATCTTGGCCCTATAATTCATTGTCATCGTTATCACAACCAATTGCCAATATTAATCCAATGTTGTGTATATGTTACAGTAAATGTTAGGAATCCAGTGGAAGCTAGCTTTTACTAGTTGATGCTAGCAATTACTTGATCCGTTAGGAAATGTTAAATTTTGAAGAATATTGTACACTTTCACTAGTGAATGTTGGAGAAACTTTATCAAATCAACTTTTACTGAAAGCAGTTAGGAAAAGTTCTTTTTAAAACTTATTTCCGCCATTTAACTATCCCAAGGTGTACGGGGCACTAAAATGATGTCGCTCACGCGACATCAAAATTTTTGCCAAACCCAAACTAACCCAAACTAACCCAAACGAACCCAAACTAACCCAGACTAACCCCTACTGAGAATACTTAAATATTTTCTATAATACGGTATCTGAACAATGTTCACATTGTACACCTGCGATTCATATAACTCTCGTATTTTCCAGAGCGTCTAATCTTTTGGCGAATTCCAACTCGGACCAAAAAGGATATTTATAATTACGATAATGATTTTCAGTTTACCAGCTTTCACTAGAAAAGTTACGTGAATGCTAACAATTACTAGTAAAAGTATGATGAAGTCGATCGAATTCAACTTTCACTAGCTAAATGTTTCCAAATCAGGAAAAGCTTACTTTTCCTAGTAACAGTTAGCTTTTACCAGGTTTCACTGTGACATATATATTGGTAAATACAATATTGTCGGACAATATAAACCCAATGTTGACTTACTAGATATAGACAATATCAAGGATTATTGGCACAATATTGAATGTTTAGATTGCACCAATATGAAAAGAAAATGTCACTGCAATATTATCTTTATATTGTCCCACCAATATTTTAAATTCATGAATAAAAAATATTGGACCAATATCGTAACATCCACCATTTTCCAATGGTTGATTTAATGAAGAATACAATATAACACCAATATTGTTTCGTATTATTTGCCCATTGCCTTGAAGTTTCATATTAGGGAGCAATATCGTTTGGATATATTTTCTCATCGCTCTTTTTAATGACGAGTAAGTATGAACAACATCCCATTTACACAGTACGAAGCTGTACCTATATCATTCGCGGTAACACCCTACCCATATGTGAACTCTAGCTCGTCAACATGTTGTTTTGCTTTTGAGATTGGACATAGGAATATTTCAATGTTTTTCAAGTACCTAAGTATACGACTAACAGTCAAACAGTGCACATTCCCATATTTTTTTGGACCAGCTAGTATTTCCAAATATATGTATTCCATACCTACTGTTACACGCATTGACTATTGACTGGTTCTGTTACAGACTTCTTTCAAGAAACTGTGTTGCCAAACAGACAATATTCTTTATATCTACGACATAATAATATACCTATAAAACCAATAGGAATTGATTTTGAATATTTACTATGTGGGTGGTTAAACGGAAACTTGTTTCACCGAGTACACATAGAAAATTGTAGGCTACGATTTACTTTTTATGGGAGATACTTTACATGGTCAACATAGCAATGTACATTTCAGAGAAGGGAAACTTCATTGATTGGGTGTATATTCAGATGTCCATCATGCCGCCATATCTAAAATATCGTTTAAAAAGTAACGCTCCTGCCCGAGTAAAAAGGTACGCTCCTGCCCAGCGTAGCCGGTGGATGTTCTCTTGAATATCGTTTAAAAAGTAACGCTTCTGCCCATATGGTTGTTTTTTCACTGTTTTATTATGTTTGTCATAGTATATTAAAATATACAGACAAAAACTATTGCATTCATTGTTTTTGAGGCGTTTATTGGGTAAGTTTGGCAACATTGCCTGTTTGCTCTATAATATGTAGCTTGTATATGGATTGTAACAATGTGACAAAGCTGTCATTTAAAAAAGTTCTTCTCACTGAATCCTGATGAAATTTTAATTTGTTATAGGATTATTTTTTTTTGTTAAAAGCTGTTCATCCAGCATTTTTTTTTAGTTGAAATTGTTCTATAAACCCAAAACTTTGCTCAAAAATTGAAAAAATTCATTAATGTGTGGATGCCTAATCTTTACAAGACCCGTTTTCTGTACTTTTTCAAGATTGTTATGCGTTTTTAATGAAATGAGAGACTTCAGGGCTCCATAAGAGAGTGTGAGATTTTTAAGAATACCTACCTGCTTTTTAAAAAAATGCTGGTGGTTATACCAATGGCCCAGCCAATGGCTTATTCAAGCAGAGGCAAGTGATGTGGATTAAAGCGTTAAAAGGAGGCCCATCAAGTGAATCCCAGAAAAAAAAAGGACGTATATGCTCTGGGCATTTCAAAACAGGTGAAATAATGTTAAAAACAGTAGGTACCCCTTTTGGAAAACATTTGACATAGTACCCTTACCTAATAGTAGTATAATTTTACATGGGCTGCCAATTCTTAACATTATATTGTAAAAAACCATCAAGGTTACTTCTGGCAGGGACGATAAATCGTGCATCTTGAACTCTCCACCAATGACTTTTAGTCTATTATCACAAGTGTCTTTGACAGTCTGTTCCAACTGTTAATAACAATCACTTCTCCTCATTATAAAATCCTTATTTCATTTTACAAGAAAACCTGTTTGTTTGATGCACTTGCACCACCCGAAAAACTACATCAAACTTGGGTTAATATGACACCAATCAACTCTGCACAGTTCAATAATATAGAAAAGAACCTGTTCTTCTCACTTCAAATCAAAAAAATTACAAAAATCCAACGAAAACTCTGAAAATCCATAAATCGTGACCATGAACTCATTTGAATAAAACCTGTGCTTGTCCTCCACGACACGTCAAAATCAACTGTTTGAAAATGATCAATACGCGAATCGCGAACGTTACACATCATAACCTCTCTTGTTTTGTTTGCATTTGTACATAAATATGTTTGCTTCTTCGGCTTCCTATTCGCGTGTTTTACACTTATATACAAAAAAACAATGTTTTACAGTTTTGTCAAAGAGTTATTCTTTGTTTTGTGGTCCAAATAAGATTTTGTAAAGTTCCAAAGGCAACTACCTATATAGTTTCCCTCAAGGTGCTGTGTTGTGTATTCAAACTTCCATAATCAAAGTTTTTGCACTGGTATGTAGGTAGTAGGTACTCTCTCCATCACCAAACTTCTTATTTTCATTCATACATACAATATATATCTTGAAAGTAATGCATGGGTAATATTTAATCAATCAATAAGTACCAAAAGCCCAATGGCGAAAAGGTTTTCACAGATAGGTATTTGATTCAGGTCAAAAGCTACTTTTTCCTTCCTCCACATTCTTTTTCAAATCACAATAACCTTTGAAGGTTGGGAAAAAGTAAATGATTGTTAAGGGGGTTGGTTTGGGTGAGTTGAGTAACGAAAATTTTTTTTTTTGCTTTTGGATTTAGGTACTAAATTTGTCAAAAGCTTTTCAAAAAGCCCCACAAGAGATTTGAAGATGAATGAGTAGCTTTTTCAACTAGAATCAATATCATACCTATATATCTTCAAGGTAACCCCGCATTACCATAATTGTTGATTTTGTGTATGCCTAAAAATAATAGCCATTTTTTTTTTAATTTAATAAGCATCTAGTTCTTTTTTCAGGGCAAACAAACTTGCAGCTTCGTTGATAAGATTGTCATGACCAGACAGTCATTATACATTCAATGCGTGTAGAAGACTGGTTTACTTATTTTGTTCCTGAATTATTTTGAAACGTTTCATTGTCCATTGATTTTGTTGTATATATTGAATGTTTATTTTTCTTTGAATTTATACTTTCATTGTTTGATGTTTAAGCAAACACAGTAAATAGAATATTGTGCCAACATAAGTTGGTTATTATTATTGGTCCGATGATATATGGATGACATTGGAAGAATATCAGCATTACTTTGTTAGAACAATATTGATAGTCAAATAAAGAGCCTATAATATCCACATTTTTTACTGGGCCAATATCAGTAAATGTTTTTGGGCCAATATATCTTCAATATTGTTCCAATATTGGCGCAATAAATGTGTGCTACTTGGGGTTAGTCCTACATGTTTTGACTTTATAATATAAATATCCAAGGAATTAGGTAGAAATGCACATACAGTATTTATTATTTATCGAATTATGTTATTTGGTCAAGCAGATAAACTGCAATGGCCTATTGCTAAGCAGTATAATTAAACCATACCGAATCTTCTATATTACCTGAAAAAACGTCTATTAGTAAACGATAAAACCTATCAATATCAAACGTTTCGGAAGCGAATCTGCCTCCGTCGTCAGTGAAACCTCAAAAAGCTACTGTAACTATTGCATAAAAGGTGTTCTGCTATTTCTCGAGTTTTTAAAAATTTTCCTATATAGACTCATTCTACTGTCTTCAAGTGTTGCAAATTTACTGGCGGAGCGAAGATTTTTTTTTGGTTAGGTCAGGTTAGTTTGGGTTAGATCTGGTTCTTTTAAGTTAGTTTTTTCTGGCATAAATGGATGCCGAGTGAGCGGCATCCCAAATACGTTATTGATAATAACAATCACATAACACCTACAATATAATGGAAACTGCAATGATAAAGGTTGTTGGAGAGTTTTGACGTTATCAAGTGGTGCCCTACAATGGTTGTAGGGCTGGATAACCACATAAACCACATGACAGGGTATGGTAAAACAGAAATCTACATCAGCATACAGCGCCATCTGCAGGTTTCTGTCGCAGCTATATTTCTGCGGCAATTTCTAATGCTTATAATGTTTTTGAGCTTTTGTTCCTGGTTTCAAAATATGAATGTATATTTAACCCAAATTTAGAAATAGATACGTTTTCCATCAAAACATTCTAAACACTATTTTAATGATCAATGGTTTGGAGAAAGTTGTTTTTATGGCGTTTCTATTTTTTTTGACTATTACATGGTGATAATACCCACAAGAGTGAAAGTATCTGAAATATTCATTTTGAAATGTATCCCCTATGGTTATTCTTATTCACCCAATGTTAGAATAGTAACCTATTGCTGCCGACTGTTTCATTCGTTTTCAAATAATAAAACAAACATTTTGAGATCAATTAGAATGTCCAACTATATTGATTTTCGCTGCCTCTATTTCCTCTGTATGATGCGTTCGAAGTGTTCCATTTGAAATATACATGATTTTTATCGTCTTGAGTTATTATTTTCTTGGACAACTAAGTTTCACAAAAATGAATTATATTTTTGTTTTTTTCATTTACCTTCAAACGAATTAGCGGGCGGAGCGGCAAAGATGAAATTCCAACATCGGTCAAATAAGAATTATCTTAGTATTCATCACAAAATCACTTTTCCACAACTACAAATAATTATTGAATTATGATAGAGTTGAACAAAATATCGATTAAAGTATTTTTTTCGTAATAATTGGGATAAAAATTACCATATTTTAAAACCAGGAGGATTCTGGATATCACAAACCAAATAAGATCTATAGATCTGTTTATAAGTCTTATTCT
Organism: Orchestes rusci; assembly: GCA_958502075.1. NCBI lineage: Eukaryota > Metazoa > Arthropoda > Insecta > Coleoptera > Curculionidae > Orchestes > Orchestes rusci. The sequence continues at coordinate 40,517,055 of OY293304.1, forward strand.
GCAGTAATGGATTTCGCATTTTACAAATCCCCAGGTACCTTACTTACTAAATCATGACAACTAGGTATAACACAAAAGGTGTTATGACGACGCTTCTGATTACACTCCATTTTCAAAAAGTTTACTTCAACAAAGATGAAATTTACGTTTGGCGAAATACGCATTTTCATGTATCACTAGTTGCTTGCTAAAAACATGTCACAAGTGGCCATTTGACTTTCCTTTATAGGATAGGTGTTATGTGATAAAAATCAAATATCATAATTTTTTGTTTGCGCCAGTAAATTTGCAATCCCTAAAGACACTAGAATGTGAATGTATACGAAAATTTGGAAATCATCAAATAGCAGAAAACCGCATAAGCAATTGTTACTTAAGGAACGATCAATTCAAATTCAAAAACTATTGTTCGTTTTTGTGTGATTTCGCAGTAAAATTGGCTTTTTTGTGCTTATGGCACAAAATGACACTTTTACTGACATTGAAGTGTATGGTGTTGATTGTTCAACTTTACATAAGTTATGTATCTATGATTCACTTCTTTGGGCCATGTTCAATTTCTTGATAAAGGTAACCATGTATTACTTATATTCACAGAGCAAGTTTCTACACATTCATCAGAATTATCATTATTAATAATTATAATGATAATTATAATAATTATAATTATCATAATAATGCTAATTAAAATAATAATTATTATTATCGATCAATTATTTAATAATTATTAAACTTTAAAAAAATGAATTGAAAAACATGAATCATACATGAAAAATAGGGAATTTCATAGATCGGGAATTTGCCTTGTATACAGGGTGTCCGGGAAAATGTGGGAGATCTCTCGGATTCTGATAGAATATTAAAAAATAAGATGACAAGTTCCCATGAATTTTTTTCCTAGCGTTAGGTTCACAATTTCGTCAAGAGCACCACTTCGTCATGGCTTTTTTCGAGGTTTTGTTTAATAAAAATTGTTTTTTCTCGAAAATGGTTCATTTTATCGACAATGAACAAGAGTACCTTTTCTTTAGCTTAATGTTCAAGGTATCCAAATTTTTTTTTTTTAACTCCTTATCATACAGGGTGTTAAAAATTTGAGCGTTGAAATGTACAATCTTGTCCGTCCCTGGTAAACTAAACAAGCTAATTATGTTTTAAGGGGAGTATTTTGAGAGGTCCCTACTACTGTTTATCATATCAAATTTTCATTGAATTATATTGAGTCGTTTGAAAGTTATTCAAGAAAAACCGATTTCCAGTGGGGTCCTTTAGGGGGCCGTATCTCCGTAGGGAGGGCCGCTAGGAAAAAAAATTATGGGAACTTGTCATCTTATTTTTTAATGTTCTATCTGAATCAGAGAGATCTCCCACATTTTCCCGGACACCCTGTATAACGGTGACAACCAATTTTTTGACATATCTTACTTCATTTTCAATTTTTTTAACCAAACAATTTCATTTTTATGACCGTTAAAGGAACTGCTTGGGCGTGAATAGGGAAAACTTTGAACCGTTTATGCAAGAGATAATGTTCGATTTTTATCATTGTATCATACTCTTAGAAATAAATGTAATTAATAGCTTGACAATGTAGTTATTGGTTGACAGTGGCATATACAAGTTATTACTTTCCAATCAATAAAAAGCATTATTTTGATCATTTTTCAATTCATTTTGTGCTAATTGATGAAATAGCCTAATCTCTAGATAACAAAGTTTACCCACGGCAAGTTCCAGCTGTGTACTACGAATAGAAGTACTGCTAACATGAGTTTGAATCCCCATGTTCCGTTTTGAAAAAAACGCACTGTATGAAGCTGATACATACATAATATAATAAGAAACACCGAGTTGCCCTTGTACAATGAAAGTTGACATTAGTGTAGTTTTCAAGTTGAAATTATTTGGAAGTGAGAACCTGGCGTAGAATCAGCAACTTATCGATAAGTTGTTTATTGATGGATATTATTGGGTATTGAGTCCAGATAAAAATCTATGGGTGTCTCTAACATCTGGTGGAAATGTGATAACGAAAATGAAAGAAGATTGGAATGAAATAGTATTGAGAGTAGGGGATGAGTAGAGAAGACAGAATTATCTCTGAGTTCAAATAATTATTATCGCTCCAGTTCCAAATCGGGTTTTTCTAGATCTGCAGAATAACGACCAAATAGATGAGGATATGAATTTGTGATACCCCCATTTTATATGACTGAATCTACCTTACTAAATAGGAACAAGTCTCTGAAGAACAAAAAAAATATACATAGTGATAGAAAACAAACAACACATTTCAGTTTATATCAGATATCATATTAATCCGAATAGTAATGGGGTTGTTGGCCGAGTAAAATATTTAGTGACTAACTCATGGTCAAAATTCCCATGTCCAGCGATCAAAAAATACGGATACAGTCTTCAAAAAGTTGTGAAAATATTTTTTTTTTCAGAAAAAAGTACCCATATTCAAAAGTTTTTGTTAAAATTGTTTTTAAACATCTCAGTAGTTCCAAGTCTTGCACACGAATCATGAATAACGTGGATGGCATTCAAGATGTATTTCACAAAAAAAATGGGGTGAAATGAATCCTCGCCAAAAGGATTAAATAATAGCTCATTCTGAAGATCTTCTGACCTTCATCATATCCCCTTGGTATGGAGAAGTTAACTCTTGCGGGTAATTGTTTTTTCAATAAAAAAAATAGAGATAAATGTTTGACAATATGTCATATAGAAACTTGAGATTCGGCAGTTGTAATTAGGGTCGAAGGGCCTTCAAAATAAAGTATCACTAGACCTATCTTTCCATTTATGATTTTGGGGGTGAGTTTCACCCTGCCCAATGGATTGGAGATGAAAGTTTGCTCAAATACCTAATAAGTGTCCCTCTCAAAAAGTAAGTTGACGTGTTTGAGGGTTTTATTTTTATATGACATCAAATGCCCAAAATCAATGCCGTTATTGATGGGGATCCCAGTATAAAAACGTTCGCAAAAGCATTGACAGAATAATAACCATTACACATTACACATACGTTTGTTGTTAATTTGAGGATGTAATTTAATCATTGGCCTCGGTGCCAATAAATGGATTTTGCTTATATTATTATCTTTTATTTTTTGGCACCTCAAAAGTTAAAATTGAACTTAGGTACCTAGAAAAATGTGTATCAAATTAGAAGTGGAGAAAGTTTTAAAAATGAGAATCGATATCAAATTTGCCCTATTTTTCGAATCAAGGGCCTATGCCTTTATTCAGGATTCTTCCTTTGGACTTTTCAGATGGCAAAGGTGAAGAAAGACACGAAGTATTCAAAATCATATAGTGAAGAATTGCTTCATTGACTGAAGTGAGAAATGGTGAACCAAAAAAATCCGTTGCTGCAAAATATGATATACCGAGGCAAATACTGCAATATCGTTTAGGCCCCGAATTTTCAATACCAGAACTTGGACGAAATACATATCTAAGGAGAGACGAAGAAAACAAATTAGATCAGAGCAAATTAGATAGCCATATAAAGGGCTTCCCGCGAAGAAAGGTGGATGTCCAAGCTTCTTGGATGCTGATAACAGACAAACTCCATTCAAAAACAATACCCCAGATCACAGAACACATATACAAAGTTTAGAACAAAAACGTGAATGGAGGGCGGGGTCTAAGTGAAAGCTTTGATAAACCTCTCCTCCGCATTAGGACGTCAGGGATAAGCCCTTTAGTGTACCAATCTCTCACTTAAGTTTAGCTCTTTGGTACCGGGTTTCCTCTCGAAGGCCTCTTGATGACAGGGTAGGATCGCGTCAAAATTCGTCCTACCCGTCTGTCTCCGAACTAGTGGTTACGAAAAAGAAAAGAGAAAAAATAAAAAAGGTAAAAATCTGGAGCCACTACCAGAGGTGAATACTCGGTTGCGATGTATTTGTCCCAACTCCGCTCTCGCTGCGGTAAAGTCTAGACCGCGGTCTAGTTGACTTCTTGTGCATCCTAGAAGGCTTGCAGACTTTTCTTGACTTCTGCGTCAAGTTTATACAAAGTTTAGAACAAAAACGTGAATGGAGGGCAGGGCCTAAGTGGAAGCTTTGATACGCTATCACGGAGAGGCGCTGTTGTGCCTCAAGCTCGTCAAATCTCGACAAAATGACGCTACGTACATGGCAGCTTAGTAGCTTGTCATGATAACAGACGATGCGATTTGTACGTCACTTTTTATCTTCATGTTGTATTTTATGCTTTGATTTCTCTCTGCGTGGAAAAATGCCCGGGTAATCCTCATCAAAAAACCTCGAAGAACGCAGGGTGCAACCTGGAATACTGTAGGATCATCAGTCCTACAGCCGCCATCGGAAATGTTGCGGAGAAATGTATCCTCCACAAAATAAGGGAAACGACAAAAGCAAAAAGCTTTCTGCCAGATGAACAAATGGGATATCGTCCAGGCCACTCCACAACAGTGAGGCTAAGTGACAACATCCTGAAAAGGTCAAACAAAGGGGAAGAAACAGAAGAAGTGTATCTGCTCCCCAGACTTCCGGAGTGCGTGGCATTTTCTTATAGTCACCATCACACAGTGTAAGCGCCCACACTGACCCCATCCCCAGATGGTTCCGGACATTCAAGAGAAAACCAAAAAAACCAAATGTATCAATAGTTTTTGTCTTTATTTAACAAATAAAGACAGTTTCAAAGTCAAAGTCAGTATAAAAATTTGTATAATATATTGCAGAAAGCTTTAATAACACATTATCCAGGTCTGATAGTTCGATTCGCATCCACTGCATTCCGTAGCGCATGATTCCGTGAAATTTCACACGTCAGTTTGTCTTCTAGACTTTGTGCATGTGTTCTGTGCCCCAGGTGAACCCTGAGTTAGTTTTTGAAGAGACATCCAATTCTCACCGAACGATCACCAGAAGAAGTCACTGCGGCTTCAGCAAATGTGTCTGAGTAAAATATACGAGGGTGGTTCTCAGAAATTGCAGTGTGCATTATTGACCCAAACAAGCGTCTTTCAAAAGAAATCATTGATAGTATTTTCATGGGGAATCGGATTAAGCGATAACGGCTGGGTGAAGACAGAGATTTTTATAGACTATATACAAAATGTACTTCATCGATATTTGAAAGAGAGAAATGTAGAATTTCTAGTTATTTTGTTTGTAGACGGTCACACAACTCATCTCAGCTATCAACTCAGCACCCTTTCCATAGAACTTGGCATAATTGTTATATCACTTTACCCAAACTCAACAAGAATACTTCAACCCGCAGACGTCCCTAACTTTAGACCCCTTAAGGCAAGGTAGAAGAGATTACTGTTAGAAAGTTAGAATGACGCCGGAAAAATCCATTTTGCAGATTTTCCAAAGAACACTTTGCAAGAATACTCAAACTAGCGATAGGTTCTCTGAAACCTCAAGTTTCATCTAGCGGAGGATTTGAAACTTGTGGTTTTATCCATGAAGTCTCGATGCAATCGACTACAGCAAATGTTTATAAGCAGTTCCCAAACAAAGCTCGCCCCAGTGTTGGAACTAAGAGGGAAGAGACTGATAATATTAGGCTCCTAACTTACCAAAAGTGTATCGAAATACTCGGAACCAATAATAAACCATTGGAACTTGACAATCCAAGTAGCACATTTAATGGCTGTGAAGAAGACTGTGAGAATTTCCTATTATAACAAAAACTGTATATGTATTTCAAAGCCGAGACTGAAACTGGTGAAGATAGATATACAGATCTGACTGACAGCGTTGTACAACACAACGATCAAATATTTTTAAATGAAGATAATATAGAAGACTGGAATCTTAAGAAGAAGAATCTTGGTGACGGCGAAGTTACGAGTGATTCCAAGTGTCAAGAGTACAGTGAAGAACGCTCGACGAGTCCAGAAGAGAAAGTTATCAATAAAGAAAATACATACGACAATTACAATGAGACATTGATGATTTTTTGATACATCTAAAAACGAGTAAACGAAGAACGGAAAGAACCTCATTTGTGCTCACGTCAACGGTTTATAAAACGCAAATGGGAGAAAAGGAACGCATTCGAGGGGTAAACAGCTGAACCAAATTCTGTACACCAAACTTCCTACTTCCCGGTACATCCCATATATATCGTGGGAGATCCTGCATACTTCCTGGTACTTCCAATATACTTCCTGGAATTCCCACATACTTCCCGGTACTTCCATATACTTCCTGCATACTTCCTGGTACATCCAATATACTTTCTGGAATTCCTACATACTTCCCGGTACATCCCATATACAAAATCCTAGGAAATCCTGCGGTATTTTTGGGACATAAGTACAGTTGATTTGAACTCAGCATCGACTTCACGTTGATTCCTACCGGTTTGTTTCAACCTCGGTTTCACTTGAGATCAAAATACACTTTACACCCTGGGATATCCGAGGGGTTATCCCAATATTTAATGGGAATAATTTTTGATACTACACTGAGCTACGCAAAATAAATGCACAATTATATTTTCTCGATTTATCCCAATGCAAAAGCATGATAATAATGTAATGATTACTTGGCTCGCCAGATGTAATAGTGGTTCAAAAACTAAAATGATCAGCAAGACTAAGACTACAACCTCCTGATAAACACCATATTGGTTGATGTTACTTTTTTCAGTACATTCCAGGAAGTTTATGTGTACTTTCCAACCAGTTCATTTAGCATACGAAATTTGAAGTTTGTATCAAATTTTCCAGAAAGTTAAAAAAGAAATAGCAATGATAAAAAAAAACATATGGATAAATTTAGTTATTTATTCAGAAATAGCGAAGCACAACAAAATATTGAAAAACTCTGCAGTGATTATACAGTGTGTCCAAGATAAGGATGTCTATCATGGGGATCTTGGAAACCGTAAGGGATACGAAGATCGTTAAATCAAAGAAAAGTTGCGCATTTTCAAGCCTAACAATATGCCGTTCAGAAAGTTTTAAAATTCCGAGTAGTTCCGGAGATATGCCTAAAAAAACGAATTTTGCCGATTTCGTTTTTATTTTTTTCTGACGTTATTTAGAAAAATATGGAAAAACAAAAGACACTTTCTCATGGCCACTTTTCAAGCTCTACAAAACAGCGTTGAGAGATTTTCCGTATGACGTTTCGTTTCGGAGAAACCATCATCAACTTTGTTTTTTTTAGATATGGTCGGTTCTTCAATTTCATAACGCTATCTTGTAAAGGGCAAAAAGTGGCAATGAAGAAGTTTCATTCATTTTAAAATATCTCTTCGAATGTGGTCAGCAAAAAAAATGAAAACAATTTTTAAAAATTCCGGTTTTTTTCGGATAGTTAAGATAGTTTTGCCTCTATTTAACCGACCTTGTATCTCGTACGGTTTTCAAGATTTCCATGATAGACATCCTTTATCTTGGACACACTGTATAAACAACAAACTGAACGAACAATAACTAGTAAGTAGTGAACAAAAATAAATAATCTGGTATCTCTTTACATAACATAATTGTTTAAATCTGTCGTAGGACCAAAGATTAATAATTTGACAATATGTTCATGAATTCAAAATTATACATTCTTGACAAAGCTCTCGATTACAATTTTTTTTTAAAAACATCTTCACTTTTACACACACATACATTTTCTGATGTGTGCAAGGATTGATTAAATTTATTTGTCAAATGTGCTTAATAACCCGAGGACAAATTCAAACTACAGCAAATGCCAAACAACTTTCGTTTCACGTCATAATTGCCACCAAGCAAGTTATTATGTGATTTGCTCGTGACCAAATTTGGCCACCAGCAAACTTCATAACAACGTGCTTGGTGGCAATTATAACGTAGGTCGAAAGTTGTCTGGCATTTGCTGAATGTAAGTACATACAGGGTCCTTCATTAGTGCGTCGGGCAATCCTAGCGTGGTTATTTACAAAAGTAGAAAAAAAAGTTTTATACAAAAGTTGTAGAATGTGACTTTATGCATATTTTAAAAATATTTTCAAACATACAGGGTGCGTCACAAAAGTATGGCACGAAAAAGTATGATTTTTTTAAATGGAACCCCCTGTATATTGATTGATATTTCAATTCTTTCTTCAATTTGGAACAAAAATTGTGATACAACTAATGTTCCTAAATTCAACCGTTATCGAGATATCGCGTTTTAAAAATGGCATTTTTGCAACTTTGACATACTATAAAACTCAAACTATTCAAGTTAGAGAAAAATGGATTGCACATTCCTATCTTAACTTTTCAAGAGCTATTCAAGGAGATTAAATCCATTATTGTGAAAAAATGTCAAAATGTGCCGAAAAAAGTTGACAGTTGACGTTACCTTCTATCCAAATGACAGAAGAGCTCTTGAAAAGTTAAGATAGGAAAGTGCAAACCATTTTCCTCTAACTTGAATAGTTTGAGTTTTATAGCATGCCAAAGTTGCAAAAATGCCATTTTTAAAACGCGATATCTCGATAACGGTTGAATTTAGGAACATTAGTTGTCGCACAATTTTTGTTCCAAATTGAAGAAAGAATTGAAATATCGATTAATATACAGGGGGTTCCATTTAAAAAAATCATACTTTTTCGTGCCATACTTTTGTGACGCACCCTGTATGTTTAAAAATATTTTTAAAATATGCATAAAGTCACATTCTACAACTTTTGTATAAAACTTTTTTTTCTACTTTTGTAAATAACCACGCTAGGATTGCCCGACGCACTAATGAAGGACCCTGTATACTGCTAAATGAAAAAAACTTCACACCTGTTTATTAACCTAATATGGAAAGGTCAAAATAGGTTATACTCTCGGTAATAATTTTGAAAAAGTACTAAAATCACTTCAACTTTCGTTTTAGTTACTTATAAAGTTCATCTATCGTTTCTACCTAATCAAAATTCAAAAATAATGTACCTTTCTTCTGAGTTATCTTCGTGAGTACAAAAATGGATAGGACCGTGAAATATGTACTGCACATGTTTTCGCCTCAACTGTTTCAAAAATGCGTAATTTTGAAAGTATCTTTTGCATTTTCGCATTTTTCCATAACACGACCGGTATACCACTTGTCGTGAAAATAAACTGCGTAAAACTTTCCAATTTCAATAGTTTCAATTCGATTTTCAACGATATTATCAGCTGATTTTTGTTTCCCAATGATATTTTTTTCATAAAAATTCAATTCCGAGGACCTTTCCGTATCAGTGCTATCATCAAAAATGATTTTTTCGGAATCCTCGGAAGATGTTTCGGATTCTTGATCAGAAGACTTTTTTGAATTTTTAATTTTTTTGATTTTGAACCTTCAAATTTTTTCCCCTTTTTTAATGTAATCTCCGCAGAACTTGCTTTATCCCTCGCTGTCGAAAAATTCAAAACCTGCTCCATTGCATTTTGGTGCGTTTGTTTACAAACAGGTTATATGTTTTCTAGCTTCTTGTTTTTATCTCGGTCTGGACTGGTTTACTCGTTAAGAAAGCGAGCCCAGGAGTATTGATCAATTCACGGTTCACGATCTGCATCGTATTCTGTCGAGGTATTGGAATTCCATCATACTTCCCGAAAAATCCTATATTATACTTCCTGGGAAATCCTGTATACTTCCTGGAAATCCTGTATACTTCCTGGATATTCCACATACTTCCTGGGAATTCCAATATACTTCCTGATACTTCCAGGTACTTCCTGCATACTTCCTGATGCATGTACACCTACTTCCTGCAGCTGTTTACCCCTCGAACGCATTAAAAAAGAAAAAAAATGGGAAAAACAAAAAAGATCAGAGGAGCAACAACTGAAAACGAATAAAGAGCTAAAACATGAAATCCCAAAGAAGAAACCTATAAAAACCTTAAAAACAAACCAGAGATAGTTGAGGCATTTACACCTCATGAAAAATGCGATTTCAATGACAAATCCGACTGCACTTCTTCTAAGCCCTGTTACTATCAAAGATGACACAGGGGGACAATTTTTAACAGCCCAGTATTTTCGCAGATCGCCAGTGCTAAACACTATTTCTCCGAGCTTGAATACTAGTGTTTTCCACAAAAGAAATGTTTCTCAATAAAGTCCAGAACGGCCATCATTACAGTTGTTATTAGAAAACAACATCAATGTTTCACGAGGGATATGTTTTATTTGTGTGAATAATATTTCCAGGACAGTCATAGGAATAAGTGCCAAAGCTGTACTAGGCCTTATCATGTTAGGTGCTTGACCAGACACTAAATTTACAAAGAAAATCTAATTTGCAAGTCCTGTTATGATAACAAAAACCCGTACTAGCCCCAAATCTGGATTGAAACAAGACTTCTAAGTCGATCAATTTCTTCCAAGATAATTTTTGGTTCGTAAGAATATATTTTCTTTTATTGTATTATTCCAACGTTTTGATTTAAAATTTTGAATTCACAAGGATTTTCATATTGAATTTATATGCTTCGTTGACTCTGAATACTTGGTTCACTGAGCTAAGTAAGAACTTGGATCAAAAACATCCATTACCTATCTTATCAAGTATTAACATTCAGTTAGGTCGACGTATTTTCCTCAAAAAATTTGGTGCAAATGATTAGAAAATATAGGATGCCAATAAATTGCGTCTGAGTGCCAATAATTGGAAAAATTCAATTTTCAACAAATTCAATTAGATTTGGCTCCATCAATCAAGATATAGTTACAAATATCCAAATAAGTGGTCCCAAATCCTTACACACATGGAAAAATCACATATTATTCGCCGTAAGGAGTGCAATTATTATTTTTGAGTTATTTCTAAAAATCAGATGGTCTTAAAGTGCTAATGATTGGGTAGTTTACTCTACATTTTATTTACGACTGATGATTTCCGCACAGTTTGGCACTCTGTCACTCCTGAGCCTTTTAGTTCCTAATTGATTTGTTTTCAAGATTCAATGAAAACAACCAATTTCTTATTATATACTTGAAACATCTTTTTATTTATTTGTTAGGTAAAATCGGGGGTGGCACTTAATTTTTCCCCGTTGCTTTGCGCCTTTAAGTAGTTTATTTAGATGTCATACTAAGATTGAGTTTCGATCGATACATATCGACTTCGTAGTGTATGTATGTACAGGGTGTTTCCGTATGTTTCGTCTGCAGACTAACTGGCTTATTATGCAAGATAGATAGGGACTTTGAATACAAAGTTGGTAGGTATTAACATGAACCGCCAAAAAAATATATTTTTTCGTATACCGGGTGCACGAGAAAAGTGTGGCAGACACAACTTGCATTTTTTTAAATAAAACACCCTATATATTATTTCATAATCAGATAGACATTATTTTTCTGATCTCAAAAATAAACAACATGTTTGCATTCCTTCCAGCCGTTTTCAAAATATTTAAGTTTTAAAGTTGGTTTTTTGGTATTGCCAAATTTAGTATCTATTACTACAATAATTGTTTGAACATTATTTATTAATTTTCTTCCTTCCAATAATCTAAAACAACGAATAAAACAAGTGAATACATTAAATTATTAATAAATTGATATCATGAAATGCATTTAAGAAAATCTGTTGTCAATAATGGCAGGTATTTTCAATAATATCAATTTATTAATAATTATAATGTATTCACTTGTTATATTCATTGTTTTAGATTATTGGAAGGATAAGAATTGATAAAGATTGTTCAAGCAATCATTGTAGTCATAGATACTAAATTTGGCAATACCAAAAAACCAACTTTAAAACTCAAATATTTTGAAAACGACTGGAAGGAATGCCTACATGTTGTATATTTTTGTGATCAGAAAAATAATGTCTATTTGATTATAAAATAATATATAGGGTGTTCCATTCAAAAAAATGCAAGTTGTGTCTGTAACACTTTTCTCGTGCAACCGGTATACAAAAAAGAATTCTGGCGGTTCATGTTAATACCTACCAACTTTGTATTTGAAGTCCCTATCTATCTTGCATAATAAGCGAGTTAGTCTGCAGACGAAATATACGGAAACACCCTGTACATAGAGGTTCAAAAAATTAATCATCAATTCAATCAAAGGCGCCTAAACAACACTAAGACTATTTTATTTACAGTAAGGTTCCTTGATACAGAACCTAGCCTTTTCATCCATTAAATATATTTACCGATAAAATGAATAGTTCTAAGAGGCCAGACATTAATTTGAATAAAGATCCTCTGGCCATCATTTTGAAAACCTGTCTGTGTACCTACATGATTTCAATACCGCTATACTGTTAGACCAATTATTAAAAATGTTATCTGATTTCAGTGTAAGAGTATAAATGGATATTTGGATTCCTAGGCAAGACCAACGTCCGTTGACCATGTAACCTTTTAGATGATTCTTGGGCAATGGAAATAAATGATTTATGATATAATTATATGGCACAATAGCGAGGACTCTAAATGGTCTATTATTACATTCTGTTAAAATGTATGAGTCGTATTGGATAAAATAAAAAACTCTTTGTGATTCGGGTACAGAGAAATTCTTGCTTTTTCTCATGACACGGTGAGGACAATGGTATTTAAAATTGTGCTACATATATTTGACAGGAGCAAGTGATAATCTTCGGAAAAACAGTGGAACTTGTGGCCATAAGTAAATAAACAATGTGATGAAGAGATTATCTATGATGATATTCATGAGTATTCAAAAACAAAATTTATTGAAACTTCAGTTGAGACAGAGAATAGCAATTGGAAGAGCCTAATAACTTGACTTTGCGTAGGTCGTACGCAGCGTTTAGTATTACTGTCCGTTGCGTAAAAAGAAACGCATCACACTTTTATACAAAAATACTCTACGCAGCCTCCTTAGATAAATTACTCACAGACATACATATGCCTTGCAAAACAAATTATTTTCGTTTCTCTTCTTCCTAAACAGTGGCGTAGGTAGTGTGGGTATTTGACAAATGGGATTTTTATAATATGTACGCGTACAAGAATTTCGTGGGTGATTTGAATAATAATTTGCAGTGCATTCGAATGAAGTGTTGTCAGGTTATGTCAAAATATTTAAAAAATGGTGTTGTAAAAAGTTTTGGGATTTTGAAATGTTCTATAGATTTATGCTTTTTGAGAGATTTTTATATAATATTTAGCAGTGGTAATAAGCTCCCTTCCTTGCTAGAGAATGTTTTGTGATTATACAGTGCGGCTCTAAAAAGTCCTCCACCCATCTAATTTTGAACCGTTTGATATATGCGAACGAAATCTGGACAAACCATATGTGAGGACGTTCTGCATTTTTTGACATAGTAGTGACAGCTGAAAATATCCAAATGACAGCTGGGAGCCATTTTGAATGAAAAATCAAAGGGGGGTCGAGTGATACCTCAAACCACATAACCTCAAAAAACAAAGAACCAAAATCAAAATAGACGATCTCACAAAAAATAAAGTTTTTCGTGCCTACTACAAAATATGCCATCGCAGTTTCTATGGTAGAAGCTATCTGCTGAAAATTCTATGGGGCTTTTTTAAAAATGTCTTACCTAACTTAGAACAAAACGATTGACATACACCTACCTGACTTCATAAATAAAACTATTTTTGGAATCCCTTCGAGCGTATAAATATTTTTTTGTTTTCCTTAGGTACCTATGTTATGATATTGGTCTTAAACTAAAGATCAGACCGGACAGATAGCGCTTCAAAAATGAATCATTCTCTATTTGTTCATAGACGAAAATCACAGTCATCAAACGGCACAAATTACTTTTTGTAAGAACATGAGGGAACCGTATGTCGAGCTTTGAGATTGAGCTTAGGCGTTTTAAATGATGATGTACGGTCAAATTCGATAAATTCAATCTCACAGAGACTTCACAAGCTGTTATTTGATGGTATGTTTCATTATTTTATATGTGTGTCACCATTATTTGCAACTAGTATTGAACAACTTGGTGCAAAACTGTGAAGAGTTGTCGAGTGCATCCCGCAAATATTTCTCAGTCAACACAACCATTCAACAATGGAATAAGAGTTTTGAAATAATTCAATTCCTGTTACATCAATTATTTCTCCTTTGTCCATTTACACCTCAAGCACATAAGAAGAAATTACGAACTATAAAAAAAACGATCAAGAAAAGAGAGACTGGAAACCGTTCACTTCGAACTTATCTTGGTTCAGTCTATATTGATAATAAAGTCTACATAAAAGGGTAGTTGTTGGAGAAGTAGATGAACTATGAGCGTGCATTATCCCAGACGGAAAGACAATAATTATTACCTATTGGAAACATATTTTTTCGCCATAAATTCATGTCTCGTGGACGACATCCAAGTATACAAAATAGATTATTTTTTTAGTACACGTGACAGATTAAAGTGTAGTAAATAACATTGAAAATTCAATATTTGCCAAATGTCTACTGGAGGAAATCAACATAATTTTTAGCATATATCTATTAACTCTATATGGGAACCGTCCCATTTGAACGAGAGCAACGCATGAAGCCAGAATGAGATAGAAGAGCTCGCTGTACTGTAATAAGTTTCGCATAGATAGAAAAGGATACGATCCCCAGGCGATAGAAAAGGATAGACTTATGCAAAAAATATACAGTACAGCGAGATCTTCTATCTCATCCTGGCTTCAAGCGTGTAGAATTGCTTCCAATATAGTTATTAATAGATATATGATTTTTAGATATATTGAAATTGAAACTTGTCTGATTCTACATTCATTTGTCGGCCATGAATGTAACCATTTCCAAGCAAGAACTATTCTTCTGTATAATACAGTTTACAAACTAAACATTTAGTTGCTGTTGAACTGAAAGTGACCCGATATCTTGGATATGCTATTCATGAAAAAAAAAATATAACAATTTACAATCATTACCTAGCTTTTTAATGTATTTTTTGACAAATGTTTCAAAAAACAGATTCTCACTTCATGTCCAATCCGACGAACTTTACATTATTAATTCCAGAACAATAAGAAAATGATACGCCAATGAATGTCATTAAAACTATTCCATTTCTATGCTATGTAGGTATAATTTAACATGTTGGAGCCAAGCCATTATTGCTCCGGTGTGTTTTCAATTTTTATTTATAAATTGCGTTCATGAGATATCGTTTACGTGGGCGTGGTTGGCATTTTTATTACATGAGAAGAATTCTCTATTCGATAATTAGAAAAAGTGGACATCAGACCAAGAAAGCCAGTATGATTATCGAAATTTATTCTGAGCTTTGATGGACCGTTCATGTATACACAAATATAATTATCAGATATCTACTTAATAAACTGGCTATTTCAAATAACATGATTAGAGCAGATTGAAATTTGCATCCGTGGAGCATCTGCTAATATACACTTCCCGACAATAAATTACGGAGAAGAATAATTTGAGTCAAATTGATATCCCTATAACTTTTTCATTTGTAGTCCGATTCTAGTGAGATTTGCGCCAAAGTGTAGTCCTATGTCTTGAGATATTACCATTGATTTTGGTTTTGGAAAAATACCGATGACTTGGTCATTATACAGGGAGGAACAGAAGCTTCTTTTTTACCCTTAAGTTCTGTGGAAAAATTGAGCGGCTGAATCTAGCTCCGTTATATTCTGTTGTGATGTGCGATCTTTTCTCAACAACATGTTTTTTTGGTCATGTCAATATCTGCTGTTTTAGAAAAGATTCAGATGTTTAAAGAAAATGCTGCGGTTTATCGGTATCTTATCAACAATGAATGAAAACATTTTTATAGACTTGCATGAACGAAATGTTTTTAAATTAGTTAATGGCATGCTTTTGATGCTTCTTGAGAGATATTTGTTATTTTTTGAGAAGTGCTTCTCGCAAATCAGGTTTCCTGAGTTTCCAAGTTTTCCTGATGTCTATTACGAAGATGTCTACCAAGCAATCTTAGCATACCTATCCCATGTGTTTGATTTCCCTTTTACAATTAGTACAAGATCTGTTTGTACTGCCATGTAGTGATTCCCCAGTCCATATCATGATACTACCGCCTTCAAAGTGTGTTCGAGGTGAACAACCTGCCCAATATGGAACATTGGGTTAATTGGAACAATATGGAATTTTAGAACATTATTTGTTCATGCAAGTCTATGAGAATGTTTTCATTCATTGTTGATAAAATATCGGAAAAGTGCAACATTTTATTTAAACATCTGTATCTTTTCCGAAAAAAGCAGATATTGACATTGTCACAATAAGGGCTTGTGGGGTCTTCAACTGTACTCTACCCTTATTGCGCGCTAGGGACGTAGCACTCAGACAGAAGGGAAACTCGTGTCACTTAACAACATCTCTATTTTCTTTGACGGTCAACAATTACAGCCGGGGGATCAGCATGGGCCGATGGCTCGAGAGGGAAAATAGGAATTCTTGCCAAGCTAGAAGCTTGACTGACACTACTTTTCCCTCCTCCCGAACCATCGTTCCGTGGCCGAATTTATATAAAAAAACTGTTGGGTCAGCATTGTAGGTCATGCGTCATAATATCATCGTAACATAAATGAGTGGATTCATTCAGCGTACTTTCCACCCCATAATTACGATGACATTTGCCCCTTCCCCGCGAGCATTGGCCCCCAATGCTAACTGACAACATGCTCCATCCCCTTACAAGACATGACTTAAAACTTAAACCAATAATAAACTTGCTCCGGTCCTGTGTTACATTATGTCAATCTGCTGAGTATGGTTTTGTCCCTGACCATCACCAACAGCAAAACACCTACAATTGCAATCCATTGTCAGCGGTCACCGTTCCCCCAATTTCTGATCTTCGCTGACGGTGCAAAGATTTGCTGGCTGGCTCATCAGGGTTTTGCAATTGCAGCTTGACCTTGTTGGTGGTGTTTCGTAAGTATGGGACTACAGGGTGACACCTGACACTCCTACTCAGTCCGGAGTGACCTGTATTCCCGATCATGGAACCATACTCTTCAGCTGGGTATCGGAGGACCGGAAGCAGACATTGCATGCCCTATAAAAGAAAAAATATGAATATATATAGATATCTCAAAATAATAAAAACACAATATATACAAACACAAGGAGGTTGGTAGTGTCAGTCAAGCTTCCTATTACTGTGGTTTTCCCCGGTGCTGTGGTACGTCTTGGACTCGTTCAGACCCCTTCTGGTACGCCATTCTCAACTCTGGGCCGTAGATCATCCTGTACTCACTCTTTACACTATACACGCTTGGCGTGCGAGAGATGATCGTTAGGCGCCTCCACCAAATGTCACAATAAGGGCTTGTGGGGTCTTCAACTGTACCCTACCCTTATTGCGCGCTAGGGACGTAGCACTCAGACAGAAGGGAAACTCGTGTCACTTTACAACATCTCTATTATCTTTGACGGTCAACAATTACAGTCGGGGGATCAGCATGGGCCGATGGCTCGAGAGGGAAAATAGGAATTCTTGCCAAGCTAGAAGCTTGACTGACACTACTTTTCCCTCCTCCCGAACCATCGTTCCGTGGCCGAATATATATTTGGGTCAGCATTGTAGGTCATGCGTCATAACATCATCGTAACATAAATGAGTGGATTTATTCAGCGTACTTTCCACCCCATTTTTACGATGACAACATGACCAAAAAGAACCACTTTATTGAGAAATGATCACTTTTCACGACACAATATGATGAAGCTAAATTTTGCCGCTCAATTTTTTCACAGAGTGTTGAAAACTTGAGGGTGAAAAAGTAGCTTCTGTTTCTCCTTGTATAATGATCAAGCCAACAGTATTTTTCGAAAACCAAAATCAAGGGTTATATCTGAAGACATAGAGCTAAACTTCATGCAAGTCTATAAAAATGTTTCCGTTCATTGTTGATAAAATATCGAGAAACTGCTGCATTTAATTTAAACATCTGTACATTTTCTAAAAAAGCAGAGATTGACATGACCAAAAAAACATTTTGTTGAGTAAAGATTGCACTTCACAACAGAGCATAATAAAGATGAATTTTGTCACTCAATTTTTCCACAGGGTGTTAAAAACTTGAGGGTAAAAAAGTAGCTTCTGTTCCTCCCTGTATAATGACCAAACCATCAGTGTTTTTCCAATACCAATAGGAAGGGTAATATCTCGGGACATAGGGCTACACTTTGATAAAAGTTTTGCCTAAATCAGAAAAAAATATAAAACAGTTACAAGGATAACAAATCGACTGAAATTATTCTTGTCCGGAATTTATTGTCGGGAAGTGTAAAATTTGTTTTTAATTCTCTTCCAAACGTTCCAGGTGAGGTCTTGATTATCTTGCTAAAGAAAAAATAAGAAGAAGTGCGACCACAAAAAGAAATAAATACTGCTTTCACAGTAAAGAAAGAATAGTAAAAGCATAAGGAAGAAGGAAAAACTGCTGCAGAATTTTGACAAATCGTTAGAGGACGATATTCCATGTTCGATGCATCGAGCGTTAATAATTATGAACTTCATCTTTTGAATCATCCTGAACCACGAACAACGTTATCACGATTGAAGTAGGAATGGTTGAACTAGGAAACGCAACAACGTCAAAGATGGCTTTACGTGGACAGAAGCCTGAAATTCTGAAGATGAATATTTGGTAGGTCAAACTACCAAACATACCTTTCCCGCAAGATTCAGTATCTTCTCAGATCTTGAATGTGCAAATAAAATTTTCAGCTGATATGATTCAGAACTACTGGTGCTGATAACAAGAGTTCCCATTTTACGAACTGAACTTGACAAGGCAAATCTAGATAGTGAAAAACTATATCTCAATCTGTCAAATAAAAGAGGGAGCACCTAGCAGGGATCTTCAGTTCAGGATGGGTTAAGCTATATTAACAGAGTTACATACTGAGAAGGTCTAGATAAGCAGACCAAATTAATCGGGAGAGCTTAAATGAGACAAGGTGTGACGAAGCAGAAGATACTGCTGCAATGACACTGGTCATGACTCATCATCTAGTTGCGAATTTAATTGAACAAAGACCTTTCTTGGTGCCAATTTTGGTAACGATAGACGGAGTATAATATAGAGTTCATCGTCTATTTCTCTCGTTATGACCATTCCATCGGTTCCAGAATCGGTACCCTGACTTCCAAGAATAAATATTGAATGAGTTTAAAAGTTATAGGTGCCTTTGGAAGAATAGGATAAAGCCGTTACGAATTTGATGTTTTGATCAACCTATAGAATGCATCAGTTATGGTGTGACTCCAAAACGTCATCTTATGAATAAAATGTACCGCTGTAGCTTTTTTCAGTACTTACCTAATACTATTTGAAACCAAACCTTTTGAGCTCACCTCGTGACGGACTGATAAATATATTCTCAGAATAAGGGAAAAACTACACCCAATCCCAATCTAATCGGTAAATCTTATTATACTAATAACTGATCAGGCTCTGCCCCTACATAATACCGCGTCAACACGCGATCTACTAGCCACAGGAAAAACCAATTTTACTTGTTTTATCCGCTGTCAAGATTTAAATTAGAAATCACAATTAACCCAACAAAATCGTAAGGAGTGGTCTTATTACGTTTTCGTGGAGTTCTTATGTAGTATAAATCAACTAATGAATTAGTTCATATTTCTTGTCTAGGTGGAAAACAAAACAGAATTTATTACTATTTGGCTATTCATCCATACAGGCTCGGTAACATATTATATTGGTAAAAGTGATATGTAAATGAGCCATTTTTTCGTCCATGATAGACCTTGAATTCACGATTTCTGTCGAATGGGATATGATTACTACATAAATACTATTCACGAATTCGTTTCAGCATAATATATTGGTATCTTCATCAAGCAGTCCGTCACTTCAGAGGGTTATTAGTGTAGAAAGTGGTTTAATGGTTTCCTCAAAAGAAATAAATTAATTTTGTTCCATATGGAATCTTCACTGTTTCAAATTTGCTGAAGAGATCCGGTTTTGAAATCGAAAATATCAAAAGCAGTTCAATGTATCTACCAATCAAATTAGTTCATATGGTTTGTTTTGACACTCATACAGAGAGAATCATAAAGATGACATTGAAGGAAAATCAAACAAGTTATTATAAACAAAGTGACCCATTTGAAAGCGGACCACCCCCATAACATTTTTATTTATGGAGCAATATTGACGATTGTTTTTTGAAATGTGGAGATTGAAAAGATTTATTTTGAGGCCAGACGGCGTCAAGTTTTTCCAAAATTCAAGACCTACTAGATCATATTTAGAGGCTGAAAAATCCAGAAAACATATTTGCCAAAATCTGCCTATGCCACTGGATTCATCACACCGTGAAATGGATCAGTACCAAATTTCATAAATTAATATTCAGAATTAACGATTAATTTTACTATGCTCCAAGAAGCATTCCATACCTCAAAACTCTTCCGATAGCAAATTTATCTTGACAAATTTAAGAAGTAACAACATTCAACAGATATTCTCATGTCAAAATACAATGAAAACTAACAAACGAAACTGCCAAAAAAAAACAAAAAAAAAATTACACACTAATAACATTTTTGAATTGAATATTTTTTCATAATCCATTTCAGAAGACGAAAAAACCATTTGTTCAAGCAGATTTTATCTAAAAAAATCGCTAATATTTTTTCAGGAATTCTCAGCCTCTAAATATGCTCTAGAAGCCTTGGTTTTTGGCCCGCTTTCACTCTGTATTTTTCTTCCACTTGATCCAGTACCACATCTAATTGACCTAATCAAAAACTCGATCATTATTTAGAAACTTCTTGAAAGTCATACGATACTTGGTTCTTGATAAACTGATCATCGCGATTTGTCATGTTTATTAAAAAAGTTTGACCAACTATTATGTCAAAGTCCAGAATCATAAAGAAACCCCTATAGAGCGCCGTCTGACAATAGTGACGTTGGATTATTGTTAGCGCCACCAGTGGAGTGGATGGACTGGGAACTTATGGCGCCAAATTTTAATGGGAGATATTATAAATATGAATTTTATAGGTAGTGGAACCTTTTTGTGCTTGATCTGATCTTTTTAATGGATATAAGGAAAAAATAATTTTCATCTTACGTATGAAAGAGAAACAATTTATTCCAAATAAACATCAAAAAGATTTTTGTAGGCACAAAATTATTCATGATAATACGAACACCCCAGAAATAATTTGCAAATACATGCATAGGTATATTCATTCATTTTTCATCATTCATCCATTCAAATTTTACAAAAAAAACAATACAAAAGTAAATCACCTAATTATTACCTATTATAATCAGAACAAGTTCTAAAAAAATCCCTCGAAAAATCCCTATCTACCCTCAACAACTCTGGAGAACTCATTCAAAAATATGCTACCTACATGGCACTCGCCATGTAAAACTAGTATTTTGGTTCCAAAACATCTTCATCTAATATTTTAGGAACAGGAACTCACTAGGTTGATACAAGTAGGAACAGCAGTTCTTTTCAAGCCAATCTTGGTTCCCTGTAATTGAATCCTCAAAAAAATCTTTTCCGCAAACGAGGTGTAAATTGTACATTTTTTCATTGTCCATAGACAAGTTTTGAGTTGTTCAGGTTCTCACCCTCTGCCTAAGTAGTCCAGGTTCTGATTTAGGAAATCAATGCCTTCTGAATATGCTCACTGCTCACTTCTAGTGCTTTCAGGTACGTTTCAGTAGTTTTTATAGACGAAATGAGGATAACTAATAGTATTTTTTCAAAAATTATGAAATATGGCTGACTAACCCCCATATGCACCGTAGAAATCTAATCCGGATGAAGTCTTTATCGCGATCATGTTTCATACCACCTAATGGAAAATAATCGCGATGAAGTCTTCATCCGGATTAGATTTCTACGGTGCATATGGGGGTTACACTGCCAAACTCGAAAACTCAACTTGACATTTACGTGACAATCTTGTCCTGAACGGCGACTTTAGCGCTGTATAGTGGATGGACTGGTCCCCAACATAATATCACCATTGCTCATTTACGAAAAACCTCTATAAGGAATTCTTTATGGTCCAGAATGACGAAAATGTTTTCTTTACCTATTGTCAATCACATCTGATAATAATAATAATCATAATAATAATAATAATAATAATAATCTTTATTTTTGCAATAGGCAAGATACAGTGTAATACTTAATCTACTTTATATATACAGGGTGTCCCAGCAAGGGTGGCCACCGGCCATATCTCGGAAACTACTGGACCTAAAAGTTCAGGAAAAAAAATTTGATCACTAAAGTGGCCACGAGAAAATGCTGGAAAATATTTTTAACTTCGAAATTTTGCCGCTAGGGGGCGCAATCAAAGCTTAAATATTAAAATTCGAAATTTCTCCGGAAATTCTCAGATTGAGGTATATCTTTATCAACATGGTTAGAAAACCTAGACCATTTCACGTCTTTTTGGTACAGGGCTCATTGGCGTACCGATCTTCGTGTGAGTAGGGGAAGGTAGTGAAAGTGTAATTGTTCAAGTGGCTGTAACTTATAAACGACTTGTCCGATTTTGTTGCGTATAGGCTTGTTTGGAAGATAAATGTGAGTTCTTTCGTATATCGTATCCAGTGATGCGTGATTGTCTCCAGAAAAGTTGCTAGAAGGGGTAACTTGAATTAAAAACAGTGTTTTTCATTTTACCGCAAAAATTTAAATGGTATGGTATAATTCTGATAATAATAACTAGTCCAAATTATGTGAAATTTGATGATTTAAGGTTTTTGAGTTTTTTTTTTTTTTTTTTTTTTTTTTTTTTTAAAGGTTTTTTCTTGTAAATTCAATCTTCATTTTGATTCTGTTATCAGAATTATACCGTACCATTTACATTTTTGCGATGAAACGAGAATAACAGTTTTTAATTCAAATTACGCCTTCTAGCAACTTTTCTGGAGACAATCACGCATCACTGGATACGATATACGAAAGTACCATTTATCTTCCAAACAAGCCTATACGCAACAAAATCGGACAAGTCGTTTATAAGTTACAGCCACTTGAACAATTACACTTAACCACCTTCCCCTACTCACACGAAGATCGGTACGCCAATGAGCCCTGCACCAAAAAGACGTGAAATTGTCTAGGTTTTCTAACCATGTTGATAAAGATATACCTCAAACTGAGAATTTCCGGAGAAATTTCGAATTTTAATATTTAAGCTTTGATTGCGCCCCCTAGCGGCAAAATTTCGAAGCTATAAATATTTCCCAGCATTTTCTCGTGGCCACTTTAGTGATAATTTTTTTTTTCCTGAACTTTTAGGTCCAGTAGTTTCTGAGATATGGCCGGTGGCCACCCTTGCTGGGACACCCTGTAAATAGTATATGCTTGGCCGGATTGCAAAAAAAGGAGCTGAAAGCAATTAAAAGTTGATCAAAGTTCAGCTCCCTTGAAATATGAACTAACAAAAAAAACAACCATTTTAATACAAAATTCGCTCAAACTTAAAACAAAAATCCAAAAAATTAATAACAAAATAGTACCTATCGTGAGTATACCTACATAATAACATTTCAAAAGACCACAGAAGGATGACGCGGCAAGAAATTTCTTCTAACAATAGATTTGAAAATTGACGAATCAAGCCGTCAATTTGACTTGAGACTTTCTGACACAGTATTATAGACTTTATATATGTCACAGTGAAACCTGGTAATCAGTGAAAGCTAACTTTTACTAGGAAAAGTAAGCTTTTCCTGATTTGGAAACATTTAGCTAGTGAAAGTTGAATTCGATCGACTTCATCATACTTTTACTAGTAATTGTTAGCATTCACGTAACTTTTCTAGTGAAAGCTGCTACACTGAAAATTATTATCGTAATTATAAATATCCTTATTGGTCCGAGTTGGAATTCGCCGACAGATTAGACGCTCTGGAAAATACGAGACTTATGATTCGCAGGTGTACAATGTGAACATTGTTCAGATACCGTATTATAGAAAATACTCAAGTATTCTCAGTAGGGCTTAGTCTGGGTTAGTTTGGGTTAGTTTGGGTTAGTTTGGGTTTGGCAAAAAATAAGTGCCCCGTGCACCTTGGGTTAGTTAAATGGCGGAAATAAGTTTTAACAAGAACTTTTCCTAACTGCTTTCAGTAAAAGTTGATTTGATAAAGTTTCTCCAACATTCACTAGTGAAAGTGTACAATATTCTTCAAAATTCAACATTTCCTAACGGATCAAGTGATTGCTAGCATCAACTAGTAAAAGCTAGCTTTCACTGAATTCCTAACATTCACTGTAACATATACATTATAAGTGAAGCTTTTCTGAAATAGTGAGGTTTTATGAGGAGGAGGTGTGATAAGTCCCCTAAATCGGGGATTTAAGTTGTGCACGTCCGTCCTAAAATGTATTTTGTTAGTTAGGTATGGAGGACCCCTTTTATAAATTATGTTGTGGAATAGTACCAGAGAGTGTAGTTTTCGCCTGCTTTCCATATTCAGCCATCTAGCATCCTTTAACTTATGAGACACTGGATCAAACTTTCTTATACCGTATATGAACCGCAAACAATTTTTTTGGACTTTTTCTATTTTAAGCTTATCAATTCCGTTCAAACAAGGCCCATATAAAACATCGCAATAGTTAAAATGGCTGAGCACGAGTGAGTCAGTTAATCTAATTTTTTGGTCCTGAGTTAATAGGTGTCTATTATTATTATATAGGTGATGTAGAAAAATGTACACATTCACGGGCATGTCTGTACAAAAGTTCGATTCAGTCTCTTCGCCGATAATACAACTATAGCTCAATCCGAGAATACACAGGAAAAGGCAGTTTTGAGATCAAGGGATACACAGGCGAGAGCTGAATATCGGTTCTCTACAAACAGGCTGCTATTAAATGAAAATAAGACCCAGCACATGCTATTTGTGATTGTAGGGAGGCCTTTGTGCATTGTTGACTTCTGGTAGTGCCATGTATGTCTATATAAATTTGAAAACTCACCACATACAGGGTTTTTCATAAAACTCCACATGTCAATATCTTGAAAACGAATATGAATATTCAATTTCTGTGGAAAGTGTTCAATGTATGGGGTCAGGTGGATATATTTCACAGTTTAAAAAATTCGACGCCTATCGAAAGCTGAGCTGCCGCGACGCGTCGAAAATATAAATTGATTGCAGGGACTTTGAAATTACGATCATGCGAAAGTCCATGTTATTAGTAAATTTTATTGATATCTACTCGAACTTATTTATTCTTCTCCTTTCTGAGTTATACTGGTTCAGATCAAACATTTCTTAATAGACAAAAAATGCGATTACGGATGATTTTTACAAGATTTTTTTGTCAACCAAGAAATTTTTAGGTACTAAACCAATTCAACTCAGGAATGATCAAGATAAATGGGTTCAAGTAAATAACAAGAAAGTTTATAAATTACTTGCGTGCATGCGCTCAACCGATAATTGGCCGGTGATGCGTATACGCAACACTGCACTTATATTTTTTTTAGAAAAAATTGCCGACTTTTTTTATTGAAATAAGGGCAAATGCCATTGACCCAATGTTAAACAAAGATGATTAGATCAGAATTGAAGGCATCTCTTGACTTGTATTATTATGGGACAATATTTAATATGCTCGATTTTTCTATAGATTGGTAAAAAAAAATCAAAAATGAAATTCTGATATTCACGTTCACATTTTCGAAGTTTTAATACTTTTATTCCACTAACTACATTTCCAGTAATATCATAAAATCGAAAACCGAAGTCTAGTTGGACCAGTTTTTTCCTGAATGTGTCATGAATCACGTTGTTGCGTTCTCGCAACACCGGCCAAATAGATGAAATCCCGTGTCGCAAGCATGTAAACACAAGTTTTCTTGGGCTGAAATCTGAATTGACCAGGCGTGCAAACTTTTAGTGTCAGTGCATCGTGCAAAAGTTCCTGCAATCGATTGATATTTTTGAAAAATATCCACTCGACGTCATACACTGAACACTTTTTACCGAAATTATTGGATCTAGCATTTTTGTAAGAATCATCCGTAATCGCACTTTTTGTCAAACAAGGAATGTTAACTATAAACTCGTATAACTCAGAGATGTGTCAGATAAATGTGTTCCAGTAGATAACAAAAAAGTTAATGAATAACATGTGCTTTCGTATGCGCGTAGTTTTAAAGTCCCTGACATCGAGTTATATTTTCGATGCGTCGCGACGCGTAGCTCTAAGTTGGCGTCGTATGTTTTCAACTTTGAAAAACATCTACTTGACCCGATCGATTGACTTCTTTTAACAAAAATTGAGGATAGCTTTATTGTAAAAATCTCCGTTATCGCATTTTTTGTTATTCATGAAATGTTTACTATAAACCGCTATATAGAACTGGGTGAGATAAATGATTTTGACTAAATGACTGAAAATTTTATAGATAACACGTACTTTTCCATGCGCATGATTTCAAAGTCCCTGCAATCGATTAAAATTTTCGACGCGTCGCGACGCTTTACTCCTGGTGGGCGTCGTTATTTTTCATAACAGATGTGGACTGATAGCTGCTTGGCCTCATACATTCACTACTTTTCACAGAAATCAAATATATCTATTCGTTTGCAAGATTTTGGCATGCGGAGTGAAAACCATGTATAAAGAAAAGCAACCTTTATTTAACACAAGATTATGTGCATGATCATAATACTAGAAGTAAGACCAACTTCGTTCCCCTCTACTTGCGTCTGGGAAGAGGCCGGGATGGACCCATTGATTTAAATTAAATCAATGGATGGACCCTGATACTGGGCTATCAAACTATTGAATGTGTTACAAGCAGAAATAAAGAGGTTACCTGTAAATAAATTTTTTACGGAAGTGAAGTCCATCATAATAAGTGATTGGTTTTACTCATTAGACGAGTTCATGAAATTTAGATTTTAATATGTGTGTAACAAGTGTATGTTTGATATTGCCTGACATATGTGGACAATTCTTTTTTTTTGTATTTTACATGAATAAATGAGTTTGAGTAAGAGTATGAGTATATCTATATCAATAACTTGATTGCTACTTGAGAAAAGCGTCATCAAAACGTATGTATCTAGTTTGAAAGAGACATTGTTCCACAGAACTTGTTTTGTAAAACAATGTAAAACAAAACAATTTTACGAAACTTGTTTTGAAAAACAATGTCCCTTTAAAACTAGATACAAACATTTTGATGACGCTCTTCTCAAGTACCAATCAAGTTATTGATATGGAGGTTTTTCGGCTATATGCCATTTTCTCAACATATTCTCAATGAAACAAATTATTGGTTTACTCATACTCTTACTCTTACTGAAGCAATATCAAATATACACTTGTTACACGCATATTAAAATCTTAATTCCATGACCTCGTCTAATGAGTAAAAACAATGGAGAATTTGCAGACATTTTCAAATGACGAAATTTTTATAGGTATTCTACACAATATTTGGAAGACATCAGCGGAAAAAAAATCCAAAATACCCAAAAATATACTGAATAGATAAAAAAGAAAACGCAAACTCCACTGTACTATCGAAAACGGGGCAGAGCCATATCACGCTCTCTCTCTCGAGAGAGAGAGTCATCCCAGTAAATACGCCAGACGAAGATAGATAATGTATTCTGTGACGTAGTGGATGTTGATTGTCGCTCTTTAATTGGCGATCACTACATTTATAGAGGTCGTACTCGGTCGTAGGTTGATTTTTTGAATATCAATGGCATCAGTACTTACTAATCCTTATATTTTTCATATTTCTAAAAAATGTGCAAATTGTCCATTACTTATTATAATGGACTCCACTTCCGTATAAATTTACAAGTAACCTCTTGTTTCTGCTTGTAACACATTAAATAGGTAGCTTGATAGCCCAGTATCTGGTTCCATCCCGGCACCTTCCCAGACGCCAGTAGAGTGGAACAAAGTTGGTCTTATTTCTAGTATTATGATCATGCACATTATGTTGTGTTGATGTCCCTGTATCTATGTGTGTCAAAAAGTCTTCTCAATATTGGTTTTAGATGGTATGGATGGTTGCATGAATGATTGTTGATATTGCACATAAGAAACGAGTGAAATACATTAATACAATCACGTTTTTTGTCGTGGCTGTAAGCGCTAGACGCAAAGCGAATAAGCCAAAATAATAAAGAAAAAACTTGTGTTGAATAAAGGTTGCTTTTCTTTATACAGGGTTTTTCAGTCCCCACGCCAATATCTTGGAAATTAATGGAAATATTTGATTTCTGTGAAAAGTAGTCAATGTATGGAGTCAAGTAGTTATTTTTCACAGTTAGGAAAAATGGTCGCCCACCAAGAGTAAAGCGTCCGACTCATCGAAAATAATAATCGATTGGAGGGACTTTGAAATCACGCGCATGCAAAAGTACGTGTTATTTATAAACTTTCCAGTTATTCAGTCGGTATCATTCATCCCACTTAGTTCTGGGTTATAGCGGTTCAAAGTGAACATTTCATGATTAACAAAAAATGCGATAACGGATGATTTTTATGAGAAAGCTATTCTCAATTTCTGTAAAAAGAAGTCAATTGTTCGGGTCAAGTAGATATTTCAAAGTTGAAAAAATTCGACGCCTACTTAGAGCAACGCGTCGCGACGCATCGAAAATATGAATCGATGTCAGGAACTCTCGAACATCGCGCATACGAAAGCACATGCTATCCATAAACTTTTTGTCATTCACTGGAACTCATTTATCTTACACATTTCTGAGTTATACGAGTTTATAGTTATCATTCCTTGATTGACAGAAAGTGCAATTATGGATGATTTTTACAAGAATGCCAGTCTCAATAATTTCGGTTAGAATTTTTCAGTGTATGACGTCAAGTGGATATTTTTCAAAAATATCAATCGATTGCAGGGACTTTTGCACGATGCACGGAGACTAAAAGTTTGCACGCCTGGTCAATTCAGATTTCAGCCCAAGAAAACTTATGTTCACATGCTTGTGACACGGGATGTCATCTATTTGGCCGGTGTGTCGCGAGTACGCAACAGCGTGATTCATGGCCCATTCAGGAAAAAACTAGTCCAACTAGACTTTGGTCTTCAATTTTATGATATTACTGAAAAAGTAGTTGGTTAAATAAAAGTATTGAAACTTCGAGAATGTAAACGTGAATATCAGAATTTCATTTTTGAAAATTTTGTAGCAATTTATAGAAAAATCAAGAATATTGAATATTGTCCAAAAATAATACAAGTAAAGAGATGCCCTAAATTCTAATCTTATCACGTTTGTTTTGCATTGGGTCAATATTATATTATATCTATATTATATATTATCGGCGCTTATTTCATTAAAAAAAGTCGACTATTTTTTCTAAAAAGAATATTAGTGCAGTTTTCCGTATACGCATCACCGGCCATTAATGAGTTAAGCGCATGCAGTCAAGTTATTTATAAACTTTTTTGTTATTCACTTGAACCCATTTATCTTGATCATTCCTGAGTTGAACGGGTTTGGTACCTGGACATTTCTTGGTTGACTAATTTTTTTTTTTTAAATCATCTGTAATCGCATTTTTTGTCATTTAAAAAATGTTTAATCTAAACCAGTATATCTCAGAAAAAAAGGGAATAAATGAGATTTTGCATGAGCGTAATTGGGAAGTCTCTGAAACCGATTTATATTCCCGACGCGTCGCGACGCTTAGCTCCTCTAGGCATCGAATTTTTTTATCTTTGATAAATATTCACTTGTCCCCATACAATGATCACCTTTTCCAGAAATTAAAACTAGTATTCTTGTTAAAATCATCAGTAATCGCGTTTTTTGTCAATCAAGACATGTTAACTATAAACTGGTATAACTCAGAAACTAGTGAGGTAAATGAATTCTAGTGAATAACAAGAAAGTTTACAAATACATGTACTTTAGCATGCGCGTAGTTTCAAAGTCCCCGCAATCGATTTATATTTTCGATGCGTCGCGGCGCTTAGCTCTCGATAGGCGTCGATTTTTTTAAACTGTGAAATATATCCACTCGACCCCATACATTGAACACTTTCCACAGAGATTGAATATTCATATTCGTTTTTGAGGTATTGACATGCGGAACTTCAAGTGAAAAACCCTGTATGTAGTAGGTTTTCAAAAATATATAGACATAGCAGTGTCAGAAGTTGACAATGCACAAACGCCTCCCTACAATCCTTGCGGTAACACATACCAGTCAACAGCTCTTCTCTGCAGTGTGAACAATCCATGAGCCCCGGATGAGTGACCCCATGTCAAAATTCCATAGAATAAGTAGTGTCCCTGAACTAGAGCGAAATAGGCAGTTCGCAGAATCTGATACGATACATTCTTCGATAGGCCCGCAAGAACATATACAGGGTGTTAATTAATTGATTACCGATACTTAAGGGTAATAATCCTTGGATGATTTTAAGACAAAAAGTTCATATGGACATAAGTCCGCAAGAGCATAGATTTTAAGATACAGGGTGTTGAAATTTAAAAAAAAAATCTTTTTTTTATCATCACTTTGATACCATTCCAGATATCTTTTTGAAATTTGGTACACGTCTTCTATGCATCAAAATACATGGGAATGTTAGAGAGGGCGCCACTGATTTAAAAATATTGGATGACACAGCAGGGTGTCAATGAAATTAAGTAGATTTTATTTTTTTTAACAAAAACCATGCGCCGGACGAAAAAAAATCAAGAGAACAAATTGGCTTAGAAATAAACAGAGATTTCAAAAATGATTTTTATTTTGGAAGGAAGCAGTGGCGTACAAGTTTTTTCTCCAAAAATATTGAGTGCAAAGCCCGTATGGACGCCACTGGTAAAAATAATGAAATTGTTTGTATATAACAAAATGCATATTGAAGCCTAGAAGACGTGTACCAAATTTCATAAAGATATCTGGAATAGTATCAGAGCAATTATAAAAAAAATCATTTCTTTTTTAATATTTCAACACCCTGTATCTTGAAAATTAAGCTCTTGCGGACCTATGTTCATATGAACTTTTTGTCTTAACATCATCCAAGGATTATCACCCTCAAGTATCGGCATTCAATCAATAAACACCCTGTATACCCTTGGACAATCTCGCACTAACTTTGGTTGTATGAGGTCCCCATTGTAATTTGGTATCCAAGGTTACCCCAAGAAATTCTGCCACAGCTATGCCCTCCCATTTATTCAGTGTCTCTTTATTCCATGGACGAGAGGTACAGCTCGAACATACCCCATATCTTTTCGCGTTAGATAGCCAATAGATGACAGTGCGTTGTCCAAAACAGCCGCTGCACATGCACTGTGGGCCAAATTAAGTTAGTACACAATTTGACGCTTGATAACTTTTTTGTTTGTTTATGGATTTTGCTGATTTGGATATGATATTAGTCAATATGTTCTGAATGTCACCCTAAAATTGAGATTTCGAATTTTAGCCAGGACCGGACTTTCTATGAAATTGGTGCATTTAAGGTCGTTGCAAAAACGACCCGCGCTTCTAACTGACCAACTGATATATTTTTTGAGAAGAGCATTAGTGGGAAAAGATAACCTGGAAATATCAATATTCTAGAACCATTACCTAAGAAACGATGTTTTTTTCTGTATGATAGTGCTTGTCGTCATTTAAAATAAATTCAGTCCATTTTGATCAAAGTTTTTTGAAATTTCATAGCCACGCGGATCATTTGTTAGATATTTGTCGTTTTTTTGACATTTTAAAATTTTTAAATTGGATTTTTTTTTTTTTTTATTCTTTAAATTTTACTTGATAATTTGAAAGGGGCGCGACATTTTCGGGCACCCATATTCTTTTTTATTAATCGTTTGATCGAGATTTCATCTTCCAAAGATAGAACCATGTCTACTAATTTAAAACCAAACAGGCAAACTCTAGAATCTTAGGTATTTTGAAAAATTTGAACAAACAATCCACGTTGCTATGGAATTTCAAAAAACTTTGATCAAAATGAGGTAAAAGAGTTTTAAAGTCGACAAGCACTATAAAACAGAAAAAAAATCGTTTCTTAGGTTATGGTTTTAAAATATTGATATTATCAGGATACCTTTCCCACTAACGTCGTTCTCAAAAAAAAATCAGTTGGTCGGTGAGTAGCGCAGTTCGTTTTTGCAACGAGCTTAAGTGCACCCAGAGTTGGATGGGCTCAGACAAACCGGCACGGGCAATTTCTATCATCCGGCCCTTTTTCACGTACTAAAATTATATACAGGTCTTAAAAATTTTACTGTTAAAGAACAGAACCATTGAGGACATGTTTGTTATTTCATTTCATGATAACCCAACTCACGCAAGTACAGTGCGTTTTTTTTTTCAAGACGGAACATAGGGATTCCCATGTTAAATTTTCAGTCCCGTGTTAGCAGTACTTCTGTTCAAAGAACACGGCTAAAACTTGGCGTAGGTAGACTGTGGTGCCTAGAGATTATGTTTTTTCATCAATCAACACAGAATAAATTGAAAAAAGATTAAAAAAATGCCTTTATCAGTTGGAAAGTAGTACTTTTTTACTAGCCTTGTATATGCCACTGTCAACCAATAACTTTATCGTCAAATTGTGATTTCATCTATTTCTAACTGTGTAATACGATAATAAAAATCAAACATAATTTTTCAGATAAACTGTTCAAAATGTCCCCTATTAACGGCCAAGCAGTATCCTTGATGGTCATAAAAGTGAAAAAAATAATTTTTGGTTAAACAAATTGACAATAAAGTTAGACACGTCAGAAAATTGGTGGTCAACGTCATATACAAGGCATGTTAAAAGTATAACTTTCTGATAAATTAAAGCCTTTTTGATCCTTTTTCCGAGTTATTCTAGCGTAATTCATAAACTTACTTAATCTCGAAGCCCCAAAGTTCTTCTACGGCAAGTTTCAGCTTTGTACTACGAATAGAAGTACTGCTAACGTGGGATTGAAAATTTAACATGGGAATCCCTATGTTCCGTCTTAAAAAAAAAACGCACTGTATATCACAGGGTGTGCCAT
Organism: Orchestes rusci; assembly: GCA_958502075.1. Classification (NCBI taxonomy): domain Eukaryota; kingdom Metazoa; phylum Arthropoda; class Insecta; order Coleoptera; family Curculionidae; genus Orchestes; species Orchestes rusci. The sequence continues at coordinate 40,550,013 of OY293304.1, forward strand.
TTTCGTTGTCTTTGCATTGTATCTCCCTTATAAGTGATGATAGAAAGATGCGGTTGTCACGATGCTACTTTTTCGAAAATCGAACGATATCACAAACAAAATTTTCATAGCTCACGTTTATGATATACATCAGGACGAAATTGAAAACTTTCCATTTTCAGGCACCCCTCGTAGCTCAGCTGTCATATAAGTAAGATAATTTAGATAAAAAGTAAAAACGCATTTTTATTGAGTTTTTTTGCGTTGAATCCAGTGTATTCAGATTTTTCCCGGAGTAACGGATTCGGAGATATAACATCCTGTATATTTTTGATTATTTTGAATATGCTTCCTCTGAGCTTTCCAAAAATAATACACTTGATATTTCTTTCCAATAGTAAAAGGTAGAAATCTTCAATTTTTGAGAAATCAAGCAGTCTGGATCCGTGTCTATGGAACTAGAAAATGACCCATACAGGGTCCTTCATTAGTGCGTCGGGCAATCCTAGCGTGGTTATTTACAAAAGTAGAAAAAAAAGTTTTATACAAAAGTTGTAGAATGTGACTTTATGCATATTTTAAAAATATTTTCAAACATACAGGGTGCGTCACAAAAGTATGGCACGAAAAAGTATGATTTTTTTAAATGGAACCCCCTGTATATTAATTGATATTTCAATTCTTTCTTCAATTTGGAACAAAAATTGTGCTACAACTAATGTTCCTAAATTCAACCGTTATCGAGATATCGCGTTTTAAAAATGGCATTTTTGCAACTTTGGCATGCTATAAAACTCAAACTATTCAAGTTAGAGGAAAATGGTTTGCACTTTCCTATCTTAACTTTTCAAGAGCTCTTCTGTCATTTGGATAGAAGGTAACGTCAACTTTCAACTTTTTTCGGCACATTTTGACATTTTTTCACAATAATGGATTTAATCTCCTTGAATAGCTCTTGAAAAGTTAAGATAGGAATGTGCAATCCATTTTTCTCTAACTTGAATAGTTTGAGTTTTATAGCATGTCAAAGTTGCAAAAATGCCATTTTTAAAACGCGATATCTCGATAACGGTTGAATTTAGGAACATTAGTTGTAGCACAATTTTTGTTCCAAATTGAAGAAAGAATTGAAATATCAATCAATATACAGGGGGTTCTATTTAAAAAAAAACATACTTTTTCGTGCCATACTTTTGTGACGCACCCTGAATGTTTGAAAATATTTTTAAAATATGCATAAAGTCACATTCTACAACTTTTGTATAAAACTTTTTTTTCTACTTTTGTAAATAACCACGCTAGGATTGCCCGACGCACTAATGAAGGACCCTGTATAATATGAAGATAAATATCTATTCTTTCAGAGCTTCATAAATAGCGTCTAGAACTTCACTTGAAAATTTTGAAATACTGCTTTTGGGTTTTCTATATAATGGGTTCGAGTTTCAAGCCTCTGCCGTCATTCCTGTTGATATGACATGCAGCTTGCCAAAACATGTTTTCAACATTTTTTATTTAATAAATAATTTCCCGCAATAGACGTTTTCAAACTAAGAGGCTATGATGAGGGACAGAAGATCTTCAAAATGAGCTATCATTCAATCCTTTTGAAAGGAGTTATTTCTCCCTTTTTTTTTTTGTGAAACACATCCTCGTCAAATGGATTGAGTGATAGCTCATTTTGAAGATCTTCTGTCCCTCATCATATCCTTTCAGTTTGAAGAAGTCAACTTTTGAGGGGAATTATTTATTGAATGAAACAAATCAAACACTTTTTTTGGCACGCGAGGCTTGAAACTCGGCAGTTGTTATTTTTATACAGGGTGTCCGGATATTCAACCGACAACGGTCAGGAGGTGATAGACCTCGTATTTTTGTGAAACTAGAGATGGGGATATAGAGCCCTTAATTGCTTAGTTTTAGAGACAGGGTGTTAAAATTTTAAGCTTCATTTCGATTTTTGTCAATTATTCAAGACGACACAGCGATACGAAGTTACGCATAGGGGAGGTTTTAGGACGAGAAATCCAAATTCATTCACGGTTTTGATGTCACCAGTAGGGCGCACAGCGAGCTCATCTAGATTATCGAAACTTTTTTCCAGTTTGGTGCATCAACGTGAATATTGAAAAAATCGATTCACCAACCTGTTTATGTCAAAATAGGTGTACTGTTTTCAAGTCCCTGAAGGTAACGGTTTTCAAGTTAGCCATCATTGAATTTGAGATACCCAATTATCAAAATATTAGGCATGAATTTTTAAAATAACAAAACAAAACTTTCGAAAACTGCTGAATTTGTGTGAATGTATAATTTTATTTAAAGAACTGCAAGAAAGTAATTAGACGTATAAAAATATTTTGAAAATTGGGTATGTTGAAGATCTATTCTTTGATATTTACATTTATTCTTACGGGAGTACTGATTATCCTTTCATTCAACTTTTTCCAATTTCCGTTACTTTGGAATTTTCAATCAAGGCTATCTCGAAAACGGTTACCTCTAGAGACAAGAAACTTGAACAAAGTACATCTTTTTTGAGTGAAAAAAGTTGTTTAATCGATTTTTTCAATATTCGTATCGATGCACCAATCTGGATAATTCAAAAAAGCTCAATGCCGTAAGTGGCGGCCCCTACTCGAATTTGGATATATCGTCATATGCGTGATTCCGTATAGCTGTGTCGTCTTGATAAGGAATATTTGACAAAAATCGAAATAAAAAATTTAAGTTGAAGCCCGTATCTTGAAAATTTAGCACTTCAAGGCTGTATGTCCGCATCTTAAGTTTTAAAAATAGCGAGGTCTATCACCTCTCAACCAACCGTTGTCGGTTGAATATCCGGAAATCCTGTATGACATTGAATACAATATCGTTTCGTTTTCGATGGGTCACCCTGTATTATACTCCCTAAAGATGCAAACGAATCCACTGAAGCCAGAAATTTTGATGTCGATTGCAATTTTACACGAGCTGCTATTGCATCTCTCATGCGAGTATCTGACTTTTTAATTTTGATTGAATTTTGTTAAATAGTTCGCATGCGCTTCTCAGCCTTCACGCGACAGCCATGCTTGTTTCTTCCACATAAAACGCTAAGTAGCATTAACGACTAGGATATAGAGTTTTTGCAGTTTGTTAGAAATATTGCTGGCACTTGGGTTCTTTTTGTTTTATGGATCCAACTTAACCGCTGGTCGAACGTCAAACGTCTTAAGACCGTGTAAAAAATTGGGTTTTTTATTTAGTCAATAATCAACCACAAGAGTTAACTTTTTCAAACCAAGAGTATATGATGAGGAACAGAGGTTTTTCAAAATGAGCTATTACTCAATCCTTTTGGCGAGGATCTACTTCACCCCATTTTTTTTCTTTTTTGTTGAAATACATCCTCGTCTAGAGGATTGAAGAGCTCGTTCATGTCCCTCATCATATTGGCTCGGGAGTTGATGTTGAAAAGTAGAAAATAGGCGCAAATTGTTTCCCCCCTCGAAACAAAGTTCGACGAGTCCGAGCGCTTTCCTTTTTATTTTCTTGGGGCCTGTTATTTAGGGTAAGAAGTTTTCAATTTGAGACCCTGTTTAAGTTACATCACTGTGAAATCAGAGGCAAGGCAAATGATCTGATAAGATCATATTTAGAAAAGTGTCATTCAAATGCGATATGTATTTTGTTCAAAGGACAAGCCCTTCTCAAATCTTCTGCGCTACGATAGGTGTCCACAGGGATCCATCTTGGGACCGCTACTGTTGCTGGTTTATATAAATGAGCTTAACCATGCGATGGGTTCAAGAAATGTGTTCCAGATTGTGGATGATATTTTGACTATACTTTCAGTGCCTTCAGTTGAAAATTTGTCTGGATATTCAAGTGAAGTAGTGTTAAGAGTGCAAACATGGTGAACCAAGATCGAACTCATAGTCAATTTCAAAAAGACCACTATTGTCTCATTTCCCAACAGCACAGCATTTTCATCTTCCCGTTATGTTTCTCCAAATGGAAAGGGTATTCCTCAAGTTGAGTCAATCAAATTCTTGAGAGTTCTATTGGATGAGTCTTTCCCATGGACAAATCCGATTGACGACTTGTTGTCATATAGTTTTATCCACTTTACAGGTACAGTTTTGGTATCATGCTGCCGGATCCGGATTAGTTCTTGTTGCACAAAAGCGTCCTGTCCGTTGAAAATCTCCTCATACAGACAACATTTTGCAGAGCTAGGACGAGACCATCTCTTTAATCTATTCAAAAAAATAGTGCATGACCATTTTCCACCATGAATACTATGAGCCATGGCACACTCTGTGTTCCTTCTCACAGAACAAGACTCTTTGAACAACTTCAAACTGTGTGTAGATTTTCAACAAGCAACCTCAGCATATCAAGGAAATGCGAAACATAAAAATCACTTCCAGCCATTCAATATTGTTGGTGAATTGTTTTGTTATAGCTCTCCCGAATATTTCCTTTAGTTTTTGTGAAGTTTCAGTAGTTATTAAAAAAAAATCCCAACAATGCCCTTCTTCAGTGATTTGACGATTGATATTTTTCTAATGAAAGTTTTGATATAAGAAAAAAATATTATTATTCACAATATTCTCATGGCCATCTGGCATAGACTTCCCCCTTTTTTACGAGTGAGAACCAAAAAATTGGTAATTATTTCTTTTTCATACAAATTCTTTACATTCATGGATGGTTCCGTAAGACATCAAACTACGATTGAATGTCATTCCAGAACTACTTATTCCGTTGCCCCTGTAACTATCATATCCATTGGCACTCCCAAGGTGGAGCGGTTTAATTGCCAAGACGGCCTTATTACGACTTCTAAAGAAAGAGCGGTGGCGTCATGGCGTCACATGTTCTAATGAATATTTGGAGATCTTGATAAAAGATGAAGAACTATCAATTTGAATCGTTTGTTTGGTAATACAATGTTATTTATGTTTCCTGTTCAGTATAATTTAAGTACAGCGTAATTATGGTGGAGCATTAGAATTGGCTATAAAAATAACATTGTTTCAAAGTCTCTGAATCTTTATTGCTTTAATGTCTGATTGATGAAATGGTTTTGTTTAGTCCAGTAGGCATCAGAAATGGTAGTTGAATTTGTGTGTTCTCACAATATTCAAATTACCGTACCTATATGGTAGGTAGTCTATTCTGGTGATTAGTGATATCTATTTTTGATTTATTTTTGAGTATGAAAATAATCAAAATCGCCAAGAAGATGGCTCACTCAGCAATAGAATTTCAAGTTAACTCTAGGTCTGAAGAGGCTCCAATTTGTTGTCACTTCATGAACATTCAACAGTCATTTCAAGAATTGAAGATGATCCTTCGGAACACAATTGTGATGAAAATGCTAGATTGATTTCTACCAGCTGTTGGTTAGGTGTTAGAGGAAACTCAACATGTGAGTTATGTAGAGGCATTTATGACGAACTTATCTGGATTGCGTATTTATACTACTATTACTACTTATTTGACCAGCGAATGGAAAGATGATTAATAGAAGGTTTGTTCATGTTTTCAGAAACTTAATTCACGATTCCTTTTTCTTTTGACAACGACTGTTGCGTTGTGTGAAAGATAATAACTCGTTTATTCAGTAAAACAAAGAAAAATATTATTCAATTGAATATCAAATTTTCTTGTACAAGACACACATGATATTAACTAATCAAATCTTCCAATCTAATCCGTGGTTGAGTATCAGTTAAATTTTTTCTAAAGCTCAACTCTATAGAATTCCAATCAACGATTAGAATCTTTATTTATTACAGCGGATTGAGAAATTTATTTCTTCTCGAGCTTACTCGACTATTAAACTATGCCGAATATAACGAGTCCCAAATATTTTAATGTTCAAAAAATACCCATTTAACTTTTTTAATGAAAGAATAATAATATATTATTTGATCATTTTAAATTAATTGTTCTTTATTTATGAACTATGATCACATATCAATTGTTAATGTAGGATTAATCGATCATATCGTAGCATTACAATACTATTACAGAAATTTGCACTTCAGTTTTCAATGTTTGCACTCTGTCAAGAATTTTGGACAATGTTTGAATTCAGTTTACACGTTGAGCCTCTAACTTGGAATAAATTTTGTACCTAAATCAAAAAAACTTCTTTTCTCGAGAATATGATCAGACACGTCGAACAGTATCGCAAATTGCGCTCTTTTATGTACGAAAATTTCAAGCAGAGCCTCCCAAATTTGAGATATTACTTTATCAAATAAGTGAAAAAAAAATACAAACTTGAAATTTGGTACGCATACGTACCTACCCTATAAAAATGATCATACAAAAATAAGTGTCGCCATTTAGTCGATGACGTCATATCTTAAATTTGGGACACCCTGTATAAAATTTTTGTACTTACATAAAAAGAAAGTGAATTTAAAATACTCATCGAGGTGTCCGAGCATATTTCCGAAAAAAAAGCTGTCTTTCATTAGATGAGTTTATTCCGAACAAAAATATTACAACTCATCCCGTAATATTTTACAATATTATGAAGATGAGTTTTGTTACTTCAAAATAAGGAGAAAAGTTTTTATGAAAATGTGTACGGAAATGCTTCGTTACAGTGCTGCAGGGTTTTGAAGTTCTATTTTTATTTTCGTTTTTTCTACAGAGTGACCAATTTGAAAGCGGGCCAACCTCATAACTTTTTGATTTATTGATCGATTTTGACGATTTTTTTTTGAATGTATAGAGGGGAAAGGTGTATTTTGAGGCCATACGTCGCCCAGTTTTTTCCAAAAACCAAGGCCTACTAGAGCATATTTAGAGGCTGAAAAATCCAGAAAACATATTAGCGATTTTTTTAGAGAAAATCTGCCTATGCCACTGGATTTTTCATCCCCTGAAATGGGTCTGTACCAAATTTCATGAAAAAATATTCAATTCAAAAATAATATTTCTGTGTGTAATTTTTTTCCATTTTTTTGTCAGACTTTGCTGTTTGTTTTCATTGTATTTTGACATGAGAATATCCATTGCCTAAAGCAACAGGCAAGGGCGAGGCAAAGAGACTTCTACTCGAAAAGGCCACTCTATGCTGGAACAATGCCTGGCATAACGGGACCTGATACGGGCAGAACCAAAGAGCTCTTAAATATGAGCAGAAAAGACCTCCGCACAATGGTTGGTCTATCAACTGGTCACATGAACCTGAAGGGTCACCTCCATAGGATCGGAATCGTGGAAGATTCAGACTGCAGGTGGTGACTTGAAGACGTAGAGACTGTAGCCCACATCCTAACGGAATGTCCGCCTCTTCGTAGCATTAGGATGGAATACTCCGGAGCTGAACTCAAAACCCTCCAGGAACTGGAAGGGATCTATTTGAGGGACCTGCTGAGCTTCGCGAAAGTGTCGTGCCTTCAATAATCTCACTTCTATCTATTGTGGGTTGCAAGGGGCCCATCAGGAGGCCTAAGCAGTTTTAAAATTGATCGTTAATTTCTAATATTTTTTCATGAAATTTAGTACAGAGCCATATCAGGGTATGACCAATTCAATGGCGTAAGCAGTTTTTTTCTAAAAAAATCGCTAATATGGATCAAAATAACCTTCCCACTATCCACATTTGAAAAAAAAAACGTCAAAATCGCTCCATAAATAAAAATGTTATGAGGGGGGCCCGCTTTCAAATGGGTCACTCTGTAGATAATATTTTGAATAATATGAAAACCTACATGCAGCTTGATATAACAAAGAATTTTGTCATGCGAAATTCAAAATTGATCTCACGATGACTCTAACTTGAAGAGGGCGCCATTAACCCACACCTATTTTCACTGTTGAGAAACAGTTTTTTTGTAATTTTTGAGCAGATAAAGTACATCTAGTAAAAGTGGCCACGACCAACAATTTTCGAAATATTTGAATTTGGAATAATCAATACCCGAAAGCCAGGTAACTTTGGTCTCGAAGGGTTACTTTGTCACCTACGTTTCTTTATTTTTTTTTTAAGAGAAAACTTCTGGAGAAAAATGGAAAAACCTTTAAATAATAAAAAATAGACGTGATGGCAAAGTTACCTCCCAGGTCCAACGTAACTTCAGCGGTATACGTCTGACTTTTGAATAACGGTTCAAAATTATGGTGTTTAACCTGCAAGTAAGGCAAACACAACTATCATTCAAATATTATTTAGAGAAACGAAGCTTAAAATTAAACGTCGAAACCCAGTATCTCTGTACTCTCCACCTTTATATTGAAGCATTTCAAAACACATATTTAAGAACCTGTCATCTTATTTTCAAGACCTGAAACTCATTCTGCGTTTTTTCGCATTATTAATGAAACACCGTGTTCAGTATCTGTTCATGAGTCAAGTGACAAACCATTCTGTAGTTAGTTTCACGAAATATTCTATTTCACGACGTCATAATATGCAAGATGGGTTGAATTCATATGACGCCTATAATTGACTCCCAAAATATACCGACAAAATGTCCATAGAGTCTACAATCTGTTAAAATTAGATCTTACAGTGCAGCTGTATCGCTATAATTTATTATTATTGTCTATTTAAAAATATACTCAGAGTAAGAAAAATACGTACTTGCATTTCTCGAATAGCCCGATGTTAAATGTCGGAGTAGATGAAAAGTTGCGTACTTATTGATTACATACAGTGCATTGCATATGATTATCTTTTGAGTGAATCTCATGATTCTTTAATAAGCATTCATGAAGGTTCAATGAGAGTCAAATTGGCAACTGCAATTTTTTGTCCATAAAAAACAAACAGTGTTCACTATATTATGCTATGAGCACCAGAAAGATGAGCTGCTGAACCCAATGACAACAAGGAAAATATATCAATTTATTGTTTATATGATACTATCTAGTTCCCATTCTAATATCTCTCAATAATTCGTTATTGTTTCTAGGGTAATGTAGCAACTACAAAGGAGTACCCGATGACGCTGCAGAATTGATAGTCTTCCCTTGATTTGTTTATAAAATCAAAGCAAAATCCGGCTCATACCTATTGAAGATTGATGAAAAAATAAGTACAAATCGAAATCAAGTGAATATTCTAGTTGAGGATATGTCAAGAAGGTGCCCTACGGTAATTAAGAGCATGCAAACTCTCAGATATGACATCATTCTCACTGACTTCGAGGTTTCAGTTTTGGTTAAGTCATTTTCAATTTGTTTTGTTGTTTAACTCTAACCAAAAAATGAAAAGTTACGAAAATTGAATTTAATATAGCGCAATGCACTTATCATAAAATAAAATATATAAAAAATCCGACAAACCTGTGTTTTCCAAGTGTTGAGTGGATTGAAAAGATGCATACAATACAAATTTGTAATTTTTTAGAGATCGAAGTTAACACTCTAATATCGTATGTACTAAAAGTGTTTGTTTAATATTATACAGGGTGATTAATTTTCAGCGATAGGGTGCCAGTAAAAATCTGTAGAGTGATGTGACCAAGAGAAAATGCTGGAAATATATCACAAGTTTCTAGGGTCACCGCAGGGGTGCGTAATGGTATTGTGAAAACAGAAAATCGACATATTTTTGAAATTTTTTCCATTGAACTACCAAAAAAGAATATGGAAACAGATTTTGAACAATATTCTCTACAAAATTGCCTCCCGGCACTTCTCTCTAAGTTGTCAAATAAGACAGCAACAGGCCGTCAATCTTTATGTTACTGAAATTGCCTTCTTCTTCTTCTTCTTCTCATCAGCCTGTTTTCATCCACTCGTGAATGTAGACCTCTTTATTCATCCATTCCTGTCTGTTTGTAGTGATTCTTATCCAGTTGATCCCGGCGATTTTCTGTATGTCGTCACGTCATCTCTTTTGAGGCCTGCCAATACTTCTTTGGCTCTCTTTTGGCCGCCATGCCGTTATTTTGTAGGTACATCTTTCTATATTCTGTCTTGCAATATCACCATTTCAGCTGTGCTATTCGTTTGCTCACATCTGTTAATCTTATTCTTCTTCTGATCTCCTCGTTCGGAACCCTATCTCGAAGATTTATTCCTAGCATATCCCTTTCCATTGATGCTCTTTGAGTGAGAACTGGTAAAATGCACAATTCGTAAACTTTTTTTTTGAGATTCGTGGGAGTTTCACAGGATTTGAGGATGAATCCAAGTTTACCAAAAGCTGCCCAACTGAGACTCATTCTTCTAGGAATTTCGGCCGATTGATTTCCAATCCCTAATTGTATTCTATGTCCCAAATAAAAGGGGTGTTCCGGTGATCATATTAAAAACTTCTAGGGTAGATAAAACACACAAAAATAAGAAAAAAAGTCAAATGAAAATGGGTCCAAAAACGCTTTCTTAGGGAGCTAGGGCAATTCAAAAATGATCTTAAAAAACTACTCTTCGTTTTATAGCTTCGGTACTACTGTAGCAATCGCCACTAATTTTGGGACATGAAATCTGGTTGGTAGGTTCATCAATTTGAGCCTTCCGGATTTTGTCACCTTTAACCAGGGGCGTACAAATCAGGGGGGCATTTGGATAAAGAAGGAAGCGTTTCCGGACCCATGATCATATGAACTTTTTTTCTTATTTTCGTGTGTTTTATCTACCCTAAAAGTTTGTAACATGATCATCGGAACACCCTGTATATTATATTCCTTCACGTTTTCATTTGATTTTCGATTTTAACTTGCTTTTGTTCTTGAGTCTTCATTTTCGTTTTTGATAGATTCATTTCGAGTCCTACCACAGATGATGCACTATGCCAGTCCAAGCCCTTAAATACATCCTCTAGTGCTAACGTGGAGAATTTTGAAGAGATTGTATCTCCTTGACGTATGCCTCTTTTTATAGGTATCCGCAAAGTTTCTTTGTCTTCGTCTATTGTGACTTGAATGATGGCGTTTTCATATACAGAGTGGCGCATTAGTGCGTGAAAGTCCATTTTCTCCCTTATCAAAAAAGATAGGAAACATTTTTCAAGACAAAACTTATAGGGTTTCAGCAGGGTCACAATTTAAAAATATTACTGTGTATACAGAGTGTTCTAGGACACCGTGGCATCAAAAAATACACTTTTTTCAAATGGCAACCTCAACTTTTGATTAGAGATTTGGATTCAGCGTGATATTCTACGTATGATACAGTGGTTTAATTTGCCAGAACGTGCAGTGTTTTAAGGCTATCGAGGATTTACTAAAATCTAGGGAAAAAACATTATGTTGGTGAATTAGCTACAAAAACCAAAGATTTGAAACTGAATCTTGCAAATAGGCGTATTTTTCAATGTAAGAGTCAAAGTAATTGATTTGTGAATATTTGCTATAATTGACACAGGGTGTTTTTTACAGCGATCCCAACTTGGCGAATTTAGAGACGAAGAAACTCAATGTTTCCAAATGGAACACTCTGTGTGCAGTTATCTAGTGTTATTAAGCACTCCAAACACTGTAACTTTGCCATTAGAACACATGTCGTGAAGTGTATCGTTATATTGCAATCTTTGATGATGTCAAAATAGTACCCCTCAATCAAGGTGACCATTCGTACTGGTTTTACCAGTACAGTACTGGTTTTCGGACCTCTAGTCCTGGCTTATCGTTAAGCCTAACCAGGACAGAAATTATACTGGTTTCACGTAAATTCTACTGACATTTTCAGAGTACTGGAAAATTTGATTGGATTTTATTAAACTCTCAACCCACGCATGACAACATCCAGGTCTGCAGTGATTATCTGATTCGGCATTTTCCCGAACTTAATTTAGTCGAAGAAGAGCTGTTTGATAAGATCTGTTTTGTTATACGCCATGCTACCTATGAAAAAATCATACACTGGAGAGACAATTCCATGAATGCATCGGAGAAATGGCTTGACATTTTCAGAGTTTTCCGAAATTATTGGCAATTTTATGAAAATATTCAAGAAAATTAATCACTACTTAAGTTCATACCTACATTCGTCGGAAAAATACAAGAATAAACATTAGCAGTGTAGATTTGTTTACTAACTTTTGATTATTATGATTCTTATGTATACATTTCTCTCGAGTATACTTATTTTTAGCAAATCATGAAGACACAAGGACTTATTTTATTACTACGTCGTAGGCAAAACTAGCGATAACTTTTTAATTACACAATATTGTCTTGGAAATCACGAATAGATTGGAGGTTTTGCAACATTATGATAAAATGTTGAATGCGCCGTGTGAAAAAACCAGCCTGCGGCGCTGCTCCATTATTACTCTGCAATGTCCTGGGTTTAGACATTCAATAAATGGTCACCTTACCCTTAATTTGGTTTCGAAATGACAAATTTGAACGTGTTAATGGATCGATTCAATTACCATGACAATCAGCATCACCAAGTATTATTATTTTGAGTGAAATCACGTCAAAATTCATGTTGTAGTTAGTTGCTGCATATTACCTAAAATAAAAATAACATTTCGAAATTTCGCAAAAATGAACTTTCCCAAACATGATATTATTGATATGGTATTCATACTTGGAGAAAGTCATCGAAACTGTCTCTTAGCGACCAGACTCTATAAAGGAGCTTTTTCTCAAAGGAGACAGCCCAGAAAGGAGGTCTATGAAAATCTTTTGGATAGATTTAATTGAACTGTGAATGTTGATTATGAAAAGCATGAACGAACAAAAACAGCCAACCCGGGAGCGTAAAGACGAAACGTACCATTGCACAACACAGTAACGCGTTCAGTCGTGGTACGCTTTGGCTAGAAATTAACGGATAGTTTTGCCCGACAAAACGTACCTCGCTGCAACGCATCTTACGCTTTCTATGTACGTACAACCACATAATATGCGTACAACGTAAAATGTGCAATAATTTTTTATGAACCATCATGCCAATAATAATAGAACAGAAAATGTCTCTTTTTCTTTTAGAAGATTAACAATGACCTAGTGTGGATAATAAATTATTCAAAAAACATTAAAAATAAATTGGTCCAGGTTACTGTAAGATGTTTTCTCCATTCCTTTTGAAGAGAATTTTCCACAGAAGATTTTTATTGCTTTGACCTCTAACTGATCTAGTTTTCAATTTTTTACTATTCGTTACTTTACAGGGTGATTCACGTAGGTGATCTATCAAAAGTATTTCAAAAAGGGCTTTTCCAGTCCTGGTGAATTTTGGTATAGATCGATATGGAAGTGTAATGCAACTTTTAATAATTTTTTGATGATTCCGGCGTTGCCGGATCCACTACTTTTTCTAGTAAGCTTTTTCTTGAAAATTAAACAACCTCTATATTATATTATTTGATTTTCGAATTCTGTATAAAACTCTGAATACATTTTATGGAATAATGTTATACACGGTGTCCCAGCGAAAAGGTCGCACCCCGATTTCTGACTCTCCTGGTATATTTTGGAAAAAACGCTCCTACGCGTCAATTTTGATTTCTATTGTGTATAAGCGTACAATACAGAGTGATCCAAAGATAAGATATTGCGTAACACTTTAGATTTTTGAGTGGAGCCCCCCATTTTTTTTTCAGATATAGATTCCTCTCTGAAAATTGAGTTCAGTTTATCGAATGATGACCATCTTTTGAGCGTCGTGGAGATATTTTCATTTAAAGAAGAAAACATTACAATAATTTGACGCTTTGTATCTTGGAAACTATAAGACGTAAACCAATGAAATTTTGGGAGTACCTACCCATAAGAAATGCTGGTCATTTTCAATATGGGTGTTCCTTGGATCAAAACAAAAAACACCGGTTGCTTCAAACATCTGAAAAGATCGCTTCATCATTTTCTACTTGGTGTTAAAGTTTAGAAATTATTGGAATCTCTTTAACTGACCTGAATATTTTATTCTTTCCTAATAATGTTATCAGGTGTCTTCTAAGATTATTATTGGGTAAAATGATTTGAAAAAAAATTAAATAAAAAAACATTGAAAAATGCTTTTTCCAACATAGATAGGTGAGTTTCATTTTCTTTAGGAAGAATGGAGCGGACAGACAGACAAAAAAAGTTGTATTCTCCAGAGATTCATGCATTTAGGGTTCAGGTTTTTGTTTTTTTTTTATGGAATGCTAAAAAACTCTGACCCATGGACACCTATAGTCCAAACCAAACAACTTTCGATTCACGTCATAATTGCCACCAAGCGAGTTTCAATGTGATTTGCAGGTGACCAAATCTGGCAACCAGTAAACTTCATAACAACCAGCCTGGTGGCAACGATGACGTAGATCGAAAGTTGTTTGGTTTGGACTATACGTGATTTTATTTGACGCTTAGTACATACAGCACAGTTTATAAAATATACGATTGGTTCACTTTCTGTCGGCTTCTTCGAAAATCGTTTCTCTGAAGCGATTTGTCGAAATTCCTTGAATCATAAACAAAATTTGGTCGAAAACCGACCCAGAACAGGTTTTACGAAAAAGACAAGTTGGAAAAAGGCGATCGATTTCCAAGAGGTGTACGAAACTCCAACGACGTATCTCAGGCGGAATTTCCGATTGGCGACACCTGCTATGCGGCAAGCCGGAGCAACTTTTGACGAGGAGTGAACCTTCTTGTCTTTAGTTAATATTCGATGCATACAGTATACAGTTAAAAATAGCGCCATTAGAAAATTGGACAAAACTTTGATCCTGAATCGGTTATCAGAGATGTAATGTTGCATTTGGATCAAGATTTAAATTCTTCAATCCAGTTAGCAAATCACTTTTTAAAAATGTTTAGCACTCTTTTGTCTCATTTAAAAAAATGGTTGGAGAAACCCTTTATTCTGTGTAACATTTGATGAAAATTAGTAGCCTCATTCGTAAGAGCGTCAACATGATGTACTTTCTGAAAATCTCATAATAATTATTCATAAAACCTTAGGATAATGGATTGGAGTTTTTGAATACACTATCACTTTGACAACTGATGCAGGATCAATGAAAAATATCAACGTATTTCAAACTTTAAAAAAGATGTAATACTCTAGCTTATAATATGAAGCGTTCAAAAATAAAGGTCAATAAAAAACGTATGTTATATTATAAGGATTAGAGCCAAGAAATGACGTGCATGTTATAAACAATCATGAAGAATTTTTTCAAATACCAGTACATTCTTGATTAAACATCCGTTAATCCTTGTCACTCTTGTACTACTTATAGAGAAGCTATCCAGCAATTAAGCAAAACAATTGGTTTGATGTTCTTTTTGAACAGGTCTTGTATAGGCTAGAGTATCGCAACTATACTTAGATGTGTACGTGTACTCGTACTTATTGCGAAATCTTTGCTTGAATTTATAAAGGGTTGTTAAAAAAATATATTTTTTTCCAAATTTGAAAATCTGAGATTTCGAACAACCTGTACCTGTAAAATTTTACTTCAAAATTACCGCTAATATGTTTTTTGATAAGCCAAAATCAGTTATGCTATCTGTTTCTAAATTCAAAAAATGTCTTTTAACTTTTCACGTTTTTGAAGGCCTTCTATTATTCGCCATGAAAATTGAAATCAAAAAAATCACTACTTTACCGATTAGATTTGAAATCGATTAGAATTTGATGCAGTTTTGTCCCTTGAAAAACCAATATTCACTAAGATACGCATCTATTGAGTAAAATGTAAACAATCATCCTTTAATTATGATTCCACATTTTATCTGGTACGCCTACAAAGAAATCGAAAGGGCGTGTTACAGCGAGGTACGTTTTGTCGGGCAAAAATATCCGTGAATTTCTAGCCAAAGCGTACCACGACTGAACGCGTTACTGTGTTGTATAATGGTACGTTTCGTCTTTACGCAACCCGGGAAGATAATCAGCTCAAGGTTCTTCTTAAGGTTGTTGAGAATCCCCACGTTTCGCAGCGGGAAATTGAAAATAAATGTGATGTTTCCCGGCGAAGGACTCGAAGGATTTTGAAAAATCACCAACTGCACTCGAACCACATTCAGCTAATGAAGGAGCTACATGATCAAGATCATGTCACTAGACAAGCATTTTGAGAATGGGCCCAGGACCAATTACGACGGGACAGGCGATTTTTTGAATACGTGCTATTTGCAGATGAAGCCACCTTCCATTAGAACGGCTGCGTCAATCGTCATAATCTCCATCACTATTCAACAGAAAATTCACACTGTATACGGACACATTCACAAACCAGATGGTCGTTGAACGTTTGGGGAGGTTTGATGGGATCTTTCGTCATTGGTCCCTACTTTTTTGATCAACGTGTGACCGGACAAGTATATCAGCAGTTTCTGCAGAATCAGTTAACACGATTTATGAACTGTTTGCCAAATACATCTAGAACAGGAAGTGGTATCCACATGATGGAGCTCCGGTTCACAATACCGCTCCGGTATATCAAAAGTTGGATCAAGTGTTTCCCAACAGATGGATCGGAAGGGATAGTCCAGTCCAGTGGCCTCCTCGGTCTCCCGATATAACTTAAGCTGATTTTTTTTGTGGGGCTACATCAAAGATCAAGCCTATCGTGTTCCTCCTACGACTCGAGATGATATGAAAGATCGGATAAGGAAAAAATTCCAGGATATGAACAATAATAACAACATGCTAGTCGAAGTTGGTCGATCATTTGAAAACCGTGTACAGGCCTGCATTCGAACTAATGGCGGGCATTTTGAGAATTTACTCTAATTCCGTATAGTTCGTTTTGTTGAATCTGCTAATGATAAGCATTGTTCCATTTTGATTATACCATAGAGAATATTCAACTCGATTTTGAATAAAGCTCTTCAACCTCTTTTGTTTTCAGTCATTCTTCTGTTAGAGAAGTTCAACACGTGGTCCGAATACCCAGCCAATGACGTTTCGTCGCGTTACCTGTACCGAGAATGAATCAGAAATCCCAATTAGGTACTATTTTGACATAATCAAAGATTGCGAGATAACGACACATTTTATGACGTGATGTACTGTTGCAGGGTTTTGAGTGCTCAACAAAACAAGATAACAGCACACAGGGTGTTCCATTTGAAAAAATTGAGTTTCTTCGTCTTTAAATTCGCTAAGATGGACCTGCTGTAGAAAACACCCTACATAAATTATGGCGATTCTTTTTCCAAAAACCAATTACTTTGACTCTAACATTGAAAAATACGCATATTTGCAAGATTCAATTTCAAATCTTTGGTTTTTGTAGCTAATTTACCAACATAATGTTTTTTCCCTAAATAATAGTAAATCCTTGATATCATAAAACCACTGTATCATACGTAGAATATTACGTTGAATCCATATCTCTAATCAAAAGTTGGGGTTGCTATTAAAAAAATGTGTCTTTTTCGATGCCACGCCCTGCCACGGTTTCCTAGAACACTCTGTATACACAGTAATATTTTCAAATTGTGACCCTGCTGGAACCCTATGAGTTTTGTCTTGAAAATGTTTTCCTTTCTCTTTTAACAAGGGAGAAAATGGACTTCACACACACTAATGCGCCACCCTGTTTGTGCTTGATCAGAGCAGAATATCTTGAGTCGATCCTAGCGTTGTCCAATGCTTCAAGAACCGCCCATGATTAAATTGAGTCGAAAGCTTTCTCGTAATCAATGAAAGCCAAATGTAGGTGGTTATACGATCTTCGCCAGGACTTTTACTATTATTCATTAGACTTGGCGCTTTTGTTAACTTAGCGTTATCTATTTCGGGTATCTTTTCCGAACCTACATTTTTATTTCTTTTTTTTTGTGGTGATGGCCATGATTGTGATAATAAAAATGTGAATAAGAAGATTTGCCTGGTAAATGTGGTGGAAAATGCTAGCCGTTAAGAAGATACATGATGGTGAAGTTTCAATTTTATTTTTGTTTTTTCTAAATAGTCTTGAACGAATGTCGATACTTTGATGAAATTGATGTTTGGAGGTTTTTTTGTCATGCGAAATTCGAATTTGATCTGAGTATGGCTCTAACTGGTAGAGGGCACTGACATTAACAGCCGTAATTTTTTTTGGACGTACCTGTATTATATTTTTGGATGTAAAAACAGATTTACTCGATATTTTTACGCAGAAAATGTATATTTGTTCAAAGTCGCTACGTGCAATCATTTTCGAGTTATTCGGATTTGAAATAATAAATACATGCGATTTTGAAAATATGGCGAAGACAACCTGCTAGAAGTTATAACATATTTTGTATGATCGCTACATATTTCCAGTAAAAAGATAAAATTCAACTTGTGTGTGATGTTAACAACAACTTTCATTCAAATATTATTCGATTTTTTTTTTTTTTAAATGAGGAAATAAAGTTCAGTTCAGAAACAAAGCATTTCCGGACACATCCTTATAGAAAGTTTTCTTCTTATTTGAAGCAGGAAAACTCATTCTGTATTTTTTCTCAATAAAAAAGCAAAACCCGGCTTGACCATAATTTCAAAATAACATGTATTCTTCATTTCAAATCCAAATATCTCGAGAACTGTTGCACGTAGCGACTTTAAATAAGTATACTTTTTCCTCTGTGAAAAAGTAGAGGAAATGTGTTTTTCTATTTGAAAATAAAATACAGGTACGTCCAAAAAAATTACGGCTGTTGATAATAATAAAAATATGTGTACATTGCGCCCTTTGCCAGTTAGAGCCATACTAAGATCAGATTCGAATTTCACATGACAAAAAACCCCCAAGCACCAAATTTTATAAAAAGATCGACATTAGCTCAATACTTTTAGAACTTCAACACCCTGTATCTTTTTAACGGCTAGCATTTGCCACCACATTTTTTATTAGACAAATCTTCTTATTTTGATCCATTTTATCACCTGCTGCTTATGGGACACCCTGTATACAGGGTGTCCACTCTGAAGTGTCCCACCCCTGTAACATTTTTTTTATTAACCGATTTTCATATTTTGTCTGTTTGTTAGGTCTCGTCAAACACTGTTTGAACATTATACCAAATCAGTTCCAGGGACATACTTTTGGGTGATTATGGGGGTTCAAAGTGGGTCAAATTACAGAACATCGTATTAGGGGATTTTTAAGAAAAAAACTGACAACGGAATCTCAATCAGAATGACCAAAAACCTCCCTGTTCACATTTTCAAAAAAAATGTTACTGTTTTGGTTTTTTTGTTAATTTGTTAATTTTATACTTATACTGCTCATTGAGTCTTCCTGTACGTTCTAATTATTAAGATGTTAATAAAATCCCAGAATGTGGGTTTTAAACAAAAAATCATCGATACCTAATACAGGGTGGGCGAATTCAGAGTGGACAAGTGAATCCGTGCTTAAAATAGGGTCATCTGAGAATTTAAGGAAATACGCAAAAATCTGTTTTCAACTTTTGGAGGGGGTCTCAAAAGCTTATCTCCAAGTTTTCGGAAAAATCAGAGATGAGCTTACCACGCCAACTTGAAAATAAGGGCGCTAGTTCTTTTCGCCATTCTTATTTTAGACTTACGGTAGAATATCACACAGCCAAAATTGTTCGAATTCACATTCTCAAAATTTTTTCATAAAACTTTTTTTTCTAAAATCAGTGATAAGAAATCGAGAGGGTGATTCCTTGGTGGAACGAACGAAATCGTACAGGACGAAAGTTGTGCAGAATAAAACTTCCAGAAACCATTAAAGTAGATGAAAAAAAGTTGCTGGAAATGTGATTCTGCACTAATTTTGTCCTGTACGATTTTTGCTCAAACTCAATATTGATGAATCACTCTGAAAATTTTTATATTCGATCAAAGAGAAAATCATTGAAATAAAAGAAAAAGTGTATTGCCCTATATTATTCAAAATCTCGGTCTATATAACTTCGTTTTTCCATATGGTTCTTGGTATACCGGCTGATCTTGCTACTTTTTTTTTGTTTTTGAAACAAATCTCCTTCGTTGCTGCTTGTATGCTGTTATTCTATGTTGTGTTAATCCGTTGTTTCCCTTTGCTTCCTGGTCTTTATTACTTTTAATTTCATTCTTTACAATGTTTCCGAATTTCTCCCCGTTTCTTTTTAGTATTTCAATGGTTGGGCTGGGTATTTGAGGTTTTTTCGAAATGTTCAAATGCAAACCTCTTTGATAGATTCTTTCATCGTCGTATTTGGATAATTTTTTACCACTTCCATACAGGTAATTTTTTTATATCTTTTAAAATAGAAGAGTTAATTAGACATCATCAGGAATCCCTCGAGAAATACTTTTTAAACAGCCCTTGTATATTTGAATGTGTCAGTCTTCTATATTTGCAAGCTATCGCATGTCCTAAGACACCTGTGAACAATCCGCTCAACAGGAAATCTTTCTTGACCAGTTGATCATTTTCCGAATACTCGAAACACGTTCAAGAAATCTTTGGCCCAAAGTTATTCCTGGATCAAGTGTTGGGCTTGTCGATGGAATTGTGGAAGTGTAGCGATCACATCACACCCTTACAGTATGTACAAGACGCTTAACGAGGAATTCGCGAATAACTTTTTCCTCAACTCCATCAAGACAATCATTCAATCACTCTTGCCCTCGCAGATGCCAAAAGAGGAACGTCACATCGGACATGGCAGAAAATTAGACGGACCATAACAGACACTCATTGCAAAATCGACATACACCAAAAGAAAAGTGTCAACCCGTCCACGATCCCCATGAGAATATATTGACAATTTCTCCGTTTGACAGAAACTTGAAATATTTTGTCCACAAGTAGTGAATCCAATAAGAAAGAGCAATTTTTGCGAAATCACATCTGGTGAATGAAAACCAGTGATATTTTCTCTTGAAAGCTCAATTCATGCTAAAACACTGGCCAGCGTACTCTATTGATGAAGTTCAGTAGAGTAGACGCCCAGCAGGTTACCCAAATTACCCTCCAACATTGACGACACTGAATCGACTAATGCCGCAAGTGCGCGTTCCCGAAGAATTTGTATTTTTAACGAACTTCACAATCTGAGTCAATCCAGCACGCGGACTTTGACAGAATTGTTTCACTGACGTATCGTACGTCGATGAATAATCATGGAATACCCAGAGTAGAAGGAAATTGCATCACATGCCATCGAGCAAAGATCTTACGCCACTTAGAAAGAGGTTCGGAAAACGGGTACGAAGGTTTATATGCAAAAAGGATATATATTGACAAATTTCAAGAATTAAAAAAAAAGCCGCATTCACTCAAACTTCAGTTCCCATATTGTTGGTGAATCCTCTGTGTCATGAAAGCGTGAGTTGAGGAACATCAAGGATCATAAATTGAAAAACAACCCTCCTTCCATTGAAGATCGGAGATTGAACAACATATTCTTATAAAATGATCAAATGACAAACACTAAGTCTGGTCCTTGAAGATTATGGGGACCATACTACTTAGTGTTTGACCATCGATCGTTTACATATCAAGACATCAAGACGATCCTCTTTGAGAAATATAGACAATTTCTCATTATACTCCTAGTTATTGCAGCTCATACAACATGAACAGCAAATAAAAAAAGCCTCGACCACAAGTGGTTCACCGGACACACTCATTCACATCATTCTCGAGTCCGACATTGTATTTTTGTTAGTTTTTCACAAGTTTTAATAAAAAGCCAAAATATTCGTCTCGACAGATGAGATTTTTTTTCTTAAAACTGGGTTTTCAGTGAATTATTCAAATCCGACCGTTATTCGAGAAATCTATCTTCAAGATTGAATCGCCATTTAAAAATTTTACTTCGAAACTATCCAAAAACACGAAACTCTGATTCGGGGTTTTCCGAAGGGACAAGAGTGACGATTCTGATTAACAATTTATCATTACCTTGCAATAACATCATGTAGTTATGTCAAATTCAGTGAAAAACGTTATTTGGTATTGGTATTGGTATGGTTGGGGGGGCAAACCACTGCCCGGCGAGTAGGCCTTGAAGGCCCTTTTCGCCAACCCCAGGACCATTGCAGTTCTAACTAAGTTGATGATGGAGAACATCACCTAGTTATATATTGAACTAGCAGGACCGATTAATTTAGACTAACTATTAAACTTTTCGACTGTCAGTTATTGATTATACTGCAGTCTACTCAGTAGCGTTAGCCAGTGAGAGTGCCACTAAATACAGAACAGAAAATAATTTCTGCCCACCGCGGGGCTCGAACCCACGTCAATCAGAACTAACGGTCTCTCAAGCCGGCGTGTTACATGCTCGGCCACCGCGTCCTCAAAAAAAAAAAACGTTATTACCAATAATTGATCACTTACTTGATCTACCTCTTGACTTTTTCTATGATTAAGCATTTTACTGATTAGTGATGCATGTCATTGTTCCTTTGTCAACCAGTATATTGAAGGTGAAAAAACAACTGACTACATGACCATTTGGAATCACTGATCAATTTAATGACGGTACAATGTCGTATAAGATCAGCTACAGCTACACTTCCCACTGGATGAAAGATGCAATAGAAATTGTTGCTATATCCCGACTCTAAACAGTAACTTTGATCATCTCAATGGTTCCATTGCAATATTAATCATTGAAGGTTCGAATTTAGTTGACTCGATCCTCGACTTAATAAATAAAAGAACAATTTTGCTATTTGACGGGGATTTATTTATCCAATCAACCTTTATCATATTTATTTATGATTATGTTAGTCTGTAATATTTCAAAAAAAAATCAAAATTTCAATAATGCCCATTTTAGAGTCCTCAGACTGGAGGACTCTAAAGTGAAATGAAATTTTTGATTTTTTGCAAGATACGCCAGTTCGTGATGAGGAGGAAGATATGATGTTTCTAAGGATCTTTTTTCCAAATTTTACGGACAGCTTTATCTATCAAATTTCAAGATACTGAACACTTCAATAATTTCAAGAGATCAAAATATTTTTTTTTACCACATCGAACATAACATAACCAAATCCGACTTGTTAAAATATGATAGCGATATCTACCATGAATAAAGAGATAACATCTTTTTACATTGCAGGGACATCCCAATAAATCTGCAAAAATATATTTTAACAAAAAATGAAGCTTCAGAAAGAAAAATGTTTCATGTTATATCTCTGGTTGATAAAACTACTGTGAGTTTAATCCGATTATAATTGGTTATGAAGTCAATGTTTCAACCTTGAAACGCCACTGACAATATTCGAGTTACCTGCAATATTCATGCACCCTAAATAAACCTACGTGAAAAAAGACTTGACGTTCGCATACATATGGCGAGGAGCACCAAATCGAACTTGTCGAATAAAGGTGTATTTAGATGAAAACAGGTACAAAAATCTTACCTGGACCATAGGCATTCAATTTATGTCTACGCACATACCATTATTCTATACGGTCACCTCTAATCCCAAGGGTCCATAAACGTGTGAGCATGATGGTGGTTCTGTCCAATCTTTATTTAAACCGTTTTTATGGTATTATAGTGTCAAAACTTGATGTGTATGATATTCAATCAACGGTGTGATCAAGCTTTGACTCTGTGATGTTGCTTTTAAGCATAATTTGGTATGAATGTATGAATTTATCAACCGTTACCTATCCTTAGATAAAAATCTTCAAGGGGTCGTAAGCTATTTTTATCAAACCGTGGCGTCTCCTTATGTCGCAATATTTGACTGTTGATGAAATATTCAAAAATAAGTTCCAATTTTGATAAGCAAGGAAAAATTCTTGTACCGACATATATTTTTCAGATAGACATCAATGGGACACGATTTTTATAAGAGTGACAAACAGAAAATACAGATGACACCCAACTACCTACCAACTTGATGAAAATATCAATTATTAGTTATTGATCAAATGAATTGATATAATTTCGATAACGCGTATACTTTTCAAAATAACTGGTACTTATTATATTATCTAAGAATCTTGTTGGAAAATTAGAGTGAATGTTTTTTATTATAACAAAATCTGCTCTACACACACTTTCAATATTTATAATTATTCTCTAATCGAATGGAAAAACCTTCTGTACCGTATTTACATAATTCATTGTTGATTTATGGTACTAGTGCGTTGTGTTGAGAATAAGTTACGCGAGAAAGATTTGTACCACGAGGCCGTTAGGCTCAAGTGACTTGTGAAACATAATGCACGAGTGCCATACAATGTTTTATCCAACAAATGGAGAAAATCGTTTGTTTATGAGATAATTATTAAATATATGTTTCAGTGTCAGAATGACTAGACAGTGACATGTTTACATTCTGGTCAAAATAGTTTATTGTTTGTTTGGTTGCCAAGGGCACGTGATACGTTGTTAGTTTGGGTTTTTACTTGTCCAAAATGACATCAATAATGACACCTATAACTAACATGCGTAAGATAAACGAAATTTTTCAATTGATTTTTATTTTACATCTTTTTCACCTGCATTAATCTACTTCTTATAATATACCTAGTAGAAAATGCTGTAATACTGCAAACCATGCATGTTTTGGCTATTGTTTTCTATGTTGACTCTAACTCTATGGCAAAAATGATCCATATTTTTATAAATCTGATGTACATACCTAGGTATCTATTTTATTGTGAAATTTTGTTTTGTCAATTTTTCACGACAAACCGGTTCAGGTTCAACTGAAAAATTTCCTTTTGAAGGTCTTCCTGAAATATTAGGTGCAAAACATAAGTGAATCATTTATGCCCATTGATTTATCAAAAACACCAAAAGTAGACAGCAGAGCAATGATTGTCAAAATCAAGAGAATATAAGGCAAAAAAACAGAAAGAATTTTTCGAGAGATGACATTTCAAATTTTCACAACAACCATAACTCGGAGAAAGACGATCCTCATGCCATCATCGGGAATAATCACAAGTATACATTTTCGATTTAATATACATATTTGGTTAACGATTAGTGGAGCTGGTTGAACCGTATTTTTATTTTGAATCTGATTAGAAATGATAATTGGATATCAGGTCAGCTTATACTATTAACCTAAGGAATACCTTCAACTGCGTATTATTAATGGGTTTCAACACGATTCGCACCAGTCTCGAAATATTCCACACGTTATTTTTGGGAAAAACTCCTTTTTAAAATAAAGATATTTGCTTGTAGACAAATTGCGATAAAGAGAAAATCTTGATTTCTCATACAGGGTTCGGAAAAACTTGAAACACCTGGATTTGTCTGAAGAGTGAACTACCTCTATTTTTATTTTTTATCCAATTTTTTTTTCGAAAGCATTAGAGGGTGAAATGCATAGCAACATCAATCAATATATCTTCAATACATTGCTATCAAAAAGTTTCAAGGAATGATTTCTGTATATTTCACATATAAAATAATATAACAAAAAAATCAAATCTAGTATTTTGCAAACAAGCATTATTCTAAATATCTGTGTTGAAAGACGTTCTGCTCAGTAATCAAAAATAATGGTAATAATTCATGTTTTGAAGTTTTTACGAACCCCGTATAAAAAATGAAAATTTTCTCTTCGTTGATCGTAAACAACCAAGCTCATTTATCAAGAATAAGTCACTTTTCTAAAATATTTTGTACCACCCATTTATAAAATTCTAAACATCGGCATGAGTTTGATGTAGATATATTTTTACAAATTTCAATTTCTTCGCTGTTCCGATTTTTCACAAAGATTAATGCAAAATATCAAGTTCATTATCCGTCGCATTTGCTTCTCCAACAAGGAGATAAGCAAATGGATATCAATTGATGGGCTCATTGAACTGTGCAATGGGTTTTTTCATAAAATCTTTTTGATGTGTTTACATTGATCCGATCAGATTATCACGGAGGTGGAGGTTAGAAGTGTATGTATATATAAACAACAATTCAAATGATACTGATCCATGAAAAAATCATGCTATCGTCTTATATAAAGTATCACATACCTAATAGCTACAGGTATTCAATCTATAACATCACCATGAACAATCAAAAGGTGCAAACATTATACGTGTTTGTTCAGTGCAAGTTGTAGCGTTTAAAAACAGCAGCATTTCAATTAAACCAACCAAAATGCAAACGTAGTGTTTGTATAGTAGTTTGATTGGCTGATCGCAAACAAGAGGTTTTACATGGTTCGTGAGAGAGAAGTGAACGGAACAAATGAAAAAGCACACGTTTACACACACCTTGATTGGACAACGCTGCGGTCGCATGGCCTGCTTACCTTTGACGATATAAGCGTCAAAGTTGGGGAAGACTCCTGAAACAAAACAAGAATATCAGAAAATTCTGAAAAGCGTCAAGATTATGCCTGCATGTCATCGAGAAGTTTTTTCCATTAAATAATAATTTATTTTCTTGAAAAAATTAAAACTCATTACAAAATAGCGAACAATTCTCAATATTGATGGAAGAAGATGAAAAAACTTCTCAAATACGACTTTCTCAACGAAAGAAGTTGATCATTAAAAAAGGACGTTTTGACTTGAGTTTGAACACATTTTATACAATATAATGATCATAAGTGGTGAGAAATGGAATCAAATAAGCTCAGTACGGGGTACGGCGATTTGTATCAATCTTGGAACAAAATAAAAATACTAAATATAAAAATAATAGTAATAGAATGAACGTGGAATGAACTGACGAAGTCGTGACTTCACAAAAGTTGGTGGAACTTAATTTTCATATTTTTTATTGTTCTATGGTGGAATCTGTAGAATATCTGGGTATTTTACTATAATCAAATGGATTTTGTTAAGCATTAGGAGTCGAACTTTTTTTTGGCTAAAAAATGATGACACTGACAGTGACATGATCCGAAACCAATGACAGAATAACAAATGCAGTTTTATTTGATGGTTTTTGGATCAGATCATTTTTGGTCATTTCATATTTTAAAAGTGAACTGATCCAGTTTGCAAATAAAAAGCAACTTATATATTCAACACTTCCTCTCAAAATAACTGATATCGGGGGCTTCGATTAAACGTTTACGGTAACTTAACATGTCCATTTCACCATGGTAACGCTGTTAGCAAATGGAAGATTTGCATTAGTAAACAATCTTAACAGAAACGTTAAGTTTACGTAAACGTTCAATCACAGGACCCCTGTTCACTGAACAAATTCGTTTTTCGGTCTTACTCCCAACATTGTTCTTAAGTTGTTAAATCTGGCCCATGTTAAAGGTTTTGTCATAATAGGCCCCATGATTGAACATTCACGTTAAGTTAACGTATACGTTGAGACTGTTTACTAATGCAAATGTTCCTTTTGCTAACAGCGTTACCATGATGGAATTGACATGTTAAGTAAACGTAAACGTTCAGTCATAGCCCCATCTGCTACTTGAAATTAAACCTTCTAGGACCTTTTCTCGAATAAAATGATACTTAATATCAATATGCTTTGACCTCTTGTGAATTTTGGATTTTTGGCCAAATTAATAGCACTCGCGTTATCCACAAGCAGTGTAGGAATATAATTGAACATGTCTGTCACGTCCCTCAGCAAGCATGCCGACTCAGCTTTGGTAGTTGAGAGTACAACACTTCTTTGCTTTTGACTAGACCAAGTGATTGCACCTTCAGTAAACTTGCACACAACACCTACCAGTTCTGGAACGCCTGGTACTCAAATCAAAATCGTCATCGCAGACAGCTTCTAAACCTTCCTGTTCTTTAGTTGAATTATAAAATATTCCATGGTTTATAGTTCCTTGCAAGAATCTAAACATTCTTTCAACCATGTTCCAATTTGATAATGTTGGCTTCTTCAAAGATTCTGATACTAAACACACTCCATAGGTCTAATATGGACGTGTAGCCATCATCAAATACATAAAACTTTTCACTGCTTGGCGATATAGAACTTCTTGAGAAATAAGTTGTTTCATCTTTTGAAAAACTTTTCTCAATAACCCTATTTTTCTTGGTCCGCGCATGCGCACATGTCGGGGCAGCTGGTGACTGGTATGTTAAATTCTGGACAGTTTTAATTTTGAGTTAAGACATGTGACAATATTGTATAACCTCCAAAATAATGTCAGTGGCAGTGCTGAGTTTGAGTGAGTTTTTATTGTGTTCAATGAAGAGTAACATATTTGATGTTGATATAGTCATACACAAATAATAACGTGAGTACGTTACTATACGTCAAGAACTGCTATTTCAGTATGAGCAAAAGTCATATTTTTGACATCTCTTTCGCGTTCACATTGCACGAAAGACGTTATGCTCTATCGTTGTTCTACTTCCAGCTAGACAAGGATAGAAGCACGCTCGTGAATGCTGCACAGCTTGTCAGCTGCCCTGGTTAGAACGCATGCGCCTCACGCTATCGAGAAAAAATACTTTATTGGGGTTTCCACAGCTTTATTACTTGACATACCAAATTTTTCCAATACTTTTATTGCATATTATGCTGCCTGATTTATAAAAAATGACCCATTTTCTAAATGTGTTATCTCCACTCCCAGGAAATATTCCAAAATTCCAACTTAACAGATCTTTCATTCCAACATCGTGGTGCTTGTTTCAAACCATATAAGCTTCGATCAAGTTTGCAAACTCTTCCAGTGCCATCTTCATATTTGTCTGGTTGTCTCATATTTACACCTTTTCTTGAAGTTTCCCATACAGAAAAGCTGTTTTCACATCAAATTGTAAGGGTTCTAGTTTTTCAGCAGCTGTCACGCTTAGTATCGTACGGACTGTGTCAAATCTTGCAACAGGACTAAAAGTCTCCTCATAATCAACACCTGATTTTTGAGTGAAGCCACTGGCTACTACTCTGGCTCTGAATCGATCCAAGGTATCATCGGCTTTCATTTTTAATCTGAAAACCCACTCATTATCAACTACCTTCTTTTCTTTTGATAGCTCTATTGGGTGCCAGGTCTTATTTTCTTCCAACTACAGTATCTCCTCCTCCATCGCTTTGCGCAACTGATCTGCTTCCTAAGATTCTATTGCTGATTTGTAAGACGTTGCTATATCGCCCTCAGCAACCATGACATAATCTTGCATCCATGAAGGACATCTAGACTGACGTTTTTTGAGTGTTCCGATTGCAACCTCTTGATCAGATCTACACTGATTTGAACCATAAGATAATACTTCCTCTGAAATTTCTGGTTCTCTTCCACTTGATGAATCTCTTTGATTTATGATTGCGGCAATTTTGTCATCTACTATCACACATTGTCTTTCTTCCGTTTCATATTCAATATCAGACCTTCTGTAGCGCATGGTTATACCCAACTTTTCTTTATAAAACGCCACTACTTTTTCCGGTTTATCCTTTTCTGATTTGAATATGACATCTCAAGATAGTATTTCTTGTCTGTCTTTGGCATCCAAACACGATATCCATCTTTGTAACGACAGTACCCGACAAAACAACAATCTTCGCTCTTCTTGTCCCATTTACGACGGCGCCGGCGTGGTTTTGGAACGTGAACAAAACAAGAAGTACCAAATCGTCACTTGAATGCAGAACTAGTCTATGTCCATTTTTGGCTAATTTGATCTTTCAAGTCCAATTGAAAGTAAAAGCACCGTTATATTGTATGCAGAGGTATCATAAGTCCATCTTGACAACTAGAGCTCATACCGGTCAAGCCATCGGGCTATCCTTTGTTTAATGGCGCTGCTAGTTTTAATGCAGAATCAGTCTATTAACAAGCGCCATCGCATCTCCACCAGCTTTGGGACATAGACTAGTTCTGCATAAGTTTACGGTGGACATAGAATAGTATTAACTTGAGGACATAGACTTATTCGCGATTTATTTTGTCTCAATTTTGGACATAGGCTACCTTCACTATTCTAAATCATAAACTGTAGAGACAATAGCTCATTCAAGATGGTCATACCACTTTTTGTAAATAATCCAGTAACCATGTCGTGTGAAGAGGGGGGTTCCTTGCGTTAGATCCGGTAGTTCTGATTTTTTGCTGACTTGTTTATAATGTTGACTCAATGAATTATCCTAGTTGTCGACCTCGAGCGCCAAACGCAACATTGTCAAATTTCAAAAAAATCCCCAAATTTATAACTTTTATTCAGTTTTTGGCAATTTATACCCTGGACGACTAAGGTTTAGATTATAACTCTAGAAAACTTTTCAAATAAGACTAAATT
Organism: Orchestes rusci; assembly: GCA_958502075.1. NCBI lineage: Eukaryota > Metazoa > Arthropoda > Insecta > Coleoptera > Curculionidae > Orchestes > Orchestes rusci. Next base: position 40,580,008 of record OY293304.1, read on the forward strand.
TGCTACAATTTGAGATCAGAACCGTCTTTGTAGACCCAATAGTTTGTTGAGCTACAGCTTTCCAAAATTTAGCGCTATATTTTGAAACTTGAAAATGTTTAAATAACCGACCTTCTAAACCTATTTTCTGCGGTAATAAAACAGCATTATATCTACCGTTGTAATAAAACAGCATTATATCTACCTGGAAAAACCGCCCAAAAGAAGCACTGCTCGAAACAAACAGAAGATGAGGATAAACTCTCCAAAAATACTAAAAACCTGATGAAACAAAGAAGGAAACTACTGGGAGAACATCCACAACACAAAGATGAGCTGAGACAGATGAATAAGGATATAACTAAGGCTGCAAGGACTGATATCAGAAACTACAACAGTAAATGGGTTACTAGAGTTATAGAGGAGAATAAGAGCATGAGGGTACTACGAAATAAATTGAGTAGGGGAAAAGCTGAAATAACTTAACTAGAAAATGAGAGAGGACAAATAACGAACAACAGAGAGGAGATACTGAAGATCGTCGAGGAGTTCTACACCAAACTATATAGAAACCAGACTCAAGCAGAACCACCAGGAAATATACCCCAGATACTGAACCAAGGATCGGAAGAGATGCCCGAGATAACCGAGGAAGAGGTCCTGAAGTCATTGTCAGATATGAAGAACAATAGAGCACCTGGTGAAGACGGTGTGGTTGTGGAAGCCATCAAACTGGGAGGAAGAGAACTACTCAAAGAAATAACCAAACTCTTCAATAAATGCCTAGACGAAGGAACAACCCCGCAAATGTGGGATAATGCCATCATTGTGATAATGCACAAGAAAGGTACTATCACAAACCTACAGAACTACAGACAGAAGTCTGTTGACGCACATGTACAAAATGTTCACAAAAATAATAACCGCACGGCTTACAAATAAACTAGACCAGTATCAACCAAGAGAGCAAGCAGGTTTTCGAGCCGGATATGGAACAAATGTCGCTAATAGAAAAAAGTATAGAATACAACAAGCCCGTAGTACTAACATTCGTTGACTACGAAAAGACATTTGATTCCATAAACCACCATGAACTGTTTAAGGCCCTGGCGAACTGCCGTATAGACCACCGCTACATTTCCATACTACGACATATATACGAACACGCAACGGCAAAAATGAAAATACATGCGGAAACAGATCGGTTCAAGATCGACAAGGGTGTCCGACAAGGCGACACAATTTTCCCAAAACTTTTTACAACCCTGATAGAATATATGTTTAAAAAGATTAAATTGGACAATAAGGGCATAAATGTGAATGGAGAAAAGCTTAACCACCTACGTTTCGCTGACGATATCGTAATGATCTCAGACCGACTGGACGAGGCGAATGAAATAGTCTCAGCACTATCCGCGGCCTCCCAAAAAGTAGGTTCAAAAATCAACATCGCCAAGACCCAATTTATGACAAACCTGGTTCCAAGTTGCAACCTAAGGATAGAAGGAAAGGAGATTCAATACGTAACATCTTACAAATACCTGGGACATGAGATCCGAATGGGAAGAGATAATCAGACCTGCGAATTAAACAGAAGGATAGGACTGACTTGGACTGCCTTTGGCAAGCTGAGACACGTATTAAAGTCAGATATACCGATGTGTCTCAAAAGAAAGGTGTTCGACCAGTGCGTTCTCCCGTTACTGACATATGGCTCGGAAACACTTACATTAACACAGAAAACTGTTAATAAAATAAGAATAACTCAACGAGCCATGGAGAGGTCCATGTTGGGAGTAACATTGCGAGACAAAATCAGAAATGAAGAACTACGCAGAAAAACAAAAGTTACGGATGCAATTGAAAGAGTCACTTACCTAAAATGGAACTGGGCAGGCCACGTCGGAAGATTGTCGGACAACAGATGGACAAAGAGAATACTAGAATGGCGCCCCAGAGACGAAGCACATTGAAACAGAGGACGACCGCCGACCCGATGGACGGACGATTTGAGAAGGATTTCCCCGAACTGGATCCAAGATGCCCAAGACCGAACAAGATGGTCTAGATTAAGAGAGGCTTATGTCCAGCAGTGGACGAGACTAGCTGATTAATGATGATGATGATGTTGATATCTACCTGGAAAGAGTCTGCAGCCATTTTTACTCCATCGTCTAAGCATATAAGGGTTAAGTTAAGCCCTGCTACTGCAGATATGTTTTGAGTGGAGAGACAGTCGAGACTCAACCGGGTCCTTCAAAGAGGGCAAAATCTACTCCGTTGATTTTGAACATGTATTTGATCTACTTTTTTTAATGAGATCAAAACAATTATGCATAATTCTTCTTTTCTTTCGGAATTGGCAAGGCGTGTATTTACCAAAGAAAATATGTCTAGAGGGTCAAAATTTCCACAGAATAATAAATGTGTATGGTAACTAGCCTAGAGCACCATCATAGAATAATGTTGTTGTATTATGTAAACATTTGCAACTGTGAAAAAATAACACTTAATTTTGAAAATCTGTATCTTGTAAACTATCAAGTCTACAGAGACCATTCTGATCTAAAATTGTAGCAAATTTAGTCTTCTTTAAAAAAGTGTTGTATAGTTATGATCGGAAACTCACTCCTTCTGGGTTAAAATTTGCCAAAAACTGGACAAAAGGTGGAAATTTGGGAATTTTTTGGAAATTTGACAATGTTGCGTTCGGCGCTCGAGGTCGAAAACTTGGATTATTCATTGGGCCAACATCATTAACAAGTCAGCAGAAAACCAGAACTACCGGATCTAACGCAAGGTCTGATGTATATGGTTACTGGACTAAAATAAGATTTTATAATATTTAGGAAAAAACAAAAGATGGCTCTCCTGTGAAGTTTACATTTTGCATTCAAGCGACGAAATACTCGTGAATGATCCAAACTCGTAACTTCTCGTCGTGTCCATAGTTCAACCGGAGCATTTTCCTCAACGGAGTCGATCTATCTAAAACATAAACCTTTGAAGCGATTGCTTCTGCCCATAATTTTATTGGTTCATCTTTTGCATGTATCATGGATCATGCACTTCCAACCAACGTGCGATTCTCTTGATATGTCACATCGTTTTGCTCTGGTGTTACAGGCATTGACTTTCTAAAATTACTACCCCTGGATTCAAGAATTTTCTTTACGTCGAGATTGTCAAATTCTTTACCACCAGCACTCATGAATTCTTTTACAGCGAGACCCATTGTCTCAGCTTTATTCAGGATGGTTCTCAGGCATTCTGCAACTTCAGACTTTTGCTTGATAAAGAGGACACGTCGAAATCTTGAGAAATCATCTTTGAAGCAAACATAGTATTTCGCCCCACCCAACGATTTTTGTTCCATTGGTCCACAAGAGTCGGCATGAATAAGTTCACCAACTACTTTGGGTGTTGTTGTGATTTGAAACAAAATACTATTTTGCTTTTCAGCCGATTCTGTCCTGCGAATATTTAGTTAATTAGTTTATTAGTTAGTTTATTTTTGGATTGTGTTTCGTTCACATGTGCATGTTGTTGTTTTGCGTTGTTGCATCTAAGCAGTGTTCACCGGTTGTATGTGTGATGACATTGATTGTCATTTGCGGAATGCACTTTCGATTGTGAGAGGAGAGGGCTGTAAAAAACAATTGAATTGTAACTAATAGAAAAAAAATGTTGTTGTTGTCAATAAAAAAGAATAAAAAAAGCTCATAAAGAACCTTCTGTTAAAAAACCAATTTTCAGCAAAATATAATACATTGAAACACTTTTGGTGTATTAATCATACACACCAGGTGCCTATGGACATACAGATCAATTACTTAAATCAATCAAATTAGTTTATTGGTTTAATTTGGGTTTCCTCTACCTGAGGATGGTTCTTCGAAGGAACAAGGAATAAGGAAATAAATGTACTAATTGGTACATATTTTGGCCAGCTGCGAGCCGGATATCGAAGTTTGGGTTGTTTATTGAAGTGGACAACAATAATTGGCTGAAACTTATGGGATTTGCTGAATACTGGGTTGCTGCGTAGAAGGTGAAAGGTCAAGGTGATACCAAAACAAGAAGGATTTGGATCAAACAAGGTCAGACTGTTTTATACTATACTTTCTGTGGACTTTGCGAAATCGTGTTGTGTTAGCAGACCAACAGTGTTTTTATTGAATTTTTATCATGGAAGACCTCAAGAAAGAGCGTACAAAGGTTAAAAGGGCCATAACTAGGATAGAAAATTTCGTAAATACTAATGAAAATGACGTTAATGTAAATATTAATGAACTTGCTGTGAGGGACACTCATTTAAATAAGAATTTTGAGAATTATTGTACAATTCAAACAAAAATTGAGGATTTGGATGAGGCTGAAGAGGCTGATAGAGTTTTGATAGAGAATCAATATTTTAAAATTTTGGCTAAAATTAAAACCGTCATACAAACCCATTTAAATACAACTAGTGTCAATAATTCTTCTAGTAATTCACAACAACCTACTCTGCAAACACATAGCGATTCGATAAGTAGAGTAAAGTTGCCAAATTTAAATACTCCCTCGTTCTCGGGTAAATATGAGGATTGGAAGTCATTTATTGATTTATTCACTGCTCTCATTGATGACAGTACTCAATTGACTGACGTCCAGAAATTTTTATATTTAAAAGGCGCTTTATCCAATGAAGCTTTGAATTTGGTTAATGATTTGTCATTGACGCATGATAATTACCCAATTGCATTGGATATATTGAAGAAAAGGTATGACAACAACCTTGTCATTGTCAATACACATATTAAAGGGTTATTGGATACTCCTGTCATAACAAAGGGTGATGGGGTTCAGCTTAGAGCATTTTTGACAAATATAAGGCAACATCTAAATTCATTGAAAGCATTAAAATTGCCCGTTGATAGTTGGGACGTGTTACTTGTCTATATATTTTCACAGAAACTTGATTTTCAATCACTTAGGACTTATGAGCTTGAAAAAGATAGCACAGCGTTGCCAAATTTGGCTAAGTTTCTTGATTTTCTTGAAAAACGGTGCTGTGCGTTTGAAAGTATGCCTGGGAGTAACAAAAGTTTTAGTTTTAAACAGATGAAATCTACTTTAGTAACCACTCAAGAGAATTTAAGGGCTGATTTTAGAAATAAAAAATCTTGCTTATTTTGTAATAAGGATGGGCACAAAATAGGCAACTGTTTTAAATTCAAGGACTGTTCTATAACAGATAAACGGAAGTTTGTGCAACAAAACAAATTGTGTTACAACTGTTTGGATTCAAAGCACACAGTTTCACAGTGTCAGTCAAATAAATGTAAAGTTTGTAATGGTAAACATCATTCATTACTTCATAGCGATGAAAGATATGTAAAAGAAAATTCCTTCACAGGAAGTCAAAGGGAGCCTGAGGTTGCTAGGGAAAATTTTGATAGGAATAGGCAGGGTCATAAGGGTTCAAACGAAAACTATGTTACAAGTCAACTTCCTACTTCAAATGAAACTCCTATTGATAATGCAAGTCTTCTGTCTATGGGATGGAAATCACAAATATTACTAGCAACTGCAACAGTGCATTTGATAAATAGACAAGGAGAAAGGGTAGCTGTTCGTGCTCTTTTAGATTCCGGGTCACAGATTCCCTTTATTAGCACAAGGGTGCTAAAGCTTTTGAATTTAGATTTTTACAATAGAGCATTGACTGTAGGAGGTATTGGGAATACTGCTTCAAAGGTAAATAAAATGGTTGATCTCATTTTGGAATCGAGGTACGAAAGCTCACAGAATTTTAGAATTTCTTGCTGTGTTTTGGATAAAATCACTTGTTCATTGCCTCATGCTTTGGTTGATACAAGCAAAATGAGTTTGCCGGATAACATAACATTGGCGGATCCATGTTATTTTAGGCCTTCGGAAATTGACATGCTAATTTCAGCAGATTTATATTTTGATCTGTTGCTTCCTGGGATAATCAAGTTAGGTGCAAATTTGCCTGTGTTACAGAACACAAAATTGGGATGGTTAGTTTGTGGCAGCGCACCCATAAAGTCTTCTTTCAACAACAAAGTCTTCACTAATTTAAATGTGTCACTATTTTGTCAAAATCTAGACAATGTCAATGATATAATTCCAAGGTTCTGGCAGTTAGAAGAAGTGACAAATAAACACTATTTGTCACCAGAGGATAAGGTTTGTGAACAATATTTCACATCTACGGTACAAAGGTTGGAAAACGGACAATTTCAAGTTGATTTACCTTTGCGTTCACCTAAAGAACATTGTAAACTGGGAAATTCACTCGGTTCAGCTATAAAAAGGTTTCAGTTTCTAGAGAAAAGGTTTCAACATAACAAACAATTGTTCACGGATTATTCCAAGTTTATTAATGAATACATTTCATTGGGACATGGTAAAGTGGTACCTTTTGACTTTAATAATGCTGGGATTAAGAATATGAATTTTCGAGTGTTTTTGCCTCACCATTGCGTGGTTAGGGAAAATAGTTCAACTACAAAATTAAGAGTTGTTTTTGACGCTTCCTCAAAAACCTCTACAGGTGTTTCACTCAATAACATCATGTATAAGGGATTCACTGTTCAACCAGAGCTATTTGAAATTTTGTGTCGTTTTCGCAGTTTCATGTTTGTTCTTGTTGCTGATATTGAGAAAATGTACCGAATGGTGATGGTGAACCCTAATCAAAGGCATCTTCAGAACATTATATGGAGAGAGTCAAGTCATGACGAATTCAAATGCATTGAACTTCAAACTGTGACTTATGGTACCAACTCGGCGCCTTACCTGGCAACTCGGTGTTTGAATCAATTGGGTTTTGATGAGGCTACTATTTTTCCATTAGCTTCAAAAGCCATCCTTAATCAATGCTATGTTGATGATATTTTGTCAGGGGCTAATACTAAAGAGGAAGCATTAGAATTGAAAGACCAACTGATAAAAATGTTGAGTAGTGCTGGTTTTAAACTTCACAAGTGGAGTTCCAATGATAAGTCTTTAATCAATGAGATTGAGGAAATAAAAGGAAAGGAACGAGATATTTTGGATGAGACTGTTTCTAATAAGGTTTTGGGTATTAGTTGGAACCCGTCCGACGATATTTTCAAGATTTCAATTCCTGATATTGACTGTTTTGGCTGTTTTACAAAAAGGAGAGTCCTGTCTCATATTGCTCAAATGTTTGACCCTTTAGGTTTGGTAGGGCCTGTTATAGTGTTGGCAAAAATTTTAATGCAGGAAATTTGGGCTAGAAAAATAGATTGGGATGAGAAGCTTCCTGCAGATTTAAAAGAAAAATGGTTGACTCTAGCTAATAACTTATCAAGCTTGAAGTTATTGAAAATTCCTCGTAACTTGTTTACAGGAAAGTCGTTGGTTGAGATCCAGTATCACGGATATGCAGATGCGTCTGTAGCTGCGTATGCTGCTTGTATATATGTTAGGAGTGTTTATTCTGATGGTAGTATTGCTTGTAATTTGTTGTGCTCTAAGTCACGTGTTGCACCACTCAAGACAGTTTCACTTCCAAGGCTGGAGTTATGTGGCGCATTACTTTTGTCCAGGCTTGTACATAAAGTTGTTTCTATTATGGGTTTAAATACTACAAAGATCTATCTGTACACAGATTCTAAAATAGTTCTTTGTTGGTTAGGAGGTTCACCGTCTAGATGGACCACATTTGTTGCAAATAGAGTGTCCGAAATACAAGAGCTCACCTCGAATTTTGAATGGTGTCATACTAGGTCGGAATACAACGCAGCTGATGGGCTATCTAGGGGGATTTTTCCTAGTAATTTGATTGATAATTCCTTGTGGTGGAATGGTCCAAAAAATATTTTAGATCCAAGTTACTCAGTGATGCCTATTGGTGCAATTGAATTGGACTCAATTCCTGAACAGAAAAAGGTTGTTTGTGCTCAATATACTCAAAATTTCGAGCCTGTTATTGATTGGTCACGGTTTTCAAACTTTTCACGTCTACAACGTGCAGTTGCGTTCTGTCTAAGGTTTGTTACCAATACTCAGAAAAGGTCAGATAATATGTTACATGGTTCTCTTGCGGTATCTGAATTAAATAGTGCTAGGTTAAAAATTGTACAGTTAGTTCAGCGAGATTCATTTTTCAGGGAATTTGAAGATTTGCAGTGTCAAATTGATAAAAATAAAAGTCATAAAGATCAGTTAGTTCTTAAGGACAGCAAATTACGTTGCTTAAATCCATTCATTGATGGTCAGGGTTTGCTCAGAGTAAATGGTCGAATTTCAAACGCAGAAGTCCTTTACGATCAAATGTATCCTCTGTTGCTACCAGCAAAACATCACGTTACGAAATTATTAATTAAGTTAGAGCATATTCGACTTGCCCATGCTGGAGCACAAGCTGTCTTGGCTTCGTTAAGGCTAAGATATTGGCCGATAAATGGGTTAAATTTTGTAAAAAGTGTGTTACATCATTGTACAGTTTGTTATAGGTTTAAAGCAAAGGTGTCATCACAATTAATGGGGACATTACCGGTGGATCGGGTATCGGTAGCTCGACCATTTCTCAAGGTTGGGATAGATTTTGGTGGTCCGCTTTTTATTAGGCAATCGAGACTTAGAAAATCTCCCAAATCTAAAGCATACATTGCACTGTTTGTGTGTATGGCTACGAAAGCCATGCATATTGAGGTTGTGAGTAGTCTCACAACAGAAGCATTCATGTTTACTCTAAAAAGGTTCATTGCTAGGCGTGGCAATCCCATCACTATTTATAGCGATAATGCCACAAATTTTAAGGGTACATCTAATGAGTTGAACGACTTGTACAAATTTTTTAGGTCAGATGTAAATAAAACAGAAATTTTGAATTTCACTGGTACTAAAGAAATAGAGTGGCGTTTTATACCACCGCTCAGCCCACACTGGGGTGGTTTATGGGAGGCTGGCATAAAATCTGCCAAATCACATTTACGTAAAATTATTGGCGACTCATGTATGACATTTGAAGAGCTGAGTACATTATTAGCTCAAATAGAGGCTATTCTTAACTCGCGCCCACTGTGTCCGGTATCAGTAGATCCTAACGATTTAACTTGTTTGACTCCAGGGCATTTTATAATAGGCGAACCACTTACAAGTTTTCCCGAAATTGACATCTCAAACTTAAATGAAAAAAGGGCTGTCTTTTTGGCAAAGGTGCTCTAAGATGCGCCAAAACTTTTGGACTCGTTGGTCTACTGAGTATTTAAATAGGTTACAGAATAGACCGAAATGGTTCCAATCCTCAAAAAATCTAGAGGTAAACTCTATTGTTTTGGTGAAAGAGGACAATTTGCCTCCGTTGAAATGGCAACTTGCTCGAATTATGGAATTGCTACCAGGCAAAGACAAAAGAGCTCGAATTGCTCGAATTCAAACTAAAGAAGGAATTTTTATACGACCTATTACGAAATTATGTCCTTTGCCATTTGAAACTTAGTTGAGGACGTTGCCTCAAGGGGGGGAGGATGTTGTGATTTGAAACAAAATACTATTTTGCTTTTCAGCCGATTCTGTCCTGCGAATATTTAGTTAATTAGTTTATTAGTTAGTTTATTTTTGGATTGTGTTTCGTTCACATGTGCATGTTGTTGTTTTGCGTTGTTGCATCTAAGCAGTGTTCACCGGTTGTATGTGTGATGACATTGATTGTCATTTGCGGAATGCACTTTCGATTGTGAGAGGAGAGGGCTGTAAAAAACAATTGAATTGTAACTAATAGAAAAAAAATGTTGTTGTTGTCAATAAAAAAGAATAAAAAAAGCTCATAAAGAACCTTCTGTTAAAAAACCAATTTTCAGCAAAATATAATACATTGAAACACTTTTGGTGTATTAATCATACACACCAGGTGCCTATGGACATACAGATCAATTACTTAAATCAATCAAATTAGTTTATTGGTTTAATTTGGGTTTCCTCTACCTGAGGATGGTTCTTCGAAGGAACAAGGAATAAGGAAATAAATGTACTAATTGGTACAGGTGTATAGTCTTCTCTCGTATCGAAACTCTGTCTGTGTTGTTTTCCATACATACAACCATCACAATTTTTTTTTTGATTTTTCACATCAATTCCATATTTCTTCAAGACTGACTTCACATGACGTTTATTTTGGTGACATAAGCGTTCATGCCATAGCTGTACAGTGTCTTCTTCAGAGGCTACATGTATTTCCGCACTAGCTCTTGGTAAAATCACTCTCAAATTCAATGCATACAACCCTCTGTCAGTCTTCTTTACAGTCATACAAACAACCCCATTCTTCATAAATGTACAACCATGTTCATTGGCGTCAAATAAGAACCCTCTTTCCATATTTCTACTCACAGAAAACAAGTTTTGTCCAATCTCAGGCACATACTATACATCAGCCAAATAAATGTTTGGTCCATTTCTTGTTGTTCCAGATTTCTACGTTGATTATTCCACTACCATGAGCAGAAATCACTTCTTTGTTTCCAGTTGTGATTTGTTTTGGCATCGAAAATGCTTCATATGTCGAAAAATACTCTTTCCTGTAAGTCATGTGTGCAGACGCTCAAGAATCAGCCAACCACAATGCTTCTTGATCATTCGTATCAATTGTTCAAACAAAAGCATTTCTATTTGACTTTTCTTTCTTCTGATTTTCTAGCTCTTGCTTCATTGGACATTTTTTAACAAAATGGCCAACCACATGACATCAAAAACACTTTTTCTGTCTCTTGGGCTCTTTCTTACCACTTTTTGCCATTCACGCACTCGAATCATTGGATTTTCTCATCTCAATCAACCTAAGTCGCTTCATCAATTTATCAACTGTTCGTTTCTCAGAAGGAACTGATTCCCAAACCCTCTTGAATTCAAAATATTCAGTAGGTAAGATGGACATTATGCGACTCATCAGCAATAGGTCAGGTAATTCGACTTTTATTAGCCGTTCCAGTTCATCATTTAACTCGGCAAAATAACGTTGTAACCTTTCAATATAGTTGGCAATATTCTCAGTTGTAGATTTTTCACATGGGAATTCACCATGAAATACGAATAAAGTGGAAAAATTTTAAGCTCCACCCACTTTTGTGACGCTAGACTTAAGCAGTCTATAAAGTCTCCTCATTCATTGGAAATCCCATGTATGTCAAAATTGCGATTATTCAGTTCATAAATTCTTAATAATATTGCTGAAACCAATTATCAATGGATATAGTTACAATATAACAGGAAAATGAATCAAAGTCTAGGTCTCAGTTTCAGTTCAGAACTGAGACCTAGACTTTGATTTATTTTCCTGTTATATTGATGCACAAGGTCTCTTTGTGAGAATGGACGATTTTTATTTATTGGATAGTTACTATATCAGTTCACGTGGATGATAACTCACCAAAAAGTTCTAATTATTGGTAACATGTTAGCTTTTTATGTTTCGAAAAATTCACGGATATATTTGCATCTTTGAAAGACTTCTCTTCAGTGTATAATGTTTATCAAATACTGTTGAATTCCTGAGAATAATAGAATAATAAAATAATTTAACTACATTGGCCTTTCCCCAAAATATCAAAAATGTATATGTACCGCAGTAATGAGAAAGTATGTTGTTCTTCATTGTATCAAACAATAGGCACATTGTCCATGCATAATAAATATTAACACATATATTTTCCATTGTATAGAACATCAAATTCTATTTGGCCTTGATTCCCTCAGTTCCTATTATCCAAAACCTCTAATTATTTAAATTTTATAGAGACAGGTGAAATAAAAATACCAAGCCATTTTGCATCCGACAAAACAAAAAACTAATTTAATGAGTGTTCCATGCTGGATTAAACGCTCACCAAAATTAATTCCTAGAAAATCGACAGGGCTGTTAAAATAAATTTTAATATTAACATATGGCTTTTCCATACCACACAATAATCATTTGACCGTAGAAAAGGTTTTGCTGAGAGTATTTAATGTGGAATGCTAATTTATTGTTTGAAGACGACAATATTAATGAATGAAAATGACGATGTTACAAATGTTCTTAAATAATCGTCTACACTTATCTCAAAATCGATTGGAAATTGATAATAATATTTTGTTATTCGTAGAATAAGATGAATTCCACGATCTAGTCTGTTGTGGCGATTGAGTTTAAGTTAATTATGGTATTAGTGCGTTATGCTGAAAATAAGTTACACGAGAAAGATTTGTACCACAAGGCAGTCAGGTCGATTGGTATACATTCTCAAGTAACTTGTTGAACATAACGCACGAGGGCCACACAATGTTTTATCCAACAAATGGAGGAAATCGTTTTTTTTATGCAATAATCATTAAATATTTCAGTGTCAGAATGACTAGACAGTGACATGTTTACATTTTGGTAAAAATAGGTTATTGTTCGTTTGTTTGCCACGGAAACGTGAGTTATAATCCATAACTCACTAGCTCGCTCACAAGTGACTAGTGAGTTATGGATTATAACACACTAGTGTGTTATTTGCTACTTCACTTGTCCAAAATGACAACAATAATGACACCTATAACTATCATGCGTTAGATAAAATAATTCTGACCTGATAGACCGTCAGAAAATGACATATTTTGCAGACTGATATTCTCGTAGCTAGTATTACAACCACTGAAAATAAAATGATTGTAGATCTCAAAAAATGAAAATTTAGCGACCGGACGTGTGCTGTGTTACCAAAAATCTCTTTGCAATATTGTTTGATCGTTAAATTTTTCCCAACAGCTGACCGGCTTATGGGAAATTTTCAACGGGTTCTTGATGATATCATAATTTATTCTGTTGATTGCCATAGGCAAAAAAAAAGCATCAGAACCGAGTATTCTTTCACAAGATGACGCCTTCATCTCAACAATCTAAGTTCGTGCAAACCTTATTATGGTACTGTTTTTTTACTCTTGGATTGTTATACTATTTAAATGTGTTGAGAAGCTCCAAGCTCGTAGCGTTTCTGGAAGGAGCATTCAGTCAATAAATCGATTCATACGAGATCGAAACATGAAACCCTTGTTTGTCAAATGGATCAAACAGTTACTGACCTATAATAGACAAATCACCACCCAAGTAGCGTTTTGCTGACCTCCGGACTAGTTCTGCACTAGTCACAACATTGGGAATTGGTAAGGTGACGACTTAAACACTTTTTATACCTGTCAAACGTCGGATTGACGTGATCCAGACGTTTTGAGGCAACGTCTAATAATTTGCACTTGGGGAATGTGGTGTCAACGTTGGCTACCTCACCTATTTACCAACGTTGTCTTAGAGCTACTTTGCGACGTTGAACCAACGTTGGGTATTGATTAAATTCTAGAAAGTTGGACTGGCTACCCCACCCAACGTTAGATGGACGGCGGACTTCACAACGTTGCGATTTGGTTGGCATTCGTATTCGTACAGACGCCTTGTTTTGATTTGAAATATACATAGCCTCACTTTTAGTTCATAGCTTTAATGCATAATAAATGACTCAGTATTATGGCAGGCAAATGGTAGCAATTCAAATATTTAACAATATTTTACAAAAAACTTAAACTGGTTCAGCTGCAGATTTCTCTTCTTGCTTTTTCTGAGGTCCATGGTTATTCAAGGTTGTTGAAAAACCCGACAATGACGTCATAATGTGACTAAATCAACAGACTGAAAGTGCGAAAAAAAAAGGAATCTTTTGCGATGTTTTCAGTTATATTCAATCAGATTCGTAGAATGATCTCGGTTTTTGTTAGTTAAAATTATTTTTAACTAGCGTTGGACAGTTCCATTTGTTTGTTGAACTTCATTCCGCTAGATGTAAAATCTTTGTTTGGAATTTTACGAGAGATTATAAAGAAGCCTGTATTTCTACGTTGGCTAGTGGTTGGGTTGGTGTTAAAAAGTTCACCGCTTATCTCGCCATCTTGGAAATTGTCGTTTTAAGGTCATGTCTGTTTTTGGGGTATAAAGGATCATTTTAAAATATTTTTTTGAGTAATATTGGAGGCAATAGGATATTTTTAAGCCATACTGAGCGTGGAAAAGATTTTTAAGGTGGTTCCAAGTATATTTTGAGTATCTTCATGATTTGGTTTTTTAAATAAAATACGAAGTTTTTCATGAAATCAGAAAATAGCGGAAAAGATTTAGTGGTAGCATCGACACATTTATCAATAAAACTCACTGGGTTTGAACTTACGATCTTTAGTTGCACTTGAAAATAGGATAATAATTTTCAACATGGTAGCTGTTATATATTTCATATCATACTTCATGATAATTGGAATTACCTGTAACCAGTAACAATTAAGTCAGTCAAAGAATAGAAAAGTCATTATATCAAAGGAATCAAAGGCTTTAATTATTATTCAAATATAATATCAATCACATACATAACAAATTTGGCGACGAGGATGTTGAAAACGGAAAGACAGAAAAGCAGACAGAAAAGCGCACAGAAAAAAAAACGCCGAAGACAGTGATAACAATTGTTCAAATGTCAGAACATCAAGGAAATTTTTCTCAACTGATAGAAGCTCTCACTGGATTAGTTGATAATCTTCAAATTCAACAACAAGTGAGTAATTCTATAGAGATTGAGGATGTTCTGAAGAATCAAAGCATAAATTTTTAATCTTTTGACGAGATATCAGAAAATTTTGACAGCTATCATCAAAGTTTACATAATTTTCTCTTCAAATTGAAAGTACTCGTGAAAGAAAACGATGAGGATACAGATAAAGCTAAAGTTCTGATTCTAATCGATTGTCTAGGTAGTAGACACTACAAACTCTTGTCTAGTTCAACTTCACCAGATTTACCTGCCACAAAATCATATCAACTTATATCTATTGAAAAATCATTTAGCTCCTGAACGAAATGTTCTAGCTGAACAACAAAGTTTCTCATATATTGCTGCTTTCAAGAAAATTCAAATTCAAGAACACGAACTGCTCGAAGTCCATCATCAATCCTCTATTGCGAGCACAGTTTATTCGAGGACTATTAGATAACGATATTTGTGGAAAGTTATTACAAGAGTCGGATATTTTGTTTAAAAAAGCATTACAGACTGCATTGGCTATAGCCCAGTAAGGTGGCCTACGTATGATGAAAATTGTCACGTACACAGTTTTTTTCTTTTTCCTATGCGTTTTGGGGTGCTGATTACGAATCCATTTTTATCATACAAATTTTTTATCGGGTCACCCCTTTTTGGAGCTGGAAAGGGGTAAAAATTTATATTTTCATGTTTATCTTAACAGGGGTAGATTTTATCGCAAAATTTTAAATATACAGAATGTACAAAAATATGTGCTCGTTAAAAAAGGCTTCATATGTTTTTTTCCTATCAACAACCCTTACGAAGTAATTGACCGATGAAATAGAGGTTAAAAAAAAATATACAGGGTCCTTCATTAGTGCGTCGGGCAATCCTAGCGTGGTTATTTACAAAAGTAGAAAAAAAGTTTTATACAAAAGTTGTAGAATGTGACTTTATGCATATTTTAAAAATATTTTCAAACATACAGGGTGCGTCACAAAAGTATGGCACGAAAAAGTATGATTTTTTTAAATGGAACCCCCTGTATATTAATTGATATTTCAATTCTTTCTTCAATTTGGAACAAAAATTGTACTACAACTAATGTTCCTAAATTCAACCGTTATCGAGATATCGCGTTTTAAAAATGGCATTTTTGCAACTTTGACATGCTATAAAACTCAAACTATTCAAGTTAGAGAAAAATGGATTGCACATTCCTATCTTAACTTTTCAAGAGCTATTCAAGGAGATTAAATCCATTATTGTGAAAAAATGTCAAAATGTGCCGAAAAAAGTTGACAGTTGACGTTACCTTCTATCCAAATGACAAAAGAGCTCTTGAAAAGTTAAGATAGGAAAGTGCAAACCATTTTCCTCTAACTTGAATAGTTTGAGTTTTATAGCATGCCAAAGTTGCAAAAATGCCATTTTTAAAACGCGATATCTCGATAACGGTTGAATTTAGGAACATTAGTTGTAGCACAATTTTTGTTCCAAATTGAAAAAAGAATTGAAATATCAATTAATATAGGGGGTTCCATTTAAAAAAATCATACTTTTTCGTGCCATACTTTTGTGACGCACCCTGTATGTTTGAAAATATTTTTAAAATTTGCATAAAGTCACATTCTACAACTTTTGTATTAAACTTTTTTTTCTACTTTTGTAAATAACCACGCTAGGATTGCCCGACGCACTAATGAAGGACCCTGTATATTCCTATGACTTTATTGTAGATTATTTTCCCAAGAATCCAATCAAATTACCCAATAGTCAAGATAATATTGTTGATGATGAGTTTGTGCAAAATGTGGATGTTATAGCAAACATTTCAAATGAATGTTCAGATTCAGAACCAATTGCAAAAGAGACTATACAAGATCCAGAATCATTCAAACTTAAAGAAGACCTTCTATCTGGCCCAAGAGTCATTATTCCATGAACACTACAATTCATTAGGCTTCAAGAACTTCACAGCACTCCCATTGATATCGTCAAAATAAAAAGCTTAGCTAGAAATTACTGTTATTGGAAAGGAATCGATAAAGATATCGAAACTTTGGTGAAAAGTTGTATTCCATGTTGCAATATCAAGAAAAATCCTACCAAAGCACCAATTCATGTCTGGCAAAAACCTACAAGAAACTGGCAACGTGTCCATATCGACTATGCTGGACTTTCTATGAATCATTATTTTTTTATAGTTGTGGATTCCAAATCAAAATTTCCAGAGATTATGATGTCCAGGAATGAACCAGCCACCATTGGATCAATTCATCTTCTTCGGGAAATATTCAGTCGACATGGCAGAGATACTTGTTAGTGACAATGCTTCAATATTCAAGTCTATGGAATTCAGACAATTTTGTAAGAGAAACGGTATTCAACAAAAATTCATTGCTCCAGGTCATCCAGCAACAAATGGTCAAGCTGAACGATATTGTCAAACCATGAAAGATAAGCTGAAGTGCTTGGCCAACGAACCTGGATCTCTTCATGAGAAATTGCAGACATTTTTATTGAGATATCGGATTACACCATTGAGTTGCGAAAAACTCCTGCTGAAATCCTTTGTGTAGAAAACTTACGAGACTAGACAACCTGAATTCCAAGACTTATGCAATCCAGTTGGAACAAGAATCATGTCCAGGAACTACCAGAATTCTATTCTATGAAAGTATGGAACAGTTCTCAAACGCCTTGGAAGAATTCACTACTTAGTTGAGAAGACACTTATTTCACCTACCTCATACACTAGTATATTGACAACTCCACAAAGAAGTGATAGCAAACGATCCTCAAGAAAGGTTATATTCACTGATGATGTACAGTTATGTTCAGTATCACGGAGAACCAATCAGTTGGGAGGAAAACAATCAACTGAGACACCGGTGAACGATAATGATTTGGATCAATCCGAATCCAGCTCGGAAATACAACTTCAAGTTTCCTGTTCAGAACCATCATCTTCAAATAAAGTACCAGTTTCTGAACCTGAACGACGCAAACCAACTCCAGATTCCTCAACTTCTCCTATGTCAGAGTCAACTGTGGAGTTAGAACCAGTTCTTCGCCGATCTACGAGAGTAAGAAAACCGGTTCAACGTTTAAGTTTATAATTATTTGTTTTCTGTGTTCTTAAATTTTCGGCGGAGAATTGTTATATACAGGGCTTTTCACTTAAAAGTCCCCACGTCAATATCTCGGAAACGAATAGGAATATTTGATTTCTGTAATAAGTAGTCAATGTATTAGGTCGAGTAGTTATTTTTCACAGTTAAAAAAATTCGACGCCTACCAAGAGTAAAGCGTCGCGACGCATCGAAAATATTAATCGATTGCAGGGACTTTGAAATTATGCGCATGCTAAAGAACATGTTATTTATAAACTTTTTTGTTATTCAGTCGAACTCATTTATTCTACTCAGTTTTGAGATATACAGTGTGTCCAAGATAAGGATGTCTATCATGGGGATCTTGAAAACCGTGAGAGATGCAAGGTCGGTTAAATGGAGGCAAAGTTGCGTATTTAGATGCTTAACAAAATGCCGTTTTAAAAGCCAAGGAATTCCGACTAAGTCCGAAATTATCCGAAAAATACCGAAATTTTTCAAAATTGTTTTCATTTTTTTCTGACCACATTTGAAGAGATATTTTGAAATGAATGGAACTTCTTCATTGCCAATTTTTGCCCTTTACAAGATAGCGTTATTAAATTGAAGAACCGACGTTTCGTCTATGAGCAGCCATCATCAACTTTGTTTTTTTAAATACGGTCCTGGATTTTTTATGACGGATTTTGAGGGCCTTTTATGTTCCTAAACCGACGAGGTATCGCACTAATTAAAAAAGAGGTGGTTGTGTTTAATCCTATTAAAAATGTATTTTTTGTTTCTCTCTAACACATGAGTTCTTATAGAAAAATCCATCAACATAATTTTTTTGAATAGTTGCGATACATTGTTGGTTTAGGAACATAAGAGGCCCTCAAAATCCGTCATAAAAAATCCAGGACCGTATTTAAAAAAACAAAGTTGATGATGGCTTCTCATAGACGAAACGTCGGGTCTTCAATTTAATAACGCAATCTTGTGAAGGGCAAAAAGTGGCAATGAAGAAGTTCCATTCATTTCAAAATATCTCTTCAAATGTGGTCAGAAAAAAATGAAAACCATTTCGAAAAATTTCGGTATTTTTCGGATAATTTCGGACTTGGTCGGAATTCCTTGGCTTTTAAAACGGCATTTTGTTAAGCATCAAAATGCAACTTTGCCTCCATTTAACCGACCTTGCATCTCTCACGGTTTTCAAGATCCCCATGATAGACATCCTTATCTTGGACACACTGTATATCTCAAAACTGAGTAGAATAAATGAGTTCGACTGAATAACAAAAAAGTTTATAAATAACATGTACTTTAGCATGCGCGTAATTTCAAAGTCCCTGCAATCGATTAATATTTTCGATGCGTCGCGACGCTTTACTCTTGGTAGGCGTCGAATTTTTTAAACTGTGAAAAATAACTACTCGACCTAATACATTGACTACTTTTTACAGAAATCAAATATTCCTATTTGTTTCCGAGATATTGACGTGGGGACTTTTGAGTGAAAAGCCCTGTATATATCATACTTTATAATAATTGGAATTACCTGTAACGAGTAACATTCAAGTCATACTGTGCGCACTCGTATAGCAGCTGTAGAGCAACAAATGTTTCTCACCAAGTCGATAAGGTGGCGCATCGATAGAAATTAGATTGTCAATCTGACGCATAATGACGTTGGCATCTACAGATTACTTGTCACCTTTTGAATTTGAATAGTTTTTAGAAATCAATAAAATGGTATTGCGATAGAAGGAATTTATCAGAATTATGCACTCCAGTGTTCTAGAATTCAACGGCGCGGCGACTGTGTTTGCTTTTTCTGGTAAGTAAGTTATCTATTTAGATTTTTTTTTAATAATGACTTCATGTATGTGATTGTACTACCTATACAGGGTGTAACTTGATGATATGCCGTAATTCTAAGGACGCATTCCTGGACCAGATTCAAGATGAAAAGGTCCAATAAACATTTGTCTTAAATAGTCTATTTTTCGAGAGACAGGGTGTTGAAGTTGCGATTTTCTTGAATTTTGGCAGTATTTTTCATTGTGATAAGACGCTAAATTAGCACTAACTATACCTTTTTAACTTCAAATTGGGACTAAGCAACTTCAATTTGAGAATTAACTAAATCAAATTGGGAATAATCAATTTCAAATTGGGACTTGTCAACTTTGATTTGAAAATAAACAAATTCAAATTGGGAATGGACGGATTCAATATAAGTCCCTTATTTTAATGAGACTGCGCAAGATGCTAGTGAACAAGGGGACAATAACATTGATAAAATTAGTTCTCAATATGTTTTTAGACCAGATTTATATCAGTTTATAATATTTAATTGGCGAAAATTCTAATTTTCAACCCGACAATAATATCAACGTAAAAAATAAAAATGTAGCCGATTTTCAACGCTTAATACCTTTTTTTTTGATTGTCCGGAAAGAAAAATCCCTCTCAGATCTATGCACGCATAACGAACATTTGACTATAATCACGAATGCTTTATTCCTTGATGCCCATGGCTGATATGCAAATTTAAATCTCTTTTTCTTTTGATTCTGTGTTGTTATCACTATCAAAGCTCAAGGATGGTTCAACATTGAACTGAGTTCAAATACAGTATACTCTGTGCATGTTTGAACCGAGTTCAACGTTGAACCATCCTTGAGCTATGATAGTAGTAACAAGACAAGATCAAAAGAAAAACAGATTTAAATTTGCATATCAGCCATGTTTTGGGCAACAAGAAATAAAGCATTCGTGAGTAAAATGTTCGTTATGCGTGCATAGCTTTGAGAAACAAATCAGGATCAACGACAACCCAACATAGTTTCGTGCAGAACACTCATAGTCTCACAAGACCCGCCGAGAGTACCTACTTATTTAGTGAAATCCCCACGTCCCTGTGTGTACTGTGCAAGGGTATCGTGAGTATCTAAAGGGATTTTTCTTTCCAGGCAATCAAAAAAAAGGTATTAAGCGTTGAATATATAGGCTGCATTTTTATTTTTCACGTTATATTATTGTTGGGTTAAAAATTAGAATCTACGTTAATTAAATATTATGAACTGATATTAATCTGGTCTGAAAACATATTGAGATCTTATTTTATCACTCTTATTGTCCCCTTCCCAAGCAACACACGATCCGATTTTGTGGTTAAATATACGTGTATTCAACCATATTTTTGGAACTTTTTGGTTTTGGTATATTTTTAAAACGTATATGGTCAACGTATATTTATTAAGACGTGCAATACACGTTCACAATACACTTTCAATACACTTTTTTTTGGAGTCTTGTCTCATAAACGTGTATAGTTTGGATATCATATCCCATTCTTAAACGTTTATCGGGCGGACATTTTATCGTTTATTCAACTATTGTTTGTTACTTGGGTTGTTCACTAGCATCTGGCAGTCTTTCATTATTGTTAGGGACTTATATCGAGTTCGTTTATTCCCAATTTGAATTTGTTTATTCCCAAATGGAAGTTGTTAAGTCCCAACTTGAAGTTGAAAAGGTATAGATGGTTATTATGAGTTCCAGTGGCGCCACAAGGGAATAATATTGCCACAAAATGGGCGCCACTGACATTTTTTGATATTCTCAAATTTGTTCTAGATGAAGCAGCAAAAGTTGCAACTTTTTCGAATTTTGATAGTTTTTCGTGGGTATATTTCCTTGTTTTTGAGGAAAAAAAAAGAAATCCACTACTAATGTGAATAGTGAAAAACCTTTTAGGCAGAGGATATGAGGAAGAGGAAACACCTCTTATTCACATAATTGTTCACTGTGACGCGTACAACGCCTTAAGAGAAACACACCTGTTAGTCTAAACCCCGACCAGAACACGTGAAATCACTACCACTAGTACACCTTAAATGCGACGCAGCTGTTACTGTTGAGGTAGAACAAAATAAGGGACGATAGGATTTCCTAAGCAAACCTCAGTGCAAGCCTTCGAGCAACATTGAGAGGAGGTTTTAGTTGGGTATGAATTGGCAGGATAGCAGTCCCACGCTATCAAGGATCCCATGAAGAACTGCTAACTACTAAGCTATCCAGATAAAGCATCAGCAGTACAAAACTGTCTAAAAATAGCCGGTCGGCAGTTTGACCGTTCATGTGCAAGAAATTCTACAATACAGTTAAGTAGTAACCCTTATGCAGGAATTTCAATCGAGAAGATGAGACAATTCTTTCTTGGTGAGATCACAGTCCTCGTCGACGTCATCGCTAAATTCAAATCGCTAGGCGAACTGCGATCCACCTATCCTGAGAGGAGGCCCACATAGTCTATTATAGTCTAGGTGCTGGCTGTGGTACCTCGAGTTGTCGAGAGAGATTTATGGAGAAGTCTATATTATAACTCTAGATCTAGATCCGATCGATTTGATCATTTTTACACGAATTGAGTTACACAGTAGACTTTTATTGTTTTATTGGAGAACCGTATCGGGAAAATTGAATTTCATCTAATTGTTATTGAAGTTTCATTTTTTATAAAGGTTTCACGATATTTTCTGATGATGTTTTTCTTATATGGGACACACTAAATTGACAAATTGACCATTTGCGTAGATTACTATTCGTAGAATCATTACATATTTTGGAAACCTTCACATTCGTCGATGAGTGTTGTATAATTCCGGAGAAAAGAATCCACTTAGATCACGTTTTCCCCACTGTTTCCTTTAACGTTTCTTCACGATTCGTATTGACGGGCTTGCCCAATCAAAACTCTTTTGCAAGGAAGTGACAAAAACTGACTTTTTTGGTACAGGTATGTAAATCGAATTTTTATTTGCGCTGTACGATCATTCGTTCATCACAATAAAAATGCTATGAAATGGAACAAAAATTCTTTTTTATTATATTGTATATTGTGTATTCTCCATTTTACATTGACTCTCCATGTTTCATTTTCAAAATATAACCAACCCTTGAGTTGAATACATTCTTATCAAGCTCTCTGAAATGGCGAAAGTCCAACTAGTGCTGCACCATTAATCAGTACGCTGGATACACAGGAGTCAAGACTGTTTTGAACAGTCTCCTAATTGATAGACGGACTTTGTTTTGGGTATCTTTGACTTACCGTAATGTATATACTCAAATAAATCTGAGGCGCTCAGAAAAGCTAGTAACTGATTGATCATGTCCATACTAATAATTTAAAATGGGAATATCAGATATTTAGTGTTTAGATTATTAGCCTATAGGCTACAATATCATTACTTCTGGAGACAAATTCTTGAATGTCTGTGAAGGGAGCACTCCCGGCTCCCGGGAATGTTCCCGGAAACACTCACGGGGGTAAAAGCGAACTGTTACTCCCGGGAACAGAAATGTACCGTATTCTTGAGATCCTTGAAATGTAGGCAGTGTAGCCGCGTATTTTCAATATACCCAAACACTTTTCAGACTATACAAAAAGTACAAAACTACCCTTTTTCAATTCATAAGCTTACGTGAATTGCTAATCGCTCCAAATCACGTTGTTTTCTAATAATTTTTCAAATAACGAACTCTCCGCGCAGATAAATTGATACGTATTATTTAGAAGCAATGTATAAAGAGAACCGTTTTTGTCTTTAAAATTTCCTATAATTTGGGGAAAAAGTGAATAACCATTTTGTAATTGATTATTTCAAAACTCATAATCGATTTCCATAAGGAAATATTGGAATTTCAGAAGAAAACACATTGTACTTATGATATTATTTATTTTTGTGATATTAGAGGTAGTCAAACAAACAAAACAATATAGTTACCTTGATACTTGAATTATTGTTAAGACCGACGCTCGTGTTGGTTCAGTTAGGTATCATTTTCTCGCATAGATTTTTGCGAAAAAGTCAAAGAAATGTATAGTCAGACACTTCAGAGAGGGTGAAAGGTTTTCTTTGAGTCAAAACAAGCCTTTTTATTTCCATCCACTCTGCAGTCTTCTATAGTTCTAAATCTGTCTACATGATGTCATTGACGAACACAAAATTGACTTCAACAACAAAAATGAATACTCAGATTGTGAGGTTAGTGGTAGCTCATTTTCCCTTCCTAAACTTCCCGACCTCCAAATCACCCGTCAAACTTTCAAGAATATGACATTCGCCGTATTATGGTGAATCACGCCCACTTCCCGCAAAAGCTCTCCTCCCAGATATTCAAGAATACGGGTCCTGATCGGTAGAACTTCATTGTAGTTAATGTGACCATACATTAATTGTTTATATTCGTCATATTGCATGACTTTCATGATCAAATTCGCATAACTTTCATGATCAAATTCGCATAACTGTTAGACAAACTAAAATACCTTTAAATCATCGGTAGCTATCTATAGTTATATGAATGATTACCCGTGGGCAAATTTCAAAAAAGCAAACTAACGTGGAACTTGCTCACCTATATTCCCTAGCACGTGCGCCTTCTCAGCAGATGCTGTTGTTTCGCTTCTAGCCAGACATGTGTCCATGCTATAGTGTTACAGCCACATAAGGCCTTGTTGCCGATAATATTTTAGTCGGATATCGTTTTTTTATGCGCGGATGTATATATCAATCTACCTATTTCACTTTTAAGAAGCCACAATTATAGATGATCATTTTTTGTCATGAGCCAAAACTAATCCAATTGGTTCAGAAGCTATAGAACTACCTTGAAATATGAAATAATATTATCACGTAGGTGGTCTACAAGGCGTCCGGAACAACGTCAGGAAACTTAGGGAAACAAAATAATGCTGGTAACTCAGAAAACGAAATTTCGAATTCTCAATATTTCTCGAGTAACCGGAACTCAAAGATCATTTTTTTCTATCTATTTATTGATTATATTCCGGATATCTCTTATCGAAAAAGATGAAATTTGGAACACAGTTTCAACTTGTTTATCTGTATCGTTCTGTGGAAAAATATTTCTCTTATCTGCTCCTAGAGGGCGCTTTAGCTAAAATCCAAATTTCAAATTCCGTATATATTTTTTGTTTCGACAGATTTCTCAAAAACAAATACACCGTTTTAAAGATTGGGAAAAATTAGTCAAAAAATGTACTCTTTGAACAAGTCGATAAGTCTCAATGTTTGGCCGCAAATAGCCATTGAAATAGCTCAAGTCAAAAATGATTGCTTCCTATGAAATGATAACAAGAAGAATACAACACAAAAACAACAGAACACAAGACAAACAACAAAAAAGCCAACAACAATCCACAAAAACAATACAAAAACAATAAGAAAAACATGAAAAAAACAAATTCTTGTTTGTGTTTATTTTTGTGCTGTTTTTTGTTGTTTCTGTTGGTTTTGTTTTTGAAGTGTTATTTTATGTTGATTTTGTTTTGTATTTTCTTTGTTAGCATGTCATTCAAAGCAAATCATTTTTCACATAAGTTAGTTTGATGTCGACCTCGACAAACAGTACATTTTTTGTCTTGTCTTTCCCGATCTTTGAAACGGAGTATTTGTTTTTGAGAAATCTGTTGAAACGAAAAAGATATGCGAAATATGAAATTTGGATCTAAGGTAAAGCGCCCTCTAGGAGCAGAGTATTGAAACATTTTTTCCACAGAGCGTTACAGATAATCAAGCTGAAACTTTGTAACAAATTTTATTTTGATTCGATAAGAAATATCCGGAAAATATCAATAACTATATAATAGTATATTATTCAAAGAGCGGGAAAGTTTGTGTGATCATCTGAGTGAGTAATATTCATTTCCCGCGAGTAGAATACAATACCTATTTATGATTATCCAATAATTGGAGCGAACTTTGAAATATTCAATTTCATTTGGACGGCACTTTTTGAGAACTAGTTTACATAAATTGAGGTTTGGTTGTTAACACAATGTGACAATGACTATAAAACAAGTATGGACGGTCAAATGGGCTGTTTCAAAATGATGTATTTGAAGGTTGACATTTTGTTGAATGTTTTGATTGGCTCTTGAACAGTGGGGTAATGAGATTAGATCATTTCAATGGTTAGAAACAATTGAGTAATGAAAAAAAAGTCACTGGTATGAGGAACGAGTTACATCAACCAATAGAAAGTGGATGTATAATACATCCATTATTGAATGGTCATAGGAAAAAAATGATCTTTGAGTGCCGGTAAATCGAAAAATATTGAGATTTCGAAATTTCGTTATATAGGTTACCAGGAATATTTTGACACATACAATCATCTCCCTAAGTTTTTTGACGTTGCTCCGGGACCCCGCCCTGCATAATAATCAACATATTTGAACATAGACAGAACCAAAAGAAACCTGAACGGTTCATTGGCGTGAATGACAAGCCTATCAAATAAAAGCAGTGAGGGTCGATATTACAAGGATAGTTCAAGGTACCCTTGAAAGTTCGTGAATCTTAAATTAGTGCCGTGAGTACCGTTTTCAAATTGCGCCACTCATATTAGATCCTAATCTGAGTGAAACAAGTGGCGCAATTGAAATATGGCACTTTCGGCAGACAATTTTGCGTTTTACATAACCTTTTGGGGTACCTCATTTGAAATATCGGCTCTTGTCCAAAATATAACACTAGAATCTTGATTTTTGGTAAAATGAATAAAGTGAAAACTTGAAACACCGTTCTTGTTCAACATGTCCAACTAAATCGGTACCCTCTCAAATGAGAATATTCTTTTTGCATGCAGACTTAGATATAGAGTGAGTTTAGTAGATGAGAATCGACAAGGCAGGGACAAAGTTCACTTTAATATTTATTCAGTGAGCTCTGACAGAGATGAGTTCCCTCCTTGTTGGTGCGTATTGTTCTGTTTTTCAAACCGGCTCAGTCTAGCAGCGCATGCAGACTAGCAATCGGGTTCTTTCTTGGTAAGTATGTGATTTAACAAGATCAACCTGATAATTTTTTCAATGAATTTTGATGAGAGTCCTGGTAAAAAGATTACCTTCTTCTTCAAATTTGCGGGCTTACTTTGATTTAGCAGTTGCTTTCCTCAAAACACATGTCATCAACATACGAAGCACAATATTCTTTGGATTTTTTTACAGAAAAGTTTAATCTTTGATTATACCACAACTATTTTGTAAAATGGCCGATTGGATCTCCCTATTTCTGTTTCCTCATGCAGTCATTGTATTGAACAACTGAAAAATCGACTGATTATAATAGAATTACTATTCTTAAACATCGCTTTAAGCTGACAAAACCATGCTACGTGACACTTGGATATCATTATATACAGTCTGTTCATGGCTTTCTTGCGGTCACGTCACAGTATTTGACGTTTGGCAGTGTGTCGTAGATTGATCGCTCCACATGTGACATTTGTGAAATTGTTCCAAAAGACCATCGTCCAGACGTTCGTGATTTTTTTTAATGTGTAAGAGAGAGACGGAAAAGTATGACGTAACCGCAGGAAAGCCATGAACAGACTCTATACTGCATTTGAAGACCATGAAGAGCATTGAATACCGCAGAAACTATCGATACATCAAAATCTTCACTTATTTTTCTGAATACTTATTTATGATTCGACTCAAAGCAACATAACAAAAAACATATCCAGGACGAGGCAACTCATAACAATCGTTCACATTGAAATAGTTTTGTTGGCGTCTGTTTTATCAGTGGTTGATATTGAACGTAATCTCTCGTAATATTTCATTCCTTTGATTAATCAGATGATCATTAGTTTACGAGTAGAACTGGCAACTCCTAAGAAGTTATACCAACTTATATAACCAACCGACCTATATACAGCCCAGACGCGCAAAAATGTCGTTTTGGTCTTTTTGGTCGACTTAGGTTTTTGGCAACAGAAAATTTAATGTGCCCAGTATCCAAGGTCAGTGTAAAGTCGAAACGGCCGTAAGCGAAAAGGAGTTTTTTTGATGGCGCGGCATTGAAGCCCGAGCGAATAGGTAATGAATAACAAGTAATTATTTGGCGGCGGCAGATGCACCGTCTGAATAAAGCATGCTTTCGTGATCGTTAGGTATACGTTTTTGGAACAATGATTCATAGCTATTAAAAACATGGAAACAAACAAGACTAACATGATTAGATTGTTTTCAACGAATGAGTGGATTCTTTTTTTTTCAATAGATAAAATTGATCTTAAGTATGGATAGTTTGCGCGTAAATGACATATGAACTAACCAGCACAAGATGTCTGGATGGAACGGAAGAGAATGAGTCACAATATACGTTGAAACTTTCCATTTTTATTCGTTCGTTATCTCCCGGCAGCGTATTGGCATTCCTTACTACGCTACAGAGCATAGATGAGCTGTATCGCAGTAAAGTATGGCTGGACTGGGCGCACAATTTGTTCAGCCATTGTTTACTACGGTACAGATCAAATGCGCTGTAGCGGAAGAAAAGTATATGGTTCGAATGAATTTGTTCACTCAATTCATTGATTATTATCGTTCACTACTATATAATAATGGAAATTAATTACATACATATGTAGATGAAAATTATCTATTATAAAGGTGAATCTATATATAATTTTGATGTGATGATGTGTATAATGGCTTTACGGAGCCACATTTTGTGGTGAAACCCAATGATAGGCCGCAAAGACGCATTCCTGAAATAAACCCAAGTAAAAAAGGTCTTATTGGTAAAACTATTGTCATTGCGTCTTGAATATAAATATTATGCTTTTTGAGATACAGGTTTAGAAAAAAATCGGACTTATTATTAGTGAATCGAGTAACTTTAGAAGCACGCCAAAACATGCGGATTCAATTTATTAGCGTAGAACTCAAAGTTTCGAATTAAAATACTCACATTATCATTATGAGTGAAAATAATACTATCCTACACTCAACAGTGCACAATTTATTTACAGTTTACTTACAGGCATAGTTTGGGTTAGTCTTAAAAAGTGGACTCTATATCCTCATTTTGTCAAATTGTGTGATCATGTGACGGAAAGGTTACGTAGTTGGTACGTGATATTGACATATATTTAATAAATATATGGATATTGAACAGTTTTGAATTTCGGTAAACAATATAGTCCAATAAAATTTAAAGTTGAAAAAAAATGGGCAAGATGTATTTTTCATAGCGACCGTTTCATGAGCCGTATTTGGGGTGATTTCAAAAAGTCAGTTTGCCCTCAATTGATCCATAATGAAAGTGGTTCATAATAAATGGACAAGCATCTTCTCCTCATGGACTTTGTCACTTGATTATTTTTGAAGATAGCCCAGTTCATGGAATTGGGGTTGTTTCGTTATTGTTGTCTAGTTCTGTTAATTTGCCAAATTGAAGATGTTCGTGATTGATATAATCCCAGTTCATTTTCAATCTTCCCAATTATATTTGATTTATTCCCAATGTAATTTTACTATTCTCAAAATCAAGTAATATATTCGCAATTACTTGTGGAAAAGGTGTAGTAGGTCTATTGTGGCTCAATATGGAGCACAGTTATTTTAAATTCAGGGTTTGGATTTTTTGGAAAACGTTCAAACATGTTGTTTTTATCTGTGGATGCGATTTATTTAATGACAGTTTCATGGTATACAGGGTCAACCAAAAATAAGTTACGACCATTACTTTCTTTGTTTCAAATGGAAACATGTATTTTTTTATTTCATATTTGAATTCTGCGTGAATTCTGTGTATATGTTATGTAATCTTCCCCATACCTACCTATATCTAACCGTTTTCGAGAAAATGGCATTTTAAATCCATAATTTTAATCATTCTAAAACTGGTTGATGTTTCTATTTTTTGAAAAATTGAATTGATATTGATTACAAATTCTGATAATTCAGAAAAATCACTACAATTATGCTAATTTGAATCACTCTCCAGGCTTATTATTAACGAAGATGGCTATTGGCCAAAATATACGAGAACACCCTGTACAATATACGTCTAACCATTACTATTTTTTTGTAGCACATTTCAAAATAACCACCCTTTTTGCTCAAAATCCGCAGAAGGAAAATTTTAGATTTAGTAGGCAGTTACTGACAAATTCTGAATAAAATCAGCTTTCCCGTTTTTTTTCACGTTAAAATTTCATTGGATTATTATTGTTTACCAAAATAATTTCCTAATTACCTAAAAAATTTCTGATAAGCCTATACAGGGTTTTATTCAATGATAGGCCATAGTTACAGAGACGCATTTTGAACCAATTTCAGATAATCATGTGTCCTAAATAGTCTGGTTTTCAAGATACAGTGTGTTGGAGGTCTACTTTTTGACCACATGAAAAATCATAGGGCGTGAAGAAAAGTCAAAAATATCATTTCCATAACAACAAATATAGCAACGAGCGAAGTTTACTCGATTTACTGATAATTAATCCGATTTTTTTCTAAACCTGTATCTCGAAAACCAGAATATTTTTTTTCAAGACACAATTAATGACGGTATGTTAGCCTATAAGACCTTTTCTGCTTTTCTACTTGAATTTGGTTCAGGAATGCGTCGTCTTTGGAATTACGGCCTTTCATTGAGTAACACCCTGTGTAGACGAAGATTATTGTTGTTGAAACATTTTTTAGTTCTTATTTGCGAAATAAAAAATGGCTCCGTGAAGCCATCTCACACATCGTGTCATTAATATGATATAGTAGGATTTTTCAACTTTATAATAGATAATTTTTATATACATATGTATGTAATCAATTTTCTTTATATATCGTACCAAGTAAACGATAATAATCAATGAATTGAGTGAACAAATCCATTCCCACCATAAATGTACCTATTCATTACATGTAGAGCATTTGGTCTGTACCGTAGTAAACAATGGCTGAACAAATTGTGCGCCCAGTCCAGCCATACTTTACTGCGATACAGCTCATGTATGCTCTGTAGCGTAGTAAGGAATGCCAATACGCCTCCCGGCAATGGCGGATACAGAGGTGCTTCCCGGGGAGCGCACGTTACCAACGCAATAAATACAAATGTGGAGATAAATTCGAAGTATGGGCCAGGGCCAGGAGCATCATCAAAAACAATATTGCCTAACTGTCTCAATTTACAGGTATAATTGCGGTCTTTGATAATTGTGACGCGCCTGGCTGGCCCATACTTCTTTCAATTTATCTCTAGTGGCTCTCTCGATAATGGTAAGACTTGGAGGTCAGTGAACAAAATCTTTATTAGTAAAGTGGGCAAGAATAATGACAGGGGGATCCTTTTGGAGTTCGTAATTCGACCGCTAGGGGGCGTAACTGCTATGAAGAAACATAAAGTTCACGCTACTTCGGAAAGATTCACGATGAGTCATAACTTTGAAAACGCGATTTTGCTTCATGGCATTTTCTCGTATCTGTGATAATAATTTAAAGGGAGGCCAATGTACCTTTCAATATTTGGATTTCAATATCTCGTGAACTGTTCAACCGATTGAATTTTTTTTGGTTTTGGTTGAAAGAGCATTTTATTCTTTTGGAACAAAATTATAGGTTTGATCGTTTCAGTTCAAAACAAAAACAGTGAAGGGTATTTTTTGCAACGATTATAAATTTGAGAATTGAAGTCTCGACGAGAAATTTCATTCAAAGCTCCAAAAAATGCTCTATGCTCTTCCAAACAAGTCCAACAATATTTGGATCTGTTGAACGAATAGTACATTTGTGCAAACTTTTTAGAACAAAATTTGAATTCATAGAGGAAGTTCTGCATTTTTTGACATATCTAGTAATAACGGCTGGATGCCATTTCAAAAAAAAATAAACAGAAAGGGGTTTGGAGGATCACAGCAAGTCTTTGATTTTTTCCACTGAGATGAGAAGTGTAGCTTGCTTGCAAGTTATTACTATAAATAAATAATAATGTTTTCTTAGCCCAGTTTTTTTGACTAACTGACTCCTTCCTCTTCCTTAAAGGTTTGGGTTGTCGGTAACTATTATTAACCAGTAATTGTATGTCCTAGGTACAGAAGACTGCATATCAAAGTTACAAGAGAAGAGACACAGATTGTCAAAAAAATCTGCTTCAATCATGATACGATCACAGACTGAAAAACAACCGCTTTAAAAATTGATATATCATCATTCGACCGATAATGAAAAGAATACAGACCTGTATTGCGAAAATGTTGACCATCATCAAATGTTCGAAGAATTCCGAGAAATGGCAATAGTGCAATTATGAACAGCGGGTCTCTAAGAACGGTGGTACTACTCTCGACAGTCAGCGATTATTACCTGCCATTCCCTGGATGACTTTTAACGCAATTTCAAAACAGCATATTTTTTGATATGGGTCCGGTAAATTGCCCTTTGTTCCGATTCGCTTAATATTTACTTGAGTTTTGGCATTTTTGCTTTGTTGCCAAGAACTGCGTTTATTCATTATTCACAGGAGTAATGGAATATTTGATTGAGACTTGAGACGTCAAAAATATTGTGAAGTTTTGATTGGTGGACTAAACGGACTCTAAAATGATGGAGCATCTCACAGTTTAGCTGAAAGAATTTATCTTTTTTTAAGTGCATCATCGAATCTTTGGACCCAACCACCTATTCACAAATGAACGATTCATCTTAAAAGTATGGTTGGTCTGAGGCAAGGCCAAATAATATGTGAAGTAAAACAACGAGAGTGAAAATTAGAAAACACATTCTCAAAAATTGCTGTTTTGCCAACTCAGAAAGCTCTTCTTTCATGAGAAACACTCAGGTTTTCAGTTGTCATATATTGTGTTGAATTGAAACTTCTGGTGTTCTTTCACTCACTCAGTGCACTTTTCCCAATACACACTAAACACCTACTAGCGTTCAATATCTGATGAGTTCTGAAAAACTCCCAACAGCATGTCGATTTACCCACCATATTAAAGAAGATCCCTAAAATTGGCAACATTGTTAGTGATCCCAAATTCAGATTGAATTTATGAGTACTGGGTGTGGAACAAAAATACATTGAATTTCTACATATATTTAAGGAAGGTTCCGATTTCTGAGAATTTTGGTGAAGTACTTCAGTAATTCGTAGGAACAGTGTCGCACTTTTGAGATGGTAGATATAGTTGCGGTTTCACACACTTTCTGATGATGATTTTATCCTGATTGATGATACGGGAGGACTTTTAGTATTTTGATCTATCTATCTAAATATTGATGATAGATTTCAAAAATTATCATTATCATATCGAAGTTGGATTTCTGCATCTAAGTAGGTAATACCTACTAGCTAAGGCACTCGAGAATCTCCGTTCGTTATATTGAAAGAGACAGTAGAACTGTAGAGTTGTAAGTGTTTTAAAAATATTAATTCGCAAAAACTCGTGCTTGAAATGTTAACCGGAAAAGAGATTCAAAATCACTCTACAAAAAATCAAAATCAAAATTGATATGCACGGTTTGTTTTTTACTAAAGCATCACACGTGGAAAGCTCAATGGCATATTATCTGCAGAAAATTACTGTGGTAGATAACATGTCTAATAAAAGAATTAATGAAACCCCTTTTATCAAGGCCATCATCCTTCAGCATTGGTTCATGTTATTCTTTGTTTAATGCCCCGGTGATTTGGGTCTTTGAGGATGTTTAACCGCATCACACAAGTGAAATACTTTGAGCGTTCTTGGAACTGGTGCACTTAAAAATCGTTAAATAAAGGACTAAATAATGAATTCTATGGTGCAGTGATCGAGAAAGGAGAAAAAGGAACAAGAAATATTGCATTGCTCTTTAATGAACGTTAACTCCTACGGTTTAGATGAGATCAGGTAGAATCGAGAGGGTAAATTGCCACTGACACAACAATGAAATACATACAAGTCAGCGGCGGGACAGTAACTATATGTTATTGATGAAGATTGGTTCCAGAGTCTAACTAAAGGATTGAAGTGAGGTAACTTATTTGACAAACAAAACTTGACAGATTTTTGTAGATTTGAGTAACATTCAGTACTTCATTCAGGGCCTGTTTATCAACAACCCTGAATTAACGCAATGACCTTAGGAAAACTTCAAAATATTTGACATTTGTCCATTTGACAGGGGCTATCTTAAAATAGTTCCGTAAGTACCGTTTTCGGTTAACTCTCAATTGATAAACAGCCCCCTTATACTTATATGAACCGTAAAAATATTAAGCGAAGAACTGTGATAAAAGTGGATTGCTTTTTTGCAAAACTGATACATTGATAATACGTTATAAAAACTATAGTCATACCTGGGGTTGAACGACGGGGATGCACAATAGGCCCTCGGCTACAGTTCAAAGTTGCCTAACCTAGCCCCAACCCCGCTCAAAACAAATAATAATAAAACTATAGGTACCTAATTCAGATAGAGTACGAAATAATAAGGAACAAAACTAGAGATTTGGGGGTTTTTAACCCGAGAAAATCAAATTCGTTCATATAAAATTTGACGACTCTAATAGAGTTCACGACTTAAGGGACATAGAGCTCATTTTAACAACACAACTATTTAGTGGTTCACTGTATAGCGTTGATCATTAAAGTCATCGATTCCTCCACATTTTTTTCGCAGAAAAGATATTTTTTGCAGGTGTTGCTAGATTAACCGTTATCGGGATATTTGAATCTCAGTTACTTACTAAAATAATTAAGATTCATATCATTGTATAAATCATAAAATTGAGTAGGTACTGTTTAGGATGAAGACAACAGAGATTCATGCATAAAGCAGCTTCGAAAGCTTCAATGAATTTTCTTTGACGTCTGGTATCGTGATGATTTGAATGGACTATATCATAGTAAAACCCAACTTGAGCAGTTTAGAATAATTATCTATTATTGCTGAGGCACAACCAGAATCAACTAATGATACTGACCATACAGTCCGACAAAAAGTCATACATAAATGATCCATAAGAATTCTATCCGAAATTAATAGGAAACGCGTAATTCGCATTGCTATGTTGCTATAAACCTCAGTTCTTATACAGTGCGGCCCAAAAAGTTACCCCTCATCGAACTTTTGAACCGTTTGTTATATGAGAACGAGATTTGGACACATCATATTTGAGGACATTTTGTATTCTTTGACAAAGTTGTGTAAGGTGAAAATTTCAAAATGCAGCTGGGTGCCATTTTGAATCAAAAGATCAATTGAAAAGGGGGGTCGTGATATCTTATTTCAAAGACCCTTTTACCCTGATTACAACTGGCAGGCTTCAAGCCTCCGCTATCATTCCTTTTGATATGACAGGCAGCGTGTAATTTTTGTTTTCATTTTTGTTACTTAATTAATACTTACCCGCAACAGTTGACATCTCCAAACCAAGAGGATATGATGAGGTACAGAACATCTTCAAAATGAGCTATCACTCAATCTTTTTGACGGGGATAATCTTCACCAAAAAAAAATGGGGCGAAAAAAATCATCGTCAAAGGATTGACTAATAGCTTATTCTGAAGATATTCGGTACCTCAGTTTGGAGAAGTCAACTCTTGCGGGTAACTATCAAAAATGAAAAAGCATTCTTTTTGACACGCTGTCATATCAACAGAAATGATAGCAGCAGCTTGAAACTCGGAAGTTGTAATCAGGGTCAAAGGGCCTTCAAAATAAGGTTTTACTCTACCGCCGTTTCCATTTGATTTTTTCATTCAAAATGGCGTCCAGCTGTCACTATGCTGCTACTATGTGAAAAATACAAAACATCCTCACATATGGTGTGTCCAAATTTTGTTCGCATGTATCAAACAGTTCAAAAGTTCAAAAGTTAAAAGGAGGGAGGAGACCTTCTTGAGCCGCACTGTATATACACTGAGGACTGAGGATTATTAAAGCATCATAGCAATGCGAATAACGCGTTTCTTATTAATTCTTCACTCACAACTGGCATATGTTACGAAACATTTCAATATACATCTTATTGCAACTTGAATGTTCAAATTCACCTCAAAAAGTTTTATTAGAAACAGGTATACTTTCGACAATAAATTTCTAAAGAGATTTCCGTTTACCTCAATACTCTTTTGTACTCGTTTACTAAAATGACCTTCCAAATTTTAACCTACGCGTGATCTGATTGCCCAGTAAATTACGGATGCGATTATCTCGGAAACGATTAATCCCAGCGAAGAATCACTGTGTTTAATAGTTAAAGGATCGCTAAATAGTTGTGCCGTCAAATTTATGTATGTATGCGTAAAAAACTCCCGAATCTTTAATTTCGTGCCATCATTCCTATTTATTCAGAATGTATGGAAAAAAAATAAATACAATTTCAGCTTTGACAGGGTATCTTGATTATCGTCAACTTTCCGGTAAGTGTGATAACATCAGTAAAATTTTCATTAGAGAATCTGTGGTTTTGCCTCGGGTTTTGATGTGTTTCACCATATAGGAATGCCAGTTAATAGTTTTTTTTTCATTATGGCTGGGTTTCTGAATTTTTAAATATAAAATTAATGTAGTATCAAATTGTATAAACGTACAATATACAAAAAATGTTTCAAATCTTCTATTAACGCTTATTCAACCTATGAAGTGGTGTAATATACGTTTTTCCGACTTTTCTAAATAAGGGGTATAGTTTCCACCAAGAACTTGATGCACACATAGGGAGATCTCAAAGTGGATGAGTTGAATTTCAAATTTTCAAGAAAATCGATGTGTAAGAACGAACATCGAAGCTTATACAACACTTTTACCGATGAACACCCCTGATTTGATCAATTTGACTTCAAAACTGTTTAACATTTCAACTAATAATAAATAGTGGCAGATCACCCCGCTTAGGAGATGACAGGTGCCAAAATGCCAAAAATATGTCCCCCCCAAAAATCAAAAATAGACGTATGAAGGCGATTTTTGATTAATCACTCAACACCTGAGAAAACCTGTGTTGGAAGTTTTTCGTGTCCCACCCTGTATTGGAATATTTATTTTGATCAAGAGGTATTCTGATAGTTCATGCTCCAATTATTATTTTCATGTATGTACTATATTAACCGATCATAGTAGTAGGTAGTTATAATCCATGATTTATGAATATGATGGTTTTTCCTCATAATCTATAATATGAGATAGACGTAAATTATTTATGTGAAGCAATCAACATAATATTCATCGCCGAATAATCGTTTTCTACCTACCAATAATCACGTCGAATAAAATAAGTCGGTGCCACAGAAGTTATTGGTACCCATTTGGAATGTTTTTTTAAATCAATGAGATCCATGATTTCATGTTCTTAGAATTATGGGTTCTATTATTTATGACCTGTAAAATGCCGCCGCAAAGAAATATACCAAATATTGGATCATTCTTTTTTGAAAAGATTTGGGCAAACCACTTTTATGGCCCCGACGATGGTTACCTTTAAGCTGCTAAAGGTTATTGTCGCTAGATTTACGTAATTTTTACTGGACGATTAGTGCTTAGACCACCAACTTGGAAATGTGGCTGTCTTCATTCTTTACCTGACTTTAAGGTTTGGTTGATGGAGCAATTGAAATAATTATTGTCAATTAAATCTGATTAAATAAAATTTCAAATTCAGGCAGCGTGTCAAGTTGTGGTAATTCTGTGAATAAAATGAAAATTTTGCTTCATAATCACTTTTGATATGAATACTCTGAGATGTTTTTGCGTTCCGTTGATAGAGGTGAGTAACGAAGCGTTTAGTTGGAAAATAAATATGCAGTGTCCAGCGCTTTTTCATATGGAGTACCTAATGTACTTTTGTGATTTGCAAAAACCATGCATACACAAATCAGGCAAGCAACGGATACAGGATACCATTTCCTCCTATGGAATTTAGAACAAAACGTCGAACTTTCATGACAGAAGTTTCAAAACTCAAATTTGGGACTTGAGTTCAGGTCACTTATACAAAAAACACTTTTGTTGCTTATCAGAGCAGACTACATATTGTTTCTAATCTAGATAATTTCATGGCGATAATTACGAGCAGCATTAAAAGAATATATTATTTGAACCATCAGTAATAAGTGTGTGTGTGGGAACGCACGTTTCCTTTATGAATCGTATTTCAGGTAATAAGAATTCGGGTAATAAATTTAAAATTCAAATATCTTTAAACGGGTTTTAAGACTTTATGTGAGAGAAAATGTGGTCAAGCGATAACTTTCTGGTAATTGGTTTTAATCTCAATGTTATGATATACCGTTTGGAATGTGTTGTAATGATGTCTATGCATTTCATAGCTCACCTTCACGAATTCTCTTGTGTCATTCAAAATTAAATGACGAACATCTTCATTGTTGGCCATTTTTCATTAAACCATCAAGGTAAGTTCAGAGAAAAGAAGCAGTTTCTTGACCATACTCCGTATCTGGAAAGTATAGAGCAATCAAATCTCATTATGCATGCAAAACGACTCAATTTATGAGACGTCCGTTAGCGTCGCGTCGTGGGTGTAAAAGTAGACATATTAAATCATGTGATATTATATTCAGATAGGAGACAAACAAAGATGGATATTTTTCATGATGTTTCAAACAATTGTACTAATTTTTGATAATTCATATTGTTAACTGTAATAATAACGGTAATAGCAAGATCAAATTCGACAATTATTACAATGATAAGAAGCTATGATCCATGATTATTGTTAGCGTGAAGTTATCCATAAAAGCCCGCCATAAAATCTTTTCCGTAGTGCAAACTGTACCGCCCGGCCTACTAGGTAACTCTAGGCCGGATTATTGAACAAGAGATTCAAAATATGGTAAATCCTTTATAGAATGAATGAAAACGTTAACAGAAGTGTTTCTAAATGGTCTGTTGTACCAATGGCAAGGATATTGTATCCTTTCAAAAACAAACGCAATAAGTAAAGAATATTCGATATACTTGGATTGTAAGATAGGGTTAATTATTTGTATTCATTTTATTAGTAAGTAAGTGATCGTTGATAATTTTTTTTTTCAACATTATATACCAACGTAGGAAGTTCGCGGTACCACCAGAATTCATTGTCACGACGTCAGAGTGCCTCAAAAAAAAATTAAATTGAATTAAATTCACTTTTATACTTTTATTATTAAGTATTCGTTGATGATTTTTTTTCAAAAACATTGCTTACTAAATAAGGAAGTTTGCGGTACCACCAGAATTCATTGTCACGCCGTCACAGTGCCTCAAAAAAAATTAAATTAAATTAAATTCACTTTTAAACTTCTATTAGTAAGTATTCGTTGATGATTTTTTTTTTAAAACATTGCTTACTAAGGAAGGAAGTTTGCGGTACCACCAGAATTCATTGTCACGCCGTCAGAGTGCCTCAAAAAAAATAAAATATAATTAAATTCACTTTTATACTTTTATTAGTAAGTGTTCGATGATGATGAACCCATGGGTTTTTTTGGCGATACTGCTCGTGAAATTTTTTGCTGCGTTCAGCATGATCGGTAACAATGTTAAAATTGAAAAAACGATATTCTAATTGAACAAAAATACTCAGAAAAAGGAGGGTTGGGAGTTTCCCAAGAGAATTCGTAAACGAAGAACATATCTAATGTGTTGATTTGTGAGCAGCATTTCAACCAGCTGTGTTTGTGCTTTGTTGATCATGCATCTTTAATATTGTTGACATAAATTGCATAACCCATATAAAAATTCTTCGGTGTCTGCACATCCTTCTTTGTTTTTGCTAATAAAAACCTTTACAATAATAATACTTATTATTATTATTATTAAAAAAATTAGATTCAGCCCAAACTTTCCGTGTATTATTTTTTGAGGCACTCTAAAGGCGTGAAAATGAATTCTTCTGGTACTGCGAACTTCCTTCTTTTATACGCAATATGTATTTCAAAACAAAATTCTTCAACGAACACTTACTAATAAAAGTATGAAGGCGAATTTAATTTTATTTTATTTTTTTTGAGGCTCTCTGACGGCGTGACAATGAATTCTGGTGGTACCGCAAACTTCCTTCTTTAGTAAGCAATGTTTCAAAAAAAAATCATAAACGAACACTTACTAATAAAAGTTTAAAAGTGAATTTAATTTAATTTAATTATTTTTGAGGCACTCTGACGGCGTGACAATGAATTCTGGTGGTACCGCAAAATTCCTTCTTTAGTAACCAATATTTCAAAAAAAAAATCATCAACGGACACTTACTAATGAAAGTATAAAAGTGAATTTGATTTTATTTTATTTTTTTTGAGGCACTCTGACGGCGTGACAATGAATTCTGGTGGTACCGCAAAATTCCTTCTTTGGTAACCAATGTTTCAAAAAAAAAATCATCAACGAACACTTACTAATAAAAGTATAAAAGTGAATTTGTTTTTATTTTATTTTTTTTGAGGCAATCTGACGGCGTGACAATGAATTCTGGTGGTACCGCAAACTTCCTTCTTTAGTAAGCAATGTTTAAAAAAAAATCATCAACGAACACTTACTAATAAAAGTATAAAATTGAATTTAATTTTTTTTTTTTTTTTTTTGAGGCACTGTGACGGCGTGACAATGAATTCTGGTGGTACCGCAAACTTCCTTATTTAGTAAGCAATGGTTTTGAAAAAAAATCATCAATGAACACTTACTTATAAAAGTATAAAAGTGAATTTAATTTAATTTTATTTTTTTTGAGGCACTCTGACGGCGTGACAATGAATTCTGGTGGTACCGCGAACTTCCTACGTTGGTATATAATGTTTAAAAAAAAAAAATTATCAACGATCACTTACTTAATTATAAAATGAATACAAATAATTAACCCTATCTTACAATCCAAGTATATCGAATATTCTTTACTTACTGCGTTTGTTTTTGATATGATACAATATCCTTGCCATTGGTACAACAGACCATTTAGAAACACTTCTGTTAACGTTTTCATTCATTCTATAAAGGATTTACCATATTTTGAATTTCTTGTTCAATAATCCGGCCTAGAGCTACCTAGTAGGCCGGGCGGTACAGTTTGCACTACGGAAAAGATTTTATGGCTGGCCTTTATGGATAACTTCACGCTTACATGATTATTCTAGTTTTAGAGTACATTGAATTATTTAAGATGTTCCTGAATGCTGAATGATTAGTTTGGAAGGATTTTTTTGGGACCAGGAAAAGTATTAAAAATCAGTCAAGATACAAAGTGCTATTTGCAAAATAGTTCCCTTTTTATGAAGTATTTAGTCTGGACAAAACGACATTGAGCAGATTACTTTAATCTTGAAGTATACTGCATAGGAAAACCATAACCCAAAAGCGATACAATGTTTTGTTTGCAAAAAAAAATACTTGAGCAGCATAAGTAGGAGAGCCAGTGACATTTTTCAGTGATGATTAAGTAAAGACCTATTTTTTGAGATAATGTTGTACGGAGCCTAATTGAGTGCCAACCAAGAGGGGTCGCCCTGATCGCGGTTCCAAGAGGTGGCGGAACGCCCCAAAAAATTGCTTCTTTTTATTTTATACTTAGTTAAGGCTTAATTTTTCACCAGTTGCTCTTTGGTAGTCCACAATCATCCAGAAAAATTGGAGGATCGATTGGCCGGTTCCTTAACCCTTCGTTACTCACGTAGTCCACGATCGTAGAACACCTCTTTTCCAAAAGTGGTACCACTTCGGTTTTATGTTGAAATTGGGCGCGCATCTCAGTAGCTGTTCCTTTTGACTAGTTATACTTGATTCGTAAGTCGTTTGCGGACGTGAGTTTCATTGACACTTGAACTGGACTGGTCTACATATTTAGACCACGTGAGCATTGACGAAACATTTTATCGCCAGGGTGCCGCCGTTATCTATTTATTTTTTGAAGCCAAGTCAGTCAGTTTGTAAATGTTAGTACATATGTGTAGAGATTAGATTTCACATTCAGAAAAACTTTGTTTCACCCTAAAAAAAGACGTGTCAAAGGTCACATGGTCAAGAAGTACTGTTGAGGTGGTTCACCGTATGTCTAGTGATAAAGAGAGCTCTATTGGCAACAACTCGGGCGAGCACGATGAAGATGACGTGGATGCAAAAAAAAACATGTTTTCTACCAAGAAGCGCAAAATAATATATTATTCAACGAGCGGGAAATGGTGGATATTACTCACGAGGCTGAAGTTTGCGTAATCATTTGAGTGAGTAATATCCATTTCCCGCAAGAAGAATACTATACTTTTTCTATGATTATTCCATAATTGACGCGAACTTTGAAATATTCAATTTAATTTGGACTTTTTGAGAACCAGTTCACTTAAAGTGAGGTAAGGTTGTCAACACAATGTGACAATGCCTATGAAACAAGTATGGACGGTCAAATGGGCTGTTTCAAAATGATGTATTTGAAGGATGACATTTTGTCGAATGTTCTGATTGGCTACAAAACAGTGGAGTGATGAGATTAGATCATTTCACTAGTTGAAAACGATAGAGTAATGAAAAAAAAGTCACTGGCATGAGTAACGACCTACATAGAAAGTGGATGCATAATACTTCTATCATTATACAGTGCGGCTCTAAAAGGTCCCCCCCCCTTTTTTTTAATGTGTGCACCGAAAATTTTGAAACTTGGCATACTTCAATTGCTGTTGAAATACTACTTTTTGATGTCACTGACGTACTTTTAGTATTCAATATGGCGGCTGGGCGCCATTTTGAAACATTTTTTTAAATGGAAAGGGAGGTCGTGTGACACCTCATTTTGAAGATCCTGATGAGAACTTTATAACCCTAGAATATTGAGTCGATATCTTCAAGTACTACAAAATGGCGGTACATTTAATTACTTCATTGATACATACACTTTTTGAAAAAGTTCAATTCAGAAGATGCTTTTTTGACATTTTTGTCATCTATTCCCAACCCAAACTTCATGTCAAGAATATTTCCGGCATCTTTTGAATTGAATTTGACGTTTTTTTTTAAGTGTATGTATCAATGTAGTAATTAAATGTACCGCCATTTTGTAGTACTTGAAGATATCGACTAAATATTCAAGGATTATAAAGTACTCATCAGGATCTTCAAAATGAGGTATCACACGACCCCCCTTTCCATTTAAAAAAATGTTTCAAAATGGCGCCCAGCTGCCATCTTGAATACTAAAAGTACGTCAGTAACATCAAAAAGTGGTATTTCGACAGCAATTAAAGTATGTCAAGTTTCAAAATTATTGGTGTACACACATTAAAAAAAAATAGAAAAATCATAGAAAAACCGTATATTGTCTGAGCGAGTGAAAATTTGATATTTGCAGTGGTCTATAAACGTTTTTTTTTCTTGATTTTAAATTAAACTTTCAATTTTGTTGATTTTAATGAATTTTGTTCATG
Organism: Orchestes rusci; assembly: GCA_958502075.1. NCBI lineage: Eukaryota > Metazoa > Arthropoda > Insecta > Coleoptera > Curculionidae > Orchestes > Orchestes rusci. The sequence continues at coordinate 40,622,858 of OY293304.1, forward strand.
TTTTGTCATAAAGAAAGTTGTTCAATACACTTTTGAAAACACATGTAAATGGGATTTTTATTTTTTTGCAAAAAGTTTTTGCATGTATAGTTGCAAAATTATCACAGAAAATTTGGATCATTGTTTTTCTTCAAATTTTATATCGCTAAAGAAAGTTATTTTCAAGTTTGATTACTAAGAAGATTTTCAAAAAATTAGAAAATTCGTTATTCGTAATATTCAAGTCATTCCGCCAGGAACTTAGAACGCTATTCTCTCTGTCAATTGATATATACAGGGTGTCCGGAAATTACGCGTCAGGATTTTGGTGGGCGATTCTACATGAAAAATTAATGCAACAAACTTCAATACAATTTTTTCAAAAACTCAAAATTAAGGAAGATACAGGGTGTTAAAAAATATTTTTTTTTTCTTATTTTTTTTAATAACTTTTTTTCTAGTGTAATGATTTTCGCCAAATTTTGCATGCATTTCACTAGTGTTTCTTTGTATTCACCCTATTAATTTGACGCTAGTCAATGACAAAAGGCTGAAGCTGTCCTTCACCTTAGGAAAATTACTTAGAACTTTTTTGTTTTAATCTTTTTATAAATTTGGATGTCAAATTAGTAAAGAGCATCAATATTTTTTAAAAAGGTGCTCGTGTTGCATCATCGTAGAATTAACGGTTTCCGAGAAAAACGACTTTAAACATTAACCGTACCTTAAATAATTAAAAATTCGTACTTTGAAAAAAAAAGTTTTTGAACAAAGAAGAAATTGTATAGAAGTTTGTTGCATTAATTTTTCATGTAGAATCGCCCACCAAAATCCTGACGCGTAATTTCCGGACACCCTGTATATGTCACAGTAAAACCTGGTAATCAGTGAAAGCTAACTGTTACTAGGAAAAGTGAGCTTTTCCTGATTTGGAAACATTTAGCTAGTGAAAGTTGAATTCGATCGACTTCATCATACTTTTACTAGTAATTGTTAGCATTCACGTAACTTTTCTAGTGAAAGCTGCTACACTGAAAATTATTATCGTAATTATAAATATCATTTTTGGTCCGAGTTGGAATTCGCTGACAGATAAGACGCTCTGGAAAATACGAGAGCTATGAATCGCAGGTGTACAATGTGAACATTGTTCAGATACCGTATTATAGAAAATACTTAAGTATTCTCAGTAGGGGTTAGTCTGGGTGAGTTTGGGTTAGTTTGGGTTTGGCAAAAATTTTGATGTCGCGTGAGCGACATCATTTAGTGCCCCGTGCACCTTGGGTTAGTTAAAAGGCGGAAATAAGTTTTAAAAAGTACTTTTCCCAATTGCTTTCAGTAAAAGTTGATTTGATAAAGTTTCTCCAACATTCACTAGTGAAAGTGTACAATATTCTTCAAAATTTAACATTTCCTAACGAATCAATTAATTGCTAGCATCAACTAGTAAAAGCTAGCTTTCACTGAATTTCTAACATTTACTGTAACATATACACTTGAAATTGATGCCACAATAACATACTAGAATATTCAGCCTTTTACTGAATCATATTTTGAAAAGTTCATTGTTCCCGCGAAATGATTGTGGTGATCCGCGACTAAGGGTCTGACCAATCAATCCTCCATTTTTTCTGGATGATAGTGCACACAAAGAACAACTGATGAATATTTCATCCTTGACTAAATCAGAGAAAGTTCGATCGGTCACACGACATGTTAATTTCGGCCAATCGTTCCGCCAATTTTCCTGGATGATTGTGAACTTCCAAAGAACATCTGGTGAAAAACTCAGCCTTAATAATAAAAAGATGCATTTCTCACATGTTTGGGGCGTTCTTAGAAATCGCGATCAGGGCGAACCCTTTCGGACGGTACTCAATCAGGATCCGTATAACATTCTCACAAAAAATATGCCTTAACTATATCATCACTGAAAAATGTCACTGGCTCTTGGACTAGTATGGACCACTGTCTTATAGGGAGCGGAGAAAACTTGTTTTTATCCTGATGAATGGCATACTACTACACCCCGCAAATTTGCCATGGAAGTCTGGTCAACGAGTCATCACAAGACCGTTGATAGTTTTATGCATTGGGAGTGGAGTGAAATTCTTGAATCAGAATCCAGTCATATCGAATAATGACTCAGTAGCGTTCAATGGTCATTTTGAAAACAATAAATAAGTATTGACCCACTAACAAAGACACTGCATTTGAAGCAAGAGCAAAGTTTACTTAGTATAGGTAAACTTTGGCAAAAGTTACAGAAAAAACTGGTATACAGATACCACGTGAGATGATAATAATGTCGTAGAGTACGTACAGAGTGGAAAATACCTATTCTGCTCTTAGCAACATGTGCATGAAATGCTATAATAGAACTTATATATGGGTTTAAGTGAAAGTATTTGTAGATTGACGAATCACAACATGTGCAGTTCCTATATGATCAAGTCAACTGGCGATCGAATGGCTATTCTCCATGTCATCGTGATTCTTTAATATTCATTATCATCATCATAAGGTCAGTTCCACAGATATGAGAACTTGTGCTTTCTAGGCAAAAGTGAATATTATTATTTTTTAGATACCTATTAATATGTTCTATTTTGTATTGTATTCTTTTTAAAACTGGGTATTCCGCATGCACTCATGGGTCTGTCTTAGCATTTATGAACGGATTATAACAATAAGCAAACTTCTTGAGTTTTTCATGGTAGTCAATCAATGCCTAGAAATGGAAGTAGAATAACTTATTGGTGGCTTATCGGATATTCCTCAGACTTGATGTTTTTTCACTTCATACTTTTCTGAAGCAGTCTATAATGTTGTCAACCGACATTACGGAAAGCTACAGAAAGTAATTCTAGCATGCTTGTCTGTTTTGTGAAATCTTACTCAAAGTAATACAAACATTACTTCTTAGTGTTTCTATTTGAATACCCCACTCGATACACAGATTTGAAGTATATTCTAAACATATCCAGCACAACTGGGGCTTTCATAATACGATTAGATCGTGATCAACCTTTTATGAATCAATAGTAACGTAATAAGCAGTCTCTCATACTCAAACCATCCGAGCGAATTTTCAAGCTTTGTATTCCATTGAGCTTCAAACAGGAATTTCGTGTAAGGTCTAATCGTTTCAAAGCAAAGGTGTTTATGAAAATCCATCTTTATGTGCGACAAATAGTGTGGAAATTTCCACGACGTGATCTACTAATGTTGGACCATCGAGAAATAGACGAAGTGAACTCAGCCATGCAAAGAGAAGGATTAGATAATTATTGTAGATTTGCTTAGGATGAATACGCTTCAAATGATATTGTAGATTAAACAAATATAGGCTAACAATTACATAGGTATTTTAAAAACTTTGATACAAATTAAAAAGGCTTTGCCAAATGGGAAATTATTTCTGTTTATTATTTTTTAGGTACCTTTACAGTGTGTCCGGTAAGTAAACGGCATAATTTCGGGAGCGTATAGGGGAGGTTGACAAAAAAAATGCTTGAATTTTTTTGAAAATTTTGATTTTTTTTTTCAATTTTTGACTTATTTTAGTACAGTCAATTGATATATAACAACAATAACAACAATAACAACAACTAGTGTCTGGCCGTAATATTTTAGTGTATTATTGCAATAAGGTGTAAAACAAGAACCTATTTTTCTCGAAAACGGTTAGTTTTATTGGAAAAAAAGAACCATTTTTGTTGAGAGAAGATCAGAGTATTTGAAAAAGTAGTTTTCAGGTCTGTAAAATGACACCTGTCATAATTTGGGCCCAAAAAGTTTGGTGGCAAGACCGTTCCTGGTTCCCCACACAATTTAAAATATTGATTTTACTATGGGGTCTTCATGGCCTACACAACATACTACAATTTCATCAAATTATATAAGCTGGTCCAAAAGTTAGAGCTAAAAAATGAAATCGATGGGAACCCCTTTAGGGCTCTGTATCTGCGTTAGGAGGTACTTTAGAAAAACAGTTTTATGAAAAACTAGGGTTATTTTGACCTTCCCTATACGCTTCCGAAATTATGCCATATACTTACCGGACACCCTGTATTTCAGATCAAAAATAAGTTCTGTGAGCGATCGTATCAAGCAAATCGTATTTGAACAAATCCATATGAAACAGAAAATTGTTGACAAAAATAGGATCATGATTGTCTCGTGATAAGACATCATGATTGATACATCAATACCAATCTTTATAATGTGAGCTTGACAAAACTATTGACTCTTGATTTCGGTTTCCTCATACAGAAAATTGACTGGCCAAGAAGACATCTAATCTAATAATAAAGCTGATGGTGATCAAAAATTTGGATTAGAGAAATGAAACAACTAGCCAAGTTTTCAAATTTGATGGAATTTTGAATCGGAAGGGGTAAAGTTTTACCAATTCGAGTGTATGCATGAGGATCTCGTGAACCGTAAGAGATTCAAGGTCGGTTAAATTGAGGCACAGTTGTTCAATTTCAATCTCAAAACATGCCGATTCGAATCTTGGAAGATTCTGAAGACTTCCAAAGATATCCGACAATAACCGTTCTTTTTCAATCCTTTTTTATTTTTTTCCTGAATATATTCATTTTTTCTTCACTTCAATTGAAACCCGACGTTTCGAGTTCTCGCAACCATCCTCAACTTTTTTTTCCAAATACGAACCCAACTCTTTGAATTTATTTTTGAATAGGTAACTCTTTGCTTCATGGGAATAATGATTGCCATTTTGAAACAATGCAGAAAGTGAATACGAGAGACGAGAGTTATCAAAATCCAAAGTTGTTGATCCTGTCAGTACGCGTCGCTGGGAACGTAGTCATGATACCTAATAATAATAACTTATGACTTGAATAGAGAAGCAGACAGAAGCTTCAAGCTCCAGGTTGGAAAAAAGTTAAAAAAAATAAATAAAAAAAATAAACAAAAAAAAAGAGAAGAATGGTGCATCATCATTTTCAAGGAGCCAAATTATATTTAAAAATGATAAAAAAAAATGGGTTTGCATTTGAACAAAAGGTTGATGACGGTTGCGAGAATTCGAAACGTCGGATTTCAATTTCGACCATGCTAATTTGAAAAGCAGAAAAAGAGGCCTTGAAAATTTCATTCGTTTTCAATAATCTCTTAAGATAAATTCAGGACAAAATGAAAAAGGTTTGTAGTTTGGAGGCGCATCCATGATTTACCAGATTTTTTTGGGTATTTCGCCACACCCTATCAAAAGACAATCAAACTAGTGTTCATATACCAGATTTTCTATATTACCTGAAACAAAGTCTATTAGTAAACAATAAAACCTATCAATATCAAACGTTTTGGAAGTGACATTTTGTGCCATAAACACAAAAAAGGCCAGTTTTACGGCGAAGTGACACAAAAACAAACTATATTTTTTGAATTTGAATTAATTGTTCCTTTTTTAGGTTTCACTGACGACGGAAGCAGATTCGCTTCCGAAACGTTTGATATTGATAAGTTTTATTGTTTACTACGAGACTTTTTTTCAGGTAATATAGAAGATCCGGTAGCCTATTTCCGTTTCCGTGTTCATTTCAGATCTGTGCGGTCTTGAAATAAACACGGATTTGTCACGCAATATTCATTTCCAAACCCGTGTTTATTTCAAGGCGTCAAACTTTGGAACACGCGCGGATTTGTTATAAAGTAGGCCGAGTAATAAACATCCAAACCCGTGTTGATTTGAAGACCGCTGGGCTTCGAGCATCACACTATTCCCTAGACCCTGTTCATACATTATGGGTTCCGAAAGTTTTAAGTTTATCAGCTATCGGAAACAAACAAGCTTAGTGGATGGTATGACAAAAAGTGAAAAAATAAATTCCGATTGTAAGGAAAATAATCAAACTCTTGAAAGTGACGAAATGTATTCCGAAAACTTTGCTTTTTTCAATATATGTTTGAATGCCACTATACAGGATGGTATCCTTTATATAGAGACAGCTCGATACTGAAAAACGGTGTGTACAATAATGATGATAACATTCATTTTTGACCTTGTTTTTCAGTATAGACTATTTATTTTGAAATGAAAATGTATCTTTCCCATTGAAGAATCTCATTCTACGAAAAAAAGCGGATAAGTTTTATCTGAAAACAAACTCCATAAGAAGAGATATTCCTATTTTGAAAATGGTTTTTGTTTTATGAGACAGTTATTTATATCGTATTCTGATTCCGGAATAAAATCTGCAGGAGCTAGATCATATCACGAGTTCAGTAATTCAGTATTATGGAAAATAGTGGAAATATTTTTTTTGTAGGAAATCATCGACCCGTTAATCACTTGAGTATGTGAACGTGAACAGCATGTTGAAGCAGCCCACATCCATCGTTACGCGGCGCACGTAACGATCTTACGAATAATTTTTATGTTTAATGTGAACACTAACGTAATATTTGCTGTTATGTTGAAGGTCAAGTTTACGGTTGTATTACGCTTACGTTCATTGTGAATTGGCATTAAGAATTGTATAACGTCTGTATGTTCAATTCGAACCAGCTTTTCTTTGAAATGAGCAAGGAAACGTAAATACATAACGCAGTCTATTTCGAAACAAATGCGTGCGTGGTTCAAAGCTGGCGCCTGAACACGGGTTTGTCAGTTGATATTGCCTTACTTTTCCGTGTTGATTTGACGAACGCACTGGTTTAGAATGAACACGGATACCTGAATACGCGATCCAGTATATAAACACTAGTTTGGTTGTTTTTTGATAGGGTGTGGCGAAATACCCAAAAAAATCGGGTAAAAATGAAAAAGGATTTCGAAAAAATCGGTTATTGTCGGATAACTCCGGAAGTCTTTGAAATTTTCCAAGTTTCGAAGGGATTTTTTTTTGAGATTGAAGTTGCGCAACTTTACTTTCATTTAACCGACCTTGTATCTCTTACGGCTCACGAGAATCACATGCATACACTCGAATTTGTAACACCCTGCATAGTATAGTACGTACCAAGACCCAGAGTATGTTACAGTTCACATCTTGTACGTACAGGTAAGTACAGAATAAATGTTGGTATTTTACTCAATCGTAATGATCCTGGTTAGTTTTGATTTTACAAAAAAGTTCAATAGAGCAAATTTGAAGTATTTCTCATGGACATTCAGACAACTGAGCGCCATTTTGAATGAAAAAAACAAATAGAAAGGGAGGTCGAGTGATAGGATAGGTACCTCATTTTAAAAGTCTTTGCATCCTTATTACACCCTGAAAGGTTGAAGTCGCTGTTTCTTTCTAATTTTTAAATATCAGTATTCAAAATGGCGCACAATTCCTTTTTTGTCATTTTCAGCTGTCATTACTATGTTGAGAAATGCAGAACGTGGTCAAATATTAGTGATCCAAATTTTGTTCAAGAATATGAAGTTTTAAAGTTAAAGTGCCCCATTGAAGGGGACATTTGAAAACTACACTGTACAGGGTGTTCACAGATGAATGGACCCCCCATTAACTTTTTAATTTGATGTTTGGGAAAAAAATGTTTTAGATGAAAGTTTAATGGTTCAGAACAAATTTTGTGGAAACAATGATTTCACATATACAGGGTGTTCAAGAACGTGTGCATGACCCAATTTTCTTATTTCAAATTACAACCCGATTCTTCTATCTCATTTTTGAATTCACCTAAGAACTCTTAATATTTTCCATATAGCAAACCCGATACTCTATATCCAAAATCATCGAGTAAGAAGATATTCACGTCAGAAATTTGCGATTTTTTCGAGCATGTTTTAAGATGTATGGTATTATTTGGAAACTTTGGAAACAGAGTAGTCGTTGATATATGTCAACTTGTCAAGAATGTTTGAACATGGTTTATTGCAAAGAGGAAAAATTTTAAATATTTCCTTTTTACAAACAGGGTGACCCAGTTTTATCCTACAATATTCAAAATCTAGATTCTTCTAATCAAAATGAACAATTCTTATTTTATGAAAATTTTTAAAATATTTGGTTTCTTTTTGGAAGCTTTTTTAAAAGTGGATATAACCCCTATTGTTTGAGTGGTTATATCCACTTTCCTATCCTATACTTTTTATATGCTATTGACTTCGCTGTCTCATGAACATTCGAAAACTTGGAAAAATAACAGGAGTGCTATTTGAGAAAAAAAAGTTAGTGGTGGTTTTTAAGAGTTGTTTTTTTCGGCGGTAATTTATTTTCAAGTTTAAGAGAAATCCTTGCTTAACATTCACAAACAATGTTTAGTTATATTTTTCTTCAAAGATAAATGAGTTCTGGCCTGTGACTTTCGTTGTGAGGTGTATACAGAGTGGACCAAAGATAATGGGACATACGTTAACAGCAGGTTCCTCAAACAGAAATATTGCGATCGACCCGAACTTGTCTATTCCGCAATTTGATATTAATAGAGATACAGGGTATCAAATTTGAATTTCAATTTTTGATTCACTTGAATAACTTTCGAAGTAATAAAGTTATATTGATTGATTGGTGTATTGGAGTTGTCTGACATGCAAAATTCAAATCTGAGCACGGAATTGCTCTTACTTGTAGGGGGAGCCACCTACACACCTTTTCACTAATTCAAATAGTCATTACCTTTTTGTACGCACTCGTACATTTTTTTTAAATTGAAAAATTGATTTTTTCATCATATTTCCATGAAAACGATATACTTTGTAGAAGTGGCTAGGACTAACCCTTTTCAAGATATTTGAACTTGAAGTAATTCATGCAATGTGGTTTTAAATGGAAAATTAAGGAAATATTTAATTTTATATTTGTTTACAAAAAAAAAGAAGAATTTTTTTGTTATTTTTTTTTATAAGAACCGTTGAACATCTAGAAATGTGTCAAAATTACCGTGCCAACGTCGTTTACGATGCCCCCCATGTTTATTTTCAAAACTTTGCATTCGGAACTACATTGCATGGACTACATTATGTGCAAATATCTTGAAAAAGGTTACTCCTATCCACTTTGACAAAGCACTTTGACAAAGTATACCTCTTTTACGTATGACCCAATTTTTCTGGTCCACCCTGTAAAAATACAAAAATTTGAAACTTGTCCATTGTCCACTATAGAAACTCACAATCGTTTTATGTTTCAATTGAATGTTTTCCTGATCTAACGCCTTCTCTAGAGTCTCGTACTCTCACTTACAAATACTAAGACGATTTTATTTGTCAGAATGAATCTTATTATTATTCACCAAAAATTACGTATTTCCAGTGACAGATATTGCCATCCCCCAGATACACCAGGCTTATTGGTAGGATAAGTTATTCGTCCTCATTATTGACAAATAGCGATTTATTCGATCAATTTTGGCGCAATTACCATAATAATATCTGTGTTAATGGTGCATGCTGTTTTATTCCGGAAGTAAACCATCAGCTGTTCATAAAATGAAACGGAGCAAGCGATATAAAAATGTATATTGCGATGTCGTGATCTAATCTCAATCATCGTCTCCATCTCATTTACAGACCTGAAAAAAAAAATGGATTTATTCTACTTGCAATCATGTATCATATGGGCATGGGTATTCAGTAAACAAGAAATCGAAACATTTTTTTCATTCACTCCAGATAGAATTTACCGACTAACCATTCCCAAAGTCCGCTCCATTCACAATATACACATTTCCTTTATTCGACAAATCTTTGTACACATGTTATTTTCAAAACCGGATATTACCCTGACATATGCAAAATATATCGGATATCATCCAGAACCGAAGGGAATTGAGCGATGGTTATTAGCGCCGGTCAATTCCAGAAACTACAATTCAGAATAATGTCTTGTTTGGCCTATAATGTCTCAGTATTATAAAATCATACCCTGCAACAGATTTTTTGCAATAGAATGGCTACCTGTTTGAAAAAACATACCCAAAAAAAGTTATACAATTTTTAGTCTACTCTTTATGTGCCAAATTCATATCCCTAAACCAGATGGTTTAGAAAATGAGAAGATAAGTTGTATAATATAATAATATGATAATGAGCTATTTGAGTGTTTTTTTCTAGGACATACATAATAATATTGTACAGTAGGTAAAGCTTTTTTGCTGCCTTTTCTGAGAATTTTGAGTTTTCGGAAAAATCGATGGTGAGATTACACCGCCATCTTGAAAATAAGGGCGCGTGTGTTTTTTTGTTGCTGCATGTAAATTTAATTCTGCACAACCTTCGCCGCCCTGTACGTTTTTTTTTCACCAAGAAATCACCCTGTAGATTATTTAAACCTAATCTTGGAAAAAAAAGTTTTATAATAAAGTTATTGAGAATGAAAATTCGAACAATTTGAGTTCTACGATATTTTATCGGAGCAAATAAGTGGTGCCCTTATTTCCAAGATGGCGGAGTAAGCTCACCTTCGATTTTACCGAAAACCCAGAGTTAAGCTATTGTGAGACCCCCAAACATGTTAAAAACAATTTTTTTCGTATTCAGATGACCCTATTTTATTGTACTAATAGTTCTTTTTTGGGCCCATATTGCTGGTATTCCATGTAATTTGAATTAGATGTCTTCTTCTTTCGATTCTTCCCCCAATCTATAGAAATACCTATATTCTAAATCCTTGATTTTCATAGTTTCATTATTAATTATTGTATTCCTAATGAGTCGCGAAAAAGTTTTTTTAACTGAAATAGCCAGTAATGAAATCCTAAAAGTAGGTTGAAGCAAACATTAATACACTTGAGTTATTCTCCAATGACAATAACTTGATAACGATAGAAAGTGCTAAGTGACAATAAATTTTTGGATCTTTTCAAATATAAGTAGGTTATTTATGTATTCAAATCGACTACACCTTGAATGACATCAAGAAAATTACCATAAAACAGTGATATAAAAACATTTATAATCATTACAATCAAAGCCCATGGTAGTCAAGTGATTTTAGTATATTGTTGAAAAAATCCAAGTAGATTTCTTTTAACTTTTATATCATTAGAGGTTAATTCAAGTTCTTTTTTTGTAATAAGTATATATTTGAAATACTACTAGAAATGAAGATCATTCTCCCTCTCAAAACCTAATGAAATAACCATTTGTTAGGTCAAAATAGCTGTAAAAGTGTAAACAAGTGCAAGTGACGATGTGCGTTTTCAAAATAAAGATTTAATTTGGCTTCTCAACGCAAAAATGTGTTTTTATTTCCGAATAATAAGTTTCAGCAGATAATAATTGTTTTTTTTTCGTATTTAGTGAAATTATTCTTGTATGTGTCTGGTCTCTAGCTTGATACAATAAATAAAAGGGAGAAATCTATAATACTATTATATAATGATAATATATTTTTTTAAATATTGTTTGTTTTTTTTTCACATGGTATGTTTTTGTATATAGCCTCGAAGCTAAATAAACGCCTCTTTTTTTATACAGTGTGGAACAGCCAATTGGACTAAATTTGATAACTAATGACTGGGAATATTGTCGAAAAAAAGCTCGTACGCACCGATTGATATTCTTGATCATACACTTTTTCCAGCAAAAAACATTTTATGCAGGGTGTGTCATGGAGCAGTGGCTGATACCACCTTTGTTATCTCAAAATACAGCACCCTGTATATTATTCAATTTCGATTCTTCAGAAAATTTTATTTCAGACATATTCCATGTACAGAGTGTCCCATTTTGAGTACTTTTGCGGGGTATCTCTGTTATTCTTATAGATAGAAAGTTGCGGTTTTGGCGATAGTGTGCTACTTTTTCTTGAATCTAAAAATGCCGTGAACAAAATTTTCATGGCCAGTCTTGGTCTTGGTCTTGGTCTTGGTCTCGATATCTCAAGACCAAGACAAGACTTGCAGAGTCTTGGTCTTGGTCTTGATGGTCTTGAAAAATGTTTTTGCGTTTTTTTTTTCATAAATCTTCAATCACTGAATGTTTCTCTAAAATCTCAGCTCTGAACCGAAAAAAAAATAAGTTCCCATTGCCCGTATTGTTTGGCCTAAAAGGCAATAAAATATGCAAACCACTGTCGATGAAGAAAAACGTTCTAGAAATGCGAAAGACATACGGTCTTCTTGTCACAAAAAGAGACGCTAATCTTCCTTGTTGTTTATTATTACGTGGGACGGCGGTACGATTTAAACAAGATGCACCAAATAGCGGTTGTTTCTTTCCACTCAACTTTCAAGCATGTGACATCAAAAACGTACGTCTTTTTTAGTCGTCGCATTTTTAGAGCGTTTTTCTTCATTGTGAATTGTTTGCATATTTTATTGCCTATTGGGCCAAATTATACGGGGTCTACGTTTCTGCTAACTTTTTCAACCATAAGAACTTATCTAGGCATCCATGCAAACAAAGGTTTCCGAAAAGCGTCATTTTGCATTTTATTCTATTCACAACAACTAGATTTGGATTAACATTAACAAGCAAGGTGATGACTCGTTTAAGGTCATTGTAACAATGATGAATAAAAAAAGTCCAATCTCACAATTCCAAAAAATGGTTTAATGAAGGACTACAAGTTTCGAGGTCTAAGCTTAACACCCCATCTTCAGGTCAGGTTAAAAGGGAATACAATTACAAGACATAAGTTGATCGATCAAGTTTCAACAAAAAAAGACATCAATACATTAATTTTGATCAAACAAACACCAATTCATGCTCCTACTTGGAGTTTGTCATTTTGGGGGGACACCTCACACATGGAGGTTGATTCTTGTCTTCGTCCCTTTTACACAGGTTTGACCAAGATTGATGTATTAATGTCTTTTTTGTTCAAACTTGATCGATCAACTTATGTCAGTGCCTTGTAATTGTTTTCCTTTTTAACCGGACCTGAAGATGGGGTGTAAAGCTTAGTTTAGTTTGTATGAGATGCGGGGTTTGGGTAACTGACAGCGCTGCCATGTCTACCGATAAACCGATTTCAGCACAGTTTGTTAATACAGTACAACCTCGATAATTCGAACTAATTATTGCAAAAGACCGTTCGGAGTATCGATTTGTTCGGATTATCGAAAATATAAATAATGAAAAAGCTTAATTTTTTGAACAAAACAACTTTAAAAACAATCGAAGTGACGCTAAAAACAAAGTAAAGTGACGACAAAATAAAATATATAATATAAAAAACACTTGAGTTTTCGTGAGAAAAAAAAAGTGATTTTTTTTGTTTTATGATTCTGCCACTTTGCTCTCCTTTTTCCAAATCCTTGAGGAGAATGTAGCTTCAAACATATGTCAAAACATTTTATTTTCCCTTATCAAAAATATATTCATTTTTTGAGACTCTACTCCCTAAATTCAAGAATACGGTAGGTGATTATCAAGATTTTTTCGGATGATGACTTATGGTTCCGAGCTGTTTGAATAAGTGGATGTTCGGATGAGCGCATGTTCGGATTATGAAGGTTGTACTGAAAATTTTCTCTATACTGCTATATTCTTCAAATCTATGATGAATATTCGAGTATAAAGAACATTTTCACTATTCAGTAACAAATTATTTATTTTTCACGTAGGACGTAGGAATGTAGGTACAATATTTAATGATCTAAGCATTTCGTTACATTTATTCATAACATGTCACACAGTTCAATACTTATTTTTTTAACATTGTTATTGTTTGATTAGATGGAATATTATGATAATTTTTTTGTGATGGTGAATTTGAAGCTCCTAATTTTTCATGGAATCTACTGAAAAATTGCGATCAAATGTACGGATATTCGTTTGAATGATCTGGTAGCACCTGGTCCATACCCACTACTGTGAATTGGAAAATTCCAATAATACATTTTTATTATTGAAAGTAGATAGCGATATTTGCAGATTTTAATAAATATTGTATCGATTTCTATTTTCAAAACCAAGACCAAGACGAGACTCTCGAGGTAGAGTCTTGGTCTTGGTCTTGAAAATCAAGTCGTGGTCTTGGTCTTGAGAAGAATTTGTAGTCTTGGTCTTGGTCTTGTCACCAAGACCAAGACAAGACCATGACTTGTCTTGTGGTCTCGCGAAGCCCTTAAGCTACCCCTCGTATCTAAACTATCAGATAAGTTATGGAAAATGTGAGAACTGTTTCTTATATAACTTTTCCCGTAGAACTCGATTCTGCCTTCGGAATTAGTATACAGGGTCAGGTCAAAAAGTAATCGGTCAAAAATTTATTTTTTCAAAAATGCATACTGTTATATATTTTTGAAAGGGTAAAAAAAGGACACATCTTATGGACCATAAATATACGGGGTATTTCATTCAAAAAAATTAAGTTGGGTCCGATAACTTTTTGACCTGACCCTGTTTACTAATTCCGAAGGCAGAATCGAGTTCTACGGGAAAAGTTATATGAGCAACAGTTTTCACATTTTCCATAACTTATCTTATAGTTTAGATACCTACGAGGGGTAACTTCAACTGCAACATTTTCAGTTTAGCCCTGTATCTTAAAAACCAAAAGGGCTATGAAAATTTTGTTAACGGCATCTTTGATTTCACGAGAAAGTAGCACACTGTCGCGAAAATCGCAACTTTCTATCTATAAGAATAACGGAGATATACTGCAAAAGTACCCAAACCTGTACAATTTCATATACCTATATTTAACTGTTTCGGAAATATTTGGTGTTTTCTCATTTATTGAGAAAATAATTTAAAAAAATCTGCAGACACATATTTCGATTAAGTTCAGGTCTTGATAATGAGAAAGTGAGTGGAAAACATTTCAGCGTGTGTTTCTCCTGATATGGAAATACACTGCCGAGCATAAAATCCGGGTCACCCCCACATTTGCAATTATTTTTGAAATTTGAAGCTTTCGCGGATTTGATAGAGGTTTCGCATTGTTTGCTAACATACTGTGATGCTTTTGTTGCAGTTGCTTGAATGAAAACAGAGTTTTTGTTATTTTGTTCAAAGTTTGACAAAAAAGGGTACATCACCCAAATTCCTGGAAACCATCATCAGCATATCGATGCATTCCATGGGTGATTTTATCTCTCAATTGCGAATTGTTTGCGTTAGTATTGATGTTTCTGCTAATTGAAATGGCCATAAATTCTGTGGTTGCGGCACGAATTGTGGCAGCCCTAGAAGATGGCCGCCGTCAACGCGAAACTGCGAGAAACTTTGGTGTGAGTTTTTCCAGCGTGCAACAAGTACCGCAACGATTACGACAGACTGGTTTGCTCACCCGAAGACCTTGAGCCAGATTCCGTGTCCTGTGGAATTCCATTGCGACACGTCACTTTTTGTGTAAAATGATGGGAAAGCGACGTGTTGCTAGAATACCACAGGTACACGGAATTCGGCCACTGGCTCTGGACGAGAAAGAATTACATCAGCTAGATACGGTTGCTTTCTCGTTACTTATGCATTGAGAAACCGAATGGATACGGCAGTGTCCCTTCGAAATCATCTACTAGAAGGTGAAAAATATGAATATATGTGAGTGGACAGTTGGAAGACGACTTAATGCTGCTGGATTATTATCTCGGACTAGGGCTACTGGACTCTGGACCGTAGGTTTCCCGTGGGCACCTAACTGCAAGGCTGAATTTTTACGGGAGCACTTGGTTTGGACAATAGACGATTAAAGTCGGGTATGGTTGTCCGATGATTCGCGATTTTGTCTAACGGGCTCAGATAGACGTGTTAGTGTGGAGTCGACAAGGGGAAAGATAGGCTGGAGCATGTATCGCCGAACGACTTTCATTTGGTGGAGGCTCAAATATGGCATGGAAAGGCATATCGTTTCATGCTCGCATGGAGTTGGCCTTTATCTAGAGTGGGTCTTTGAATGCACATAGGTTTTTTTTTGGACAACACGGAACATTTATGCATCGTAAAGCACGTCCACGCACTGCTCGGTTGGTTACTGCCTATCTTGATTAGGTTTGAATCAGGTTAATTGTTTGGGCCTGCTCGAAGTCCAGACTTAAACCGCATCGAGCATATTTGAGATGAGATAGGGAAACGTTCACGAAAACATGTGCCGACCCCAGAAATTCTAGAGACCTTCGCAACATACTGGTGCAAGAGTGGGACAATCTCTCGCACGATGTTATCCAGAATCTAATCCTGAGCATGCCTCGTCGTTTGCAAGCTGTTATCACTGCTCGATGAGGAAATACTCGCTACTGAATCCTTGATTGTTTTTTCAATCAGCAAATTGAAATTTTCGAAAGAACGAGGTTCTCGTGGCATACGGACAAAAAGGGAAATGGGAAAGTTGGAACCAGGCGGAATTTGAATTCGCGGCCTTCGTCATATAAGGACCACGCTCTACCAACAAACTGAACTATCAATGCCTATGAGCAAAGCCAGCCCATGCATACTCTCCCCACTTCTAGGATGTAAGTTTTTAGGTTTATGGTGAGCATCTTTTGGCGGTTTGTTCGCATAATTTTTCAATAAACTTAAAAAAAACGAACATCGCAATTTGTATTCAAGAAACTGCGATAAAAGCATAGCTGTATGTTAGTGAGCTATGCTACACCCCAATCAAATCCGCGAAAGCTTCAAATTTGAAAAATATTTGCAAAAATTATGTGGTGACCCGGATTTTATGCTCGGCAGAGAATTAAAGAATTATCTGGCTGCATGACAAGTTGTCAGACTTGTTTTTTTTATTGTTATTTTTTTTACATTATTAAGAAATAGACAGTATAACTACTTAGTACTTATTCATTTTTGAGTGTGTTCTAGCGAATTAGTGTCATGAAATAATTTAATTTTTGTGATATTAATTTTTGCAATAAGACTAAAAACACTTGATATTTCTAAAACAGTAGGTTAAGGATATTGTACATGAAATATATCTAGAATTTTCAAAAAAATTCAAAAATTGAATTATATGTACAGGGTGATTCATTTTCAGCGACAGGGTGCCAGTTCTCGTAAACTATTCATCGTAGAGACTTGCGGCAAAAAATTTCAATACTAAAACGGCCAAGAGAAAAACCTAGAAAATATTTTTAAGTTTCTGAAATGGTCGCTAGGGGGCGTAATAACTAACACCAAGTAGAAAAATATTATTTTTATGAAATTTTGCCCAATGAAAATATATCGATGAGGTCATTTTCGGATTTACTGACTATTTACCTACACTTTTTGTCCAAAACGTTTTTTTCTATCTGTCATAATAAAGTGGTGGGGGAAGTTCAATTGTTTTATGAAACAAACGGAGATTACTCCCGTTTCGCTTGACCGATTTAAACGAGCTTGGGCTCATATAAAAGAGCATGATCTGCACTTCAAAACACTTTTTTGGTTTTGAATTTTTGACCTTTGCCGTCGCCGCTGAAATGGTAGCATGTTTTTGAGTTTTTTCTAAAAAAAAATCAAATGTAATGGTATATCCATTTTTAAATATTTTCAAAGGAGATACATTTTCCTATAAAAAAATAAAGAAAATTAATGATTTTTTTGTTTTTTTTTATTTTTTTTTGTTTTTTTCTAATTTTTTCCATTGGAAAATGTATCCTCTTTTAAAATATATGAAAATGGATATACTATTACATTTGATTTTTTTGGAAAAACTCAAAGATATGCTATCATTTCAGTTAACGCCATCTAGCGGCGACGGCAAATGTTACAAATTAAAAAGCAAATGGGCATTTTATAGCGCAGACTATTCTCTTTCATATGAGCCCAAGTTCGTTAAAATCGGTCAAGCGAAACGGGAGAAATCTCCGTTTTTTTCATAAAACAATTGAACTTCCCCCACCACTTTATTATGATAGATAGAAAAAAACGTTTTTGACAAAAAGTGTAGGTGAATAGTCAGTTAATCCGAAAATGAGCTCATCGATATATTTTCATTGGACAAAATTCCATAAAAATCATATTTTCCTACTTGGTGTTGGTTGTTACGCCCCCTAGTGACCATTTCAGAAACTTGAAAATATTTTCCAGGTTTCTCTCTTGGCCGTTTTAGTACTAACATTTTTTGCCGCAAGCCTCTACGATAGTTTACGAGAACTGGCACCCTGTCGCAGAAAATGAACTCGCCCTGTACATAATAGGTGTTGTATTCAAAATAACAAAGTTGATATCAGTCACTGCTATATGAAGCACCCTGTATACAATGTTTTTGCTAAGAAAAATGTACAACCAAAAATATCAATTCACGTGTACGAGCGTTTTTCCGAAAACTTCCCCATTCATTTATTATCGAATTTATTCCATTTGGCTTCTCCACACTAGGTATTTTTCATAATTTTTGATAATCTGCATTGTGTCTGCTCAAGTTTGCACCATATGAGAAACTTTTTTATAATTTATTTCAAGAAAAAAAGATATTCTTAATAAAAAGTTCTGCATAGCCTAAAACCTAAAATAAAACCATCAGTCATATACGAGGTTTCTCAGGAAACATATTCTCGCTCAGGGGTAAACTATTTTTATTAGTTGCAAAATCAAAAATTTGTATGGTGAAAATTTTATAGTAATTGAAAACTACTTTCAAATAGGTATCCAATTACACCTACGATGAAAATTTTGTTTTGTTCAAATTAGTGATTTCCTCATATCAAAAATGAAAGATATTTCAATAATCATCATGATTATTTTAATTAGATTTCTTATTAAATAAACGAATACGTCGATTAAAAATTTTTTGTACAACCTACACGTATAAAGTCCTTTTTTCAATGCATGCAAAGCTGGCGGAAAGTCGCTAATTTTGGCAGCCGGGCCTAAAAGTTCTTTCGCGCCCGCGGGCGCAAAAGTAAGTCGCTTAGCAACGGTTCCTTGGATCCCAACGCCTCTGAATCTTAAAACCACGTGACAGTCTAGCATACTAAAAATAACTAATCACGTGACAATCTCGGTGACATTGAATCCGCACCACAAAAGAATACGGGAACACACCTATTGTAACCAAGGACAGATGTCACTAAACTTCTCAGTTGTCTGACTTGTCAGCAGTGTAGTGCAGTGTATCGATTATTTATTTTTGATTTTCATAATTATTCTATTTCAAATGATTACAAACTGGTTGTACAAAAAGCACTGATTGCACCACGGACAAAAGATGATTTTGACTCGGCTAATATCTGCCCTGGCTTCGCTCGTGCTGCTACTTATACCATCGTCAAAATCATCTACTTTCCGCCCTTGATACAAAATGTACTATTCCGAACTTAAAAATCTGTAAAAAACATCAAAGCCTGATTCTTGTCCTAGAAGTGTAATAGGAATATTTCAATGTAATTTTCAATTGTAATCAACTTATCTTAATGGAAATTATCGATTTTGTCACAAATAAAGGCACTTAACTCTTGATCAAAATTCAGTGTTATCCTTTCCTTGGAGATATTGCAATGTGGCAATGTGGCAAATTTTTAAAATAAACTAGGTGGCGTTGAGAACGATATATTTTTTTTTTTCAAATTTTCTATTTTCTTTTTTTTTTTATTGAAACTTCAAACATTTAGGCAATTGTCAAAATTACCATGATAACACCGTTTTCAACGCCACCTAAGTCTATTTTCAAAATTTGTCATTGAAAACCACATTGCATGTGAAAATAATTGTTTAATCATTTATTTTACTCAAAACAGAGGTACATTGTTTGGCAAAAAAGTTATGACAATTTGAAACAGTTAGAATATTTTTCTAGATAGCATCACATACAAAAATATCATATTATTATCAAATTTGAATTTCTTATTCCAAAGGAACCCTGGATACTGATTTTTGTTAAATTATCAAAAATATTATGAGATTTATTAATAATATTAATTAAATAAAACAAAAATAGTAATTAAACTTTGATACCCTGTACTTACCTCGAAAACAAAGCATTTTTCGCAAACATGTTTATATGTATAGCAAACTAATTTTTTTTTCAGACTGTTCAAATATTTCAACCTGTTTCCAGGACACCCGGTATAACTAAAACATACTAAGAAAATTATTGTCAATGGGATCCGATGAGTATCTTCTAGAATAAATTCTATGTGAGCAGTTCAATGTAGAATGACCAAGAATTTCGCGTAGGTGTCGGTATCCATATTTTGAATTGAAATACTTACGAAAATATTAAGCTATCTGTTTTGGAAAATGTTATTACGATTGTGTATTGGGATAGAAGAAGCAATCATTCTCGCTTGTCTTGAAAGTTTTTTTGCATAAATCCATTTTAAATATAATATGACAAAAATATTTATTGGGAGGCTTGTATACTACTTTCACCCAAGTTGCTTTAGGCATATTGAAATGTTTGCGACAATTTTCATTGGTTTGCCTACCTCACATGGTAATTGGATTTTTTTAAATAAGGTAGAGTAATATTCGTAACATGTACGTTTTTTTTTTGTGAAAAGCCTTGGCTATTCATCAAACTCCAATATTGTTGATTGGAAGAACTGTTTATGACTAGATAAACACCAAGAGGAGAACTCAAAGAAATTTTGCCGACCCATCACATACCACTTTTAACTATATTCTTCATAACGCTGTAAGTAATTTTTATTGCACAAATCAGCAGAATGATGACTTTCCATAAAGGTTGAAAACATACCCTGTCATACAATAGGTAGTACTGAAAAAAAGACCAAGGGAAAGGCATTAAAAAATAAATCAACGTTTGCCTATTGTTGAATTAAGCAGGTAATATCTGGGTGAATGCTTGCAACATGATGTGGGTAGTGTCAGAACAGGACTTTTTTGTTATTGTTACCGTGGAATTAATTCTTGAAAAGCATACCGAAATAGTCACTGCATAAACGAACATAAAATATCACATCAAGAATGACCGGAATTCCACATCGATTTCGATTTTTTTGACAAACTAATAGTGTCGAGGGTTTAAATGTTATTCAAAGACGACTTAGAATCAATTTCAATAAGTCAGAAATATCAAATTCCAAAACGTTTGAACGATGTTTTTTTTCATATCAAAACAACAAAAAGTTACAAGTGGAGTTCAGAACTAATTTATTCTGGAATAAATTGAATCTTTATATCTCTACTTCCAACTGGGATATAAAAAGATAATAAATGAAACATCAACCCTTCATCTAAAAAACGGACAGCCCACCAAGTCCACGCCTATGTTAATTGGGCTATTTTAACGGTGCTTAATAAAAAAAAACCATTCCTCACTGATATAATTATAATAAAACATACTTGTCATTACTGTAATTTTAGATGATATCTAAGTACTCTAATTTGAACTGACAATTGATTTGAAATATTAGAACTGGCCATGTACAAAAAAAAACAAGAAAAACTACTTAACATTCCATATTTAATTCTAGTTGTTATTATATATCAGAAATAAAATCTTTCACTTCACCAAATAATAGTACCGTCGTAGCACTACAGAAACAAGTTTCGTCATGAATTCTTCTCCGGTCATTAAGATAATATGCTTATTGCTCGTCTTCACATGCGACCATTTATATGCTATAAAATGAATATTGCTGCTTTTAAATGGTACACAATGTTTATAGCCCTATCAATTTGAAGAGGTCGAAATTTCAGTGGTTCTCATTTGATTTGGGAATCACATAGCATTAAATACTTCTTTTTTCATGGATGAGCATGATTTATTTTATTTATGTATATCCAATTTTCCAGCCATCAGATTTGGATGATTCTTAACGTGAAGTGGCAGAGAACATTTTATTAGTTAGCCTTATAACGACTTCAACGATTTTTTTCTCTAGGTTTCCTAATAATAACGTTTGAGAATTCTGCAGGTTCGTGTTTTTTTTTTCGGTGTAAAGAATAGGTTATCCAGTTGTTTGGCACAGTTCTGTTGAGGTTAGGTTAAGGACATGGTACATCCATATAAAACTATGAGCTGCAGATCAACAATGAACTACAGTTCAAAGTGTTTATGCAACCGGCCTCTAGAATTTGATGTAGAATTTGGAATTGTAATGAAAAATCGGGATTTTCATCTGAAAAATGAAGTTGATGGTCGTGACTTATTTTTGGTCTAACCGTAGTCAAAAATAAAAATGTGTCCGAGCAATTTTCCACAAAACATACCCCAGAATTTTGAATTAATCGGTTCCAATCTACGCGTCCTTGATGTAAAAAAATCTGTAGAATTGAAAGTACCCAAGATCAACTTAAAATCCCAGTTTTTTATCAAGTGCAGATTTTGTGAACTTATGATTCAACTTTCGTTTCTTTCGATCGCTTTCTTCATAGCTACAGTATAATAATAGATAATGTCTATATACAGTGTATTCGTAGAGTAACGGATAAATTCATTAAAAATTAAAGCATTTTTTTCTTCCGAAAAACGCTCAGACAATTAGAACAACTTAACATATTTTCTCCATTTAACAATTTCCCAATTACTATTACCTATATAATATATGAGAACGAAATAATGTTCGACGATATTTTTACTCAACACACAATACTCACCAACTTATTAAATTGGAAATCATTGTTGTTCAGCTCATCATAAACAATTCTGTTTTTTGTGGCAATGAATTTAGCACTGGTCACACTAGTGTTCAACATTGTGTCTATTCCGTTAAAGTTATGAACTAAACTCAACTTGTTTTTACTATAAAACACTACGCATTTGAGAGTCAATTCCCAACTAGCTGCTACATTATTCTTCAAACATTCAGGTGGTTTTCGATAATTTTATTGTAGACAAATTGTACATTCCTAGTACCTACATATATGCTATATTGGTGCAATAATCTAAATCGATCTGGACAACCGTAAATATTTTGAAATCGGTATTTGAGAATTTTGGGCGTGATGATAGGAATATTTCCATTGCAATAATTGCAGAGTGCCACAAATTCGAGTGTATGAATGGGAATCTCAGTTGTTATCAATGATATACGGTCGGTTAAGTGGAGGCACAATTGTGCATTTTTATGCTTAAAAAATTTTTATTTTAAATTTAAAAAGTATACCTGATACATTTCAACATCTAATACCTTGTATTTCCCAAAGCATGAACATTCGCATCAGGCATAATATGGATTTTATTTTATCCACACATCAAGAAATATTTCAGGGTAAAAAACCTGAATAACAACGCTTAACGGCAATAATTTCAGTAAGGATAGTCTTTTGCCGTGATTATTATTCGTCAGAAGAAAGAAAAGAAAACCTAAAAGAGAAAATAATCTCTCGGCTGAAACTGAAAAAAAAGCTTCTAAGGTGCTTTTTAATTACCTACTGCAGGTACTCCTCATTGATATATTTGCTTATACAATAATTCTGAACCTCAGTTTAAACATAAAGAAATGAAACTTACTGCAAAAACATCGAGAAGAATTGGAAAACGATTGTGCACATTTTTTTCACTATGTTATCCTTGACTTACGCGACTGTGAATCATTGTCACAACTACTGATAGACTAGTAGAAGGATCTGGGATTGCAATGGAAATTGTTCAATTTCAGAAAGTTCATATTTTTCTCGATATGATAACATTATGAGGACTATACAGGGTGCCTCCGATTAAGTCGGCACTATTGCTAACCTCTTCATTATTGAAGATACGAGGTCGTTTAAATTAGAGAACTAGTGGTATTTCTTCTGCGGATTAACTATATGCTGACAAAAAAACAATTGAACAACGCGTTCTCGATTTATTTTAAAACGCGCATTTTTTTTTTAATGGGACACCGTGTATATTTTTATCATAATTGATCAGCTACTCTTTTCTGAACATAAAAGGTTTCCATGAATATTTTCCTCAAACCAAAAATAACGGAGTTATGCGTATTTTCCCCGACTTATTTATAAACGTCAAAGTAACAAGTTTCAACGATTTATTTGTTTCAAGATGAGCTAAAAAACAAAATGCGTTAAGCACGATATAATAGCTTTAACAGCAAATATGGCAACCGATATGCGTATCATTTTGTCAAAATTTTGAATGTCATGGCAAAGGTTCCAAAAAATTTCAAAAAGCATAACTCCGTTATTTTTGGTTCCAAGGTAAAACTCGTCATAACCTTTCATGTTCAGGAAAGAGTGGGCAATCGATAATAATAAAATTATTCACGGTGTCCCATTTAAAAAAAAAACATTTTTCAAAATAAATCGAGAAGAAGCAGAGTTAAATTGTTTTTCCGTTAATACCAGGTAAGCCAGCGGAAAAAATACTACTAGTTCTCTCATTTAAACGACCTCGTATCTTCAATAATAAAGAAGTTAATAATTGTGTCTACTTGATTGGAGGCACCACTCTGGTATAGATCACTTTAGCAATAACTTTGTCGTTGTATTTTCGAATGAAAACTATTGATACTTATTTTATGTTTCTATCATCAATTTCTAAGCAAGAAGGGTAGTTTGTTGATTTTTTTTTTTATGAAAGAGCTTTGTCCAAAGATAAATCCTAAAGTATTTTTACAGGGTTTTTCACGTTATTCGACACGAAACATTATGGCTGAAGTATCTGATTTTGAAGAATTTTTTTCTGGATCGATAAGAACCCTTCAAGGCTACATTTTAAAAATATTTACATGCTATACAGGGTGTCCTCAAAACACGAAACGTATCAAAGCTGTATTTTTAAAATGGAACCCCCTGTATATTAATTGATGTTTCGATCATTTCGAACAAAAATTTCCATAGAACTAATGTTTCTAAATTCAACCGTTGTCCAGATATCGCGTTTTGAAAATGGAACTTTTGCACCTTTGACATGCTATAAAAACCAAACTATTCAAGTAAGAGAAAAATGGTCTGCACTTTCCTATCTTAACTTTTCAAGAGCTATTCTGTCATTTGAATAGAATTTTGACATATTTTCACAAGAATTAATTTATTGTCCTTGGATGACTCTTAAAAAGTTAAGCTGGGCAAGTGCAGACCGTTTCTCTCTATTTTGAACCGTTGAGTTTTAGAGCATGTCAAAGGTGCATACTTCAGCCATAATGTTTCGTGTCGAGAAACGTGAAAAACCCTGTATATTGTTTCAGAACCACTCACATAGTAGAATAAATGGATAAACATCTACATAAAAAATAGCGACATCTACACGAAAGGGATATGTATAACTAATTAGTAGTTTTCTGTATTCTGTATTGGAAAAAGTTTCATGAAGTTTGTCAGTCGCGTGAAGTAAGCCAATGGTTTCTCCTAAATAGTCCAGAGTTGAGAGTACTACCACTAACTACTAAACTACTAACGATATAATAGATAGATTGATGTGGTAGTTTGAACCAAAATGAAGCTGTAACAATAATTGTCAGTCATTTCCGGCTATTTTTGTTGGATTGGCGGCTAAACATAACCTAGAAAAAAATATCATTCATCAATTTTAATTGTACTAAGCATATTTTTAGTAACTGTAACTCATGCGGAGTTGAATTTATTTCGGAATTGCAAGTCGGTTGGGGTTTGAATAAAAAAAAAAGAATAGCTGAGCTGATCGAGATTGAATTAACTGTTGGACTACATAGGGTGATCAGATAATATTGTAATATTGTTCTTGTTTACAGTTTACATCAATAATCCTAACCCTGTAACAAACAGATCATTTTTATAGTTTGACTGCACTCTTTTGGCATACCTGTCTCTTCACACTGGACGAGCTATCGCTTAGGCTACCTACAGATGGTCCAGACTTTCGGACTCGATTACGCACTCGTCCAGTGTTTAGTGATGTCGATGCAGGCCCGGCAGATGTTACTGACGATTCGACTTCTTCTGCCACTAAACCCTAAAATAAAGAATACGCATATGAACGATCAACATTGATGCAAGAAGCGAGAGGCTATACAGCAATAAAGATTTTATTTTTTTAATACCTGCGCGTCTGCCAAACGTAGCATTCACGAAAATTAATATCATCCAACAGAAAACTTTGGCCTACTAAATTCTTATTTGGCAAGTGAGGGAAAAACTCTTTTTGACCTGACAATTTCGATTAATGTATAAAAAAGGACAGATGTTATTTGTAATTTTGTTTCTTAATTCTCATGAGACCCTTTCCTTGTTTAAAAAAACGTATTGCTTTCTTAATTTTTGTCTTGATGAATATAATGGAGAAATTGTTCAGATCCATGCAATCCTTGGATCGGCAAATCAAATTAAAAAAAAAATGGTTTCAAAAATATTCATTGTCTTCTAGTCGCCGGAGTCATGAATCGCTCGCTACTGAGCAAGTTTGAACTCTCTTAGCGGCTGTCAATCACATAAAGCGATTTAAAACGCTGTCAATTCTGAGCTCGAACAGGGTTAATGTCGTCGACATTTTTTCAAATAATAAATGAACAAATCCTGTGCTGCGGAATATTGAACATATAGATTACAGCAATGCGAAGAGCGTTATTACTAGTTTTGTTATACTTGGGAAAGCCATTCTCAATTTGATGTCTCGTTTCTTTGTAAAGTCTCTTTCCTCCCCCATTTTTTTATGCTTCCTTTTTTTCCTGCTCCGCAGTTGCCGGCGTGAGACCCATGAAAATGATTCCCGTTCGAGCTAGACTCACGACATCGATGCAGAAAGTAGCAGCGATATACGGATAGAAGTCCTATTACAGAATGTCATGACGACATTGCTCGAAGAACATCAGAATATCCAGTGATAGTTGGTTGTCCGATAGATTTGAATTACTTTTTCCCACTTACAACCCAAATGAATGGTCATGAAATTAAGATTTTTTGGGTATTTCTTTTTTACATGATGACAATACTTTCCTTCTGTGTATAGGTAGTGAAATGATTTTTTAAAACATTGAATTAATGGTAATTCCATGGAACAATATAGATACCGTCAATTTAGGATAAATTTGAATTTTAAATGGTTCTATTTTATGGGCGAGTGGTATTATTTTTCATTTTATTTTATGACTGTTCGATGTTGTTACACAGTTTATCAAATTGACAGTGTAGACTGATTTTTTGATAATATAATAACAGTGGTGTTATTATTTGCCAATATTTTGGACAAAACTTAAAGTTGATAGAAAGCGTATAGGTTGCTAGCGCACATCTCATTGAATTTGCCCAAATACATCCAGTGGCACAAAATACACAATAATCAGAACCTGCATAAGACATTAAAAAAACCATGTATAAACAACAAACGTTCGGACAATATCGTGAACAAGAAAACCGATAGGGACGCAAAATTCTACATAATATGTACTTCAGCTATACAGGGTACTTCAGGTGGGTAGTTTATACTTCAAGAACGGCTTTTCCATATGTTTTGAATTTTGGTATCAGTTGATATGCAAGTGTGATTCATGTTCAAAACATATTTTGATGATTGCAGCGTTGCCAGATACACTTGTTTTTTCTAGTAACTTTCTTATTTCAAATAGTATACGATGTGATTTTTGAATTCTGTATGAACTTTTGAATAACTTTTATGAAACGTGTTATATTTCTAACCATGATAGTTTCTTGAATATTTGTCAGTTTATTTAAAAAATGACAATTGTCAAGTAGAAAAGTTCCTATGATTTTCTAGATACAGGAAGTTGGAGGTTTAGAAACAAATCGGGTACATTATTACAAAAAATATGCATCACGGACTTTCTTTGAAAATTTTAATTTCAGATGAAGCAGCTAAAAATCCAACTTCGGTCGGTCTCTTGATATTTTCTTGTATTTTTCTTCGTTTTCGATACATTAATTGAAAACCACTTTATTTCTACGAAAAGTGTAGACTTGATTTTACTTTTACGATTTTCCGACATGCATTGAGGTGATTTTTATTTTTTTTAATATCAAGAGAGTTACTAAAAATTTGTATTTTTAGCTGCCTCATCAGAAAAGAATATAGAATTAGAAAAAGTCAGTGGCGCACATTTTTTGGTCAATATGACTAGTTAAACTGCCCCTCGGAACTCCACTGGAACCTATAATTACCATAAAGTCACTGCTAATTTCAAACTCTTCAAAAATTCAACAAAATCGGCAAAAGGATCTTTAAGATATTTAAAATAAATCCGATTTTTTTCCAAACAAATGTTAGGAACTTTTCTTTATTGAGTAACACCCTGTATACGGAACTTGAAATTTGAATAACTTTTGGAAAAAATCATATTTGAACGAAATAAAAAAAAATATTTTTTCGGGATTTTCTACAGTTTGCAATAAAAAAAAACAATTTAATTTCTCATGCACGTTCCTCATTGCGTTCCATAGCACACGTGCTAGGTGATATAATTCAGCTTGACTGGTAGCAAAAAACATGAAAAACTAAAATTCCACAACACCATCGTTTATTTTTGACAGAAGTGATATCTTATAAAAGAAAGTGTATTCGCGTAGATTTGGTCGCGAACTTATTTATCATCTCTTCCTTGTTTATGGAGATTCGCACTTTGATGAGCGGAAGCTCCAATCTATTCACTGAGTGCCTTGGAGATGTAGCAGTTGAAAGTTCAAGGGTAAGGAAAATTATTGAGTCAGCGCATATTTGTTCGAATTAGATCAACACTTATTTTGCCAAAGATTTATTTCAGGATCTTCTATACATATAGGTAACTGCCCTAAATTTCTTCGAGTGCTAGAAAAGAAACTTTTGTAATACCACTGTTCGAAATACATTCTTGGAGAAATAATAAGGTTATTCTTGAAGCAAGCAGATCCAGGAAATAATCAGCTCTAGCTGTTAGTATTGTTGAGAAGAATTGATTTCGCCAGCAATAACATCTGCTATGTATATTCATATAATAATGATTGAAGGAATTCACTTGAACTTCTGCTGTTTAGATATTAATTTGTCTTTTTTCCAAATTTTTATTGAGATGCGAATTCCCGAAGACATTGAAATTTGATGAAAACTATCTGGAAATAACGCAAAAATAGAAGATGTTCTAATGCAAAATATGAGGTGTCACTTGAAAAAATTAACTGTGCCTTGTGGAGACTTTCCGTTAGAAACTATATCCATAGCATCAGAAATATAGAATACGGGAACTAAAATGTTTTTGTCTAACACAATTTTGTTTCGAAGATAAGAGAAGCAATTGAGGGGATATCTTTTCGCTAACTCATCTTTCAAAATAAATAGGAATTCAACACTTACAAAATTAGAATAACATAATAAGCAACTTCATCAACTAATATTAATAAAAAAACATGTCTTAATTTTTTTCCTAAATCTTTGACACTTCGAACTGTCTTTAGTTTTTAGAATTATATCATTTTCAAATGATATAGGAAGTCTTTATTGAGCCATCAGTAAACTGGCAAGTTGACATCACATTTGTATTTCATTAGTAGGTACTTCATCACGTCCCTTCAGAAATAGCAAGAAAGAGCTGCCTTCATAATTATTGCGGCTCGTTCCAAAGCAAACTTTCAAACTTTGAATTTGCGGTCAGAAATAGTCCAAACATTTTTAAAAACTAATTCGACATCTGAGCTTGCCAAATTTCTTGGTTTAACAAATCTCGTCACCTTATCACTCAAGATAACCCATAGAGACTCAAAAAAGTTACCTAACACAAAAGTCACAACCGATCAAAAACTCCAATCTATGTTTCATTTTGAACGTTACTGGACCAATATTCAATAATCAGGAAATAGAATTACCAATAACATTTTTATAGATACCATTATTCAAAAATATTTTAATCAAGGTTTCAAAATAATCATAGATAACAAAGTCGGTGTCTAGCATTAGAGGTAATAAAGAATATTTTATGCTATAAGACATTGCTCTCCGAAACAGGAAACTGGTTTTCATAACAATAAATTTATATTATAATATTTTTTTGGCAAAGTGACATATAATCAGCGATAGTTATTTGAATTTATTATTATCTAGCATTTGGGAAAGAAGTGATTGTTCAACGGTATATCAGAAAATGAAATACCAAAAAAAAGAAATATGTTTGGAGGAAAATCTCATTTTATCTTATGAAGAGAATCAAGTTGCATCAATTAAGTTTTGGTTTGAAAATGCTATTCATTGATCATTGATTGAATGATCAAGTTTCCGACCACATTGGGCAATTCCTCTCCCATTTGACATGCTTTTTGGAGAAATATGAAATAGTGATGGAGAATGAAATGATATATCCAGTTGAAAACATATTTTTTAAGCGATTGACTTTCAAATAATAATATATTATTATTGGCCACGAGGATGAAGTTTGCTCTGCGAGTCGCAGAAGAGTGGTGTAATCATAATCATTTGAGTGAGAAATAACCATTGCGCCCCAGTAAGAATACAAATACTATACTTTTTCTATGACTATGAAATAATAGAATACTCATATTATAGTTTAGAACAAAATAACAGAGCATAATAATTGTGCACTTTGACAGTTGGAGGAGAAAGTGAGATTAGTTTAGCCCAGTGACAAAACTAGCCAAAATCAGCCCTAATAAACGATTTGAAGGTTGACGAATGTCCCAACGTTGCCGAATTTTCTGATAGGCTTTGGCTAGTAGTGTAGTGCGATGGAATTAAAGTGTTTTTTATCTGTTCAAAACCACGGTTCACGGAGTAATTCAAAAAAAAACTCACTGGTATGGGTGATCACTTACATTAACCAATGGAAAAAGTGGATGTATATTATATTATTCTCATCAAAAAGACATAGAATAACATTTTTTCTGTACTGTTCACATGACAATAATTATTATTCATTTGTACACACGATATAGAAAATTTAGCGAATGTGAACTCATTATTATCACGAAATGCGTGATGCTAAAGCGGTTTTTGATCTTCACTATTGTTAATGCAAAAGATAAAGCGAGCTGATCTGCCCTCCAACAAATAATTCAGATTATACCTAAGTAGATTCTTCCACAAAAACTAAAGGCTGTATGAAACATTTCATCAGCTTAATTTTATCCATATATGGAGAGAAGTTGTTGACTCAAAAACACAATCACGTTCTGAGTCATTTTCGATTCATCACATCATACAGAACAAGTTGAAAAGAAGAGATATGCAGATCAAATCCACTCGAGTGAATTACATGATGACTACTACATAACTTTCAGATGATTAAACAATGATATTTTAGGTAGTATCGGATCGCCTGTTTTGTAATTATTTACAAAAACGATATGGTAGCAGAAAACAAAGGAAACCTTGAGACTGCCGAAAACTTTTCTCAGTACCTGCACTAATTCGACTAAAAATATGTTAATTTGCCGTTCAGCTGAAAGAATAATTCAGTAGACTAGGATTCAAAGAAGGAACAGTGTTATTTACTGCGGTTTTGATTGGTTCGCTTGGTGGCTTTATGTTTATAACCACATTTTTTGGGCGGTACAAAAAGTAGATTTGTTCGTTTTTGATATCTGAGTACATCGGATTATGGGTATAGTAACTGCTTTGGAATGGCGCTTTGAGACGGACTTCGCGAAAAGATTTCTTTTTCTAAACGGTCACAAAAATTTTGCTTGCCTACGTTGTGGGTAGGTATAAACCAAACTTATCCTTGGCGGAAGCGCGGATACAATTTATTTGAAACGTTGCCATTTTTGTATCGACAGTCTTTCAGGAAAACGACAAAACGAGTTGAGGTTATGAATATCAACCTAGTTCCAAAAGTACCAGAGTCACACCATTGCGTTGACTATGGACAATTTGCATACATTTTCAAATGACTTGAAATTTGATATACGTATTCTAGACAATATTTGAGAGTCATCAGCGAGAAAAAAAAATCGAAATTCCCAAAAATATACTGAATAATTGAAAAAGAAAACGCAAATTTCACTGTATGATAGAAAACGGGGCAGAGCTAATCTCCCTCTCGAGAGAGACAGGGTCATTACAGTCAATACGCCCGACGGAGATAGATCATGTATTCTGTGACGTAGTGGATGTTGATCGGTGGTCTTTAATCGGTGATTACCACATGAATATAAGTCGTAGGTTGATTTTTTCAAACATCAATGGCATCAGTACTTATTTATTCTTATATTTTTCATATTTGAAAAAAGGTGCAAATTGTCCATTTCGGAAACGCTATACCAATCAATATACCGTTCAAATACAAGGTATTTATGACAAAGCCAAAATGAGGTACATAAAATCAACAAAGTGAAAAAGAAAAGGAGATGTTAGATTTTGAAATAAACAACAGATATATCAAAAAGACAAACATCATAATAATATGTGAATTACAGCCAGTTTATGGAGGACAAGCTTGGGTAAGGAATAGCTTTGTTCTTTGTCTGGCTGTCTCACATATTATTATGATGTTTGTCTATTTGTTATATCTGTTGTTTATTTCAAAATCTAACATTTTCTTTTTTTTTCTTTTTTTTTACTTTGTTGATTTTATGTACCTTATTTTGGCTTTGTTATAAATACCTTGTATAATTGAACAATAAAGTACTCTGATTTGATTTGATTGAAATAGGCCATCACAAGAACAATGACCAACAATCGAAAAGTTGATACACGTCCAAGCTTAAGATCATTTTAAAGCTTACATAGTTCAGGATATTAGAGTATCTTGGGCGCCAATAACCTATTATGAAGATGTCGAACGGTATCTGAGAACAAAATTATTGTGAAATCATATCCCGGAACTGTCCGACTAACTCAACACATGGAAACTTGGTGTCAGTCAAGATGGAGAAGACGCCGCTCAATTAGATATAGAGATATGTCAAGATTCACATCAAACACCATTCAACCCATTACCAGGTCTCCACTAAGATTCACGAAATACACTCCCCGACAATAAATTCCGGACAAGAATAAATTGAGTCAAATTGATATCCCTATAACTTTTTTATTTGTTGTCCGATTTTAGTGAAATTTGTATCAAAGTGTAGCCCTATGTCTTGAAATATTACCCTTGATTTTGGTTTTGGAAAAATACCGATGACTTGGTCATTGTACAGGGAGGGATAGAAGCTACTTTTTTGACCTTTAGTTTTCAACACCCTGTGGAAAAATTGAGCGGCTCAATCTAGCTCCATTATATTCTGTTGTGAAGTGCAATCTTTTCTCAACAAAACGTTTTTTTGGTCATGTCAATATCTGCTTTTTCAGAGAAGATACATATGTTTAAAGAAAATGCTGCAGTTTTTCGATATTTCATAAACAATGAATGGAAGCATTTTTATAGACTTGCATGAACAAAATGTTTTTAAATCAATAGCGCGTGTTGTCACATCGTATTCCTATGACTTCTGCCATGCGAATGGCATACTTTTGGTGCACCTTAAGAATTATTTGTTATTTTTAAAGAAGTGCTTTTCGAAAAGCAGGCAAGGTTTGAAGATGTCTATTGCGAACATGACTACCTAGCAATCCTAGCATAACTATCTCATGTGTTTAATTTCCCATTATCGATTCAAACAAGATCTGTACGGCCATGTAGTGATACCCCAGTCCACACCATGATACTTCCGCCTCCAAAGTGTAATCGAGATGAACAATTTGCCCAATATGGAACATTGGGTAGATTGAGGCAATATGGAATTTTAGAACATTTGTTCATGCAACTCTAGAAGAATGTTTTCATTCATTGTTGATAAAATAACGCAGAACTGCAGCATTTTCTTAAAACATCTGTATCTTCTCTAAAAAAGCAGATATTGACATGTCTAAAAAATCATTTTGTTGAGAAAACATCGCACTTCACAACACAATATCATGAAGCTTGGTTTTGCCGCTCAATTTTTCCACAGGGTGTTTAAAACTTGAGGGTAAAAAGTAGCTTCTGTTCCTCCATGTATAATGACCAAGCCATCAGTATTTTTCTAAAACCAAAATGAAGGTTGATATCTCGAGTCATAGGACTACACTTTGTTAAAAATTTTGCCAAAATAGGACAAAAATCAAAAAACTTACAGGGATATTAAATTCACTCAAATTATTCTTGTCCGGAATTTATTGTCGGGGAGTTTAGTTCTGTGCAGAATTCTTCGCTTAATAGTTCAGGAAGCGAAGAATTCTGCCCATCGATAGAATTAAGAACAATAATTCTGAAGATTAGGCCCCTGACCAACCAATGTTGAATTAATTTTGAAACGTTGAAGTTCTGGTACTGGATGCTGTTAGTAGATCCGTTAAATGTTCATAGCGAGATGCAGCCAATCAGGTGTTTCAAGGCCAAATAAGGACCCCAAGGTATAATTATAGCTTGATAAGAATCATTTGTTTAACTCCGCTAAAAGATATTAACGTGAAGGACGAAGTAAAGCTTCTTATGTAGTTTTGCATACATAGAGAAACGAGGACAGGAAAATCACCCGGGCCCCTTATTCTTGACTGTCTGTGAAGGGAGCACTCCCGGGAATGTTTCCAGGAAAGCTAGTTAGCACTTATTCCCGGAAACAATGTGGCATATTTTTGAAAGCCTTGAAATGGAAGCAGTGTTGCCGCGTATTCTTGATATCTAGAAACTATTTTGAGTATACAATGGGTATGGGTACACCTTCGAATTCAAAAACAGGTTTTTTTCTTGTATCTTTTTCAATTTAGACGCTTACGAGACCGCTAATCGCTCCAAATCCAGTTGTTGTTTTCTAATAATTCTGCAAAAAACAAATTATATCTGCGCAGGTGAATTGATATTCTTCATAGGCAATGTATGGAGAAAACCGTTTTTACGTCTTTCAAATCTCCCATTAAATGTTGAAATAGCGAAGAACCATTTTATAATTGATTATTCTAAACCTTTTCAACTTCAAATTGGGACTTCCTCCACAGAGCACTCCCGGGAATGTTTTCAGGAAAGCTAGTTAGCGTTTATTCCCGGAAACAATGTGGCGTATTTTTGGGAGCCTTGAAATGCAAGCAGTGTTGCCGCGTATTCTTGATATCTAGAAACTATTTTGAGTATACAATGGGTATGGGTACACCTTCGAATTCAAAAACAGGTTTTTTTCTTTTATTTTTTTCAATTTAGACGCTTCGAGACCGCCTATCCCTCAAAATCCAGTTGTTGTTTTCAAATAATTGTGCAAAAAACAAACTATATCTGCGCAGGTGAATTGATATTTTTCATAGGCAATGTATGGAGAGAACCGTTTTTAAATGTTTAATGTTGAAATAGCGAAGAACCATTTTAAAATTGATTATTCTATACCTTTTCAACTTCGAATTGGGACTAAACAACTTCAAGTTGGGAATTAACAAAATCAAATTGGGATAAGTCAACTTTGATTTGGGAATAAACAAATTCAAAATGGAAATAGACCAATTCAATAAAAGGTATCAATGAAAAAGGGAACATAAAAAGTAATAAAAGAGATCTTAGTATGTTTTTATACCAAATAATATCATTTTATCAAATTTATAATGATATGATATGATAAAAATATGCGTATATAATAGTCATTGTTAAGGCCGACGCTCGTGTTGGTGTAGTTACATATTGAGTGATCATCATATCTACTATTTCCTCGCATACATTATTGCTGATACCATAAAGTTTAACAAATTTATGGTGATGGAGGGTGAAAGGATCATTCCGAGGCAAAACTTCCCCTCTTATTTCCATCCATTCTGCGTCTTCTACATCTTCTCAAAGTGATATAATTCAAGATTACTTATATGACTGAAGTCATCTACATTCATTATTGTATAAACAGCACACAAAATCGACATCAACAAGAAAATAATCAAAGTGTGAGGTTGGAAACCCTAGTGGGAGCTCATTTTCCTTTTGTATGAGGTGAAGAATATGACATTCGCCGTATCATGGTGAATCAAGCCCACTTCACGCACAAGTTCTCCTCCCAGATATTCAAGAATACGGGCACAGCGGCCCAGTACGATCATAATCCTGACTTGCCTAATGCTTAATCACAATGATCTTGCACGAGTGAAAATTATTCATTCAAAACTGAATGAAAACATAATTTTGAACACTTCCATACTATATTGAGTGATTTTCACCGTGGCGATTTTTTTAGTTAGGGAAGATAAGAAACTAAGCAGGAATCTCATAGTCCTCCTCAATATCTAATCTTGCATAACTCCCCCCCAAACAATTTAACTTTTTTTCAATGTTTTGACTGACTTCTGCCAATTAGTTTCAATGTTTTCACATATGAAGTGACCTACAATTGAAATTATTGTTCTATCATACTTTGACATTTCAGTTTAGACATCAATATCAGCAGCTGTCAATCAATAAATATTTTTAAAAAGAACAAACATCAAATTCAAGGCCTATTGAGGCTTGTGTCTTAAGTCGAATATTAGAGCGTGCTCAGGGGATGGAAGCGTTTTCGAATGGGAGACCCTTTGACTATTCAGCGCCGTCAAAGGGTTCGTTTACTTAATGGCCCTGTCGGGGATTTAATGAAAGCAAATCTCAGAGATTTTTCACAAGTAGTGGTCATGTCATTGTTGGAATCGGTGACCAAGTATTGGAAATCCATCAACATTTGTGACTGTCATCTTATAAACTTGAGAATCATTTAGTGTGAAGCCGGGTCACAATCATACTGGATGACAGTCAACTAACTGGCGGTAAATCTTGCGAATAAGCTTCAATGTCTTGTCAAATAAGCAATTCGATACTGAAACACAGCCCGAAGAAGTACAAAGCAATTTTGAGAATAACAACATATGGAAGCTAATCAATGAAAAACTGACACCAATAAAGAAAAAAGTTTACCTAGGGTTTTAAAAAAAGTTGATTATCAATTTATACCCAGGTACTTATTAAGAGCATTCTATTGGGGATTTGTCAATGTGTAAATGGACAAAAGTATATTCTTGCATCTCATCCAATTTTCTTGTATTTTGTAACAGATTTTTCTGATTGTCTTATTCAAATGAGCTTTAGTTTTGTATGTAGGTTCCGGGTGACACCGTATAAACTCACTTTTTAATTTTTTATCGTACAGCAAAATAAAGAACACTGACTTCAAAAGAAAATTTTTAACAGTTCAAATATCACTTCTTATTTTCTGTAATTTCAAAGCTATACGGGGGAGCGACCAAAGTTTTTTTTTAATGGAAAGCCCCAATTATTTCTAACCAGAATGAAAGATCTTATTTTTCTGATTCCAAAAATACCATATTTGGTGACATTTCGCTTCGCCGTTTTCGAGATATTAAGTTTCGAATTTACACCAAATAAGCCGTTAGATTCTATTTTGTTAGTTTTGTTTCGCTGCCACAATAATCGCTCTATGGGAACTAACGACTTTCGAAAAGTTGGCCATGGTTATCATAGAAGCGAGACAAAAAATACTAATTTCTCCCAAGATTTTAATGAGACAAAAGTTAAATAAGATGAAAATGACAAATGAACAAAAACTGAAGATCTATAACGAAACACAAAACTAATCAAAGTGAATATTTTCTCCATATTGCCCTATTCAATCTCTTTGCACTGATTTCAAAAATGTTCTACTGCGTTTTCTATTTTCTGCTACAGAGAACATCATTTTATTAATTTTTTTAAGGATCAAATGAGCAAATAATTATTATTTGAGTAAAGATGATCCTCATGAACATTGTTGTCATTGTAACCGTAGACAACTTTTCGAAAAGTCGTTAGTTCCCATAGAGAGATTTTTGAGGTAACGAAACAAAATTAACAACATAGAACCTACCGGCCTATTTGTTGGAAATTCGAAACTAAATATCTCGAAAACGTCTGAGCGGAATGTCATCAAATATGTTATTTTTAAATCAGAAAAGTGAGATCTTTCATTTTGGCTAGAAATAATTGTGACCTTTGATTAAAAAAAAACTTTTTGTCGCTCCCCGTATAGCTTCGAAGTTACAGAAAATAACAAGTGATATTTAAACTGCCAACATTTACCTCTGGAAGTCAGTATTTTTTATTTTGGTGTACGATCAAAAATGAAAGAAAGTTAGAGAGGTTGTCAGTTTATACGGTGTGTACATATAAGAAATCAATGGAGTATGAAGACCAAGCGAGTGAATAACTTCAGTTTCTTATATTTTTTAATCAATAAAGTTGAAACAATCAAAGAATATGGACAAGATTATCATTTATTTCATATACAGCCAATTATACCATCAAGGTTTTTTAAAGTAACTCAATATGATTCAATCAAGCTTTTTATCAGTAATACGAATTGATAACAAGTCATCGCTCATCATTGTGATCGCTAGCAATCGTCACAATTAAGAACAGCCTGACTGATTTCTTGTACCTGTTGCCGTCAAAAATCCCACTGTGATGCAATGCACAAAATATCAGGTCCAATTTTCATGGGAGTGGTCGATTCATTTTTTCAACCACCTTGCATTTTGGGACGGTAAATATGGTTACAATACCCTCTAACACCCTCTGTCTTTGCCTACCTTGCACCCTTCCTGATTTGTTATTTGAACAGAGCCGGACTAAGTATTGTGATGAAATAAATTTCGAAAATCCAAAGAAATTTCCTGGAAGATTAAAATATTCTTTTTTGGATCGGCTTGACCAATCTTCCGATCTGAATCCAATTGAGCATGCCTGGGATATGCTTCGACAAAACGTTCTGTGGAACCAGAATCAATTTTAAAACCGAGGTCAGTTGTCTCAAGCCCTTCGTCAGTCCTGAACTGAAATTTATCAAAAAGAGTTGGAATCAGTTGGATGACTTGATCCTATTCATGGAAAGTCGTTACAGGACTATCACATTCCATATCAGTCCCATTCATTGTTTTTTTTTTTGTACATATTCATACAAATCATGCAAGTGAGAATAATCATGATATTTTGCATGTATTTGTAGTAATCAGTTATTTTGTAAATAGATTTTTCCATTACCTATAATATGCATATCTTCTTTCACTGATTACTAAATTTGTGCATATAACTCACCTGATTCACAAAAAATGGACTTTTTGTGAATGATGGTTTAGATTATTCACGCACGTGAATATAGTCTTATTCTTGATATGCGCCACTCGAATATTTAATAATTATTATTATACTTCCTTCTTATTTAATCGAAATCCCCCATGCGCTATAGGAATCTTCCAAAATGACAAAATATTAGTTTTTTTTATTTTTTTTATCTGGAATAATTTATGTTAGCTCTACGTTTGGTAACAAAAACTAAAGCCAACTCTGTACAACAATATTTCTTCGAGGTCTATGAAATCTGCTATATAATTGTAGCCCTTAAGCCAGAATCTTGATAAATGTGACCATTCTATTTTCCAATGGAACATTCTTACATTAAATTAATGAAGCCAAAAAGTAACTTTACGCAGGTAGAAAAAGATTTAATTTAAGATATATTTCAGTGACCGTTTTGTATCGCTCATTGTCTATTGGTTTTTATCTTGAAAGCTAAAATACTTCTTTACTGAAGTATGGTACACAGGGTAGATTTTGCTGGGCTATGAATTTTGAAAGAATTACAGCGAACATTTTACTTGCTTGTCATCACAGCTGTTGAATTATTGGCAATGCGAACAGTTGAAAGAAGTATAATATACTCAAAGAATGTGTGTGTTTTCATTGGTTTAGGACACGCGCGATATTGAGACTTGTTGAAATGTTTGTTCGTATCAGTAGTAGCTAAAGTTCCGTTTTCCGAAGAAGATACTGCATATTTTGATAAAAAACGACTGCTATTATCACGCAACGGGTTGTACTATAGCGTACTACGCTAATGAGTGCTTCACAAAGAAAGACACCAGGTGGCCTCGAAAACTGACAGGTTAGATAAGTTCCACATGGAATAAACAAAATAACTTTAAACAAAGAGTACCACCGCAAGAAAACCAGCGCTGACGGCCTCTGGAATTTGGCACTTAGAGGGCTCCTACCTCATCCAGCACCCGGAGTATGGGTATTCTGCACAACCCCCCAAACAGGGTCCATAGCCTCGTAATAGAGGGAAGACAAAATCAGGAATAACGAAGAAAAATAACCGGATACGGGGCTGAGATGACTCAGACTCACCAGACTACAGGGAATGAGTTTAACCGAACTCATTATACGGGTTGTACTATAGCGTACTACGCTAATGAGTGCTTCACAAAGAAAGACACCAGGTGGCCTCAAAAACTGACAGGTTAGATAAGTTCCACATGGAATACACAAAATAACTTTAAACAAAGAGTACCACCGCAAGAAAACCAGCGCTGACGGCCTCTGGAATTCAGCACTTAGAGGGCTCCTACCTCATCCAGCACCCGGAGTATGGGTATTCTGCACAACCCCCCAAACAGGGTCCATAGCCTCGTAATAGAGGGAAGACAAAATCAGGAATAACGAAGAAAAATTACCGGATACGGTGCTGAGATGAAACGCAGTAGCTATGCCTCGTGGAGTCCATGTCGTGGTGGAGCTTCAAACGGTTCAATACCCCTAACCCACACCACTAGGAGTACCACCGCAGCAATAGCCCCCCAACGCCCATCCTCCCGCATCCGATATGCAAAAGAAGCTCTTGATACCACCAAAAAGTGCAAGAAAACACGACGGAATAAACGTCATAAACCAAAAAGTCATAATCGGGAAAAATATAACCGCATAGGTTAAACGTCAAAATCGGTAAATGTTTACTCAAATAACCACAAAAGTTTACGAAAGTCAAAATCAGGGAATGTCAAAATCAGTGATGTGCATCATAACCAACAGGACTCAAAAACAGGGTTAGTTACGCAACAACCTGATGACGTGAATGTATCGAATAAAGTATAGACCTGCATAAAACAGACTGAAAGTCTAGAATCGGCAATCACGAAACAACAGCAAGGTCTCAGTTATAATCCCAATAAATGGCGAGACTTCAGCATTCATCAACCCAAATCAACATAATCTAAAATAATGCTGAAACTCAACGAGGTGCCACAATCCAAAATCCTTCAAAAAGGAAAAACGCACATCGGCAAAATGATCGCAGACCTCCCAGAACCAATACCATCGGCAATGTCACCGAATACAAAACAATTTACAATGTAAGGCTATACTTGGCCATGAGTCATCACCTGACAACAGTCTCAGTTTAAAAATCCCATACACAAATGGCAAGAATTCAGTACCAAACTACCAAAAGCAAACACTGCGTTCTCAAATGAAGTAACTATAATCTGAAAAACCTCTCAAGAGAAAATATAAATTATTCAGGCTATAACTTCCCAAAGCTGAAACAAATGACAACCGCAGCCAAGTATGCCAAGAAAACTTGATTGAATCAGGATCCGTAAAATACATGTCACACTCGATGAAAAACGGAAAGAGTGAATTGAAAATTCACGTGAACAGGCAACCATACCCACTTTCTTCCGTAAATTATAAATAAAATGCTTTACTGGGAATTGATGAAAAAACTCCCAACCAAAAGGTGCACACGAAAATCCTGCGGAAAAGGGATGATTATGACAAACAACCAGGCGCATAATACCGCCCTGCCGGAACGCATCATAATATACCGTGATGGAGTTGGTAAAGTATGTATGCTGTCCATTTGCTAATTTATTTCCGATTGCAGGTGAGGAAACCACTGCAAGTACAGACGGGGTGTATACTTCAGTGTCCAACCAAGACCAGCAAATAAACACAGTACTAGTTCACGATATGGTCCGGGCGAGAAGTTAAAAAAAACAAAAGGGGTGTATACTACAAATGAGCGTACCGGGATGTTGTGAGTACCATCACAACAAAGAGTGAACACTTGGAGGACTTGTACCTCCGGCAGTTTCCCGCCACGGGCCTATTCCTCCGCCTGGCTCCGTAAGGCACTCACTCAACCAAAAGGTGCAGAATCCATTGTCGCACGCGAAAACCCTGTCGAAATCCGATTGAATCGCCAATAAGCATATTCCACATGACACTGTACAAAATACCTGTGTCGGTCCTTCAGGAAATTGCTGTGTGGGTTAAGTCACGTTGACACAACTACAGAATTGGGAGACACTCATATTCGTAAAAAGCTGGTGGCAATAGGAATCAGAAGTGAATCTGTGTGTC
This sequence comes from Orchestes rusci, assembly GCA_958502075.1. Taxonomy (NCBI): domain Eukaryota; kingdom Metazoa; phylum Arthropoda; class Insecta; order Coleoptera; family Curculionidae; genus Orchestes; species Orchestes rusci. Next base: position 40,664,612 of record OY293304.1, read on the forward strand.
CAGGATATATTTTGACGGTACCTGAATGAACTGGCATCTGAAGAGTGAACACTTGGAGGACTTGTACCTCCGGCAGTTTTCCGCCACGGGCCTATTCCTCCGCCTGGCACCGTAAGGCTCTCACTCAACCAAATGAGCGTACCGTGATAAAATGGTACTCACAACAAAGAGTGAACACTTGGAGGACTTGTACCTCCGGCAGTTTTCCACCACGGACCTATTCCTCCGCCTGGCTCCGTAAGGCACTCAACAAAAATTAGATCCAGGGTAGAAAAACAATTTCCAGGTCACAAACATAAAAAGAGGTCAACAAATACAAAACATCTCACGGCTCTCACTCAGCAAATGACAGTCACTCAACATACACTCCCATCTCGCTTTTCCCGTCCTTTGATTCAGAGGCAGGCAGTCGTCTGACCTGTACATAACTCTATCACAATAAGTTCAGCGGTACTCCTCAGCTAGTCTGACCTGTACATAACTCCATTACAATAAGTTCAGCGGTACTCCTCAGCTAGTCTGACCTGTACATAACTCCATTACAATAAGTTCAGCGGTACTCCTCAGACATCTACCCGTCTCCTGCACAAAATAGAAGAGTTGGCTAAGAGAAGAACTGGGTGAAACTTATCCAGATTTCCAGTTACTCAAGAATAGAGGGAAATATCCAAACATGATACACCAACTGGCTGATGAACGATCACATCACATGAAACTTGACAAGATCTCAAATACAAAATATATCAAACATTCCAAGCCGCAAAATAGGTTATATCCATCAATCACAAACACAGTCCGCACACAAGTATGATTTGAAAGCGGCAGATCCGATCAAACGGTCAAAGTCGTCGGCAAGCAGCACCCTTGTACTTGAAACTAGCTGATGGCCTTACAAAATTCCCCTTCTCCCTAGAGAAAAAAAAAATTCGAAGAGGCTAACTAAATCGCGTCAAAATTCAAAAAAAAACCCAAGTAAAGGTCCCAGTAAAAAAAAACTATCTCGTTAGGCTTCAAAATTTAACTTATTATTTTTTAAATATTATAACCACGTTGGGCGCCAAAATTTAACACGCAAAGATGTAAGCGCAAGCTTACGTTGGGCGCCAAAATTTATCACGCAAAAATTTTAAGCGCAAGCTTAGCTCAAGCACTTTCAGTCATTTAACAATCAAACCTCTCAATTGGAAGCCACGTTGGCCAAGCTTACCCGGAACTCAGAGTTCTGGAGCTTTTGGGGGGGGTTTATTTAAAATGGGCGCCAGAGATTCGTGCAGGTGAATCCCAACCTTCGAGGTCTTTCCGATTCCAATTGAGTCTACTAAACAATTATGAGGTAAGAAGTTATTGAACAAAAATGCGAAAAGAAAGAAAGTACGTGGCTGCCTTACTTACCGCCGACAAAACCAGGGATCAGGACTACCAACTCTCAAATCAAACCAGTTAACTCCCAAGACATTTGCATATATTAAAATCCAATATTATCTTACACAGAAATACCGTGCCTACTTGCAAAGTACTCAAAACATACGTCCGTATCGTATGTACAAGAAATCAGTAAATAATAAACTTGTATTTTCCTAAAACTCAGTTCAACTATTTAGACATGGATATATATATGTACAATTTATGTAATGAATTTGCATCAAGAAAAAAAGGTTCAGTACAAATCCGCTCATTAATAATTAAAAACGCTATAACCTTAATAACGTTATTCTATCAAATTTTTATAATCCAAACAAGCGAGCAGTTGAACCGATTAATTTATAAAATGATCACTCACAAACTGAGTCGCCGCAATGTGACGTCACAACGCTTCACAAAAGTATTCATAAAAAAAAAATAGATAAATCCCGAACGTTTCCAACTTTCAATGATAATTTCGAACAATAAAAAGAGAAAACAATATATCGATACGGCTCACCGCAACAGCTTGCTAGGTTCTTAACTCCACCAAAACCAAGAAGAAAAAAACCCAAAACAGTCCGTGTAGGCTGTACTGTACCATTTCCCCATGCAGATGAACGATCTTGACCGGTTTTTTTATTCTGGCTTCACACGAAGTAGTCAATAACTCCTCAATGCTTGATAATTAACCCCATGCTCAGATCAGGCAATTAGGAAATTGGGGTGGAGTGGATCAATCACGGTCGTGGTAGCGTGGTAGGGGAAGAAAACACCCTTAACGTGGTACCGGTACATCAGTCATGGTCCTAGGCCTGAATAGACTATCTTGGGGTTACTTATTTCCTACCCCTGGATCTAACACATGGAGATGTGAATGTCTTCCAACCGTTCACTACCAAGGTCGAGTTCGAAAAAAAAAATACGTTTAATGAAAACTGACATCAGACATCAGCGACATAAAAGACTTTTCACCAGTGCACTGTTGCCAGTAAATCAAACGGCTACAGGGGAGATCTAAAAAGTAACATACCACGTTAATGTTGATAAATAGTAATGGGACAAGCAGTGATAACGCTTTTGGCCCGTGATACTATAATTATTATCAACAAATTTGGATGTTGAACAAAAAATTATGTTTAATGTCCATATATTTATATCTAAAATATAAAGAAAACTGTTGCCTGAATATATCTGTGATAGAATTAAGTGGGTATCAAAGACATACATTCGTACAACATTCGAAACTATTATGTCCGAGATTATGACTTTATTTCGGAGAAAAGATGTTGAATTCCTTAATTATATACCTAAATTGGAATTTGTAATCGGTTTGTAAATCGGATAAACAAAAATGTCACTCAGGTTACTTACTTACCAACTATATATAAGTATATTTATATTTGTATATTTTCTAAACCGTTTTCATCATTGCAGATCCCTAAATGATAAACCCTAAATATTATTTATCAAAACATTTATAACTTCAAAGTCGTTTTTACTACTCACTTCACCCTAGATCAACAGGGAATTCAATAGATATGTAACTATTAACGTTTTTATTCGCAAGAATTATGCTTTATTAAAAAAAAAATGAAAATTTCCACATTAACAAGTTCGAATCATGCAGTGAGTATAGTATGAAGACTGCATTATTTATAGAAAATTATTTTTCCGACATAGTTATAATATGTACTCTTATGAAAAAACTTGTGAGCACTATGTGCGCATCGCATATCCGGTATATCTGAAGAGAAACCTGCTAACCAATAATAGCAAGATCAAATTAGAATAAAAAAAACACATACAACCACAAAAACCACATGGAACCACATAGAATAACAAAAAAATCTTTCATAACCACAAAAACCACATCGAATCATGTAGAAAAACAAAAAACCACAAGGAACCACATAGAACCAGAAAAACCGCAATGGAACCAGAAAAACCACATGGAACCACAAAAAAAACATACAGAACCACATAGAAACACAAAGAACCAGAAAATCTACATGGAACCACATAGAATAACAAAAACTCTCTCAAAACCACAAAGAACCACATAGAACCAGAAAAACCGCATGGAACCACAAAAACCACATATAGAAACACATATAGAACCACTGAAAACCACATGGAACTACAAAAAAACACATAGAACCACATGGATCACAAAAAAACACATAGAGCCACAAGAACTACATAAAAACACAAAAAAAAACACACGAACCTGAAAAACCACAAAAACACATAGAACCACTAAAAACCACATGACACCACAAAAACCTCATGGAACCACAAAAAAACACATAGGACCACAAAAACCACATGGAACCATGTAGAAACACAAAAAACCATAGAAACCACATGGAACTACTAAAAACCACATAGAACCACAAAAACCACAAAGAAACACAAAAAAACACATAGAACCACATGGAACCACAAAAACCACATGGAACCATGTAGAAACACAAACACAAAAAACCATAGCCACACCTCTTAGAACCACATAGAATAGCAAGAAGCCTCTTGGAACCACAAAACCAAATGGAACCACAATAAGCCACATAGTACAACAAAAACCACATAGAACCAAAAAATAACCACATGCATGGAGCTACATAAAATCACAAAGAACCACATAGATTCTCAAAGAAACACATAAAACCACAAAAGAAGGGAGAAAAGAACATAGAATCACAAAAAACCACACAAAACCACAAAGAACCAAGTGTGTCGCGACCTTGAAATTCCACTCCCACCGCACATAATAAAGTTTCACCTCAAACATCCTTTCTAACGTCGAAAACCAACTGAGAAAAATGTTTTTTCAATGTAACGGCAAAATTGAAAATATGATCTTTTTTTAAATACTATTTAACCAATCTGGTGGGATTTGCGTAGATTATATTAGACACTTTAAGCACATCCTAAATTTCAAACGTATCCGTATCCGCATCAATCTGCGCATGCTCAGAATACATGCGGGGGTTCCGATTCGTTCCGTTGCACGTATCGTTGCGGGCCTTTCATCGTATCCGTATCTGAGAACGCATCTTAACTAATCGAAGAATTATAACAAATGCTCTTCAAAAACGATAAACGAAAATCACACAAACATCCAAACCAAACCAAAAATATAAACAAAAATCAATATCTGGGTTACAAAACGCGAAGTTTGACAACTTTGACGTTTCACCAGTCCGTTTCGTATACTTAGAACCGATCGCTGCTTAAGCGGGTTTTTATTGATTAACGTATGTCGATTTGTTTACGGATCCGGATGCGGATACTTAAAAAAATGTTGGGTTTGCTTAAAGTGTCTATTATCATTTTTGGATAGATAGATAACCAACTAAATGCATATTATTCATTTTGGGGTGAATAAGCAACTATAATCATCAGAATTCCACAAAATCGCGATATAAGCCATGCTTTCCAATGCTATTTTATCCAATTGGGTCACCGGATAGCTTGAAGCGCAGTTCAGTTCGAAACTCGTTCGGCTAGTGAGCATATCTTGTTTGTCGTAGTATCATGCTATCACTTCATTATCACATTGTATTAAATATTATCTGAAACGTTTTCTTTTAGAAGGGCCTGAGGGCCTGAGGATCCTTGCTGGCGGAAGGTTCTACTTGGGGCTCCTCGCTATGGGAAGGTCCTGGCAGAGGATCGGATTCAAACATCGAAAATGGAGCTAGAAAATAAAATAAATCGTAAAAACCTTAAATTGTGATTTAGCGAATAGACATACCTTCTACATCGTGAGAGCGTTCTTCAGACACTTCTTGGTATGTTTTTTGAGTCTTCTTCACAGTGGCAGCTCGTGGTCATTTTTTTTGGGAGGTCAAAAATCAGGGTAGGAGTTTTGCGCCGCAAGCAATTTTTTGGTGAGATTTAACTCTTCCCTCTTTTAAAAATAATTTCCCTACATTTCCTGTAGAGGAAGTTCCGTTCTTTTCGCCGCTCATGTGTTAAGTTCGTATTGCCAGCAATTGGTCGAAGATTCATATTACAAAATACGGGACAATATGGTTATGCGTCGGGTACACGGGACATTTGTTTTAAATACGATATGGTATGGAAATCTATGTCCTAGAAAAAACCCTGGATTTTCTGACAAATGCGTTTCATCACGGCCACGTAGTGCCAACTCAAATGCCACTCAAAATTTAACACAAAATTTAATTTTGTTCAAAATTATAACGATTTTTTTAAACATTTTCATTGAAATCTGGAAGGAAATTTCAGTAAGCAAGCAATGACTAGGTGAGTGCGAATAACAACACTTCCAACTGTTGCATATTTTACCGAGTATTTTATGTGGTCTCCTGAAGAATCATGTTTTCTCTTTCAAGTCCTTAACTACTATAACGTGTCATACGAGTCATTAGAAAATAATAAACAAACGAAACAGTAAGACAAGTTCACAACCAGATATCCACTGGGCTAAATGCTAAATCGTACATACCTTTGCGAAAGTTTTGATGAACTTGATTATTTTTGCCCTCACTGGATTGTCGTATAATAAGTTCGGGCACTTTTCTTGATCTTGAATTCACTTATTTTTGCAAACTCAAGTTCGTTGGCACTTTTTAGTAGTTCAATTTTCTGCACTTCCGACATTTTATAATCTATAAAAGTCAACTCGACAGTTCATAATTTAAAACCACTCAAAAAAAAACAATCTACCGATAATAAAATTGTTGTTCTACTATTGGCAAACTATTACAAACTAACCTCACAAAAAAAGATATCGTACATATAGGGATGCGCTTCGCAATAAGCGAATCCGTTAATACGCGAATCCATTTTGTCATCTTTTCGACGGCGGCGATATGTTCCAAATTATAGGCTGGCTGTTGACCCCAGACACGGTTTCATCTTCCAATTCGCTTTGACGCTCGGCTACTCCCACTACCTGTGTATTTTTTGCTAAGCCTTATAGCCACACGGTCACTTTCGACAACCAGCCCAAACCATAGATAAATATTATATACTGGACGAGCCGAAAACCCAAGCCAAATTTCTGAATTCTGACTGTGCCTGGTGCGCATTTAATCACGACTATCACGAGGGACAGTCAAAATAATGTAAGGTGTATTTTGAAATCAAACTGACAATAATTGTAACATATCTGAAGTAGGTAAGCTATTTATTTTCTGTTATATGTTTGGGAGGTCATTGACCAAATGACCCTATTAAGGAGCCGCCCTTGCCTCTTCATCTGTCTCTACGTTGTCATCCGGCGGCTCGACGTTTCCACAAAACCCGTTGCATGACGTGCATATTGCAAAGCAATAGAGGCCTGCTTTTCTGCAACCACAATTACCTTTAACTTGGTTCATTAACTCGTTATGCATAGACTAGTTTTTTTATGCATAGACTATGGTACTGAAAATCAGAGGCCACCAAGTCTGCGATAGGTAGAAGACGCTCAATTATGGCTTGTCCGTACTCATCACCGCGTTCTTCTGCTCTTTTCATGATAGTTTCCTTGACTTTTAAAACTCGAACCTGATACGCAATATTACGATTGCTCTTTTTTTTCTCTGTTGTTGTATAAACTCGGGAGTTATGGGAAGGCCACACATAAAACAATGAGTTTTGTACGAAAAAGGTTCTCAGTCGAACATCTTTCAACCTGCTGCTCTCTACCTTGCTCTAACTTCCTCAAATAAGCGGCAATCATCCTTTCATTGGTATAATTTTCACGACATTTTCCAAGAACCACAACTTCAGTTTTTTTGCTCAGCTGAACATGCTCGCCGTCTTTTATTTTCTTACTTGACACAATGAACGTATTGAATCCTTTCTCCCGCACAGTTATCACTTTTTCTAAATTATTAACCAGTACTTCGTCACAAATAAAACACACGTTCGAGGACAGTACACGTAAACGCACCCGCTTATTCGGCCTTTAACACGAAACTAATGCATTCAGCATGCATATATTAGTTTTGCAGATAAAAATGAGTTTTTGTGGAGATTGATGAAACACGCCATCTTTTAACAGGTGTTTGAGACCGAACGGTGCGTCATAGAAAAAAATGTTAGGATCAAAAATTGAAGGAAATTTTATGTGCTTTCATTTTGAATAAAAGTATTTTTTTCGAAAAATTGATGGTTTTAGAGTTATAAGCAAATTACTGCCAAAACACCATATTTTCAACATTTTTTTGCATTTTTTTCAATGTTGCGTCACGAAATTTTGTAAGCAAACCTCAGATTCAGTTTAAGCACCTCAAAAAATATATCAAATCAAAACTACCCCAAGACTTTCCCGCGTGGGGCATTTATAAGCACAAGTTAACTGCATACGTAGTTTCGATCAGCTGTTTGGAGCATCGAGGTTCTTTCGTCAGAACTCACTAAACAAACAACTTGGTAAGCTGCGGTTAAGTAGAACAAATTTTACATATTCTCATCAGAACTCGACAAAATGATATAAAGAAAATAGATCAGATTTGCATCTGTTGGAATTATTTCAAATGTGAACCCCAATTTTATAACAAAATATTGGAAATATCTTCTCCGCCATTATTAGGCGAAACGAATGTGTTTCTCAGTGCAGAGTGTAAATTTGAATTCAACGTCAACAGCAATATTCTCTGAGTGTATAGGAGTGCAGCTACGTTAACGATATCGGACCACCATGAAGTGCACAAGAGTGTGAAGTGGTCATTCGAGCTTGAGGTTGGGAGTCCGGCCAAGTACAGGTTTACAAATAATTAAGATTTCCAAAATTTCAGAATTTCTCTCATTTTGTAAATCCATGCACGCAAGGTATGAATCTTCTGATGTTCTGATAATGAATGTCACCCGCGATGTCCGATCTTGTTTTTTATCTTTGACTACTGGTTTTGTGTTCCTGAAGTCTAACAGATATGCTCGGTTTTACCTATTATAGGAGTCGCTTTACTTGTAGGGGACTTTCATTGTAGATAAAATTCTTTTTTCGTGGATTTTTTGTCAGAAAGCTTCTGATAGTGCCGACAGATATAAAAGCTATTTTCATATTAAAGTTGTTGCTCTCTAATTTTCTCGAGTAAACCTTTGAGATATGGTATTATCAGGAAAGCATTTACCGTAGTCCGATTCTCAACTACCTGTTGTGCTGACAAAGAAATAGTTTTTGTTATCAAATCATTCGAGTAGACATAGTGCTGAAGATCTTTCTTGAGGTTGGATAATTCCATCTGTAGCACATCTGGCGTGATACAAATTTTAAGAGACCAATGTAGAGTTTTTATAATACCGCGTTTTGTGGCCCTGAACGCAGCAGCAGAACGGTAAAAGGCTAGACCGTTGTTCTGATGTTGGTTCCTATGAGTTTATCGAGAACTTCTGACTTCTAGAAATATTAGCTGAATATTCTGCCCTCAAATTATTGTTAAGATATTCAAGACATTCACATATATCGTAACTATTGCCGGACTAAATAATAAGAGTGCCATCGAAATAATATTTCAACCAGACTTTGGGTTTTATGACAGTTGAATTCTTCACTTATAATTCGAATCACTACTCCATATAGAGATATTTGCTACCATCGAAGAAAGTGATGAGCCTATAGAACGTCCATCGTTCCTTGCATACAACTTATCTTCCAAGGATTAACAATTAAAAAAACAACATTCCTAGAGCTCAACAAATCTTTCAAATGGCAGCGACTTACGTTCATCGAGTGTTTGGTCTCCGTGTAACCTCTGCCTGAAAATGTCTAGTGAATCTCCTTCAAGACGTTAGTATAGAGACAATCTACATCAAAACTGACGAATCTTTCATTTTTCACCAACTCTATGGACCTGATTTCGTGAATAAAGTATCACGAAATAAGTGGGTTTTCTCACTGGCTGTACTTTTCAGACAAGTGCATGTTCTTGAGAAGGACTTGACCATGAACAAATAATTGTGAGTGACTTAATTATAGCACCAGATATCTGACTCGGTCATATAATCATGTTGATAGAAATAACTTTCCGTAGTGGACCCTAGATATGCTGAGTAAATCACAAGAAAGGTGGTGGTCAAGACGAAGATCCCTCACGCCCTTAGCTTGATATTTGATGAAGGCACATAACGATCAATCTCTCACTCTGAGCGAGTATACAGTGAAAAGTGGGTAGTTCACGGCCCAGAATTAAAAATGAGCAAGGATTTCGATCGCGTCAAAGAAGTTTTGCAGCACCGGGTGTAACCACATCAATAAGAAGCTTAGAATGAGGATGGTTGAGTACACGTGAGGGAGTATTGAAAGAAGAATTTTGTATAACGTGTATGTCGTAATGTATAATTTTAGCAAAGCGCTTTCGGTGAAACCACCTTCATCAGTGCCTTTCTACAAGAAACACAATATGTCAGGAATACAAAATTAAATGGTGTTAACTTTCATAGTCAAAAAAACACAATACTGTGCGAACTGCACAAACAGGTACAGTGGAAAGCATTCGCAATATTTTTAAACAACCCTCGATAAATGCCAAAGTTTGTTATAGTAATACATCACTTCTGTCAAAATGACAAGTCATAAGTAAACAAAAAAGATGATTTTTGGTTTTGGGATTGATTATTTTAGCTTAGTTCAAATAATCTTGATACAACAAGCTGCACGGTTTCTCAAATGTATTATCCAGTGATGCGAAGGGCGAAGGTCAATTGAATCATTGGCCAGTATGTAAGATATTTATGCAGAAAACAAAATGTAAGAAGGTGATGAAAAATACATTAGTTGCGTCTCTTTTATATCAGATTACTAAATATATATCACCTCAAACTGATCCCAGCGCAGATACTACCCGCAGTGGCTTGATAGTCTTTGTTATTCATGGTTTAACCCCTATATGCACCGTAGAAATCTAATCCGGATGGAGTGTTTATCGCGATTATCTTCTATATCACCTAATGGAAAATAATCGCGATGAAGTCTTCATCCGGATTAGATTTCTACGGTGCATATACCCCTAAAACCAAAAATCATCGAAGTAAACGAACAACACGTGATCGGAGACAGGGAAACGATCTAGCAAATCACATGGTGAGTTTGTTTATTCCACCTTTGCATTTTACGTGGGTGGTCAAAAAATAACTGAGTGTGCGAATTCATAATATGCTTTCCACTGTACATAGATACATGAAACCTGAATCAATTAACATCCACTTTTAAACAATCAAAATAAAAACAAATCAATATCGAAATCGAAGTGAAGGTTATGTCAAGTTTAGAACCGCTTACCGCACGAGTAGCTGCTACAATTTGACAACATCGCCGGAGGCTGAGATGAGATGATCTTTGGGATTAACTTATTCACATAGAATTTAGTCTTTTGTGTAAGGGGAGGAATGCCCTGTCCAAATTCATTCGAGTTTTCAAGCAAAAGGCCTCGTTATTTTTCATTTCTTTAGAAATCTCCAAATCTTCCATAAAATCTAGTCTCATGAAATTTTTCTTTCGAACATTCGCGAGGATTGTAGAGTCCTTCTTAGGATCAAACTTTTATTTGGACGACTTCACGTGATCTCCAAAGGGTGATTTATTGGGATTTTTCAGATGTTCGTTGATCCTGGTTTCTAAGGTCCTGCAGGTTCGGCCAATGTATGATGTTTCACAATCCGGACACTTGAGTTTATAGACCCCACTTTTCTGCAATACACTCACCCTATCCTTCGAGTTAATCAGGGATGTGCCTAGGTTCTTAGTGACCGAGTGTGAAATTCTTAGGTTTGGGATCTTATCCATAAAGGCCTTGGAAATTTTCTTTGTGAGAATATTATCAATGAATGGGATTGATATGAACTTTTTTGTTGTAGTTCGTTCTTGTGCAACGGCTGATTGTTTCAACATTTTATTTCGGCACTTACCAATCTTCCTGTCAACAAAAGAGGGATCATAGCCATTGTTGAGAGCTAATTGCTTCAGTGTCTTCACTTCCAATTCGAAATTTTCACTTGATAAGGGGATCTTAAGTAGTCGGTGAATATGGGAATTGAAAACTGCCATTTTATGTTGGTGTGGATGATTAGAGAAGTTGTGTATTAGATGGTAAGTTTGAGTGGGTTTTCTAAAAATTTTAAAGCTGAAATTGCTGTTGTTTCTTTAAATTGTGATATCTATGAAATTCAGAGATTTATCTTTCTTTGGTTCTAGAGTGAATTTGATATTAGGGTGGATGTTGTTGAGCTTATTCAGAAGATTCACAGCAGTGTTAATATCTCCTTTAATGATGACCAAACAATCAACACATCAAAAGTAATTTGCAACTTCTTTTTGGTTTGTAATATAGTTGGTTTCAAAATTGTGCATGAAAAGATCCGCCAGAAAGTGTGAAAGGCAGCTACCCATTGCCAGACCTGTCTGTTGATAAAATTTTCCTTTGAACCTGAAAAAGTCTTGCAACAAGCAGAAATTTAGCATAGTTGCGATGTCAATTATGGTTGATTCCTAAATTTGTTTCTTCCTTCACAGCTCGCGAACAAGGGGTAACGTTTCCTGTTCCGGGATCGAAGTGGATAGGTTGCAGATTTCAGAGGATACTATGAAGTGTTCATCACTGATGGTCAGGTTGCTAAGTTTAGTGGTGAGCTCCACAGAATAGATGACTGAGTGTTCAGGTTTGAAGTTTGTCAGATCTTTGATAAGCTTATAAATAAACTTTGAAAGCACTTGAACTTAAGTGTTTGAGAAGCTAGCAACCGGTCGGATGGGTATGTTGACTTTATGGATCTTGGGCAATCCATATAATCTTGGCACTGCTGGGATGCTGGATATGAGTGTCTTTGGAGCATTAAAATCTTCAAAAAGGGTTTTCCCTATAGGATTTGGGATATAGGATTTGGTTTTGTTCACGAATTCAGGTAAAGGGTTGTTTTCGATGTTTTTGAAGTTATTCTCTGTTAGGAAGAACTCTACTTTTATTATGTAATCATTGCTATCCAAACAAACAAAACGTTGTGGATTTCATCTCTTATTGATTTCTTCGTCTCATTGTTCAAGTTCGGTTTCTTCTTGGTCGAATACGACCTGTGAAAGGTTTTCAATTCTTTGGTGGAGGTGTCACTCACAGAATTTTGATTGTTGTGGCCTATCGTTATCTTCCCTTTGTCTGATAAGATTCTGTAGCTTTCTGTTGACTCTACGAAATTTGTTTTCTTTATCTTGTAGAACTAGGATCGAAATGTCTATGATGGTCTCTTGGAGGGTGATGAAGTTCAGTTCCAGAGCCAATCTATCGTACAGTTGTTTAAGTTACAAGTTTAAAGGTCAAGCTTGGCATATTGTTTACAAATTGCTGATCTCAAAATTCTATGTTCGATTTCTTTCTTGATCCGTTGGGAAACATTTCTAGAGGTATTTACTTTCGCAAACACGGGTATCACTTCGTTGTTAATGCATCTATTGATAAACCAAATGTCCACCCGTCTTAGTGCCCTTTTCAGTGAGTATTTCTTGTATTTGTCAACCAGAGGTACATACCATACCATACAGTACATATCCATAGAATGAGGATGGTTGAGTACACGTGAGGAAGTATCAAAAGAAAAATTTTGTATAACGTGTATGTCGTAATGTATAGTTTTAGCAAACCGCTTTCGGTGAAACCACCTTCATCAGTGCCTTTCTACAAGAAACACAATATGTCAGGAGTACAAAATTAAATAGTGGTAACTTACATAGTCAAAAGAACATAATACTGAGCGAACTGCACAAACAGGTACATAGATACATGAAACATAAATCAATTAACATCCACTTTTAAACAATCAAAATAAAAACAGATCAATATCGAAATCAAAGTAAGGTTCTGAGGTTATGTCAAGTTTAGAACCGCTAACAGCACGAGTAGCTGCTACAATTTGACAACATCGCCGGGGGCTGAGATGAGATGGTACATACCATACCATACAGTACATATCCATAGAATGAGGATGGTTGAGTACACGTGAGGAAGTATTAAAAGAAAAATTTTGTATAACGTGTATGTCGTAATGTATAATTTTAGCAAACCGCTTTCGGTGAAACCACCTTCATCAGTGCCTTTCTACAAGAAACACAATATGTCAGGAATACAACACTGCTGTGAATCTTCTGAAATAAGCTCAACAACATCCACCTTAATATCAAATTCCCTCTAGAACGAGAGAAGGATAGATCTGTGAATTTCTTAGATGGGTATCACAATTCAGAGAAACAACAGCAATTTCAGCTACAAAAATGTTTAGAAAGCCCACTCAAACTGACCATCTAATACACAACTCCTCTTATCATCCACACCAACATAAAATGGCAGCTTTCAGTTCCCATATTCACCGACTACTTAAGATCCCCTTATCAAGTGAAAATTTCGAATTGGAAGTGAAGACACTGAAGCAATTAGCTCTCAACAATGGCTATGATCCCTCTCTTGTTGACAGGAAGATTGGTAAGTGCCGAAATAAAATGTTAAAACAATCGGCCGTTGTACAAGTACGATCTACAACAAAAAAGTTCATATCAATCCCATTCATTGATAATAGTCTTTTCAAGGCCTTTATGGATAAGATCCCAAACCTAAGAATTTCACACTCGGTCACGAATAACCTAGGCACATCCCTCATTAACTCGAAGGATAGGGTGAGTGTATTGCAGAAAAGTGGGGTCTATAAACTCAAGTGTCCGGATTGTGAATCTTCATACATTGGCCGAACCTGCAGAACCTCAGAAACCAGGATCAACGAACATCTGAAAAATGCCAATAAATCACCCTTTGAACTTCACGTGAAGTCGTCCAAACACAAGTTTGATCCTGAGAAGAACTCTACAATTCTCGTTGATGTTTAAAAGAAAAATTTCATGAGACTGGATTTTATGGAAGATTTGGAGATTTCCAAGAAATGAAAACTAAAGAGGCCTTTTGCTTGAACACTCAAATGAATTCGAACAGGGCATTCCTCCCCTTACACAGAAGACTGAATTCTATGTGAATAAGTTAATCCCAAAGATCATCTCATCTCAGCCCCCGGCGATGTTGTCAAATTGTAGCAGCTACTCGTGCTGTTAGCGGTTCTAAACTTGACATAACCTCAGAACCTTACTTTGATTTCGATATGGATTTGTTTTTATTTTGATTGTTTAAAAGTGGATGTTAATTGATTTATGTTTCATGTATCTATGTACCTGTTTGTGCAGTTCGCTCAGTATTATGTTCTTTTGACTATGTAAGTTACCACTATTTAATTTTGTACTCCTGACATATTGTGTTTCTTGTAGAAAGGCACTGATGAAGGTGGTTTCACCGAAAGCGCTTTGCTAAAATTATACATTACGACATACACGTTATACAGAATTCTTCTTTTAATAAGAAGCTTGACTGACAGTATCCATCCATTTCCTTTTCTGTTTATCAATTCTTGTTTTTCAAATCCTTCTAGGATTTATAAAGGCGCATCCCAATAACAAATATAACGCCGACTCGAATGTCGTCGCGAGCGCCGTTGCGGATACCGTCGTGAAAAGCGTTGCGAACGTCGTCGCCTACAGTGCAACATCACTTCGTTTTACCGGTTGACATATCAAAGAAATTGTGTGGGATAATTACTCAATTGAAATAAACCCATAAACTTCATAAACAACTAACAAAGATTATATTAGAGTGAAAGCATTTTGCTATCATCTATTCAAAACATAAAACCGACAACTGATAGAACGCCGTGATGTTGGAGTGTTGATGCATGTGGGGCGCACCTTTGTACAGTGCACATTCGGCAGTAGTAATCTTGGTTCAGATATAGGTTAGTAGAAGCTGATTAATTCAAAATTAGTATCAGATACCTACATTTCCGCACGCAAAGATCAAATTTATTTGTCAACCGAATCTGAATTCACCTAAAAATTTAAGTGATATTACTATCGAGGAAATAAATAATAAATAGTAAAGTATTTTGTACCTCTTAATTTGATTATTTCAAAACAATCATCAACGCATTGCTGGTCCTGTAAGAATTCTCAACAATGTTTGATCGTATGCTCAAGCGTATCTCCAAGACGTTTCAAGACATAATAATAATAATAATAGTTCTTATAATAATAATGAAAAATCTCTTTGTTGTATAAAAAAATATATACAAAAAGTGAAGTTGAAACATGGTTTCTTCACCTAACCCAAACTTAAATTATCAATCTACTCAGACCACACCAACTAATTTTACTTTTATAATTATTCCCAAGACTCAACAACTAATCAACAATAGAAATGACCAATCACTCAACCACTAATAATTATTTTGACCGAGACAGTACCATTATATAAATTAACAAAACGATCCCTACTGGCAGCTTTGAATCTATAATCCTAAATCCGTGCATAAAACTATTTCATCTGAGAATTTCGGGAAATACGCAAAAATTTGCTTTTAACAAGTTTGGGGGGCTCTCAGTTTTCGGGCTTACTCCGTCATCTTGGAAATAAGGGCGCTACTTCTTTTGTCCGTTCCTTTATCAAAGCTAGGATAAAATATCATAGAACCAAAATTGTTCGAATTTTCATACTCAAAAATTTTTTCTATAAAACTTTTTTCCCTAAAATCAGTTTTAAAAAACCTACTGGGTGATTTCTTGTTGAAAATAAATCGTACAGGACGAAGGTTATGCACAATCAAATTTCCAGTAACCTGTAAAATGAATGGGAAAAAGTTGCTGGGAATGTAATCCTGCACTTCTTTCGTCCTGTAAGATTTTTTCTCACATGCCATATTAAAAAAATCACCTTGTAGATTTTTTTTAATTGATTTTAGAGAAAAAAGTTTGAATTGAAAGTTTTTGGTAATGTTATTCCGAACAACTTTAGTTCTATATTTTATCGTAAGTCTAATAGTAACGGTGAAAACACACGCGCCCTTATTTTCAAGATGGCGTGGTAAGCTCTCCTTCGATTTACCCAAAAACTCAGAATTCAGCTATCGAGGACCCCCTCCACACTTTGAATAAAAAAGTTGCGTATTTCCCAAACTTCTCAGTAAAAGCTCGGATTTACTGTATACTAATAGTCTTCATACTGACCGGGCTCAATTTTTTTATAAAGAACATGTACCATTACTCCGTTTAATTTGAAGTTTCATTTTACGGATAGCTGGATCCACATCATTTCCCGATGAGTATCTTTAAACTACAGAGAACGTGGCGCGTATACTATTCTACTCACGGCCTAACCATTCACAAGTATCCTTCCAATCAGGAAAAAACTAAATCATTCCTTCGGAAGCCTCGGATAAAACATCGGAATAGATCTTGGTTTGGCCTAATATTTCTCATGAAGTTTTTTATTTCCCAAAGCCCTTGTTATGCATGAAAAGTTGGAGAAAACAAAGTTGGGCATTAAAACAAAAACGCAGGAGATGGGTTTTCATAAAAATGAATATACGCTTTAGAAAAGAGGGTCTCGCATTCTGACCAGTAAGCTACAATAAAAACGTTTTCAAATATCGCTTTTTATAGCATTTATGTTCGGAATATATCCTTATATTACTGTCTAAGATTTGGTTTTATTGCAAAACAACTTTTCTATTGAATTATGGAGAATTCTTTTTATGGCTGATTTTTAGAGGTCCAGTTTTAGAAGTAGGAGTCGGGAATTGTATAGAAATGGGATTTGTATTGTTTGGATTGATTGTTTTACTGTTTATGTTGGACAAAACATGCACGGTGAGTGAAAAGAAGTGAAAGAATCATTTCGAAGATTGTGCACAATACAAAAAACTTCCGATATAGAGATCTATCAAACTCGAACTCTTGCAATTATACAGGTGGTCTCAAAAAGACAAGCTTGATGAAATTTCTTTTTTTTTTAATGGAATTACCATTTTTAATCGCAAATCCCGATTCATCTGAACATTCTCAACAACAATTATCAATCAACATGTGAAATAGCCAAAACTACTTTTCCAGTCTGACTGCCTACATAAAAATCTACAGTTTTGAGGACAGTTTGAAGATTTCAGTGTCGAAATTAAGTTTAAGGAATTAAAAAACTGGAAAGCCCCAGGCCCCAGGGATCGACGAATTGAACAACGAACTGATAAATTAGGTACGTAGGGAACCTACTTAACAAACAACCAGCCAGGCTTTACTAGAAAAATTGAATCAATCAATAAAACAATGTCATCAGGCCTCAAATAATATAATCCTTAAGAAAGGTTTAACAGTTTGTGATTGACCGTTGAGTGAATTGTGTGCGTCGTTTATTTTACATCTTTTGTAACGTTTAAGATCTGATGATGCCATGTTATGGCGAAACATATGTCACCTTTTAAACCTCTCTTTAGGATTATATTATTTGAGGCATTGACATTGTTCCATTGTTTTATTTCATTAAGACATTGTTTTTTTGATTAATCCAATTCTGCAAGAGGTCTTCTTTGTGATTATGGACGATTTTTAAACATTTTACCAGAAGATCCTAAATGAAACAACTATACCAACCAACTGGAAGAAAAGTATCACTATCCCCATCTCCTATCTTCAAAAAAGGCAACAAAAAACCACCAGAAAACTACAGGGGAATTACTCTTCTAAGCGCCCTGATTAAACTATTCACGAAATTCTTATGCGGTATCATCTCAGAACACATACCCATAAGGAAAAAACAACAGGGATTCGGGAAAAACAGATCTACCACTGACGCCATATTCATCATTCGACAAATAGTTACGAAATCAATCGAATACGAGAAACAGGCGTATATGTATTGTGCTTCATAGATCTAAGCAAAACGTTTGATCGAGTGAGGCTAAATTACATAACAACCATAGTGGGACAGGGCAACATTTCGGCAGAAATAGTTAGAACTATCAAAAACATGAATACCAATACAAAGACCAGAAAACTTGTGAACAACAGCCTGATACAAGTGCTCATATCCACCAGGAATAAGACAAGGAGACTCTCTAAGCCCGATTATCTTCAACCTTATTATGAATGAAATAATAAAAGACGTTGTAAACGCGGGACATGTCTACAGAACCAACAAAGGAGAAATAACAATACTGTGCTACGCAGATGACGCAGTAATTATATCAGTACATGAAGATAAACTAGAGAGACTACTTCATCAATTTTACTTGACAGCAAAATGCTACAATACATCGATTGCTACAGAGAAGACAAAACCACTAGTTGTAAAAAAAGAACCAAGATCATGCAAACTAGCTGTGAACGACGAAATAGTAGAACACGTATTGTGCTGCAGATACTTAGGGGTGTGAATAACCACCCGTCAAGACAAGTGATCTGAGGTAAAGAACCAAATAGTTAAGGCCTCTAAAATAGCTGGATGCCTGGGAGACAGTATATGGAAAAACCAGTTTCTAAAAATAGAAGCAAAGACCAGAATATATAGATCATGCGTGAGACCAATAATCACATATGCAGCAGAAACCAGGGCAGACACCAGCAGAATCAAGAGCATAACCCGAACGGCAGAGATGATAACGCTCCAAAGTATCACGGGAAACACGCTACGTGACAAAATACCCAATCAAGAGATAAGACGAAAGTGCGACATACCGGACATTGTAAGATGGACGAGGAAGAGACACATCGACAGAATGGAAGACAACAGAATTGCCAAAATTGCGAGAGACGGAAAGCCGCTCTCTAGATGACCACCAGGCAGACCACCAAAGAGATGAAGGGACAGCTGGGTATCGACGTCACAAGGGACTCCTTAAGGCTGGAAAAACAGGCTGAAAGCCTATTTCAAGAAGGAGAAGACGAAAATTCGTTGAGGAAAACCAAATTCGGAAACAACTGAAACTGATGAAGAAAAATTGGAGACATCACTACATTTAAGTCAGGATACACATTTGTCACTGAAGAAAGCTGCTATCCAAGAGTATGTTTGTTTTGAATCACTTGTGATTATTTCGAAAATCATCAGTATTGTTCATCCAAATAAAATAATTCCTGTCCAGGAATTATCAGAAATCAGAAAATTTCGATCATAAATTGGATTTTTGCGAGTTAATGTAGCAAAAAAAAAGAAGAAAACAACAATTTCTTCAATCCAATATTTTTTTTTGGATGAGGCAACCTTTATGTTGAACAGGACTTCGAATCGACATGACTTTTATAGTTACTGGTTCGATCAGAATCTACATTGGATAAGTGAAACATATACTCAACACCCCCAGAAAGTTAATGTCTGGGCTGGCATTATCGACAACAGATTGATGGGACCCTTATTTATATAGGAGAATTTGAATGCCGAAAGAAGTAGAACAATGTGTGCCAAACGTGGTCTCAACAGGATGAAGCTCCTCCTCATACTGGGCAAGTTGTTAGAGTTTATTTGAACAACCTCTAACAGCTAGCGCTGGATAGGGCGAAGAGGCCCCATAAAATGGCCCGCTAGATCACCAGAGAGGTCACCTTTGAGAACACCTAAATAACAAAGTTTCTGCGACAAAACCTGCAAATCTGAAAAAATTGAGGACAAGAATTCGTTACAAATTGTCATCGGAAAACTTTTTTCTCCTTCGTTTAATTTCAAGCAAAAAAAGATAAATTGAGTTTTCTTCTTGAATGCGTCGTTTTAGAGATAGAAAATAAAAAGTATTGTGATGTCCTCGGATGTCAGTTATGTCAGGAGAATTCACTACTTCAAACTATTCAAACTATTCAAACTTGAAATAAAATGGAAAATCAATCGATTTCATAACAGCTGCCGCTTTTTTCCATAAAAAGGAACGAAACTATGCAAATTTCAATAAAATCGTTCGAAACGTTTCGAAAAAAATCGAAATTATCATTATTTTCTTAACGAGTCATTTGCGGACACCATGTTTCACTATAAAAAGAGATTCTCTTACTTTACTTTATTCGTCATGAAAAAATGCGCACTTATTCCAGACTTCCTGTATATGTAGACGACTCTATATTACATGATATTGGAAAAACGTAGCACGATTTGATGATCTTCTGGTATCTATTCTTGCATATTCCGTTTACCATTTGTTCATTCGTCTTGATTATGTTGGACAGATCACGCTAAAAAACGGTTCAGAATACAACTTTTTTCTGTGGAACTGTTTATGAAATTGGCTCGCAACGTTCGAAATAAAGGCAAAGGTACCAACAAATTTCGCAATAATTGAGAGAGATAGTCTAGCTAAGGGATGGTCTTGCTAAACAGTTTTGAACTTGAACAGATCTTTCAAATGGCTATTTTTGCCAATTTCACAACTTTATAATTTTTCTATAGGGACAATAATTATTATTCTATTTCTTCACAAATTGTGAAAGCTTTCGGAAAATTCAATTGATAACAATAATAGATCGTAGTGTTTTATCCCTTCGTGAATTAATCCGTTCATGTAATCTGTAAAAGTATAATGATTTCAGAAAATGTTGTTTGAAGGAGCCTTTTATCAATAATTATTCAAGCTGGTTAGTGAAGTTAAGAATTCAAATTTTGGTATCTCTATTGGCAAGCAGGTTTGTAGAAATAATGTCATATCTACATGAATAATTATTCGATTTATGCGGTTCTCAATGAGTACATTTCAACCATTATTGTGGTTTCAAATAGTTTTTAACTTAAACTGATAAAAATGTGGTGATGTTGATTCGGACAGTATATGCTGTTGGGTTTCATTATTATGTATAGATTATAAGATTTCATATCATAAAACTTTCGAAAACAGGTAAACCAGATTTTGCCTGATTCATTACTTTTTGAAGAGTGAATTTAATCTCCTGAATAATTTGTCATGATCATTGGACATTTGTTTTGACTGGGTTGATGGTAATGAGACACTCGCTTCTTGAGTGTCGAATTTTACAGTGTGGCATTTATTGAGTTCAATGTCATGGAATGACGTGTTTTCGCCATGTAAAATCTAATGGTGTTATTCTTTGAAACAAGCATGTGGTTATATTTATTAAACCTCATCTCTAATGCGAAAATGAAATGAGATTTGGGAGTCGTGATGTGATAGATAGATCTTAGAATATTTCCGGAAATGTTCTTCTGATATTAGTCATAACTTCTGTTCCGTTTTCTGTTTTTCTCTTCTAGACCAAATACTCTTCTCAGTCGTTAACTGTACTGTCATATTATCAGTAGTTTTGTGAACCTGTTTTTGAATATGACTTTGTCACTTATAATATTCGAAAACTGGTGTTTAAAAATATTTAGCAAAGCAAAGCTGAAAAATACTCCGGTCAAGATTTGGATATTTTTCCAAAGAGATTTCTTCTTTTTCTGGTCAGGAATACATCGTACCTTCGGTACAACAAGGGCATAATTCCGCTTTAAAACACATACGAGATGTGCCCTTGTTGTATCGAAGGAGCAATATGTGATTTTCTTGTAGATGTGATAAAGAAATTGCTTTTTATAAAAACTACGTTAAAGCGTTGTAGAAGCCTGCTTCACAAAAATGATACAGTGTTGGTATGTGAAAAACAGTTCCACAAACTGCACTGGACATCCTGTATTCAAATCCATTCAGGCACAATTTAGCTTTCCCATATTAATGACTCACTCTGTATGGATCGCTTAGCTTTTGTCATCCCCAATTAATCCAAGTATACTCTTTATCTTTTTATCTAGGCATTATATTTTTGTTATCTATTTTAAAGTACAAATTATGGCCAAGAAATATAAATTTTGCGCGGATATAAAGCATGATACAATAATACCTACGGTATGATCGTTACCAGAACGCGTTTTCGATGGCTTTGCGCATGGTTCCATATTATAATATACGGTTAGCTGATAAGTATGGGAACCGTCGATTATTTGGTAAAACATGTAAGGTATCAAAAAATACAAAAGTTATAGGGTATCTGAGAGCCTATCAGGCAGTTATCATTTCTGATATACAGGGTTGATCATGTAATAGTGGCATATCTAAGTTGTAATTTTTTTCAAATGGAACCTATTATATATCATCACATTTTTGTATCCTACTTGATATTCTAGGTGGGTTTGATGTTCCATGTCCTATACTCAAGTATACTCAGTGATACAGTTAAAAGAACATGATATGTTTATCTTTCATGAGATTCAATGGTAAGTCTGATACAGAGTTTCATATCTCCCCTGAAAGAGAAAGTCATGATAACACAAAAAATAAAATGTCCAGAAAGAATGAAGTTACAATGACATAATACAAGTCAATTTTGTATTTGTATACTCTACAGAGTGGTTTAAAGTTCCAGAACATTCCACTTAATGCATATCGGACTACCAGTTTGTCTCCAAAATGTTGAAGCACTCTGTATATTAATGAATATTTATTATTTAGATTTCTCCTTCCATCTTGAGCAAAAATTGTCGTCCCACAAATTGTTCCTTCATTCAACCTTCATCGAGATATCGCGATTTGAAAATGACATTTTTGCACCTCTGATATGCTATAAAACTGAAACCGTCCAAGATAGAGAAAAATGGTACACTTTCTTGAACTAACATTTCAAAAGCTACTTTGTCATTTGAATATGCATATTGAACTACCAGTTAGTCTCCAAAATGTTGGAACACTCTGTGAGGAAACAAATAAAAACTGACTTATACCAAATTATTCTAGCTTAGTCATTCTGAACATTTTCAATAATTTCTTTGACATTAGAAACTTCTTTTCAAGAGAAGATATGAAACATTGTATCCAAGCATGTTAACATTGGATATAATGGAAGTTTAATGTGATTGGGGTTGGGAGAAATTATCAGAACAGGCTATTCTTTCAAAAGATACACGAGTTAGAAAAAAACTGTCTTATACAGTGCAATTCTTTGATGCCTACCCCTTCCAACTTTTGAAACGGTTGATATATTAGATTGAAATTTAGACACACCATATGTGAGGACGTCCTGCATTTTTTGACATAGTCGTGACAGCTGTGCATCTCAAAATGACAGCTGGCCGCTATTTTTGCACAAAAAATCAAATGGAAAGGAGGAGGGGCGGGTGACATCTCATTTTGAATGACTTTTAATTCTTATTACACCTTGGAAGTTTGAAGTCACTAACTCTTATAAAAAAAATCGATATTAAGCTAGTATTTTTATTCAAAATCGCGAACGATTGCTGTCACTACTTTATTGAGAAATTCAGAACTTCCTTACACAGTGCAATTCTTTGTCCCCACCCCCCTTCTGGATTTTGAACCATTTGATATTTTGGAATGAAATTTGGATAGACCATATTTGGTAAGCATTTTCTGCTTTTCTCAACACAGTTGTGACAGGTAAGATAAATAAGAGTGTCAAAACGGCAATTGGTCGCCATTTAGAAGAAAAATGATGTCTCGATATTGAAATTTTCAAAAGAGATGGCAACTTCAAACTTGCAGGGTGTAATGAGGATAAAAAGACCTTCAAAATGAGGTGTCACTCGACCCCCCTTTCCATTTGATTTTAAGTTTGAAAATGGCGCCCAGCTGTCATTTTGGCATTTTCAGCTGTCATGACTATGTCGAAAATGCAGAACTTTCTCACATATGATGTGTCCAAATTCCGCCCTGATAAATTGAACGGTTCAAAAGGGAGAGGGAGCATTTGAGAATTGCACTGTATAAAAGTTGTGGGACTTTTGAAAACTACTCATCTGTCATAAATAATTGTGATATAGAGGGTGGCGCATCAAGTTATGACTGATCAAGGTTGCATTTTTTATATGGAACCCCCCTATATCAATGAATATTTTTTATTCAGGTTACTCCTCCAATTTTGAGCAAAAATCGTGATAACACAAGTTGCTCCTTCATTCAACCTTTATCGAAATATCGCGATTTAAAAATGGCATGTTTGCATCTTTGACATGCAATTAATCTGGAACGGTCCAAGATAGAGAAAAATGGTACACTTTCTCACCTTAACTTTTCGAGAGCTCTTCTGTCATTTGAACAGAAGGTACTGTCAACTGTCAATTTTGTCGCCACATTTTTTGACCTTGGATAGCTCTTGAAAAATGTAGAAGAAAGAGCAGATCGTTTTTCTCTATCTTGAACCGTTTGGGTTTTATATCATATAATATGTCAAAGATAAAAAAAATGCTTCTCAGAAAAGCCGATAACTCGAAAAAAGCTAAATTTAGGGATATTGTATATTATTAATTTTTGCTTAAAATTAAAAAAAAGAATTGAAATAATATATACATCAATTTACAGGGAGTTTTAAAACATGCAACTCTGATCTGCTTATGGCAGATCAAAGATGCCCCACCCTGTATAATCCAATTTATCACACATATGTAGATTTTTAACAGCCTAATAACTTTATATGAGACATATTTCTCTTACTCGTGTATCTTTTGGAATTATCGACCGTTCTGGTAATTTCTCTCAACTGTATAAGCGTTTTTGAAATATTTTAGATCTGATTTCAAAAATGACTTTTATCTAGGCTTTAATTCAAAAGTTGATTTTTCGTAGGTCTTGTTCAATTTGTGTTGACCTTCTTGTTGAGAGGGACCTACTTTGAAAGGCTTTTTAGAAGATTTCACTATCAATAGGTACCAGGTTACAAAAAAAAAATGAAATTGAGAAAAGCGTCAAAAATCAATATTTTTAAAGGAAAACCTTCAAATTTCTTCATTTTATCTAATTCATGTAGTGTTTTGAGCATACACGTGCTAAATCTGCATAAAATAGTCACTTCTTCTCCATTTATTTATCCATATTACCTCAATTATTGAGTCTTGTGTTGGAAAACGAAAAAACAAGGAGAAACAAAATAATATGAAGTAATAATAATATTTGCGGTAAAAAAATTACTGGGTGATATGGTATAGGGAAAATGCTGGAAAAATATCAGAAGTTCCTGAAATAGCCTCAAGATGGCGTGACGGTGCTATCAAATCACAAAATTGCAATTTTTTCGAGGTTTTTAAATAGAAACAAATATTAATGAGTACCGCTATGGATTCCTTAAGAAATTTCCTTCAAATTTGTTTTTCTGTTTTTTTTTCTGTCATGTCAAATAAGACA
Source organism: Orchestes rusci (assembly GCA_958502075.1). Lineage (NCBI taxonomy): Eukaryota > Metazoa > Arthropoda > Insecta > Coleoptera > Curculionidae > Orchestes > Orchestes rusci. The sequence goes on from OY293304.1 coordinate 40,689,983, forward strand.
GGTATCAGCTGTCAGCTGTCAAACCTTACAACGCAAGAATGCTCATAACTTTGGAACAACCCAACCGATTGACGCGATCTTGGTCCCATTTTGAAGAGGAGGTTCTTCTCCTCAATTTTGAGACAAACGATTCCGATCAAAACAGACTATTTTATTCAGCATAATATGAGGACGACAAATATTTTTTGAATTTACTTGAAGTTTTCAAATGCAAAGGTATACTGAAAATTGTTCGTCTGAATTCTCGACAAAATTCCGCACAACTTTCATGTATTACACTTGTTTCTAGATTTCGAAATAAAAAAGCTACCTATACGCTTTTCTGTAATTTAATAGTAAGTAGTGGTAAAATAGTGATACTATTCAAGATGCCTTCGTAAAAAAGATATCAACACATTTTTGCGTTACCTGTATAGTAACCACCCAGTCACTGTTTTATTTCAAACAAATTATATCTTGACTAGTAGGACTTTTTTGCATTAAATAATTACAAAAAAGCGTTTAGCTTATTTATCTCGGGAGCTAGAAAAAAGTGTGATGCATGAAAGATGTACGAGATTTGGTCGACATTCCACACGAATTATTTTCACTATGCCTTTGTGTTTGAAAATTTCGAGTAAATTTGAAAAATGGTTGTCGTCCGCATATTATATTGAATACAATCGTCTCTTTTGTCAAGAATCATTTGAAATCCAAAATTGTGGAAGAGGAGAACCTCCTCTTCAAAATGAGACCAAGGTCTCGTCAATCGATTGAGTTGTTTCAAAGTTATGAGCACTCTTGCGTTGTAAGGTTTGACAGCTGATTGCGCAAATCATTGCAATCAACTGAATGTAATGATTGTTTTCATATGGAACTGCAGTTTAGTGTTTGTCAGTTGGCTGTAATATCTAAGTTTTTGAAAGAGTTTACCAATTTGGCTTTGTTCCGTTCATCGTTTGATTCCATAAGCCCTATCATTTTCGACATGACTTTTGTCAACACCCTGTGTAGACCTCGATGCAGGGTTCCGGTAGGATACTATTTAGATTAAAGACTTATACTGTATAAACAGTGTGTCTCATAATAAGATGCGAATCCCCAAAACCCCACACAGACGTTCGAGCATGTTGGGCTCGTCACGAGCCCAGATTCGAGCCCAACATGCTCGTACCTCCCACAAACGACCGAGCATGTTGGGCTTTTCGCGAGCCCAACTTCGAGCCCAACATGCTTGTCTGATACCACACACGTTCAATTCGAGCATGTTTGGCTCGTCAACGATCCCAACATCAGTTGATCTTCGACTGTTATCAAGTGAGCATTATTCATTTATAATAATTTTATAGGGATCTTGATACCACGACAGCGATTGTGGGTGGCTTTTTGTGTTTAGACCATCAAACAAATAGAAAATCCAGACGCGGTTTGGTCAAAACAATGGTTACAAAAACGTGATTAATTCAGTCATATGGCACTTTTAAAAGAGTTGGCTGCTAACGAGCCACATGATTTTAAAAACCATCTACGAATGAGCGAAACGTCTTTTAAAAAGTTGCTGCAACTAGTCTGTAGCTAAATCGGAAAACAGAATACTATAATAAGATCGGCTGTGAGTGCAGAGGAGCGTCCGGTGGCAATTGTTGCAATTATTGGCATCAGGAAGGACCTACGAAAATCTTAAATGTAGCTGTGCAATATCAGCTACTGGGAAAAATAATTCCAGAAACATGTGCAGCCATTAACGATGTTCTACAGGAAGAATATCTGAAGGTAGGTGAAAGTAATAAATAAAAAAAAAATATGGGAATTCATAGTATCTCTCTAATATATAAACTCAGCTAACAATACTTGAATACAAAGAAAGAAGCTCGTTCATGTCGTCAAGTGTCTTATTGGCTCCATCTTCTGCACATATCCTGTCAGAAACGTGTGTGTGGTTGCTGTTTTTGCAGAAAGTATCTACTACAGTTGTACATGAAAAGCTGGGTGATGAACATGGGACCTCAGTTCTGGGCATACTGTTTTGCGGAGTTACGTAGTTGGAGTATTGTCTACTGTACTGGTTTTCATAAGGTTGATGATTATCGTGGAATAACATGGATGAGTGAAGGATTGGAGATTGTTGCGAATAAAACTGACCTTGAGAACAGAATCTTGACGGGAGTTTGGTCCCAGTGAAATTGAAGCAGTTTCCGTCAGTTGACTTGCTTTTAACATTCCAAAGGGCCCTTTGTTCTCGATATAGACTAATGAATTCGGACCAAAACTTTCTATTATCGTTGAACGACATGATTCTAATTACTATGAAACAGTAAATTGGTACGATAATCGAGTATCAGCAAATTATCTAGACCGTAGCCATGATAGCAGCGCGGTTCAACAAATTGACACCAGATGGTGGCCGGGGTGCGTATTGGCATTCCTTACTACGCTACAGAGCATACATGAGCTGTATCGCAGTAAAGTATGGCTGGACTGGGCGCACAATTTGTTCAGCCATTGTTTACTACGGTACAGACCAAATGCGCTACATGTAATGAATAGGTACATTTAAGGTGGGAATGGATGTGTTCACCCAATTCATTAATTATTATCGTTTACTAGGTACGATATATAGAGAAAATTGATAACATACATATGTATATAAAAATTATCTATTATAAAGGTGAATCTTGAGAAATCCTACTATATCTTATTAATGAGATGATGTGTACGATGGCTTCACGGAGCCATTTTTAATTTCGCAAATAAGAACTAAAAAATGTTTCAAGCACAATAATCTTCGTCTACACAGGGTGCTACTCAATGAAAGCCCGTAATTCCAAAGACGACGCATTCCTGAACCAAATTCAAGCAGAAAAGCAGAAAAGGTCTTATAGACTAACATACCGTCATTAATTGAAAAAGAATATTCTGGTTTTCGAGATACAGGTTTGGAAAAAAATCGGATTTATTATCAGTAAATCGAGTCAACTTCGCTCGTTGCTATATTTGTTGGTATGGACATGATATTTTTGACTTTCCTTCACGCCCTATGATTTTTCATGTGGTCAAAAAGTAGACCTCCAACACACTGTATCTTGAAAACCAGACTATTTAGGACACATGATTATCTGAAATTGGTTCAAAAATGCGTCTTTGAAACTATGGCCTATCATTGAATAAAATCCTGTATAGGTTTATTAAAAGCACACTATTCATGCGGATTTGATTTAATAGCGTGAAAATCATTATGCGTAAAAATAAAACTATGCTTTTCTCACCAGTACAATTCATTTTTACAGCGTACAGAGATATTTTGAGTTGGTCTTATAAAGTCGACTCTATCTTCATTTCGTAAAATTCATGTGACGGAAAAGTAACGCACTTAGTACATAGTATTGAACAGCTGGGAATATCGGTAAACATTAATAATCCAATGAAATTTTAACGTGAAAAAAAAACAGGAAAGCTGATTTTCTTCAGAATTTGTCAGCAACTGCTTACTGAGTGTAAAATTAGCAAAATCGAAAATTTTCCTCCCGCGGAATTTGAGCAAAAAGGGTGGTTATTTTGAAATGTGCCACAACAAAATAGTAATGGTTAGACGAATATTGTACTGGGTGTTCTCGTATATTTTGGCCAATCGCTATCTTCGTTAATAATAACCTTGGAGAGTGGTTCAAATTAGCATAATTGTGGTAATTTTTCTGAATTATCAGAATTTGTTATCAGAAAAAACAATTGAGTATCAGAAGTCAAAAAAAATCAGACTTCTTCCTTTTTTGAGGACACCCTGTAAGTATTGGGGGTTTTATCTCTAACAGTTATAAAGATTTTAACGTTTTTCTATACAAGGAATAATGATAATATAGATTGGACAGAAGGATGCTTAATTGGAAGAGACCATCAGCCAACTATTCTATGTATAGAAAAACGTTGATATCCTTATAACCGTTAAAGATAACACCCCGAACTCTAATATATTTGAAATCAGGAAATCTCTATCGGAGTAAGTTCCACTTATTTACGTTGCTGAATGAAAATTCATTTCAATTTTTCAACCAATAGAAACATCAACCAGTTTTAGAATGATTAAATTATGGATTTAAAATGCCATTTTCTCGAAAACGGTTAGATATAGGTATGGGATATATTGCATAACATATACTCAGAATTCACGCAGAATTTAAATATGTAATAAAAAAATACATGTTTCCATTTGAAACAAAGAAAGTAATGGTCGTAACTTATTTTTGGTTGACCCTGTATACATGAAACTGTCATTAAATAAATCGCATCCACAGATAAAACAACATGTTTGAACCAAAATTTTCCAAAAAATCCAAACCCTGAATTTAAAATAACTGTGCTCCATATTTAGCCACAATAGACCTACTAGTGATCGCGGTGGAATGGAGCCATGTGCGCCCACTCACAAATCGAAATCACGAAAAAATCACAAATCATATTTTAGCCGGTCACAGTATATGTAATTTTATCACGAACATCTTCGATTTGGCAAATTTACAGAACTAGACAACAATAACGAAACAACCCCAATTCCATGAACTGGGCTATCTTCAAAAATAATCAAGTGACAAAGTCCATGAGGAGAAGTTGCTTGTTCATTTATTTTGAACCACTCTCATTATGGATCAATTGAGGGCAAACTAACTTTTTGAAATCACCCCAAATACGGCTCATGCAGCGGCCGCTAAGTCCGGAAATGATAAAATTAAAAAAAAATCATGAGGTAAAGTTATGAAGAGTTTTCTCATGTACGATTTCAGTTTAATCATTTTGTTGTAGCACAATTCAAAAGAACCACCCCTATTGCACAAAAACCGCATGGAAAAAATTTCCGATTTTGCTATTGTTGACAAACTTTGAAAAATACATTTTGCCCATTTTTTTTTCAACTTAAAATTTTATTGGACTATATTGTTTACCGAAATTTAAAACTGTTCAATATCACGTACTAACTACGTAACCTTTCCGCCGCATGATCACACAATTTGACAAAATGAGGATATAGAGTCCACTTTTTGAGACTAACCCAAACTATGCCTGTAAACTGTGAATAAATTGTGTACTGTTGAGTATAGGATAGTATTATTTTCACTCATAATGATAATGTTTGTATTTTAATTCGAAACATTGAGTTCTACGCTATTAAATTGAATCCGCATGTTTTGGCGTGCTTCTAATGAGCCTATACAAAGTTTTCCTCAATGATAGACCATAGTTCAAAAGACGCATGGTCTGGTTTAGTTTTCGAGATACAGTGTTGTTGGAGGGTTGGAAAAAACTCTACTTTTTGACCACATGGAAAATCATAGGCTGTCAAGAAAATGCAAAAACATTCTCCCCATAACAACAAATATAGCAACAAGCGAAAGTTACTCGATTCACTAATAATGAGTTCGATTTTTCTCTAAACCTGTATCTCGAAAAGCAGAATATTTATATTCAAGACACAATGACAATAGTTTTACCAATAAGACCTTTTTTACTTGAATTTAGTTCAGGAATGCGTCTTTAGTATTGCGGCCTATCATTGGGTAGCACCACAGAATGTGGCTCCGTGAAGCCATTATACACATCATCATATCAAAATTATATATAGATTCACCTTTATGATAGATAATTTTCATATACATATGTATGTAATTAATTTCCATTATATATAGTATTGAACGATAATAATCAATGAATGGAGTGAACAAATCCATTCGTACCATATACTTTTCTTCCATACAGCGCATTTGATATGTACCGTAGTAAACAATGGCTGAACAAATTGTGCGCCCAGTCCAGCCATACTTTACCGCGATACGGCTCATCTATGCTCTGTGGCGTAGTAAGGAATGCCAATACCCGGCCGGCGTATAATTGGCTAACACTTGCCAACATGCTCGCGACTACCATATACGCATAAAGAATTCTCTATAGAGGTTTCTCGTAAATGAGCAATTGCGATATTATGTTGGGTACCAGTCCATCCACCATACAGCGCTCAAGTCGCCGTTCACGACAAGATTGTCACGCGAATGTCAAGTTGGGTTTTCAAGTTTGGAGGTGTTAGCCAGCTATATTTCATAATTTTTGAAAAAATACATCAAGTCATCATCATCGTGCCTATCAGAAGTATTGACGCGTATCTGAAAGCACTAGAAGTGAGCAATGAGCATATTCAAAAGGCATTGATTTCCTTAATAATAACCTGGATTACTCAGGCAGAGGGAGAGAACCTGAACAACTCAAAACTTGTCTATGGACGAAAAAATTTCAATTTACAATTTACACTGCGGAAAAGATTTTTGATGAAATGAAAGTAGATTCTTGGCTGGAGGACAATAATCCACTCCACGAAAAGATTTTTGGGATTCAATTGCAGAAAACCAAGAGAGGCTTGAAAAAAACTGCTGTTCCTACCTGTATCTACCTAGTGAGTTCCCGTTCCTAACCTATCCAGTGTAATGTATTAGAACAAAAATAGATTTTTAAATGAACTATCAAGGTTAGATAGGGATTTTTCAAGGGATTTCTTAGAACTTGTTCCGATTATGAAAGGTAATAATTAGATGATTTACTTCTGTATTGTTTTATTTTGTGAAATTTTGATGAATGATTGTAAAAATGGATAAATATACCTATGCTTGTATTTGCAAAATTATTTATGGGGTGTTCATATTCTCATGAATCATTTTGTGCCTACAAATATCTTTTTGATGTTGATTTGGAAAAAATTGTTTTTCTTTCAAACGTATCTCCTCATATCCATTAAAAATATCTTTACAAGCACAAAATTGGTTGACTACCTATAAAATTCATATTTATAATTTTCCCTATTTAAATTTGGCGCCATGAGTTCCCAGTCCATCCACTCCACTGGTGGCGCTAACAATAATCTAACATCACTATTGTCAGACGGCGCTCTAATGCATATAATGCAATGATGATGAATGAAATTGAAAAAAAAAACACAAAGTCTATGCCCCATTGATCAGAAGACAAGTCCTCTTTGGGAGTAATGGACGATTTATCGTTATTTGAGCAATGATGAGCCTACATTGGTACTAACTTTTATTTCTAAAATCCCCCAGGGATTCAAACTCTTGAGAATCAAAATCTTATAATTTAAGATGCATTCATGGTTTTTGTTCTGCAGTGATCTATCCTGGGTCCTCTTTTGTTTCTCTTATATCTTTAAATGCTTTACGATGTCTGTCTATCCAGAGTACTATTATTCTTTTTGCTGACGACACTTTTATTGTCTGGAGTATTGGAGGATGTCATTAAGTACGATCAGGCTAAGACATGCCTGATTTTCTCCAAGAGCTGTAAGAGAAGAATTCCATCTGACGCCATCCCGTGAGTACAAATAGACCATTTATTTTTGGAACATACCTTGGATATGGTATGAGTAGAAAGATCGGGGTTGCGCTTAAGGAATTGCACCCTCAATTGGAGAGGTTTGTTCCTCAATCATTGAGAAAGTCCTCTTGCGTAATGGAACCAGCCAGTGTTCATCAATTCCACTGTTAGTTTGTTTTTCAGAAGCGATCAATTCGGTTTTTGTACGTCATGAATCCCCGTAAATTATGCCGACCACAGGTATTCAGGAAGAATTAAAGGATTTTGAATGATCTTTCTAAATTCATCACAAAGTAAGGGAAGCTTACGAAATTCACGACTATATTCTGTAACGAATTATGTGAAAAAGCGTACTATTTTTGTCTGAATACCAGATACCTTAGAATGACTTTTATTCTTTTTTTTTATAGGTATATCACAATTTCACAAAACTTCAATATAATGATTATTTATTTATTCACTTTACTTTTAATGCTTAGTCAAAAAATTACATAGTCAAATTCAGGATAATAACCAAAAAAAAAAAAGAAAAATAATGGGGTGAAATAGATCTTCGTCGAATGAGTTATAGCTCATTTTGAAAATCTTCTATTCTCTTAGTTTGGAAAAGTTAACTCTTGCGAGTTTCCATTCATAATAATGATAATAAAAAAATGAATAAAAAAGCTTTGACAAACTGTCATAGAGACAGAGCTTACTATTACGGATATACAAATTATTCAAATAGATTAGAGCGAGAACTCGAAGCTAACCAACCAAAGGAACAGACTGGGTTCCGAAGCCATTATAGTTCGACAGAACACCTACACCAGAGACAATATAAAAAAAGTTTCTTTATGACCTACACCAGAGACAATATAAAAAAATGAGACAAACGGATTTAATCGTGAGGACCGAAACCGTGTTCCTGTAGCGCATAGCGCATGGTGACGAAAATTAGAACTAAACTGACCATCAAGAAATATCATACTCTTATATATCTATCTCTTTTCCTATGCCAGAACCTGTTTGGTAGAAAGAGAAAGCAACATATCAAAAATTCTTGGTAACCTTGGTTCCGTCAACCGTCAATCAATAATCAGTCATAGCAACACACAACACTTAACCCTGCTTCCGGCTTCTTCCTTTCATAAAAAATATTTTTGACTTTTGAGTAATACTAGATACTACTAGATACTCACTATTACTTAGTTAAGTGCCGAAAGCTAATCAAAACTGGTAAGTTGACTAACTTGCATCAAGTATACATGCTTATGCTTATTTGTATATTTGCGCTAGTGCTATGGACGGAAGAGACAGCTATGATGGGTTATTTGAATCTCATGCTGCCTCTAGATATACCTACATGCAAACATGCAAATATCTAAAAAACCAACAAGGTAACATAAAAACTTATTCATTTAATTAGTGATTGAAATGAATTAAGAATGGCAAATGGAAATAGTCGTACATAAGCTTTATTGGTCCCTATTTAGTTTTCTTCATTTGTTCTTGGTAAAGCAGCAATGATTTGTTTCTCAATAATTGGGCTGCTAGCTCAGGACTCAATTTCAATTACATTTCAAATAAATACACAGCAGACTTTAATTTATCTTATTTTTGTCAAAAAATATTTTGGAATAGCTTGTTAAATAATGATGTATATTGATTCTTGACACTGCGACTATGATCATTTGTGTAATTTTCAAGCTGAGAAATGATAATCACTTGTTGTTTGTTATTTGTTAATATTATGTACATTATTATCTAAACTAAAGATTATCAACAAAAATTAGAAAACAAGATTGAAATTTTGTCCAATTTCCCTTTATGATATTTTCAGGTTCCTATTCTGTGATATGGAATGGATGTGGAATATTAGTAGATTCTGTTGATGTACCACGTTTACGTAGATGTACCTATAGCAATTAACTCTTTTTGTGCCAAATTATGGAGATGTTTATACCTATAGTGTTAGTAGGGTTCAAATGAGATGTTTTGTTAATAGTTTTTGATATGTTTTTCTCATCAACTAAAATTTTTTTTGTGATACTTATTTACGAGGTAAGAATTGTTTTCTTTGTAATAACCATTTATAGGGTAAGAACTGTTCCTATTTTTCAAGTGAAGGGATTTTTATTTGTTTATTAACTTTTTCTCAATACATTTTTTCGACACTAGACTTGTTTTATTTAAATACTTTATTTTATAGAAAATATGTTTACAATAAAGAAAAAAAAACATTGGTTCTTTATTTTAAAAAGATTGTTGCACTTTTCTCAGGTAACTATTGTTGAATTTGAACTAAAATTTATTTTTACACAAAATCCATCAGAAAAGTGCAAAATCTTGTTTGATGAACACGGATTGTTTTTTGTTTCACATCGAAGTAGCATGCGAGGTGCGACTTGCAGCCAGGAAGCATGCTGCTCACTTGACCTTCTCCAACAGAGATAGTAAGAATGATTTCACATTCCAGTGGCACCATGCGATGCCACTCAGATGTGAAATCATTCATATTATCATATTTGTATAGGTTTTGAAATATTTAGCATCCTCCAGGCAAACAAGTCGCATATCACATGATAGGTACTCTGATGTGAAACAAAAAACAATACAAAATGTTGGTTTCAAAAAGCCCGCCAAGACTGTTAGTTTCTCCTGTAGCCAAGGGTGGCGCCAGCGTAACACTGTCTCCAAAGTATACCATATAATCAGTAACTCTCTTTTTTTATTATTTCTCTATGACCTACACGCAGTAAGGCGGATGATCGAGAAAGCTACAGAATATATTAAACCTATGGATGGCTTTTGTCGACTTTTGAAAACCCTTCGACACAGTACAAATCTGGCCTATAATGAAATCATTGAGAAATGGTAGATTGAAAACATTTATAAAACTGCGACAATGTCGATAAGACTTCATGATTCATCTAACAAAATAAACGCAAAAAGGAGAGTTCGGCAAGGGGACGTTATGTCTCCAAAACTTTTCACTCTAGTACTCGAGGATATTTTCAAAAAGCTACAATGGGAAAACAGAGGATTGAATATACACGGTTCACTTGCACAATCTTAAGCCCGGTATCCGCTTGTATCATTTTCTCGTTGCTTTATCGCGTAGCAAATCGTTATGCAACGGTGCAACGATCATTTCTGGTATTCATCACCGTATAAGTATTGATACGGAGCGAAGCACCAAGGCTGTATCAACTAGGTGCAACATGATACGCGAGAAAGATACGCAACGGGCGAATGACACAAGTGGAAACCGGTCCCATGATTTGCCAACGATATTGTACTATTTGCAGAAGATAAACAGGAATTCATTGAAGTGTTGAAAGAACTACAAGATGAGGCTGCAAAAGTAGGATTTCACATGAACTACACAGAGACCCAGTTAATACAAAAGATGCAGACGGAACAATAACGATTCATGACAGCACATCAAAAGAGACAAAAACATATAACTTGGCCAAGTCAAAAAATAACACTGGGCAACCAAAATCAAGAGCCTTCGGCAAATCAAAGTACATCTTTAGCATGAAAATCCTAAAGTAATGGGGAAACAAAAGTCTCTAACGAGTGTACACTGATAGCGCTTGTTGTCATGTATGCTTGCGAGATCTGGGTAATAACAGGAAAGATCAAACATAAACCAACATAAAATTCCTCTGAAAGACCCCAAAATAAATACTGGGTGATTCCTGTAAGTGGGTCATGCTTTCAAAAAATGACGAGAACGGGACGTCGAAATATTCATTTTATTATAGCACACTATGGGTCGCAAAAGCCTCTCACGCAAGATACTGGGGAGTCTACCTAACAGAGACAATTCAAATTAAAAAAGAACGGGTTTCAGTTTCAACCTGTGGCATAGATGTGATACACACTAACTGGCATATGGGGCATTTCCGACCGACTATATCAAAATTAATATTTCGACGTCTCTCATCATTCCCCGAAAGCATGATCCACTTACAGGAATGACCCTGTATACATAAATAAAAGAAAAAACCAACGTCTTCGACATAATAAAAAAAAATTGGTTCCCTAAAACGGCAATGGGCAGGACACGTGACCATACAGAAAACTGGAGCGGATATATCACCAGATGGAGTGACTTCTCCTCTCTCACCAAGGTGTTGTTGTTGAAAAGAAAAGAAGTGTTGAAAGAACCCAGCAAGGATGGTACAACGGGATAGAGAAGATAGATCGCAGGCATAAATCGAGTTGCACAAAACCGAAGCCATTGGTCAAATTTGAAAGAGGCCTATATCCAAAGGACAGAAAAGGCTGAGATATAGGTATAGGATATACATAAACCATTATTGATGATAGGGGCTGTATTAGTATGTGTGGCAATTATTGTGAAGAACTATGGAACATCAACCTCAAGGAACTACTCTCGAGTTATTGCAAAGAGTGCCAGCTACATATCCAAAAGACTTTGGAACGGCGATTGATCTAGAACGGCGATTTGGACATCGATGCCGAAGACAACGGATCGTACACGTTTTATATCAAATCTTTGACATACCATTTTCAACCCAGACAAAGTCTCTCCAATGTCATACTACGCATTCATAATATCGGAATATTCTTTACTATAAACCAGACCGTAATATAAAAAGCCAACCAAGTTAATCCCAGGGGTACTACAAGAAAAAGCTTTATCCTCAATGTGACGACGTAATATTTAAATCCGCTCAAATGCATCTTTTGTGTGAAATTGAAAGGAATTGGAACGAGGGTGCTAGGTGCTGTTCTAGTACGCTTTAAGAACTGGGTTCATACTGGTTCTATTAGTACCTGCACGTCAAATACCATTGCACTAGGTATGTAAGGTTCTCCAAATAGCCAAAACTAGGGAATTATTTTTGTCGTGATATGAGTGTATATAGAACATTTTTATTGAGAAAAATAATATTTAGTTGTTGGTTAAACAACACAATATGTTTCTGCAACAATTTTAGAGAATAACGGAACTCAGTCTATGTTGTGTTCTGTATTCTGAACATTACATCAAACAACTGATATCAGTGATATTTAGTCTATGTGAGTGATATATTATATTATTCATTCACATAAACATATAAAAATCACAATCAGTAACCTGATTAATAATAATTGTTAAAACAATTCAATCTTTCGCGAATAGTGGTCGAATAGAACATGTTACATTCTCTCGCGATAATCCGCGCCTCTATAAACCAGGGTAACTGGCGTATTTCCGAAAACGCGCGGATCATCGAAATTAGCGTCTACTTTTCGCAAAATTTTCATAAAGTTGCCATTTTGGTTCTCTCAAGTAACGCTTGTATGTATGCCATAAGTTCCCATAAGTTCCTTATTTTTTGATATAGAGGCATATGCCATAACATGAGGCTAGTTCGAGGGGTAAACATCCGTGGATTTCTGGTCTACACCCTCGTGAATTTCTGTCGGTTTTCAGATTTCTATAGATTTCCATGGATGTCTATGGATGTCTGTGGATTCCTGTAGATTTCCGTGAATTAGATGGATTTTCGTGGATATTTATGGATCTCTTTGGATGTCTGTTGGTAGATTCTCTTGACATTTAAGTCAAAGTGGTGAAACTGCTTGTCAAGGTCCCTCCGCGCCTTCCTACTTTTGAATCGTTTGATAAACAGCGTGACCAGAAAAAAATGATGAACATGGCACTATATGAGGATATTGGAAACGGTAAGACATACGACGTTACTTGAATGGAAGAAAAGTAGATTTGTATGCCCAAAAATATTCTACCTTTGTTTTATTTTGAATCGATACCGTAATGTAGATACAGGGTGAAAAAGGAAAAAGTACATTTTCAAAAAACCTATGGGTAGGAGGATACGACGATTTTAAAAACGTCAAAAAAATGTTGCGTCCAGTCAAAGTCAAGTCTGTTTTTCCTATGAGAACCATATTTTTTTCAGAATTTTGAAAATGAAAAAATTCAATATGGCGCCCATAAGAAAAACAAAAGTTGACCTTGGCCGGACGCAACATAGTAGGTCCACAATTTTTTTGATGCTGTTTTAAAAATCGTCGTATCCTCTTACCCATATCCAGAAAGTTTAGAACGTTAGCTTTTATGATAAGCAAAATATTGTGGTTTTTCAAAAATGGACATTTTATTTTTCACCCAGTATCCACATCACGATATCGATTCAAAATAAAATAAAGGTAGAATATTTTCAGGCATACAATTACGCAACTTTTCTTCCATTTTGGCGACGTCGTATCTCTCACAGTTTACAAAATCCCTATGTACAGGGTGTTCACAGATAAATGGACCCCCCATTACCTTTTTAATTTGATGTTTGAGAAAAAAATAATTAAAATGAAAGTTCAATGGTTCAAAATGAATTTTGTGAAAACAAGGTTTTCACATATAAAGGGTGTTTCAGAACTTCTGGGCGTAGTCCAACTTTCTTCTTTCAAATCGCAACCCTATTTTTTCATTTGATTTTTGCATTCTCTGGAAAATTCTAAACATTTTCCATACAGCATACCCTTTACTCAAAGTCAACCAATAAGAAGATATTAACATCTGAAATTTGCTATTTTTTCGAGCATGTTTTGAAATGTATGGTATTATTTGAAAACCTTGGAAACAAGGTAATTGTTGATAGACGTCAACTTCTCAAAAAAGGTTTGAACAACTTACAGGGTTATCCGACAATGGGCCCTATGATTGAACATTCACGTTAAGTTAACATATACGTCGAGATTGTTTACTAATGCAAATGTTCCATTTAATAACTGCGTTACCATCGTGATATGGACATGTTAAGATAACGTAATCGTTCAATCATAGGACCCAATATTTAAAATTTAGATTCTACTAATCAAAATGAACAATCTTCATTCTATGGACATTTATTCTGAAAGACGACGAAGAAGACCCTTGAATCATGACAAAATCCACTCAAATAATGGGAGTTATATTCATTATTAAAAAAGCTTCTAGAAAGAAACTCAATATTTTAGAGGTTTTGATAGAATAAAAATTGTTCATTTTATTTACTTAGTAGAATCCGAGCTAGAATCTTAATTTGAAATATTGTAGAATAAAACTGGGTCACCCTGTATGTATAAAGAGAATATTTCAACTTTTTCTCCTTCGCAATATAACATGTTCAAATCTTTCTTGACAAGTTAGTTGACACCTATCAACAACTTCTTTGTTTCCAAGGTTTGGAAATAATACCAAACATTTTAGAACATGCTTGAAAAAATAGCAGACTTCTGACGTTAATATCTTCTTATTGGTTGAATTTGGAAAAAAGGTTTGCTATATAAAAAATTTTCAGAATTTTCCAGAGAATGCAAAAATCAAACAAAAAAATTGGGTTGTAATTTGAAATAAGAAAGTTTGACCACGCCGAGAAGTTCTGGAGCACCCTATATATGTTGTTTTCACAAAATTCGTTTTGAGCCATCAAACTTTCATTTGAAACATTTTTTTCCCAAACATCCATTTAAAAAGTTAATGGGGGGTCCATTTATCTGTGAACACCCTTTACATCATTTTATTCTAATACAGTCTCCAGAACGAAATTTGGAAACACCTTGTGAGGACGTTCTGCATCTTTTGACAAAGTAATGACAGCTGAGAATTTCTAAATAACAGCTGAGCGCAATTTTTAAACAAGAAATAAATGAAGAGGAAAGGTTAAGTGATACCTCATTTCGAAGGACTTTTCAAAATTATTATACCCAGAAAGTTTGAAGTCGCTGTCCTTTTCTAATTTTTCAATTTCAAGCCAGTATTAATGTCAAAATGGCGCCCAATTGTAGTTTATCCTTTTATTTCTTTGGATTTCCTTGGATGTCCGTTGATTACATTGGATATCCGTGTACACATTTTGGTCAGTTGTTTACCCCTCGGGCTAGTTAGTTTCCATGTTTCAAATATAGTACAGTAGATCCGTGCTTCTCCTGAGAATTTTGGAAAAAATCTGGAGGGAGTCTTTGATAGCTTAACTCTGAGTTTTCGGGAAATCGAAGGTGAGCTTACCACGCCATCTTGAAAATAAGGGCGCGTGTGTTATCTCCGTTTCTATTAGACCTACGATGAAATTTCAAAGAACCAACTGTGTTCAGAATTACATTCTCAAACACTTTTATCCCAAACTTTTTTTTCTTGAATGAATAATAAAAATCTACCGGGTGATTCATTAATATGAAATGTGAGAAAAAATCGTACAATAAATTCCCAGCAACTTTTTCCCATTTATTTTAATGGTTTCTGATAGTTTAATTCTCTACAACTTTCGTCCTGTACGATTGCGTTCCACCATGGAATCGCCAAAGTTATTGAGGATGTATATTCGAACAATTTTGGTTCTATAATATTTTATCGTAATGAAAACGGAGAAAAGAAGTTGCGCCATAATTTTCAAGATGGCGTACCTCTGATTTTCCCGAAAACTCAGAGTTAAGCCATATTCGAGGACCCCCTCCACAAGTTAAAAACACATTTTTTCTTATTTCCCGAAATTCTCAGATGACCCTATTTTAAGCACGGATTCACTGGACTAATAGTCAGAAATTTGCTCAGAAAAAGAACGTTACCTACTGTTCGAAGATATTAAGTAACTGTTTAAACCTGCGATTGATAAGAGTGATGCCATTGTGATACCCTGGTTCAAAAAGAACAAACTGTTTGTGAATAGCGAAAAATGCTGTGCTGTGTCATTTTTTCCGGAAACTCAATCTAGTCATTAACGATTATTACAAGCTAAAGAGATATGATGAGGTCAAAGATCTGGGAGTCCTTTTCAGAGCAAGTTTAAATTTAATATGCACTACAACTAGTTTGTCAATAAAGCATACAAAATTCTTGGATTTGTAATACGCAATAGCAAAGATGTTAACATACAAACCAGCATCAATCTTTATACCTCGCTTGTAAAGCCACATCTCGAATATGCTTCCAACGTCATTGAATACTTTTACTCCCATTAATGAGATAGAGAAGGTGCAAAAGCGTTTTCTGCGTTATGTTCATGTCAAAAAGAATGCTGTATTTTCCTTTAGGGTCTCCTATAGATTATTGTTGGAGACATTTAATATGTGTTCCTTGTTAACCAGAAGGAAAACTCAGGCTGTGATTTTTGTATACAACATTGTAAATAATTTTAAATATTCTGATTGTAATCTGATAGATAATATTAAGTTCAATGTCTCAAAGATCAGTTTGAGGAGGCTTTCCTTCGATTTATTCTGTGTTAACAGTGTTTGTCCTCCACCTGTTGCCAATATTCTCAAAGTGTGTAATGATATGCTCTCCAATGATATTGTTCCCGACTTTTCTTGTATTGGCCTTGGCGTGCTTCAACGCAACTTGCTGCTGTATCAGGATCTAAATCCTGGTTGAGTTGTAGATTTAATCCTTGAAGTAAGATCATCAAATAATGATTTTGTGAATTATAATCAAAACGAGATAAGTATCATCCTATTATTCATCTGTCTTCTTCTTTCCTCTTCCGATGAACTTTTTTTCAAATAATAGGGGCTATAACAGTCTGTATAGGGTTCCAAGATAGGGTTCACAAGACAACAAATGGATGAAAAATTTCATTTTCAGGGGAAAACTCAGTCTTGATAAGAAAAATTGCTTGTTAAAAGAATACGATTCACGAAGAGAACATTTTGATTTTTTATACAGGGTTCGCAAAAACCTGAATTTTTTCCAAAAGTAATTATTTTTAAGCAAAACTTTATCAAAAAGTAAAAAAGAATTATTTTTGATTCATCAAAAATATTTGTTTCGAAAAAAAGATTCCGTGTTCACCCAAAAGGTGGTAGGAATGCATTTTGAAGTTCAAAATTAGAATCTACAGTCAAGGTATAGATGTTTACTAAATATTAGAAAAACTAAAAGTATCTAAGATCTATTCAAAATTTCGAATCTCACTCACAAACGTTATTTTGAATAACTTCTCTGAATGACATTCTGCTCAAAAATAAGAAATAAAGGTAACTCCTGGAAAAAGATCAGGTTTTTTGTTTTTGCGAACCCTGTGCATAAAAAATGGAAAATCTTTCTTCGTGAATCGATTTTTTTAACTAGCAGACTTTTTTTGTGACGAATGAGTTTTTCCCGAAAAACGATTTTTTTTCCATCTGTGCTCTTGTAGACAATATCCGTAGACCGTCTGTAGATATGTCAAATGCGCATAATAATCAGGAGCATAGTGAGTATCAAATTATTATAGAGAATAAACTGGCATACAACTAGCCATCGTTTGTTATATCACCATCTGTCACTTTGCTTAGATGTAAGAGTTCGAAAATATTCCTCTTAGTGGCACCTTTGAACTCATGACCTTAACTGTCGAACTCTGATGATCGAATCGGCTCTTATTTTCTCAAGAGGTGACCATATTAAATTTATATTTTATCAAGTGTTATAAATAATCCACCTACCTTTACAGTAAGATGTGCACTGTGAGTTTGCTGTTCATCGAAAATATTTGGGGGTAGTTTCGACGTCATGGTCCTTTCAGACCATGTCTGCCCATACTGACCTCAAAAATGTCAATTCTCCGAAAGAATTCATCCGAGAAATAAACACTTTCCGATAACTAATGTCACGCGCTTCTTCAAGTCTTATTAGTTTGCTAGACCATTTCAACACATATTAAAACAACTTTTGTTAGAAATCTCTTGAACAGATACACATTGTTGTTCAACCACGAAAACCGGGACTATCCTAACATACACATCAGCTGGAAAACCACGCAGTAGCTTACACACTTTTAACACTAAAATACGCCCCGCACATGGTCTAGAGTTTGTCAATCAGAATCAGTGCTGTTTAAGCAAATATCATAGTATTTATTTAAAGAGAAATAGACACAGCACCACATAACAAATGTCAATCAGAAGCACCACCTGGACGTTCGCTATTTTTCGCAAAATTCCGCAGAACGTCGCGTCGACTGACGTCACAGGCGTCTGAATATCGATTTTAGGAAAAGAACCAGGATAAGCTCAGTTTTCCTATATATTGAAAAGGAACGGCGCTTGCCCTAATTCTGGAATGAGATGAAGTTCTAGATGACCTTGTTAAGACATGTTTTTTCGACCCACAACTAGAAAATATAAGACACTTATTTTTTCGGAATGAGCTATAGCTTTATTCAGGCGCCACATAATCTGCCGGGAGGATGGCGAAGGAAGGATTTTTTCCATCCGGGCCAATAGGACATGACATGGCAGATTCGCGTTATTTGTATTTGGAGGGGCATTTTTTGTATGCGTTGCTTTATTTGCTTGATTCTTTGGAAGTTTGTGCTAGAACTCAGTAATCGGAACTCCAAATATCTGATCGTATTTGGCCTCAAAAACTGATCTTTTTTTCTTGGAATCTCAAAGTTTGGTTTCACTTTCATTTCATGGTTAAATAAATGAAAAAAATAAGTAGAATTCAAAAATAATCTCTCCACAGAATCTGTTATAGAAATGCAAAATCAAATTAGATTGTTCCCCGAACGTGAAATTAAAATCAGTTGATAATGCATTCCAGAAATATTATATTATAGATTGCCCTTCATCACACATCGCCCTGTTTCCTCTTCCTATATCAAGACCGATTCTTATCCCTTTGTGCTCAGGCAGCTCATAAACAACATAAAATGACCCCGCTCCCGCTCTTCTACTGTATTGACTATCGAACTATAAGCAATCCTATATGTCTCCCTACCCCGCCACCTACATTGGAAAAGGGCTTTTGTAAGTTTTCGGGAATCGGATAAGCAGGACGGGAAATTTATTTGGTCTTTGGCCTGGAGATAATGGGATCATGGTTTTAATTCATTAAGCTTCCGATTAGATGTATCTGTTCTTACTCTAAGCATTTTGTATTTTATCGGGAATTATAAGAAAGTGTATCATTTGTAAAAATAAGGTGACCGTCACATTTTGATACTCAGATTGGATCCAATACATATCTGAAAGACTTATTTAATCATATTTTCAATATTCGACATATCCAACGAATTTCTCTGTCGCGCCAGGCTCAAATTATTTTCAAAAGCTTATTATGAATATTTCGTGGCTTTATCTTTGGCGTTGGGTCATTTATGACTTTATTACCTAGAAATTGGTGAGAGGTTTTGCGTCTTAGAAAAAGGGATAAAGGAATGTGCGTGGTACTGAAAATAATGTCCTTGCACATGTGTTGGGTTGATGCACTCTTGAGAAATATTATTCAGTCAGTTTTGAATCTCCAACTGAATGAGATCGATCGACGTGTGTTAAAACGCAATTGTGAGAGACTTATTAATTGTGAGAGTGATTTGGTATTGGATTAAGGCGGAGTTAATTCAGGTGAGCTTATCACTGAGTGTCTCATGTTAGTTAGCCTTTGAGAGTTTAATGAAAGGCATGATAATTCAACGATTAAGATGATGTTACACCGGGTGATAATTTAATGATAATTCGTACGAACATGATGATCTTCTGGAGCGAGCATGTCGCGCTGTTTTATCCCCTCATGCTCATTGCACTGCTCAGGTTCGACCTATTGGTCAAGTTCTAGTATCTTGGGCGAGTATGTCGCGCTGTTTTATCCCCTCATACTCATTGCACTGCTCATTACTAGTGATTTTTAGAGACGTACTGCGCTGTTAGTATCCCGTTACGTCTGGGTTAAGGGTGGTAACTAGATAGAGGATCATGAGGCGTGTTATATCCCCGAAACTGGTCATTATACTTCAATCTTCTAGTTACTAGGCCTTAATGATGTTAGCTCCGTTTGGGTTGAGAGTAGTAGCTAGGTAGAAGGTCATGAGGCGTGTTATATCCCCAAGACTGACCGATATACTTCAATCTTCTAGTTACTAGGTCTTGACAAGTTTGAGATATAATACAATGGATGTTTCTCCATTGGTTGATCGCCGTTGATTCATCGAAAGTTCATTAAATTGCGAGATGAGATGTTTATGATTTATCAGTTAACATGAATGGAAACTCACAGGACTTTTCTTTGTTGTAGGTAAATCTGCCTTTCCTGATCCTACCTTGACCACATCTATCCTGACACTGTAAGCTAAATTTTCTTCAATAAATTCTTACGTTGGCGGCTTCTACTGTTTCATTTCACTTCTAATACGAAGTATCTTTTACAATTTCAGAAGTGGGATCTGAACTCGGATCTAAGACTATTCTAAAGTTAGTTTTTCAAAATTTTGGATTTTCTTGGTCAAGGTCAAGGTACGATAATCAGGACGTTGGTTTTATTTCGTTGTTTTCCTTAATTCAGGTTTAATTCGATAACAAGATGGGCAAAGGGCAAAAGCGTAAGCCATCTACTGAGAGTCCAATTGAAACACCTGTGGTTCAGGATGAAGGTACTCCTAGTACGAGTCATATTACTTCGTCAATGACTAATGATTCGGTGGATAGATTAGCTGAAATAATGTCTAATATTTTGCAAAGGAGTAATACATCGGCAAACATGGGTTTGGCTAAGGGGGAAGTTGTGCCTGTTTTTAATCCGGAGGATAAGGAGCAGAGTTCGGAACTTTGGCTAAAGAAGGTTGATGAGTTGCGGCAAATTTTCCAATGGACTGAGCAAGCGACAATCTACTTCGCTCTATCTAAGTTAAGTGGTTTAGCAGAGACGTGGTATAAGGGGCTTTCTACTATCAACTACTCTTGGGAGGAATGGAAGCAAAATATTCTCTTGGCTTTTCCTGCTACGCAAGATTATTATGAAGTTCTGATGGAGATGGTTCAAAGACGGAAGCAACATAACGAGAGTTACCCGAAATATTATTATGAAAAAATGGCTCTTCTCAACAGATGCAAAATTTCTGGAGCTGAGGCTGTGTCATGCATTTTAGGAGGCATCGACAATACAGTGGTAAAGTCGGCAGCTAAAGCAGGAAATTACCAGGTTCCTGAGGAACTTTTTCGTTATTTGAGTTCCTTGCATAACGTTGAATATACTTCGAGCAGACCAATTGCCAAGCCGGTCTACAAATTAGACCGCAATATAGCATCGACCAGCAGGAATAATCGAGCAGGACGTGGATCTACGCCAAAGTGTCATCGTTGTGGCAAGCCTGGACACTTCAAGAGAGATTGTAGGCAGAAGCGATGTTCATTTTGTCGTAACATAGGACATGTGGAAAGTGACTGCTTCTACAAAAAGTCAAGGAAAGAAGGACGGCAAGATGGAGAGAAAAAGGTCGCATGACTAGAAGGTGGTAGTAGTCATTCAACTAATACCAAGTACTATAAAAATGTCTTGGTCAATGATCAGGCTTCCAAAGCATACATTGATTTTGGAAGTACTTGTGTAACCATTAAACTTAGCGAAGTAAGAAGACTAGGATTAAGCTTTGATAGGACTAGGACAGTAGAAATTAAAGGTTATGGAAATGGAAGGTGTATAACGTTAGGAATGACCAGCTTTATCTTAAGCATAGATGAAGTTAAGGCTACAGTTGAAGCTCATGTAGTAAATGATAGTGCACAGAATGAACCACTCTTGGTAGGACATCCATTTACAGAACTACCAGGAATGCTAGTTATCAAGGACGACGAACAATTGATATTTAGGGAGAATGGTATAAATGGTATTGAAGACATATTTCCCCAGAATAAAAAAATAACTTTGTGGCCTATAAATACTATTTATATTCCACAAGGACATATGGTTAATGCTATCGTGGAACCTCGAAATACCAACTTTTCGGGAGACGTTTTCGTGGAGGCAAGCTTTCGTTTAGAAAAAGGAGGAGAGTACTGCATACCCAGGGTGATTCTTACATTAAGAGCTAATGAGGAGGTTGTTTTGCCATTGATTAACTTGTCAGATAATGACATAGTTTTGAAGAACAGGAAACCTCTGGTTAGAGCATGGCCTTGCATCCCAGAGCCAGAAATAGAGAACCAAGAAGTTCTACGCTTGAACACCGAAAAGAAAATATACCCTGCATTACGTTTGGAGAAGATCAACATTGGACCTATAGATGCAATCCATAAAGAAGCTCTGATTAAGCTGATACAGGATTATAGAGATTGCTTTGCAGAAGACACATCGGAGTTAGGCAGTGCAAAATCAGCTGAAATGGAGATAGTTTTGGAGAAAAACAGACCATTTACCTATAGACCTTATCGCATGTCCGTTAGTGAGCAAGAAAAGGTTAAGAGTATGGTAGGTGAACTGTTAGCAAATGACATCATTCGAAAATCAAATTCTTCTTACGCATCACCCATACTTTTAGTGAAGAAAAAGACCGGAGATGATAGAATGTGCATAGACTACCGGAAGCTGAACTCTCTCACAATTAAGGATCGTTATCCCTTACCCAGAATAGATGACCAGCTGGATAAACTTCAAGGAAGCGTTTACTTCACCAGTTTGGATCTACGGTCTGGATACCACCAAATACCCGTCGCAGAAAAGTCAAAACAGTACACTGCTTTTGTAACTATGGAAGGACAGTTCGAATACAATCGTATGCCGTTTGGCTTGACGAATGCGCCGGCTGTTTTTCAGCGACTAATAAACAAGGTTTTGGCTCCTGCAAGAGAGACTGCGGCTGTTTATTTGGATGACGTTTTGATTCACACCACAACAGTAGAGGAGGGAATTCAAAACTTAGAAAAAGTTTTGAAACTCTTAAGAGCTGAAGGTCTTACCTTGAATGTGTCCAAATGTAGTTTCCTTTTCCAATCTGTAAACTATTTGGGATTTGAAATATCTGATGGAACTTTTAAACCAGGCGTTGCTAAAACTAAAGCGATAGAGGAGTTTCCAGTACCAAATAGCGTCCACAACGTCCGTCAATTTATTGGCTTGACTGGTTATTTCCGACAATTTGTTAAGGACTATGCAATTTTAGCACGACCTTTAACATCTTTGTTGAAGAAAACTGTTACTTGGCACTGGGGAGATGATCAGCAGGATGCATTTGAAAAACTACGAGCAGCTCTAGCGCAAAGACCTATTCTAGCCATCTTCAACCCTGAAGCACACACTGAAGTCCATACAGACGCCAGCGCAAAGGGATTAGCTGGGATCCTGCTTCAAAAACAACCCTCTGAACGTCTACATCCAGTGGCATACTATAGCAGACAAACTACCAGCACCGAAAGTAAGTTTCATTCATATGAATTAGAAACTTTGGCAGTCGTGGAAAGTTTGAAAAAGTTTAGAGTCTATTTGATAGGAATGCATTTTACCGTCGTCACCGATTGCAATGCTTTAAGAGCAACCAGTACTAAAAAGGACATATTACCCAGAGTTGCAAGATGGTGGTTGCAACTCCAGGATTTCAACTTTGAAGTACTATATCGGCCAGGAAATAGACTAAAACATGTGGATGCTCTCAGCAGAAATCCATCAACAAGCGAAGAGCCACCAGTTGAAGTATTACGAATAGAACAAGCAGACTGGGTTTTATCAGGACAACTTAGTGATGACAAATTAAAGGAAATCAAAGAAGTTTTATCTAAAGAACCGACTAATGACTATGAAAAGGGAATATATAAGAACTACGCTTTAAGAGATGGGAGGATCTTCCGCATAACTGTCAAAGGACTACTTTGGGTAATACCACGTGGAATGAGGCAGCAGATTGTACGAATGGCGCATGATGAAAGTGGACACTTCGCTACAGAGAAGACTCTGCAGAGGTTATGTGAACACTACTGGTTTCCTCGAATGCGAGATTATGTTGAAAAATATATCGCATGCTGTATTCCATGTTTGTATAACAAGCGTCCAAGCGGAAAACGAGAAGGTTTTCTACACCCCATTGAGAAGATGCCTGTACCTCTACATATGCTTCACATTGATCACGTTGGACCTTTTCCAAAAAGTCGTCGAGGGAATATTCATCTTATTGTCGTTGTTGATGCTTTCACAAAGTTCGTGTTCTTGAAGCCAGTCAAGTCAACAAAAACCAAACTAGTTATTAACTACTTACAAGAGATTTATAGTTATTATGGACATCCTCACATCTTAGTATCTGATCAGGGAAGTGCTTTTACCTCTTCACAATTTAAAAAGTACTGTCAAGATAACTACATTAAACACGTTCAAAACGCAGTAGCTACTCCAAGAGCTAATGGACAGGTCGAGAGACTAAACAGAACAATCAAAGGAGCTATTTTAACAACAACTCTTGACGAAGACAGATGGGATGAGAACATCAAGCACATCCAAGTAGTTATCAATACCACTACCTCGCAGACAACTGGAAAGACACCTACAGAACTGTTTTACGGATATAAACTTAGACGAGGATCAGCAGTACCTTTACTGGACGAGATTGCGGCGATACCAAAACTTATCGAAGATCTACCAACACTACGCTTAGAGGTAGCTCAGAAGATTTCATCCAGACAAAGACAACAGAAAGCACAATTCGACAAGAAACGGAAATCACCTAAGAAATACAAAGAGGGAGACTTGGTGCTCATCGAAAAGCAAAGCACAGCTGACGGCACTAGTCGTAAACTGATTCCTCCTTATGCTGGTTCCATGATAGTGAAGGCAGTTTTGCCGAATGATAGATATTTAATAGCCGATATGCCGAATTCATATAGAACCGCTAAATCCACCAAATATGAAAAAGTCATTGCCGTTGACCGAATGAGGCCTTGGATCCAACAAGGAGGAGTTTCGGACGAGACCAGCAGCGATAGCGGAGAAGATGGTGTGGAGCTGGATCCTAAAGACTCAGACTCTAACTCCAACTAGAGGGACCACCTCGGGGCGCGGTGATTGCAGGATGGCCGAATGAAAGACTTATTTAATCATATTTTCAATATTCGACATATCCAACGAATTTCTCTGTCGCGCCAGGCTCAAATTATTTTCAAAAGCTTATTATGAATATTTCGTGGCTTTATCTTTGGCGTTGGGTCATTTATGACTTTATTACCTAGAAATTGGTGAGAGGTTTTGCGTCTTAGAAAAAGGGATAAAGGAATGTGCGTGGTACTGAAAATAATGTCCTTGCACATGTGTTGGGTTGATGCACTCTTGAGAAATATTATTCAGTCAGTTTTGAATCTCCAACTGAATGAGATCGATCGACGTGTGTTAAAACGCAATTGTGAGAGACTTATTAATTGTGAGAGTGATTTGGTATTGGATTAAGGCGGAGTTAATTCAGGTGAGCTTATCACTGAGTGTCTCATGTTAGTTAGCCTTTGAGAGTTTAATGAAAGGCATGATAATTCAACGATTAAGATGATGTTACACCGGGTGATAATTTAATGATAATTCGTACGAACATGATGATCTTCTGGAGCGAGCATGTCGCGCTGTTTTATCCCCTCATGCTCATTGCACTGCTCAGGTTCGACCTATTGGTCAAGTTCTAGTATCTTGGGCGAGTATGTCGCGCTGTTTTATCCGCTCATACTCATTGCACTGCTCATTACTAGTGATTTTTAGAGACGTACTGCGCTGTTAGTATCCCGTTACGTCTGGGTTAAGGGTGGTAACTAGATAGAGGATCATGAGGCGTGTTATATCCCCGAAACTGGTCATTATACTTCAATCTTCTAGTTACTAGGCCTTAATGATGTTAGCTCCGTTTGGGTTGAGAGTAGTAGCTAGGTAGAAGGTCATGAGGCGTGTTATATCCCCAAGACTGACCGATATACTTCAATCTTCTAGTTACTAGGTCTTGACAAGTTTGAGATATAATACAATGGATGTTTCTCCATTGGTTGATTGCCGTTGATTCATCGAAAGTTCATTAAATTGCGAGATGAGATGTTTATGATTTATCAGTTAACATGAATGGAAACTCACAGGACTTTTCTTTGTTGTAGGTAGATCTGCCTTTCCTGATCCTACCTTGACCACATCTATCCTGACACTGTAAGCTAAATTTTCTTCAATAAATTCTTACGTTGGCGGCTTCTACTGTTTCATTTCACTTCTAATACGAAGTATCTTTTACATATCATTAGTTGGGTTCGGCATTTTCATCGCAGATGTGACAGATTTTTAGTCACGTGATAACAATCAAAACATATACGACCAAATCACGTGCCGGACTATTGAGTTCGATCAAAACTAGCGGAGGCACATGATCTGATCGTGTATGACTTGACTGTTATCATGTGACAACAAATCTGTCGCATCCGCGATGATAATGCCGAACTCAACTATTGTATAACGATGTAAATATTGAAAAAATATTCTACTGGGCTTTCTGGAGCTCAAATTATATTGCTCGATCTTGAGGAATGAAGGGGAATTCCCTAGTACTGAGAAGAAACTCACCATCATTTGATTCAGTGAGAGACTGGGTGCAGATCAATATCCCGTACGCTACATCCTCATTCTCTTCTGTCTTTTTTCTGTTCCTCCAAAAAATTGCTGTGAAGTCAATTGAATTTTATCACTTGATGAATATGTATAAGCTGATAAACGTGAAATTTGGATTTATTAGAATGAAATGTTCTTCTAAGTAGGGTAGGAAGATTTTTTGAAGTATGAATAACATTACGCGATTTTTTTTATATGATGACGTTATATATGTTCAATTACAGGTCATGGTCGTTACATTAGAGGCTTTTTGCACCTCCTCAACCTCCCAACCCGTTGTGGTTATCGTTATTCTGAGCATGCGCAGTGGAGAGTTCACAATCCTTTATCGTTATTAGGGAGTTTTTGAAGCTCTTATTTGACCCGTTATTAACGTTGCCGGTTATTCTGAGCTTGCGCAGATGTCTGGAAATAACCGAATCGGTTATTAACCGATAACGTGTTACGTTATCTACGGAGCCTTAACGTTCGCCTAATAACCGTCGGATATTTTCTCATGTTGTCATATTGATATACAATATTATTTAATTATTACATAGAAATCATGAAACATACAAAGTACAATTTAAATTGTTAAAAATGACTACAGTTGCACTGGAATTGTAAGATTCTTGTATTTTTATTAAATATCCAAGAGAAACTGATCCTATGTTCTACAGCTTGGCAACAGTGTAATTGATGCTGATGGAGATCAGCTGTTTATCATTCCATTCGGTGTTTTGCCAATGATACTCGTAGTGTTGCTTGAGTTACATTTAATTTAACTTCGAAGTCGAAGTGACAGATTTCCGCTTGTCAAACGGGAATTATGTACTACCATCCACATTGTATTTGGCGTAAAAGTAACTTTGAACACAAATTCAATGTAGATGGTAGCATATTATTATGATTCATGTTTGCCAAGCGGACGTGAAATAAGATGTAAACCTTACATTTGGTAGTCTGAATCTTCATATCTATCTTCAGTCATATTTCATAATTCGTGCTGCTCTGCTAGGAATTTGGCGAAAATATCACAAAATCAAAATCAAAACATCAAAAACAAAAAACACAACAAATCTGATCACTATGATGACAGATGACATGGTGATGACACAACGTCAAACGTTAAATAGGAGTTTCAAAATCTCTTTTTTGTGTCCTCTCCGTTATTAATGTTTTGTTTTCTGCGCATGCTTAGTATAGCGGGATACGTTAATAACGTTGAAATAAATAAGGGGTTCAAAAACTCCCTATTAACCATTACGGATTCCTTCAATTACGGAGAAATAAGGAAGAGCTTATCGTTAAGGTAATGCTTATTTTTCAGCAGCGATGTTGCCGGAATGTGTAAAATTGAATGGATACTATTGCTTATGATAATTTTTTCTCAAGCAATTGATCAAAATAAGATGCAAATAACTACTTTACATGACAATAAACAATCGCCGAGACAATCGCGGAAACCAAAATGAAATGTTTTACATACAAAAATAAACCCAGTAAAATATTCTCCTTTATTTCATACTTTTCCGGATTGATCTACTCAACAATCTGACACTGCAGTGACTCGATAAACTACAGTGACGCCAATGCATGTCGTTTCTATTGGTCATATTCTGGCAGAACATTGCTCGCATTCATAAGACGAAACAGTTGTGGAACTGTTTCCTCTCCTTCTTATGAATTAAGCGGAAGTCTTATATAAGACTCAACATTCAACTGTCAGATGCCAAAGAGTGCTCCCGGAGCGTAGCGGGCATTGTTTCGTCTTATGAACGCGACCAATGTTTATTGTTGTGTTGCCATTGACAACCATTTGACAACCATTGAGAGTTTGAAATGTTAATAAGTTCCGGTTTGTGAAAAATATTTTTCACCAAGGTTTCTTTGTGATTTGACTATTTGTTCATAAGGTACGTACTTATTTATTATATTATCTTCATATTCCTATTTTTCAAAAATTGCGACGTTCCTGAACGCGCCCCAGCGTTCGCCTCAACATGGCCTCAATGGCGTCACTGTAGTTTATCGAGTCACTGTATCTGACACATCTTGTCACGAACTCAATCACGGAACACGACCTTACTCGGACCTAACCCTACTTCTCTGCTTCTGACTTTCTGACATCTTATAAATACTATTGTTGTTTGATGTTCATGCTATGTCATTGAAATGCATACTGGTATTCATTTCAATGTCCTATGTACAACTAGCTAATTAGTGTGTGCCTGTACTTTATAGATGATTCGAAAATAGTCGAAAGTCGGAGGTGGAACTCGTTTTTTAGCACCGGTGCTGTGTGTAGTTCAAAGTCTGCCCATTTTAGAGATAATTTTATCAATCCCCAATTTTATTATAATTGGTATGGTATCGTTCAGGTATGTCCGATGTTTAAAAAAAAAATGGTTATACCTAGATATAAAAATGAATACTAGCGAAATAATCAATTAACAAGAAATAATCACGAAAACTGTCATCAGTGTTACCTATTGTCAGACGCATAATAACGAATAAAGTGAAATCGTTGTGGAGCAAAACCTCTCGTAATAACGGATAAAGTAAATGTCATTTTTAATAAAGTTAACCAAAACGGACGAAATATCCGATGTTATTCTAAGAGGTGCAAAAAGTCCCTATCATTTTGACATATTCTCGTTAACGAAACTGCACCTCCGTTACATTTGTTCAGTACATCATAACTAGAATATTCTGATTCTGTTGGCCGACGTTGTTGGAGAGCAAAAAAACTTTTTTGGTTTTGAATTTTTGACCTTCGCCGTCGCCGCTAGATGGCGTTAACTGAAATGGTAGCATGTTTTTGAGTTTTTTCCAAAAAAATCAAATGTAATGGTATATTCATTTTTATGTATTTTCAAAGGGGATACAGTTTCCTATTGAGAAAATTAAAAAAAAAAAATAATAAAAAAAAACAAAAAAAAATCATTGATTTTTTTGTTTTTTTTTTATAAGAAAATGTATCCCCTTTTAAAATATATAAAAATAAATATACCATTACATTTGATTTTTTTTGGAAAAAACTCAAAAACATGCTACCATTTCAGTTAACGTCATCTAGCGGCGACGGCGAAGGTCAAAAATTCAAAACCAAAAAAGTTTTTTGGAGTGCAGATCATGCTCTTTCATATGAGACCAAGATCGCGTCAATCGGTTGGGTTGTTTCAAAGTTATGAGCATTCTTGCGTTGTAAGGTTTGACAGCTGATACCTGTCTCATTTGACAAGTTAGGAAAAAAAAACAGAAAACAAATTTGAAGGAAATCTCTCAAGGAATTCATAGCGGTACTCATTTGTATTTGTTTGTATTAAAAAATCACGAAAAAACAGCGATTTTGTGTTTTGATAGCACCGTTACGCCATCTTGTGGCGATCTTGGGATCTTCTGATATATTTCCAGCATTTTCTCTATTCCATATTACCCAGTAATTTTTTTTCCGCAAGTCTCTCGGATGCCTAGTTTCTGAGATCTGGCACCTTGCCATTCTTAAATAGACACCCTGTACATTGGAACCATTTTTGCAGTTTTCATGCTTCCAAGACCAATTATTGGTTAGGCTAACAAGTGCTCGAAAAAAATCATCACATAATCCAACTAGAAAGAATGATGTCAAAGCATCCAATTTGTTACCACAGTTAGAGATCTGTTTACTGGAGGTATTTGGGTAACTCAACGATAGAGTAAAGTAGGTTTTATCATATAGGATATGAAAAATATCAATATCAATATGCGGCACAGGTAAGGAGTGTAAATAGCGCACATTCTGAAAATATTTGGAAACATACAGGGTGCGTCACGAAAGTATGGCACGAAAAAGTATGATTTTTTTAAATGGAATGCCCTGTATTTGATTTTATTTCTGGATTCTATGTGTCACTATAAACATTTTTTGTTCTATAATATATGGGTCTAAATTTGATAGTTTTTGAATTATTCGAAATTAACGGAAAATTTTGCATTTTCATGATATTGGAAAATGACTGTTTTCTCCCTTTTTTAAGACATCACACTCTTGAGATTTGGTGGAGATAAGGACTAGAGTCATATCAAAGCTTCCACAGAAAATATTTGCTATTTGTTATACAGGGTGTTTTTTATAATGGTAAATTTTTCGATTTTCAAAATAATTTTTTTTTTTTTTTTTAAATGGTACACCCCTTTTATTATTACTATAGTGAATTGAGTATTTGAAAACCTATCATTTTTGCTAATAATGTCCTATACCTATCTTCAATAGTTATCGAGAAAATTCGAATTTTCCAAATCGTTCGGTCATATTATATGGAATGTATGGCGATCACCGGCCGTTGCCATGGAAAAAACAAAAATTATTGTTGACAGAAGTAAAAATTAATCCTTTCTTTTTAATCCATATTTTTGGCTATGGACCATCCACTGAATGATTTGATTGACATGATCTATGTATTGGGGAAAGCCGAGAGAAACCCTCTACTGGCTCAAAGAATTTACCGAACAAAATATCCCGAACGGCGGCTACCCACTACTCTCTGTTTTCAAAATGTGATGGAAAGGTGTGATTCCAGTGGAAGTGTTTCATACACGAAACGTAAAGTTGTTAACAAGAACGCAGCAAACGAAGAAAAAGAACTAGATATTTTGTTACATATTGAAGAAAATCCCCATGTAAGTAGTAGGGCATTATCAACTATATGCAACACTTCAAAATCCAATGTGAATCGGACAACAAAAAAATTCAAATACCAGCCTTACCATATTCATCTTCATCAAGAATTGCTGGAAAGAGCTTTTGAAAAACGAGTTCAGTTTTGCAATAGCATCAATCAACGAATTCAGTTGGATAACAACTTTTTGTGCAAAATTATGTTCTCCGATGAGGCGACATTTAGAAGCAACGGGGCTGTAAACAGGCATAATATGCACTATTATGCGACTGAAAATCCATTTTGGCTACGAGAAGTCCAACATCGAAATTATTGGTCAATAAATGTATGGTGTGGCATCCACGATAACCAAATCATTGGTCCCTTCTTTTTTGATGAACATTTTTCGGGTCGCAACTATTTGAATTTCTTGCGTGAAAAAATGCCTCTGCTACTTGAAGATATCAATTTAGTCGAACGGCGAAAATATGTGGCTGCAACAGGATGGTGCACCTCCACATTACCTTCGTGATGTACGGGCATTTTTGGATATGCAATTCCCAGGAAAATGGATAGGACGTGGAGGTTCTATTCCGTGGCCATCGAGATCATGCGACTTAACTCCCCTCGATTTTTTTTTATGGGGATTCATAAAAGACCGAGTATACTTTACGAAGCCAACCACCATGGAAGATATGAAAAATAGAATACGGGACGTTTGTCATTCAGTGACGCCTTTGATGTTATCAGAAGTCAGGCTGAATCTTCAAAGAAGACTGAATCTGTGTATTCAACAGGGGGGTCACCTTTTTGAACATATATCAAGACAAAATATCGTTTAACAATTTGAATATCAGTATTACCTTTAAATAATAACTTGAAACTTGGCATAGTTTATCGTTTTATTGCAAAACACAAGGAAGCGATTTAGAAAATTCGGAATTTCTCGATAATCAAGAAAGATAGGTATAGGACATGATTTGAAAAAATGATAGGTTTTCAAATACTCAATCCACTACCGTAATAATAAAAGGGGTGTATCATTTGAAAAAAATGTTTTTTTTTATTTTGAAAATCGGAAAGTTTGGACTATAGTAAAAAACACCCTGTATAACAAATAGCGAATATCTCTGGTTCAAGCATTGATATGAGACTAGTCCTTATCCCTACCAAATCTCAAGAGTGTAATATCTTAAATAACGGAGAAAACAATCATGTTTCAATATCATTAAAATGCAAAATTTTTTCGTTAAATTCGAATAATTCAAAAACTATCAAATTTAGACCCATATATTATATAACAAAAAATGTTCATAGTGACACATAGAATCCAGAAATAAAATCAAAAACAAGGCATTCTATTTAAAAAAATCATACTTTTACACGACATACTTTTGTGACGCACCCTGTATGTTTCCAAATGTTTTCAGAATGTGCGCTATTTACACCCCTAACCTGTGACGCATATTGATATTGATATTTTTCATATCCTTTATGATAAAACCTACTTTACTCTATCGTTGGGACACCCTGTACTATACTGTCAGCTTTGTCGAATGTGTTTCTATTTAGATTTTTACATTTTTCAATGATCCAATCAAACTGAGGAACATACATCAACTATGATAACGTAAGAGGGGTTGGTCTAGTTTGTATGTTTTGCTGTAATCAATTATCTCACTTCAAGTACACATTCAATCTAGAATCCACAGGTCGCGTCTAGGTGAAAAACTCGTGTTAAAGTGTCTATGAAATATATTTCTTTGTCAAAAATTACTCTGATAATGGAATGGAAAAGAAGACGCCTTCCAAAGTATTACAGGAAGAAATTCAAAGTGATAAGTTCAGCCTTCGCAACTAAACTAAATCACAAGAATAATCAGTGCTTAACATGAATGTGCGTGTAAAAGGGATGTCAGTTGATGATGCCAAACATATACGAAACTTATAACCCAGTGTATTCATAAAATCAGAAAGTTACCTTTCAAAGTATTAGAAAAGTTTCACAGTGCATCTGTGATGATAATCCAAGTGAAAGACATCCAACAAAATGAGTACGTCTTGCGAAAGATAATCCGAGATTTTTGGTGCTGGAAAACAAAAAACATCTGAAAAAATAAAATGAGGGTACACAGGGCACAGAGTGCACCAGAAGTATAATATGAGAAAATATTTGAAGGACAGTTGAAAGGAACCAAACCAAGACATTTTCGAACGAACTTTCCTATTTGCATCCACTTCAAATTTACAAAGGTTTTTCGGAGACAGCGTCAAAACGGTAGAATCAATTTTCATGAATTTTGTACAGCACACAAAGTACCTAAGGACTGATAATATCATATCTCAGTGGTACTCATTTCAATTCCATTTAGCATTTCTAATATAAAATGTCGTTAAGCTTTTCTTGAGTTCCAATACTCAAACAATCATGAATTGGTCAGGCTGAGGTAACAGTTTAAAAAATGTCCATGCTTAATAAAGATCATCACCCAATCTAAAATGTCATTATTTTTTATTGACAAGGAAAAAGAGAGTCGTTTTAAAGAGAAACTCTTATCGAAAAATAGCTTGTATTGTTCCAAGCTCCGAAAGAGGGATCCTTCTCTCATAGAACATACCAGGCTTATTTTTGTTTCAACTAACCATCCTTCAAATAACTCCCGGCATGCCAATCCAGGAAGTGTTGACAAAAATGCGTGTTGCTACACATTTTCGTGCCCTACGAGAGTTTACTTTTAAAATACGTAGGTGCTTAATAAAAACATAACTTCAGTATACTGATGTTCTGCTTCGAATGTGAGATGAATCTGACATCAGCAAAATAAGATTGATTGAATAGTGATGACTAGAACTGTCTGTAAATTACTTGGTAGTGGTTTCTAACGCAAACTATTTGCACTTTAATTTCATCTACTGGTTTGTACTTTTTTTTGTCTGATTTTTCTATCAAAGATAATCTGTTGTAGTTATGTGAAGATGTAGCCGCGTAAACTTTTTAGCATTTTTTCAATTTGGTTCTGTTTATTCGGCAATTTATACTGATTTTCGGTTGTTAAAAAAACTATATTGGTTATGCTAAAAGTACACATCAATCATCAATACCAAATTAACCTCTACATCAATCAGTGATAGTTTGTGAGTTTTGAAAATACTGAGCTTACATAGATTAAGACTGGTTTAGCACTCCTTGTTTTAAATTTTCCATCGTTTCGACTTTTTGACGTTTATTGTGTCTTCATCAAGGCTTACTTCACAGAGTTGATCTGTTTGACTGTATGATGCCGTGCTGGAAAATGGAGGTGGGCGTTCACGATGAAACCCCAGAGGGACAGTGAAAAAATGACTTCCACAATGGGGTGTCCTCTAGCAGCTTCTGTTGGAACCATGTGGTAGATGAACAGCTAGCGAATCAACCACCTGGGTTTCTACGCACAAGACTATGCAGACGACGATGCTATCCTCATTGGAGAAAATCATTCTACCGTTGTTTCTGATGTGAGATCTTCGATACAAACAGCTCTGACCAAAGTCCAGCGATGTTGTGATGGCGCAAATCTGAATGCCAACGCTGCTAAAGCAGCAATCATTTCATTCACACATGGGAACAACTACATATAACCAAGTTATCTTCGGGAAAAGGGCAAACACGGTCTTGGAGGTCAAAGACCTAGGACTGACACTGGATTCGAAACCGAATTGGAACACACATCCGATGAGGAACCTCAACAAGATGCCTGGTTGGCAAGATTTGGAATCTAGAGTCAAACATAATGTGGTCATACGGAAGACGGAGGCAATAAAGTCAGCGACGGTCATGAGATCGAGAAGTTCTTGGAGGCTTACATGTCTGTGGGCACTTCCACTGATGCACTGCGGAGCACACACACAGCTGCTTTGGAGATTGTTCTAGTGCTCATCTTTCTGGATATACACATCATAGGGGTGCATGACCATGCTCAACTTCTACAGAGCAAGGGCCATCGGAAGTCAACTGTAAGGTACGGTCATGCCACAGGTACAAACTTAATTTGAGGATCAGATTCTGAGAATAGAATCGGACCACATGATGGCCATTCACAGATTCCGGAAGTCATATGATGTAATTTGGCAAAAAAAGCACCTACTTTTTTGAATAGAGGTACACGGGCGCATCAAAGACGGATGATGGTGTTGGGGCCGCAAATGTCTCTGAGCTCTGCGCAAGCCTCAGTATCCCTCTAGAGGATACCACAACTGTGTACTGAGTTTACATTCACGCAATCCGATCATAAGCGCAAGAGATTGCTAGATTGGGCTGCAATAACCAGAATATCTACATTCTCCCCAAGACTTAGGCTGTTTTGGCTGGAAGCCCTGAACTTCTATCTGAACCATTGATAGGAGTGTCTACTAAGACGGTTAAAGCGACAGGACAAGGATGGTCATGTAAACAGCATCGGGAACTTGAGCCAGTGCGGGACTAAGACACTCAAAGGAAACAATCGGCAACTCGTCAAAAAATCTAATGAAGTATTGCTGCTGACGAGGTACGGCTACCTTAGTGCACATAATTTAGATACGGGATGCCCACGATTGTCTCACAACCTGCAGGCTATGAGGTGAAAGGGACGAAACTACCTCACAATATCATCTTTGACCTTGCTGGCTCGCAGAAGAAAATTTTTGATGCAAGACCCGGCGAGGCACCACTTTCCTATGAAAAACTTGCTGGACTTAACAACTGGTCTGGACCGTTGGGAAGGAAATAGCCTTGCGCCGCATGAAACAACAACAACAAAAATAACACCTATTATTGAGTATTCCCGAATGGGTTGTGAATTGATATCAAGGGATCACTTTCACGTCAATCTCCGCTGAGGGTCGGTGTGATGAATTTCACTGTATACTTGGGCTGTTGATATCAGCCTCAAGTTTGGTCAATACCAACGTTCTCTCCTTTGGTTTTTTGCTTCTAGGTGGAAGCATCAACCCCATTGCTGCTAGCCTCAAGTTTCGTCAACACCAGCCTTCTTTTCATTGGTAAAAAACTGACTCTGAGGCAGAAATCTGAACCACTGGCTTGCATAACTTTCACTTTTGTAGCGGATGAAAGATTGAATCAGTTTTCAGCTTCTATAATTTGATTGAATTGGACTGTTCTTCATCGTTTGTGCACCTGAATGTAATCATATGTCAGAGAGCATGTATCAAAATCGTGGAAGTCATCTTCTATCTACTGCCTATGTAAGAAAAACTGGAAATTTCGTGAAAGATCAATTATAATATTTGCTTGCTCAGATCACTTAATCAAAGTTGCAGAATCTACACATTCAAAAAAAAAATCTCCGGGACGATTTCTAGAAATCCAACTAGGTCCCCATAACGGTGATTTACAAAACAACTTAAAGTACTATATTACAGACTTGTACACGGTTTTATTTAAATCGGATGGCTCTGTTAGAAGTGAAACCAACCGGATATCACATGTTCATCAAGATTTTTGAAACAAAGAACATGTAATTTCTGTCACGTTCAGTGCTTCGATGGAATTGACCAGATTAGAATAATTTTGGGTTGTGATAAACACAAATAATTTGGTTAATTAAGGTCTGTGTTTGTTTATTTAACGTAAAAAATTATACAAATTCTTAAATTATATATTTGATAGTTAAGAAAAAACAATACTGGATAATTATGGTAATTTTAAGAGAAGTTCTATGTAATCTTGGGTTACCAATTTATCAAATGAAAGGCGGAAAATAATGATAATCATCTTGAACGAGTTTCTTATATTGAAAAGAGTGGATTATATTATACTTAGGCCCGGTACTTTCACATGGTCGATTTTATTTCCCAGAATAAATCTTATTCATCAAACAAGCAAAATCACGTATGTTCGGCGATAAGGTATCCAAGAGGACAAATGAACCAAAAATTTTATTTTTCGGAAAAAAGTCATCATTCATAAAACTTTTTGCTTGTTAAAAAAAAGATTGTCGTTGAAAAAAAAATCGAATTTTTATCCGGGGTTCTCAAAAAGTGAAAAGATCTTTGTTTAGAGAAAAAAGTTTCTTGTAAAATGTGACTTTTGAAGATTTTGGTAGTCCAAAGTCTTGGTTTCATCTGACCTCCGATTCGACCTATTGAATAACTCATCTCCGCACATACTGTATACATTTTCAAGTCATTCGAAAATGTATGCAAGTTGTTCATCGTTTTGTTTCCAT
The DNA here is from genome assembly GCA_958502075.1 of Orchestes rusci. Classification (NCBI taxonomy): domain Eukaryota; kingdom Metazoa; phylum Arthropoda; class Insecta; order Coleoptera; family Curculionidae; genus Orchestes; species Orchestes rusci. The sequence continues at coordinate 40,727,452 of OY293304.1, forward strand.
TTATAAATCATTGAACACATTTTCCGGTGGATCAGGGGTAAGAGGACCTGAGGTAAGACCACCATTCATCTTGTATGAAAGTGGAGTAAAATGAACAAGCAGAAAAAAGTTAAAAATGAATTCAGATTGGAAAAGACAGCTATGAGACAGAAAAAATAATCTAAAGAAGAAGAGGGTGGAAAAGACACAGAAAGGTTTGGCTAAATCAACCCACATAATAGTTATCACGATAAGGCTGGTCCAAGTAGTCTTGATCTCATTTTTATCAGAAGACATGAAAACTGAGAACTGGATACATCATCCTGTTTATCGTGGTAGCACGAGGAATGTTCTTCTTTTGAAGACTGCGAATTTTGGTGCGACTTTTCAATATAAGGCTTCAATGAAATGGGGCCCACCTTTCCCAAATTCTTTAAAAGACGAGTAGTTTTCCCTTTATTACTATAATCTATAACAAGCACTCAAAACTGTATTACTTAGAACACAATCACAATTGAAAGAAAACGGCACAATAGACCACAAGAAAAAAATTCGTAACAAAGTTTAAACGGTTTTAGCTTTGCACAATCATTTGGGGAATCAACTTTCTGTTTTTTTATTTTTTAATATTTACTCAGATGTCACTAACAAAACATCCATTTTTGGCTTACAAATCCTGGCCCAATCCAAAACTAACCCAGACTAATCAAGCTTGTTTGATTTGGCAAACAAACCTGAAAAAGACCCTAGTCGGTCAAAATTCCATACATTTTTATTCTATATTCAAGATTTTTGATCGCGTTTTGAAATTCACATATTTCTCCGTTTTACCAAAACACAATCAAAACGTTTTTGAACAACTTTGACAATCGTATTTTTTTTTCGTTAGACATCCCGCAATAATCAGGATAAATACATACAATAGATAATATAATCGTTAAGCATCTGAATGTATGTACGTACGTTAAAAAATTCTTGATCAAATTATATCTTTGCGATCTATTCCTATCAAATGGTCGAAGCAAAGAGAATATTGTCCGTTGCATGAAACATAAAAGCGGAACTCACTCTCAACTTCGCATTATACAATAAAAGAGATATTGATTACACCTGGATGAGATTTTTGTTACTTTATGTTGCCATAAAAAGTCATTTCCAAATGGCGTTCAGTGCTTTTTTATATCCATCAAGCATCAATTTCCTTTTTTACTTCACGGAGAAGCTAGTAATGTACGTCTGCAAAGACATATACTTAGGCTGAGTAACCATGGATCTTATTTATCTTCTATACACTCGGGGCTATAAAGCACATTGGTGTCTAAGAAGCTTATGGATGGGTTTCCAACGACCTCATCATTCTGGCAGAACTCATAATTCAATATGAATATGTGTAGGAATCTTTTTCGATTTTATTTCAATTCAATACATGAATATACGAATAAAAAAAATATATACTAGGAAAAAGCAAATTCCCAGGTCGTTCTCAAAAGCTTCCTCAACACATGAAGGTTCAGGGGTGTAACGGTGTCCGGATGAATTTGAAGAATATCGGAAATAATAAGTTTACTAAGCCGTTACAGTTCAAGGAAAAAAGTCGCGAAAAATATTTTTGGTAAACGATATATCTATAATTACGAAAAAATCAACATCATTTATCCATAACTAGAGACGTAACAAAAAAAAAGTCTTATGCCTGGACTCATGCCACGTTCCAGCTCTCGTGCGCGGACTCATGTCATTGCCGGTTAGGTATAGAGTAGGTATATTTTCAACTGTTGTTTTGAGAACTCAAGCGGTTTCCACTATTTGACGATAACATCATCGGATAGTAACTACAAAATGTCATAAAATCATACTGTGAACCAAGTCTCGCCGAAAAATTAGCTAATGCCGTTTTTTCCCTGGAGCCTTCACATGATTTTCAGAAATGTCTAGAATAGTTATTTACGTTACTAAGGCGGTAAATGACTTTTTAAATTACGAGTCAAGATGTTTATGGACGAGACGACGAAGGAGCCGTGTCTGGAAAATCCAGACGAGTGGCAGTCCACCTCACATTCGTACCATGAGATGGCGCCAGCCAGACCATGTAACAACTTATGTTTGTCCTATCCGATATACCTTACCAACCGTTTAAGTTAAGTGAACGTTGCAAAATGGACCAAATTTTGCATAAAAGCTGCGAAGCGCAAATCGGCGGAAAGGTATCAAAAGGAGTTAGAGGCTTTCTGCGAATGGCGCAAAATCTTCCGTGTAGATAGGACAGTGAACGAAAATATCGTGTTTGGCGCCAGCCAAACCGTGTTACCAATGCAATTTCACAGTCTTTGATGATGCAAAATGTCATTTTTGGAGTAGTCAAGTAATATTTTTTTACAGTCTCTGATGATGTAAAGTATCATCTACCGGACTGGTTTTGGGTCCGGTAAATGATACTTTACGGTACAGTATGAAATGAAGAATTTTACCAAACAGATACCATGAATGAATAAATAGAAGCTTCCCTACAATTTCAAAAATAGACTAAAACAATAACAGAATTTAGATACAAGGCGTTGTTATGAAGATCATCAGCTCGATGAACACCTGAATCAGAAGCAACAAAAGAACCGGTTGATTCCCAAGTACAGGGTGTCCCAACGATAGAGTAAAGTAGGTTTTATCATATAGGATATGAAAAATATCAATATCAATATGCGTCACAGGTTAGGGGTGTAAATAGCGCACATTCTGAAAATATTTGGAAACATACAGGGTGCGTCACAAAAGTATGGCACGAAAAAGTATGATTTTTTTAAATGGATTCCCCTGTGTATTAATTGATACCTCAATTCTTTCTTCAATTTGGAACAAAAATTGTGATACAACTAATGTTCCTAAATTGCACCGTTATCGAGATATCGCGTTTTAAAAATGGCATTTTTGCAACTTTGACATGCTATAAAACTCAAACTATTCAAGTTAGAGAACAATGGATTGCACATTCCTATCTTAAAATTAAAACTAAAACAGAATCATAGGTCAGGACTGTCAGGACTAATAAAGCAACGTTGCCATAATGTTAAGATAGGTACATTCAGTGAACGTAAACATAAAACTAAAACAGTGCTGATACTGATTCTATCCAGGCTTTTATCTTATCTTAATATATAAAAATGAGTACCGATTTCTTATGGTAGATCCATAACTTGAGAACGGTTGTGGCAATTTGAGTCATTCTTTTTTTGAATTGTTTCTTAAAGTCTTGAGATAGTTTTTATGGCGAGAAAAGCTATGGAAAATTCCCCGAAAAACTCGAAAACACAACCTGCCTTTCTTTGACATTGTGAGGTTATGTTTGCATAGCTTTATTATTTGCCAATGGATTTTGTTCAAATAATTATGTAGGTTCTAATTTGTTGTTTGATCAAAACATTTAACACAAATTGACCAAGTGCGGTTATGTTTGCTCAATTTTGTTATTTTGTTCAAATTAGATAATAATATCGTAGGTTCTATTTGGGATCAAATTTTTTTTTGAAACATCACATTACATAGTGAGGTTATGTTTGAGTTTGCCTAATTTTGTTATTTACCAAAAGATTTTGTTCAAATTAGACAATAAATCGTAGGTTCTATTTGAGATCTGATCAAAACATCTTTTTAAAAATAACATAGAGAGGTGATGTTTGAAAATTTTTGTTATTTCCTAAGGATTTTGTTCAAATAAGATAATGAAGGTTTTAATTTGAGGTTTGATCAAGAATTTTACCAAAAATTGTCCAAGTGAGATTATGTTAGCTTAATTTTGTTATTTTTTAAAGGATTTTTTCAAATTAGATATGTAGGTTCTGTTTGGGATCTGAAGTGTTGTAACAATAGATACGTTTTCAGTTTAAACATTTCAAAAAAAGTTCGCTTGAAATGTTGTCAGATCAGAAATTTAACATATCATCCTAGCTAAAGAATCGCTGGGAGGATTTTTATTATTTTCTATATGTTTGTTATGTCTGCGCACCGAATAAATATTGAAACATCGGACAAACTAAAAAAAAAAAGAAAATTGTGAAACAAATTCATTCAGCACAACAATAATTATTTATTATGAGGCAGTATGGAATTTGCCGGGTCAGCTAGTATTTGAATGAAAACAATTGAAAACAAAGTTCGTCTGCGGCAGGCATGTGTGTAGAGAAACCTCCTAGATTGCCCCAATTGTCCTGCTTCCTAGATATGTGAGTAGCCGCCTTAAAACCTTTAAGAGGCAATCAAGGAGGAAGAAGGGTGGTTGCCCTTTAACTGTCTAGTGTGTGGCAGCCCGCGGAAATTTTCAAATCATCTCCCGAGCAGAGTGGCAAGAGCTTCATTGACAAAAATCTTTTGACATGATGTTCAGAATATTCAGCGACCTTGAACAGGACATGAATAAGAAAAAAATATTAAAACTATACACGGAAGTTGCCCATGCGCCAGGCATCTGTGAAGAGGTTGCAAATTCAGATTACAAGGAGGTAGGGATTGACTTGGCAAGCTAGGATTGTAGGAAGCAACTTTCATCCTGAATAGCAGCAAATCACAAAGAACGGGCGCGTGGTGTGGCTTGGTGATGGCGTAGAAGTGGCGCGGATCGGACGGATGCACATTGAAGGGATATTTGTCAGTACTGTGGTGTATCGGATAAATTCATCCATATGGGTAATCTGACCATTTATATAAATATAAAGTTGAGCACAGTGTTGCAATTCTGCACAAATAAAGAGGAAATCATTCAGTCCAAAAGACTGCGGGATTTCCTTGAGAAATTCCTCCAACGCATAGCTGCCCACAGAAATACGAGACTTTCTTCATATCCATAGCCATTTCTCACTCACGCGAGACCAGATTTCACGAGTGTTATGGCATTAATTCATCTACTCTATGCGCAGGCATGATCCTACATGTGAAAACAATTTATAAAAAACAAGAACACTAGATCAAATCTACTTTGAACTAACGCCTGCCCCAGACGTTCGGAATTTTGCGAGGCTTGGTGCAAAGCTTGTCGCGAAATGTCTAGCGCCAGAAGATCGTGGCCTGACACTTTTCTGGGCTCAACGCACCAGAAATCTAACAAATGAAGTACCCATAGACGGGCGGGATTTCCTTCAGTTCCCGCTCTTTCGAAAAATACTTGAGGAAATCTCCTATGTCTGTATTTTATGTGACTCTGACTGTCATATGATATGAATCACTCGTGTAGGCTTCGCATGGTGATGAATTGGCGTAGCGGTAGCAATAAAACATTGTCACATAGGTTAACATGCGGGTGACATATTCCCGCACCAACTCAGTTTCACGCCATAGCCTTGCGACTCTTCTGTGTGGATTGAGCCTCAGTCAGCGGATTCAGATTTTACTGCGAACAAAATATGTTTTCATTTGGTTTGGTGCCGTCTGTGGCATAACGTCTTTCTTCTTCAAATTCAAGAAACAAGCGGCTCCAAAAAATTTGACAATTCTGATTAAAATTTCACTATTTTGATGTCCGTAATAAAACAGTGAGCACTTAAACCAAAACAAACCTGTTCATGGTGCTAGAAGTTTACAATAATACAACTTACTTATTTTCTCTGGTATTATTTTTTAGATGAGATTTTTTTTCGAAGGTCACGATACCTCAATGCTTTAAGGACGTCAAAAGATAACTAAAAATAAAGTAAAAAATCCAGGCCCGTATTTAAAAAAATTAACTTGACAATGGTCGCTCAAGGACGAGATTTGATGCCGCCATATTGTAGAGGAGAAAAAATGGCAGTGAGAAAGTGTAATTGATTTTGAAATATCTCCTTCAATAAACTTTTTTTCGAATAACTGAAACGAATATTTTTGGAAGTAGTCGGAATTTTTCAAATCTCGAGATGGAAATGCGTAGGTAACTTTGCATCAGTTTTACCGAGCCTATATTATTTTTCATAATAACTGGGATCCCCATGCATTCACTTGAATCTGTGGCACCCTGTAATTGCCTATTATAATACTGCTACTGTTCATATGGGTCATCATGAACAAATTCTTGAACCATATTTACTTTATCAGACTTGATCAATCGATGTTTAATTTTTTGAACCTCAAGTTTTCCAACTTGTATTCTACGACTTTCTAGAATACTAAATATTTCCCCATAATAATTTTCAAAATGTATCAAACGTGTTTTGTTCTTCTTGAGAGAAACTGAACGGATAAAAGATAAATTATTTTTGCGTCGTAGTCAAACAATTATTACACAAAAAAGCAGCCAATTTCCAAAAGTTTTGTATCCACCTCAGAGTTCCAGCTTTTTTATTAACTAAAGAAGACCTTTGGGTCCCTGATGGACGTTTTTTCTTGGGTTGGTTGAGTAAAGCCGAGTAGTTTGATAACGACAACGTCTCTTTCTCTTTCGCCTAAAGCAATGTAGAGAACTAAACCTCATACACTGTCATCACATCGTTATAATGTATTGTACCTTATTGAGCCTATTGATATACATAGAAATAGTTTTGAGACATGTCAAACCTGCCTAATTGATCCTTGTTAAAGGGATTACATTCAACATTTCTGGAAACGTTGGCGTTATGAAGTTTTTAGGCAGATATGTTACAAAATGAGAACTATTTTTATCCTCATCTCTGTTATTAAATAACTTGTTCCTCGTAACTGACACTTATATTCTCCAACTTCAGTCAAATTCTCTCAACCATTTCATATTCGTACTTTTTTATCAACCATACTGAGTCTTCTTCGAGAAGATTATACTCTCTTTGAATTTTAGAAATCAACTGATTAGGTAGATATTTCATAAATCGTATTCATTGTATTCTTTCTTTTTCAAGATGCTTGGTTAATTATTTGGAAATTGATATCCATTCAACTGCTTCATCTTCTTTTAATTGTCACATTGGAGAAACTTTTCCTACTGTTATCGCATTTTATTCATCTGAATTTTATCCAGTGCCCAACAATACAAAGTTCACTGCCAACCTTAACTTGCGAATTATAAATGATTGAAGTGAATGGATAAGAGAAGTAGATAAATACAATTTTTCAAATGAGTATAAACAGATAAAAAAATATTTCTATCCTATGAAAATATTGACTTTCATAAGCACTTCAAGCCCCAAGTTGAAAGTGAGATTAGCGATAAGATTTTATATCAATCCAACAAAAGGACAGCTAAAATGAACCTTTTCGCAGCTGACAACTTTCCAATGCCCACTTTCTAAACGTCAATATGACAGCAATGTCAACTTATGGATTCGATAACTTGACATAATATCATTGAGGTTGGTTGTTTATCAAATCAATAAACTTCATCATATTCTATAATCACATACGAGTTGCTTCCTTGTTCTTCTTTTCACATTCCCTCGTAGCGCCGGAGCTCTAGTATGAGAATTGCAAGTGAATATCGGCTCTAACCCGACATAGACATACGTACATAGGGTGCCCAAAATCGATAGGGTTTGTTTTCGGCAATGGAAGGGCGGCTTTGGCAGGCAAGAGAAGGACTGCAATAAGGGCGGAAGAGAAGCGATATTCACGCGTACGTAGCCGGCTTTGAGGTCGAGGGGTCAAGGGGAAGGATTGCGTATGGTACGCCATGTTACGGATTGAACGACACAAAAAACATTTTTCACATGAACATTGCAAGAAAGCTGGCCGACGATCGGTCTTTGAGTTTTGTCAATACGCGTTCGGTCAATTCGACTTTGTCCGGCCATCGAAGTATACGAGCTTATTGTGATTTTTATTTGACTGGTATTGTTGATAGTGTGGTTTTATGTAAGTACTGGAGATTTTTTGCAAGTCATGCTCTAGTGACAATGATCGAATGTTACTTGATACAAAAAATTGCCTTATGTCAACTGATTCACGTAAATTGATTATTAGTTTTGATAAACTATGAACAGAATTTAAGATTGATTACAGGATCAAGACGAGAGATCCTATTCTTATACCGACAATAATCATTCAACGTGTTTTTCATAAATGTAGTATTAATCTGAAAATTTTGACTATTTTGAATCAGTAGTAAGGGGGCATTGAAGTATAAATAGATTATTATTTTCAAAATATTTCAGGCTTTTTCACTTCCATTCATGAATCTGAAAATGTATATTCGTCATAATGTGTCATGTTATGATATCAACCTTATAAAAATATTCTTCTATGTGAACAAGGACCCATTTCGTACACTGTCAAGCTGCTCAACAAACAATTTTTTAATAAGTTAACTCCAGCTGACTACCCTCGTATTTTACTTCATTTCAATCCCTAGGCATGTCTTACCCTCCTGTGCCAGACCAACATATACATATTTCTCGGAATTTGTGAACGCTATTGCCGGAAATGGTTTAATTGGTTCAGACCTTGATTTTGATACTTTGCTAGTATAATATATTTCTAAAGCAGATACTTTTGGGCAACAAGGGTGAGTCAATCGGTCTATTTCAGGTTTTAGAAATCATGTATAACTCAAATGGTATAATGTATCTGGATCATGGATATATTTGGATAGCTCAAAAAAGTCATAACTATCGATAACGCTTAGCTTTGATATCCGGCCACGAATGAATTTGGGCAAATTTGTGGGATTTGGTAATCAATTGTGTTGAGTTGGGTTGGAGTTATTTCTTCTAAGAAATGTATGATGCTTGCAAACAAAATGCTCAACACAGAAATACCAGAAAATGGAGATTGACAAAGAATAAAAGTAACCAGAATTTAAAATGTATTTCTACTTTCAAGAGAATTCACGCAATTACCTGTCTATTATGGTGAAGCGTATCAGATAAAAAAAATATAAACTTTATTCTCATGAGGTGCGGAAAAAGAATCGATCGGCAATAAATTATAACAGGGATTAAATGTACAGAAGGTATAAAGCAACAGGGTAAGGTTTAAGTCTAGGGATACCTAGATATGCTAGAAATACGTCAGAAATAGCTGATATAATAGAAGAAAACCCTCACAAAAAATAATTTCCATGATATGCAATGCTAATATTTGTGAAACACTTGGTCGGCAAGCAAAAAATTATTTGTGTGGAAGTTGATCAAGTGGAAGTTGATGAGCAAATGGATGATGCAGAAGGTGCCAATGAATAGAGTAAATATACCTACTCCGCAACTGTTATGTTTGAGAATTAGGGATATAGTTGTTTGTGATTTGAGGACAGCATAATAGTCTGTATACTTTTAAAAATAGGGTATTTTTTCATGGTGTTGGTAGGATTTTATTCTGCAGTTTTTCATGAGTGAAATCAGAATTCGAAAACTGAGAATTTGGTGACAGTGTTTCAACACTTCAAGGGGGAGGTTCCCGGGCACAACAACAATCAAGATTAATTTTATTCTAGTCACGCCTATATGTACTTTTCACCAATGTATAAGTGTAAAACCAGCAGTTTGAAATAATAAAAAAGAAAATGATATAAAATTTTGATATAACTATTACGGAGAATCGGGATGATACACAAGATTAAAAAAAGGCGGCAGTAGTAGCAATATAGTTGAAGAACACTTGATAAAAAAGCGTGTTGTTGAATAACAGCGTAAAAGAGGTAGAAAATAGGATGAGTTTATCAAGTAAAAGAAAATCGTGAGAAAGATGACCTCATGAGTATAATATCTTATGGACAGATTTATTTAAAAAATGTGTGGGTTGAGGAAGGGTCTCTCATGGAACCATTGTAATTGATGTGGTGAGGACATGGTAAGTACGTAGATTTAGCCCGGAAGTTTGCCCTGCATATACGCCGTGGTCGCGCACTTCACGGGTAGAGTTGTGGTAGGTCATGTGAAAAATGATTATACATAGTTTCTCCGAATCAGTACCAAAAGCTGAGGCACACTGTTATCGATTTTTCATATTCATTAAAACCTTTCAACTAAAACTGAAACTAAGGGGTTCAGAACAGATTTTGCAAAGGCCCCAACTCAACATGGTTGCTGGCTACGGAGCTCACAGTAATTTGGTGAAGGTTTGTGAGAATCACTTTGTTCCAATGTAATATTGTTTGGAAACCATCATGGACGGATTAATAGCAGTTTTCACGTGAACTGGGAAAACATTTTATGAAATAAAATCTGGTTTTCATAATAACTATAATACCTACACAGTCATTTTGTAGATATAATGAATGATTCATATATCGAGATTTTTTAAGATCTCTGATCGATCAAGTAGGTAGCTCATTGACATATAAGGTATATACACTCTTTCATAGAATAACAAGCAAATAACTCGTCCTTATTATCCAGAAGTAGTTTTGATACCTGCTGTATAGATCACATCCAATAAAATAAGTTCAAAATGATTGGTTCATGTACATGGTATACTTCATTATCTGATCATTCAATGTAGGTATACGCCAGTTTGAAGTTCATTAGTTTCGGAAGCAATTCGACATTTTTCAAAAACTGGAAATCTGATGACTTCATAACAATGACGTTGAGGATTTGGCTATTGTATGTGAACCGTATTTACAGCCCTCTTATTCAGGAATTGGGTTAGTATAAAACCCATAAAGCTCCGTAAGCTCTCGTAAACAAAGCTACCGCTGAAAGTTATCGAGAAGGTGTGAAGCAATCAGCAGAACGGCAGACAGAATGCATCGTCGAACTAGAACGAAAAGTGAGCCCATCTTGCATGCGGTGCGCCGCTGTTCTGTTCTGTCCATTCTCTCATTCTCTTTTGCCGAATCTTGGCCGATCCGATCGGATCAAGAGCAGCCATGATGGTTGTAGGTTAGAGTAAGTGCCACCGAGACACCGAGAGCGAGAGCAAGTACGCTCAAATGCTAGTAGGCGGTAATCGCGGCAGGTTCACCACGCGCAAGTGTACGGCTCCGAAATCGTAACCGATTGTTTAGTTTCAAACAATTATTGCAATCGGCGCTCTTCCTTGCACTCGATTGTCGAACGTACGGTGTGCCGACTAAGCGGTATAAGTAGTTTTTACGCTAAGTGTCTGTGATTTCTCGATAATTATTTGTTATTGTTTCTGGAAAATATTTTGACGACGGACTTTTCTGTGAGTAACTGCAATTGCTATTATTTCTTTATTTATTTTTTGTTATGGGTGATCAGTGAACAGATCATTTTTTTGCCTTATGATATTGATATCTATAATCAATTGTGTAACGCCAACTTCTTTCCATTGATTGATTAAAATGCAATAACTGTTAGTATTGATTTTGCAATTATCGGTAACCAATCGCCGGGTGCAGGAAAAAATTCTTTCCGCGCCGCAAACGTAGTTTTTAAATGGGCTTTTTCTCTTTTGGCCCGTTTTCCGCTCTATTTTTGCGCATATCCCGAATTTTTGCCATTGCGCGCCATTGTCCACTTACTAATTTTTAGTGCTGTATTGATTTTATTTATTTTAACGTGGAACCTTTGGCACTGGATGGAAGCGATTTGAAAGAAAATCCTGGAGATTTCAGATGTTTTGATTTACTGAATTGGATTTCTTGGTACACAGTTCTAAGTAGTAGTAGTTCTAGTGGGGTACTTGATTATTCATAGACAGATCAGTTTCGGAACTTTTATTTTTGATATGTCCGATTATCTATTGACACGTTAACTTAATTGAATCACATTCAAACTAAAAAACAGTCCTATATACATACCTACCTACTATATATTTTGTCACATAGTTCTAGGTTTATGGAATTGAAAATATCAATTTCGTCGCAAGTCAATACCCATAAACCTAATTTCTCAATGATTCCAATTAATTATGAAATCTACCCAGTGAGCAAAATGTTTCAGAATGGAACACAAATCCACAGGGATAGGTATTTCCAAGGGTATTTCTATGAACCAGCAACAGTTATTGACATAACATTCAAATGAGATGGTTGATTTTTTTGAGCAGAGAGATACGAATAGGACACACAAAACCATTCCATAATCCTTATTGCTGTATTTCAAAGACGCTAATGATCTCTGCCCGAGCACGCTTCAAAAGAAATGTCTCGAGAAATGTATTACTAAATTAAATTTTTCAACAAATTCTCTGACAAGCGAACTTCCTCACAATTTATTCTCCCCAGTCCAATAACGACATACGCCTAAAAATAAAAATAGAAAAATTAATTCAAATAATTTATTGGTCTGTTTACTTTTAAAATACTTGCACAATGTTCGTATTTTAGGAGTCTAGTAATGCTGCTTCCATTTTCATGCTGCGAATCAAAATAATTCTTATTATAAATATAAAGCTATGTGTCATTCACGAGTACAGCGAATGATATATTATTTCTAGTTATTCGATTTAGTTGGGCGGTTAGATTGAACATAAGTAATAATAACCTGATGCTAGTAGCGAGTATGTTGATACGTCATATTTATTGTTCAAGCACATATATTTGACGAATACTTATTGTCATAGAAATGACAGGTTTTGATTTGTCATTCATCCCCACAACCAATGGTAGTACATTATTGTCATCCAGTAATAACCGGACCTATTATTTTTATTAAGACCTGTCTTCAGTGTCAGGGATTCCTATCTACCTACATTCGAAATTCCTAAAACCGATAAGTCAAGCGTGATTTTCTCGTAATCATGTCAAAATTATTATTACTGTTAGATATTACCCACACATCTACAATAATTATTCTTGGGAAGTATAAAAAATCGGTAATAAAATAAATAAACATAAATTTTGGATAAATTAATATTCAATGTAGTGTGGGTGTTGTATAGCGCAATTATTTTGAATTTTGGTACTTCTAATAAGGCTATTTATAAGGCTTACTTCATCTTACATGTACATTCCAAATAACATGTACTTAATATCTAACTGTTTTGTATGCCGTCAGCCGTCAGTGTTTCTTTGGTCCAGCACATGTACATGTACGTACTATTGTTTAAGGCTAATGATGGACTTTGGGCAAAATAATTTTGATTTATTCTTTGACTCACAAGACACCTACTGGTTCATTAATGGAATTTTGTTGTTTGGTGATTTGAATACGATAGTCCTCCTATAAAGTGTTCAGGAGCCTATTTTTAAATGAATTAATGTTCTCATGAAAATGACATTTCTATTATAAGCAATATGATAGGTTAATCATCTCGAGGTATCAAAACCTTAGATCATACGTTAGTATATATGATCCAAGATCAAAACAATTCGATAAGTGATAAGTAGTTTTAAAAACATTCCAATTCGTCTCTAGATATTTCATTGGCATAAATCGATGTTCACATGCGAATTGCCATTACATTAGTATTACTTTCATGTTCAGCAGACTCATATTCCGCTACCTGTTAAGCCCAGGTATTTTCACATTCAAATTAATAACCTGTATCTGTCAAATAAGCTATCCTTCAGATAATAAATGTAGCGTTACCATGGCGGGACCAATTTGGAGGTTATTCTGAGAAATAAAATGCACTACATGTATGTAAAAATACCGGCCCCAAGAGTGAAATCTCTGTACTATCACATTAACATAGGCCAATCCCCAAAATTAAATTATCAATTCATGGTTGCCAGTTGATTGTGTGAAAACATGTCAACTTGCAAATATTTAGCTTTAACATATCATTTTAATTATCTTGTTAATTTATAAAACGTGTAGCACAGTTTCCACTTTCATCTTATGATACATTGATTTGGAAATTTCAAAAGAGGTACTCAAAATGAGAAAACGTACAAATCGATATACATTTTTCAAGGGAAATCACCAAAAGTCTTTGGTTTCCATTCTCAAGTTAAATTTATTCATGAATTTATTGAGTAGAGTAAACATTCATTTCTACAGCTTTTATGGAATTGAGTCGATGAACATTGGAATAAGTAGTACTATACCAAATTTCATCTTAATTGGAATAAGACAGATGTGACAGTTCACCTGTGAGCTCGCCTGTGAGTTTTCATGATAATTTGTAAAGCCTTATCGAATCATTTCAGAATCTTGTATGTCGCAGATTGGGATATACGAAGAACATTCCAATTTGATGAATTGTATTGGAAAAAGGGTATATGATCTCCTGAAAAATACTTTGAAAGCATCTTCACCACTTTGGTGGTTTTCAACATTACTCAATTATTATTTATTACTGGATTGCGGTACAGCAATTCACGAATTTCGTTCATACACACTTCACTGGGTAATAACTCCAACTCCATGAAATAGAAAGAAATCAACTCTATTATCTATGTGTCGGACCGCTGTTGATGCCTGTTACCTTTCATCACGGCAAAGTGTGCGATAAAGCGAAGAAACAACAATTATCACGATTTACCTACTATTCCTAGTTGTCCCAGTTCTATGAAACTAAGAATATTGTTAATAATTGAGCCAATAAGATCTATTTCGAGATTTCAATGACGGCAGAAAATTTTGAATGTAAAGTGAGATACGTGAACCAACATACGTAGTAATTCAAAAATATATTGCGCTTCAGTTCTAAAGGGTCACTTAATATACATTATAATCACAGCATAATGACTTCATAACAAAAACCTCGTAATTAATTTTCTTATGTGTACTGCGTACTTAATCAAGTTCCCATACGAACAAACATGTTAATGACTAGAAAATCTTCCTTATAATAAATATCTGTAAGGCAATTGAAAAAAACACCGTTATATATGATGTATCAAATACAGAAAGTGCGAGTATGCAAAATATTTGGAACCCAATTAACGTTGCCCGTCTAAGAACTTCATAACCCGGAAATCAGAACATTTTTATTTATGAAAACGTACAGAGGAATCGACTAATTATGTATAATGTTTTAAATAAGGGGTGGTGGCTGTGTACCCTTCTAATCAATAGAGAAAAGAAAGTGTTTACCGGGTACCCGGTTACACACTTTCTTTCCTCTATAATGTTTTAGTTGAATTATTGTTTAATTCTTTGTATAAAAAGTGAAATAACTAATGAAGATTTATCACGACATTAATAATAGGTACGATGCCCACAAAACAAATGATATTGAAACGGATACACAGGGTGTCCCAGCTAAAAATATCCACCCCAAGTAACGGGCCTTCAAGAAATCAAATCAAATAATGCGGGATCAAGCATTATTTCGATTTTTAATGTAGGTGAGATTCACCTCTCAATGGAAAGGGAGGTCGAGTGATACCTAATCTTGAATATATTTTGACCGCAATTATCACTGCCGAGTTTTAAGCCACTGGTAGCAATTTTATAGTATATACTTCAGTACTTCAGTAAGCAAAGGTTTTTTGCACGACAAAAATGAAGAAGCTTTTTCTCTTTGGCTCTTTTTTAGTTTCTCAAGTATAACTCGAAAACTAAGCGTTTTTTGATGAAAACTATGAAACACCAAATCAATGTGGACAAAATGTCCTAGAAATACGTATTTATATTTATTTTAAACTGAAAATTCCATGACGTGATAGATCGGGTAGAAGTAAATAGCATTTCTTGACTTCCCGTTAAAAAGTGTTGAAAAGTTCGCGCTTTTTACACCTCCAAAATCAATTATTTCATGACTTCCTGATATTATACTGGTTACATCCAAGAAATTGGCAAAGGGGAGTGGGATCCATATACACTAGTTCACTTCATCTTTAACCTTTTTTTGAACGTGACAAAAGGGCCGTTGATACAAACACTAAATTTAGATTGTGAACAACTTTCACCCTTTTAGTTAAAGTGATTCAGACTTATATGCAAGCCCTCAGGGTTTTCTAAAAATAACTAACATGGACATAATCAGTTATTTGGTGCTTACGCTTGCCACAAGTTATTATACTGCATAGGCAGTTAAAAGCTTATAAAAGTTTGAATGATGCTTTCAAAAATTTAGAAGTCAGGTTTTGTAGTAGCTGTGGAAGATGCAAATTTGCAGACCATATCATTATCAGAGTTAAAGAAAGTTATATTCACATTATTAGCCCTTTTCTCTTGATGTCTTGATTTCAATTTAATTGATTTTTTGTAATATACAGTTCATTTTTTATTTAAAGTTATAGTGACAGATCAAAATTGGAGGTTGAAGGTTGGCAAAAAAAAATTTAATGAAATAAAGTGATCAATAATTGAAATGAAACGATAAAATATTTGAAAATAGACTTAATTTTCCCAATTGAAGAAGGATTTTCAACATCAATTCCAAAATTATCATCACTCTCTATTGTCGAACATTTTTTTTGTCAAATCAAATTCATTTTGATTTTTGAACATAGCAAAATAGAACGCATCACAGTTAAATTTATGACTATCGCAATAAAACATGTTTGCCAACCTTTAACTTACAATTTTGATCCGTCACTGTAACTTTAAATAAAAAATGAACTTTATGTATTATTTACGGTACAAGCTGTCAATTTTGACGTCATGTTGACAGATTTCTGAAATGGCCTATACAATCAATGTCACGTGGGCACGTAATGCGTGAGCCAGTTCAATTTTTATAAGCAAATGGTTACAAGGTTACCGTATTGATGTTTTACATCTAACCTTACTCTAGGCTAGCAGCGACGACATGCGCGGCTTGGTTCTTATTTCGTCCAGCAATCGATCATATCTTTTATGTTTTAGTATTATGACTCAAAAATGCACCATTACTTACTTCATCACTAACGCATAATCAAAGTTTCTGACCATGAGTGTATATGGAAGTCACTCACGTTTGTCATCTCCTTGGGTGTAACCAGAACATATTATCAGGTAGTCATGAATGGATTCTGGAGGTGTATAAAGCGCGACCTCAAAATAAAGTCTCCAAAGAAGTTGAAAGTCAAAATATGCCATTTTTTCTGCGTCATGGAATGTCCAGAGTTTAAACTAGTTATACGTATTTGTGGAAAATTTTGTCAACTTTAATCTGGAGTTATCATAAAAAACGCGAGGTGACAAACTTTCGGACAAACTGCAGACTCAGATTCACCAGATCAAAAAACATATAGAACCAGCGAGAAAAGAACTTATACATTCTTGTGCTGGAAACTGAACCCAGGATTACGGGACTTGTATTTTTTTCTCATTATTTTAATGAATCAGCCACAAGAGCCACTTTTGAACTCAGAGGATATATTGAGGGGCAGATGGTTTTCAAAATGGGCTATGACTTGATCCATCTAGGAAAGGTTTTTTTGTCCGTTCTTCTGGATAGACGAGAAACCCTCGTAGATTCTGATGGTCTTCTTCTAAAATATCACATAGTTATTGATAAAAAGATGTTTCCATCCAAAGAAGGTACATTTGTAATTTTTTTTTTCAGTGATCATACTGCCGACTCAATAGAATCCATGAAAGCATCCATGACCTTCTGGAAACCCACAGACTAAACACAGTGATCAACACTGTGTGTTCAAGTTGAGTTGTGAAAGCCGGCACAATCATTGGTGTAGAGATTGCCCCTTCCCTTTGCCCAATGGGGGCCGAGACCTCCCCTGAGCAGCAATACGCATTGAGGTGGAATGACTTCCACTCATCTATCCTTTCCTCATTTCGTCATCTCCGAGATGAGGTATGTAGTAATATTTGCAAAAATCATTGAAAATATGTGTCTTATTATCGTAAATATCTGGCACCTTTCAGAAGTTTATGGGAGCATTTACATGAACCTCTGTACTTTATTTTAATCACTTCCATTTCACCCCAAGGTAATATAAGATTTTAACCCCTATGGGTGTGCGTTACTGTTGACAGTCATGCAAAGGTTTTATTTCTTTATCTACGACCAGTCCCTGTGATATTTAAGGTCATTAGTCAGTTCGAGGTGAATTACTGATTTCAAATTAAAGCAGGGTAATTATCAAATTCCACTTATTCCAAGAAAAGTTTGTGGCACTTGATAATTCCTCAGCTTGGGCCTTACTCCATTAACAATCACTGAAATTTTGTTATGATCATTTGGCAAAAGGCTTTGTCAACACATATGACGCGCTAGGTGATTAATACCAAGTTCTTTGTTAGGACATTGATATTCATGATTCACCGGTTGCTTCTAGCTATTCTTTTTTCAACCTTCAATAAGTTACAGTTTTGTGTGTGATGAAGGAATATTCAGTCTTGGTGGGCGTATAGATAGGCCCACTTCGAAGATATTCTATAGACATGTGCCCTGCCAACGTCTGTAAAAGAATTCACATTTCCACTTTTCTTTTTGAAAAAGATAACAAAAATTTTATTAAAAAATCGATAACATTTAGATATCGTTAATATCTTCAAAACGAGTCTATCTGTTATACGCCTTACAAGTTTGGCTAACCCTCCGCCAAACGCCAAGTACAGGGTAGCGCAAAAGGAGCTTTATGGTTTGATTCGCTACTTTCTTTGTATCAAAGTTTATTTTGATTTCATATTTTTAGTACCCTGAATGAAAAATGCAAAATGTAACATGAAAAATAACATCTCGTAAATCATGTCCGCTTTCTGCTTCACCCAATTCTGCTCTTTCTAAAACATTTTCCATGACTCTTTGCTAATATTCAGATGTTACGACTCAGATTTTATTGCGAATACTGGTCTTTAGCTGGACAATAGTACCAGGTATGGTAAAATACACGCGTTCTTTGAAATAAGTCCTAATCCAGATAATTAATTATTATTGTTGACGCCGTGGGTGCGATTCGCACATTGAAACTTCGGCGATAGGCTCACTTCGTCAACACAAAATAAAATTCAATGATTTTTACGCGTTGGTTTGTTCTGTAATGCTCCTTAACAAACTCCCCAAGTGTTCTCTACGCCATTCTGAAATGAAAAATAAAATCAATTGAAAATGTCATAGCGATTTCAAGCCAGGAAGCTCCTTTTGCGCCACCCTGTATAAGTACACAAAAAATGATGGGACATGATAATTGATTTTTCTTTCTCCATGGCATTGCACTGATCAAAATAGGATTCTTCTGGAAATTGGCAAGGTTGCTTCAATTCCTCAATCTATAAGGAATTAATCTTAATCTGCATACAACAAATTGATGGATCCCAGATCAATAATTTATGACAAAATCTCAAATAATGAACGGATAATGAGAATACTTTCTTGAACCGATTCGAACAAAATAAGAGAGTCATATTAAGAAAGTAGGTATGTACATGGTACATACTGTTTGAATCAACCCTGACTATATCAGCATGGCAGCATATTCTATCACATTTGAACAGCATGCATCATTATCTGTGGGACTAAAATTCTACTACTTGACATTCTTTCAAAGTTTTATCCTATGATATAATATCAGATTTGTTTAAAATGTGGATATTTAACATTGACGTCAGCTTAACTTCAATTGGTTGAAGCTAAGTAGTTGATTCACTTCCTCATTTTACTTGAACTTAGGGACAAATCAACTGATTCTGATGTATTAGGTAGGGTATAGAGTGCGTATTAATAATATACATGATTCTTCACTTCGCACCAAAAATATAACCAGTTATCTGAGACAATGAACATGTTTTCAACTTTTATAAAATAAACGTTAAGGGGTTTCCTGAATAAGTATAAATTTTACATCTCGCAGCATTCTACGCCGTTATTTAAATAACTATTTTGATAAAATATTCCAATTACTATTTTCATGATAAAATATAAATACTTTCTCAAAGAGAATATAGGTTGAATAATTATTGCTTCTCATCATTGATTTTTTATTGTCATTACAGGAGAAGTCGACAATTCCGCCCAGGAATAACTTTTATTTGAATTTCCAATTTTGATTTTAACATGGCTGCATTTTCAGCGATAAATAGTTATTATTACCAAAATAATATTTTATTTGTATCATGATTCACACTCAATCAGTGTCTTTCGTCTGAGGAAACCTTGCTGATGGCAAATTTGAGTTATTCTGATCACTTCTTACCCCTCGTCTGCTTGAAAATCGATGCCAAATGTGTGGGGACTTACTAGGCAAAAGACATATTTATCAGTCTCTGAAATACCACCTTAGCATAAAACAAATATAAAAACCACTGTACAGTGATATACAGTGTATACAATGTATTTTAAGTTGGGGTTCTCTTTGTAACATGAGACAAGACTTGAAAAAGCACATTTCTCAAAACATTTTTTTTACTTACTTTATTTTAAGCTTCACAACTGAATGATGATTTTGCATTTTCCTTGTCAAATAGATATGCACATTTTCTTAGAATGTCAGCTTCTTTTTCGTGATAGATACTGTTTTCGCAGAGGGACTTTCAGCCACATCTTTTTGATTTCTCGAGAAAACGTTATTTAAGAAATTTGCTTCACTTATCAAGTCTTGTCTCATGTGAAAAGGAAAACCCCAACCAAACACACACTGAGCCGCATAAATTAAAGCAAGTAATACAGTATGATCGCAAATAAATTATCAGATACGTTGTACTGAGGATGTGAAATAAAATTTGAAATATGATTTTTTTTCGGCAATGAAGCACATTTTCCGTTAACGTTGCAGATCTTATTTGGCATTTCATTTTCGATTTTGGCTCCACAAGTGAACAAAAATATAAAAATATTTTAAAAAAATCAGTGAAAAATACCCACTGATCATAAACTGTTCTTTATTATGCAGATTCACTAAAGCAAAAACCAGATATTTTTTGTCTGTTTTTGATAAATATTATCTATATTTTGCACAAGAACAGCTCTCAAATCAAGAAATATTTATCAATAGTCCAAAATGGCCTTCTTTCTCGCCTTCTACCCATCGGTATATACCACCGTAACAAAGAACTTTTGGGTAAAAACGCAATTTTCAAAATAGTTTTTGGGCTTCAAATAAAAACGGACACCTATTTGCCCCTATATTCATTTTTGGTACCAGAAGAGTACCTAGTTGAAAATAACGCCAATTGAATTTTATTCTGTACTTAAAAGATGCAGAAAAGGTTCGTGATACAATCAAATTTACAAAAAACTAGGTTTATTTTATGGGGTATGATTTATTCATGAATATTTGTACCGGCTCATATAGTGAACTTGACTGGAAGTTGGCGATTATTCAATGTTGCAGATTATATTTGCTTCAAGTAACACCACTATTTAATAATTATTACCCTTGGCAAATCTGGTAGATAACAAACAATATGTTCATTCAATGTTGACCCTATAAACCCATTTTCTGCTTTGGTTTCAGTCAATTTTATCGACTTCAATTTCCAATCAGTGTTGAGGTTAGCAAGCAATGTAAATCTACTTAAAGTCACAATACTCAATGTTTAAATCATATCTGAGGATAAATTATTGCTAGATAGAAATGCCTTTCAATATCACTACTATCTACAGTCTTATAAATGTTTTTTTGCGTGTCATTATCATCATGCCATGAGCTATCTACCGTCACTGGGTTTAATTACCACCATCTTAAATCTTTTCAAGGAACCATACTTCCAAGAAATGCATTGTCACATTAATTATCCGTCAATGCGCTAAAAGGTTGCAACCATTAACCATATTTCACAACACTTCTTCTAGTAGGTAGCCGCTTTTGTCCCAGTGCACCGACTTTTTGGTTTTTGTGACTGACCCACATCAAAGTCGCCTGGCAATGAGAATGACATGAGAAATAATGACAAAATGCCGCTTCTTTGCATGATTTTGACTTTTTAATGCTAGCGTTAGCATTAACTAGTACGTCTGTAGCTGAAAAATGTTTTTTTTTTCCTTATTCCAGGAGGATTTCGTGGATGTCACATTGGCATGCGATGGTTGCTCTTTCACTGCTCACAAAGTAGTACTGTCAGCATGCAGTCCATATTTCCGAAGACTCTTGAAAGCAAATCCGTGTGAACATCCAATCGTAATTCTTAGGGACGTCCAGCAAAAAGACATGGAGAGTCTGTTAAGGTAGGAATTGGAAATCTGTAACCAAGAATAACGATTTAGGATTAGTAACTTGATATTGCTGAAGCAAAAAAACTAGAAGAATATCTCAAATTACTTTTATTCAAACGTTTTGCGAGAGCTTAATTGAATAGAAACAGTAACAATGAAGAAAAATCATCTAATGTCAGACATTCTATCACGTATTGAGTATCCCTACATTTAGGTGAAAGACTCTTCTCTGAAGATTCACTTGCATGTTATCATATGTGAATCGCAAAAATGTGTTCTCACTGCGTGAAGATTGAGAGAACAACTGACTAAAACGGACAAGTTATTCAAATTGTTCAAATTATTAACGGTCGAAAAACGGTAATCTAATATCTGTCCGTATTTGACTGTTTCAGACTATTCTCATAATAAGTTTTAATTATACTTCGACTTCAAACAATGTATCATTCAAACAAAAGCGGTCTTTCTAAATCCATGGAGCTTGCTAGTCACAGTTTATTAATTCAAAACATTAGAAGTTTGCTTTAAGCCGATGATTGATAAGTGTTCCATTTTGTGTGTTGCCGGTTCCAATCAAAACTAACGGTAATTATCAAAACCTGGGCTAGGTGTGAAGTTTGAGATTCGATGAAACTAAATATTCAGTCTGATATTATACAGGGTGATCAAGCAAGCGTCAAAAAATCGCACAGATACAAAATCGAGAGAAAAAATTAATCTTTTTTGAAATTTACATTGTCTCAATGTTGGTCAAACAATATTCTTTTCATGCGTAGATTTCTATATTGTATGTGATTTTCTGTTACGCGGTAGGTAATGCGACTTCCATTTCATCTCATTGTTTTGACTAAACTGGTAGAAAAGAATACTAGAGTGTATCCCGAAAATCTGCAGAAATTTAAAATTTCCGAAGGATGTCCGATTTTAAGTATTTCTCAACGTGGGTTAACCGTCTGATTAAAATTGAAAATCGCAGATTGTCATAATTTCATTGCCAATTAATGAAATTGCTAAAATTTCGTCTAGACTGCAAGTGCAAAATGTTTTTTTATTTATTTAACATATCTGGTTAATACTCGCTAATGTTAACAAGAAAGTACTCATGATTTCTAGAATCAAACAACAATTTAATCTTGCAGGTTTATGTATAATGGAGAGGTACATATAGGGCAAGAGAACCTAACAGATTTTCTAAAAACTGCACAAATGTTACAAGTAAGGGGTTTAGCTGATGTACCAGCTGGAGCTGCTGGTCAAAGACTGACAACCACTTCTACCTCAGACCAAAAACTCTCACCTGTAAGTATTGCTCTGACCTTGGATACATTTATGAAAAAATTAACTATGTTTTTTGATACATTTTCATAGTTAATCATTATTTCGCAATCCAAATGAATCAAATTGGTGGAAAAAGTAGCAATAAACTATTTTGATATTCCTCAATTCTCAAGTTCTCCGGCCTATTTTCGAGAAAACGTGATAACATCACGTTATCACAACAATATTGTTTTCTCCTCATTAGTTAGTCGATCAATTTGAATACTGGTACGTGAAAATGGTATTTAATTTGCTATTATCTACATTCCACACATTGCATTTTGTTGCCTGGCTAAACAACTTATACAGGTTGCTTCAGAATAAGATGCTGATTCTTGACAGTGTGAATCCTTGAGTGATTTTAGAAGAAAAAAAATTTATCAGTGTCGGTCCGCAATTAATTTATAATATACAAAATTTGGAAATTTAAAAAAAATCGAATTTTCCTAAATTTCATAGAGATCGTCTATATTTTGTTGAAATTAGCAATTTCAAAAACCAAGTTTATTCAAAAAGAGAACATTTGCGTATAATTAATTCAAATAAAATACTGAATGAAATACATATACGGACGCGTGAGTTTTCAACATACATATACTGGTTCAACCTTTATAGCTACCCAACAATCCGTTAATCGATTTCAAGCTTTTTATTATTATTGATCTGTTTGAAATTATTGGACAATTTGAACAATTTTTGCATATAAGGGAGATATTACGAATAGGTAGTAACAGTATCATTATCGTTTGAAAAATAATGAGGTTGATCATAAAAAATTGCGCCTGGCTTCGCCCACCAGAAACGCTCGTATTTCGTCGTGACATTTGTGACGTCATAGAATTATTAGTACGACATTTTACAGTATCCTTGAAATCGCTTGCTCTTATTATTTATCATAACTTATTACTTTCTGATACACATATTTTCGCGGCATATGACCTAGACTCTACAGTGAAGATGATGTCTTGTCAACTCATAAACTGATATTGGTTTGATGAAAGAAGGAAGAACTTCCGTTTTATCAAATAAAAAAATTCCCGCTCGTGGTACGGCTCGAAACAGAGTACCCATGGCATCTTTTTTTTTATGTTTTTCCATGTTCTCAGTTGTTCTCTATGTTTCTGCTGAAACCCTGGATCCATTGTGCAACATTTCTACACTCACATAAAACGAATAGCAAAAAATGAAGCATTGAAATAGACAAAAAATGAGCGTTTCGCCAGGTTCGCGGCTTGAACGTTTTCAGTGATGGCGAAATAGTCATTTCCGTGCGATCAACACAATCTATTATCAAGTATATTTTTAGGTATTTTGAAAACTTTTTTTTTGCAGATGACTTGCAATTGATGAACAGAATAGAAAAGTCCTACACGTATTATACGAAAATAAATTTTAATGTTTTGATCATTTTCTAATGATTGTAACTTTCCTTTTAAATAAAAATTAGAAAAGAAAAAACAACTTGATTGAATAATTATTAATATAAGTGAAATCATTTCAATGTTTCAAGGAGTAGTTCTCTGCAAAAATTTTTCGAAGACAAAACCATTTATAATATGTATCGACCAATTGACAAATAAGTCAGTACGTAAATTGATGTGATTCGACAGTGAATCAACAAAAATCTGAGGTTATTGCGTGTTAATGACTGAATAAAGGAAATAATTTGTGCTTTATCCAAAACTAAATGACCTGAGCCAAAAAGTCAACAGTGAATCACTTTCCAAAGCAAAAATTATGTGAAATAAATTTATAAAAACGACAAAGGTGAAATCAGAGTAATCACGAGATCCTCAACATATTTCAGTTTACATCATCGATTTGCATCGCTTCAGCTATAAAATCCCAAGTAGTTTTTTGCCAAAAATTAATGCGGAATAAATATAACTCAAACGTTTTTATGTGTAAGACTTTTATTAAACATTCAAATGTTTAAATGTTAATTGCCTAATCTAAATAATATCTACATAGATGTGGGATATATTTTTATGGGTGAAACCGCAATAATATGCAAACAGCAATTTTAATAAATATCTAATAAAAGTTGTTAATCGGGCCACTTAAAATCTGCCATCACCGATAACCAATGAATACGCTGTTATAAATTAGTGATGGAGGTCATGTCAATGGCGACTCGTCAGAAGAACATCCTATTGAATAATCTCATTTTTTTTCATGGTGATATTTCATATAACTAGTTGATAAAGTCAAGCAGTTAAAGACAATGATACATCCTATGAAAATATATCACTTATCGTAATAAAGATTATTGTCAATAAAGACTGGGACAAGAACTTGAAATAAAATCATTGTCTTATGGCTAACGTTTTTAAACTAATCCCACCTATTCTCTATGATGAGATATCACAAACTACATACTCAAGCACAGTCCACTTGATTCGACCAAATCAGACAATTTCCAAATGTGTGCCACCACTGGTCTGGTGATCAGGTCCAAAATCCAAAATTATTGTTGGTATCTAATGTCATGAGCAGGTGTATTTAACCGATTATAACAAAAACACCTTCATGATATTCACTATTGCGAAATTTTGCCTAATACATTTATGGCTACTTGTTTATTATAATTAGAAACGATTAGGACACACCTGCATTTTTGGCAAAAGTATAATAATTCCATTCCACCGAATTTATTGTAATGTGAGGTTTTGTCGTTAGTGTCAAGTGAATATTTCTTAAGTATTGATTCTTAATACGTATTAAATCGGCCTTCCGGCTTTTATGAATATCATTGCATTTCATTACTGTAATGGACACAATTTATGAATCAAAAAGTACGGAACAGACGAGAAATTTATATTTTGTTGCGAAAAAATAATTAGAGAAAGTGAAGGCTTGACAATAATGTGAATCTCCACATAGAAAAACGTTCGCACCTAGCCAGCTTTAGTGATTTAAAAAAAAAAAAAATCAATGTGACTTCGTTAGAACATGATTTGGCTACAGCTCGGATAAAACTAGGCAACTTAATAAGTCCATAGAGATTACGTGTCATTTTTTAAAGGTAAATCTACGTTGGAAATCTAAAAACTCAATCAGTATCAGGTCATGACCATCTATATCTTTCTATGCATATAAATCTCAAAATAAAAAGATCTCGCTATTATTTATTTTCCAATCCCTGCACCTCTGCAAAAACGCCTCTCTTTATTTAAACAACATGAATCGGACATTTTCCTGGTAATGGTTTCTCTTGTAGCTGCTAGCATTTTCTCTAAAGACACCAAATAATCTGTAACTCATTGTGTAATGCTGTTCCAGAACTCTTCCTCGTTGCCTTGGGCCACAGTCCGTTCCGAAGCTGTTCGAGAGGGTGGCGATTCACCGCCCCCGGCCAAGAGGGCGCGAAGCTCTGAAAGGGATAGTTTTGCCGATAGAAGAGAACGGAGCCCGTCGAGAAATAATAATGGAGAAATGTCGGAGTCACTCTTAGGACAGGCGCTCGAAGGGGGGCCTAATATTTCGATCAAAGAAGTAAGTGAGCTTCTGGCATAACGTAATTTATGCAATATGGAAGTCCGTTAAAGAAAACCAATTGAATTAAGTAGTAGGCAAGAGCACGAAATTGTCAGTTTTGTTTGTAAATCTGTTATAAATATCGTCTTGTCAAGGTTTAAATAAAAAATCAAGACCATCATATTTGTCATCTCTCATGTGAGAGTATAAAATCCCTGATTTTTTCCAGTTTTCGAAAACAAGCAATATCTCCGAATCTCAAAATGATCCTCAATCAACTTGTGATGACAGCAATAGTAGCGATACCGCCCTCAGCGAACATGGAGACGTTACCCCCAAGACTGAACCCACAGACTACAATAACATGATGGAAGAACATAATCCTTACCATACCAATGGTGGACTTATGGATCCGAATAGACCATCCTTTCCTGGTGCGCTATTAGGACTTCAAAGTAAGAGACGGCAGACTCCAAAATCGAAAATATTTCTAAATATCTCTTTCGCTTTGATTCTCAGGTCTTAGTGGACTTATGCCTGGACCTTCTGGAATGCATGGGAACACAAATGACTTCGGTGAGTATAATTTTTCACTAATACAAATCTCAAAATGATGTGT
The DNA here is from genome assembly GCA_958502075.1 of Orchestes rusci. NCBI lineage: Eukaryota > Metazoa > Arthropoda > Insecta > Coleoptera > Curculionidae > Orchestes > Orchestes rusci. Next base: position 40,754,606 of record OY293304.1, read on the forward strand.
TTTTCAATACGTTTGCAAGTCATAACTTCACATATGCATACATTTCGAACAAAATTCAGCATCAATCTGGAGGCATGCATATTGCACTTGATCTATGAACACGATAACAAAAGAAGAACTTACATACCAAGTGTTTCATTGATATTACGAAAAATTCAGGATGAATTTCCTTGGCTAAAAAGAACAAAAGTTCTCATCAACAAGGTGATGTGTATTTCCGAACACTTTATAAGCTTCGTTACGAAGGTACAGGGACTTTTATTTTGGTTTTTGAGGACTTTTGTCATGGTAAATTCCAATTTGATCCCGGTATTGGCCATTATCATGTTTTTTAGTAAAAAAAAACTTTTTTCATATTTGTAAGCAAAAAACTCATCCTGATTGTTTCAACATTATAAATAGAATACCTTGTATATTATCGCCATATTATGACGTATGAGTCTTCTTTCATATTTTTATACATACCACAGACAGACATCAGGTGTCTATCCAAAAATTCAAAATATCAAAAAGTAAATTATCTAACATTATGATAAATATGAGTTATTTATCGTTTTATGACTGTTGAAAGTATACAATCATTATTATTGTTGATCATATCAGTGTTGTTGTAATGCCCGTGTGAAACTTATGAATCAATATTTATTTATTTTCAAGTATTCCAAACTTTTGAAAATAAAAAGTAATTTAATCATTTCATTCCTGAAAATTCCACCAATAATATTTGAGTGTTAACTGTTTTGTTATGAATGTAAAGACAATCCATTTCATATTTTACTGTGATATATCATTTACCGGAGTCAAAACCAGTCCGGTAAATGACACATCACATCATCAGAGATCGCAAAATTGGATCAGAAGAATACATAATTTCAACTGACTTTAGAAGCTGTAGCATGGTTTGGCTGGCGCCATCTCATAGATATGATATGATTAATAACTTGACATGAAATGTTGATAACATACCTAAGTACCTATCTACAGGGTGTCCACTCTGAAGTGTCCCACCCCTGTAACATTTTTGTTTATCAACCGATTTTCATTTTTTTTTGTTTGTTGGGTCTCGTCAAACACTTTTTGAACATTATACCAAATCAGTTCCAGGGACGTACTTTTGGGTGATTATGGGAGTTCAAAGTGGGTCAAATTTCAGAAAATCGTATTAGGGGATTTTTTAGATAAAAACTGACAACGGAATCTCAATCAGAATGACTAAAAACCTCCATGTTCACATTTTCAAAAAAACAAAATTACTGTTTTGGTTATTTATTTGTTAATTTGTTAATTTGATACTTAAACAGCTCATTGAGTCTTCCTGTACGTTCTAATCAATAAGATGTTGATAAAATCCCAGAATGTGTGTTTTAAACAAAAAATCATCGATACCTAATACGGGGTGGGTGACTTCAGAGTGTACACACCGTATATTACCCAAGTTGTGACATGGTTTTATGAAAATCAAACTGCTTGTCTAGAAATTCCGTCCATCTTGACCATAAACATCTTGACTTGTACTTTTATTGGACATTTTTTGCCTAGTTACGTGAATTACTCTTTTTAGCCATTTTACAAAAGAAGTTTTAAATTCAGAAAAATAGCAACTCTATCGAATTTCTGTAACTTGATTTGGTCAAAAGTATCATAATTTTTTAGATTTTTTCTCATTGTATTAGGATCCACCACTGATATATTGGAATGTCCAACATTTCGTTCATTACATGGAATAATAATAATCATCAACTTCCATGCAAGTACCAATGATCACAAGTGACTAAGAATTGTGTTTTTGAACATCTAACATCTAACAATATTTTTGCATTAGTTATACATTTACTTTCTATTGATTAATATAAGTGAGCGCCTACTCACACAATGAGATTTTTTCAATCACTCAATCATTTTCATCGGTCATCTTGAAAGAGCTGACTCTGTCAAGACTGGGCTAACCTATAACCTCACTTTGTCCTCTGGTTAACAGAATGGTCGATTGTGCAGTGTTATTTCATTTTTAATTAATTTGCATAACACTATTTTATAATTTTAATAGTCATTGAAAAAGTATAGTATTCTACTTGCGGGTGATATTTTTTTCGGACTTGGATGATTACACTACTCGTCTGCGTCTCGTAGTACAAAATTCATCCTTGCGAATGATGGCTATCATTACCCGCTCGTTGAATAATACCTATACTATTATTGTTTTTTCTTAGTGTATTCGCATTGAAGCCAGTAAAATTATATCGGTCCATATAGGGTGAAATAAAAAAAATATGGAAAAGCTGATTTTTCCAGGGTTTGCCAGTGACTGTCTTCTTAGTATAAGATTAGCAAAATCGTAAATATTTATGTGGGAGAATTTAAGAATAAGTGGTGTTTTTTTTTTAAATTGTGCCCTTCAATTAGCCGTTTGGGGTGATTTTCAGAAAACTTCTTTTACAGCAGATTGACACGATTAAAAGTTGTTCATAATAAATAGACAAGCAACTCTCTTGCATGAACCTTCTTTGTCACGTGATTATTTTTGGAGATAGCGCCCAGTTCATGGACAAACTAGGCTAGTTTCTCATACAAAAAATAGTCATGTTTCAAAAAAAGTTCATAAGCCAAAGGTAGTACACCTTTTCTTATTATGAACACCTTTGATTTGGTAATTTTGCAAAACTAAACAAAAATTACGAAACTACCCGAATTTGTCCATGTACCGGGCGCTATCTCCAAAACTAATCAATTGGAGAAAAAAGTTCATGAGAAAAATTCGCTTATTTATTTATTATGTACTTATACAGATCAATTTGCTGTGAAAAAAATTGTTGAACCGAACGGCTCATTGAAGGCCGCTTAGTCAAGAAATATTAAACTTTTGAAAACAGTTCATAAAGCAAAGTTACAAAGATTGTTCTTATGTACAATTTTCATTTGATTATTTGGTTGTAGTACATTAAAAAAAACACCTCTAATGCTCAAATTCTCCCACATAAAAATTTCCGATTTTGCTAATTTTATAATCATTTACATTCACTGACAAATCCTGAAAAAATTGGCTTTTTTGTATTTTTGGTTAATTTCAAATGTCCATTTTATTGAACTAGTATTAGTTACCTACATCAAAGATATGGATTATATTATCTATACAGAGTGACCCATTTGAAAGCGGGCCACCCCCATAACATATTTATTTATGGAGCGATTTGGAAGATTTTTTTTTTAAATGTGGAGAGTGGAAAGTTTCATTTTGAGGCCATACGTGACCCAGTTTTTCCCAAAAACCAAGGCCTACTAGAGCATATTTAGAGGCTGAAAAATCCAGAAAACATATCAGCGATTTTTTTAGAGAAAATCTCTCTACGCCACTGGATTCGTCATACCCTGAAATGGATCTGTACCAAATTTCATGAAAAAATATCAAAAATTAACGATTAATTTTTTCATGCACCAAGAAGTATTTTACCTCGAAACTCTTGCGATAGCAAATCTATCAGAAACAAAATATTAAATAAAACATTTAATAGATATTCTCATGTCAAAATACAATGAAAACAAACAAAAGAGACTGAACAAAGAAAAAGAGAAAAAATTACACACAGAAAACAGAAATAAAAAATAAAAATCCAGTGGCGTAGGCAGATTTTCTCTAAAGAAATCACCAATATGTTTTCTGGATTTTTCAGCCTCCAAATATGCTCTAGTAGGCCTTGGTTTTTGGAAAAAACTAGGCGACGTATGGCCTCAAAATAAAACTTTTGCCTCTCTACATTTAAAAAAAAAACATCAAAATCGATCAATAAATTGAAAAGTTATGAGGGTGACCCGCTTTTGAATGGGTCACTCTGTATATTGGTAAAAAATTCTTTGGATGATTGCTGGGACATCTTCAGGATAAAAAGTTCCTATGAATATTATTTGTCGAAAATACTTCCTGAGGGAGCACCACATGTCCAAATAGGGCACCCTGAAAACGGTTCTTCATAGGTTGTTCATCATAACAAGAATGTGTGAATCACAGCAGATATGGAGTTATTCAAAGCCATCTTGTTCTTTTCTACCACGCATCACGAAACACATCATTCATTTAACTATTGGAAACTGAATATTGTCTGCTTTAGCTATATAAGCTCGTTTGAATGGAAATATGCCATCAAATAATAGGGCCTGTAATAATAGCTAGACCTTTTGTCCGCAATGAAAGTAAGTTATGTAAAGAGAACAAGAAGTAGTGTAGTATAAATCAATAGAGCATTCCCGAATCTGAGAGAATTATCGAATGAAATTCCAACTGTTACTAAGGCAGATACGGATTGAGGATTAGAAAAATAGCATTTTTATCATTTTAAAAAACCTTTTTCGTTTACCAAATGATATTTTTAAATATGGGAAAATCACGTCATCCTTTGTTCTTGATCACAAAATCAAAGTAGCCTCTAGCCTTTGCAGCTGAAAGACCTAGTTCATTTCAATGTAGATTAAAGTTTAACTGCGCGTGATTAACCAGTTCGACCCTGATAATCATCCACATCAGATCTACTATCCAATCAAGTCATTCCTTATCCTTGCCTGGGGGTTACTTCGAACAGTTCGATCAATTGCAGATGCGAGCATTTGGGATTATTCACGCGCTACGAAGCCTTCTAACGATTTTAAACGGCTCACCGTGCACTTGGGCTTTGCAAACTCACTCTCACGTTCGATTAAATACGCATTACAAATTCTGGGTAGAATTCGTGTTTGGACTCCGCCGAAATAATCAGTATCCAGGAACTGAGGGTAATGGAGTTATTCACAGAGGTCATTTTGACAAGTTAGGAATATCAAAATATATAGACTATTATTTTGGTAGATAGTTCTCTTTTTATCTCTATTTTCATCACAACCATCAATATCATTTTGCATCCATAAAACCCATATATTTTTCAAAATCGCAGACTCGTTTTTCGAATGTTTTCTACTTATCGTTTAGGGTGGCCCTTTTAGCGGATTTAAGTCTTGCTTATTGGCTATAAATCGTGAGGGTATCATTTCCCAAAATATCCTTGTGTTTCTCAACACGATAGGGAATTGTTTTGAGAAATTCTCTTCCTCATGCGTATTCGAAGATGAAGCAACATCATATCCTAGTTTAGTTGGTCTTTTTATGTATTACTCATGGATTTTTCAGAAACGTCATTGGGATAACTACACCTAATTATCAATACTCTCGACCTCCATTACATCGATAAATAGTTTTGTGTATACATAGGTACATTTGAGTGATAATACTGGGAAAACCCAACCTACTAAACAAATCATATAATAATTATCAAGACAATTGACAATAGTCTAGAAATTCTAATGCATTATAAATGATTTTGAACGATTATTGTAATTGCTTCAATTTAAATCAATTATTAGTATGGACCATTAACTTAATGACTTCTTAGGTCCAAGTCACGTGTGGAATAAACAAAATTTAGACTCACCTTTTTCTATTTGGAAGAAGAATACATATTTTCTAGAAGGAAAAAGCTATATCTCCTTCATCACTTCTATGAACATTGAATTACTTTTCCTCAATATTGGTCTCTATTGACTTTTTTATTAGGTGGGTATTTATAGGGAAATAATGGCATCAGAGAAGGGAGAAGTCTCCACGTGACATGGCCGTTCGATATTAAATTTCAGCGGACATGCGAACGTTCAAGGTATTAACGAAACGTGAAGGTGGTAGTGTCTTTCTCTTTTTCCTTGTTATAGAAAAAGACGTGGAAATATTTCTTTTTGGAGCGGACGGTAATTTCTTAAAATATTCCCAAGCAGTGGGTCATTATTGAAAATGAGATTGTAAAAGTGCGTTTATGGTATCCAGACACGAATGACGATAAAAGTGTTCTGTTACCATGACTGATTCGAATTCAGCAAAAAATATATCTATAGAGATTCCATAGGATTTGTTTGTTCTTCCTATTGTCATGGAAAAAAAGATGAATGATTAAATATAAATACGTAGGTATATAGCAAAAAACTGATCCAGTTATCAAAAAATATTCATTGTTTCACAAGTCGTCGCGCAGTCAATTTGAAAAGTGAAATTAATGACTGATTCTTTAATATCTTGTTTAAACTTAAATCTATAAAGAGCTTTATGTAGGTACTATGTATTAACATACTGTTGTACGATTTCTTCAAGAGAAGGATGTCTATTGTTTATTGTTTCACCCAAATGAATTCAATAGTTGCTATTAATAATATGATGTCTACAGTATGTCTACGGATAGTATTTCCTATAATTGACCAAAAATTTCATTTTTTGACCAAAAGTCGCCCTTTATGAAAAGTTCTGGTTGTTTTGAAAAGTCTATTGCCATACTTTGAATTTGGAAATATTATACAGGGTAGTCGAAATACAAGAAAACGTGAAATACTAGGGAGAGTAAACTACCTTTTTTGAAAAATATAATCAAAAGTTTTTAGCAAAATGTGACTTTTAAATATTCAAGTACCTAGTCCCAAATTTTGTACACGAATTACGAATAACGTGGATGGCATTTACCGGAATCCTCATTACCCAGTTTGGGTTGCCTCCATACAATGTAAAGTCACAATAAAAAACAGATCAAAACACCGAATTTCCTGTACGTCACAGAAAAAATAACCATTGGACGGGTTGAGTACTGTTTCTCTCTTGAAGTAATTTGAAATAAATAAATGTGTATTCCTTGCTTTATTGTTAACATTTGTGAATAAAAAAAGATTTATTCACGACTTACATTAATGTAAGTTTCATACTTGTATTTTTTGCAGTATAATGTCAAACATTATTCCATAACAGCCGTTGCGAAGGTATAATGGATCAGAAAACCACGATTATAGGTCTGTTCGTAGAACAATCACAAATCGATCAGCGCTTCATCGATTGGTCAAAATAATCAGAAATAGTTTGCAAACTGCAAATGCTGGATGCTGATTGGCTCTGACTGGTTTGCGATTGTTCTACGAACAGGCCTTATGTTACTTGCTGACCAATCACAAAATTTTCCTGAATGATAAACCATGGCATTCATGGCAACACTTCATTATACCACGAATATTTTACTTTGTAGGACCTATGGAGGACTGTAACTAGGAAAGTAATCGAAATGCATAAAAGTGGTCCATCAGGTCTCAAATCGTAGTTCAGCTCAAATCTTTACTCCCAGATCGCGAAGAGTCGTTAGCGATTTCATGTCAAACAAAAATGTCACCTAGGTAACATAATTGAAACAACGTTACGAATACTTTATCAAAATGCAACAATTTTTATTGGCTAGGTTGCATCAAAACTCTCACTATTGGATGATAATAGGTATCATGAATATATTTTTTGTTATACATAATTCTGAAATTTCTAGAATTTTCATATTTTTTTGTTTGATTGCATTAATTGATATTGTAACTGCGTGACGTCATATCCTTCATTGACAACAGTCATCATTGAACAAACCATGGGCTTGATTCAACCTCAATTTTTTGCCTTATAGAGAATGCACTGCATGTGGAATGTGGAGTGGAAATTTGGAAAAAATAAATGAAAATGTGATAAAAGTATCTTGACAAATTATTGACAAGCAATAAACGTTACTATGCAATAAAAGTGCTACTAGCAACAGCGCTCTCAAATGAACTAACGAAACAGGGGGACAGAATTTCAGGGATATTCGTATGTCGATTCGTCTTCTAGTTATAGTCCTCCATAGAAGGACCAATAACAAAAATTCTTTGAGTTATATCATAGAAACAATATTAACAAACTCGTGTTGCCCCGCAATCACAGAATTTTTTTGATTAATAGCATGGAAACATATCAACAAACTTAAAAGTGTCAGTGTCAAACGCTTAGTGGGCGCTTTTGTATTTGTATTGAGATGGATAAAAATGGCATGAAAATCTCAAATAAATTGATCAGTCGTGAATAAAGTAGAGTGTACTACTTGCAATAATGGCTATTAATCCCTCGGAATGTTACTTCCTCACCGCTACGCGGCTTGGGTCATAACTATCCTCTGGATTAATAGCTATCATTATTGATTCGTGGTATAATCTTCTATTATGTTATATTTATTTGAAAACTTTTGAATATGGCCACTTGACTCTTGATGAGTTTTTAAGAAAGTTTCGAAAGTTTTGAAAGTTTTGAAGAAAGTTACGGTATCTTGATTTGTGGAGTATATTTCTGATCAACGGTCAGTCATACATTGACATTTCGGACCTACTCTTTTCTCATCTATGCAACACGAAGATTCAGAAAAATGTTTTTGCTTGAAATAATTTTACGATTCACATGATTTTAAAAAAACATTCAAAAATTGATCATTCCAGTTCCAATCAAATCATTTTTCTCAGGCGATACGTACTGTGTAGTACGAATTAATATAAAGGTGCGTCCCCACTCGCAACAAAAGTCATAGAAATCTTCATGATCACAACCTGAGTGATCATTTGTTTCTGATCACCAGCGTGATGGCCGAAAATGAGATATTGGAAATCAGGGATTTGCAAAGACTATGTGTGTGTGTCTATATTGTAGATAAGATGATACACTGCTGAGTGCTGAAAAAGCTATTCTTTGCTTTTTTTACATTGAAGTAGTACATTTTCGATAGTTTTTTCCTCGGTTTTTCCTAATATAAGAGGAATTCCTACCACAATGTAGGTCGAACGTCATAGTACTGCATTCGTGAAAAGGAAAAGGGATAGATATAACGTCAGTTCTGGAATATCAACGCCTTCGAAGTAACGACAGAGGCAGAAAATAAGAACTGCTTATCATAAGTCCTTGTTCTGTATATGCCTCTCGGCTACATTAGGATAGAGCAAAAGAACAAAGTGCGGAAGCAGTTAATCAGCAGTTATAAGGTCTGGATTATTGGTTGAGATCATATTGAGTGCTAAAATTGTTCAAAATTCACTCATCGTTGATCATTTAAAATGTAAGATGTTAACTATAACCTAACTTAATTCTCTATACTCTCCATATCTATGATTTAAGTTATATAAATCCTCGAACAACTACATAATAATGATTATATTCTGTAATATGTTTTGTGATAATGTTTGATGTCATAAAAAATTAACTAAAAGTGCAGCGCAACCTTTGGCATTTCAGATGCCACCAGTGTTGTCCAACAACCCAGTTCAATTTGTCCGGTGAAGTATGAATGTCCTTTATGTGAAACTATTCTGAACGACATAGTGGCTGCAAGAATACATTTGGACTATCACTATCCCAGAGAAAGTTTGACATGTCCTGTGTTGGATTGTCGGAGGCACTTTTCGCACCCGAATTCAGTGAGAAACCATATGAGACTGAAGCACGGACAACAATGGACGCTGATGAAACAAATCAAATGGACGTTATAAAAACATGATTGAATTGGCTATAATAGTTCCTGCGAAACTAAAGTTTCTAAATCTTGTCACATATTGAGAGAATAGATTTTATCAGTATTATTAATGTAGGATATCAAGATAAGGTCGCCATTATAATGTTAAACAAAAAATATTCGAATAAACATGTAATATATAATAATCTTTCAATGTTTCAATTTGTATCATAACGCTTGTTGCTGTATGATACATAGTTTCCTCCACCATTATGTCTACAGATAACTATTGACTGACTGCAAACGTATCATTTTACAATTTGATTCATCGTAGAACTGTGTGTTCATTAAACTAATGTTTTGTTTCATTTCTCAGTATCAAGAAGATCTTTGGATATGATGAGAGTTCGAGCAACCGATCCACGCCCTTGTCCCAAGTGTGGTAAAATATACCGCTCAGCTCACACACTGCGAACCCATTTAGAAGATAAACACACAATATGCCCTGGATACCGATGCGTTTTATGCGGGACAGTTGCTAAATCTCGAAACTCACTTCATTCGCATATGTCCAGACAACACAGAGGAATAAGTACTAAAGATCTACCAGTTCTTCCCATGCCATCTCCATTTGATCCAGAACTAGCAAGCAGGTAAACTCAACAGGCAAAATAAACAAGAATATCAAAAACTATTATTCTTTGTAGGCTGTTGGCAAAAGCAGGTGTTAAAATCAGTCCAGCAGAGTTACGTGCTCGAGCATCACCAACAGGCCCTCGACGTTCTGATGTGAAACTTGATGCCAAAAGTGCCTATTCTGGAGCTAACTCTGAAGCAGGCAGTTCGATATGTGGGGACAATGATCCAGAAGATCTAACAATATCTCAGTCAAGATACGGTGGCTTGGATTTTGGAATGTCTCCGCCGTTCAATCACCAAAACAATTTTAAACCTAATAGATACAATCCATCTGGCCCAGCTGTGGCTGCAAAAAGTATAGACTCTCTCCAACATCTTTCAAAAGAACCGTATCCAGCCCCATTAGCTCCACCTGTCACAGGTGCTAACACAACGGGGTCTGCCATACTGGATACTTATCTCCAGTTTATCACAGAAAATAGTGGCATGATGGGTATGATGAATCCGGAACAAGCTGCAGCAGCCATGCAAGCTGCCAAACTAGCCCAATTGAATGCCATGGGTATTGATAAAGTGGCTCAACAGCATTTTCTGGAGAAAATGCACCAACAAATGCAAAGCGCAAATGATCTGATGATCAAAAGGAACGACGACATCAGAAGGGGTGATGGTGATCTAGTTATAAATGAGAGACCTGATAATGAAGGAGAATCTTCGGGAGGTGAAGATGATGAATATAGTGATGAAGAAGTTGAACCAGAAGGTCTCAAAGCTGGAGAATAGAAGTTGATCTCTAACCTGGTTCAATAGCCGGTATTCTTGCCATAAGATGTATTTATTCCATCCCAACTACCTCAGTTTAAATCTCATTAAAGTATATTGTTGTTTCCTGTTTGGAATTAGGTGATCTAATACTCAGTATTGCCAAGTCTCTATTGATAAAAAACATATACAGACCGATATATTCCATCCGTCTACCTCAAAACTAGTATAGTGAAAAAGTGAAGATAATAAGGGTTAAATTGTATACGGTTATGATAGAAACATGTTTATACCTCTACAGTGCATTATATAGTATACCTAAATCCACGTTTACTTCGCAGTAGACTAAGTGAACTTATATTCTTGTATGCTTTATGGAAAAAAGACTAGAATCAGTGCTAAAATAGACTTGATGATCTCGCTATGATTTCAGTCGCTTTTCCTAACTACATTCTTTAATGGCAATAAGATTTCATATTCCGTACTGATACGTATTCTATATTATGTCACTGCAAGTCAGATTTATTGACTGCAAATTAAAACCTTTTTATTTCTGATGATAGTCGTCTGATATTGAAAGGTAACATGGTACAAATCTTTTTTGCCTTAATCCCAAATAATTTTCTATGTGACTGCCGTGGATAACTGTAACAACACAAGCTTCCATATCTGAAATAATGCTTCCGTTCAAAGCAATTCGTAGTTGTAACAATCATAAGTAGTATATGTTAGTTCGTATAATAACTAGAGATATTTCTCACTCAGGTAACCAGATAATATCATCATAACCAAAGTACAAATACCACTATCATTTTCTAAGTCTCAGGTTTCAGCTCCAGTGCCAGTCGATATATATTTAGATATTTAAGCTTCTCATGGAAATAACAATGATTTGATGAAGACTACAGGCTAAATCATACTTTCATACGTCGTCACATTCTTGAGATCTATTGAATAATTCCCATTGTAGAAATAAATAACAGTATAGCCTGCAGTCTTCAACTCGAATCCGTTTGTTATCAGATATTTCCACCTTAATTTCCCGTAATGTCATATTTTTCAGTCGTTACATTTTAGATAGGCCGTTTGGTCTTCCAGTAGTAGATAGAAGTGGCAATAAGTATTTTTACATTGCTTATTTTATGAGTGTACTTATTTTTTACATATAGTTTTCCTATACTGCATTGCTTTTTAGTATAAAAAGCTAGGTTTTTGATAAAAACCCTCTAGATATATACACCTGATTAAATAGCTATAACGGCTATCTAAGAATAGGTTTGTTAATTATTTCATAAGGTTCTTAGATGCATAGTCTTAACTGTTAAAGATATGACATAATATGATGAAAAAAAGTTTTTAGAAGAGAAAAACTCGATCTATAATCAAGAGAACTAACCAGTGATGTAAATCTTGCATTTTAAGTGAAACCCAAGTATTTTGTTTTTTGTAATTAACACGGGTAAGTTTATGGTGTTTATTGAAGTAACTCAAGTTTATTGTTTTACGTAACATTGTACATAGATATTAATTCTAAGTTGTTGGAATTAGTGTGTCCTTGGTGGCACAAGCGCTTATGATTTTCAATAGTTTAACTGAAAGAGAAACACTTATTTATTGCACATTTAAAGTTTATAACTGAATAACGTTAAACCTGTATGATTCTTGATACATTTCCACTTGATATTTTATTTGAGATGATCGACTTCCATGACATGTCTTTCTCATAGTATCTGCTGCAGATAACGCATTACCATGTAGAAGTATTTTGAACTACCTCGAAGAATAATTATTGATAACTGTAGTCACTACCTCATGAAAAATTCACACAAGTATTAAAATATGAATGAATTATAAATACTCAATAATTATCAACAGTGATTTTGAACTCAGGAAAACTTTTTTTTTATACCGTGCCATACTTTTTATGAAATAGATGTTTATTATTGTGACAGAAATGCAAATAAGATGGATTCTTGTTCCTCAAAAACAATTCCTCAACAATAGGCCCATGTACTTAAAAAATAATACTCCATGTAAATATATAGTGTAAATACTCGCATCTGCAAGATTGCTGAGGAATTGGGTGCCTTTAAATAATAATTCAAAAACCAGCCATCGCCACACTTAGGGGAGAAAGCTGTCAAAGTTCCTAAAAATGATTGTCCCTAGAACTACGTCGGATAATATTTAAAATAATGCTTGAAGAATAATGAGAATTCATATAGTGGAATAAAAATATAGTAGACTTTAGAAATCTGTACGTCAGAAATCGGTTTCGTATTTAAAATTTGGCAATGACTTTTCATATTGATTGTAAATTATATTTTATGCATTTCTTGTTCTATTTTGCCAAACAAATGATAAGCACAATTGTGAGATTGTTGTATGATATTTTCACGAATTGCATTAGTTTTAAATTGTTTAGAGGTAGGTGCAATAATATGGATATTGTTGAATGAGTTGAGCAGTTTGTTTTACATATTTTGCCATATTATTATGTTTTAATACATTGTGTATCATTTATACTTCACAATATAAAATAAGAAAAATATTTTTGTCTCTCATTGACCGGAAACGGATTTGTCCAGTGCAAAAGTACCTAGTCACCACTTTTTGTAGGAGGTTCAATATTATCAATCCAAAATAACCCAAAATGTTTAAAACTAAAACTGATGGAACTCGTTCGAATTAGAACTTAGAGAAGAAATATCAAGCTTAGAGCGAAATTGTTCGACTGCTTCAAAAAACGAAGTTGAAGATGGTTATTCGGAGACAAAACATCGGGACTTACATTTTTTGACGCCATTTTCTAGGAGAAAAAGTGGCTGTTATGATGGATTTGTTCGTTGATGAACCCTGAATTGGTTCAGGATTGGTTCGTAACCGACCCGTGAACAAAGCAAGAACTTGGTATAAAAATTAATATTTAGTTGAATATGGAGCCATTCAACTGATTTCCGAATAAATTTTTCCTTCATTTTATCATCCAATTGATTTTTTCTCATTTTTTTTGATAACGTCTTTTTTGTCATCAGAAATTGAAATTTATGACCTGATAATAACTGTGATTGGCTAGGGATGAATCTTTTCACAATCATGTCCTGCAATATACGGGTGTCCCAGAAGTTTTGGGAGATATCAGAACAACAGTTGGTTGGGACAAAAATAAGACTTAAATTTTTCATTAAATATTTTTGTATGAACGTTCTTTTCGTACTTATTCGTACTCTGGATATACACCCAGAAAAGGCTTTTTCCTCAATGTAACGTGAGATAATAGAAGTATATCAATCTCATCTTGAAAGACTGGGGCAGACCTCCTCCACCATAAAAGGCTCCTAAACTTTGCTTAGCTTTCCTTTTTTTGAGTAGCAGTTTTTGATTAAGGTTCATCAGTTAATTTAGGACATAAAAGGTACTCTTGGTTCACAACAAAAAAATGAATCGTTTTCAAGAAAATCCCCAATAATCGTCAAGTTGATCAGCTTGTTACTATGGCAACCAGATCGGTTGAAAAAAACTGGAGTATTGTTCAAATAATTATAGATACTACAGTAAACCAAGGTGATTTTGGTCGGCTGAATCCGATTCTGGAGTTTGCTACCTACCTTGCCAGATGTCGGCTTCACAACGAAAGTTGCAAAAAACCTCAACATTTCGACACATTTTTCAGTTTTTCAAATATAGTATAACTCGAAAACTAAGCGTTTTTTGATGCCAACTATGAAATATCAAATTAGACAGTTCTTGAACCCTGCTCGCAGACTCTGATGAATAGAAAAATAAAAGTGAAATTGCTACGTTTCGATTCTACTTGATACTGATAGAACCGCTTCTTGGTACTCTCATCAAATGCCTTCAGAAGTACAACAAAAGTTCGGCCATTTTCGGAAATACTTGAGGATTTTTGTGTTGTAAAACACTCTCACTGTAACAGATGTCCGCTTATACGATTCGACCAAGTGGGTTTAATATCTTCGTTTCTATTTTAGATGGTTATGAAGGGAAAAACGATTACGGTCGAAAACTCCATGAGAGTGCCTATTTTTGATCGAGGCGGCACTTTTCCATGCGATAATACTTTTCTACTCATCAGAGTCCCACTGCTGGACATTCCATGACGTCGTTAGAACGGGTAGAAAAAACTTTCTGTCAAAAAGTTGATAACATTATTTTGAGTTCAAACTTTATACACCTCCAAAATCAATTATTTCATGACTACCTGGTTTGTCCTGGTTACATCTTAGAAGTTGGCAAACATTCATGTTCACATAAATAACACATGTCAAAAATTTTATGAAACTTTGATCCTGCATCTGTTATCAAGGAGTATTGGTGCATTTGAGAATTTCAATTCATTTGTCAGATCACGTGTCCTGGCGAGTTTTTTCAAAAATTAGTTTAGAGCCGTTTTCTCACGTTCAAGAGAAGGGATGATAATGAAACTTTTGCTTTTGTGTAAATAGTTGTGAGAAATTGAGCTATTATGGATAGTTTACTTCCGTTGTCTTCTTGGCGCAAGTGCTAATGCTTGTTTTCCTCGCAATAATTCCAGTCATGCGTCTGTTGCCCTCTGTCCATAGCTTTCCCAACCGGCTGTTGTTGTCAAATTGTTTCTCACCAATTCAAAAGTTCTTAGTTAGCGTACATGTAGACATCTATACTGTAGAAAATGTGCGTATCTATTTACTTTTTAATGTGTCAAAAGACTGTCAGTACATAGCGATGTGTGACTATGTAAATGTTTCAATTCACTTTTTATGTTGCTCGTCTTTAGTCTTGGTCATATAATCATTGTAATTTGAATTCTAAATATACATTTTGAAAGGTGTTGATGAGATGCTATTGTGATCTAGAGGATGTGGGTTCAATACTTTCCCCAGTACATAACTTTTTTCTTCTTTTTTCTTGACAATATTTTTTCTTTTTGATGTTGTGCAGTTTTCTGGTTGTTGTAAGCTTTGTGTTAAAGCTTTCTCATTTTTGTGATTTGAATAATTTTTTTAGCATGAAGAAGTCAATACATTTTGACGAAACGCCGCGAAGACATAAGAGTTACGTCTTCTATTTGGTCCCAACACCAAGAACCACCTTCTATCAAAACACGGTATGTTAGCCTCGCGAACATTTGTTTCTCTTGTACAGTGACGTAGTTTCTATGGTTATAGCCACCTTTTTGTCAAAGGCCACTAATACTTACGGCAGTCAATTAATGGAGAGCTGGGTTCATGGGTTCTTTCGTGCATTCCAAACAAATCAGGGCGCCACTTCATTAACTGTGACTTAATGAAGAAAATGCAAAATGTTGTAAAGACTCTCAAACTGTGCTTGGGGAAATCAACCAATAAAAATACTTATGTTAAAAAAAAATGTTTATTTGGAAACCAAGTTTTGGAGGAGGGCTTGAATGTTTACAAAAAAAAAATTGAGTGTGTCGGATTATCTTATGAACTAATAATATTTATAGACCAGATATTGATCTAATTAAGTCGAGAATTAGGTATTTAGTTACATTTCAAAATAAAAATTAGAAAAGTTGAAAGGTATGAAAGAAGAAATTAGCTTAATGAGTTGACGAAAGAATTATCGAGCTGAAACAGTACCTTTAGGAATACAAAATACTCAATTTGAAACGTTACAAAAAAAACTGTAGTGTAAGGCAATAAACGCATACCTCGAAATATTAATAATAATTAAAAGCGCCGGGGAAAATTCATGAATCTTCAGCCGCAAACACCCAAGTTGGGTAAACGAGAATTAATCGTTAGGCCTTTGCCCTACAGTTGTACATAACGATAAATCAGTAGTTTAAAATAAATCGAGAATATAATTAATTTTGAGAATATTAAATCAATCAAATATGTATGAAAATTAAAGTTGGATAAACTCACTGCATCGTTACACCTCTTGTACTGGTACTCATCAAGCAATGAAACAACAGGTAGGGGTGTCAGTCATACTCAGCTATCAAGTGGGCAAAATTCCAGCTGTGCTTGATGAAGCTTATTTCCAAGGGTGCCACAGATGAATGATGGTGACAGATCCAACGAAACGTGAGAATAATATCTCCCGGAAAAACTCTGTTAAGTGAAATGGCACTTTCAGACTCAATCAAATTAATTTTTAAATACCTTACCTCTATGAGCCATAGAGAGTTCCTTAAAATTAGATAGTTGAAAATAGAGACCACATAGCGTCGGTCTTATTTTAATCCAACAACGTGACTTTAAGTAAAAAAACCACACAAAAAAAAGGTATCTGAAATGGAGAACAATGGTTCAGCACAAGTCCCAAGGTTACAAAGAAATCCAACTCACCAAGACTCCCCCAACAAGGTCTCCATAGCCCTTAAGGCCTAATCATAAGAAATGAAACAATAAATTTGATAATGCATCGCCGCCATAATAACGGCCTGATCGACAACAGGTGCAAATAGTCCCCAGCTGGTTACCAGTCAGAGGTCGGATTCGGAAAAGAAAGAATCGGAAGGATCGTACCAGATCGTACTAATATCCCCTCTTAGAAATGGGAATCAAATGTCAACCAAGAGACCAAGTACCAACTTAAGAACAGGAAATATTTATGCTGAACAAACAGAAGAATATGCCTTTCGCTCTGCAACCTTGTTACTCCGAACAACTCCAGGGAAATATGGCAACATGTAGACGTAGAGATCAGCCAAGTTGAATCACTAACCTCACTTTAGAAACCAAAACAACATAGCAATGAACGAGCACAAAAGTTCTGTTAATTAGTCAATTAGACCTTCAAATTCACAGAAGACATCAAGAGACATTCGTTCCATGCTCGGCCGTAACTATGAGGTAGGTATTCTAGATTGGATAATTATTTATGTGATGTGATTCAGTTTCGACTTAGCAAAAAGATCGAATGTATGGTTTCTTTGCAGCCAGTGCCGCAAAACAGGAAGAAAGAAGTTAATTAAGATGCCTATGATCAATATGAAAAGTGATTAGTGACCAGTGACTACATGGCAATTGTCTTTAAAGTTAATATGATTAAAGAAGATTTTATGATAAATGAGCTGTATTTAATTTCACTGGATTGAACTAAGGTAAGCATAGCAAAAAGTGGCAAAAGACAAAACAAAACAGTAGCATTATTTCCAAAATGCTACACTACCCCCGTCCAGATAAAAAAATAGACTATCTCGATAGTATATTTTTCAAAGAAACAAAAAAATTCTATAAGACCAACTATTAAACTATTCATGAAGTTTGTAATGATTTGACGATAAGAATTCTAATTCAAAATACTTGGATTTGATATCTACGTGTATCATACGCCTTTTGAAAGGGACAAATTAGGGAAGTCAAAATCGGGTATCAGTCACAATTGGGTAAGTTACTTAAAAGTGTGGGTCTTGACCAAGAAAATTAGAAATCCGTCAAATCACAAAAAAAAAGGAATCATGAAGCCTGTATCCTACAGGGAAATTATTTACATAATTCAGGGAGATTTAGAAATTTTATTCAATTCAGGGAAAATTAGAAATTTTATTCAATTCAGGGAAAATTAGAAATTTTATTCAATTCAGGGAAAATTAGAAATTTTATTCAATTCAGGGACCGGTATGAAATTGAAGCAGGGTTACAGGGAAATTTAGATCATATTATAAAGGGACTAATCTATCAATAAGATTACCAAAATTCCTTATCGTACCAACTATAAACTAGAAATAAAATAGTTCAAAAAAAAGAACCAAAATCACTCAGAATCTTCCACATCACAGGAAGCATCCTCATCGACACCAGAATAAGCCTTAAGGTCCTTTATATGCCATTTTCCAGCTTTTGAACCATTAACATTTTTTAAATCATAAACTAGATTCGACAATTTCCTGTGAACAACTGACAGCGTATACTTAGGGGCTAATTTCGCAGAAAATTGATTGGCAGCATTTGACAAAACGTAGTTTCTTCTCCAAACATAGTCACCCACCTTGAACGAAAATTCTCTCTTCCTAAGATTGTAAGACTTAGAGTTTCTTTCATAAGCGGCATGAAGTCTCTTCCTTACACCTACGAAAATATCTTTGAGATGACTCAAATGTGAAGCATACGAATCCCTATCACCTGGGGTAATTTCCAAATCTTTATTATCCCTCAAATCAGGATCTGAATAGAAACTACCAGAAAGGGGAACATGCCTACCATAAACAAGATAGGAAGGGGTAAAATGAGTGACTTCATTCTTAGATGAATTAATCGCAAATTGAATTGATGATAACTCTTTGTCCCAATCAGAATGATCAGTAGTATAACTCCTGATAGCAGTACCTATAGTTCGATTATTTCGTTCCACAAAGTTACATTGAGCAGAATAAACCGCATTATGCCAGACTTTAATATGATATTTCTTACAGAGATTGTTAAAACTTTTTGAAATAAACTGAGGGCCATTGTCGCAGATCAGAATTTGTGGGCAGCCAAAACACAGAAAAACATTATTCTCCAATATCTTCTCAACCTGAGGTGTCTTAGAATCTCTTAGTGGATACAAAAGGGTATATTTCGAAAACCAATCCTCTATGACAAAAAGCCACTTATAACCTCGCTTTGAACGGGGAAATGGACCTACAAAATCGATGGCAATACATTGAAAAGGGGAATCTATGATTTTTTCTTTACCCATAAGACCCATTCTTGCAGTATTGGGAGACTTTTGAGCACCACACACTAAACAGGCTTTGATGAATTTAAGAACGTATTTTCTCATTTTGGGCCAATAGTAATATTCTTGTATCCGGCTGAGTGTCTTGTAAAAGCCAAAATGTCCGGATGTGGGTGGAGTGTGACAATGATTGATAACTTCATCATATTGTGGGGAAGGAACTACTAATTTCCATTCTGGGAGATTCTGATTTGGGGGAAGAGTGTGTGGAACAAATTTATAGATAAATTCTGACTCTACTTTCCACTGAGGATAACTGTCTGGGGAGGCAACAATTTTTTCTCTTAAATCACCATACCACTTATCAATGCGATCGATATCAATATTAAAAGGATTAAGAAGAGAGATATTAGGTAGACCAGAATTTCCAGGGGTACTTTCGTCACCGTGAATTCGAGATAAGGCATCAGGAATAACATTATCGACACCCTTACGGTGCTCAAAATCAAAATGGTGTTGTCTTAAATGAACAACCCAACGAGCTAACTTTCCAGTAGGATTTTTCAAATTATTGAGCCAAAGAAGTGAGTAACAATCAGTAATAACTTTGAATTTCGGAGCTCCCTCAATCCACATTCTGAATCTTTCTAAACAAAATAAAACCGCCAGGCATTCCCGTTCTATGACAGAGTAGTTTCTTTCCGTTTTTGAAAGTGATCTGCTTGCATAAGCGATGACCTTTTCCTCACCATCAAATTCCTGAGTGAGGCAACCACCAAGACCAGTGTTACTAGCATCAGACTGTATAACAAAAGGTTTAGAAAAATCAGGCTGCGATAAAATAGGGGCACTAACTAATAACTTTTTAATTTCAAGAAAAGAAGATTCGGCAGACTCTGTCCAAGTTATAGATTGAGATTTCTTACGGCCTTTCAGTAAATCATTTATTGGTGACACTAGAGTGGAAAAGTCTTTTATAAAACGTCTGTACCAGGAGCATAGACCAATGAATCTTTTCACTTCAGTAGCGGTTTTAGGACGAGGATAATTGATCATTGCAGCAACCTTATCAGGGTCTGTACGGAGGCTGTTTGAACCAACAATATAGCCTAAAAATTTTAAAGTGGTTTTGAAGAATTCACACTTTTTTAAATTGATTGTCAAGTTAGCCTCCTTCAATTTATTCCTTACTTCATCAAGAAGTTTTACATGATGATCAAAATCAGGGCTGCAAATCAAAATATCGTCAAGATATGTGAACACAAAAGGTTCATATTTGGGACCAAAGATAGCATCGACTAGCCTTTGCTGGGTCTGAGCAGCATTACATAGTCCAAATGGAACGACGTGAAATCTGAAAGAACCTCGACCTGGTATATTAAAGGAAGTTTTATCTTTCGAAGATTCATCCAAGGGAATTTGCCAAAAAGCCTTTCGTAAATCAATGGAAGATATAAATTTAGCATTTCTTAAGGAAGTTAAAATTCTGTCAATATTAGGAAGGCAATAAGAATCATACTTGGTCACCTCATTTAGGGCTCGACCATCAAAACACAATCTAAACTCTCCATTCGATTTTTTGACAAGAAGTACTGGTGAAGACCATGGGCTTTGACACGGTTCTATGACTCCTAAGCTCAACATCTCATCGATCTCTTTATTGAGAATTTGTAACATGTAGGGTGACATTGGAAAAGAACGCTTATGGAAAGGCCTAGCATCACCGGTATCTATTGTAAGGGTTAATTTATCAGTCCTGCCAATACGGTCTTTACTATCAATCTGATCAAAAGAAGAAATGAGTTTTTTAGCCTGACTTTTACGAAATTCTGGAAGGTCATCTAAAGAGCATAAACTTGAAAAATCAGAAAAGGAAAAACCATTAAGTACCTCTATAGAAGAATTCATTGGTCCACTGGAAACTTGCCAAGAATTATTCAAAAAATTCACTGATAGTTTAAACTGACGAGCAAAGTCACACCCAAATATAAAATGGTGAGGTAATGAAGGCACTACTAACGCGGTAACAACCTGACAAGTATTGTCAATAATGATTGGGAGATCTACCAATCCATCCACTGATTTAAGGGTACCATCCGCTGTACTTATACTTTTCAGAGAAGCAGGGTAGATTTTCAAATTAAAACGCTGCAGAATATCAAGACCCTTTTGACCTACTACAGAAGCTGTCGCCCCAGAATCCAACAAAACTGAAATGTCAGTATCAAATAATTTTACGGAAATATAAGGACGATTGTCACAGGGTTTTTGGATGAAAAGAGGAGATAGTTCATCAGTCAAAGACTTTTTATAAAAATTGGACACAACTTGCAACCATTGCTTCCACTCAGAGGGACTGAAATATATTGCTGAGGGCTTTTGTAGAGACTTGGTGCAATTGCCTCGAAATTGCACAGAGTTCAGTTTTTTCGACACTTGGGACAGGAAGTGGACTTGACTCCTTTGTGACCACACTTGAAACAAAATAAAGTTCTCTTTAGCCGGCAATCATGAAAAGAATGATTTGGCATATCGCAATTCCAACACTTGATTTCTTTAGGGGTAGGTCTGGAATTACCACTTCTTTGAGAGGAATGAGGATTAAAAAAAGGACCATTATTAGGAAACCTACTCGGATTGGAATACCTGGAATTTCTCTTCACCTGAAAGTTTGGACGGGATTGTGAATTTTGACTGGTAGAGGGATTATTATTGAATGGCTCACGAGAGTTTGTATTTTCTGCAGATCGTATCTCTAAGTCACAAAGTTCAGTGATGTTGGTAACATTACCTTTATTACGTAAATATGACGCCTCCTCAAGCTTTCAACAAAGTTTTGATAACTCCTCTACAGAGTTGATATCGGCTAAAGCAAGCTGGGTAATATACTCAGGAAGAAGATTTCTCTTAATATTCTTGACTTTGGTGAATTCTGCAGGCCTACTAGATAAACGTGAAAAAAGATTTTGCATGTGAGCAATGAAGACAGCTACAGATTCCGAGCGCTTTTGCTTACGGTGCTTAATTTGCTCCCACAAATCATCCTCTATATCTGAGTGGAGAAAATCTTTCTTTAAATGAGAAACAAGAGATTGCCAGTCTTCTAAAGACCCCTTAACACTTTTGTACCAAATGAATGCGTCCCCTACAAAAAGTTCAGCTGCAGACAAAAATAAATCCTCCTCTTTTACTTTTCTGGATTGTGCCAGTTCAGAGATTCTTTCTAGAAAGTTATATAAGTTTCTACCATCCCCATTAAATTTCACCTGCCAATCACCTATAGCGGGAATATTCCCAGAACAATTCACAACTGGTGCTGCGACATGAATAATAGGTTGCTGGAATGAAGTGGAACATGACATATTAGCTGCATCAGCTTCTTTAGATGAGGCTTTTTCAAATAAATCACCCTCTAACGCTAAACAACTAGCCATAGCTTCCTGTTGATATAACAGTGCTTCGTCCTCAAGTCCTGACAACCTACGAATTCTATTGGAAACGTGACATAGTCGGGATTTCATTCTCATAAATGTTGAGTCTTGAGGAGTACCCTCAAATTCCGAAATAATGTCAGAAATAGATTTGACAGTTTTATCAATTTCAACCTTTTCCGAATCAAAACTCAATTGATCAACTATCGACCTACTAATATGAGAGACTTGGGAGCTGGACTCTTTAGACAATAAAGTGCTGAGCATTTTTCTCTTATCCGCAACGGACCTAGTAGTGACATAGGACCTGATTTTCAACTCATATTCTAATTCATAATCCAAAAGGTGATTTGGTCTGAAAGTTTCTGCCATTTTTAATTATTTGAAAGTAGAAAATATAAAAAGTGAAAAAGATTGATAAAATTGCAAGTTTTTAAAATTTAAAAGACTTAGACTGAGTGATAATTTTTCCTTTGAAAACCTAGTATCATTGATTGATCCACCCAAGCAATTTAATTCATTTAGAAGCAATTTATTTAGATGCACAGAAGATTTCTCTTGCCCCACGTTGGGCGCCAAATTTGTATAGCCACCTTTTTGTCAAAGGCCACTAATACTTACGGCAGTCAATTAATGGAGAGCTGGGTTCATGGGTTCTTTCGTGCATTCCAAACAAATCAGGGCGCCACTTCATTAACTGTGACTTAATGAAGAAAATGCAAAATGTTGTAAAGACTCTCAAACTGTGCTTGGGGAAATCAACCAATAAAAATACTTATGTTAAACAAAAATGTTTATTTGGAAACCAAGTTTTGGAGGAGGGCTTGAATGTTTACAAAAAAAAAATTGAGTGTGTCGGATTATCTTATGAACTAATAATATTTATAGACCAGATATTGATCTAATTAAGTCGAGAATTAGGTATTTAGTTACATTTCAAAATAAAAATTAGAAAAGTTGAAAGGTATGAAAGAAGAAATTAGCTTAATGAGTTGACGAAAGAATTATCGAGCTGAAACAGTACCTTTAGGAATACAAAATACTCAATTTAAAACGTTACAAAAAAAACTGTAGTGTAAGGCAATAAACGCATACCTCGAAATATTAATAATAATTAAAAGCGCCGGGGAAAATTCATGAATCTTCAGCCGCAAACACCCAAGTTGGGTAAACGAGAATTAATCGTTAGGCCTTTGCCCTACAGTTGTACATAACGATAAATCAGTAGTTTAAAATAAATCGAGAATATAATTAATTTTGAGAATATTAAATCAATCAAATATGTATGAAAATTAAAGTTGGATAAACTCACTGCATCGTTACACCTCTTGTACTGGTACTCATCAAGCAATGAAACAACAGGTAGGGGTGTCAGTCATACTCAGCTATCAAGTGGGCAAAATTCCAGCTGTGCTTGATGAAGCTTATTTCCAAGGGTGCCACAGATGAATGATGGTGACAGATCCAACGAAACGTGAGAATAATATCTCCCGGAAAAACTCTGTTAAGTGAAATGGCACTTTCAGACTCAATCAAATTAATTTTTAAATACCTTACCTCTATGAGCCATAGAGAGTTCCTTAAAATTAGATAGTTGAAAATAGAGACCACATAGCGTCGGTCTTATTTTAATTCAACAACGTGACTTTAAGTAAAAAAACCACACAAAAAAAAGGTATCTGAAATGGAGAACAATGGTTCAGCACAAGTCCCAAGGTTACAAAGAAATCCAACTCACCAAGACTCCCCCAACAAGGTCTCCATAGCCCTTAAGGCCTAATCATAAGAAATGAAACAATAAATTTGATAATGCATCGCCGCCATAATAACGGCCTGATCGACAACAGGTGCAAATAGTCCCCAGCTGGTTACCAGTCAGAGGTCGGATTCGGAAAAGAAAGAATCGGAAGGATCGTACCAGATCGTACTAATATCCCCTCTTAGAAATGGGAATCAAATGTCAACCAAGAGACCAAGTACCAACTTAAGAACAGGAAATATTTATGCTGAACAAACAGAAGAATATGCCTTTCGCTCTGCAACCTTGTTACTCCGAACAACTCCAGGGAAATATGGCAACATGTAGACGTAGAGATCAGCCAAGTTGAATCACTAACCTCACTTTAGAAACCAAAACAACATAGCAATGAACGAGCACAAAAGTTCTGTTAATTAGTCAATTAGACCTTCAAATTCACAGAAGACATCAAGAGACATTCGTTCCATGCTCGGCCGTAACTATGAGGTAGGTATTCTAGATTGGATAATTATTTATGTGATGTGATTCAGTTTCGACTTAGCAAAAAGATCGAATGTATGGTTTCTTTGCAGCCAGTGCCGCAAAACAGGAAGAAAGAAGTTAATTAAGATGCCTATGATCAATATGAAAAGTGATTAGTGACCAGTGACTACATGGCAATTGTCTTTAAAGTTAATATGATTAAAGAAGGTTTTATGATAAATGAGCTGTATTTAATTTCACTGGATTGAACTAAGGTAAGCATAGCAAAAAGTGGCAAAAGACAAAACAAAACAGTAGCATTATTTCCAAAATGCTACATGGTTGACTTGATAATATGCGGAACGTAGCTTTTTATGGTTTTTTGCAGTCTCATAAGAAGAATCATTTTTAATGAGGATCGTACTTTTTCATGATTCGTTTTTTTCCAGGGATGGTGTCACAGTCAGATGCGCACTCAAACCGTGTTTATAGTCGGGGAGCTAGCGTTAAAAACGTGCATAAGTCTTCTAAAGGCTCATTTTTTCAGAAAAGGTTGCATTTTGGTGATGTCCCCATAATTAGCTGTCTGACTGTTGAATTTTCATTCTACATTACATTTGCTAACTTCGTGTAAATTTTGAGCCTCTAGAAAACACTTGAGGGCCATCAAGTCAAGAAGAAACAGCTCTAAACTGAGTTCTTACGATACACTCGTGTGCAAATATCAACAAACAAAATTTGTATCGTGTAAACCTGCCTGTCACCCCTCAAAAGTGCAAAGCTATGTTGTACAGGGTGGGCAACTAAGAATGCGAGGTACGGTATCTGGACAACTATTCATCGTAGAGGCTTGCAGCAAAAAGTTTTATTACTAAAACGACCAAGAGAAATACCTGGAAAATATTTTCAAGTTTCTGAAATGGTCGCTAGGGGACGTAACAACCAAGGTGTGGTAAAAAGTCTTTATGATAGAACAAACATAATTTGTGATAAATTTGAATCCAAAAAAAAATTGTTTTATCAAAAAATAATTATCCCATAAAATTTATTGAAAAGTGTTTTGATAGTTTTGAACAAACCAAACAACGAGAACAGAATATACTTATGTAGCAACCCATTTTTCTGGTGACAAATTTATGTGCTTACTGATCATTCTTTTCTACCTTGATAATCATTTTTGACAGTGGTCAAAATGATATTTGAAAGCTAAATTCCTTTTGATGGTATTTTGAGTGCAGAAGATGGGCTCTTATGCTGCCAATGTGCGTTATAATGATGAGCCAGATACCTATTTTACTGATTATGGTGAGTGGTCTCACAGAGCTACCTTACTTAATTTAATATTACGCGTTTTAAACTAATTGAGAGAAATCCTATTGTGTTTCTATTCTGCAGCCACTCCTGGCGAACTATGGTGAGAAAATCTTACCAGCGGTCTGAAGAGTTTGATTCTTGAGCTACCATGAATTAGGTTGAAATGATCTGCCTTTTTCCAAGTGATGGAGATTGAGGAATGACTCACCATCAGTAGTCTAAAGAGCTTGACACTTGTTAAATAATCAGCTACAGCTCACTGTTTCCTATAGCGTAGTTTGGTATTGGTACATTGGTATGAAATATAGTCATACTTGTGATATGTGAGTTTGGTTCTTGTGAATGAAGTGATCTCGAGTCATGAGTACCTACCTAGTTGAAATATCATTCATAGGACTATATCGACTTGCCACGGCTCTATTTGAGGCGATTGCGTTAGAGACTTAACCTATAACGCGTAGGTTTCACCTATTGGCTTGACATATTTGGCTGTGGGTTGATATCAAAATTGATTAAAAAAGAAAGCTATAGGGACGCCTTGGGGGACGCTCCCATCTTTTGTTAATTTTAAGGATTTTGTGTAGAATGCTACACCAATATTTTTGTGAGGTGGTCAACCATTGAACAAATATAATATAACGGAATGTCTGTATTTCACGTGCATTTTATTCGGAGGTTGATTATCGCATGTATGCTCCCTGGCATTGTACAGTAGTATAGATTTTACAATTGGTGTATTTCTCTTATTTTGATTTCAGTTAAACCCATATTAAAAATATCTTAAACGTGACAAAAACCCCAAAGTATGTAAACATCAATAAGGAAGGTGACTCAACCTACTTTTTAATTCAAGGTGCGCTTGTTCTGGCCAGGAGTGAAGCTGAGCTCGGTGAACCAGTTAATTATTTATTTGTTATTGTTACAAATAAATCCGGACAATTGTTGGAAGTGAATTTTACTTCACACTTATAACTAATTTAATTATTCCATACGTTCCTGGAATTTCTCATAAACTGAATCGTTTAGGTTAAACATATAATATACGGACCATTTTTAAAACTAATAACAGACTTTGCTCTAATTTAACAATTACTAGACCTAATAATATTAATGAGTCCACTAAAAATTTAATTTATGAAATTCCTTGTAAATGTAATAAATTCTATATTGGAGAGACCTCACGACCTTTAAAAAAGAGAATTGGAGAACATAAATCATACCGTAAAGTGGGGTTATCTTGCACAAAACTTCAGGTTTTTCTCGTATATCTTTGGTTTTATTGGGAATCATACCGCTGACTCTAACCATAAAAAAATTTGATCCTTTGGTTCCACAGATTCTAAATTAGAGAGTAAAAGATCGACGGGAACATTTTTTTTTTGGCTCAAAAAGTCGGCAAAAATACCTCGGGTTTGGGGTTACTTTGCCAATTGTCTTATTCGCACGTTTTGAAGCGTACAAACCAAGTTAGCGATCTCGAGAGGCTACTTTGCCCCTCTTTAATGTGCTTTGAAAAATATTATATCAAATCGTAAGAAAATACCCACACATTTTAACAAAAAAAACGTATATTTCCAAGAAAGCAGAGCGTTAATACATTTGAAAATCCACAAACAACTTCTTCATAAAATAATATCAAACTCTCATTGTACAAAACAGGTAGGAACATAATTCGCAATAATTCTAAGGAGGTAGGTAGCTACCAATCACAAAATAAACTTAAAAGGAACATACATTTCCACAAAGTAAAAAACTAAAACATGGTAAATTTACTAAAATCAAAATTTTCGAACGTAAATATTTGTCTAGAGGTCGATGTAAGTTTTGGCGATTCTAGAATAGTCACAATATCGTGTTCAAGAATGATACCTGTGTCATCGATATTAGGAAAATAAAACGTGTTCTTTGATTTTAGTCTTAAATTAACATTACAACAGTCCTCTTCTTTCTCAATCACTCTTGCAACAAAATGCTTGTACTGTTTTTTTCCTAAAAGTGCTACAAGTAGCAAATCGGAATATTTTACTTTACTTATTTTGATACATCTTCAGTCTTATTGGTTACAATATCATGGCAGCAATGAACCTGAGGCTCGTCATTGCGGCTATCAGTCTTTTGGGAATCCCCGATTTTATCTGATTCTAGATGGTCCTCAGATTCACTCTTGATGGTCCAGTATTTTTCAGATTCTCTATTTTCTTCATTAGATTTCTTTTTTTTTTTAGCACTTGTGAAATCCTCACACGCAACCGATCTTCCAGGTTCAACTTTTATCATCTTCTTTCTCTTTGTGGTGCTTGAATTTGAAGGGGCTCTAGTATCTTTGAGAAAATCAAACAAGGTGTCGCTTATATCACTGTTGGTTTTCTCAATTTTCTTATCAGGCATTCTTTTGAGAACCTCAACTCTATCACATGGGTACATTCCTGTTGCTTGGAATCCATTTTGAATGATTTGTTGGTCTTTTAGTTTTATATCTTCAATGAGCTTCTTTAATAAATGAGGGAAAGTGCTTTTGTTCACTGTACTATCTCGTGGATTTTTTATTTTGTAGGTTGTTATTATACCACGCCAAACCACCTTTAAGGGCTTGAAGAAGCTTACATCCAACGGCTGTGTCAAATGTGTAGCATTCGAGGGTAGGAAGATAAATCTAATATTGTGTCTCTGGCATTCACTGATGATTGTTATGTTAAGATGATACGATAGATTATCGCCGATCACAATTTTTGGTCCATCAATCTTCTTGGCCCATGGTAAAACCATCTGTGTGAACCAGTCCTCAAAATACATACTGATCAAACAACCCAGATTTGGTTCTATTGTAACGAGTTCCAGGGGGTCCCCCGATACACCAATCAAATTATCTCTCCGCCTTATAGACAAAATATGGAGCAAACAATGTTCCATCTGCAGCGGCAGCAAACATGACCGATATTGAGGACTTGGTGGAGTTCATAATGCGTTCAGGGTATTTGATACCTCTTTTAAAAATGCATTTTGCAGATCCAGGATCGTCTGATATATTTGTCTCGTCGTGGTTCAGGATGGAGCCGGGTGGAGCTCCCAACATGTTCTTCTCCAAATTATCAAAATAATTGTTCATTTCCTCATCCGTTTTTTTTTAGGGGTAGCCTCATTATCAAGAACTGTGATAAGCTTATCAGAGTTCTTGATAATGGGGCTACCTCGAAACGCGTCGAACTGATGAGATAAATATAATCTATTTTGAAATCAAGGAGATTTGGACCATTTTTTTTATATATTTCTTCATATAAACACTGGTTTGATTGCTTTTTGATAGAGTGCGGCGAAATACTCAAAACAATCTGGTTAATCATGGATACGCCACAAAACTACAGAGCATATCCACTTGACAGGTGTGGGGCTCATTCATGTTCTGTTTTTAGATCATTAGAAAATTATATAAGAAAACTATCTCATTCAAAAAGATTCATCAACATTTCTTTGTAGATGTTGGCAACATAACATTACACCTGAAGCTTTTAGACTTGAAACATCATACAGTATGTTCATGGCTTTCTTGCGGTTACGTCATACTTTTCCGTCTCTCTCTTACACATTGAAAAAAAAAATCACGTAAGTCTTCAATTAACTATACTTCAAAGCTCTTGACAAAGTCGTTCGGATGGATGACATGAAAATGACGTGACACTGTCAAAAGTCCGCCGACGACTGACAATTATATCAATTTCAAATTTTCGAATTTGGGCGAATCTTATTCACACAATGCCTTTTCGGTACAACGAAAACGACCAAGCTATCATTTCAAAGTTGATTGGTTATTTTAAAAAAGAAAGGGATGCTGGTAGGCCACTTTTGCCCTCAACTGCAGTCTCAGAAGTAGGTAAAATGATGTCATATACTTTCACAATTATTGATAAATTTATCAGAACCTTCATTGATAATTATGGACAATGCACTATATCATAGTGGTCTTGTTGAGAGGATTCCAAATAGAAGTTGGACGAAACAAGCAATGATGGACTGAATTCAGGAAAAGCAAATACCATATCCAGCATTCGCCATGAAAGATCAGCTCTGGGAGAAAATGAAAAGTCATTTGCCAAAATCTTTTTTTTGGTAATAAAAATATTTCCGAATAATATAATTCTCAAAAATTTTTACAATTCTTAATTTTATTCAGAATAGACGAATTAGCATTGCAATATGGTCATCGTGTTTTGCGAGTTCCACCCTACCACTGCCAGTATAATGCTAAAGAGATGGTATGGACAGAGTGCAAAAGATATTATGACTTCAAAATAACTTCAATTCATCCTGTTACCGAGGATAGAGTTATGAATGTTTGGAATGAAGCACTTGCGAAGGTGAAAGGTGGTTGTATAAGCTCTAGTTAGTAGCTCAAGAATTTGGAAATCGAATGATTGGAATTTGTTAAGTTCAAGTTTACAAAGTTAACTAAATTACTTATACAGGGCGTCCCCTCTCAACTGATCAAAACTTCTAGAGTACAGAGAAGTGGTTTGAGATGTGACACCAATGGCCGCAAATTCGTCATTTCCAAAATACAGGGTATACAGAGTTTTTTACCTTAAACTCCGCACGACAATATCTCGAAAAAAAATAGACATATTCCATTTCTGTAAAAAGTGGTCAATGTATGGGGTCAAGTAGATATTTATGTAGGCGTCGAATTTTTCAACCCTTGGAGAATAATTACTTGACCCCGTACATATTGAATACTTTTTACAAAAATTTCTATTCGTTTTCGAGATAATCGAGAGAGAAGTTTCAAGTGAAAAACCCTGTTTGTGTTGTTTTTTGAGAAAACATAGCAAGCCACTGTTTTTTGGCAATTTTTTCCAAATTGTACCACCCCAAAAATACCTACTCATCCATTTTCCAATAAAAAAGATCTTTTGAGTTTATTCTTTGCGACGAACAGGACCGACTCTTTTTTCACTACTCGAAAGTTGGAGAGAAAGAACTCAATGGGCATTTTTTGTAAAATGGAACGAATAATTCGATTGACACTCATTTCTTCCAAAAAAACAGTGGCGTACCCTATTTTCTTAAGAATACAACACACGTGATCTCCAAGTCTGGACTTAAAGAAACTAAATCTGCACTAATAGCTTAATAAGTTTCAAGAATACCTAATTTATTTTGAAATGTTGTCAAAATAGGTGAAATTGTTCTCAGGATAGAGGAAAAAACTCGATTTCTTTATTAAACTTCAACATCCTGTATTTTCCGATGGCCGATCGGTGTCTCAGATTACTTCTCTATGGTTCCTCGATATACTTTAAAGGTTTTGACCGGTTCAGAGGAAACACCTTGTATAAAATGTACTATTCAATAATAAATATAGGGTGACCCATCGAAAAACTAAATTTCGTTCTAGGTAACTACCAAGAAATGGGATCACTATGTCAGACATACAAAAAACCTGATAAATGAAGCATGGGCAAAAGCAAAATGCATTGATGCATCCCATATTCTCCCTGTAATTATACAATCAAACGGATCGGACTCTGATGATACAGATGACTTATTCGATCTCTTAAGTGATGAAGAATGATATTTTTGAGTTTTTACCGATGGAGTTGCAGAATAAACTTGTGTGCAGTATGTGCGCACATGGGGGGCTTGGATCCTGCAAGTCCAATACTAAAACACGGTAATGTTCTCAATCATTAGCTAAAACTGTGGCATACGGGAAGGTCAGATGAACCGCCCTTGGGCTACGTTGTCGCTAAGTGTTAAGGCTTGACGACGATGGACCAGGAAAGCAACTGACCTTTCTCCTCTTTGTGGCTCGACATGGAGATGAACAATGTGCCTTATATCTACACCTTCCTTATCTACATCTTCATCTATGTGCGCATATCTGAAGTGAAAACTCCTAACCTTTAACAGTGAGAGAAGAACCAACGCTCTAAAAGAACCAAAGAATCAAAGAAGCAGAGAGCCAAACAGCAAAAGAACGAAAGAATCAAAGAAGCAGAGAACCAAAAAATCAAAAAACAAGGGAACCATAGAACTGAAGAGCGAAAGAACCAAATAACAAAAGAACGAAAGAATCAAAGAACCAAAAAATCAAAGAACCTAAGAACCAAAGAGCGAAAGGATCGAAGAACCAGAAAACCAAAGAACGAAAGAAGCAAAGAACCAAAGAATCATAGAAGCATTGAACCAAAGAACAAACGAACCAGAGAACCAAAGAATAAAAGTACCAGATAACCAAAGAACCAGAGAACGAAAAAACAAAGAACGAAGATTTCCAGTCTTCGTTGTGAGAGTTTTCATTAATAAAGTTATTGTTTGCTTTTTTTCTCATTTGTATTTTAACATTCCACGTTTTCAGAATAGCATGGAAATATATTTAATCTTCATAATTTGATCGTCTTTTGTGATCTATTTTTAAATTTTGTCTTACCTTCTATAGAAAATGCATTTCACAATTTTTACTAGTGGTAAAAATAGATTCTAGGTTGATTTGCAAGACATACTGGATTTTTCAAGACTCTATGACAAATCAGTTTCTCCAAGCAGGGCAGAACCTCAAAAGATGAAATCTAAATCCAATGTTGTGTTGTCTTTTTCACCTATTCATGCGTGGCGTCAATCCAGGGACACACTAAATCGACAAGTCGTGACAAGAAACGGCTTTACCCTTAAGAATCTGCATTTCAAAAAAATAACGATAATTCTGTTCAAAAAGTCAATAATATCTATTTACTATAATCATTATATTATAATAGTGTACTTTCAATCAACACCAACTTTTTATGGAATATCTATTTCACATCACCCAACATCAAATATATCATAAACTTGGTTCAATCGTCAACTATGTTGAAATACAAAATATATTTTAATCAATAAGTAAATCAACTTTCCAAGACAAGAACATCAGGTGTTTTTAAAAATAAAATACAAATTTCTCCAATAGAACCTAGCAATATTCGACAAAAAGAATTGATCTTTCTTTTCACCACCCACGCAATCCTCATCCCTAGACTTGGGTTTTTGCATTTACAAATATATATGGTTTTTTGGAAGGAACAATAACTTGAAAAAATTTGCATTACAATAAGTCGATCTTTTCACAACAACTCAGCTTCTGAACGCAGTGTATTTCACCACAAGCTCCACTGCTGAACGCAGTATATAAAACCGTCTGTATAAAAGCGCTTTTAGAGCGATCAATCAACGACATACTGGCTAACGTCAATTACTGTGACGTAACCGCAAGAAAGCCGTGAACAAACTGTACATTAATGAAAAATCAACACGAATTCTTGAAGAAGCTAGTAAAGCATTTAGTCTGATCAAATGGTGTTCTAAAGTGCCTGTTTCGTAACATGAGGCCGGTAGAAGATTTTTCTACGAAATTATATGCTTTTTGGGGTGCTAAATACGAATCTGAAGTTTGCTGCCTCCTAGCAGTACCGGCTCAGGTCGAAAAACGCCAATAACCTCGAAATTTTTGGTCTTTTTCCGGTTTTCTGGTCATATCATGCAAACTACGCATCGTACGGAAAATGTCGCGGTATTCAAAGTTGAAGAGCATAAAATTCTGCACAAACCAAACGCATCGTTGTTTGCTTTGTCTCGCCCTTTGTCAACTTTGAATTGTGTAGTTTCGTACGTTTTAACGAAGATTCTGTGTTTAGTAATTGTGAGACGTTGTATATTTCGTCACTGGGGTATGTATATTTTTTATTATGGATGGTTTTGAGAAAAAGTTTCTAAATGATTTCCAACGGTTTAATGTGTGTATAAAAGGTACCAAAGCATGATATATACATTTGAGCTGATCTGCACTTAGAATTTGTTTCAACTTTCTGAACATGTACAGGATATACCTCAGTCTTTCTACAATCATGTTGACGTGACAATTCCATTTCAAATGTCTATCTATTTCAACACCTACATACCTTATTGAGTAAATGATGTTATCCCGAAAATGGGGTAAGGTTAAAGTATTGTAACTTGGTATGTTCCTCTTGTCAAAGCTGAATGCTATATACTTTGTTTTGTCAAAATTTATAGTAAGGGACATTTCATCAAACCAACTTTTTATCAGTACGAACTTTCTTTCTGCTATCCTTTTGACATTTTTCCAAGATGACCCTTCAAAAAGTGCCAATGTGTCATCTGCAAAAGAAGAGATTTCACCTCCATCCTCCTCCATCTCCAAAATACCATTCATGTAGAGTAGAAATAGTACAGGGCCCAAAACAGTACCTTGAGGAATGCCATATTTAATTATTTTTGGTCTACTTAGATTACCGTCAATTTCCACAGATTAACATCTATTTGTTAAAAATGACTTGAAAACATCCAACGCTATGCCTCTGACCCCCAGATCTTCTAGTCGACTTATTAAGATATCGTGATATACGGTATCAAAGGCCTTCGCCAAATCCAAAAAAACGCAAATGATTTTTTTGTTTTTGTCCATTTTCCAGTAGATCTTTGTAGTTGGGTGATATATGGCATCGTTAGTAGATGTTTTTTCTTCAAATCCAAATTGCCTTTCGGAAATTAGATTGTATTTTTTTGTGAATGTTGTCAGTCTAGACTTGATCATTTTTTCAATAATTTTTGCTACGTTGGAAATTAGTGTAATCGGTCTACAATTGGTCATATCCATAGAGTCTCCTTTCTTGAAAAGAGGTTTCACAATACCTCTTTTTAAGCAATGAGGAAAGACACCAGTTCGAAATATTTTGTTCGTCAAGAAGGTAAATGGTTTTATTATATATGTTTTAATTTCTTTTAGGGTTTCCGCTGTTATTTGATCATACCCTGGCCGTTTCTTTAGTTTCAATTCATCAATTGCTTTACCTATTTCATATTTGTCTGTGGGATTCAGGAATAATAAATGGCTGTTTATATTTCTGTTACCCATCACTGACACTGTTGGTTTTATGATAGAATTGGAGAGTTTTTCTCCCACCTCTGAAAAATATGTGTTAAAGTTGTTTGAAATTTTCTTTTTATCTGTGATTATTTGATCATCATTCACTTTAATTCTGGTAATTTTTTTATCGTCTCGTGTTTTACGCGATGTAAACAGATTGACTGTCTCCCAAATTGCTCTTGAGTCTGTCTTTTCGTTTCCCAGTTTATCCCTAAAGAATTTAATTTTCGCTTCCCTTATCAATTTTTTCAGTCTATTTTTATAAGTTTTGTATTTTCGTTCATATTCTGTATTCATAGGAAATGAGCGATGTTTTTTGTATAGTTTTTGTTTAGTTTGGACACTCTTTAATAGGCCTCTAGTAATCCATGGTTGTTTTTTATTTATTTTTCTTTTTGACTTGTGTATTTTTGATGATATTTCGATATAGTTCTTTAAAATTGATAGGAAACGTTCAGCGGATTCGTGGACTTTATTTATGCAATACATTTTTTCCCAGTCTTCGTGATCCAAATGGTACTTGATTGTTTCGTGATCAATTCTCCTCATTTCTTTTTCTCCATAATCAATAGTATGTGTGTTTAATGCTCTCCTTCGTGTCTTGAGAAAGGCCATTATCGGGAAATGATCAGTTACGTCCGTTTGATACCGAGATGATCTGCATTCTTCTAGATTTATATCTTTTGGATTCTTTAGGAATATATGATCGATACAGCTTCTACTATTATTTTGTATTCTAGTGCTTTTTTCAATAAGTGCCATATAACCATTACTACTCAAGTGATTCAGATAGTCCTGTGTATGCTGATTTTCCTTTTTTATGTCAATATTCATGTCCCCGACAATAAAGTGAGTCCTTATGTTCTTTGTTTTCTAAGAATTTGGCAAGGTCGGCATTGAAAGTGCATATATCAACATTGTGCGGCCTGTATAAAGCAGTAATTTGTATTTTCATATTATATAAGTGGATGTTCAACATTTTTATTTCTCCGAAATTGTTAATTTCGTAGTGTATTTTCTCCGAATAAGTATTCTTTACATACACTAAAACTCCATCATTTTGATTATAATCGCCATGATTGAAAAACAGGGAATATTCGGGAATATTGAAAAAGTTAGGGTCTTTCAGCTGCCATGTCTCGGAGAAAACGATTATATCAAAATTTATCCCCCGAGTATGAAAGTCCTGCAAATGACAAAGATATTTATCAAAATTCTTGTTGACACTCCTTATGTTAACATGAAATACACTGAAATATTCATCAGCATGATTCAAAGCAAAAACTAGTTCTTTACTATTTTTTATCGTAAGACACTTCTTATCTGGTACCCTGAAGTCTTTCAAGAATCTATCCATAATTAGAAAGTGATATTCAAAATTAACCAAAAATAACAACAAAGCAATTTTTACAGAACAAATATTTTACTATGGAGACGCTTACCTTACTATTGTACATGCACTAACTAACATACATTACATAGGTACTCCAATAATATGGTCAAATCAAAAGATCCAAGTTAATAACAAATTATACCTTCTTTAATCGGTTAGATCTTTTAAACTGAGCTTCTGGGGTTTCGTTGAATTTGCGCTTTTTATTCACCGTTATCTCAGCTTCCTTGTTTTTATCGGGTATGGCTGGATGTTTTGCAGGATCGATGACAGTCTTGTGTTCTTTGGTACTTTCTTCTTTCTCGTCTTCTTCGGTCGGATTATTTTCCAATTGGTGAACTGTATATTTCACCCCTCCTACTAAGAGACAGATACCCCTTATGTAGGACTTCTTGTTGTTTTGCTGGGATATACTCAAGTGTTTTTTCAGTATTTTTTGGTCCTGGTAGTCCTCTGGGATATAATCTTTTGCCAAAAAAATTCCAGTTCCTTTGAGCGCTCTTTTTTTTTCTAGAATGGTAGCTTTCAATGGGTAGGTTAAACATTCAATTACTAATGGTCTGAGTTTGCCCTCTATAGATTTTCCCACTCTGAAAACATCTCGGATGTCCTCAAAGCGACAACTTATTTTTAGATTGTTGTTCAATAAGTCTAAAATTACTCTATAGTCTTCGTGTGCATCTTCCTCCTTTTCTGGAATCCCGTAGAATACTAGGTTTTACTTTTTTGCCCTCCTTTCCGTTTCCAGGAGTCGATTTTTAAGTGCTTGGTTTTCTTCTCTGAGCTCAGTGTTTTCCTTTTGTAGGGAATCGATTTGTTTGGTAATTTCTGTTCTCATTAATTTCCGTTTTTATTTCTTCGGTGTTAATTGTGCTCTGCTGCATAAAACCCTTAAGAAGATTGTAGACGTCTGTAGATGATGCCTCTTGAGCAGATGTCTCCATGCCCGTAATAATAAAATAGGATGATAATAATTATTACTACAATTATTATCCGTGGATATTCTAACAATTTGGAAACGTAGCTATCGTTTATGGAATGTAAACAATATGCTCGACCGCTAAGAATGTCAGGAATGCGTGTTGGTTTTTGTTGACAAATGGCCGTTTTCGATAAATTTTTCACGATGGGACTTTTCACAATGTCTTTATTCACTCAAGATGATAGGTTCACACTATTTTTTAGCACTATTCTACTGTAACTAGTTAACTTTACTGCGGAGCGAGAATTCGACGTCTTACTCCTGCTATGTTCAATGTATGATACAATAATAGTTCTCGCACATCCCCCTCAGTTGTCATCACGTGACCTACCTCAAACTTATACAATCAATGTCACGAGGGAACGTCACGCGTGAGCCAGTTCAAATTTCAATCAGCAAATGCCTACTAGGTTACGGTATTGATGTTATACATCTAACCTCACTTTTGGCTCGCATTGACGACATGCGCGGCTTGGTTCGAATTTCGTCCAGCAAACGATCACATCTTTTTTGTTTTAGTATCATGATAAATAATTAACATATAATGTGAAGTTGAACCATCAACATCATACATTTCAATGTCAGTGAAGGTGACATATTGTGCCATAAACACAAAAAAACCAAATTCACTGCGAAATCAAAAAAAAAAAGAACAAAAGATTTTTTTTCAGGTAAAATAGAAGATCCGGTATAGAAACACTAGTTTGATTGCTTTTGGAAAGGGTGTGGCGAAATACCCAAGAAAATCTGGTAAACTAACACCAAGTAGAAGCATGATACTAAAACAAACAAGATATGATAACGCGCAGGTTTAGCTGACGTCATTGTGAGCCCAAACCTCAAAATTCATAGGTTACCTAGGTAACTGGGTTACCATGATACTAAAAAAAACAAGATAAACTTACGCCATAATACAATAACTCTCGCACATCCCCTTAAGTTGTCATCACGTGACCTACCTCAAACCTATACAATCAATGTCACGTGGGGACGTCATGCGTGAGCCAGTTCAAATCTCCATCAACAAATGGTCACTAGGTTACGTTATTGATATTTTACATCTATCCTCACTTTGGGCTCGCAGTGATGACTTGCGCGGCTTGGTTCTAATTTCGTCCAGCAATCGATCATAGCTTGTTTGTTTTAG
Organism: Orchestes rusci; assembly: GCA_958502075.1. Lineage (NCBI taxonomy): Eukaryota > Metazoa > Arthropoda > Insecta > Coleoptera > Curculionidae > Orchestes > Orchestes rusci. The sequence goes on from OY293304.1 coordinate 40,793,378, forward strand.
TATCATGAAGTAGAAGAAAAGGATTTTTATAGAATTTTGCCAAATCAAAATATATCAATGATATTATTTCCGTATTTACTGACGTTTGAGCTTTACATTTTGAATAAAATGATTTTTTCTATCAAAAGAAAGGGGTTGGGTAAGTTCGAATATTTGTTTAAACAAACGGAGTTTTTCCTGTTTCGCTCGAGCGATTTTAACGAACTTGGGCTCATATGAAAAAGCATAATCTGCACTACAAAATGCTTATCTGGTTTTGTATTTGTTACCTTATTCGCCGTCGCCGCTAGATGGCGTTGATCGGAATGGAAGCATATTTTTTAGTTTTTTCCAAAAAATGTGATGGTATATTCATTTCTATATATTTTAAAAGAGGTTTGATTCTTATATAGAAAAATGTATCCCTTTTTAAAATATGTAAAAATGAAAATACCATTTCATTTGATTTTTTTGAAAAAAACTCAAAAATATGCTACCATTTCAGTTAACGCCATCTAGCGGCGACAGCGAAGGTAACAAATGCAAAACCAAATAAGCATTTTGTAGTGCAGATTATGCTCTTTGATATGAGCCTAAGCTTGTTAAAATCAGTGAAGTGAAACGGGAGAAATCTCCGGTTGTTAGAAAAAAAAATCAAAATTCCCCCACCTCCGGTTGTTAGAAAAAAAAATCAAAATTCACCCCCCTTTATGTTGATAGGTAGAAAAAACGTTTTTGACAAAAAGTGTAGGTAAAAAGTCAGTAAATATGAAAAAATATATCATCGATATATTTTCATTGGGCAAGATCCTATAAAAATCCTAGTTTTCTACTTGGTGTTGATTGTTACGCTCCCTAGCGACCATTTCAAAAACTGGAATATATTTTCCAGGTATTTCTCTTGGCCGTTTTAGTCATATTTTTTTTCCGCAAGCATCTACGATGAATAGTTTTCCAGGTACACTACTTTGCATTCTTGGTTGCCCACCCTGTACAAAGTAGGTATGAAAATATAATTATCAGCTTTTTCGCAAATAATTTATCATAAAACGACAATATTCAATAAATAATAGAAGTAAGTACTATAAATAAATTTAATAAATAATAAATGGATAAATTTCGTTAATTTTCCAAGATATCGATAAATACAAATATCTACAAGGGTTAACATCTTTGCATGGTATGAAAAATGTATTCTCTGGCAATTATGCCTGGAGGTACGTTTTCGATGACCCACCGGGTAGGTGTATGAAAGTAACACGAACAGTTTTTTTTTGAAAAAGAGTATTCTTCAAAATGAAAAAGAAATTTTCAAAATCTGTAAAAAATAACCATATCATATAGCTCAAAGGAGTCATGAGACCGCAAAGTTGTCCTAATAGTACTTTGCTCCCACACCCTTTCATAAGAGCGTGGCCGGAAGGCGAAGTAAAAATCCGTAAAAGATAACTATAGCTCAAAGGAGTTATGGGACCTCAAAGTTGTCCAAGTAGTCCATTGCTCTCGCACCCTTTTATTGGAGCGTGGACGGAAGGCGAAGTCATCAATGCCGAGGAGACTCAGTCTCTGTGGACAACTGCCCATCACAGACCGGATAACGATACGGAAGCTGGCTTTAATCTACCGCCCATGTGAATGGTCGTCACAATAAAACTTTCACCGATTCAAGGCTGAGGAGAAGCTCAGTCACTTCTTCGCAGAATCAGGGTACTTAGCAACTCCAAGTTTTTTGTAGTATTCCGCCTACATGCTCTGGGGCTGTGATCATCTATTTCTAGCAACTTGTCGAAATGACATGAATAATGAACAATCAAAAAAGAAGAGTGATCTTGAGGCTTGAACTTGTTGCACATATCAGGATAACGTTACAACACATCACAATCACATGCGAGATGAAAGATTCTGTTGAGTAGAAGCCAAAAGAAGGCATATTGACGCAAACAGGAACGGCACTGCCTTCAGTAGTCTACGCCGGGTGGCCGGTTGGCGACGCTAGTTCTTACTCCACACGACGCTCGGAACGCGTCCCTTAAACGTCCAAAGGAGAACATTCAAGGATGACGACGCGACGCTTGCTCGTCATCGACAAGAGCACAGGAGCGCGTCTCTCCATTGAACAACAAAAAGGTCTGATCAGGGACACCCACCGAGAAGACGTAAACTAGAAAGAGGTCACGTCCTGTGTGCTAAGTATTCAGTTGTGAATCCACCAACATATTAACGTACCTACACTAGTACATGACATTGTGCTACCAGGACGCAGATGACAGCAATCATTCATAAAGACATCCCCTGGTGCAAGATAACCGCCGATAAGAAGCAAGTTATCAGAAAGGTGCTACTGGAGGAATTGGACAATACCCTAGCCACCCCAGTAACAGAGATCAGCCACTTACCGTGGGCCTATGCGGGTGAAATCATCAGGATCACATGCACTCACTGGTCCAGCTGACAATAAAAGTAAAGACAGTTAGTGTTCACTGGTATCTACTTGAAGGTTGTGAGGGTAAACAAACCACAAAGACTGACGAAAAACCACTTTCTGGGTCCAGAATGATGAGAATACTGAACTCATAGAAAAAACGGGCTGTGTCATTTGGGAGGACAGAACCCGTACATCCAAGTGAAAAATGGTGTATTCACCATCATGTGAGGAGGGGAGAACCAATCAAAGGTCACGTATCGGTCTTCGGGATAAGGGAAGAATACGTGAAGCCCTCAAAACAACTGTAACGTACTCAATTCCAATATTGGAAGCTAGGGTTGAGTCTGCTGTATCAAACTTTGTTTTCAACAAACCCTACATAATCAATATACACCAAAGGTACAGTGGAAAGCATTTGAATTCGCACACAATGTTTTCAGCAACCCTCGCAAAATGCCAAACTTTGTCATAGTAACGGATCACTTTTGTCAAAATGGCAAGTCATAAGTAAACCAAAAAGCTGGTTTTTGGTTTTGGGAATGATCATTTCGGCTTAGTTCAAAAAATGTTACTTCAACAAGATGCATGGTTTCTCAAATATATTATCCAGTGATGCGAAGGGCAATTGAGTTATTGGCTAGTATGTAAGATATTTATGTAGAAAACAAAGTATAAGAAGGTAATGCATCTCTTTGATATTAGATCACTAAATATATATCCCCTCAAACAAATCCCAGCGCAGGACCCAACTGGCATAACCATAGCTGCAGAATAGATGTCAGCAACATCACTGGAAAAATCGTGCACATTCACATCGATTGCAGACAAGAAGCGTGAGTGTACTACCTCTATTCAGCATTCAGACTGAAATATACTTCAAAACTAGAACAACAAAGCCGCTGTTTTCTCACTGAGGCATCATTGAACAACATGGTAGGGCACTTACCTGGATCAATGGGAATTGTCACAGGACATCGGGCCCGAAACTCTAGCGAAAAAGGCGTAGTAGACGTAACGTCACGACCCCAGGAACCAGGGATTTTTGTCGGTATGACCACGAGGGAAGTCAGAGATAAATATCATCTCAAGATGCAGTTTTGTAACACATCATGCCATGCTTCTCACCAAGAAGACGAGACCATGAGAGCAATTCTTTGTGACTGCTCTTTTTTCAATACGCAGATTCATATCAGGAAACACTCTGTATACTGTTCCTCATCTAATTTTAAGTGAACATTTCTCTTTTCTAAAAATGTTAAATTTGTCTGTAGTTGCGATGAATGTGATAATGAATCATTAGCACATTTTTTGGAAATGAGAAAAATATGAGGATAAGTAATTACTGATGCCATCAAGGTTTAAACAAGTTATAACCAAATAAACAGCGCCAAGCAACATGCATCTCTCATGCTGACGTCACATAATACACTATTTATCTCCGTCTGGCGTGTATGTTATGAGAAAGAGAGAGTAAGAGAGGATTGTTTTAGCTCCGCCCCGTTCTCGGTGATATAGTGAAATTTGCGTTTTCTTTTTCATCAAGTCAGTACATTTTTGGATATTTTGGAAAAAAAAAATTGCTGATGAATTCAAAATATCGTGTAGAATACGTATATCTACATAATTTTATTAAATTTCAAGTCATTTGAAAATGTATGCATCAGGTTGTCCATTGTTGTAATCTTTTTGGAAATTTCACAAGCTGTGTCTCAATTATTAAAAAATATGATCACAATAGAAAAACAATCATTTTTTCCACATACATCTTGTGTTTGAAAATGTATCTCTGATATATAATTTATTGTAAAAATCCAAAAATATCAGGTTCCGGATTAAATTATTCAGGCATCTGACATAGAAGACTGAATATTATCACAATGCGATTGATGATAATCAAATAATGAATTTCATTCCAGCCAAAGTATGCAGGTCTAGACTGTTTCTTGCAAGCGGAAACAAACGGCCATAAATTTTCCGAAGATTGTGCACACACAATTCGTTTATTTTCAACCACGTTCATTCCTAGAACCAAACCGATTGCATCTATTCGAACGGTATAAATAAGGTTCGGGACTTCTCGAACCACTGCATGTTCGATTAAAAATATGAATCGCCTGCATTTTACCCACTAGAAGCCTCACTAAGCCGTCAGACATTACATTGCTAATAAATACAATTAGAGTGGGCATACATCGACTGGAAATGATCACATTTATACCGCTGGAAGATCAAGACAAGTGTACTTCATGATACGCGTGAGCATACAAGATCGATATGATCTAAAACAAAGCACTCAAGTACATAAAATTATTGTGAAATCATGAACGCAATTTTGCATTTTCTTAAAACATTGAGTCTTTTAAAATTTATCTGGAATACTTGATTATTTTTTGTATGAATGAAAGTTTTGCTTTCACGAGTCAAACAGGGTATCAATTTAAACTTCGCAAATGTTGTAGTTGAAAATAATGAAAAATCGGAGATACTCGCTAATTTTTAAAGCCATACATGTCACCTTTGAAATCTTCAATGAATATAATATTCTCTTTTCAGTGGAATGTGGAACTTATGTTATTGTCTTTTTTGTTATATTTTGTCTAGCCAATCACGAATAATCACGTTTCAAAGTAACAGAAGTGATTGGAAGTCAACTATATTTCAGAATAATAAAAAAAATATTGCATTGATCCTGCTTGTGGAAGAAATTATTAGAAGCTGAGATGACACAAATTCAGCCTTTGATTAACATGAAGAGGTTTATTATATAGAGTTATCTCTTGTTGATTATTTCACTTCCACAAAAATAATTTGAAAAATTAAATCTGCCAAGGAGTCATCTAATAAGCTGTTCAAAATTGTGTCCTTTTCGTTTTTGAACTCCTTCCTGACATTACAAGAAACTTCAATGGGAATTTACCTACAGTGGACAATGCTGTGATTCAAATTCATCGATATCGGGAGATCATTTTTCAAAGACAGCGTAATCGGGATGTCCACAAACTAAGAACTTCAAAGAATTCAAATTCGATGATCTTGGTGGCCATTTGAATGCCCCCCCCCGCAAATTCATGTATCTGGAAACTCTTGTTCAGCCGCTGTCAACCGGAAAGGAACTGGAACTCCGTTCTGTAACACTCTTCTCCGTTCTTATCATCTGCGAAGAGCGATGATCTCTTCGAGTCTTCGAGTAGGTATAGCATGTCAAGATTCCTGAGACTGTTTCAAGCGAGTGAGAAGGCCTCTCAGCAATGCAGCCACGGTCTAATTGTTACACGAATTGATTATAATACAGCCTCACTCAGTTTTATTAGTCTTGAGGTGAACCACCAATAGTCGAAGAGAAAAATGTTTCTGCTCTCCGAAGGATTCGAACCTCGGGATTTTTGCCACTTTAAGAGGAATCAGAGCATAAAAGACAACATGAAGATAATAGGTTGTTGGTTATCTGTATGTATTGATATCGATCATGTTCTTTTCACTGACAAGCTGAATTACTCGCTCTCCGAGCAGCCAAGACAAAACCCAGTTTTGATTCAAATCCATCTCAAAATTGAAATCCAACTTTCAAGAAGAAAAGAACATATCCTCAATCAAAAGAAAAAAATACTAATTTGTTAACCAAAGTGAAACATCCTTATCCTGATCAAAACCAAACAAATCCACCTTTGAGACTCCAGAATAACACAACACAATCGAAAAATCAGCCAACAAATCACCGTCACCCGCCGTTCGATCTACTCCTATCAGAAATCCAAAAGCGAATGAGATGAGATTTGAAGTAAAACGCTAAAAAAACAAATAATCTGTTACATCAAATCATTGGGAAGCTCTTTTCAGAATTATTTCATTTTAATAGGTGGATACTCTCATTGGTAGAGTGGAAGTTGTTCTAGGGCATCCAGTGGACATTGGAGTATTCATTTTTTTAGGGGTCGACAATAGCCTAGTTTGGTAGTTCATACAACACTTGGGTACTTCCTTTGTAAATAATACTAACTAAACATTGCTTTATTGCAAGCGAAGCGGAAACTAGTAAGGTCAAGTTCAAAATGCACCGAGGTCGCGCACCTCGACTGTTGTCTTTTTCCTGGATAAAAAATGGATTTCAACACTTTTTGGTCGCAATAATGTAAACAACCCCAAGTTTCTTGTTTGATATTTGAATAATAAATAATTAATTGTTGCAGGCAGGGCGGAAACAAGATGACTTCAGATTTATGAATTGAATTTCGAGTAAACTGATCTCCCTCACCCATCCTGATGTTTGATTTTTGAATGGGAAGTGAAAAAACCTGGGCAATCGTTGGTTTCTTGTTCGATATTTAACACCGCGGTATTATTTTTCTCCCCATAATTGGTGATTTTGCTATGTTATTGTTTACTGACTTGTCATCATAACAGACTAGAAGTGTGCCAATGTTTATTGCCTTCCATGCGCAATTTCCATTTAAATTTAAATTTGACAAAATAATGGAAAAATATATTTGTACTAGTTTCGTTCTATTGTTTCACGTGATGTGTAATATTATCATGTTTTGTATTGTTTTACTTTAGCATTTTGCATTTATCTTTGCTTTGTCCATAAAATGTATTCAAATTTTTCTGTGCCAATAAAGCATATTTGATTTGATTTGATGACTCGTGACTGTAGAGAAATTTGTCCAGCCGGTTGAAATTGTTGGTGCCACAAAGAGACGAAAAACGAAAACCATCATAATAATGTAGAATTTTTCGCTATCAAAAACCCTTGTCCAATTTTAATTTATTTATTTTAAGTCACTACACACACGGTTCACAAAACCACAAATATTTATGTTCACAATCACAGCTTATCAAAATCTGAATCAACTAGACTTCCTCTTGTTTACAATGTACCCGCTACTACAGTGCGGCTCTAAAAGTCCCCTTTTCTTTATGTGTGCACCAACATTTTTGAAACTTGGCATACTTTCATTGCTGTCGAAATACTACATTTCGATGTTACTGATGTACTTTTAGTATTCAAGATGGCGGCTGGGCGCCATTTTGAAACTTTTTTTTAAATGGAAAGGAGGGTCGTGTGACACATCCTTCGAAAGGTCTTATCGAGTAGATTATTGTGTGAACACTTCATGGGATTAAACGCATCCGTGCGGATATGACGGCCTGCCAAACATTTCGTTTTTAAAAATGTCGTTTACATTAAGTTTCAATTTTTTAACGAGCTGACACATCAGATTCCGGAAAAATGATGGTGAACCTAAGCAAAACAGTACAGGTTAACAAATAGGAATGCGGATACAAAGCGGATAAAGAATTTCAAGATGATAAAAAATGTTTGGAAAGCATTTATAAGCATTATAATACTAAAATCTAAATCAAGATGGAGATACAGTTTCCACACTACCTTGCCACAGCACTCAAGTTTAACCAAATGTGAAAATCTTGAAACGTCATGAGCTAGTTGTTTGATTATTGTGTTGATTAGGAAGTGTTACAAAAATGCCTAATTCGCGTCCCCTTGCAGAAAAAATTGAAGCAATTTTTATCTATGGCGGAAATCGTAATTTCCATGAGACGGAAAGAATCTTCAATGAGCGCTTTTCGGACCGTCCGATATGCAGGAGATTTCTTCGCGAATTAGTGCGGAAGTCTATCGAAACTGGTAGTATTCAGAGCTTGAAGAATCAAGGGCGACCATCTATTTCGAAAGATAAACAAATTGCAATCATTGGTGAGATGGTGGTAATTCCTGAACAGTCGAATTCTCATGTTGCAGACATCTGTGATACTTCGTCTGCTTCTGTAAAACGATTGCTGACAAAACTGAAATTTTATCCTTATAAATTTCAAATGGTGCACCAGTTGATCCTGACAGACGTGTGGAAATTTGCAGAATTATGACCGATAGAATAGGTCGAGAAACGAGATACGTTCAAAATATTTGTTTTAGTGACGAGTGTACTTTCTTTTCAAATGGCCGTGTACACAGGCAAAATGTTCGTTATTGGAGTGATCCGCATGTTTTTAGGGAAACCCACAAGCAATATCCCGAAAAGGTTAACGTATGGGCTGGCATATTGGGGAACCATATTATTGGTCCTGTTTTCATTCATGAAAATTTGACAGGGGCCCTGTATTTGAACTTGTTAGAAACTACAATAGAGCCTTTGATCGTACAAAAACGTCAGAATAATCCCAACGAATTTGGCATGGCACCAATTTTTCAACAGGATGGTGCGCCTCCTCATTTCAGCAAAAATGTAAGGCAGTATTTGGACATAACTCACCCCAATCGTTGTATTGGTCGTTATGAACAATTCTTTCTCAACTGGTACATTCTCTTCATGTCTGAAGAGGGCTGTCGTTATCCCTCTTTACAAGGGTGGAGATGCAAAATAATCCGTCCAATTTTCGAACTATTGCACTACTTCCTACAGTGTCAAAATAATTGAAAAACTTGTGAAAGTAAGAGTTACATCGTTTCTTAAAAGACACGATATTTTGAGCGATAGGCAGTTTGGCTTCCAGCAGGATACCGGCACTGGTGATGCAATCTTTGTTTGCCTTCAGCAGCTCTACAATATACCGAATGCAGGTGAGAATGCTGCCACTGTGTTCTGCGACTTGTCTTAGGCCTTCGATTGTGTTAATTACGATATACTGCTAGAGAAGATGTGGAGATATGGATTTAGAGGTACTGGTTGGAGATTGTTCAATTCCTATCTATCTGGTCGAGTTCAGAGGTTTCTCAGGTTACCTTGGGTGTCCCACAGGGCTCTGTTCTTGGACCATTGCTGTTCCTTATACAGTGTGTCCCAGATTCGTTTCTCTATACAGGGATCTTGGCTCCTATTATACCTAAATCAAAGGTTAAATAGGGAAATTCTTAAAGGAAACTTAGTGCATTCGATATTCGGTTCCAGATTTGCGATCGGTCAATTGTTATTGGTAATATCGGCGAAAAACCGAAAATGGCGGATTTTGTTTTTTGCCAGTAAATCCAAAACGGCTTATTGGACAGCTATGAAAATGTGACATTAGCGGGACACTTTTTTAAGACGCATAAAATGGTGTGTATGACATGTCTCAATCGTCTTTTGTTTTCCCACAACCCGCCTCAACTTTCATTTTTCTTATGGCCACCATATTGGATTTTTCGATTTTTGGAAAAAGTGTGAAATTTCCAGTCTAGTGATGTCTCCTAAGTGCATAAAAGATTCAAGTATCTTCGAAATATCACATTCCGTAATTAGGACTCAATCTTTTCTAAGGAGGCAATGATTTATTTGACAGAAAACTAGTTCATAAGCAAAATCCTAGGGGGCTCTGATATGTCGTTCAATAATTCTGCCGAAAGATGGCGTTGTGGTCCATAACATGTGGCTCCTGATTGAGAAGATTCAAGGATTTCAAGATTTGAAGTGGAGGAAGTGAATGTGATGTCAAGTTTTGATTATGATTGTCATTTTTAACATTTTTTGCTTGAGATTAATAGAATCTTCACTTGGTTGAATATTATCACTTTTGCCCTGCAACAAAGTGCATAAATGTATGGACCTTCTGGTGCCTACATTAACTGGTGACCCCGACGTGATCCAGGGCAAAGCAGCGAAATCGTGAAATTGTGCTATATTGACAGTGACAGTACTTTTATTCGTGGACTTGGACTTTCAACTCATACCAAGTCTTCTGCGGTATTTTGTGGTCGATCATCGCAAGGATTCGCGACTCATCATTTGGAAACTGTGCCTTATCCTTGATTGCAACTCCCAGTCATGTCCAACCCCATTGACGCATCAGGTAAAAAACCGGGTGGAAGCGAAGTAGCTCAGATTCGATTGATAAAATTACCACCTTTCTGGCAAGAAAATCCGGCGCTTTGGTTCTCACAAGTGAAAGCTGTGTTTACGATATCCAGAATAACTGCTGACGCTACGAAATCTAATTACATAGTTGCCAATTTAGACAATGACCCGTTACCTTTGGTCTCAGATATAATTACGAATCCACCTGCACAAGACCAGTATCAAACAATCAAGGACGAACTAATTGGTGCTTTCTCTAAGACAAATGAAATTGAACTTCGCCGACTTCTCAGAGGAGCTGAATTTGCGGATGAGAAACCCTCCAATTTTCTACAACGTCTGAGAAATTTGGCAGGTAATCAATGTAGTGATAGTATTTTGCGTAGCTTGTTCTTGGAGCACCTGCCTAAACATGTACGGGGTATACTAGCGATTAGTGAGGTTGCTGACCTCACCCGCTTGGCTATGCAGTCAGACAAAATATTGGAAGATTCCAAACCCAGTATTTTAGCCATTCAAAACGATGTCAACGCCATTGCTTCAACATCTAGTCAACATACTAATCAATCTGATATTTTAAATCATCTAGTGACTGAAATAAATACCCTTTTCAAAAGAATGGTGGAGTTGCAACTCCAGGTGAGAGGCAGAAACCGTTCTAGCAGCAGAAATCGCGAGAAGTCACTCACTCGTAACAATAATCAAGGGAGCTATTGTTTTTATCATCAAAAATTTGGCTACAGAGCTCGGTCTTGCCGCAGTCCTTGCTCCTTCAGGATCAATGATCAGTCGTCAAACTAGAGCAGACTTCGAAGATAGCAAGCGGCTCCGAAGCCTGCAATGTCACGTCACGCTTGCAAATTGAAGACAAGACTACAGGATTGCTAGTTTTGGTCGACACAGGTGCTGATATTTCTGTCTTACCCAGGAAGACTGCTAAATGCTCAGCAAAAACCAAATCAGAATCCAGTATTAAGTTATATGCAGCAAATAGCTCATTAAATAACACCTTTGGTAGTTCTACGCTCACACTGAACCTGGGATTGAGACGTCCATTTACCTGGACTTTCATTGTGGCAGATGTGACTCATCCCATCATTGGGGCAGACTTCCTCAAACACCATGGCCTGCTGGTAGATCTCAAGAGGAAACAGCTCCATGATGGAAAAACCGAGCTGAGTAGAGTAGCACCAGTTGTGCACTCTAGTCAACCAACAATTTGTTCAGTTAATGCCCTACATCCATTTTTTCATATTTCAAAAGATTTTCCAGAAGTTACCAGACCTTTGGGTCTCAAGCCTCCTACCCACGGAGTTCAGCACCACATAGTAACACAAGGACTGAAAGAGCGCGTCGTCTGGTGGGTGAAAAACTCCAGGCAGCAAAGGCCGGATTCAACCACATGTTGGAACAGCAACTCTGTGAACCCTCAAATAGCGCATGGGCAAGTCCACTTCATTTGGTCCAAAAGAAATGTGGTGTCTGGCGAGCATGCGGAGACTATCGACGATTGAACAAAGTCACTATGCCTGACCGCTACCCAATTTCACATCTGAGAGATTTCACATTTCAACTACATGGCAGCAACGTTTTCTCCACATTGGATTTGTCCAGGGCCTATCACCAAATTCCACTAGCTCTGGAGAATCGACCAAAGACTGCAGTGATAACTCCTTCTGGGCTTTTCGAGTTCAAAGTGATGACGTTTGGTCTCTGTAATGCTGCACAATCATTTCAGAGAATGATGGACTCTATCTTGCGAGGTTTAGATTTTTGTCACGTCTACATAGATGACATTCTGGTTGCCTCAAAGTCACCTGCCGAACATGAAGATCATCTTTGACAAGTTCTTCAAAAATTGCAGCAGCATGGCCTATCTATCAATGTACATAAATGCTCATTTGTCCAATCAGAAGTTATCTACCTGGGATACACAGTCAACAAGAATGGAATAAAACCTCCACCAGAGCGTGTAGAAGCAATTAAAAACTTTTCCAAACCTCAAACAGTTGCAGAGCTGCGTAGATTTTTGGGTTTCTTGAATTTCTACAGACTCAACATGCCTAAGGCAGCTGAAGTTCATGCTCCATTGGTTGATCTTATTCCAGACTTTAAAAGGAATGATAAGCGCCCTGTGTTGTGGACATATGAAGCAGATTCTTTCAAATGCTGTAAGGAACTTCTTGCAAATGCGGTCCAACTTGCATATCCTGCGCCTGGAGCTCAATTATCACTTCGCTGTGACGCGTCTGACATGGCCATAGGAGCTGCGTCGGATCAAACCATCAATGATATTACTCAACCTCTAGGACTCTTCACGAAAAAGCTATCCAAAGCTGAAAAATCATACAGTACATACGACAGAGAATTGCTAGCCATTTTCAAGGGGATCAAGTTTTTCAAATACTATGTGGAGGGATGAAATGTGACGGTGTTAACTGATCATGAACCGTTATCATATGCATTCTTTCAGAGCTTCGACAAGGCATCTTCCAGACAACAACGACATTTACAATATATAGTCAACTTACGACGAACATTGTGTATGTTTCAGGCAAATCCAACATCGTTGCTGATGCCTTATCAAGAGTAAATGCAATTCAAATGCCTATCATCGTCTCCTCTGCAGAAATCGCCGATCAGCAAACCAATGATGAACAGCTGCAACATCTTCTTGATTCTAATTCTACTTCATTGCAGCTTAGGAAATTTATAGTTGATAATACCGAGACTACCAGTTTTTGTGACATATCAGGAGATAAGATTCGACCCTACATTCCAGTGGTTCTTCGACGGTAGATCTTCGACAATGTACACAATATGTCACATCCCAATGGTCGTACTACAAAGAATCTGATCCAAGAACATTTCGTTTGGCCACACATGAATCGAGATATAGTACATTGGGCGCAAACCTGTCTGGCATGTCAGAGAAGCAAAATCCAGCGACACATCAAAAATGCTGCTCTGAAAATAGATATTCCTAATGAACGTTTTAAACATGTACATATTGATATTGTCACGATAGGCGTAGGATCGGGCCTTCGTCTGGACCCTCACCTATCGTGCTCCAGGGACGTAGCCGTCAGTCGGGAGTGAAACTAGGGCAGCACATAACCACATCTATTGTTTCTCCAAATACAGCCTACAGCTCACATAGTGGGATGAGCATGTTGGACATTGGCCAGTCCGGGTCCCAACAAGAGACTCGCTGCGAGGGCAGAAGTGTACAGTGAATACGAGAGAACTTGTTGTCTTGCGACTGGCACTGCTCGTGGCAAGGAAGATCGGAGTACATCACGTTTCTTCCAACCATTTGATTAGGGTATCGGGCTTCTATTTATACCCGAAAAGTTCCGAGTAAGCATGGCCTAATTGTGCGTTGTCCGTTTGGGTGGGTTGATTCACTCCATGTTCCTTTGATCCGTTCGTATTCACATGACACATGCCTCCTCCTCAATAGCATTGGCCTCCAATGCTCAAAAAGCAACATGCCACATCCCTTACAATTTGACTTCAAAACCAATAACATTTGCTTGCTCCGGTCCTGAGCATTACAAATTCCAGAAATAATAATATGCTGAGAAAGTATGTTCCTGACCAACACCAACGGTGACCAAGGCAATCCATATTGTCATCAATGGCACCCTCGTTCAGATTCTTGCTGACGCTACGTGTTTTTTTTGTCGCACCAGGTTTTGTAACCGCACCTTGACCTCGATTGTGATGCTTTGTTCGTGCTGGTTTACAGGGCAATACATATCACTTCTACTTGGTTCAAAGTGACCTGTAATTCCCTTGATGGAACCAACCGCGGCGTCTAATTGTATAAAAATATATGTAGATACCATTTTTCTTACTCATTTTACTTACCTAAGACCTGCCTATTTCTATCGATAAGTTGGAAGAGTCGTGTCAGGAGCAGTGCCAGTCGAGCCTCTCATAGATAAAAAATATATATTCTTCAATAGATAGGCAACTCCATATACCAAATCGAATCATTGCGTTTTGCGCCCTCTGCCAGGTTTAGTCATACACTAACACTAGAAATTTTTTGGCAAGGGATTCAAAACAAATCATTTCAAATTAGTACTATTTGAGAATGATAAATGAATTATTTAGTTTGCAAACTTATGGAGATTTTGCATTTTTTAGAAAAATACCTTCAGATGTTGATCTTATCGGTTATCTAAAGGAAATTCTGAAGTTGGAGATGAAATTTGGACAATTTATTTTCCTGTTATGCTTTAGTCCAATAAAATTGTTATTTGCAAAGAAAAAATTACGGGCAAGCAGATTTGTTCAGAGTTTATCATCGACTGTTTTGTGAGTGTATGATTAGCAAGGTCGGGAATTTCGCTCTTGCGGTTTTTGAGCAATAGGGGTGGTTCTTATGAATTCTGTTACAACGAAATAATCAGCCGCAAATTGTACAATATTTTTATTAGTTAATTTATTTCCGGGTCGACTGATGAGCCCTATTTGGGGTGATTTTCAAAGTTATTTTTACAGTTGATTGACCCGTATGAAAGTTGTTGATAATAAATGGACGAGCAACTTTTTTTGAACATTATTGTCATTTGATTATTTTTGGAAATGGCGCTCATTTCATGGATAAATTGGGGTAGTTTCGTTATTATTGTTAAGTTTTGTAAATTTACCAAATTAAGGTGTCCGTGATGGAATTACAAATATGTATATACATATATGTACTTTTATTATGAACAAGTTTCATATCGGTGATTTTTCAGGAAAAATAATAACATTGAAAACTACCCGAACTCATATATTGAACTGAGCGCAATCTTTAAAAATAATCAAGTGACAAAAAAATTGTAAGAAGAAAAGTAGTTTGTCCACTTATGAACAACTTTCCTGTGAAAAAAACTTTTTAAAAATCACCCCAAAGAGCTCATTCAACGGCCTGAAGTCGCGGGTTAAGTCCGGAAATAGTAAACCTATAAAAAATAATTATAAAAAAAGCAATTTATAGAGAATGTTCCGATGTACAATTGGCATCTGATTATTTTGTTGTCGGACAATTCAAAAAAACTGCAAGGGGGAGATTAATGATGTTGCTAATTTTACACTCAGAAGACAGTCGCTGACAAACCTTAAAAAAAAAGCTTGCCTAGATTTGTTTACCTTATAAACGACGATACAATTTTACTGGATTATTGGTCAGTTTGGAATATAATTGATCAATTGGTTAGGATTAAAATTAAAACACTGTTGAATTCTTATAAAGATGTGAAAATGAAACTAAGATCAGTTGTTTATCTAAACTAATCAATTAATTCCCAAACTAACCTGGTTTGATAGATAAATTTAGGTCAAAAAAATCAGTTCCACGTCAGAATTTATTTTAAATGATACCTGATGGTAGTTTTCTGAAAAAAAAAATCAAAATTATGATACCATAAGTCTACAAATTGAATAATTACAGAATAAAAATGCAAAATTAGACATGGAATCTTTTATTCACAAAAATTACGTTTTTTTATTTGCATTCAAAAACTTTTTTTTCTTCTTGAACTTCTCAAAGGCATACAATTTAATTTTGTCTGTTGCACTCGGTGAAACAGAAAGTTTGCCTTTGAGAATTTTACCGATATTTTTGGACCATATAAATACATGAAATTGTACAATATATTTACATAATAATCCCTTCAAATCATGATTCTTACATTTGAATTTGTCATCCTTACAGATATTATTCAAAATGTATTTTAATATATTGTATACATCATACGACTGAAATACTTGAGGAAGAGCTTTACTCAGTGCAAATATACATTTTTGGAACATTTCATTGAAATGTGTAGTAGGAGCCAAAAGAGCTTTTACTGAATATGCCCTTGCATTGATGACGAAATATTCATCACCCTCTCTATTGTCTCCTACTAAATCGTGTCGACACTGTTTACACACTTTTATACTTTTTAATACCTTTTTAGCTACAAAACCAGCTATATATATCAATTTTCCTTGATTTAACAATGAACGGGAAGTATCTTTAAATTCAGATATCACAATTTCTGGCCAATTCGACTGACTTGATTTTAGTTCAAGAACATCTGAATTTAACATATTTTTCAAGTCATCTAGACAACTTGAAGTTTCATTCTCACAATTGAATCCTGCCGAATAATTTGACGCGAAATTATTAATGATTAATGCCTTGAAACTATTTGTAAAAGCACTAGCATTCGGGTCTATGTTACGTGCACCATGGCTTCGAATAGATCCAAAAAAATTTTCAAGAGGATCTTGATTGAGTCTTCTCAAAGAAAGAAAAGAGACACCTTCCTTCTTCAGCTGATCCCATAGATGCATTATTCCCTTCAGGGTGTGTATCCAATTCTTCAAACTTGGAGGCACAATTCTCTTTTTTTTTTCACTGAAGAAATACATGTTTTTAAAAACTGTTATGGCTTGCTGCCAAAACTCCTTATGAGCCGATTTTTTTGTCACAGTACATCTTAGTATTTTTCCATGTGTTATTTTTACTGACGAGCCGTTGACACTGTCGAAAACTTTGTCCATAAATAGGAGGAACTCCGCTGTACCTTCTGCTTCTTTAGGCATGCTGTTTTGTTTTTCATCACAGCAGCGACATTTGTGCTGAAGATTTGGACAGCCAAGGACACCTTCATCTTTCTGGAAGTGAAATTCTCGGTAAAATTAAATTAAAAAAATCAACAAATGTAAATAGAGACCAGCAAATTGATATTGTGAATATATGAAATATAATTGAATCATGGGTATTTGTATTGATACTGATAGATTCGCGATATAATGATGGTTGATTGATGATTCCCAAACTCAATCAACATCATAATACAATACAGTAACAGTTCACAAAACCGTTTTTTCCCATTAAACTATTATAAGCAATTTTGCAGGTATAGACACAGTTTAGTGTTTATAGAGAATACAAAAAAACTTGCGCAGGTGGAAAAAAACATCTATTTGAACTGAAAAAAAAAAACAAATTGCTGATACAAAATCTCCATCACCTTCAATGGATGTCGAAACATGAAGATTATTTTTGAATAGGTAGGTACATATGTTCTGGGATGTCGCTCAGACGAAATTCATTTTCAACAAAAACTAACCCAACCTAACCAAAATGAACCTAATCTAACCTTAACTCCTTGTCTAACTCAAAACTAACCTCAAAAAACAAAATTTTTCGCCCCAAATCCTGTGAATCATTAGTT
The DNA here is from genome assembly GCA_958502075.1 of Orchestes rusci. Lineage (NCBI taxonomy): Eukaryota > Metazoa > Arthropoda > Insecta > Coleoptera > Curculionidae > Orchestes > Orchestes rusci. The sequence continues at coordinate 40,810,792 of OY293304.1, forward strand.
TTTTATTCTGAAAAATGATTAAAAAGACGATTTTTTCACTTTGCGCAATTTAATTCATATTCCTTATAAGCCACAAAACGTATCTATGCAAAAAATATTGCCTATAATGCCAAAAAAGCAGAAAACCGTTTTGTAAATAATTACCTTATAATATTCGTAATATAAACTGGCTAACTGGCATATCATACGAAATTATGTATTGGTGGAAAAGGTGAAGATAGTACTGAATTCTCGATTGAAGTTAAATCTTTTTTTCATTTTATTTGGGATTGTAACTATAACAATAAATGATGACCAATAGATTCATGTTTTTATGCTTGGAAAAATGAAACGGTGAAAATAATTATTCACCACCAATGTTTGGTTCATGAGTACCTATTCTATTTGGTTCTAAAAGCATTTTTGATAAAGTTGTCACAAATCTTTTGTCATTTTCACGGTCTTTTTGAAAAAGCTACTTTCGAGGTTATTTCATGAAAATTCATCCCAAAGCATTTTCTAGATCTTGACCTCATTACTTTTAAACAACTCTTTCATCTAAACTTTAAATATACTTCCAGTATTTCATCAAACAACAAAAAGCATCATGTTTACAAAAGGAACTTTTCACTTACCAATGGATCTTTCGGGAAAGTATGCATTTGGGCATCTCTATTATAGTTTTTGCAACTAGGCACACAACACAGAAACACCATTTTACTAAGAATTAGCTTAATAAACACAAACTGTGAACACAAACCAAAAAACGCAAACGAAAACAAGTGAAAACACCAGAATTCAAAGTACGAATGGCGGTTGGATGGATGAAAGCTTGGATGAAAGCTGCATTTGGCAATAGACAGCTCTGCGCGAGTCTGCGTATGACGGGTGGTGTATTTCAGCGACCTCTTACAGGTTTAGTCAAGTACTATTTCGTTAGTATTCAGATTTTACATTAAAGTTACCAGAGTGTGGAGCCTCTTATCACTGCGGATGCCCCCGGGAGTGTGGAGCTTCGTTTACCCGGACGAAGTTCCTCTGCCTCATCATCTCTACTCCTGGACCACAGGTCATACTGCTCTCATTCTGTAGGCTCTCTGCACTCTGGACTCTGCACTTCCTTTGTAGGCCCTCTGTACTCGCTAAGCGTGCTAGAGAGATCGTGAGGCTCCCACCAAATGTCACGATAGGCGTAGGATTGGGCCTTCGTCTAGACCCTCACCTATCTCCAGGGACGTAGCCGTCAGTCGGGAGTGAAACTGGGGCAGCACATAACAACATCTATTGTTTCTTCAAATACAGCCTACAGCACACACAGTGGGATGAGCATGTTGGACCTTGGCCAGTCCGGGTCCCAACAGTAGTAGACTTGCTGCGGGGGCAGAAGTGTACAGTGAATACGAGAGGACTTGTTGTCTTGCGACTGGCACTGCTCGTGGGAAAGAAAATCGAAGAAAAGTGCCGAGTAAGCATGGCCTGGTTGTGCGTCGTCCGTTTGGGTGGGTTGATTTACTCCATGTTCTTTTGATCCGTTCGTATTCACATGACAATATTGTTGTTATGCCACTTTGCCAGGACTACCGTTAGTGCCTAACGATGATAGATCGTTTTACTAGATGGCCTGAAGCCATTCCTCTCAAAGACGTCACAGCAGATACTGTTATCAATGCATTCTTCGAGGGATGGATCAGCCGTTTTGGTGCTCCAGAAATCACCTGTGACAGGGGCTCCCAATTTGAATCCAAGCTTCTCGGTGCATGGTCAAGTTGATTGGCAGCAATCGTATCCGAACTACGGCCCATCATCTGGCGTCAAATGGGATGGTTGAGCGATGGCATCGATCCTTCAGGTCGGCTATAACCTGTCATACATCAAAGGACTGGATCAGCGTATTGCCAGTTGCGCTGTTGGAACTCAGAACCAGTGTTAAAGATGATCTCAAAGCTAGCGTTGCAGAATTGGTCTACGGAACAACACTTCGTATACCTGGTGAATACTTCATCGATGAAGTGATCCTATCGAGCTACAAATCTTTGTTGAAAAGTTTCGAATCATGATGCGAAATGTTCAATCAGCTCCAGCAGCCCACCACTGCAGAGTTAGGCCTTTCTCGTTTTCCAAGACGAATGCGCTTTTGGAGTGCGATACAAGGAAGTGTAATGACATCCCCGATTTTGTAAATCATGTCTTGTGGTCCGATAAAAGTAGGTTTTTACGAATTGTGGAGTTTTGAATAAGCACAACACTCATCATTGTGCTGTGGAAAACCCTCACGAAGTGGCAGCGAGACGTCTAATGACCAGATTTGGGTTTAACGTTTGGTGTGGGGTCAAAGGTAATTCAATCCAACTTACCTTTCTCAATTGGGCAACCATCAATCAATCATTTCAAGGAATCGACTTATGGGACCATTTTCATTTGACTACAGCCTAAACGGACAGAGATACCTAGAAAGAGCTTTTGCGAAATCAGGTTGTGCCGGCATTACGAGCTACTCTAACCGAAGATGAGTTCAGAAGAACCTGGTTTCAACAGGATGGATGTCCGGCTCACATTACCATTTAAGTCAGGAACTTTTTGATAGAGCAGTTTGAGGAAAGGATCATTTCATCAAATGGTACAATACCCTGGCCTCCTAGATCTCCCGAGCTTTCGCCCTTGGATTTTTATCTTTGGGGTCATACAAAGAATGAGGTCGTTGAATTTGATCCTCCTGCGACTAAAGAAATCCTGAGACAAAGAGTTTTTGACACATTTACAAATATCAACAGAAACATACTTGCGAGGGTTGAACGAAAAACAGTTACTAATTGTCAAAAATGCCTCGACGCAAATGGACGTCATTTTGCAAACTTGTAAATCAATATCGAGACAGTTGAGAACACATTACAGTATTTTCATTTTCAATATTTTGTATCTACCTGTAAGTTATTCAAAAGCTTCAGTGTTGATTGAATAAACAATGATTTTTCTGACTTTTTATTCGATACACTCATATAGACTCGTTGAGAAGTCATTATTTACGTCCATGTTCTATTGAAAATTCAATGAGTTTAACACGTTCGCTGCACACCAAATAAGGTGACCTTAGGTTGATACAGTACCTATTAATGATGTTTTGCGACAAATAAATCATCGCCTCCTTAGAAAAGATTGAGTCTCAGCTACGAAGTGTGATATTTCGATGATACTTGAATCTTTTATGCACTTGTGGGACATCACTACACTGGAAATTCTACACTTTTTCCAAAAATCGAAAAATCCAATATGGCGGCCATAAGAAGAATGAAAGTTGAGGCGGGTTGCGGAAAAACAAAAGGCGATTGAAACATGTCATACACACCATTTTATTCGTCTTGAAAAAGTGTCCCGATTATGTCACATTTTCATAGCTGTCCAATCAGCCGTTTCGGATTCACTGGCAAAAAACAAAATCCGACATTTTTGGTTTTTTGCCGATATTTTCAAAACCAATTGACCGATCGCAAATCTGGAACCGAATATCGGATGCACTAAGTTTTCCCTAAAACTTTGCCCATTTAACCTTTGATGTAGGTATAATAGGAACCAAGATCTCTTTATAGAGAAACGAATTTGGAACACACTGTATATGTCACAGTGAAACCTGGTAATCAGTAAAAGCTTACTGTTACTAGGAAAAGTGAGCTTTTCCTGATTTGGAAACATTTAGCTAGTGAAAATTGAATTCGATCGACTTCATCATACTTTTACTAATGATTGTTAGCATTCACGTAACTTTTCAAGTGAAAACTGCTACACTGAAAATTATTTTCGTAATTATAAATATCTTTTTTGGTCCGAATTGGAATTCGCCGACAGATTGGACACTCTGGAAAATACGAGAGTTATATGAATCGCAGGTGTACAATGTGAACATTGTTCAGATAGCGTATTATAGAAAGTACTTAAGTATTCTCAGTAGGGGTTAGTCTGGGTTAGTTTGGGTTAGTTTGGGTTTGGCAAAAATTTTGATGTCGCGTGAGCAACATCATTAAGTGCCCTGTGCACCTTGGGTTAGTTAAAAGGCGGAAATAAGTTTTAAAAAGTAGTTTTCCCAACTGATTTCAGTAAAAGTTGATTTCATAAAGTTTCTCCAACATTCGCTAGTAAAAGTGTACAATATTTTTTAAAATTTAACATTTCCTAACGGATCAAGTAATTGCTAGCATCAACTAGTAAAAGCAAGCTTTCACTGAATTTCTAACATTTACTGTAACATATACATAAACGATCTGCTGCAGAACACGATCGAGGGTGAATTCATAGTTTTCGCAGATGACACAACTATCCTTTGGCACGACTAAGGAGGACTGTAACTAGGAGACGAATCGCAATGCATTGAAAGTGGTCCAGTTTTCAAATTGTAATTCGGGTTTTAAATGTTACCGCTAGATGTCTAAGTTTCGCAAGTGAGGTCATGCATTTTGAAGATTCTTTATTTTTTTACGCGCGCAGACAGTTAAAATGCATGAACGATCGTTTCAAATGATGCTCATATGAAACCGTTAGATATATTATTGTACTGCAGACTCAATAAAGGCAAAATATAATCGGAGTAAATATCTTGGTGAGTCAAAACTTCTGATAAATACAATGTGTTAAAAAAAGACAAAATCAGTTCACCAGTAGTAAGGTAAGAATGAGCGTGTAAAAGATAATTATTATTATTATTATACATGTTCTTTACATGAAATTGTAGGAATTTCTTGAAATCATACAAATCAAGTAGGTATCATAGTTTTTCACTTCATTTGGGAGTTTATCAAATTCAGCGAAACATTTATAAAATAGACTGTATATTGTCTTGATTGAACGACATGTCTGTAAGTAGTCTTCTTGATTTGAACTATTTGTGAAATTTTGTAGAGCAACAAATACTGGTTAATATGCGGTGCGAATATTGATTTATATAAATCTTTATATAAATCTTACAGTGTCAAGTTTATACCATTCCGTTACAAAAAATATATACCTACCCTTTTTGTTATTTTCTAGTCAAAATAAATTGAATGTCAAAGTTGAAAATGTAGTATAATATGGAGTTAGGGGGAGGGGTACTTAAAGAAAATCAAACAATCAATTTTGAAATAATTTTCTTCTAAAATCTTCGTAAATTTATTAAATTCATGATCAGACAATAAAATTATACTGACAAAAGTGACAAATAGGTCGCCGTTGACAACAACAATAAACTAAAGGGGACCTCAGTGTCGATAACAGCGCCCTCAAATGAACTTATTAAAAAGGGGGACGTTTTTTCAGGGATTTTCGTATGTTGATTCGTCTCCTAGTTACAGTCCTCCATAGGCACGACACTGATTTGCATATTTTGAATAATAGGATACAGACTGATCTTTTGACAGTAAAGTCCTGGTGTGACGCTAACCTCCTGAGTTTTAATGTTTCTAAAACCAATATCCTAAATTTCTAATGCGTGCTTGATAATGTTTTTCTAGACTCTGTTCCTCTTTCTACCGTACGGTTTAATAGGTTTCTAGGTCTAACAATCGACCGATCCTTGAGGTTTGTGGATCACATTCTGAGTGTTTGTAATTGTGTGTTTGGTCGTGCTTCCTCTGTGTTGATGATGTGTCGCACCACGTTTGTTCGGCCCTTTTCCCCAGTCCCGTTGTCGAAGATGTTGCCGTAATTCCTTATCAGGCCTCTCAATCGCCTTTTGAAAAGGTTACAACTTACTTCTTCATCTTTCCGATGAATTCAGAGATGGTCTTTTCAGTCTCACAGACTTGTCGCACCACAGAATAAATTGACGAGCAGAGCCCCAAAACTGTGTCACTTGCCAAACTTACAGAGTGATAATTGACGTTCATCACTCTCACGGGCACAGTCTTTCTCACATGTACCAGGCTCTTTCCACATGCAATGCCTCCTCCTACTTCAGAATCGTGTATTTCAGGCTCAAACATCACGATGCTTCCTTCTTTAATCTTCCCTTCCAGGCGAGCCCACAAAATCATCTGGCTCCTCTCAGGAATCCAGGAATCTCAGCCAGCAAAACACGGACTCTCTTCCATGCAGTATCACCTCTTCGTGGTTGGTTCTCGGTTTTTAATTTTTTTAATCTAATTGGAAGCCTCGGGTGTTCATGATGGACATCATCCAATTATGATTTCTTTCTCAATATCAGCAATCAGCATTGAAGCTGGTACTTCTCAGAGTCACTGCTACCCACACTTCACCATGGTATCCCAGCCAAGTCTCCTGTTGCCGTCCGTAGTCGCCACTTGGTTGGTTTAATCATTGTCGGTGTTGTGAAAATGCCGGGCCTGATGATAGTCTTCGTCGCACCTGTATCCAGCAAGATGGTGCGTTTCTCTTCATTGACCAAGCCGTTCACAAACAGGCAATACAGTTTATGTCCTAAAGAGGCAACTATGGCAGTTTTCCTCGGGGCATACTGGTTAGCGGTCGACGACTGCCCTTTCGCATCAACCCTCTGTAGTTTTTCGATGCCGAAGAAGGTGCCTTCTTGCATCGGCTACGGATGTGGTCAAGCCCTTCACAATTCCAGCACCGCAGCTTCCTCCGTTAGTCAGCTTCCCTGATAACTCTCCTCACCTAATCCTAAGGGATAGCCTTATCTCCTGATCCCAAAGACCGTCCAAAAAGGCCTGCACTGCCAGCCTCTCCATCACATTTTCTTGCGTTGTTGAATAAGCCAGTCTTGCCAGGCGAGCAACATCCGCTTCAAACTCCTGCATGGTTTCGTTGGACTTTTGTATGCGGTTCTTTAACTGGGAATGGTAGGCATGCTTTTGACATGAGTTTGACCATACCGCAGCTCGAGATGATTGACGAGCACATCGTAGTCTTCATATTCCTGGATGTTCAACGTCTGCAGGATTTCCGTTGGCTCTCCACGAAGCTTCAGAGTTAGTGCCAGGTGTGCCTTGGTTGTGGTCCATCCATTTGCCCTTGCTGCAGCCTCAAATTGTCGATGGTAGTTGTTTCATGAAAGCTTGCATTCAAACTGAGGGGCTTCCATGTGGAATCTGACGGTATCAGCCTCTATCTTAGCACTGGCATCTTGACTCACTTCTGATTGTTTCATGATTTCTGTCACTTGCCTTTTCATTTGCTCTACTTCTTCTACCAGAATCTTCACTGTAACTTCAAGCTGTTTCTTGAATTCTTCTGCCACCTGATTCTCCAAGTGGTTGTAGTTGTCCACTAGCTGTTCCTTGATTTTCTCCTCCATAGCTCTAGAAGTTTCTTCGAGCTTCTCTTTCAATCTCTCCACCATGGCTCTATAGGATTCTTGGAACTTTTCTTCCAAAGCTCTAGAAGATTTCTCCAACTTCTCCAATTTTCTCGAATTCCCTTCCATTGCTTTCGAAGATTCCTTGAATTTCTCTTCCAATTTTTCTTGCATGGCTCCAGAAGACTCTTCCAGTTTCTCCTCTAGTTTATCTTCCAATCTCTTGGACAATTTCTCAACTATTGCATTGGGATCGGGGATCTCAAATTGGAACGTCACAGGATCCATGCCTTCTTCTATCAAAGCCTCACGAAGTCTTTGCCTTCTTACCGCTTGTATCCAGGTCACGCTACTCCAATCCCCTTTTTAATTCGGCCACCTTCAATCCGGTTAAAAGCACTTGTTCCGAAGTCATGATAACGACACACAAATAAAATCTCACTTTTGACACCACTGTAGTATTTTTCGCTATGAGAAACACTAAGAGATAGATAGAGATAGAGATATGGAGGGGAAGCATGCGCCATCTTTTTACTTAGGCCACTCCGGTGGGCCCATTCCAACTGTTTAATCACCATCAAACATGCATTATTTTCTAAGTTTAATACATTTCCAATTCTTAATAATTTCATGATAGGTTATGAACCCACTCAAGTTCAATGTCAGATAGGTAGGAAACTAATTAATCATCACTTTCCCGAACCATGGTCGGTCACTCGGTCATGATATGATTATTTTGCCGACGAAAGCACGAACGGAATCGCATAGTAGAATTATGTTTACTACAATATTTGGATAACATCATTGTGTACTATAACAATTAATTATATATAAGCAAGTCGTGGGAAATAAAGGATCAGTATTCAACAACTACTCAAAAACGTTGTGTTACTCAACAAATGTACTGTGCCCAAGCCCACTTGGCCATAGCAGAGAGTGAGGCTGCTCTCTGGCAGTAAACTACATATTTTCCGCTGCTCAACCGAACCGAGTTGAGCAAGTGTAATCTACGAGCTAAACATAGCTTGTACATTGGTCCTTCGAGCCGGATATATTGTACTTGTACATTGGTCCTTCGAGCAACCCTAAAACTGCAGCAACCCGCCTGCAGTCCAGCCAGTCCACAAGTCCACAGAGGCTCACTACAACAGTCCACAGAGGCTCACTACAAATCCAGTCCACAGAGGCTCACTACAAATACAAACTATCCAGTCCACAGAGGCTCACTATACAAACTACAAATCCAGTCCACAGAGGCTCACTACACATCCAGTCCATCAGAGGCTCACTACAAATCCAGTCCACAGAGACTCACTACAAATACAAACTACAAATCCAGTCCACAGAGGCTCACTATCCAAACTACAAATCCAGTCCACAGAGGCTCACTATCCAAACTACAAATCCAGTCCACAGAGGCTCACTATCCAAACTACAAATCCAGTCCACAGAGGCTCACTATCCAAACTGCAAATCCAGTCCACAGAGGCTCACTATACAAACTACAAATCCAGTCCACAGAGGGTCACTATTCAACCATCCAAAAGTGAATACATATAACATAAGGCAACCAATAAGCCACAATGGAAAACAAGAACGAACTTGATCGCCTAGCAGAAGAGCAAGAAAAGGTGGGAATGCAGATCGTCCAGATACTAAGCAACAGCAAAAACGACTCACAAAACGAAAAAACGGATTACTACATACACAAACATTTATCCCACCTGGAGAGATTATGGCAGGATGCCCTCAAGAACGACAGAGCAATCAATAGACTGAAGGACTCCTTCGACCGTCCCTACAACACCAGGTCATACTTCCACTACATGGTTGCCGAATATGGCGAATGCTTGGACTACCTACGAACATGCCCAAAAGCCGAACAATCAAGCCCTACCATCAACAGCCAACAAAAGCGACTGAAAATACAAGAGTTCAGAATAGAACAACTAAAAGACCTTTTTACGGACATACAGTCAGAAATGAAACTAGACAAAGGAGAGTATCGCTACAATTTCCTTATGGAAAGAGTTCACAAGCAGTGGGAGAGGATCCAGGACATCCACGAAGAAATCTTATTCTACGAAGAAGAACATGGAAATGCATATCTCGTTCATAACATGTACGAAGAAATCCGCAGACAATTTGATCAAGTTGTAAACGACCAAAACCAACCTACACTTCGTGATACTTCCAAAAGTAACGACCAAAACAAACCTACATTTCCTGATACTTCCAAAAGCAACGACCAAAACCAGCCTACATTTTGTGATACTTCCAAAACCAAGACCCATGAAAACTCTGCATTAACCAACACTAACGAACTAAACTACTTGGAGACACCGACGAAAGAAGAAACAAACAAGCCAATAGAACAGCTGGAAGCAATCGCAAGCAACCACTACTCAGCATGGGATCTGTTTCAAAAAAGTGACGAGAACAAACTACTAGACAAGCTGCCAGACTTACCAGAAATATCCTGTCCAAGGGTAGAACGACAGTCAAGTTCAGTGAGTGAGGAAACAATTGTACACAATAATTGGATGGTTACGGCAAACCCCTCAGCAACACTCGCTGTAATCTGTCCAGGAGCCCGGGAAGATGTTGTATTAGATACAACAGGAATTACTGCAACCGTTCCTGCTCTAGCCAGACACTCCGAAACATTGCCCATCATCTTCGATACCAGCCTTATTAACCATGATTCTCCGTACAAAGCCACCGAGCCACTCCAAGACATTGCCCATCATCTTCGATACCAGCCTGATTAACCATGATTCTCCGTACAAAGCCACCGAGCCCATACACTCCAAGACATTGCCCATCATCCTCAATACCAGCCCGATCAATCATGAACCTTCATATCAAGCCACCGAGCCGATACTCAGGCAAACAGATTGCTCTACAGAGCTAAGAGAGGGACCTCAAAGATAGGATCCATGACACGGGATGGCGCAGCATTCATCAGCACGCAGTCATCATGAGCAGCATCACGACAATACTCATTATGATGATTCTAGGTTGGCGTACAAGGGACACGCATCATCAGGAGAAGACCGAAGAGGCAAAACTAGGAAGTAGACAAACAACAAGGCCAAAACGAAGACATAGAGTTGATGTCTCTACGTTCGTTCATCGTGGAGAGGCGGCAGAATGTTTAATCACCATTAAACATGCATTATTTTCTAAGTTTAATACATTTCCAATTCTTAATAATTTCATGATAGGTTATGAACCCACTCAAGTTCAATGTCAGATAGGTAGGAAACTAATTAATCATCACTTTCCCGAACCATGGTCGGTCACTCGGACATGATATGATTATTTTGCCGACGAAAGCACGAACGGAATCGCATAGTAGAATTATGTTTACTACAATATTTGGATAACATCATTGTGTACTATAACAATTAATTATATATAAGCAAGTCGTGGGAAATAAAGGATCAGTATTCAACAACTACTCAAAAACGTTGTTTTACTCAACAAATGTACTGTGCCCAAGCCCACTTGGCCATAGCAGAGGGTGAGGCTGCTCTCTGGCAGTAAACTACATATTTTCCGTTGCTCAACCGAACCAAGTTGAGCAAGTGTAATCTACGAGCTAAACCTAGCTTGTACACCAACCTACTTTGGGGTTAATCCGTCGAGCCAGCCGACAGCGTTGATGTATTTCAAGACTGTGGCGGCCATCTGGCCATCTTCCCCCCATAATTGATTTTCTGATATTCACGAGAGCTGGCCAGTGGCAAAGAACATGCTCAGCACTCTCGTCATCCTCGTGGCATCCTCTACAAGTCGGATCTGTTACCACACCCAAGGTGTTGAGGTGCTTATTTAGCTCACAATGGCCCGTGAGCATTCCTGCCAGTTTTCCAAGGTTGCTCCGCGAGAGTCCAATGAGGTACTGGGTTAGCACGGCCTCGTGGCCGTGTTTAGCAGCTCTTGAGTGTCCAAACTGTCGTGTCTCCCATCTCTCTCAGAACCTCTACCGTCAGGCCAATAATTCTGCGATTGATGGCTTTTGAGGACAGTGGAACGAAGGGCTCTGTGCCACACGGTTTTCGCTTTGCTCCCTATCGCGTCAAACTGTCCGCTCTCTCATTTCCCCTGATTCCACTATGTTCCTTAATCCGAGTTAACGACACCGAGTTCTCATCGGAGACCGACTGCAGAATCTGATGACACTCTAGTATCAGTTTGGATGTTATTTTATTCTTGTTCAAGGATTGCCAAACATGTTTGCTATCGGTGAGGAAGATAATGTTCTTGCCCACTATATTTTCCTTCACTTTTTGTGTGGCCCCTTGCATTATGCCAAGCAGCTCTTTTTGCCCCCAAGCCTAGGGCCCTACTGATTTTTAGGTTGAGCTCCGGTGTGAACACACCGAGCCCAGCACCACATTGGCTTTGTGAACCGTCTGTGTAGATATCTCCTTCTTTCGAGCCGTCTGCGTTGATTTCATAGGCTCTGTTGAAAATGTAGCGCGGAATCAAGGCATCAGTTCGATACTCCAGCAGAGGCTGTCTTGTGAGCATATACGAGCATGTCCTGGGCCCCACTTTCTTCCGCACCATAGATGGATGGCATGCAGCCTAATTGCTGTTCTTTCTGCCTCGCCCCTTAAGAATGCATCAAGAGGCGGCAGGCACAGCAGCACCTGCATTGCCATCTTTGATGTGGATCCCATTGCACCTGTGATAAATAGGCATGCTAATCTTTGTAGTTGCTGCATTCTGTTCTGAGCTGTCACTTGTTTGGTTTTAGTCCACCACAAAATATCTCCGTACACAAACATTGGTCTGATTACGGCCATGTAGATCCAGTGGACAATTCTGGGCGACAACCCCCAGACCTTGCCAATAGCCCCTCTACATTGCCAGAATGCTCTTGTGACCTTCTTAGATCATTCGCTTGAGTGCTTGCTTCGATTGAGGGTTCTATCTATATAGAATGATTATTTAACCTCTTTAGAAATGCCGAGTTTCACACCACACTGGAGAGGTGGTTTCAGGTTAGCCAACTTCCTTTTCCTGGTAAAAAGTAGGAGCTCAGTTTTTGTTGGGTTTACAGATAGTGCGTTTTCATCGCACCATCTTTCCACCAGTTTTAAAGCAGCCTGCATCGTTCCCACCAGGACGCATTCAAATTTTCCAGTCAGCAGAACAGTGATGTCATCTGCATAACCAGTAGTGTGGAATCCCTGTTCGTTGAGATTCTTTATGAGGTCATTGACTACCATATTCCAAAACGGGGGTGATAGTACGCCCCCTTGGGGGCAGAATTTGCTCACCTGTGCCTTCACCGTAGTGTCTCCCGTTTTAAGCTGAACCGTTTTGATTTTCAGCATGCAACAGATCCAGCCAGCAATGGCTGGGTCTAAGTTATGCCTAGCTGGATCAAGTTCTACACTTTTGAGAGTCCTTTTGTCGAAAGCGCCTTCTATGTCTAGGAAAGCCCCTAGTGCCGACCGCTCGTGAGAGAGCGCCCTTCTATTTTTTGAACTACACAGTGTAGAGCAGTTTCTGTTGATTTTCCAGGTTGATACGCATGTTGATTGAGGTGAATTTCCCACAGAGGCAGGTAGACGTCCCTAATCTGTCTGTCACAGAGCCTTTCCAGAGTCTTCATCAGAAATCAAGTTAAACTGAGAGGTCTGTAGCCTTTTGGGTAAGCGTAGTCCGTCCTTACCAGGTCTGGATATGAACGCGACCTTCACCTCTCTCCATCTTACCGGTATATAGCTTAGGGCTAGACATGACTTGAACAAAAGTTCTAGGCGTCCAATAATGACCTCCAGACTCCATTAAAGCATCGCTGGAAAAACGCCATCGGTTCCTGCGGACTTGAATAGTTTGAAGTTCCTTATTGCCCAGGCTATTTTTTCTTTTGTTACCACTGTGTCGATAATCTTCGCGTCTACTCCGGTGGAGTACGGTCGATCGTCTGGTCATGCGTGGCCGTCAGTGGTGTTGACGATTTCACATTCTAAATGGTGAGTCTCCAGTTTTAGTTTTGCCGTATCGTCAGAGGTGTTGGTAAATGTTCCATCACTCCTTTCGAGACAGCTGGCTGCATGAAGGGGTTTTTCGGAGAGGACCTTCTTGAGCCTCGAGGCTGACGATGTATCAGAGACCTCGCTGCAGAAGTTCCTCCATGCCATTTTTTTTTTGTTTCTTCTTAAAGATTTTCAGCTGATCTTCATATTCTTGCCATTTGCGGGTTGTTATCGCCAGAAAGAAAGACTTCTTGTTTTTCCATCTCTCTGTCCCATCCAGAAATGTTGGTTTTATCCCTATTGTCAGTGAAAGGACAGGAGTGCTCGAAAGCTTCCGTCAGGTTACCGTATAGAAAGTTTAGACTCGCCTTTACTTTATCCGTACTGATCAGAGTTTGTAGGGGGGTTCCTTTGTCTATCATTTCCGTCAGAGTGCTGACAAACATCGAAATGTTTCTTTTACGCGGGTCTCTGAACAGTTTGCTTTTTGGTGGTTCAATAAGCAGTTTGGTCAGAAAACTGCTGCTTAGGCCTTCGCTTCCACAGATAGTGTTAGATAACATTATATCATTGCTTTATATTGTATTGGACCAAAAATTTTTCAAATATAACGGATCCTTCTATAGACAAAAGTCAGGCCTAGCCATGGGCTCTTGCCTAACACCGTTTTTGAGCGAGGTTTTCATGAGCAATTCAGAGAACCTCATAATGAATAGCCCTTTCACCAGTAATATAATTTTCTACCAAAGATATGTTGACGATGTGTCTATGGTTTGGAGTGGTAGCAACCAACGTTTCGAGGATTTTCTAGCCTTCGTCAATGATCTACACCCTAAAATAGTCTTTACCTCGGAGAAGGAGGTTGAAGGCAAATTACCTTTTCTGGATCTGCTTTTAACGAGAAGAAATGGTTCAATTGAGTTTGGAGTTTACAGAAAACCAGCGTCAACGAATAATATTATTTAATTCACCTACAACTCCCCACACACACATACATTTGCAGCTTTCAACTCATTGATATACTCCCTGTTCAAGCTTTCCCTGTCCAAGAAAACATTCCAAGAAGAATGGACATTATTAAAGAATATTGCCATAAATAATGAATTTCCGACAAATTCATTAAACAAAATGTTCGATAAGTTCACAAATAGATACAGATGGTCCTTCAATGTCATCCATGCGAGGCCTGTACAAACGACATTTTTCAAGTGTATGACTTACTTTGGGAACCTTTCTCTACAGGTTTCGGATATTTTCAGGAAAGCCAAAATACCTATAGCTTCCAAGACGGTCAATACATTACAAAAGAAATTGGTCCAGACGAAAGATAAAACTGAACAACTTGCCAAATCGGGAGTATATTCTTTGTGTTGTGGATCTGTATACGTGGGACTGACAGGAAGAAGTATTGGTACAAGAGTCCGTGAACACGCTAGTTTAGTGAATAAACATCAGAATTCGGATATAACGGAAACCAAATCAGAATTCGCAACCCATATATTATCAACTGGCCATAAATTTGATTTATCAGAAAACGTAAAGGTCCTCCATGAGTGCACAAAAGGTAAAAAACTTGATCTTCTGAGAAAATAACAAGGACTAAAAAGAGCCCGGTCTACACCTGCGTCAATGATTTGTTTAGCTACGAACCCCATAATTTGATATTCATCAATCTTCAGTATAATAAACATAACTCGCGTTCTGATACAAGGTGTGGTGGATCAGTGGATAACGACCCTGATCATTGAACTTATTTTTATTGTTATATCGTTCTTAACCTCATTTATTGTTAAAAATTCTAATTATGTGTACGAAGAGCTGTTTTTAAAAGTTTGATAAGGTAATTTTATTTTATACTTTTTGCAATTAGGTTTAGAAATTCTGTTTTTAGATCTGGAGATGCCACGTAGGCGAAACATGTAATCATTTTATTATATGACTGCTTGACGGCCTTCAAGTTGGTGTCTGAAAAACTTAATGGATGCGAAGATGGCCAGAAGCTCACGATAATGTACTCCAATTCGTTTCTGCTGAACTTAATTTGCGGGAAAAGAATCCCACTGGTGTCCATCTGCCATTGACCTGCTGTTCCAGGGCTGCACCAATGGCAGTGTTAGAGGCATCAGTGATGAGAGCTAGGGGAGCCGTTGTGGATATGAAGTTGATACGAGTGGCTGCAATGAGGCTCTTCTTGCAAGCTTTGAATGATTCTTCAGAAACCTGATTCCATCCAATTTTTCGTTTATCATTCTTTTGGGCTCCTTTGAGGTACTGATTCAGTGGTCCATGGAGTTGAGCAGCATGAGGAATGCAACGTCTATAATAGTTTAGCATTCCAAGGAAACGGCAAAGTTCAGAAACGGTTTCGGGCTTTGGATAACTGATGATGGCCTGGATTTTGTCTTGAGGAGGTAAATAACCATGTCTATTGATGGTGAAAAAATACACAAGTTCCTCCTGAGCAAACTGGCATTTGTCAACGTTTATGGTTAGTTTGTGCTGTTGTAGGAGCTTGAAGATACATCGTAGATGTTCGATGTGTTCTTCGTAAGACTCTGAAAAAATGATGAGGTCATCGATGAAACAAGCAGTAAAGTCAATATTGCGTAGAATATTGTCCATGTGTCGTTGGAAGGTTTGGGTGGCATTCCGAAGTCCGGGTGGCATGCCAAGGAACTCAAATAGGCCAAATGGGGTCGTCACTGCAGTTTTGGGGACATCTTCTGGAGCTTCCGGAACATGGTGATAGGCACGTACGAGATCCAATGTGGAAAAGATTTTACGTCCTTCAAGACGTTGGAAAATATCCTCGGCATGAGGAACTGGATAGCGATCCGGAACTGTCTGCGAATTCAGTTTGCGATAGTCACCTGTTGTGCGCCAGCCACCTGTCTTCTTTTGCACCATGTGGATTGGACTTGCCCACTGACAACTTAAAGGGCGAATAACTCCATGGTAAAGAAGTGTGTTTAAGTCTTTCTTTGCAATCTCCAGTTTTTCAGTATTCAGTCGACGTGGGCGTTCGCAGATGGGTGGGCCCGTGGTGACAATGTGATGCTGGACTGAGTCTGGGCCTTCTACTTTGAGTAAGGTGTTGGGCAGAGTGATATCTATGTGTTCATGAAGAAGCTCAGCATAGATATCATGGCTGGTTGTCGGTAGGCAGGAATTGTCAACTGTAGAAATGCTGAAGACTGTTGTCTCACAACATTCTGCTGGTGCTTTTAGAGTCGTGAGAGGGTCCACAAGACGTTTGGTTTTCAAGTCAAGTGATAGTCCATAATGGGCGAGGAAGTCAGCACCAATGATGGTAGCTGAAACATCAGCAATGATAAATGACCATCAAAAGTCTCTGCGCAAGCCTAGGTTGACATTCAGGTGGTATTCGCCATAAGTACGGATGTGAGCATTGTTGGCAGCGTGTAGAATTAGACTGTCTGGTTTCAGCTTCTTTGAGAAGGCTGATCGAGGCACCAGTGAAATGACGGATCCAGAATCGATGAGAAATCGCAGGTTTGATCTTCGGTCGTAGATGTGGAGGCGATGCTCTTTTGAAAGAGGCATGCAGGTATTGCTGCTGTCGCCTACTGCCTCAACTGACGACAGCGCAGTCAGTTTTCCAGTTGCTGATTAGATGGACCCAGGGAAAATGTCGAGCTGCATGGTTGAATGCATCGTTGGGCCTGGCTGCCAAACTTGCGATGGTATCGACAAATTGAGTTGGCAGGGGAGGAGGATCTATTTCGAGGCTCCCTGGAATGTAGCACTCTAGAATCACCTTGATTAATGAGCTGCTGGACTGCTCTGGAGGTTGTCCTTGATTGATGTGCCGCTCATCAAGGAACACTTTGATACCCTGCAGAACAGCTGTCACTGCATGTAGACCGTCGTTGGAAGGCTGAACGGAGGGCTGAACATATGTACTAGTGTGGGCCGAATGAGAGGTACTGGGCCAGAATGGTGATGTAGGTCTCAGTGACCGTGTCTGATTTGATACAGCTGAGACTGAGGGACTTGTATAGCTGTCTAGAAGTTCATCGGCAAGGTCAGCAAATTCATCAAGGGCGACGTTTTTCATTAGTTTGAGCATACGCTGTAGATAAGCTGGTAAAAGTGCCCTCCATCTCACAAGAAGAACGTCACCAGAAAGTCTGTTTGCAGAAAGAGAGCGCATATATCTCAGGAGTTGTGACGGCTTTTTATCACCCAGTTCGAGATCAGTCAATAATGTATGAAGTTGACTATCCATTGAGTCCGAATATCGTCTTATTAAGACAGATTTCAAGCGTTCATATCTCTCACCTGGCACTGGGTTAATTACAACATCTGAAACTTCCCTCAGGGTTTCACCATCAAGGCATCCAAGTAGCTGACCATATTTTGATACATCGGCCCGCAATCGATGAGCAGAAAAAATGCCTTCCAACTGATGAAACCATAGTGTCGGGTCAGATTTTAAGAATATCGGAATCCTTAAGTTTCCAGATACTGCACCAGTGTCGGGGGCGAACTCGGGGGGCGCATTTGCCGGCGCTTGATGTCCATTACCGGGGTCGTCGTTGTCGAGCATTATCACTTTACTTGATTTTGGCTTTGAAAAGTCGGGGTCAACACTTTAGCTGTCTGAGAGACGTAGCAATGCACGATTAGGGCAAACGTATATTCACAATAATCACACAAATGAATTAACTAAACAGTAAAAATGTCCGTGAAGGGGAAGAACACGTTACAATGACTTAATGACGCGATTCACACTCGATAGCTTCGTACCAATGACTGACGTCTGTCAAATCGAATACCTGCTGTCTGTTCAGTTGGTGGTGGTTCACAAACCGCTCGGTGGATGTTGATTCGCCACAAAAGCATATTTTTGCATTTTAAAAAAAAAACAATTCTAATCGTATATTCATTTTCATATGTTTCAAAAGGGGATACATTTTTCTATTGAAAAAGAAAATAGAAATAAAAAAAAACATCTTTTTTTTTTCTTTTTTTTCAATAGAAAAATGTATCTCTTTTTGATATATATAAGAATAAATATACCATAACATTTGATTTTATTGAAAAAAAAATTAAAAATTTGCTACCATTTCAGTTGATGCCATCCAGGGGCGACCGTGAAGGTAACAAATCCAAAACCATCTGAGCATTCAGTAGTGCTGATTATGCTCTTTCATACGAGCCCAAGTTTGTTAAAGTTGGTCAGGAGAAACGGGAGAAATCTTATTTTGTTTAAAAAAATAATTGGACTCCCCCCACCACTTTATTTTGATAGATTGAAAAAAAACGTTTCAGACCAAAAGTAAAGGTAAATAGCAGGTTAATATGAAAATGATATCATCGATATATTTTCATTGGGCAAAATTTCATGAGAATCCCAATTTTCTACTTAGTTTTGGTTGCCACGCCCCTAGCGACCATTTCAAAAACTTGAAAATATTTTCCAAGATTTTCTCTTGGCCGTCTTGGTAATACAATTTTTTGCCCCAAGCCCTACGGTGAATAGTTTTCCAGATACAATACCCCGCATTCTTAGTTGACCACCCTGTACTTATCAGAGCAATACAATTTTTATATTTTCCGTTTCTTGCTTGGTAAATCATATTATTTTCACCAAAATCATCCAAAAGTTAATAGGTTATGGGCCCAGAAAACGTAAAGTCTGCGAAATTGGGTGAAGAAAGGGTGAGACAATTCTGTGTCGAAAATTGACGGTGAAAATAGATGAGGTTAGCAGCTGAATAGTACTTGAGAATAATTTGTGGGGAATCGTGGAATTGGAAAAAGATTCGTCAGGAACACTACCATTTCCACAGCTGACGAACGATGATTATAACAACTGGAGATTTTGAGTTGGAATGTTATCAGAAACAGATGGTGTTAAGAAAATTCCACAAGCAAGCCAGGATGAGTATGATGCCACGCTCTTTGTTACTCTTGAGAGTAAAAAAAGGATGAGGTAACAAAGGAGAGAGAAAGTTACTTGATTTCCGGAATGAGAGGGTGGTTTTCTACGTGAGGAAATTAGGCCCTAGCTCAATGTCGAAGATTGGGGTAGGATAAGCGCCATCGACTCAAGACTGAATAACTCGGAATTCTCCCGATGTTCCGGGCATCTTCTCATTCACAGAAAATATCAAGTGAAAAAAAAAGTTTTGAAACAACAATGAGGGTTCATATAACCAAATCAAAATACTAGAAGTTCAATGAATGAAAATCTATTTCTTCATCCCTGAAGTAAAGTCCCTGAGTGATTACTCTTTCAAACAAAAATAAATAATAAAATCTGAAATCTGATAACGATACCAATAAGTCAATCACGGCCACACAGCCTTCCTTAAGTGGAAAGAGGCTAAACAATGATGTCGTAGCAGTCTCAGCTCTTGTGGGGCTGTTGATCAGACCAACAAGCTATCCGCCTGAATTGTGATTGATAACCCCAAAAGAAAAACCCTAAGAAGAAATACGGTTTTAACATTGTCTTCTTAGTTAAAAATAAAACTCGAATGAAAATTACGATTATAAATTTTGACGATAATAAATTTGATAGATTAAACAAGAAAAAGAATTCACGTTTGATTTAAACCTCAACAAATCATTACTCTTGGTGGTGAAAAACTGAATCAAATGATCAGATAAATCATGAAAATCAATTACTAATTCAAATATCACTCGATAGAAAAAAACATATAGAGAAATCAGTAAATTACATGAGTTTGCAGGGTTTTTGGTTGGTAGACACAGTGGTGTTTTTTTTGTCTGTATTACACTGCTGGTGGTCCTTTCTAAACTGGGTGGTGATTATTAGAACCGGTAGGCTGCAGTCCACCTTTGCGTTTCCAACAGAATCAGCAATGTTTTTAAATAAATAGGCTGCTGGTCACCCTTGCCTTTCTACAGGGAAAGAAGGAGCACGATAGTATACATCCAGGTACTCTCCAACGACACCCGGTCGAAGATGAAATCAACAATACACCCTCCAACTTACCCAACGGTCGTGAAAGCAGAATATCCGTATAAAACGGTTATTGCATCGCCAACAAGGTAGGTGGGTACACAAAGCACTCAAAACTCAACGCGATGCAATAAATAAAAGTGGATCAATTTCCCAAAAATCCCTAGATAGGTTTAAAACTGCTTAGGAAACATCCAAGCTTCACAAAGACACGCTGGAAAGTAAGCCGAAAATCATTGTCAAATTCTCATGACAGAGTGAGGTTAGGACCAGTACCAACAGCCAGTACCAGAACGGTAGCAAAACGGCAACAGTGTAGAAGGCAGGAATTTCATCGCAAACAAAGAACCGTCTCCACTTTTCCATTAATTGAAAAAACGTAAACAGCATCAAGAAAAGTCGATTTGGTTCCACATAACAGTCCCCAATCAAAAGAAAGTTTAATTACATGCAGTACATCTTACTACAATCTAGATTGAAAATGCAACCTGTCACGCAATTTAGACAATACGCATGGAGAGCGGCAAAATCCCACGGCAAACAATCTAACCTCAAAATTCGGCTGACTTCAGTCATGTTTACATTGTTTGGAAAGTGGAAAGTAAAGTAACTTTTCCATAAAACTGGATGCTCTCCAATAAAGAAACATGACTAGTGACCAAACTATGACAAACTATATATATATATATATATATATAGATCAATCCCCTGTGAAAAATGATTTGTAATCCTTCATTATACTACACTTAGCAGTAAGTATACAACATGCTGTTCGTAGATAGATTGCTTAAGTTTGCCTCACTAATTTCAGCCCTGAAGAAGAAAATAAACAATTTTCGAAAGCTTGGCATAGCTAAAAAGTAGTTTCAATTCAGCAGCCCCAAGACCGAATACCTAAGAAATTTCATCACAGTTTTTCTCATAATTAGTCGGTCAAGACTACCTTCCTCTTTTATATATATATATATATATATATATTATCTGAAACCCTTTTACCATACAATGACCAAACTACGGCTCCTAAACTCAGATTGGGAAAAGATTGTTAGGATGAACCAAGAGATGATGACAAAGTACGTAATAGTCAATCTTTTTGCTGGCTGAACCTATAAAGATTGTAACTGATGTGAAACCTGTGAGTATTTCTGCGCAAAAACCTGATACTATAGAACTAAAATTTCCCAATCTCAACAATAATTGAACAAAAAAAACGTAGGTCAAAAACGGCCCGTGACAATGAAGCGCTTGATGCAACAAATAAGGGTAACTATTGCATATACCATTTTCTCTTGAAAAACGTTATTTATAATAAAAATCAAATATCCTAATTTTTCCCTCCGCCAGTACATTTCAATCCCTAAAGACACTGGAATGTGACTATATAAGAAAATTTGAAAATCTTCGAAAAATAGCAGAAAACCGTATGAACAATTATTGTTACCCAAATAAGGACAACCATGATACATTAGACACTAAAGCTAAACGTATCATAGTTTAGTGCATGACGAATAAGCATCCGGAGTATATCAAGGATGCAAAAACAGCACGAGAAATGCACAAAAGTTTGCAAAATATATTTGAAGGAAAAAGTACTTTTTCCAAATTGTATATTATGGAAAAGTTATTGAAGCTTAAATTTACAGGGTGATTCACTACATATTGACTCCCCCTCTTACTCATTTTTAACAAAGTCTACAGAAAAAAGTTGTTGGGATTATACTATTTTTTTTAAATCTGGCAGTATCATTTATACAGGGTGTCCCAGAAGCTTTCCACAGCACCCAGCTTTGAAATTTCAAATGAGACGCCCTCCATTTTATTTTGTTTTTGGATTCCTCATTGAATTCTAAGTCAAATCTGCGTAAGGTATATATATCTTATCTTTTGCCGTTCTCGAGATAAAGGCTGTTGAATTTTGTGAAAAATACAAAATTCCCTATATTTTGTCTCACCTCTAACACATTTTATACAAGGTGTACAAAACAAGTTTTTTGAAAAAGTTAATTGGTTTATACTAAATCTTTTAAATCTGGTGGTATCGTTTATACAGGGTGTCTCAAAAGCTGAGCACAGCATCCAACTTTGAAATTTTACATGGAACATCCTGTATTCTATTTCATTTTTAGATTCTTCGATAAGTTCTTAGTTAAATCTGTAAAAAATATATCTATTTTATCTTTGGCCCTTTTTGAGATAAATGCTGTTGGATTTTGCCTTATTTTAAGAGCTACAATTCATAATGAAGCGTGAGCCTTTTAAAATGGAAAGCAGCTGTTTTTGAACTAATCTAGAATTGTTTTTTATCTTTTATGAGGCAGACTTAAGCTTCAAAGCAATCTTCATTCAATATGGTTGTCAAGATACAAATCCAGAATTTAGAATTTTTCACAAAATTGAACAGCATTTATCTAGAGAGTGGCAAAAGTTACGATAGATTTATTTTATATCGATTTGACTTAGAATTTACCGTATGATCTGAAAATAAAATAAAATACAGGGTGTCTTTTCTAAAATTTTAAAGTTTGGTGTTAACAGCTTTTGTGACACCCTGTATTAATGATATAGCCCGATTTGAGAAAATCAACATAAACCAAACAACTTTTGTATCACACTAATTTTTCGACACCTTGTGTAAAATGAGTTAGAGTGGGTCAATATATTGGATTTTCCACAAAATTTAACAGCCTTTATCTCGAAAGTCACAAGAGATAAGATAAATATACTCCATACACATTTGACTTAGAATTTAATGTGGAATTTGAAAATGAAATAAAATACAGGGTGTCCCATTTAAGATTTTAAAGTTGGGTGCTGCGGACAGCTTTGGGGAGACCCTGTATAAATGATACTGCTAAATTAACAAAGTTTAGTATAAACCAAACATCTTTTGTACATAATTTTGTTCTGTACACTTTGTATAGAATGAGTTAGAGGGGGGGTCAAAATATAGTGAATCACCCTGTAAAACGGACGACACACAGGAGCATTTCATGAAAATAGAAACATTGCAGAGAAAATTGGAGGGAGCTGGTGCAGAGCTCGACATGGTCTGTTATTTATTGCTTACTATGCCTGAAAAATGTATGATACAGTAGTAACTGCGATAGAAACGGTGACAACTATTTCTATGGAATTCGTAAAAAGTAGACTTTTAGATGCTGAACTAAAATTTAAAGATTCTGGAAAGTCTGAAGAACAGAACAAAAATTCTGAGGCAGCTTTTAATGTTAATAAATATACATACATCTATCAAATGCTGTGGATGTGGAGGAGGTCATTTTTTGAGTGATTGCCCGAAAAATTGAAACAAAAGTGTGCCACCATTTCGGCAACCATCCAGAAATCATTACAGAGGTTACTTGAAAAGAAGTAGAGGACAAGTAAGTGAAGACAATAGGCAGGATGTTCATAAGAGAGACATTACTTTTTCATCAGAAGTTTTGAGTGCATTTGAGCCGAACATCATGTTTAATGATTCAAAAGTGGATTTTATTTTAGACAGTGGTGCAACAGATCATTTAGTGAAGCAGAATATGGAAAAGTCGATGACAGACATCATAACAATTGACAAGGAGTTTAGAATAAGAGGGGCAAATGGAGATAAACTAGTTGCCCAAAGAAAGGGCTAGCTTTTTCTTGAATATTATGATGAAATCATAGACTTCACGCTTCAATTGTGCCAGATTGAACATATTATCTACTCAGTGTAAAGAGAATCAATAAATAATCACAGTGTTGTAAAATGTATGGTGATGCGAAACTTGTAGGTATGTAGCAACTTTTGATTTGCCTTGAAAAATGTGTAACGTAGCAGTGACAGGTGATATTTGGCAAAGACGTTTAGGCATACTTGGGAAAAATGCAGTTATCAGTACGAACAAAAGTGTGCAGTTCATGTATGGAGGCCAAAGCTACGCGAAAACCTTTTGAGAAGCTTGAACGAGGTAATCGTTCAAAAGCAGGAGAATTTCTTTATTCAGACATTGGTGGACCAATCCGAACTCCTACAAGTGATGGCGAAAAGTATTATCAAACCATTCTTGATGATTATTTACTCTCATTTCATCAGAGTTTACCTATTAAAAAGAAAGTCTGAAGCCCAGAACAAACTATGATTAATTATATACGGGGGATGAAAAAGAAAGGTTACTCAGTGTCAAGGATTCAAGTACAAGTGTGTACAAGTGCTGAATTTAGAAATGTCTGCAAACAGAAGGGAATAAGATGTGACTACACACTTTCAAACACACCTCAGCCGAGCGGTGTGAGTACTGTGAGTGAAAGAGCTAATAGAAAATTTGATAAAGTAAGATCAATTTTGGTCGAAACCAATTTACCAAAAGATCTATGGGGAGAAGCTATCAGGAATGCAGCCTAGCAACTCAATAGACGTTCAACAGTCACCTAAGATGGTAGAACACCAGTTAGTGTAGAGATGTAGATGTTTCAGTGTGTGGCTCACGCCAAAATCTGCTCAGGCCTCCTGGGCCCGTTGCAACCCACAAAAGATAGAAGTGAGATTATTGAAGGCACGGCGCTTTCGCGTTAGTGTGTACTATGGCAAAACCGATTTGAGCAAGGAGGTTATCAAAACCACCTGCCAGATTCACTGACTACGAGCTATATTCAGCATATTGCATTCTATCAAAGGAACCAACTCTGAGGAAGCAGTGAAAACGGTTGAAATGAAGCTATACCAAAGGAGCTAGAAGCACATGAAAAACATTCTTCATGGGAGCCAGCACTTCTGTCAGAAGAAAAACAAGCTTTTGACAGGCGATAAGTATTCTCTGAAAACATGATGGTTTAAATGGGCACGTCCAGTAGCTGAAGGATACCAAGAAGATTATCATCACAATGTGTATGGACCTGTTGCCAAATACCAAACTATCAGGATGTTTATGGCAAATGCTCTTAGCAACAATTGGGATATAATGCAACTTGATATTCCAATTGAATTTTTGAATGGAAACCTGAATATAGATGACCACATCAAAGTACCAGATGGTGTGGTAGTGAACAAAAAAATGGAACTTGCTAAAACTGAAAAAGGCTTTGGTTTAAGTTAAACACCAAGGATGTGGAATGAAAGATTTCATGAATTTGCTGGAAAGACCAATTTGAGAAGATCATAAAACGACTTCAAACAGAATGTCGAAGCCCAATCCAGTTATGCGTCAGGATACCTAGCTGCTTCCGAATTGCTATATTTAGTGCAGATTTTGAACTTATCAATGTGACATTCACTCTAATGAAAGACAACCTAACTGCTTTGAAATCAATCGAAAGTTTTGAAAACAGTGAACGTTCAAAAGACATAGATATCAAGGCTCCCAGCAAACACCTTTGGTCGGCAAGGTACATTATTTAATGATGGCATCGTTGGCATCATGATGGCAAATTATTTTTGTGCATTATTTGCAAAATATTAACAACTGTAAACATGCATTGTTTGTCAAATGAAAAGAAGGTACAGACACATTACCCATAAAAAGGCAAATGTCCAATTTTCGAGATGCCTGTAAATCCAAGTTACATTTTTTTTATACAATAGGCCCCTTGCATGTGTTTTAATTTCTACCTGAAAACCTTTTAAAAACCTTCTAAAATATAAGAGGTATCCCTTTTCAATATTTTTTCTTGATAAAATCTTCGAATTACTATAAAATTGTTAAATTAAACTTCACTCGAGACCTTTAAATTTCACGTGACACGGAAACACTATGCTATTGGTCCCAAGCCTATGACGTCAAACCGGAGTTGGATCCGTTGTCCACTATCAGCTGGCGTGAATAAGTGAGTATTTTATTGATTTAAATGGTTTGTGTATCATGATCTTTCTTATTGTTATCCTATTAACCTTTTAGCTTCAACTCTTCGATGTTTAGCACATGTAAAGGACTCATTTTTGGCAAAAAATCACTACACCATTAATAAATCCATCAAAGGCAGATTTTCCGATTTTGCTTTAATAAATCCTTCAGGAATAATCGATAATAATTTTCTCATAATACTGTTTGGCTATGAGGATTGACACGGACGAAAGTACACTCAAAAATCACGAAAATTTCTTAAAAAACATTGCAATAACAACAGTATTGATGGATAATTATTGTAAACAGGCACCCACAAGTCAAGTCAAGAATGACAAACGTCACGGCAGGGCCGGATTTTTCGTAGTAGGTAACAATGAACTCGTTTGTCAACATTCGTAGATCATCATGCAAAATGTTTGTTGGTTTTTGGGTTAAAATATCTGCACTAAATGTACTTACGTGTTTGGTGAATCTCCTTTAACTTGGTAGCCATAAGTTACACAATCAATCTGCATTACACTGTATAGGATCACCGAACTAACAAACACACCTATCTATAATGAACAAAAATCCGGCCCTGTAAGACATGCTGAACGACCTCCCACTTTCCGTAGGTCCGATTGCGTCACTCACCGTTTTGGCGGGTGATTTGAATGTTTGAACTTCAGTTATTTATTGCGACGTTAATATTTATCGTATGCAAAAAAAAAATTGTAGGGATACATTTTCAGTCTAATAGATTATTTTGATGCAATAAAAAAAATACGTGCAAGGGGCCCATAGCCAATGCCTTTTAATAGTTTTGCATACAGCAATATTCAATCACATATCAGCTTGGTGATCTACATGTTAAGCTTTTTTATCAATCAATGAGTAAATATATATGAGACGATACGTTATGTTTAATCCATGAAATGTGATTTGTTGATACTTTTAGACTAAATCGCTGCCAATATTTTCTGGTTGTTTGGTTGGTTATTCTGTTGATGCTGCTCTAACTGAGCAATTTGCCAGCTCATTTGGTGTAGTTACTGCAAAGACTCTGGCTCTAGGCCATGATGCAGTCACTATAATATATAGTTTTTTGGAATCGATAGGGGTTAGTATTGTACAAACACAACAAAGGATTTGAACTCTTCTGGCTCCCGCGCAGTGGAGGAGCTAACACACATGATACTGTGTCGGACGGATATGAAATTGTCTATGGTGAGTTTTTTCTGTGATTAAAAGAAGTATAAAACTTTTAATCCCCTAACAACTTGATCTGGTTTATGGTTAGAAATTTCATTAACAGTTTAATTGTGTCGTCATTCATTTTAGTTAGGATGTTGCTCATATTTAAGGGTAGGTAGTTCTAGACCTTTCTTTTGGAATTCTGCGTATAGGTTTCGGTTTGGTATTTCGTTTATCGGGCATGTTAAAAAGATGTGGTTTAGGTCTTCAATTTGGCCACATTCGCAAAGGGGGGAGTCTTTGATTACAATTTTGAATAAGTATTGCGATGATGAACAATTTCCTGTCCTTAGCTGAATCATTGTCGTTATTTGTTTTCTTTCTTTAAACTTAGTGTATTTGAACCATTGTGTTTTTAGTGGGCTGTCAACTATTCGACCGTACCATTGTCCTTCATTTGTTGTTGCTATTTTCCTTTTCATGATAAATTTGTCATTAATGCTTTTTGTTACATGAGGTATTATTTCCCTTCTCTCAATTTCTTTCCTCAAAGGCACATTTAGGTTTCTCCCTATCTCCGCCAATTTGTCTGCCATCACAGAACACATAGTGTTCTGTGTCTGCCATCTCATTGCCTTGAATTTTAGTGTGTCCCGGTATCCATGCTACATGGTAGTTTATTTCTCTCTCATATGCTCCAATTAAAAGGCTTTTTGTATGTAAAGATTCAGGGTAGCGCATTAGTGTGTGGAAGTCCATTTTCTCCCTTATCAAAAGAGATGGGAAAAATGTTTCGAGACAAAACTTATAAGGTTCCAGCAGGGTTACAATTTAAAAATATAACTGTGTAAACAGAGTGTTCTAGAAAACCGTGGCATAAAAAAAAAGACTTTTCTTGAATAGCAACCCCAACTTCTGATTAGAGATTTGGACTCAGCGTGACGTTCTTCGTATGATACAATGGTTTTATTTGCCAGAACGTACAGTGTTGTCAAGCTATCGAGGATTTACTGAAATTTAGGGAAAAAAAATCTTAGAGCAAGGTGATTGATTTTTGAAAAAAAAATCGCTCTAATTCAGACAGGGTGTTTTCTACAGCGATACCAACTTGGTAAATTAAGAGACGAAGAAACTCAATGTTTTCAAATGGAAAACCCTGTGCGCAGTAATCTAGTGTTATTAAGCACTCAAAACACTGCAACTTTGCCATTAGAACAACTTCGCCATGTCGTAAAATGTATCATCTTGCAATCTTTCTATGTCAAAATAAAACCTCTAATTGGGTTTCGAGATGACAAGTTCGAACGTGTTGATGGATCGTTGCTATGGCAGAGAAATCCGATTCAATTACCATGACAACCAGCATCACCAATCCAAACATTGGAATGAGTACGATAGTATGCATTTCAATGAATCCAAAAGATTGGATAAGGGAAGCATTCCAGGATATAAACAATAATAACAACATGCTAGTTGAAGTTGGTCGATCATTTGAAAACCGTGTACAGGCCTGCATTCAAAATAATGGCGGTCATTTTGAACATTTACTCTAGTTCCGTAGTTCGTTTTGATGATTCTGTTAATGTTAAGAATTGTTCCATTTGGATTATACCATATTGGATATTCAACTCGATTTTGAATAAAGATCAAGATCTTCAACCTCTTTTGTTTTCAGTCATTATTCTGTTGGAGAATTTCAACACGTGGTCCATATACCCAGCCAATGATGTTTCGTCGCGTAACCTGTACCAAGAATGAACCAGAAATCCCAATTAGGTACTATTTTGACATAATCAAAGATTGCGAGATAACGACACATTTCATGACTTGTATTGTAATGGCAAAGTTGCAGGGTTTCAAGTGCTTAACAAAACCAGATAACAGCACACAGGGTGTTCCATTTGAGAAAATTGTTTTTTTCGTCTCTAAATTTGCTAAGGTCTGCTGTAGAAAACACCCTATATAAATCATAGCGATACTTTCTCCAAAAATCCAATACTTTGACTCTAACATTGAAAAATACGCATATTTGCAAGATTCAATTTCAAATCTTTCGTTTTTGTAGCAAATTTACCAAAATAATGTTTTTACCTAAATTTTAGTAAATCCTCGATAGCCTGACAACACTGCTCGTTATGACAAATAAAACCTCTGTATCATACGTAGAATATTACGCTGAATCCAAATCTCTAATCAAAAGTTGTTGTTGCTGTTTGAAAAGAGTGTATATTTTGATGCCACGGTTTCCTAGTACACTCTGTATACACAGTAATATTTTTAAATTGTGACCCTATAGGAACCCTATAGGTTTTTTCCTGTGAATTTTTCCCCATCTCTTTTGATAGGGAAGAAAATGGACTTCCCCACACTGATGCGCCACCCTGTATGTGGTCATTTTTGATTGTCATTCTGTTATTGTTTAGTCTGTTGATGGAACTTTGTGATTCCAAAAATATTATTACGTTATTTATACTCTTCTTGATAGCAGTTTTCACTGCTTCCTGAATGGCTGTCCATATTGAGAAGTCATTACATAATTTTGCCGAGAAGTTATTCAGTTTTGGTATGTGTATTCCTATGCCCACTTTGTTCAAATGTTTTGAGGCGTCCGTAAAGATAAAGGTATGTTTATTGTTGAATTTTTCTGTGGCCAGTTGAAAATGTTGTTTGGCATAGTTGGCCGACTTTTTTATTTTGAGGTTCATGGTTCTCAGTTTCTTCAGTTGTAGATGATAGTCAAAAGAAAATGTTTCATGTTTGTCTGTCTTTTGTATTATGTTCATGTGGGGACTAATCAGGTTAAGAGCAGAGACCAGGTATGGTGGATTTTTATTTGACCAATATGGCATGCGTCCGTTAATGTTCCGATTTATCATTTTTAGATTTTCTACTACTGGGTGACTATGTATATTTATCATATTGATTCTAAATTTAGCCGCTAGAATAATTCTTCGATTTTCCAGGTCCCCTCCTTCTGCTTCCGATGTGCGTTTGTTGGTGTTGATCCCATGCATCCCATCACAATCCTCAAGCTTTGGAACTGTATTGAGTCAAGTTTTTTCAAGTTCAAGACATTTTTACTGACTGGGTTTAAAACTATGCTTCCATAATCAATGTGGGATTTGACTGAACCGTTATATGCCATTAGAATGGTTACGGGGTCTGCTCCCCATGAAACTCTTGAAAACGCTTTTATCATATTCATCCCTTCTCGTGACTTTTCAATTGTTTTATAGATTTGTTTATCCCATTTCAAGTTTTTGATGTATATTAGTCCTAAGTATTTCTTTCCGTCAGTTTCTGTGAGAGGGTTGCCATCTATCACTAATGGGGGAGTGTTAATTGCCCTGTGTCCTTTTGTTAACCACATTTGATCACATTTGTCAGCTGAAAGTTTCATTTGATTTCTGAATATCTAGTCCTTGATCCCAGTTATGGCTGTATTCATTGTCTGCTGCATATTAATGTAGTTATTTCCAGAAGTTATCAGTACAATATCGTCCGCATACGCTATAAGTTTCTCACCCTCTGGTAATTCGTTATAAATATCCACCATGTATATAATAAATGAAAGTGTGCTTGAAGGGGAGCCTTGTGGTATTTCTGAGCTTGTCTGTAGATTTCATATAAATTTTCGAACTTGATTTCTTGAGCATAATTTTCGATTTTCTGAAATTTCATAGGTTCGATTACAAAGTTCAATGGTTATGTCCAAGTTTACCATTTTTTCATAGAGGATTTGAATGTCGACGAGGTTATAGGCTGATTCAAGGTCCAAAAAACTGCGAGGTTGAGGCCAAAAGCTGATAGAATATTGGTTGTTAATATAGTACGTGTGCGTTTTGTGTACCTAAAATCCTTTTCTAAATCCTGTCATTTCATGAGGGAATATCTTTTTGTTTTCCATCATCCAATCCATTCTGTTTTTAATCATGATTTCTAGCGTTTTCAGGTAGCAGGAAGCAAGAATTATTGCTCTATAGTTCTCCGAGTTTGCAGGATCTTTGTTGGGTTTTGAAAAGCATATTATGTTGTATCTTTTTCATTCTTGTGGGATTTCTTGTCCTTCTAGACATTGATTGTATGTATTTAGAAGCATTCCTATCATTTTATTTGGCAAATTTTTCAACATTTTGTAAGGAACTTCATCTATTCCTGGGGTAGAATTCTTCTTATCTTGAAGGCTGTTTTCGAGATTTTCTATGTTGAAAGGTTGTTGAAGTTGTTGGATAGGTCGGAGTTCTAATTTTTCGATATTGGCTATGTAAGCCATTCTTTGTAGAATTTCTGTTCTCATCCCATCTATGTTTTGTATTGAGCTTGTTTTTCTATTCCCAGAGAAAGCTTTGATCTTGTTTCAAATGTCTAAAATATTGGATTCCCTATTCAAGTATTGCAAAATCTTCTTTCTTTTAAAAAATTTTCTGGATTAAGCTATTTTTTGTTTTGCCTTTAAGAAATTCTCTATGTTTGGGTTATTTAAATAGTTTTTGATTTCTTCTCTTCTTCTTTTTAGGATCAGGACGCAATCTTTATCCCACCATGGGTTTTCGCACTGTTGACCTTTGTTTTTAATTTTTTTTGGTATAGTATTTCCAGCTGCTTTTTGGATTAGGTTGTCCAGGATGTTATAATTTGTGGCGTCGTTGTCGGCTATGTTTATCGATTCTATCGTTAAGTAGTCCTGGTATGCTTTCCAGTCTGCTCTTTCGAAGTCTCTTGTCAAATACGTTTTGTGATGGATTAATTTTTCTTCTCCGTGTTTAATTTCGCATAGTGTAGAGAAATGGTCGCTTCCTCCGCTATCTTCTAAAACCTTCCATTCTGTTATTGTGGTTTTAGTTGGGTCTATGATTGCGATGCCTAACGCATTAGATTTTGTGTTTGTATTGTTCAGTCTTGAGGGTGTTCCGTTGCCGAGAAGTATTGAGTCAGCTTCGTCAAAAATTGTAATAAGGTCTTTCCACTCGGGTTAGATGTTGAGGCTCCCCAAATAGTGTGGGTTGCGTTCATATCCCCCATCAGTAATATTGAATCCTCTTAATGCTCAAATAATTTCACGTAGTCGTCCTTTTCTAACTGGTTATTTGGCTTTGAGTATGCATTTGATACGTCCAGTTTTCCAATTTTAATGGTCAGTAGCTGGATATTTGATGTTATTTTTGATGCATGTTGCAATACCACCATATCCGTCTGCTCGGTCCTGTCTTATCATTTTATTAGATTCTAAGTAGAATTTTTGTTGTGGTTGTAGCCAAGTTTCATTCAGTAGGATAATGTCGGGTTTTAAGTGGTTTATGGAGTTTATGAGTTCGCCTCTATTTGCCCTTATACTTCTCATATTCCACTATAGTATCCTCAATGTCTTTTCTTTTTGTCTTGTCATTTGTGTTTGTTATGTTATTATAGCTCCAGATCCCTATCAACGTGATCTAGATTTTTATTTTGAGATATGAATAAAGCTTTTTTGAAGGTTTTGCGTAACTCTTCCCCGTTAAGATCTGAGTCTGCTTTTTGGCATATTTTGATAAATTCTTGCATGGATTCAATTAAAGTTGTCGCCGCACTTTCAGGCTGTCCTTTGTCTTTGTTTCTTTCTTGTTGCGGTGTTTCGAATTGACTTTTATATTGTTGGTTTATGTTTTTCATTGGTCGAGAATTTGGAAAGTTTAACGCTTTATCATGTTCTTCTTTATTGTACCCCTCTTGAGCCATCTTTTTCCTTGGTGGGCTGCCAATCGCACTTCTATATGATTGTGTTTGTCTGCTTGCAATCTCAGCAGTTCTTCTTTGTTCGATTGTGATGTTCTCTTCTGATGTTGATGTTCTGTTCAAATGTCTCATAGCTGGGAAATCGTCTGCTTTGTAATGATATGTGTTTGTTTTAGGTTCTTGTAGGTATTTTTTTATAGCTTTGTTAGCGTCGTAGAATGAAAAATTTTGGTACGCCATTATTCTTTTTATTTTTTTTTGTCTTTTGTACTCGGAGCAATCTTTGGACGTCGATCTATGACTATCTTCTTTACAATGGTAACATTTTGTACTGCAACTATATAATTTTGGTTCTTCCGTTGTTCGATGTTCATCCGTCTCTCCGCAGTTGCATTGCATTTCTTCTTGCCTTTACATAATTTTTGTGTATGCCCATACAGGAGACAGTTATAGCACTGCGTTACAGGTGAAACGTATGGTATCACTTGTTGAGCTAAACCGTAGATTTCGATGTTTTTCGGTAGAATGATTCCCTCAAATGTAATAAGTATTGTCTTCGTAGGTTCATATGTTGGTTTTTCTTCTTTTGTTAGTAGTTTCTTTCTATTTATTCTGGTAATGTTTGGTCTTTATTTGTCCGCGCTACAGGCATAGTCCAATAATTCCTCTGTAGTTAAGTCTTTGTCCACATGTCTTACAATACATTTGCACGTTACGTAGTTAAGTGGAATGAATAATTTATACCCCTTTTTGTTTAATTCAGTATTATTTAAGAATTCATTAGCGGATTTATAGTTTTGAATTCAATTCCCAGCCTGTTTTTACCTTTTACGTCATATTTTTTAATGCCTTTGAATTTTAGGATAAAAGTTTCTCTGGCAATTTTTAAATGAGAGAATCTCCCTATAGTTTCTATTTCTGGAGATTCTACGTATAGCATAAAGGGTCCCTTATCACTTATCTCATAGAATTGATTGGTTGAAAGATTTTTATTTTTTGTAGTCTTATCGTCATGGTTGGTTTTTATGAGATCGTTTTTTGTAAAGCCTTGAAAATCCATGTTCGATTGTCCCCCACCGGGGTCGACATAATCGTCCATTTTGCAAAATATTTTTAACGAATGTTTATTTCAAGTCTTATTTCAAATCGTTATTTGGGTATATTGATTGTATGGAGAAGAAAAAACTCACAAGGAAAGGGATTTACCTACAGCTAAATACGTGTTAGTATTCCGCGAGAGATTTCGAAAAAAAACGCTGCTGCTTCGATTCACTATCTGAACAGCACTGTTGCAATATTTTTTGTTCAAAATCAACATTAGACAAATGCGCAGGAGCAGATGCCAGTTTCCTTTCGTTTTGAAGTTCGATGACTTGTTTATTAGTGCAGTGTGTGTTGGAACAAGAATAAGTACGGATTGAACTAAAACAAATCCATTCAAAGTACAAGTGGTTGTTCGTGATAACGAACGATCTGATAACGTTCTAAAACTTGTTGGGGAAAGAACACAAGAAGAAACATATACATGCTACAAAAGAAGGGTTATGTCCGAACTCAGTAGACACGACTTGGCTCACTTATCAACATTTAAAGGTGGTAAAACTGGACAGTAGGCAAGACGGAATAAAAATCCTTCCTTCCATGCTTTTATAGGTATGGTTTGACTAATTTTGTGGTGAGAGCTTTACGTTTTATATTTAACTATTTTCATAGATGCATCAATAACTGATCATGCATCATCTTCTTATACTTGATCAAAGTACTGTACTTATTTCGACGATGGTATGAAGCATATGTAGGCGTTTATTAAAAAACATTTGCCATTCAAGCACTTAAAAATGAAATCTCCATTTATTTATTGGAGACTCAGTCAAGGCTGCATCCACTTCCAGTCAACAATTTCACGTTATCTTTGAAGGCCTCACATAGGTGGATGCACAAACAGAAAAACACAATGAACTACATTTGGTTTTGGTTATTGTTATCCTAATCACTTTTTGTCTATATAAGAACTGAAATATGCCAATAAATAATGCACTGAATTGGTGGTGTTTTTTAATCGCTCCATGACATTTGATGTTGAAGTGAAGTCTGTAGCCTAGTTTACACCGACAACTTGGTCCGCGGACCAAGTACTAAATTCGAACTATATCAGAACCAAATATTTGGTTCGAATGGTGTAAACAGTTGCGAGCTAAGGTGGTCCGCTCTTGGTTCGGTACTTGCCAGCAGGTGTACCGAACTAAATTTGGTTCGATCTGGATCAAAATTATGGGGTTATGTTGATTGTTATAATTGTGAATTCTGTTGGTTCTGAGTTTCTCAAGGCAATCTGAGCGTACTCACTTATGTTTTTTTTGATTACGAATTGTGTTGATAAACAATTTTGACTTGTTTTTGACGTTTGACGAATTGCGCGCGTACTCATTTAGTTCACGCGTTGCAAGACGGTGTAAATGGACGAGAAGCAAGCATTGGTCCTACTGTACTATCCCCACCCACTTGGTCCTATCGGACCGAACTAAACGAGCTATCGGTGTAAACTAGACTAATGATTTTCAATACCCTTGCACACAGCAATGTTTAATCACATATTGGCTGGTGATCTACATGTGAAGCTTTTTTATTATTCAATCGGTAAAAATGAAACGATAGGTTATATTAATTCCATGAAATGTGATGAGTTAATACTTTTAGACTGGATCGCTGCCAATATTTTCTGTTTACAATTGACATTTGACAAATGCGCAAACGAAGATGCCAGTTTCCGTTCGTTTTAAAGTTCGATGACTTGTTTATTCGTGCAGTGTTTGTTGGAACAAGAATAAGTAACGATTGAATTGAAACAAATTTATTCAAAGTACAGGTGGTTATTCGTGCATTTGATAACGTTCAAAAAGTTATTGGGGAACGCATACAAGAAGCTACATACATGCTACAAAAAAAGGGTTATGTCCGAACTCATTAGACACGATTTGGCTCACTTATCAACATTTAATGGTGTAATCAAAACTGGATAGTAGGCAATAAGACGGAATAAAAAGCCTCTCTTTCATGCTTTTGGTGGTATGGCTTGATTTATTTGTGGTGAGAACTTGACGTTTCATATTTGACTATTTTCATAAATGCATCAACAACTGATCATGTATCAGCTTCTATTACTTGATCAAAGTACTGTACTCATATCAACAATGGTATAAAGCATAGGTAAGCGTTTATTGAATAACATTTGCCATTTAAGCACTTTAAAATGAAATCTTCATTTTTTCATTGCAGACTCAGTCAAAGGCTAATCCACTTCCAGTCAACAATTTCACGTTATCTTTGAAGACCTCGCATAGGTGGACGCACAAACAAAAAAACACAATGAATGGCATTTAGTTTTTGTAATTATTATCCTAACAACATTTTTGATGGTGAAGTAGTGATTTGCCATTAATTATCCATCATGGCAAAATACCTTTGGGCCGAGTGACGACCGGCATGACAAATTAATTTTCCTCAGGTGATAACTGCCTGTACATTGCCAATGAGAATTGCAGGCAATGCCGTCACTCCAAAGTTACATAACCGTCATGGCATGTTTGCTGGGCGCATTTCATAAAAGATATTGTAGCCAAAGGACTTATTCAAATTATATATGTTTCATCAGATGAAAATGTAGCAGACATATTCACAAAATCTCTTGTTAAAAATAGATTTGAATTCTATAGATCGAAACCAAGTGTGGAACTTGTGGACGAAGTTAAGGTTTTTTTAAATTGAGATTTTGTACTTGATATTATTTACCATGTTCAATTTGATACTTGTGTAAATTGAGGAGGGGTGTTGGTCATGAAACTAAAACACAAAAGATATGATCATACATATCTTGCTGGAAGAAGTAGTTAAACAAGGAGGCTTCTGGCTCACTTTTCGACCATAACCTCAAAGCGCTCAAGTGGACGAGGCATATTTTTGACTTTTCCCTAGATTTCAGGGAATTTTTGATGAATCTGGCAACGTCGCTCGAAGACTGCTCATCTGGCAACGTCGCTCGATCTCGATCTTGACAGTTGACATAACGCTTCGATCTTGACAGCTTTGACAGATGACAGATTTGACAGATGACAGCTTTGACAGATGACAGCTTTGACAGGGGATTTTTTATAGCTTGGTTCCTGGGTTCGAGATGGGGGGATTGGGGGGTGCGGAGGTTAGATTAAGTCTGAAAAAAGATTTTCCGATAGCGAGATTGGAACCCGTATCCTTTGGATTTGTACGTGACGGTCTAAACCAATACGCTAACAAGGTGCCTAAAATAGAATGTAGATTTGTGGTTCAGTTGCTACCCCGATGATTCAAAGCCTGAAAAAACAAACCGCGATAGCGAGAATTGAACTCACGTCCTTTGGATTTGTACGTGACAGTCTAAACCAATACGCTAACAAGGTGCCTAAAATAGAATGTAGATTTGTGGTTCAGTTGCGGTGTGTTTTGGTCTTGTCTTAAATTGTGTGTGGTTTAGTTGTGGGGGAATTTGAGCCCCCCTGCTCGTGGAGATAGTTTGAGAGCTTGATGGGGGGACGGGGGTACCTACGCCACCTGAGTCATAGGAATTTATATAGATTTTAGATACCGTTTCGGTGTGTTTTGGTCTTGTCGTGTGTGGTTTCGGTGTAGGGGAATTCGAGCCCCCCTGAATAAAATGTAGATTTGTGGTTCAGTTGCTACCCCGATCCTTTGGTATGTGATTGTCTAAACCACCTACGTCACCTAGTCCGACCTCTTGCTATCCAGTTTGTAGCCGCTACTGCAGAGCACGAGGACACCGACCTCTTGCTATCCAGTTTGTAGTCGCTACTGCAGAGCACGAGGACAAGTGTTGTGGGGGAATTCGAGCCCCCCTGCTCGTGGTTTGGGATGGGGGGACGGGGGTATTGGGAATTCAGGTTTTAGGCTACTCTACTTTTGGTTTTCATATTTATTGAGAACGAGAATGAGTGAACTTGCAGAACGAATTAACAAGTTCTATAAACGTTTGGCGCAGATCAAGAGTGACATTGAATGGTATGAACGAAAGAAGTCTATGATTCAAACCTTCGAGAAATTGAATCTTACAGGTAAGCTGATGAAAATACTTTATCCAAGGAAAAAAATCTTTTAACATTTTAATGACCTTATATTGAACATTGTCGAAATTGAATATACAATTTGAATTATTAAATTATCTTACATCCGTTTGCGTATACTATGAATAGATTGACTTTTAGCATCGTAAGCAATTTTTCAACTTGTGACGACTCGTTTTTGATGAGTCATCGGTTTGATGAATTTTACACCTGATTAAGCACATTCGTGGGGGAAAGGTGGGGAAAGAGGGGGTTTATGAAATTACCACTGACGACGCGATAAAGAAGAATTTTAGTTCGCATTCAGTAGCAGCAACAACTACAGGTGAGCGCTCGTCATATCCAAACTAGAGAATTTATTTATTTTTTCTAGAAATGGATCTAACAGAAATTAACGCAACCGCCTCTCATTTGAATAAGACGTACACGAAATTGATTGAATTAGCTTGTGACATAAAGTATCCAATTGTGGGGTTAAATATTGTTCTTACTAAATACGGGGAAGTGCCGCGTGCGGAGTTGGAGGATCATATTGTTTTTCTACCACAGCGTACTACTGCATCTATCAAAAAAAATATACCTTAATTTCAGCCTCATAAATATGCGATAATTTTGAGATCGGTTGCGCAGATTCGTGATGTGCAGAAAACTCCAATTTTTGAGATAGTTGCTATGTAAAACAAAGTTAGTATTTTCAACTAGAATCATTTGCATTATTAATGTTTTTTGTTTTTACAGAACCAGTCCATCATGATTGCAATGGATTTTGAAGGATTCAATCTGTCTCACGAATTCATCATCAAAGAGTTGGCAGCCACGAACGGGACCCAAACTAGCCATTACATATTCAAACCAAATGCATCATATCGATCGTTACGTTTATGGGACAAACGAACAGCGTCCAGAGCAACCATGAAACAACATGGAATCACATTTTCATCTGGATATATCAACTATGGGGACCTAAATTCAATTATCAAATCACATATATGTTTTGTGGATAAAGTCCACGTTCGGGGACAGCAACAAAAGAATTATCTGGAAAACATTCTGCAGGATTCTACAACAGCGCATACTCCCAAAATCATAAACGTTGAGGACTTTGATGAACATTGGCAACATCCACCTGTGTTTCAAAAAGACATTCCAACCTGTTTTGGACATCTACCGAATAATTTTTATATGTGTAGCCTACGTAATTGTATACTTCTTCATGAATGGATTGAAACTCGTTGTTCAATAAACAGTTGAAAATACTATTTGTGTTTTAGTCAAGTGCACAATGCAAAGAGCATTTTTTCATTTTGGGTGGGAGTGGCTCGTTGGATGGAAGGCTGCTGATGAGAAAGTCGTTTAGTTTTGAATCAGCTCTCAAACATGAAGGTTTTCGTCGTCGACATTCAGGGTTTTAACATCACTAGTGCAGCAGCAGGTGATCGACAATTTGTTGCGAAGGAAATGTCAATTACGAATGGAAAACAGATGGCCCATTTTGTTTTTGAAGCACCAATACCGTATCATGCGTTATCAGCACAGGATAAAAAAGTGTTAATTATCTAACTCGTAATTTTCATGGACTACTCTATTCATCAGCGGGTTTTGTTGATTATGAAAAGATAGGTGACATCCTGAAACAGCACTTATGGAATTCTAATATGGTTTATGTGCGCGGTCATCAAAAGAAGAACTTTTTGGAAAAAATGCTGTTGAAGTGGAACGATCGACCTCAGATTATCAACATAGAGGAGTTTGATGACAATCAGATTTCGTTAGCAGCATCACCACCACCGAAACTTCAAAAAGACTTACCAACATGTATGAGTCATTTAGATAGTGGTGTTTTTATGTGCAGCTTGAAAAATTGTGCAATAATTTGTGAATGGGTTAAAAAGTGCCTACCTCAGTGATAATTACGCTCAGTATTCAGATGACCATGGGCGAGTTGGGTTCATCTTTCATTTTATTGACGACACTCGTGAACAATGTGTTTTATGTGCAACAAACGCGCAATGTCAAAGAAATATACATTTGCTTCAATAGAACAAATGAAACGTGTCCGGATTCTTGGAGAAAAATGTCACCACCAATAACTGTACTGGATGATATAAAACTAGTTCAGATGCCTCTACCACACAACGGTGGCAGCAATATAATCCCCTATAAATTACGAATTGTATTTTGGAACCGCACCTATGGAGATACTTCCTGGAAAAGTATTCTGGTAGATGACAACATCTCATGCCCCCCTAGCATTGAGTGTGTGCAGAAAGGGTATGACGACAACATTTGTGCAACAACACCCATCGTACCATTGCTTTGTTACCTCTCTGTCATCATAACCTCACTTGCTTTGAGAATACTTTACAAAACTACGAGCGCTCGACATGTCTTCGTCGCCACCGACAAGCATCACCAAGACGGATGTTGAAGCCTTGCGAGAGTTGGTTGAACATATTGGCCCAGCAGTAGTCCGGGAGGACCTTTTTAAAACACTCCTCACGCCCTCGCTACCTACGAACATATTGACTGATATTCTTCAACCATGTTGGGATTCGCACAATGGCAACAGTGATGACGACGTGCCCGATGGACCTTACCATTCATTCAAATTGAATTGTAATAGTTGTATGCACTCATATATCAATAAAATATAAAAATCCGTTACTCTGCTTTTATCAGCATACAGGTAACGACATGTAGAAATAAAAAGTGTTTTAAAATATATATTTTTTATTATTATATATGATTAACAAACATATTCAGTATAATCTTCTGATGGTTTCACTAAGAGGGCGGTACTCCATGACGCAATCGTAAATAATTAAACAGTATGCTTTGGTTTTAGCAGGAAATCCTGTGCGTCCCTCAATTTCCACCTTCACATCGATTGCTGTTGATTTCAAGGACTCGTCACGTCGTGAGCAGTCAATGACAAATAGTGTATGATTTTTGAAATCACTATATGCCACGAGAGGGTGTTTTTCATCAACGCCACTGAAACTGGGAAAGAATTCGGTGTAGTTGTGGAACCATATAGTCGTTTTTTTCAAAATTGAGACTCATCCGCTCGTATGGATAATATTCACCGTTCAGGAAAATTTTGATGTCAGAAATATTCAGGTGATCGAATTTCGTAGCGTCTGCTCTGAAAACATCAGCTCGATTAGTTTGAAAAGCTACAACTGCATATCTTGGGCAATCCATGGTTGAAGTGGTTTTCACACTCCAAATCTCCTTTGTTGAATCCTCGGTGAGCGTAGGTAGCTCATGTATTTCCCATGTTCTAAAGGGAATATGAATAGCGCGATCACTGCGAATCGCTTTCAGCAGTTCAATCTTGATGACATCATTGGGAGTGATGTGTTTCACCTTCAACTCGATACTTTCAATGGAGATTTCAGCAGTAGTGTCATCGTGAGATGTTTGTAGGCAATTGTTATCATTTCGCGATCTCACCAATCGAAATGTATGTTTCCCACAAATAGCCGTAGTGGGATACGCATATGGAAACTGTTGTCGTCGTTTATTTTCAAATTTTTGGGGTAACTCCAACCTGCTATATGGAGATATTTGCTGACATCAGTATCATAACAAAGATATCCTCGCATCAAGCTTACGATACCAGGATTCTTAACATGCTCCATCTCAATTCCATTCAATTCGTAGGTGATTGAGTCTAACAGGAATCCACCTGCATTATTAACCAATTGAACTGTCCCTGTTCCTGCAGCATTTTTTACCAATTTTCCTTTAATGATGAGAGCAGCATCGGACATCTGTAGCCAAACGTCATTCCTGTTGATTGTTATCTCAACATTATCATTGTTCAAAAATGATTTCACAAACGGTAAATATGTTCGCGTTTCAATGTGGTTAATTGAATCGTCATCCTGGGATTTCCTATAGACGTCGAGAAGACGTTTTGATAGCATAGCCAAGCGTTTGTAGAAAGTGCTTATTTGTGCTTGTTAAATGTCCACCCAATTTTCTGCGCGTGAGCTTCTTACTTGTTGAGAATAATCTCAACACTGACTCTGTTTGTGTGGAGGTGTTTGTTTTATAGACTTCAATCACTAGGACCATTTTTTCAGCTCCAATCTGATAATAATCTCCTCACCTCGAAAATCCACAAGTTCAAAATTCTGATCCAAAATTTTCAGCGTAATGTTATTTATTTCATCTGTGGTAACTGGCAGATAAATTAAATTTCTCGGTATTACGTCAATAGCAAATCCAGGATCGACACTGATGGGGAACTCATACAATGTGTGTGATGGTCTGTCGTTGTAATACGCTCCACTGGTTATATTAGTATCAATGTGGACAGTTCGGACTTTCACGATATTTACAGGTAGATCTGATTCGTGCACGATATTGGCTTCCAAAGTACGACTTGAAAACCCCAATAGCTTTGAAAGCGAGTTTTCTTCAGGAAAATGGATGGGAAAAACTCGATAAAAAATTTCCCACTTTAATGTATTGTTGTTGGGTCGTAGGAAGAACACATCTTCTATACTGGTATTTTTGTTCAAAGATATTTTCAATTTACTTTTCAAATAGTTATCTATATCTGTGATTTCGTAAGCACCTGAGGGTATTTTGATAGATTTTAATCCGTTTAATCCGTTGCGACTATCATAAAAGTAGAATCGACCACTGTTATCAATGTTCGGAATCGAGTTGTATGAGTGAAATCCAATCAAAGCTAATCCGTATTGATAATTTGGATCCAATCGAATGGGATTACTGAAATCAGTAGAAAGAATAGACTCGCGACCCTTCAACGTGAAAGTCACTGACATGACTGATGATGATTTTACTGTCTCAAGCTGTTTTTATAGAGAAAGTCAATGCATAAATGGCCACAGTTGTTTGAATTGAATTTTTGATATCGTTCTCGATTATAGGTGATTTTAACATTTTCACCCAAATAGTTCACAAGTTCTTTAGGTGGCTTCAAATTACCAAAACTATCAAAGTATAACACGTTAGCAGCACGCTTGATATAAGCTACCCAATGAGTTCCAGTATTTTCGTTTGTATCCAAATTGACTACAGCGCTCTCCATAGATCTGGATCTGTTTGGAAGGGTGTCTCTCATGAATACGCTCCGAAAATATGGTACATTTAATTTTTTCACAAATTTATCCACTTCATAATCATACAATGCTCTATTGGGTAGCTTTACTGATAGTTTTTTGACTGCTGCTGCTTCTTTAAAAATAATCCAAATCCACCGCGCTTATTTTTTTTCAAAAACAGTCCAGATCCGTTTCGTCCAAGCTCTTCCATTGCTTGATTATGTCGGTGATCTTCGTCAAACTTTTTCTTTGCATTTTTTACATCTACTATTGTCTTAGCTATAGCTGAAGCACCCCCAGCAAGCGATCCTAGTGCTCCCAATGCAGAAAAAATCGGTATCAGGGGTAAAATTCCACCCGATCTAGCTTGGATGGGTATGATCCTGGGAATTTTGATTTTTTGACGTCCACCAGCTTTTTTCACTGCTGACCGTGCCGCCCGCAACGCCAACAAACTTCTCTTTCGCACATTATTTTCATCACCAAATTTCGTTAGAGATCTGATAACAGGCTTTACCACATTGTTGTTGAATGTGATGGAACGACGACGACGACAACGAGGTTGCTGCACCCCCATACCCATTTTCTGTTTTGCTTTCATTCCGGTAGTGACGAACCAAGCAGCTGTTTTCTCACCAAAACTGGAATCTTTAGCTTTGACTCGTTCCCAAGCTCGATTTTCCAACTCTAAATCAGCCCTATGTCTGTCGGATAACGAGGAGTTTTTAGAATAGGCTATATCGTGTTCTTTACAGGCAGCGTCAAGTTTGTTGATTCCAGCGTCTCCTCGTTGTAGACGCTTCTCCAATTTTGTACCAGGTCCACAAAACTGATATTCCGGTATATGCACTTCGAATGGTAGTCTATTTATGAGAGAGTTGACTACACCTCGACCGCTATGCTCGAAAGTCAACATGAGACTGATTTCCAAATTTCTGCGAAGACCTTCTTTATCATGTGAATTCCTATAAA
The DNA here is from genome assembly GCA_958502075.1 of Orchestes rusci. Lineage (NCBI taxonomy): Eukaryota > Metazoa > Arthropoda > Insecta > Coleoptera > Curculionidae > Orchestes > Orchestes rusci. The sequence continues at coordinate 40,854,830 of OY293304.1, forward strand.
TAGTACGCGTGATCACCACAAAGGTCAATAATTGTTTCGTTCTCTCACAGTATGCAGGTAGAAGCGCAAGGTCTTAGACTCCCTGTGGAAAACTTCGATACAGTTCAAAAAGAGGAGAACAGCAAACACAGTAAATTATTACCAAATTATGTTCGAGTGATTATTTGTGGCCCAAGTGGTTGTGGGAAGACTAACAGTCTTTTGGCACTTTTATTCGGTAGAAATGGCTTGCGATTTGAAAATGTCTACGTGTATTCAAAATCCCTCTTTCAACCCAAATACAAGCTTTTGGAGGACGTTTTAAAGAGTGTCCAGGGTATGGGATTCTATCCATATGGTGACAATGATTTGATTGAAGATCCCACGTCAGCAAGAAAAAATTCAGTTTTCATATTTGATGATGTAGCGTGTGAGAAGCAAGAAAAGATTTGATCCTATTTTTGCATGGGTAGACATAGAGATATTGATGTTGTTTATATATGTCAGACCTACTCAAAAATCCCTAAACAACTGATACGAGATAATTGTAACACAATTGTACTATTCAAACAGGATGACATCAATCTGAAGCATGTATACGATGAACATGTAACACCTGACATGTCCTACGAGACATTCAAAATGATGTGTAGTAAATGTTGGAATGAAAATAAATTCAGTGCACTAGTGGTTGTGAAGGATTTTGACTTGAAGCATGGTCGTTATCGTAGAGGATTTGATGACTATATAAGGGTTGTAGACTAAAGTCATTTACTCACTCACACTCGCGCGCACAATGAGGGTTCCCAGCGTGGATGATATGAACCGCAAGTCGAAAGTAGCAAGTTTAGCTAGAGATGTTCGAAAAAAATATCTTGCACTCAAACTGAATAGGGCTGAAAAGGATGAGTCACTGAACAGGTTTCTCAAACCAGTTACAACTCCTCTTGAACGTCTTGTCAAACAACAACAAGTTCAACAGAAAAAACACCAAATACAACCCACGCCAATGTCCATAAAACCAGATGATCATAATGACACGTCAGTGCCGGACAACGTAAAAAAGACAAAAAAAGAGGTTCAGTTTCTTCCTCTCCATGAAATTGTAGCCAAGGATGATTCTTTCATTGATGATGATGAAGTTTTTGAAGAAGCGGAGCAACAGGTAGAGGAAGATAAGACGCTGTCACAGGATTACCTTGATCAATATCCTGAAATCGTAAGGGAGTACATAGTAGATCATCATACAGGCTCGGATAAATTAGATCAACGTTATGGACCTAAATATAGTGAACTTATATCCAAATGGACGTTGGGCAAGGAGGTCATTAATTTTGAGAAAAATGGTGATCTCAAAATAAATGAGGAACATTTTCCAGGGACGCAAGGACTATACGAACTGCTCTTTTACAGGAACCCTAACAACTATACTGACAAAGATCTACCTATGTTCAAAAAAGTTTTACAAAAAACCAATATATATCGAATGGGAAATACAGCAGATGGTCGACTTAAAGGAAATTCAGGATTTAAATATACGAACATTATCCAAAAACTACTAGAGGAGACTCCGCGTAAAAAATCACAATCAGGGTTACCGACAGCAAAAAAGTCTCAGCTACCCTATAGTAGTAGTAGTAATAGTGAGGGTAAAAAAAAAGAGGAACCGGCATGAATTATAATACAAATCCCATTGAATATGTTAATTGGGATGATGTGAATGAATTGGTTGATAGGCTTAGGCTACTAGTCGCTTCCAAACAAGCCGGAAATACGTCACACGATAATGAAATCTTATCGCTGATTGAGGAGCTTCGAGAAGCGAAAATTATATATTAAGCATGACTCAGCCTGTGTGTGGCTCATTTACAAGATGAGTCTCGACAAGTTTGGTCGCCGACATCACTTTGTAGCAGCAGCAACTTCAACCTATTCGAGGTCAACACAAACGTTATCTCACACAGCTGACGGTGATATTGATGTTGAAAACGTGAAAATTTGTAACTTGAAATCACCAACCGACGATTTTGATGCAGTTAACAAAAAATACGCTGACGAGGCTCTGACTAATTTCAAATCGACAATTGAATCTGAGATGAGAATTCATGCTGCCGAGAGTGTAAAGGAGCTGAATAAGTTGAAAAAATATATCGAGGTCAGGATAAAATCTGTTTTTGTCAACGACGTGACTACAGTAAAAGCAGTCAAGTGAAGATGACGTCACCTTCCAAAGAAAAAGTTCAACTCATCACCGAGCTGTTCAAGCCAATAAGAAGGAATTTTCCCCGTCGCCGTACAATTATCAAGGGATTGGATGACTTGTGGCAGGTTGATTTGGGGCAAATGGATTTGTATGCGAAAGATAACAGAGGCTACAAATATTTTCTCATCATCATAGACTGTTTTTCAAAATTTGTGTGGACTGAACCATTAAAAAGCAAGTCAGGTGACGAGGTAACCCGAGCGTTTGCGAAAATTCTCAAACAATCACATCGTAGTCCAAAAAATTTGCAATCAGATCAAGGAAAGGAATTCTACAATGGACATTTTCAACGATTGATGCGTCAATGTGGCATAAACCACTATAATACCTATACAGATAAAAAAGCGGCCATGGTTGAGCGTTCCATACGAACGATTAAAGAAAAACTATTCAAGTATTTCAGTTTGCATGGGACCTATAAGTGGGTGGATATTTTACAAGATATTGTGAAAAGCTAAAATTCACAAAAACATAGTGTGACCAAAATGAAGCCTCATGATGTGAGCAAAAAACATGAAAAGGGTCTGCTCAATACTGTTTACAGTCACATTAAAATATCTACAAATCGTCAAAAATTTCGTATTGGCGATGTGGTGCGCATTAGTAAAGCAAAGCACGTATTTGAAAAGGGATATACTCCGAAATGGACAACTGAGCTAATGAAGATTGTTGATGTTAAAATTACTAATCCAGTGACGTATCTGCTTGAAGATATAAATGGTCATCCGATAAAAGGAGCATTCTACGAGCAAGAATTACAAAATACAAAACAAGAGGATGTTTATTTGGTGGAAAAAGTGTTACGTAAAAAAGGGAAAAAAGTATATGTCAAGTGGCTTGGATTTGATAATTCTCACAACAATTGGATAAGTTCCAACGATATTTTATAGGTGTGAAACATCATTGCGCATGCCCTATCTGTGATAAAGATTTTCTTTTTAATTTCACAATCAGTAATCTTTGAGTATTGAAGGTGTATGGTTGTCGTCGTCGTCATCGTCGTCATCAATTAAGTGAAATGGCTACAGCAACACAGTCAATACATCAACTGCTGTCAGAAATTGAGAATGAATTAGCTCAGGAAGCTCAACATCTGGGGATAGATGAAAATGAGAAGAGTGAGATAACAGAAGCACCGGAAGTAGTAGCCGAATATTCGTTACTGAGCACAACGTCCTACTCAGCTAGCAGCAACATTGCGATATATGTGGAATTGAACAGAAATTTTGAACCCATCATCCGGATACCTGTTAGTGATCAAAATATGTTGATTTTTGAAGAATTTGAGTGGAACCTTCTGATTAGTCATCTAAAGTGGATGCTGATGGGATATTTCAAGTGTAGGGAAATCGCCCATCTCCGATTCATTTCCAGTAAAGATATTATCATCAGTGAAGTTCAAGTCGAGAATCAGTTCAAACTTGTTTCAATATCAAAACAATCTCAGACCTTGTACCTGACTGAAGGCAACATCCAAGACCTGTGCACCGCAAACGAACATTTTGTCAAAAAAAGATTGCAGGATTTGATGCAACTGAACTTTTCTGCATACTATTCTACTGTTATTGGCATTATTCATGAATTACTCAAAGATCAGATTGAACATATCAATATTAGCGATGTAATTTCATCTCTTTATAGCAGAACTTCATGCATAGAAACCCAATGTTTGAAGGAAATTATGTACTATGAACCCAATAGAATAAGTGATGATTTAAATAAAATTTACCGAAAATAAGCAGTGTATGTTCCATTATTTCTTGCTCGTGCTAATCGCAATGGAATCACAAATACAATGCACCATTGTTCTTTGAATTTAATTATAATTGCATAGTTTGCAGTTCGGCATTCTAGAAGTGTTTCGAATAGTCAACTATACAGTTGTTCATGTTTTGTGAATCAGTTCATACGAAGCTTTCATCGTTGTCAGACGTCGTCCTCGTCAGAGCACTTGTGATCATTTTGTGTGTCTGGGGTGTGGCAAAAAGGTAAATATTCTTTTAAATAATTGAAAATTTTTCTTATCATAGAATTGATGTGGGGTGCTTGGTAAATTTACAATGTGAATTTTGTATGTAATTGCATTAAACAAAACATGTTTTTACAGAAATCCACAAAGTTGGTGTAGTTCCTCGCGAAGAGCTGATTGCGAAACTTTTCGAAGAATCAACACAAAAATCCATCGTTTGAAATTAAATCAGGTAAAAATAAACTTCACATTTTTTCAAATTTTGATGATATTTCATCAATACCACGTTTTTTGTTTTTTTTTTTTTTTCTTAATAATATCCAAGTATTCGAGACTTACTGTCTTCCAGAAAACAACAAACCGGATTTGGTGGTTATTCTTCTACAATTGGAGGTGTGTTGTTCCTGTCTAGAAGGATTATAGCCGACAATCACCTGCTAAGCTATTTCACACCTTCGAAATCAGAGGGCTTCACACAGAACATCCCCCAAATTGAGTTAAAACCACCACATCAACGGCGTTCGATAGTTGTGAGTTGATTTTTTCAATATGTCTTCCTCATACAAAGTGTTGTTGAAAAAAGCAGAAAATATGCTTTCATTTTTGAAAAAAATGAAGAGATTTCTGTTCGACAAGCCTTGTGAGAGAACGACAAGCCATTGGATACGTAGAATAAGTAGATTAATCGGCAAATTTAATAATTTAGTACTACATGGTAATTTACCTAGAAACATTCTTCGATTGATTCAGACCAATTTGCAACATCTTAAAGTTATTAGAAGACAATTATTGATTTTGAAAAATAAGCGGGTTGGGATGGGGTTAGTAGAAGAATCAAAATTAAGCAATAGGGTTAAATGGGAAAAAATTGTTAATTGCTTAAAGGAAGAGTATCAACCGGTTTAGTAACTAATTTGACTCATAAAGACGTTAATAGATTTATGGATGATGCGTTTATTTTGTTTCAACGTGAATTAAAGGAAGTACTGAAATCTTTTACCATGGTTAAAGTGAACTCATCATTTTGCGGAGAGTTTATCAAAAAATCATCTGAACGTGAAATTGTAGATTTTAAATATTTCAACACCAAGAATGTAATCATTGATGAAGGAACGGATTTAAAAAGCTGGTTTTTTGAAAACGTGCGTGATGTAATTTTGAATAGTCTTTCGGAATTCCAGGAACGTGATTCAGGATTTGCTCTTGTTAGAATAATTTATTTGGAAATTAATGTTAATGAATTTCAAATCGGTAATGGTTCTTCCTATATTGCACTACCGAAGGAAATTGAGAAGAAACATGCATGCGTGAATGTTCAAAATAATGATACCGCCTGCTTTTACTGGGCTATTGTTAGTGCGCTTCATCCTGTTAACAAAAATAACAACCGAATCACCTCTTATCCTCATTACAAATCAGTTTTGAATCTCAAAAACTTAGAATCTCCCATGCCGTTGAAACAAATTTCGAAATTTGAAAAAAACAATGATATTTCTGTAAATGTGTATGCTTTGGCACTAATTTCAAAGTCAGATACGGATGATGGTAAACCAAATAATCTCAATATTGTACCAGCTAGGCTAACCAAAGAAAAATTGGTTAGACATGTTAATTTGCTGTTAATTCAAAACAAATACCATCCATCATTGAATGATTACGAGCCACTGCCAACTAATGACAACGATCATGAGGATATAAAATACCATTATTGTTGGATTAAAAATGTATCCCGTCTTGTTTCAAGGCAGTTGAGTAAAAAAAAAAATGCCAAGTATATTTGTGATCGTTGTCTTAATTATTTCTCATCTGAGGTAAAATTGACAGAACATGAAAAGCTGTGTACAAAATTGAATGAATATAAAGTCTCATTCCCAAGTTACAAACATGTCGAATTCAAAAATTTCATTTACAAACAAAAATGTCCCTTCATCATCTATGCGGACTTTGAAAGCCAACTACAAGTAGTCGATCAACACATTTCCATAAATACGCGAAAATATCAAAAACATATAGTTTACAGTGCCGGGTTCTATTTAAAATGTTCCTATGACAATTTTCTATCATTTTTCAAGAGCAATCGTGGTGCAGATTGTATGGAATGGTTCCTCAACGAAATGGTTGAAATATCAAAAGTAATTCATTCAAAAATCCAAAATATTGTTCCCATGATCGAAAAGAAAAGCATCTGCGGTGCAACAAATTGCCATATATGTGAAAAACCTTTTCACAAAAATGATAAGATTGTTCGCGATCATGATCATTTCACTGGCGAATTCAGAGGTTTTGCACATCAAAATTGTAATCTAATTTTCAAAAAGCTTTATGTTGTGCCGATTGTTTTTCAAAATTTATCCGGTTATGATGGACATTTGTTGATAAAAGATCTTGCCAAACGTAGTCGCGTGAGTGTTCTCCCAACCAATAATGAAGTTTATATATCTTTCACCCATTTCGTTGACGAAAACAATCTAAGATTTAGGTACATCGATTCATTCAGATTTTTAGGCGCTTCTCTCGATGATTTACTATCGACAATGAAAAAAACCGATTTTAAAATATTGAGAGTTGAGTTTGCACATCTAGATGAGGCAAAATTTCAATTGCTGACGCGGAAAGGTGTATTTTGTTATGACTATATTGATAGCTTAGAAAAAATGAACGACACCCGATTACCTTCGATTGAACATTTTTACAATAAATTGAATGATTCCAATTTATCAGTCGAAAATTATCAACATGCTCAAACTGTGTGGGAAGCCTTTGGAATCCAAAATTTAGGTGAATATTCAGATTTGTATCTAAAGACTGATATTTTGGGTTTAGCTGATTTATTTGAGAACTTTAGACAAAGTAGCATTCAGACACATAAATTAGATCCAGCATGGTATTATACGATGCCTGGCTTCACATGGGATTGTATGTTGAAGTTTACAGGTTGTAAATTGGAACTTTTTCAAGATATTGATCAAATCATGTTCATTGAGCAGGGAATTCGTGGAGGTATTTCAACTTGTGTTCATAGGTATTCTGAAGCTAATAACAAGTACACCGATGATTACGATGCATCGAAACCATCAAAATTTTTGCTTTATCTAGATGTAAATAATCTGTATGGAAAAGCAATGACTGAACCTCTCCCTTCAGGAGAGTTTGAGTGGATTAGCGATGTATCTAACTTTGATGTTTTGTCAATCCCGGATAATTCACCCATAGGATATATATTGGAAGTTGACGTAAAATATCCCACCGTCACTCACGACTTGCATAGAGATTTTCCATTTTGTCCTGAACATCGAGTTCCACCCGGATCGAAACGATCGAAATTGATGTGTACTCTTTTCGATAAAGAGAATTATGTTGTTCACTATCGAACCTTGAAACAAGCATTAATGGATGGTTTGGGATTGAGTAAAATCCATAGAATTTTAAAATTTCGACAGTCGACATGGTTAAAATCATATATTGAACATAACAATAAATTAAGAACTAACGCGACAACAACATTTGAAAAAAATCTTTTCAAACTATACAATAATGCTGTTTTTGGTAAAACGATGGAGAACATCAGAAATCATCGGGTTATCAAACTGGTGAATAAATGGGATGGACGATATGGGGCAAAGAATCTCATTGCAAGTCATCGATTTCACAATCGAACTATTTTTGACGCCGAACACGATCTTATAGCTATTGAAATGAAAAAGAAAGAATTAGTTTTCAATAAACCTCTGTATATTGGTATGTCCATTCTGGACATTTCCAAAACATACATGTTTGATTTTCATTACGCATATATGCTACCGAAATTGGGTATTGATCGCTGTAAACTTATGTACACTGATACGGATAGCTTCATCTATGAAATTCAGTGTAATGATGTTTATGAAGAGATTATCAAGGCTGATTTACATAAATTTGACACCTCCGACTACTCCCCTAATAACCCTTATAAAATCCCGTTGGTCAACAAAAAAGTTCTAGGACTAATGAAGGATGAAGTTGATGGAGAAATTATTACCCATTTCATTTTCGATCGAAGGAAAATGTACACTTTCAAAATTCAGCAAGGGCAAAAAGTTGTGAAAAAGGCCAAAGGAGTCAAGTACAACGTTGTAAAAAATAAATTAACGTTTGATGACTACTGGAATTCTCTACGATATTCAAAAATTATCAGCGCCACTCAGCGTTGCATTCGTTCCTATGCTCACAATGTTTACAGCATTGAGCAAAATAAAGTTGCGTTGAGTGCAAACGATGATAAAAGATTTGTACAAGAGAATACCTTTGATACACTTCCCTTTGGGCACTATTCAACTTTATAGCGTTTTTCAAATATAATTTCAGGAATAGTATTGGGTAAATTACATTAATCTGTTAATATTATGAATTATTGTAAGATTATATTATTAGTATTATCGTAGAAGTAATTGTATGTCCCCCATGTACCTACAATAATGTACTTCCTGAAAATATATGATTTTGAAGTGTCTTTGTGTGTTTAATTTATTCGATTGGATATGCAATGGGAAGCATCATCCATTCGCAATTCCTGCTTCAAACGCCATTAAAAATCGCAGCTCAGCAACGTCATCTAATCATTCTATAATAGCAAACGATCAAAGAATCGAAGCGCCATCTCAACTCAACAACAGGCCCAGAACCTGAATTCCCAATACCCCCGTCCCCCCATCCCAAACCACGAGCAGGGGGGCCCGAATTCCCCCAGAACACTTGTCCTCGTGCTCTGCAGTAGCGGCTACAAACTGGATAGCAAGAGGTCGGTGTCCTCGTGCTCCGCAGTAGCGGCTACAAACTGGATAGCAAGAGGTCGGACTAGGTGACGTAGGTGGTTTACACAATCACATACCAAAGGATCGGGGTAGCAACTGAACAACAAATCTACATTCTATTCAGGGGGGCCCGAATTCCCCCACAACGAAACCACACACAATACAAGACCAAAACACACCGAAACGGTATCTAAAATCTATATAAATTCCTATGACTCAGGTGGCGTAGGTACCCCCGTCCCCCCATCAAGCTCTCAAACTATCTCCACGAGCAGGGGGGCTCGAATGTCACGTACAAATCCAAAGGATACGGGTTCCAATCTCGCTATCGGAAAATCTTTTTTCAGACTTAATCTAACTTCCGCACCCCCCAATCCCCCCATCTCGAACCCAGGAACCAAGCTATAAAAAACCCCCTGTCAAAGCTGTCATCTGTCAAAGCTGTCAAGATCGAAGCGTTATGTCAACTGTCAAGATCGAGATCGAGCGACGTTGCCAGATGAGCAGTCTTCGAGCGACGTTGCCAGATTCATCAAAAATTCCCTAAAATCTAGGGAAAAGTCAAAAATATGCCTCGCCCACTTGAGCGCTTTGAGGTTATGGTCGAAAAGTGAGCCAGAAGCCTCCTTGTTTAACTACTGAAGAAATCCGCGGATGTCGTTACCGCGAGCCTGAAGTTAGGTTAGATATAAAACATCAATAACGTAACCTGGTAACCATTTGCTGGTTTAAATTTGATCTGGCTCACGTATGACGTCTCCGCATGACATTGATTGTATGGATTTGAGGTAGGTACTAAGGTTCGGACTCAGAATGACAGCAGCGAAACCCAACGATTATACACTACACAGGATTGCTCAGTTATATTCAACGTACGTTTGGCAGTTTGGAAACGAGCGGAGAACGGCTGTGACGTCACCACCGGCTCTGAATGGTTTGATCGTGTGTTGTGTTGTGAACTTGTCCAATAGTTTGTGTTTTTCCAAGTAGTTTCAATGTAGTTTGAGTTGGCGAAGATATACAAATACATATTTTATTCGTTTCGTTGTGTTTACGGTTGACGGTGTGTAACAATAATTCGATTGAGCACAAGAAGGAGCATTTTGTTCACACGAAAGTAAATGGAATGGCCACTACTCTCTGAGCAAATGGGCTTCGTGTTTAATAATAATTAACTCCAGTGGTAAACATTATTTTAGTTCATGATGCCTGGCAGAATATGTGCTGTTGCTGTGTGCAAAAACAATCAATTAGCTCTTTAAAAGCAAGGCTCAAGCATAATATGTCATTCTTTTCCAAAAGGCAAGGATTTAGTGTCTTCTAAAATACGAAAAGAGTGGGTTCATGGTGCATTGCTGCAGAAGAAAAGACAAGTTCAATATAGATTCTTCAGCAGCTTGCTTCGACCGTTTCACAGTTAATGACTATGAAAGAGATTCACAGCATGAGTTATTGAGTAAGTACCTATATGACAACAAAAACTTCAAAGTTAGAAAAAAAAAATAGTTTTTTGTATATGGAAATTAGGTAACGAGCTTTCTAAAATTGCAATTCCCATATACAAAAATATTTTGGTCGACGTGCACTTTTTACACATACAAATTTGAATTGTGAATTTAATAAATTAATACTTTCAAATCACATTTTATTGTGTATTGGAATATCAGATATCCTTAAAGATTGGCAGTTCTGTTGAGATATCTCTTTTAACCCAGACTTGTAAAAAAGAAATTTGGAACAATTAGGTATATTCAGTTTTTTTTTTTTCAAAATTTAGTTTATTATAAATATAAAATTATTTGTTTTCGTTCTCTTCAATATAAAGACAATAATATCTTTAAATGTTCAACACCTAAATTTTTGCTTGGAATCTGTTTTGCATACAGAAAATACCAAATAAAGCACCACTACCACTGAGCATCTATTTCATGTATCTATGTCTAAACTGTGTCTCACTTCTACGTTGATTCTACTCAGCCCTTTGATGATACAGACTGTGCCTAGGGCTCGGTTTTTTTTGCAAATCGATATTTTAACATACCTAGAGAATGTGTTAAAATCCATGGCAATAAGCCAGTGAAAAGAGCGAGAAGTTCACTTATTTGTTAGGAACAGGAGCTGAAATCTCACTGTTACATGAGCAGATTGCAAAACAGCTGGGTGCTACCATCACTTATACTGAAAAATCATTGAAGGGACTTGGTGGAGGACTTACACAAGTTAGAGGAACTTGCATGGTCATTGTTATTTTACCGTACGTCACATAAGAAGTGGAATTTTTGATAGTTGCTGATGGAACCATCCCTGATTTGGATGCTATAATCGGTTGGGACATTATCAGCAGGCCTGGTCTAAGGCTGATGAAAACAAATAATGGACTAGAGTTGCAACATGATGTTGCAGCAGAAATACGGTTTGTGCAAATGATCCCTAACTAAAAACAGATGTCAAGAATGGACGAGACGGTGAAAATTAAAGTACAGGAAATATTGAGACAAGCTACGGAAGAGTCACCACCTGCAGTAATAACGGGACATCTCTCGATCTCTTTAAAAGATGAAACTCCTGTTACCTATCGGCCACGATACCTGGCTTATGCTGAAAGGATACAGCTCAAAAAGATGATCGAAGAACTCATAGACGGAGACATAATTCAAGAAAGTACATCCGAATATGCCAGCTGAATCGTCCTAGTTAAGAAGAAGAACGGAGATCTTCGTTTATGCGTTGATTATCGAGACCTTGATAAAAAAGTTGTTAAAAATCCCTATCCGCTATTACGAATATAGGATCAGATTGATGCATTAAGCACCGCCAAATATTACACTACACTGGACATGAAGGCAGGATTCCATCAGATTTTGGTGGAGAAAAAGTCAAGACATCTTTTCGCGTTCATAACTCCAGATGGCCATTACTAGTATAAGAGGATGTCATTTGGATTCGTTAACTCACCTTCATGCTACCAGAAAGCAATCGACAAAGCTCTCGGAAAATTAAAAGACAATATCGCCTTTGTTCATTTGGATGATGTGCTAATCCCAAATCACACGATTGCGGAAGGACTAGAAAAACTTGAATTGGACCTAAGAGCTCTTTCACAAGCTGGATTCAGATTAAATCTCGAAAAGTGTAGTTTCTTCCAAACCCGAACTGAATATCTAGGAGTCGTCATCGAAAGTGGCACGATAAAACCGAGCCCGAGAAAAGTGATGGCACTTGAAAACACCAAGGAGTCAAAGGATGTCAAAGGGGTACGACAATTTATGGGACTCGCCGGATATTTCCGGAAGTTTATCCAAGGGTTTGCAAGCAAAACGGCACCAATAACAACATTATTAAAAAAGAATGTCGACTTCTGTTGGACAGCGGAATGTGAAGAGGTGCGAAAGGATTTAATTATGCTTCTAACTAATGAACCTATCCTTAAAATTTTTAATCCAGAATTCAAAACCCAACTACACACGGACGCCAGTGCGCTGGGCCTTGGAGCAATTTTATTGCAGACAAACGAAGAGGGATGTACCAGACCAGTTGCAGAATGCGAGTCAAGTTACCATTCATTTGACCTGGAGACGCTGGCGATAGTGACAGCGGTAGAGCACTTCCGAGTATATCTGTACGGAAGGGAATTTACGATCTATACAGATTGTAATTACGTTAGAGTTACGGCACTCAAAAAAGAACTTTAGCCGCGAATTGCACGCTGGTGGATCAAGCTTCAAGATTTTGATTTTAATATAGAATACCGATCTGGTGAAAAGATGGCCCATGTAGACTACCTAAGCCGCAATCCAGTAAGCACAGTTTTACATATCAAGAACAATAGAAATGCGACAGACAAAACAATCGTCGAATGGCAGAAAGAAGATGCTTTTTGTCAAAATATAAAAAGCGGCAAGGAATCCCAGCAGGGCTACAGCTGTAAAAATGATATAATATTTTTCAATGATTTGTACTACGTACCACAAGCAGCCTGGATACGAAAAAATGTTGATAGCCATGAAGGAAGAGTTGAACTGGAAGGGTATGGGACAATGTGCGAAAAAGTATGTTTTAAACTGTAGGGACTGTCTACAAGGAAAGTCACACACTGGAAAAAGAAATGGGTTATGCCAGGCGCAGATAACGCCCAGTGAGAAAATGCACACGTGACATATTGACCACGCAGGTCCACTGATCGCATCTCAAGAAAAAGCTCAAATACTCGTGGTTATAGATAGCTTTTTTAAGTACGTGAAGTTTTGCCCATTGAAAAAAAGAACGAGTGAAGATTCCATAAAGGCTTTAGAAGAGGTCTTCAAGGACTTGGGAAAACCAAAAAAGATAATAGCAGACAGAGGACTTGCATTCCAAGCTGTTACATTCAAACAGTATTTACAAAAAAACGAAATAGAATTACACTTAGTGGCGACAGGCATTCCAAGGGGCAATGGACAGGTTGAACGGGTGATGCGAACTTTGTTCAACATGATGAGAGCGATACTCAATCAAAGGGACGAAAGACAGTGGGTGAATGAGTTGCCTAAAATAGAGCGGGATTACAATTCTTTTGTCAATAAAACAACAGGAGTAAGTCCATATGAGTTGATGTTTGGACAGAAAACAAGATTGAAGGCGGTTCAAGAGATGCTAAAAGAAGTACCAATAAAGGATAAGAGCAACAGTGATCAATCAGAAGCAGTAAATAAAAGACTACAAACAATGAGAGAAAATATGATAAAGCGTATCAATAAGACTAGAACTGTTGCCAAGCCGTTTATGGTGGCAGACCAATAGAAGAAAGTCAAATTGCAGGTGGAAAATCAAAGGCAAAATTCAAGGGGCCACAGATTGATGCTGTAACACACTTAAATAATGACTGCGGTCATGGATAAAAAGGGCTGCGATCCACAGCAAAATAAACTCTATGTGATCTTTATGACTAATAAAGGGCTGCGGTCCACAGAAAACGAGACTTTTTTTTTATTATCTTCATGATTAAAAGGGCTGCGGTCCACAGAAAAATAAACTTTATGTTATCTTTATGACTAATAAAGGGCTGCGGTCCACAGAAAACGAAACTTTTTTTTTTATTATCTTCATGATTAAAAGGGCTGCGGTTAACAGAAAAATAAACTTTATGTTATCTTTATGACTATTAAAGGGCTGCGGTCCACAAAAAACTGAAAATGTTGTTAACTTCATGATTAGAAGGGCTGCGGTCTATAGAGAACTAAAATTTATAATGACTGAGATTCTGAGTATAAGAAGAGCTGTGGTTCACAGAAAACTAAATTTTATGTTGACTCATGATTGATAAGTTCTGCGGTCCATACAAAGTTAAAATTGATGACTGTGGTCATGATGAAATAAAGAGGCTGCGGTCCTTATAAAATTGCAAATGACTGGGGTTAGATTGTTTAATTGAAGGGCTGCTCTTTGGACTTTGTACTGGGGAGCATTTCTTCAGATTTTTTTTCAGAAGGTTCGAGGACGAACCATGGTCAGGAAGGCCGTGTTAGATGCAGACAATACCTCCTCATAGTAACACCAAGCAAGGTCATTCTCGTCGTCAAACAATACTTGGAACTCGGCTCCAACAAGGGCCGGGATATTTTTATTTTTAGCAGGTAGTCTTTCGTCGATCTTTGGCTTGTACGGTTGTATTTATTCTAGTGAAAATTGAGAAAATAGACTTTGAAACGGATCAACGTGTTTTTGTTCTTGAAGGAATTATTAGATTAAATGAAAATCTATCATCAATAATTTTTTTATAACTCATAAAATAACGGCCATTTTAGGGGGGTGACAAATTATAAGGAAACATTTTTTAAAGCTGTCATCAACTGCAAAACATCACCTCCTCCTGCCCAATCATTAGGTGATAAATAAGTTATATAGTTTAACTATGGGAGGAGAAGATAATAAAACGTAATTTTATTTCAAAAAAATACCAGTGAAACAGGTGAGGAAACTGAAGTCAAGAACACGAACTGAATAATATAAACTAAAATAATGTTAAATTCTAGCCCCTAAAAACCGGATTCTTCTCTCTACAACGTATGACTCTCTTTATCCATCTATCTTTCTGATCTCTAGACTGCAGTTGACGTGGATGCCTTGAAGTCCTCATAAAATCTGATTCCATGAGAACTGAGCTTTTCAAGAGTTGTGATTCCAATTCCCAGGGCATCAGACACTCTCTACAAAAGTTCAGGATATGGAATAAGAAATAAATAGATACAAATAACTAGTCTTATGAAACAGCTTACCTCCAAAACTGCCCCAAGTGGTAACAAAGGTTTTTCAGCATCTCCATCCTTCGTAAAGTAGACCACAAGATTTCTTATCGTATTTTCTTCACATTCTTAATGCCGACGGAATTTTATAAAACAAAATTGTGACATTGGAGAAGTTAACTGACTTGTGTTTTGACAACAACATAGTTTTGATTCATTACTTGATCACATAACCAAATTTTAGGTTATTATTATTCTGAAATGATAGAAATCAGCTGTTGCTCGGCGACCATTTCGGATTCTAGTAACGATTGATGTTTATGACGTCATTAATTTTGTTTCAGTCTGTTTTTAAACCTCTCTATGAGTTAGAAAAGGAGATACAAACCATGACGGAAGTATAAACCGTCGTGAAACGGACTTTATGCAATATTTAAATTGTAAAAAATAGGTTTTTAATAAATTCCCAATGTTTTGGTGTAGTGGACTGTGAAAGGATGGCGCTAAGTACAGTGAAAAAAATATTGGTCATGATATTGATGGACGTTGATCATTAACTCTTTTTCATCCTTTGAATGATTTATTTAATTAAGTCATTGAAATGATGTTCATAGACTAAAGCACTCAGTCATCAATATTATGAATAAGTGTTCAGTAAAGTGATGA
The DNA here is from genome assembly GCA_958502075.1 of Orchestes rusci. Lineage (NCBI taxonomy): Eukaryota > Metazoa > Arthropoda > Insecta > Coleoptera > Curculionidae > Orchestes > Orchestes rusci. The sequence continues at coordinate 40,870,718 of OY293304.1, forward strand.
AAGCTGGTATACATTGAATTGATGTGAAGTTATCCTTATGATTACGAAATCTGTTTCATCATATTGATGAATTTCTAGATTTTTGATTTGATGAAAGGCATTCATTAGTTGAATGTCGAAGTTTCGTCACTACAATGAATAGAATATAAGGAATAAAAATGTTCATTGTACTGACGAAAAGTGTAAAATACATTATACAATCTGATTTGTATTTCATCAGTCCAGTAAAACCTATTTATCAGATTGCTGAAAAGGATTATTTATCATAACGAACTTTGCATGGTATTTTTTTTTAAGTAGGCCCCAATTAATCATTGTGATTAATAGAATCCATCAATATAGTAGATATAAATATGGGATGATGCTAATAGATACCGCAGCACTTGGGCCACACAGCGGGCAGCGGGCCCAATGTGCACCTCCAAGAGGAGCTTTCAAGAGAATATTTCAAGAGGAGAGGTTGCTGTTGGTCAACAATTTAATAACTATTCTACGTAACGACAATTTGGAGAAGGCAACTCCAATTTAATGACTCTGCGAAACGATTTTTCTCTCCTGCACATCCTAGCCACACTGATGAGCTGTGATACAGCGAAACGCGCCTGTGGATGGATCTGTGCGGGAGAGAAATACATGTCTTTCGCAACCCTTAGCCTTTTAGGTTCCTGGTATTCTACATAAATTTCGTTAAACCGCTGAGGATTAGACAAACATTATCAACCTGCAAAAAAAGTTGTAATAACACAATCCTTATCAATTCCTAGTTTCTAGATCCTATTTGTATTTATGTGTCTAGTTGTTCTGCCACCATCTAAAACTCTACGCAATCATCACATAATTAGTTGTTTTCTACAAGGCAAGTAGGCCACACTCAATAATACTGTCTACTGTAGTACCTATTTATTTAAACACTGTGGGGTGAATGAGAGTTCCACAATTCTATCAATGATACCAATGAAAAAATCCTATCTAAGGATTCATGTTCATGCATCATAAAATATTATGTTGATCTTGGTCATGGTTACCTTTCTTAAGAAGGAAAATAATGATAGCAAATACATAACATATTACTACTTGAACAATAACACCATACACAACCAACACTTCAATGTCAGTAGACGTGACCATTTGTGTCATGAGCAAAAAGCATTTCACTAAGTCTAATAAAAAACCTTGACAATATGGAATATTTTTGAATTTGTTTTTTCATTTTCTAATAGCTTCTTTTTTACGTGAACAATTGCGTATACGGTTCTCTTCTATTTCTCGATGATTTCCAAATTTTCTTGTATGTCACATTCTAGTGTCTTTAGGGATTGCAAATTCACTGGCGGAGGGAAAAAATAATGATATTTGATTTTTATTATAAATAACGTATCATGAAATTCATCAGAACATCTCTAGTCAGTAGGTTCTTCCCAGTTTCCACACTGTTCTACTTGATAATTTTATTTCAGATAAATACAGATTTTCAAAATTGAAAATGAAGATGATTTGTTGTATGAATGAGATGAAAAGTCGAAAAATAGCATTTTCTCCAACGATGGAGAACCTCAAAAAAGATCCTTTTGTGAAAGTTATTCTGGAAAATGTAAACAACATCTCGATATCCGGAAGTAGGTGAAAAGACATTAGAAATATTGATTTTAATTCTTTTATCCTGTAGCCTACCTTTTGACCTTCCCAGTTGGCTTCAACAAATTTGGCTGCGGCAGCTCTTGTAGTCGTTGGCGATGGGTGTAGAGTAGGGTTTCGTTTTGATTATGTTTAAGTTTAATAAGAGGGCGCCACTTTATTTTTTTAAAGGTGAAAACAAAGAAACCTTTTGTAAAACAATTCACTGTGATGTCTGGAGTGGAAGAAAACACTGTGTGTCCCAAAACACTATAACTAACATTTATTTACATGAATATACAAGTTTCGAACAAAATTGAAATATGGGTGGTCCTCACACCAACCCACTCACTGAACTTAAATATAGTTCAAGTGGTCAAGTATTATTACAGTATTTGAAAGAGTTTACCGATAGGTACTGTTATAATTATTAAAAGAAAAAAAAAATAAGTATTGAAAAAGGATTTAAGATCCGCAAAAGTGAAAAGGTGAATTGAGTTTAATTTAAACCGGTACTACAGGGAGTAAAATGTTCATGAACCTTTTGGGGTGTAGTCATACGTGGATATCAACATACGGCGCAAGTACCATTCAGTTACAAAAAAAAATGTTACAAATCAATGAGGAATTAATGACAATGAGTACAACCGTAAAAAGGTTGATACTTTAATAAAAAAATAGTTACTTAAAGGAAATAGTTATGAATTAAATAGTGAAATGTTTACAAACTCGAATATGAAGGGTTTTAAGAAAATCGTTATTAGTATTAAAAGTAATTGTTGATAAAAATATTGAAGGAGTAGTATTTAAATAAAAAAACTGGCCTGTCACTGTTGCTGCCTCAAGACCATCAGCCATAAACAGTTTCTGTTCGCTTCGGCGGTGCGGGCAATCCCAACATCACAAAGTGCCATTCCTGCGACATATTCCAGCAGCATATGAGGACTCATACAGCCAAGTTTACGACAAGGTGATAGTCTTCAAACATCAAACGATTTAGCCAGCAAAGCATCCATATGGTATTTTAGTGATGAAGTTGATTGGAAAGATTCGAAGAAAAAGAAAAAAAAACCCTCGTTAGGTTGAAAAGAATTCGGCAAATATCTATACCATCACTGTATAAATCACACCCATTTCTTCAGGGGAGGTCCATAGACATTATAAATGTAAAATATCGTTAAATCTCAACGATACATTCGAATATTTAAAGAAAAAAATGCCGCTCAGCACATTTTACGTGTGGCTTTCAGCACATCACGGGAACAAGTCCTCGAGCCAGGCCGAAAAAGAAAATCAAATACTCCCATCGATCATCACTCAAGAGTGTCAGATGGACATTGACAAATGTCACGTATAAAGCGATCAATCAACTGGACAGAACCAACTGACCCCAGAAGATTACACCTTATTACCATAAAGCAGACCGAAAATAGGAAACATTGCAACATTGCCGGAAACTAACAGCTGTGATGTATGAAGGTTAAAGTTATTTGTTGATAAATATTGGAGAAACCGATTTAGAAGATTAATTAGTGAGTACCATTCAAAAGGAAAATGTGAATGCTACATTTACCCCCTTCCTCAAAAGAAATTGTACCAACAGGACAATTTATGTTCGACATGGACTAAAACTACCCAAAAAAAAAATACCAAAGAAAAAAGAGTATTGGATTCACCAACATTATACCTAGGACTACAAAATAATGTTAATCAGAATTAACCTAGTCTTAAGAATGAATTCAACTATAACTTCTTTCTATACCATCCATGATAACTACGTGTATCACCCGTCCTGGAAGGAGTCACAATCGGTATGTCAAAATCAGGGTAAAGAGAAAATCCGGTAAGCCAAATAGAGAAAGTCAAGGTAGGGGATAGGACAGAGAAAAGTTGAAAATACCTACAGCTAAACTTGGAGTAACTAAACCTAAACTAAAAGCTAAAGAGATTCTTGTGTGTCAGCCAATCCAAATGAATGGGAAACACAAGAGCACACGAAGGGTGAAAACTTATCAATGTGTCATCAAATCCAAATTAATGAAAGACACCTGATAGGGGAAACAAAAACCTATTGAAAGCGTGGAGAGCATGAATAATTCCAAAAACTGACAAAAAAATCCGAATTAACGAGGTCAAGGAATTACTTATCCGCTCAAAGTCCGCATAAAAGTCGAAATAAATAGAGACAATGCTTTCAAAAGACTGTAGTAAATTGGGAGCAAGTACTATCCAACCGAATAGTTTTCAGTTTTATCCTAAATGGATAAAAAAAATTCAAAATTGAATTAAATAAAAACAATGATAATAGGCATAATTACCAAAGGGGTAAAGAAAAAAGGTAACATGGAAAATGGGCATGAAAAAAGATCAAAAAAAACATAGGCTGAATAAACATTATTCAAAGTCATTACTCCGCGGAATCTGACTCTTCAGAAGAAAAATCAGCAAAGGGCTTCAGATCCTTTATATGCCACTTACCACAACTACATCCATTCTCAAGGGTTAGATCATACACTACGTTTGATAACTTTTTACGAATGACACAATGTATATACTTAGGTACTAGTTTTGACGCAAACTTATTTGCAGCATTGGATAAGACCTTGTTTCTTCTCCAAACATGATCGCCAACATTAAAAGAAACATCTCTCTTACGGAGATTATAAGCCTTAGAATTTCTTTCATGGGCAGAATGAAGTCTTTTCTTAACATCAACAAAAATGTCTCTCAAACCGACAAGATTCTCAGCGTAAGTATTACGATCACCAGGACAGAGGGCAGTATCACTATGAATGTCTGAATTCAAATCTCTATGAAATTTTCCTGACAATGGAATATGTCTACCAAATACAAGGAACGAAGGGGTAAAACCAGTGACTTCATGTTTGGAGGTATTAATAGCCAATTGAATATGAGAGAGGTGTTGATCCCATTTTTCGTGAGAATCGATGTAACTACGAATCACGGTGCCAATAGTACGATTATTTCTCTCAACAAAATTACATTGGGGTGAGTAATGAGGGTTGTAACGAATATTAAATTCGTAACGTTTAGCGAGTTCTCGAAAAGATTTTGAGGTGAATTGGCTTCCATTATCACAAACTAATAGCGAGGGTAGACCATGAATAGAGAAAACTCTATCCTCTAGAATTTGTTCAAGAAAATGTGTCTTGGAACTTCGTAACGGAAAAATCATAGTGTATTTTGAAAACCAACATGAGACGACAAAAATCCATTTATTACCTTTTTTTGACCTAGGAAAAGGACCTACTAAATCAACAGCTATGACTTGAAATGGATACGTGACATTTTTCTCTTTTCCCATTAAACCCATAGGAGTATTATTCGAAGCTTTTTGCGAACCGCAAACAAGACAACGTTTCACAAATTTCAAGACATCCTGGCGCATTTTTGGCCAATAATAACGTTCCTGGAGACGATTCAAGGTTTTAAAATATCCAAAATGACCACAATTGGGGGGACTATGAAGAGAGTCAATAATTTCCTTTCTTTGAGGGTTAGGGACAAAAAGTTTCCATTCAGGGAGATTAATATTCATGGGTAGACGGTTTGGAATAAATTTGTAGACGAGTTCATTCTCAACTTTCCATTGTGGAAAAGATTCAGGGTTATTAAGAATTTTTTTTCGAAGATTATCAAAATATGGATCAATGCGATCAACGTCAACTTCACCCACTACAACTTCGTCTGAGATAGAGTCGGAATCGATAATATTATCATCATTAATGACAAGGGAACGGGACAAAGCGTCGGGAACCACATTTTGGGAACCTTTTCGATGAACTAAATCGAAAGTATGCTGACGCATTCGCATAGACCAACGGGCCAATTTACCACTGGGATTTTTAAGAGAACTTAACCATAACAGGCTATAATGATCGGTGATAACTGTAAATTCAACTCCCTCAATATATGGACGAAATTTTTCAATGTTAAATAAGACTCCTAGACATTCACGTTCGACGACGGAAAAATTTCTTTTGGCTTTTGAAAGAGAACGACTTGCATAAGCAATAACCTTTTCTTCATTGTCAATGATTTGAGTCAGAACACCACCCAATCCAGTGTCGCTGGCGTCACTTTGAATACAAAAACGTTTGGAAAAATCGGGTTGGGAAAGAATAGGGGATGATACGAGAAGTTGTTTGATTTTAATGAATGAAGACTCAGCCGAATCGGACCACTTGATTGATTGACCTTTCTTTTTACCTTTGAGAAGATCATTGATTGGAGACATAAGAGTAGAAAAATCTTTTATGAAGCGACGATACCAGGAGCAAAGTCCAACAAAACGTTTTATTTCAGTGGTATTTTTAGGACGAGGATAGTTTATCATTGCAGAAACTTTTTCAGGGTCAGTTCTCAAAGAATTCGAACCCACGATATACCCAAGGAATTTCAAGGAAGTTTTGAAAAAATCACATTTTTCCAGATTCACGGTTAGGCCGGCCTCTTTAAGTTTATTTTTAACTTCGTACAAAAGATTAACATGAGAAGAAAAATCAGGGGAAACTATTAAAATATCATCCAGGTAAGTAAAGACATGTGGTTCATAACGGGGACCGAAAATTGCATCAACGAGACGTTGTTGGGTTTGAGCTGCATTTCGAAGACCAAAAGGCATGGTTACAAATTGAAATAAACCTCGACCAACCACTGCAAAAGCTGTTTTTTCTTTGGAAGACTCATCCAGGGGAATTTGCCAAAAAGCCTTTCTCAAATCTATAGAGGAAATAAATTTAGCATCACGCAAAGAAGTAAGGATCCGTTCAATATTGGGCAAAGGATAACTGTCGGGTTTTGTAACTTCGTTAAGAGGACGACCATCAAAGCAGAAACGCATTTCTCCATTAGATTTTTTAACAAGGAGCACGGGTGAACACCAAGGACTTTTAGAAGGTTCAACTACCCCTAACTTCAACATTTCATCAAGTTCCCTATTTAAAATATTTGACATATAGGGAGACATAACGAATGGTCTTCTCTTGAAAGGAACGGCGTCGCCGGTTTGAATGCTACAGATTATCTTATCAGTTTTTCCCAATTTATCCTTGCCGGAAATTTCACAAAAAGAAGAGATTAATTTATCGGCTTGCATACGCTGATCAAGAGAGAGGTCATCTAAAGAAAATAAGTCATAACGAGAAGTCGCAAAAATCGAAGAAAAACCTTCCAAAACATCAATTTGACAATTATCATTCTGAATATTCCAACAATTGTCCTTGAAATTTACCACGATATCGAACTCTCTGGCAAAGTCACACCCAAAAATAAAGGCTTGAGATAATGAAGGAACTACTAAAGCACTGATAATCCTACAGGAACCTTTAACGAAAATAGGCAAATCAACTCTACCCTCCACGGTTTGTTTCTTTCCATCAGCAGTACAAATGTTATCAACAGGAGATTTATTAATTTGAAGACCCAATCTTTCTAAAACATGCAACCCTTTGGCTCCTACCACTGACGATGTGGCACCAGAGTCCAATAAAACGGTAATTTCAACGTCAAACAATTTGACAACAATATAGGGTCGATTATCGAGGGGTTTATCAATAAAAAGAGGTGAAAGTTGATTAGAGAAATTTGAGGGGGAATTTAAAAATTGAGCAACCTTGACTAGCCAACGACTCCAGTCGTCTTCATCAAAATGGGTTTTAACCGGGGTTTCAACAGAAATCATTGGAATTTTTTTCGAGGCTGAAACTAATGGATCAGTGAAAATGCCTCTTAAAGACACCAATCTAACTCGTTTTTTGAACACCTTTTACAATCCTTGGATTTAACATCGGGCTCACCACACTTGTAGCAGAAAATATTCCTGGAAGCTTTACAATCGAAATAAGTATGGTTGGGTAATTGACAATTCCAGCAGGTTACAACTTTTTTGGATTTATTGGAACTATCAAAAGGAACCTTGGAGCTACCAGGTTGATTGGAAACTTCACCAACTGAATCTTGATTTGAATGCTTACGAAAATTATTATTGGAACGACGAGATGAATAATTATTACCTGATGAATAATTATTACCTGATGAATAATTTCTAGAAGAGAAAGAAGGTCGATCTGAAGATGTGTTACGCGGACTGTGCACCTCCGCGACAGTGTCTCTGACTCTATTTTTATTTTTCAAATAATCAGACTCCTCCAATTTTCTACAAAGCTCTGAAAGCTGGGTGACTGAAGTAATCTCTATCAAAGCCAACCTGTCAATAAAATCGGGAAGAAGATTATTACGAATGAATTTAATTCTGGTGAACTCAGCTGGTGTACGAGAAAGTCTATTAAAAAGAGAATCAAGGTGGGCAATAAAAACAATGGTAGATTCGTTCCTTCTCTGCTTACGTTTCTTGATTTGGTCCCAAACCTCATCGTCAATATCATCATGCAAAAAATCCTTCTTCAAGCGAAGAACCAAAGATGGCCAATCATCAATGGAAGATTTGATACTGCGAAACCAAATGCAAGCGTCACCAGTAAAGAATTCGACAGCAGATTGGAATAAATCAGGGTCTGAAACACCACGAGCCTGAGCCAACTCGGTTACTCGTTCTAGAAAAGAATAAAGTTTTTTCGGGTCACCATTAAATTTCACTTGCCATTCACTTAATGGAATATTGCGACTTGCGCAGTGGACTATTGGGGCAGCGACATTTATGACAGGGTTAGTATTGACGGGGAGAGTTTCTACTTCAGAATTTGTGGTGAGTTTATCACTAAGATCAGCATCCAATTTAATACAAGTGGCAGTACTTTCTTGAATATAAGTGTGGATTTCATCACGGTTATCTTCAGGAATGGGAATTCGCCTTGCTCTACCAAAAACATGGGATAATCGGGACTGCATACGCAAATATACTGAATCAGTGGGGGAACCTTCAAAATCTTCAATGATTTTCTCAATGGACTCAAGACTTTTCTTAATTTCTGAACGTTCTTCCAAAAAATGTAGATTAGCTTCACCAACTACTATAGAAGATCCAGGACGAGATTGTTGTTCCTTCCTAAGAACTTTTCCCAAAATTTTTCTTTTATCAGCAACATTCCTAGCAGTAGCAAGTAGACGAATCCTCAGTTCGTAATCAAGTTCATGTTCCAACAAATGATTAGGCAAAAAATTGTAACAATCCATTTTGTATAAAGAAGAAAAAAAATTATTAGAAATAAGAAAACTACTAGAATGTCAGGGTTGTCAAGGTTATCAAGGTAATTAGGGTAATCAAGGTTATCAGGGTAATCAGGGTTATCACGGTAATCAGGGTTATAAAATGAGAAAGCTAAAGAGAAGAAATAATGCTATTAAATCAATAAACAAATGTCAATTTACCTCCAGGTAAATTAAACTATAATATACCTACATACATTGTATCAAATTTCGCAAAGTGTCAAACGCAGCCTTAATGAAAGAAGAACAAAATAATTACGTGCTGAGCGATACGTAATAAGAAATTTTGACGCAAAAAAAAATGAAAAGATATTTATCTCTAAAAACAAGGGCAACGCTAACGGGGGTTTTCTTACTGACTTAAAACGTAGAAAAGAATTTTGAATGGTAATGAAAATTAAACAAATGCAAATCAGTGTATTTTCAACCTTCCAGCATCAACAGTGAATTTTCAAGTTTATTTTTGAATTTAGAAAAAAAATCAAAACGAACCAGGCCCCACGTTTTCGGGCGTCATTTCTTTATTGTAGCCTACCTTTTGACCTTCCCAGTTGGCTTCAACAAATTTGGCTGCGGCAGCTCTTGTAGTCGTTGGCGATGGGTGTAGAGTAGGGTTTCGTTTTGATTATGTTTAAGTTTAATAAGAGGGCGCCACTTTATTTTTTTAAAGGTGAAAACAAAGAAACCTTTTGTAAAACAATTCACTGTGATGTCTGGAGTGGAAGAAAACACTGTGTGTCCCAAAACACTATAACTAACATTTATTTACATGAATATACAAGTTTCGAACAAAATTGAAATATGGGTGGTCCTCACACCAACCCACTCACTGAACTTAAATATAGTTCAAGTGGTCAAGTATTATTACAGTATTTGAAAGAGTTTACCGATAGGTACTGTTATAATTATTAAAAGAAAAAAAAAATAAGTATTGAAAAAGGATTTAAGATCCGCAAAAGTGAAAAGGTGAATTGAGTTTAATTTAAACCGGTACTACAGGGAGTAAAATGTTCATGAACCTTTTGGGGTGTAGTCATACGTGGATATCAACATACGGCGCAAGTACCATTCAGTTACAAAAAAAAATGTTACAAATCAATGAGGAATTAATGACAATGAGTACAACCGTAAAAAGGTTGATACTTTAATAAAAAAATAGTTACTTAAAGGAAATAGTTATGAATTAAATAGTGAAATGTTTACAAACTCGAATATGAAGGGTTTTAAGAAAATCGTTATTAGTATTAAAAGTAATTGTTGATAAAAATATTGAAGGAGTAGTATTTAAATAAAAAAACTGGCCTGTCACTGTTGCTGCCTCAAGACCATCAGCCATAAACAGTTTCTGTTCGCTTCGGCGGTGCGGGCAATCCCAACATCACAAAGTGCCATTCCTGCGACATATTCCAGCAGCATATGAGGACTCATACAGCCAAGTTTACGACAAGGTGATAGTCTTCAAACATCAAACGATTTAGCCAGCAAAGCATCCATATGGTATTTTAGTGATGAAGTTGATTGGAAAGATTCGAAGAAAAAGAAAAAAAAACCCTCGTTAGGTTGAAAAGAATTCGGCAAATATCTATACCATCACTGTATAAATCACACCCATTTCTTCAGGGGAGGTCCATAGACATTATAAATGTAAAATATCGTTAAATCTCAACGATACATTCGAATATTTAAAGAAAAAAATGCCGCTCAGCACATTTTACGTGTGGCTTTCAGCACATCACGGGAACAAGTCCTCGAGCCAGGCCGAAAAAGAAAATCAAATACTCCCATCGATCATCACTCAAGAGTGTCAGATGGACATTGACAAATGTCACGTATAAAGCGATCAATCAACTGGACAGAACCAACTGACCCCAGAAGATTACACCTTATTACCATAAAGCAGACCGAAAATAGGAAACATTGCAACATTGCCGGAAACTAACAGCTGTGATGTATGAAGGTTAAAGTTATTTGTTGATAAATATTGGAGAAACCGATTTAGAAGATTAATTAGTGAGTACCATTCAAAAGGAAAATGTGAATGCTACAATCCAACACATGATGATTATAAGTAACAAATAATACACTAGTGAGTTATAATACATAACTCACTAGTGATTTATGGATCATAACTCACGTTCATATTTGAAGTAGTATTCTACTTATACAAGCAGAATTGACATCAACATTGAAATTGAAGGAAATCGCGAACGGTCTATTCAAATTTGGAGTGTTAGTGAAATTCGTTGGTTCATTGGAACCAGATGCTCTCATATCGGTAAAGCTGCTGGTAGTGCTGGAAGACGCCGACTCATTGGAACCTTCTGTTTTCTCTGCAATTTGTATCTTGTTATTCAGCGATTCTTCTAGGTATCCTTCTGCTATCGTCGACGACTTTCATCCTTCGTGACGCTTCAGAGAGGTCATATCAGCCCTTGCATTGGTCAAAAGACTAGCCGAAGACTTTCTTAGACAGTGACCGGTGTAGAGCGCTGGTTTCTCCAATTTCAAAAACATCGCAATTCATGAAGGTATCCCCGAAATCTCGCGACTTCTCTGCATCGCTGCTTCTTCTGCTTCCGTAAGGATAACCTCAGGAATGTATTTTTTATCGATTTCTTCCATTTTCTATACGTTTTTTTCAAAAGAGCTTCTCTTATCTGCAGGGAAAACTGACAAAAGTGTCAAAAATTATCTAAACATTTGCTAACAAACCGTGGCAACGAAACAACCAACCTACTTTGACCAAAATGGGAAAATGTCACTGTCCAGTCATGTTGACACTGATATTTATATTTATTAATTTGATATCTTATAAAAAAAGAATTTCTTCTACTTGTTGGATAGAACATTGTATAGCACTTGTGCGTTATGTTTCACAAGTCACTTGAGAATTTATACCACTCGGCCCGACGGCCTTGTGGTACCAATCTTTCTCGCGGGACTCATTTTAACATACCATATCATACCTTTTCGTGCCATACTTTTGTGACGCACCCTGTATGTTTCCAAATATTTTCAGAATGTGCGCTATTTACACCCCTAACCTGTGACGCATATTGATATTGATATTTTTCATATCCTATATGATAAAACCTACTTTACTCTATCGTTGGGACACCCTGTACAACAATTCACAGTGAACGGTAATGAGAATTAAACCGGAACTGGACGGGTTCTTCATTTCTATCACATCATATCAACTGTTCTACTGTTTGAGCGTTAGCAGTTGCTAGATGGATGTGTTCTTGAATTTTAAAAATCAAAGAAAAATCGTTTGGAATTTGAAAATGTAATGAAAAGTGGACTGAATCAGTTGAACTTTTTGATAGGGACACGAGAAAATGGTATCTTAAATCTCTAGAAAGAATATAGGAAATATAAGGTCAGCTTTCAATGTGAACAATGTTCCAACACCAATAATCTTGTTCAAAAAAACATGATTTTGGTCTTCAAAATGAGATCAAAAGTCTGAGGGACCCAGATGTTGGAACTATTTCAGAATCACACATACCAACGCAAAAAAAGTGGCGTTATATCTGGCGAGATTTTGTTATGATAATGATTATTATAATGTTTTATTTTATTGACAACTAGCTGACCCGGCAAATTCCATACTGCCTCATAATCAATAATTAATGTTGTGCTAAATGATTTTTTTTTCACAATTTCCTTTTTTTTTAGTTTTTCCAATGTTTCAATAATTATTTTGTTATTCGGGCGCAGGCATAACGATGATATGTTAAATTTCTGATCTGACAACATTTCTAGCGTACTTTTTTTAAAATGTTTAAACTGAAAACGTATCTATTGTTACAACACTTCAAATCCCAAATAGAACCTACATATCTAATTTGAATAAAGTAATTTGAAAAATAACAAAATTGAGCAAACATAACCTCACTTAAACAATTTTTGGTAAAATTCTTGATCAAACCTCAAATTAGAACCTTCATTATCTTATCTGAACAAAATCCTTTGGAAAATAACAAAACTTTTCAAACATTACCTCTCTATGTCATTTTAAAAAAACTGTTTTGATCAAATCTTAAATAGGACCTACGATATATTATCTAATTTGAAACAAAAACTTTTGGAAAATAACAAATTTAGGCAAACATAACCTCACTAGGTAATGTAATGTTTCAAAAAAAATTTTGATCAAATCCCAAATAGAGCCTACATTTCTAATTTGAACAAAATCGTTTGGAAAATAACAAAACTATATGCAAACATAACCTCACTATGTCATTTTTTTTTAAATTGTTTTGATCAAATCCCAAATAGAACCTACGATATTATTATCTAATTTGAACAAAATAACAAAATTAACCAAACATAACCGCACTTGTTCAATTTTTGGTAAATTTTTTGATCAAACAACAAATTGGAACCTACATAATTATTTGAACAAAATCCATTTGCAAATAATAAAGCTATGCAAACATAACCTCACTATGTCAAAGAAAAGGAAGTTGTGTTTTTAGTTTTTTTGGGGGAATTTTCCAGCTTTTCTCGCCATAGAAACCATCTCAAGACTTTAAGGAACAATAAAAAAAAAAGAATCAAAGTGCCACAGACGTTCTCAAGTTATAAATCTTCCATAAGAAATCGGTACACATTTTTATATATTAAGATAAGATAAAAGCCTGGTTAGAATCAGCATCAGCACTGTTTTAGTTTTATGTTCACGTTCACTGAATGTTCCTATTTTAACATTATGGCAACGTTGCTTTATTAGTTTTGACAGTCCTGACCTATGATTCTGTTTTAGTTTTAATTTTTGTATGGACGTAGAATAAACTCTAAAAATGAATTTGGACTTTGTCTGTAACTCGCATTAACGGGTAGATATTCTAACAGACGCACACAGCATCCTTTTATGGGAAAAAATAGATAGATACTCTTCTCTAATGATGTCATTTTTGTCTTGATATTGAAAATGGCCGCCACTGCTATGCTGTAGAGTCTCTTTCATTTCTAAGGTCTATGATTTGAATTGACATCAATATCATAAGGTGAGTTCGAGTTTACGCTCTTCGTGCGTGTTTAGAGCGGAAACTCGAACGCGCCTATTGAATTCACTCATTGACATTGACATTAGTTTGTTTTGTCACGGAAAGGTGACATGTGACATCCCGAATGAAAAGTTGTGTTTTCAGGTTTTTTCGGGGGATTTTCCAGCTTTTCCCACCATAAAACCAATCCCAAGACTTTGAGGAACCATTCAGAAAAAAAATTACTCAAATTGCCCAAGCCGTTCTCAAGTTATGCATCTTCCAGAAGAAATCGGTACTCATTTTTATATATGAAGATATAACGATATAAACATATGAAAAAAAAAAACTATAGATCAAAGATTTCGTCCAATTGCTGCATTTCTGGAAGTGTGCCCAACACTGAAGCTGCATTACCCCTCCGTATGGCTATGCTCATTCTTTGCATCAAGAACGCCGCAGCTCGTGGATCATGACTTATTTTCTGGATTTCAATACTGATTTCTTCAATAAAAGATTTAGCTGTTTCTCCCCATGGACCAAAAGTTTCTACACAAATGGGAACAAAAATATAACTATTCAATAGCTCCGTCAATATTCGGAGTGGTTTTTGAAATTCCCGAAATCATGCCAGCTTCTCCTGCTTTCTTCGAATCAAGATTAATGTTAGAGGCAGCCAAGGTATCACTACAAACCTCTATTAGAGAGCTATCAGGAAGTTATAATAAAATTTGGAAGAATCGCGTTTAAAAGGCTTTCTACATTTTGATTGGAAGAAATAAAAGCGGAAAAACCCAAGGTTGCAACTTCACGTTAACCTGAACCTCCAAATTTCATAGGTAATTTTTATAATGACCAAGTTTTCTCGTCAAATTTACAGTTAGTAATGTTTTCAAAAATGCTTTTTAGGAGACCATCATGAACATTCAGAAGATTTTGTCTTTTCAACAGGGAGTATTTTTTAAAAGGTGAATCATCCTCGGTATGGAAAAAGAATGTATAAGAAAGCCGAATGAGATGATAGGTGTTCTAATTTTGACCAAAATCGCCTAGGAGTCTCAATTTTGTTGTTCAATTCTGAATTTAGACTTTTATCAGCGAGAGGACACCCGCTAAGATATAGGCAGTATTTTGAGATTTGAGGCTAAGCATGGAAAAAAAGTTATCAAAAATCGAGATATCTTGATTGGTATTATAATTGGAAGAAATCAAAGATAACTCACATTCAACTAAGTTAATTACCAAGCCAACTCCTGAACACTCTTTATTGATAAAGATAAAATCTTTCAATGCTCTTGTCGTCACAAAGGGTACCGTTATCAAGATACCATGAGTTGAGATCACTTTTTAAAGATTTTATTATTGGATGTGAGGTGAAAGAAAAAAGGGATGGGCCTAATGGGTCTCCTTGTTGAACACGGCGTTGTGACAAAATAGATCGATCCTTTCTAATAGGGAGGGCTCAAGATATGATTCTTTTATAAAATGGTAATAATCGGGAATAACCATTAAAACTTCAGATAAAAGGATTGTCTAGAAATAATCATATTGAATGCGTCCAAGAAATCAATCTTTAAAACAAATTTTGGCTTTTGATGCTCAGTGGAAATGTCGGCGTGTAGCATGAACAGCAGCTTCTAGACCATATTTTGTACCAAAACCCAGCTGGATTGGGTGTCAATGTTCAGAAAAAGATATAATCAGTTTGGAGCAGACTACTTTGGCAACTTACCTCCTGATGGTGCAACCTACAGCAATTGGACGAATTCCTCCATTTTTCTTTTTTAACGCACAAAGTGCAGCTCCAAAAAAACGGGACGAATTTCTGATGAAAGTTTCTCTCCGATGATTTTCTTGACAAATCTTGTTAATGCAGAAACAAGTGTTGATGCTGTTGTTCCCAATCCATCGTTTGTCAAATCTTTAAGGTGTTGAGGTTTCAACGAATCCAAGTTGCCAGCAGGACCAGGTTTGAAAGAAGATATTGCTGATTTGATGCTTTCTCCAAAACTTCAATACTGGATGAAGGAGGCAAAACTTCGTAGTTATATTTATTGATGGAGGAGATGGATCTAATTGCACCTTTTATATCGCCATTTGATAATTTTTGATACACCTTTCTAGATAAATGTAATTCATTGTTATCAGACTTTTTCTTCACATGACTTTTTTGAGAGCTTACTGGATAATGATTGGCAATTGAATAATCTGTTGAATGATTTGTTGTATCTTGTATCTTGCCAATTGGATAAATTTTGTTTCACCAAGGATGTAAGGAATTTCTTTTTGATTTGATTTTTCTGGAACCCTAAGAGTGGCGTTGGGAAACATGAAAATGCGTATCCAAGATGTTACTGAATTTTCGTCGATGCATTTTTCAATAAGAATGGTGAATACAGTTGCGAAACATTTTCTTGCACTTTTTGGAGTTCTTGCTAGGATAAGAGTTCTTTGGCGAACAAGAGATAATAATTTGGAAATGGAGTCTGCACTGACCTCAAAATTACTCTTCTGGAACTTTTCTGAACAGGTTGGAGATATTGTTCCATGCATAACCCTCAAATGTCTGTTTGGTCCATCATCTCTACGAAAAAAATTTATTGCAAACTGGACATTGTTTTTTTTCCTGAAGTTTGGGACTGTTGATTTTGGAAGATTCTGTTTTTTCTACGGAGATATCCTGGGACATTTCAAAAAAAGAGGCTCCGGAGTCTTGCGAATAAGTATACTTACTACTTGTTAGGTCTAGAATATTGACTTAATATAGATGGTGTTCCATAATCTCCAGTTGACGTTAAAGGTTTATCTACTAATTTTTCCACATGTTTAGGTTGTCGTCTTCCATAAGCCTTTCCAAATTGGATTTTTGAACCGATTCAAATTTTTAATAATTTGTCGCATTCGACACACTTCAAAAGTAAGGTATTTTCATCCATCAAGATGACAGAAGGCCCATCCTTCTGTAGTTCATCAAATCTCGAAAAAGTATATAATAATATGATTTTTTGAATTAAATATTCGTATAAAGTTGTTGAAATTATGAAAGATGTTAGAGTACACTTACCAGTTTTGATGTTGTCAAGGTATTTTCCAAATTATAATATAATGTTTTTAGTTTTGAAAGTGTCACTTTTCCGCACTTAAGGCCGATATTTCAATGTCCATTTAAGATTAAGGTACACTTAAAGGTTATTTTGGACCGTGAATTTGTCTCCTGTGAGTGCCGTGTTTCAATTGCGACACTCACATTAGATCCATAGCTGAATGAAAGGAGTCGCGCAATTGAAAAACGGCACTTTCCATGGCCAATTTTAAAATTCGGATCAACTTGAGGTATACCTTAGCTAAAATGTCACTTAAGGTGACATTGAAATATCGGCCCTTAGTGTGGATTTTTTTTTTCTATGACTGTCAAGGAATGACACTATTGTGCGATCGATATCGATTAGGAAACGTAGCACATTGTGCAACCGTAGGAAATGAAACCATTCCCCACTTGTTGCCTAGCAACCTGTGAAAATGGTTTCAATAGACAGTTTTCGTTGCTCAAAAAATGCAGCTCCGGTTAACGCTAATTGACAACTATGACATTTGGATGTCATTTATCGTATATCGATACTGATAAATGCCGGTTGTTAACGGACGATAGTCATAGCGGTTAACGTAGCAAAACGCATGCGCAGTAGAAGAAAATATCTTATTTGACATTTGATTGACGATGTTTTGAGGTTTGATTTCATTGTTTTTGTTTATACTATCGTTAGATTCAAGACCAAGACAATTTACGCAATGAATCCAAATCAAGAAACAGCAAGTTTTTTTAAAACAATCAGGCAAAACCAAGTTTGGTTTACCGATGAAGATGACCACATCTTACTCATTGAAATACTGGCAAATAATCCATATGGGGATGTTTCTACATAGAGTGTGGTTGTTTCCATTTTTTGGAGGTCACTAGAAAAGAGGTGTCTGTGAGGGGAGTTGAAGAACATATTACATATGTATTGTGAACGTTTGAGGAAAAGGAAATGGTCAACGTTTTCCGGTCAGTGTCAGATGATGTAAATGTCTGCTCTATATTGGATGGCGTTGTTGTTCAATACATCTAATAACATGGCATCTTCAAAATCAGAATCTGGCTCGTCATTGGAGTTCAATAATACCATATCAACAATCATTTTGTAAAAATAGCACATAAACATAAGCAAAACAAGACTGCGATGTCATTTGTCAATAAGTTCGGTTAGGGTTGAGGTTAACCGTAACGTTAAGCGAATTTGTTTCTTTCTCCCACCGAAAACTATATTTTTATCTGTCAAAAAGCGGCTATCGCTACGGCTTTCGTAACCGGTACCGGTGAAATTTTTAGGAGCAACGAAAACTATCTAATTGCTACGGTGTGCTACGTTCACACCCAATATCGTTTCATCGATCACACGATAGTGATATTAATTGACAATCGTAGAAAAAGTATTTTGCATTCAAAAAGTTTCAGTAAAATTTGGCTAAGATAATTAAAATATTAAATTCCGTGAACCGTAAACTCACCACTTAAATAATGATCCATGAGAATGCAACTGGTCCAATGAATTGCGTTTATTCACTCAAATCGTTCAGAATTTTCTCATTGTTTGATTGGTATTCAAAAGTGGACATCGAATTCGATTGTTTTTATCCCCGTTTCTGAAAAATATAAGTTTACCTTGAAGATAAGCTGGTTGTCTCGAGTAGGAGAAAGCTATACTAAGCCTGAATTTCTGGTATTTTGCTTCATTCCCTGCATAATTTCACTATTTCCGTGAAAATCGTCGGTAGTGCTTATATCTACTATTGGGTGTACCGTTTGGTAATTTGAAGGTTAAGGTATGGATCATCGGGTTGTTATAACTAATAATCAAGAACGACGCTTCAAGATACCGTAGCAGTGTAACAGTGTTGCCAAGATTCCAGAAGTTTAATCCCGGAAATTAAGAACTAGACAAAGTTGGTTTATTCTAGTTTATTCATCATAAACACTCGATGAATCGAAATGAACACCTTCTAGGTACTCAAATGTATGCCCACTCGATGACTTTACCGTGTTTTTCTAGTCATATCGTTCCGTTTGCGTGAACACAAAAAGTTCTGTTGGTCAATTCAAATTTCCCGCCTCTGATGGTGGTTCTCGATAGTTCTGGGTAAGTTTTTCTACGGAAGTCTTTTCTTTTGGTGGCTCTTATCTGTAACCGTCCCGGCCTAAACAGAGCCATTTTTCTGTGTGCTGTGGAAGTAAATTATCTGTTCTGTTTCCAAGTTGTCACCTGCGAAATATAACGTAAGCTTGATTCATCTTTATATTGGTCTTCATATTTCGAAAAAATATCTCCTGAATTTGTATTGATTGGCCGGATGATGCACGATTCATTTCCACAGACCTTTTGGCCTGATTCGAGCACACTACTTTCAAGCCATAGTCATCGACGGAGGTATAGCTGTTCCACCGCATTCCAGTTACCCTAATTAAATTGACCGTTCAAACAACCGACGTAAGCACCTTTTCCTTATTTGTGTTCCGAAGCTCATTCGATCTTCCTAGGGCTTTCTATGGCAGAATATTTGCTAAGCAAAAACATGATGAGCTAGGCGGTGACAATCCCACCATGCTCTGTTGCATGCCAATGTGAAGTTTCTGGCAATCATGGATCTCGCAACATCTCGAGGATCCAAACGTCCCCACCTCAACCCTAAATCCAAGACGTGGAAGCATGTAGAGGAGACCTGCCTAGACCTCAACCTCAAACACCGTCCCCGCCGTCATTTCGCAGTAAGTGCCACTCAAAACATGTCCACTCTTGCCTACTTGATGTCTACAATTATTATTCACTACGTTCCCACATTAACTTTCTGAAATTGACAATAATCTAACATAATTATATACAGGGTTTTTCACTTAAAACTCCCCACGTCAATATCTCGGAAACGAATAAGAATATTTGATTTTTGTAAAAAGTAGTCAATGTATGGGGTCGAGTACTTATTTTTCACAGTTAAAAAAATTCGACGCCTACCAAGAGTAAAGCGTCGCGACGCATCGAAAATATTAATCGATTGCAGGAACATTGAAATTACGCGCATGCAAAAGTACAAGTTATTCATAAACTTTTTTGTTATCCAGTTGAACTCATTTATTCTACTCAGTTTTGAGATATACAGTGTGTTCAAGATAAGGATGTCTATCATGGGGATCTTGAAAACCGTGAGAGATACAAGGTCGGTTAAATGGAGGCAAAGTTGCGTATTTTGATGCTTAACAAAATGCCGTTTTGAAAGCCAAGAAATTCCGACCAAGTCCGAAATTATCCGAAAAAAACGAAATTTTTCAAAATTGGTTTTCATTTTTTTCTGACCACATTTGAAGAGATATTTTGAAATGAATGGAACTTCTTCATTGCCACTTTTTGCTCTTTACAAGATAGCGTTATTAAATTGAAGAACCGACGTTTCGTCTATGAGCAGCCATCATCAACTTTGTTTTTTTAAATACGGTCCTGGATTTTTTATTTCGGAATTTTAGAGCCTCTTATGTTCCCAAACCAACAAGGTATCGCACCAATTAAAAAAGAAGGTGGTTGTATTTAATCTTATTAAAAATGTATTTTTTGTCTCTCTCTAACACATGAGTTCTCATGGAAAAATCCATCAACATAATTTTTTTGAATAATTGCGATACATTGTTGGCTTAGGAACATAAGAGGCCCTCAAAATCCGTTATAAAAAATCCAGGACCGTATTTAAAAAAACAAAGTTGATGATGGCTGCTCATAGACGAAACGTCGGTTCTTCAATTTAATAACGCTATCTTGTAAAGGGCAAAAAGTGGCAATGAAGAAGTTCCATTCATTTCAAAATATCTCTTCAAATGTGGTCAGAACAAAATGAAAACAATTTTGAAAAATTTCGGTTTTTTTCGGATAATTTCGGACTTAGTCGGAATTTCTTGGCTTTCAAAACGGCATTTTGTTAAGCATCAAAATACGCAACTTTGCCTCCATTTAACCGACCTTGTATCTCTCACGGTTTTCAAGATCCCCATGATAGACATTATTATCTTGGACACACTGTATATCTCAAAACTGAGTAGAATAAATGAGTTCAACTGAATAACAAAAAAGTTTATGAATAACTTGTACTTTTGCATGCGCGTAATTTCAAAGTTCAGGCAATCGATTAATATTTTCGATGCGTCGCGACGCTTTACTCTTGGTAGGCGTCGAATTTTTTTAACTGTGAAAAATAAGTACTCGACCCCATACATTGACTACTTTTTACAGAAATCAAATATTCCTATTCGTTTCCGAGATATTGACGTGGGGAGTTTTAAGTGAAAAACCCTGTATATATTTTTTCAAATTGCCAAATTCGTTTAATCACTCACTTATTTGTTTCAATCATTCAGTATCGTATATTTGATGTACTGTTCATGAACCAATAGTCAATAATTCCGTACCTACTAGGGTTATGGAGATTTAACGTATTTATCCGGATTCAATTGTACGAAAGCGTAGAAGGGCCACCAAGAAAATTTTTATGAAATTCCGACTCCGAAGTCGGAATTCTGAGTTTAAACTCGGAATTTCGACTTCGAAGTCGGAATTCTGACTTTGAATTCGGAATTCTGACTTCGAAGTCGGAATTCCGAGTTTAAAGTCAGAATTCCGACTTCGAAGTCAGAATTCTTGGTGGCCCTTCTACGCTTTCGTACAATTGAATCCGGAGTAATACGTTTGCATAGCTTTTGCTATTTACCAAATGATTTTGTTCAAATTAAATAATAATATTATATGGGTTGAATTTTTGCGATTTGATAAAGAAAATAAAAAAATCACTTGATGAGGATATGTTTGCATAGTTCATAGTTTATAATTAGATAATAATATGTAGTATCGATTTGGGATGTGATGAAAATGTTATTGCAAAATTACTTGGTGATGTGATATTTGCATAGTTTTGTTATTTTTCGCGAAGGATTTTGTTCAAGTTAGGTATGTGGGTTTATTTTGGGATTTGATCAAGAAATTTAAAAAAAGCATTTTTGAGGTTATGTTTGCATTTTTTTATTTTCCAAAGGATTTTGGTCAAATTAGATATAAAGGTTCTATTTGGGAATTGATCAAGAAAATTGAGAAAAATGCATAAGTGAGGTTAACTTTGCAAAGATTTGTTATTTCCCAAAGGACTTTGTTCAAATTGGATATGTAGCTTCTATTATGATTTGAACAAGAAATTGAAAAAAATATATATATTTAATGAGGCTATGTTTGCATAGTTTGTTATTTTCCAAAAGATTCTGTTTCAAATCAGATTTGTAAGTTCAATATTCGAGATTTGATTAAGAAAATTGAAATAAATGCATAAGCGAGGTCATGGTTGCATAGTTTTCCCAAATGATTTTGTTCACATTAGATATTATGTATGTTCAATCTGCGATTTGATGAAAAAAATCAAAAAAATTACCTAGTGAGGATATGTTTCCATAGTTTTGCTATTTTCCGAAGGATTTGGTTCAAATTAGATAATTGAACCTACATTTTGGTTCAATTTGGGATTTGATAAAACTGCTTTCCAAAAAATTACTTGGTGAGGTTATGTTTGCATAGTTTTGTTATTTTCCAAAAGATTTTGTTCAAATTAGGTATGAAGGTTCAATTTGGGATTTGATCCTGAAATTTTAAAAAATGGGTTTTTGAGGTTATGTTTGCATATTTTTGTTATTTCCCAAAGGAATTTGTTCAAATTCGATATGTAGGTTCTATTTGGGTTCTGATCAAGACAATTAAAAAAAAATGCATGAGTGAGGTTATATTTGCATAGTTTTGTTATATCCCAAAGGATTTTTGTTTAAATTAGATAATGTAGTTCTATTTGGGATTTGATCAAGACATTTTTAAATAAATGACTTGGTGAGGTTATGTTTGAATTATTGTTTCGTTATTTTCCAAAGGGTTTTGTTAAAATTAGTCATGTAGGTTCTATTTGGGATTGTATCAAGAAATTTGAAAAAAATCACTTAGTGAGGTTATCTTTGCAAAGTTTTGTTATTTTTCAAAAGATTTTGTTCAAATAAAGTGTGTTGTGGAGATGTCAATCCCGAAAGTTTTCTCAATCCCGGGATCTAATCCCGAAATAAGATGTATCGGAAATGAATCGGATAGCATTCAAATGATTTTATCACAACTTGAAACAAATCAACCAAAAAGAAGTCCCAAATCAGCCCAAACAAATGTGTGCTCCAAAAATTTTGTCATTATTTTTAACATATCATAACTGAAGAACCGCGGAATAGATTTTTATGATTTTTGATACTATTATTTTTGACTTTTTCCGCTACGAATAACAAAATAATTTTTTAAACATCGGAAAAATTCAAAAAAAAAAAAAATGAAACAAATGCAATAAACACAACGTCTATCAAATTATGAGGTGGTATGAAATTTTCTGGGTCAGCTTGTTTTTTTCCGAGTTTCGTCTGATTGCCATGTCACATAACAAAAATATAAGCAAAAACGAAATAAAATACTATTTCTGGACGACCTGTATCACAGAAACCAAGTAGTTGTGGACGCATGTTCATTGGAACTTTTTGTGACAAAATCAGTCCCCCTCTAAAATGTTTGCAACTTCTTGGTTTACACTCTGTATTTCTGTATGTACATACAAAGCCGGCCACATACACATATACAGTGTGTCTAGAATAAAATGATGTACATGGGAATATTGGAAACGGTAAGAGATACGGCGTCGCTTGAATGGAAGAAAAGTTGCGTATTTGTATGCCCAAAAATAATCTACTTTTGTTTTATTTTGAATCGATACCGTGATGTAGATACAGGGTGAAGAAGAAAATGTCCATATTCGAAAAACTACAAAATTTTGCTTATTATAAAAGCCAATATTTTCAAATTTACAGGATATGGGTGAGAGGAAATGACGATTCTAAAAACGGCATCAAAAAATGTTGTAGGCCCACGATGTTGCGTCCGGCCGAGGCCAACTTTGGTTTTTCTTATGGAGGCCATATTGAACTTCTCCATTTTCATGGTCCGTATTGAAAATAATTTCCAAAAATATGACTTCCATAAAAAAAACAGACTTGACTTTGTCTGGACGCAACATAGTAGGTCTAGAATTTTTTTGACGCCGTTTTAGAATCGTCGTATCCTCTTACCTATATCCTGGAAATTTGAAAGTGTTGGGTTTTATAACAAGCAAAATATTGTGTTTTTTTCAAAATGAACCTTTTCTTTTTTCACCCTGTATGAACATAACGAAATCGATTCAAAATGAAACAAAGGTAGAATATTTTTTAGCATACAAATACGCAACTTTTCTTCCATTTAAGCAACGTCGTATCTTTTACCGTTTCCAATATCCTCGTATAGTCCCATGTACATCATTTTATTCTGGACACACTGTATACATCTATCGAGATGTGTACGTGCGATTTGTAGGCGTGTACAAAAATTCAAGCAAAAAATCCAACTTCGACATATATTTTTAGCGGATATTCTCTACACACTGACGCGCGGACTTGTACGCGCAAACATGTCTCACGGGATGTACGTGTGTAGGCGGCTTAAGGCTCGTCTGCATCGCCAAAGCCAGAGTTCTCCGTTTCGGCCGACTGGGGCCTCCAACGTACACACAGAGGTTTGATTATTTCTTTTGACCTTCGCACATGTCATCATGACATGTAAAAAGCACACCCCTCTGTGCAAGGTGATCCCGAGATAAGTTTGTTCTCTTGGACGATTCTTTATGGCACCTCTATATGGAATGCAGGATCGCAGATGTTTTTCGAGGGTCTATGGCAGTTGACGCATCTATTCACCGACCACTCCCAGGGCATCGTTCTGGACCATCTCACTTGGATGTTCAGCCAGCACTGGAATTGACAAGTCGTCAGCATAGCAATTCATCTCCACCACCTGGTCCAATTCAATATCCATCAAATCATCGCAGAAAATGATCCACAGTGTAGGACCAAGGACCGACCGCTGTGGAACCCCTCCTTCTACCCTCTCAACGTCATTTTTATCTATCAGATTTTTTCTGTCCGACAGGTGGTTGAAACTCTATAATGTTACAGAGGTACCCGCTGACACCTTTGTTCTCCACCTTCTTGGTGATCAGTTCCCAGTTGAATGCATTTCTAACGTCAACGGGTATCATCGCATCAAAATACCAAAAGAAGTATTCCAGCCTTCTGTCTACCCTCTACTAACCAATTATACTATGCTATAGTAGTTGTTATATTAGCTCAAACTGCAGCCTTGTGGAGTTCTTGGCTGACTTCGACAACTCCTTGCTATAGTTCTTCAACTCGCAAATAAGAAGAGTACTCCCTTATTTTGTGCATGTAGGAAAACAGTCTGCCGTACTGGTGAAATGAGGAAATCCCGAAAAAAATGCTATCGACAAAAAAGAAAATGAGAGCATTCCAAAGAGCCAAAGAACGTTACGCAAGAAAGAGAAGAAGACTGACCTCACAGGAACAGAGAAAAAAACTAATAAGATCAATTGATCAAATACGAGAACAAGCCATGCTAAATGAAGATGTAATGAGTTGGACATCTTTGGAGAAGGGTACAGGATTGTGAAGAACAGGCTCGGCATAGATAATCCTGGAACCAATCTATTCATTTTTCAGCAAAGAGAAACATTTGGTGAGCTCCTTATTATCGAAGTCACCACGAACGTTGAAGATATGGACATCATCTCGTGATCTGCGAAAAGTTGCGACACAATAACCCCGGAAGAACTTATCAATGCCAGCAGCAGATCCAAATATTGAAAGGCACCAAGCACAGATGGAATCTCACCCTTTGGTTTCGAATATCTTATAGCTGAGAACAACGAGTTTTTTATAGAGTTCGCTTTCTATAAATCAAATCAAATAATACTTTATCACCATGACAATTGTTACATTTTATCGGTAAAGCACAAAGGCATAAACCATTAGCATAATGAAAATACTGATGGTCAAGGATTAAAACAATTAAAACTGAGTACAAGAGAACGTGTTCCAGGGTAGGTGGAAAATAGCGGAACTATTCTTTTTAGAGAAATCAAGGAAGTGCACTGGAGATGTTACAAAACACAGGACAATCTGTTTGATAGATACCCACAGAACACACATACAAAGTTTAGAACAAAAACGTAAATGGAGGGCGGGGCCTGAGTGGAAGGTTTGATTCGCATCCACGGAGAGGCGCTGATGTGCCTGAAGTTCGTTAGATCTCGAGAAGATGGCGGTATGTGGAATGCCACATGACAGCTTATTAGATTGTCATGATGATAGATGTAGTCATTTGAACGTCACCGTTTATGTTCATATGTTGTCTGTGCCAGTGTATGCTACAACAAATCAAACAGGGAGGCTGAGTGACACCATCCTTAAAAGGTCGAACAAAGGGGGAGAAACAGAAGAAGTGTTCCTCGAGGAGTTTACTATAGCCCAGCCGTCCTACGCCACATGGAGCCATGCACCGCTTCCCGGGACCTGCGGAGTGAGTGGCATTTTCTCATAGTCATCATCACACAGTGTCAGCGCCCCGCAGCGCAGATAGGAAGCCCACACTGACCCCATCCCCAAATGGTTCTGGACATTCAAGAAAAACCAAAAAAACTAAACTTTGTATACTTATGTGTTCTGTGTATACTTTGTTCATGGCTTTCCTGCGGTTATGTCATACTTTTACGTCTCTCTCTTACACATTGAAAAAAAAAACCACGTACGTCTGGACGAGGGTCTTTCGGATCAATTTGACAAATGTCACATGTGGAGCGATCAATCTACGACATACTGCCAAACGTCAGATACTGTGACGTGACCGCAGGAAAGCCATGCATGAACAGACTGTAGATATCATTGCTAAGGCATATGTGAACATAGTGAACATCAGACTGGCAAAGGAGATCGACTCATTGGAAGGCTTCGATAGAAACCAATATGGTAAAGAAGGGGGTGACAACGATCCACGCGTTGAAACATATCACCGACAAAGCTAAAGGGGGGCAAGAAGGAACATTCTCTACGATGACTCAATGGACATTGAAGTAGAGACTACGGTAAAATGCAACTGGGACCTCGCACCTGTCCCGTGATTGGTCAGATTGGTTGACATAGAATATGTTGCCATGGGGATCGCCGAAGTAACAATGTAGTAAATTTGTGTCTGATGTTCGGGTTAGTTTGGCTTAGATTGGGTTAGTTTGGGTTTGGTAAAAAAGAGATATCTTTTTCCAGGATTAGGAAAGCTTTCGGGATCGACATTCCCACAACACACTCTATTTGAACAAAATCCTTTGGAAAATAACAAAACTATGCAAACATAACCTCACTTAGTAATTTTTTCCAATTCCTTGATAAAGTCCTGAATAGAACCTAGATAACTTATTTATCTATTTTGAACAAAATCCTTTCGAAAATAACAAAGACATGCAAACATAACCTCAAAAATGTTTTCTTCAATTTCTTGATCAAATACCAAAATAACTAACTTGAACAAAATCCTTCGCGAAAAATAACAAAACTATGCAAACATATC
Organism: Orchestes rusci; assembly: GCA_958502075.1. NCBI lineage: Eukaryota > Metazoa > Arthropoda > Insecta > Coleoptera > Curculionidae > Orchestes > Orchestes rusci. The sequence goes on from OY293304.1 coordinate 40,898,100, forward strand.
TTCACCAAGTACTTTTTCGTTTTTTTCTTACATCAAATCGCAAAGATTGAACCTATGTAATATTAATATCTAATTTGAAGAAACATAACAAAAGCGATGCAAATGTAACCTCACTAATGCATTTTTTTCAAATTTCTTGAACAATTCTCAAATAGAACCTACATATCTTATTTGGAACAAAATCTTTTGGAAAATAGCAAAACTATGCAAACATTACCTCACCAAATTTATATATTTTTAATTCCTTGATCGAAACCTGAATAGAACCTACATATCTGATTTGAACAAAATCATTTGAGAAATAACAAAACTATGCAAACCTAACCTCACTGATGCATTCTTTTTTCAATTTTCTTGATCAAATTCAAAATTGTACCTACACATCTGATTTGAACCAAATCCTTTGGAAAATAGCAAAACTATGCCAACATAATCATCACTTTGTCATTTTTGGGGATAAAAGGAGTCAGGGAAACAGGAGCTCACAAAGTCAAATACACATAGTATAAATATTCTTCGAGTTTAAAGTCAGAAGCCGAAGTCGGAATTTCATAAAAATTTTCTTGGTGGCCCTTCTACGCTTTCGTACAATTGCTTGGGGTTGCTTGTAGAAAATCAGTTGAGTTACGCATATACATTTCAACAATCCGCAATCGCCATGCTGAGAAACTATTTGGCTCATGAACAGAACCAGTAAAAATTGTGTTTTTTGTGTTTTTTGGCACAAAATGACACTTTTACTCTAAAAGTGACATTTTGTGCCAAAAACACACACATTCAGAGTAAAAGTGACATTTCCACAAAAAACACAATTTTCACTGCGAAATCACAAAAAACGAAGAATAATTTTAGAATTTGAATTAATTGTTTCTTTTTTAGGTTTCACTGTCGACGGAAGCAGATTCGCTTCTGAAACTTTTGATATTGTTAGGTTTTATTGTTTACTAATAGAATTTTTTTCAGGTAATATAGAAGATCCGGTATATAAACACTAGTTTGAGTGATTTTTGATAGGGTGTGGCGAAATACCCAAAAAAAAACAAGTAAATCATGGATTCGCCACAAAACTACAAAGCATATCTCCCAGAATCTTGATGAAGCAACAGTTGAATTTTAATAAAAATTACAAAAGAACAGGAACTCGAGAACAATAACAAAACAAAAAACTAATCAGAGTGAATATTTTCTCCATATTGCCTAATTCACTCTATACAGGGTGTTTCAGAATAACATGCTAATAATAAAGGGGGTGATTCTTGGGCTCATTTTAAGAAAAAAAATTCATATGAACGTATGTCCTAAACGCCTTAACTTTTGAGATACAGGGTGTCAAAGTTTTAAAAAATAGATACTTTTTTTACAATAACTTTGTCATTACTGTAGATATCTTTATGAAATTTGGGTCATGTATTTTAGGCATTGATACTCATTTTTTGATGCACCAACAATTTAATTATTCTGACCAGTGCCGTCCATGCGGGTTTTGGTTTGCATATTTTTTGGGAAAAAAATAGTACACCACTGGTTTTTCTTGAAATAAAAATTATTTTTGAAATCTTCATTCATTTTTGAACAAATTTGCTTTCAAGGTATTTTTTCGTCAGATGCATAGTTTTTGCTTGTTCTGTTAATCAATGTTTTAAGATCACCTCACAAGATATGATAACCTATTGAGGTCCGGGGCGGCCGGTCGGTCGCCATGCTTGTGGCATTTTATAAACATAAATAATTTTAACAGTTGTCGACTTAGTCTAATTGTCACGTATAATTAATTCATTTTATTTGTATTTTTTTAACGAAAAATGTTTCATTATACGAATTCCGAGTTAGCAGACATTCATCACATGTATGGCCTAGCTGACGGTAACGCACTACAAGCGAAGTGGTTGTATGAAGAACGTTTTCCCAATAGAAATGTTCCGGATGCCAGAACATTTTCAAACCTTCATAGAAGGTTGTGCGAAAAGGGAAGTTTTGATCAAGACAATCACCTAAAAGGAGTACAACGTACTGCAAGAACTCCAGAAATTGAGGATGCGGTTTTGAACGCAATTGAGGATGATCCCGGATTAAGCACTAGAAAAATTGCGAATAATTTGAATATTACTCATGTTCTTGTGTGGCGAATTTTGCACGACTTTCTTTTGTATCCCTACCATATCCAACGGGTTCAAGCTCTACTTCCCCATGACTTTCCATTACGGATGAACTTTTGTCAATGGTTTCTTCAGAAGGTGCATGAAAATCCCTTGTTTGACAACGGAATTTTATTTACCGATGAAGCCAATTTTTCCAGAAATGCCATTCAAAACTTCCACAACAATCATTTTTGGGCGGAAGAAAATCCACATGCTATATCAGAGTCTCGCCACCAGGTACAGTTTTCCGTTAATGTGTGGGCTGGAATATGCGGTGACTATTTGATTGGCCTGTATTTTCTTCATGAGCGGTTGAATGGGCAAAATTACAGACAGTTCCTTGAAGAAGATATACCAGCTTTGATGGAGGATGTTCCTATTCTAGTAAGAAATCGTCTATGGTTTATGCACGACGGGGCGCCAGCGCATTTTAGTGCACTGGCGCGCGAATATTTGAACCAAAACTATAACAATCGGCGGATAGGTCGCGGAGGACCACAAGCATGGCCACCCAGGTCCCCGGACCTTAATAGTTTAGATTATTTCTTGTGGGGTCATTTAAAAGCATTGGTCTACAGCACACCTATTCACACTGTAGATGAGCTGAGGAATCGCATAATAGTTTGTTGCCAAAGAAATCGAAATACACCCGGCATTTTCCAAAGAGTTCGTGAGTCCATGAGAAAGAGAGCAGATGCGTGCATTTTTGCTGGAGGTGGACATTTCCAACATCTCATTTAATTTATTTGCCTTTACGTCTAAGTTAATTTTCTCTTTAATTTAATTTCAAAATAAAAAAAACGTGTTGTAAACCAGAAAATGCGTTTTGATGAGTACATGGAAAGTGTGTAACAAATCTGAGCTTGCAGATTGTTTACTCCGAAGCTTTTGACTTTGCAGTAAAATCTATTTTATTTTTTAAGCGAAAACTATGCAGCTGACGAAAAAATACCAAGAGAGCAAATTTGTTCAAAAATGAATGAAGATTTCAAAAATAATTTTTATTTCAAGAAAAACCAGTGGTGTACTATTTTTTTCCCAAAAAATATGCAAACCAAAACCCGCATGGACGGCACTGGTCAGAATAATTAAATTGTTGGTGCATCAAAGAATGAGTATTAATGCCTAAAATACATGACTCAAATTTCATAAAGATATCTACAGTAATGACAAAGTTATTGTAAAAAAAGTATCTATTTTTTAAAACTTTGACACCCTGTATCTCAAAAGTTAAGGCGTTTAGGACATACGTTCATATGAATTTTTTTTCTTAAAATGAGCCCAAGAATCACCCCCTTTATTATTAGCATGTTATTCTGAAACACCCTGTATACACTGATTTCCAAAATGTTCCACTGCGTTTTCTATTTTCTGCCACAGAGAACTCCATTTCGAATAATAATCAACAAATGAGAAAATCACTTTTATTTGAGTGAAGATGATCACCAAAAACATTGTTTTCATTTTATCAATGGCCAACATACTAAAAATTTGTCAGTTGCCATAGAGCGATTATTGTAGCAGCGAAACATAATTAATAACAAAGAACCTAGCGGCCTATTTGGTGGAGATTCGGAACTGAATATTTCGAAAACAACTGAACGAAATGTCAACAAATATGGTATTTTTGAAATCAGAAAAGCAAGATCTTTCATTCTGGAAAAAAATATTTGGGGCTTTCCATTAAAAAAAATAACTTTTTGTCGCTCCCCCTTATTTAAACTGGAAAAAATTTCCTCTTGAAGTCAGTATTTTTCCTTTTGCTGTACGATAAAAATAAAAAAGTAAGAGGGGGTGTCAGTTTATACGGTGTCACACGGTACAATATACTATTTTCCGCACAGAGTGCGGAAAAGTGACACAAAACTGAAATGCGTGCGGAAAAGTGGCACTTTTCGCACTTGTTAGGTAAACTACCATTGTTTTCTTTTTTTCATGTAATGTCATTGTATCCTGTTTATAATTTGGAATCTGAATCCATAATTAATATTTGGAATTTTGATCGTTCATTGTTAATTGATAAAAACGTGAAATTAATAATTAATCGGAAAATGTGGATTGGAAGTAGACCACCAGAGTTAGACCTACAACCCTAGTTCTATCTATCCATAATATTTCTTCAGCAAACATTTGTTTTAAATGATTTTGAACAGATTGGTTGGCATTTTTGTCTACCTACAATGTTTTCCGATTATGTACTGAAAGTGATCTTGTGAAAGCAGCAAAACCCGACATTCATGGACATCGTCCGATTTAGTTAAAATCTTTAGGCATGACCTATCAAATATTAACGAATAATTAAGGTGAACAAACTCATGTAAACACAACAAAAATAGCTGAATTATCAGCTGGAAGGACACTTATGGTAGCCGGTATCTATTGTATCGAGTCTAGGCCAAAACAAAGGAAACACCATCCTCAACTTTTAATGTCAAAACGGCGCTGCGGAGGAGGTCTTTGGAGTTCCGGACTTTGACGCCGCCGCTAGCCGGTATGTCAAACAGTTGCGTCCGGGAATCCGAACGCTCGACAACGATCACGTCATGCCGAACGCTGTCTGAGCCTCGATCGCACGTGTCGGTGCACTATCGGCAAAATGAATTAGTTTTCACAAAAAACAATCAAAGTACCATACATCCGCTACAGCTTCACTAACCCCAGCCTTGCTAATTGTCGTGATAGATTCATATCAAGTGTCCCCTCGTTTATCAATAGTTTAAAATATAATGCTTTGATGTGAAATTGTGTATGTTTCTTTTTTTTCAATAATCTGAAGACACTGATTTAATACGAGATGCCGTGGATTAAATCATGCTTATGTAGCCAAGAGAAGAAAAAGTCACCGACTATTAGTCCGCCAATTCATCTTTTGCTTAAGGTAATGATAATTCATAATAACAACGAGAACATTTTAGAAACTTTGCCATCTAGGAACAATAACTTCACAAAATAGATCATTAAAATAAATTAGTAGTTTTTACTGGTTAAAAAAATAAGAGATTCTTTAACTCTTCAAAAGAAGGTACGTATAGAAGGACACAATTATTATCCTCATTGTTCCTTTTTCGCACATTTCAAATTATCCTCTATGTCAGTGGTCCATAGGTCCCGGTATACTCCAAAGAACGGAGCAATAAATAAGAGGGTGCTAAACATTTTTGTCTAAATTGAATTTCACAGGTAATGGGTAAAACTGGAGCTTTGAACACGGAGTTATCATGGTGATTTTGACAATTGTTAATATTTGTGATTTGATATTTGTCATCTTTCCTAAATGAGGAAGATTGAACATTATCAAGTGTTTTCGAAGCCACCCAAATACGCTTATTTTCAAAATTTGACATTTTAACCACATCGCATAGATTTTTAAGTGCAAATATTTTGTGGTATACCTAGCAAGTTGGGGTCTTTCCAAGGGTCTATCGCAATACTTTTTTGCAAGGAAGCTGGGTCTTATTTTTTTTGGGAGTAGAAAAAAGGAAATTCCAAGCCAAGTTGAGTTACTTGCTATCATGGCGCAGAGCTCTTTTGCTTAAACATTACTTTTTTTTTATTAGAAAGTATGTTGATTCAAGTGGGAGCTATACAGCTTCCTTAAAAAAAAATCATTGTAAAATCAGTTGGTACACTTTTTCCTTCATTCATACCATTTTTATCCGTCTATGTTCTCCACAAATGGGAATACGATACAAAGTGATATTATAAGCCTGTAGTTTTGAATGATTTGGATTTTCTTGTTAATTTCATCTTTTATGTAGTAAGAATTTTGATGAATTACGTTTCAAATGATTCTCTTTAACTATTCAGATTTTGTTTCAAATGTCGTCTGGATGTATGACACATTTGGACGCAGAATTATAATTCCTCATTATTTTGGTTATATCCATACTTTTGGAATAACAATAAAACAAAGGATTGTGGTCCAGCATTACTTATTCAAAGTGTCTATCTTGCTCCTGTGGTCCATCATTCAAAACAGCCTGAATATTCCTTACTTGGAGGGTAAAATAGAAAAAATTAATTGTTAATTCTAGTGAAATGTCTAGTACAGCTGATAGATGTCTAGTACACTGATTGTGTTTATGATATTAATAGGCCATTTCCACTCAATAGAATTTAAATATTTCAACTATCCGGAGAAGACGTACGTTCAATATACAAATGAAAGGCGGGGTTGCTTTAAACGAGAAAAAATCTTATGCCAAAAATTTGGTATAAACGGATTCCATGTATTTAAATCTCCCGCAGGTTTCAGCACCAATCAAATTTTAGTAATTCCAAGTTTACCAATAATATCACTTGCGACTGGAAGCTCCCGCTTCCGCATGATAAACAATATTGCCGTAATTATTCGAAGATCTTAGTGATATTTTCAAATATCTTGCGCTGCTTATTATTCGATAACATGAGAGATTCTCAGCTAGATATTCTTCACAGCAGCTGATTCTTCAGAAAAGTAGAGGAACGTTTTGACATTATGAGTAAGTCTAAACTTTTAAGTTCTTTTCTCGGTTCTTTTATAGTTATAAGAAACTATACATTCCTTTATTAGGTATGCATAATTATAAAGGTTTATGAAATATGAGGTGTAAGAATTCTGGTGAAAATGATTTAATCGATGTTAACCGTTTTTGAAATTCAAATGAACTGCAAAAAAAGTTGAAAACCTGTGATAACCTGAATAATGATTTTAATTGTTTGGAGACTAAAATATATCAGTTAAACTCTTGTTACTTTTGTATGTCTATATGAATATTTCACATTTTCGTTATTATCATCAGTAACATATTCTTGAAGGATTAAAATCGATTAGGATCGTTCGCTCATATCGGAATTAAAAAAGTTGTTGGAGTAAAACTTTTTCACATGAAACCCTGATGTATGTAGATTATTGATTATTACTTATTTTGATCGTCCAATTTGCAATTTTTTTATCGACCATAGAGAGTATGCCTTGATTTATTTGTCCCGAGATATCGGCGTTTCAAGTCGTGATAACTGATAACTTGAAATTCGTAAGATGTTGAATTCACCTCCGAATTTATCATAGAAACAAAAGCAGAATATTGTTTTTTACTTCTGCTGAAATTCTGGTAGATTTTGTGATATTCAATAAATTTAGTCAAAAATCTCCAACCACAAAACGTAATACACAAAGAAAAACATTCAGAAATAAATTCATCAATTGCAAAGTGTAATTCGGTGTACTCTTTAATCAATTTTCATGAAAATTCATGAAATGAACCTTGAAACTCTTTTGGACATTCAAATTTGAAATGTGTGTATCTACCATCATCATTAATTTAATCAAGACCAATAGGTAACGATAAGCAAAATTTCACATGAAAACTGTAAATTGAAAACGTATTTTGATTTTGACACACATCACAATAATTATTATTATCGAATTATTATCCATCTAAAGATGTATTAATAATAACAAAATCAAATCACGAAACAAAGCTTTTTTATCCAGGATGATTCTGGATTCCGATGAGATACAATCAAAACTTGAATCAAAATAATAAACAACCTCCCCAACTCACCTTAACAATCCCAACCCAACAAACAGAGAAACGGCAACATTGTTGTGAGAACGGGAGCTACATCCAGCCGCAAGTCTCCTTTGTGGGAAAGTTCGTTCGGCAACATTGCCTATGACTAGCCAATCACAGATTTAGGCGGATGACGACATTGGCCTGACGTTCAAAGTGAATTGGCCGCTGCGTAAAAAATCGGAGAACTAAAAAATTTGGCTTATTTTTGTCTGCTCTTTCTGATAAGCAAATAAAAAAAAACATGACATGGCCTATTGTAGTTAACTAGCCGTGGCTGTAGCTAATCAATAGCCGACTGAATGGATTAAGACAAATTTGAATTTGAATACTTATCCCCATTCATCATTCATCAAAATCAAATATTTATTTGTTGATGTAAATTTACACCGCACACCAATATAATGATCAAATTCCGCAAAATAAATTAAAATTATCATGCAGGAAACCTCTCACCACGCTATCGCGAAAAGTGCGAATGTACAATGTCAAATTTGATTATACGTAATTTTACCGGAAAATTATTCGCAAACCACGGATACTTGGAAATGTGATGATGAGTAGTGTTGATTTTATCTTGTCACTGCTATTCTTTTTGATTTAGTTTTTCCCGAGGTTTTTCCCGGCTCATTCACGATACACGTCACTATATCAAAATTATGAACAACCATAATAACTTATTATCTCTATCGTGATAAATCTGTGAATTTGATGACTTTCTTCAATGCACGCACCAAACCACTATCAAAAGTATACTGTTTTCAAAACATTTATCAATGGAATCACTATGTGGGCATTTACAGTTTTCAATAACATACATAATAACCGAGATAATAATTGAAAATTGCGATTTTTGATATTATGAAATAACTGTTCAACTATCTACTTGATATACAGGGTGTTCAAAATTCGTTGTCTTTCTAGAATTCTGGTAGACAATGTTTGGCCTATCTGAAACCATACCGACTATAGCTTCTTGGATAAGAACAACACATGGGTCTTTAAATTACCATCTCACAGAGCTACTTACGCTCGCCTGTAATTACTGCGGTGGTGAATGACGCTGACTATACTATACTTTTCTTATTGTTGCTGGAAAAGGTACCAATGAACAGCTGAGTAATGAGAGACAAACCCACATCAGATAATATTGTACCGTATATGTATATGCTGAGAACTCGGAAAAAATTGGCTAAAAGGCCAAAAGATGTGTGGATTTTTCGATCCCACTACCAACGACTAAAACAAACATCAAATAATATATCTGCTCATATTTTTGAAGGTTGGTATACTTTTTCGGGATTTCGAGTTTGATGAATAGATATTTCGTATTTTCGCGAAATATCATTATCAATATTGACGTGGTTTGTTGAACTCTATACAAAAACCAAGCAGTAATGGTATCATCATGAAATAAATGTAACCAGATCTAGAAGTTATTCATCATCACAACTCAGAATTGACATGGTTGGCGAATACAACTCAGAATTGACATGGTTGGCGAATAATCATCAGATTTAAATATAATCTAATTTGATATTGGAGTTGGCTGTTTGCCGCATGATAATTTAAATATTCTTTGCAGTATAAGATCATTTTCTTGACATGTGATGTGAATTCTCATCAACAAACATTCCATCTTTATGAATGAAGACACATTAAGATTAGTCGTGATAACTAATGACTACCCAACAAACAAAGAAGGTCAAATTTACCGCTTTTCGACGAACTGGTCGAGAGATAATAATGTCCAATTATGAAGAGCGCAAAATTACCGACATTTGTCTACATATTTCCTCATGCGGGGAAAGAAACCTAAGTAATTTGGAAGTGGTAATTAGGTCCATAGGTTCTTGCCAAACACTAGTTTGAAGGTGAATAAAGGAACTTTCAACCTGTTTTACGTCAAAATGTGGGAAAACTGACCGTTCGTTGGTCCTCAATGTAACCTATTTCTTACCTGTTGGTGAATAACAATGACAGGACAAATACATTTGCATATTAATGTGAGATGGACAAGAATAAAGAAATATGCTGAGGTCGCATACAGGTGTGAATAACGGAGTTTGGATTTTGTTACGTGTCGAAGTGAAAGAATGACTATAGCGTCATACTGGGTATACCTGATATATGTAGTAGTCTATCACTTATTGGAAGAAAATGTAACTGCGAAACAAACTTTTCTGAATAATATCGGGAGGATACTTGCGGAAAACTGATGCGCCCTATAAATACATGTCCATTTCGAAACATTATGACCAGAGACATAACCTTGAATCAAAAATAACTAGAATAGCCTAGGAGTGTTATGAACAAACTTGCCATTGGTTGTAATCACCTTTCAATATGTGAATATCTCCGAAAGTTGTCAGAAATGTATTAAAATTTGGACATAACGCATTGTTTTTTTAGATGCTGACATTGAAACATGGTCGCTCCCATATTGTGTACCTATAATTTAATACCCAAATGCATTTACTCCCTAACTTAGGTTGAAATTGACTTTCAACCTCTGTAATTACATAATAGACAGGTAGCGATAGACATAGAATTATGGAAGTAATCAAGTTATATTCGAACTAAATTCAGAAAAATTATGGGCTGATATTATTTCAATGTTCATTTAAGATTAAGATACACTTGAAGGTTATTTTGAACCTTTAACTTGTCTCCTGTGGGTGCCGTGTTTCAATTGCGACACTTAAATCAGACCCTTAGCTAAATGGAATGAGTGTCGCAATTGAAAAACGGCACTTTCGGTGGCCAATTTCAAAATTCACATCAACTTATATACCTTAGCTAAAATGTCACTCAAGGTGACATTGAAATATCGGCCCTAAAAGCCTTTTCAATGGAGGTTGTTTTCAAGTATTTTTATACTTCTTCTCATACCTTATATATATATCATGATTGTATAAGAGACAATGCATGTTTATCTTTTTCTTTTCTTCTGATCTAGAGTTCTTGAATGGTTTGTTGGGACATTAGGTCAATATTCCAAATAAGTTGGCCACCTCAATTATTTAAGCGTTTGAGGTTATTCATAGAGTTGATTGACCTTTGTTATAACCCCACAGACATGTAGCCATAAAGATAGAATGTTGGTCATAATTAAGTAATATTCCACCTAACTTCAGAAAAAATATCTTCTGGTTCTTGGAGGCAACTTTTTAGGTTATTTTCAAGTAAGTTTGGACTTCTTTTTATACCTTATGTATGTCGTCGTTGTATATGAAACAGTTTTTATATATTTTTAGTAACCTGTAACTTTATTGAATAACTTAACTATAACTATAAGACCAAATCAAGACATTTTCCTTTTCTTCTGGTCAAGAGTTCTTAAATTGTTTGTTGGGTATATCAATTGCTATTGGATTAAAAGTCGTTATGACGAAAACAAACGATTTTATCAAGTGGAACATTTTTATGTTGTGTATTGATATTTCTGTCAGCCGTCCTCAAAATGTTATCGAAATCTTCACAGCGGCAATCAATCATCTATCGAACTTTTGTATCTTTTTCAAGTGAGGAATATAGGGGTTGTCTTGAATGGCACTGACGTCAGGAGGTGCAATTTGTTATAAGAGTATGAATGGTGGCGTCAAAAATACAAGGCTTTTTCTGAACCAACTTTGTGAACCAAGTGCTGATTCATCCATGATTGAAGTATTCGAAAATACTTAGTGGATGAGGACTGAAATAAAGTAATTGAGATGAGTTATACTATGAAATTGGCTTGCAAAAGGGGCCGTTGACTGAAATTCAGGTAGAAGACCAAGATGCAAGTGAAGAAAAGTCAACAGATACTGATTTTGATTTGAAATCCCTAGAGTCATAAAAAAGTGATTGAATTTTACTGCCTAGAGTTATTAAAACGAATTCAGTGTCTAGGCAATTGGAAGACCATCCTAGTAATTCAAGTAATTGATATCGAATAAATTATAAAGGGAAGCATGCGGAAAGAAATTGCAGGATTGGACAATCATTTGATGAACAAGGCTCAAAACTTGGAAAACAAAATGATCACTTCTGGACAGTTGAGGAAAGTGAATAAGAAACAAAGTGTCAACAATAGAGACTTTTTGCACCTCTTAAATTTTCATTCCGTTGTGGTTATCGTTATTCTGAGCAAGTGAGCATGCGCAGTGACAAAATCACAATCCTTTATCGTTATTAACCATAACGGATTCCTTTAATTACGGTGAAATAAGGAAGGGCTAATCATTATGGTAAGGCTTATTTTTCAACAGCGATGTTGCCGTAATATGTAAAATTAAATGGATACTAGGATACTACCGCTAATATTAATTTATTCTCAAGCAATTGATCAAAATAAGATGCAGATAACTACTTTGAATGACAATAAACGATCGCGGAAACCAAAATGGAATGTTTTACATACAAAAAATTAACAAAGTACAATATTCTCCTTTCTTTCATACTTTTCCGGATTCATTTACCCAACAATCTGACACATCTTGTCATGAACTCAATTACGGAACACGATCTAAATTGGACCTCACCTTACTTCTCTGCTTCTGACGTCTTATCTTATGAATATTATTGTTGTTTAATGTTTATGCTCTGTACCACTAACTAATTTGTGTGTGTCTGTACTCTATAGATCATTAAAAAATATTTGAAAGTCGGAGGAGGATCTTGTTTTTGAGCACTGGTGATGTGTGTAGTTTAAAGTCTGTGCTTTTAAAAGATAATTTTGTCAATCCCCAATTTTATTGGTATGGAATCGTTCAGGTGTGTCCGATGTTAAAAAAAAAAATATTATAGATATAAAAATAAATACTGACGAAATAATTAATTAACAAGAAATAATTACGAAAACTGTCATCAGTTTCGCCTGTTGGTCAGACGCAAGATAACGAATAAAATGAAATCGTATAGTGGAGCAAAACCTCTCCTAATAACGGATTAAGTAAATGTCATTTTTAATAAAGTTAACCATAACGAATGAAATAATTGAAGTTATCTTAAGAGGTGCAAAAAGTCTTCAATATAGACTTTTTGCACCTCTAAAATATCCATTCCGTTATGGTTATCGTTATTCTGAGCATGCGCAGTGACAAAATCACAATGATCAAAATATGATGCCAATAACATCTCCACATGAGAATAAACGATCGCGGAAACCTAAATGGAATGTTTCACAATTAAATAATAAACCTGGTACAATGTTCACTTTTATTAAATTCTTTTGCGGATTGATCTACTCAACAATCTCACACACCTTGTCACGAACTCAACTACGGAACACGACCAGAATCGACCTAACCCCACTTCTTTGCTTTTGAAGTCTCATAAATATTTTTGTTGTTTATGCTCTGAACTTCTTTGCATCACAAACTAATTTGTGTGTGTCTGTCTCTCTGTACTGTGTAGATGATTTAAAAATAGTTGAAATTCGGATGTGGATCTCGATTTTTAGCATTAGTGCTGTGTATTTCAAAGTGCGTGCGTTTTGGAAGATGATTTCATCAATTTTCATATATAGAATGGTTCTGGTATCGTTTAGGAATGTCTGATTTATCAAAAAACAGTCGATTATAGATATAGACATAAATACTAGTGAAATAAGTACAATTAGCAAGAAGTATATTTACGAAAACTGTCATCAGTTTTGCCTGTTGCGGCGACGCAAGATAACGAATAAAGTGAAATTGCTGTGGAGCAAAATCTCTCCTAATAACGGATGAAGTAAATGTCATTTTGAATAAAGTTAACCATAACGGATAAAATAACTGATATTATTTTAAGAGGTGCAAAAAGTCTCTAATATAAAGTTCATTTTTTTATTTAAAATAACAGCGACAGATCATAATTGTAGGTTGAAGGTTGGCAAACATGTTTTATCACGACAGTCATAGATTGAACCGCGATTCGTTTTATTTTGCTATGTTCAAAATGTATTTGATTCGACAGAAAAAAACGTTCGAGAATACAGAGTCATGATAATTTTGGAATTGATCATCAAAATCCTTCTTTAATTGAGAAAATTAAGTCTATTATCAGATATTTTATCTTTTGATTGCAATTAGCGAGCACTTTATGTCATCCTTTTTTTTTGCCAACCTGCAACCTCCAATTTTTTCACTGCAACTTCAAATAAAAAATGAACATGATCATCATTAGGATAGGAAAAATAGACAGCATTACCGAAAATTACATTCTGACAATTCTAAATTCCCGCACCTCACAAAGTTATCAAGGATCATAATATAACAAACATTATTATCTATGCATGCATGTATGGCATAACGGGTTTAAAGTGTACACTTCAAAGATTTGACCCGCAGTAAATATCTCATGTATAGACAATATATGGTTGTGTACTCCCACGTAGATCTGGGTCAAAATCGAGTTTACTACCGGGAAAACAAGAAATAGTTTATCGAACCTGGTATCAGGACACATTTATAACCTTATACTTCACAGTTCTATTGGCTTGTAAAGAATCCTGCAAACTTAAGGGGATTTATCCGGTCTAAAATTTATCTCCATACAAGCATTTTTTCTGGAATGCGGCATTTTTTCAACACATCACCATTGAAACAATTCAAGTTTTATTAGGTAGGTGAGATATCAAACTAGGCAACCCAATATCTATTTTTGCAAAAAAACAGTAACAAAAACGGTATCTCAATGGTCAACAAATACGAAAAATCTACATATTCCGCCCTCTTGTGAGAGACGTGTTATCCGTTAAATCAAAAAAATCGATAGTGTAATGACTAAATCGATCCTTTCTGAGATCATTTCTGACAATCTCTGTTTAATATGATCAAACAGAAATCAGTAATACCTTCCACAAAATCTCATGTAATTCACAATAAATCACCACCGTCTTCGAACAAAATCTATACCCATCTCTTTCGAGGCGTAATGTTTACATCGTTTGGTTGCCGGTGAGATGAATACCTACTGTCTGTTTTCATCACGTCACTCCGCTTTATTTTTAAAAAGCTACTATCGCCCAAAAAATTTACACTTGATGTCATTAGATTTCTCAAGAGAGTTCCTTTTGGATCATTGAAGGTACCTTTGTCAATTTAAATAACATTAATAAGCACTTGGAGTTCAAAACAAAAAAACAAACAACTTTGCAGTGTCATCCTTCACTATCAAACTCGAAAAAATTGCCATAAAAGGCTCCAGAGAACACTCCAGTTGAAAGAGGGGATTTTATGATCCAGAACACTTTACTTCAAAAAATGTTTACTGCGATTTTTGCGAATCCTGAGAAGTACCTATATGAGAAATTTGGTAATATCTCGAAATAGAAATATCTCCAATTATTGGTCATGGAAAATGAGGTCATTTATAAATAACAACTCAACAATATTTGTATAAACCTATATCAAGCACACACAAAAACTATTGACAAATTCAATAAAGAGACTTTATTGTTCTTTGTCAGATTGCAGACTTCCATTCAGATTTTAATGATTCTTGATCACATCTAACCACAAGGCGGCAATGGAAAAGTCGAGGTCGAAGGATTTATTGTGTTGAGGGACTTTAATTTATTGATGTATATACCGCTTCAATTCCCAGCCACTCAAAGTTTTAGTCCATGCCCTAAGAAAAAGTCCACAATGCATCAGAAATGAATATCACCTAGGTCATAATGACCCAATGCAATTGATTATACTATTTTATTATCATATTCCCTACTTGTGACTACATTTTGAAACGAAGATATCTGGGAGTTGAATACATAGTGTTTATTAGCACTAAAGCTATACAGAAACAGTATAGTACTGAAGCTATAAATAAAATGCAACATACAGAATGTATAATTGACAAATCAAAGGAAAATACAAATTTATTTTTGTCTTTCCTCAGTTCAGTTTTCAACATACATACAGGGTGTGCCGCATAAGAACCGACACACAGCAAGAACATGTAGGGGAACCAAAAATAATAATATAATGCTTTAACGCAGCTTACCTATACATACACTGAGTTGCACCACTTATAAGTTATACGCCTTGTAAGTGAGGTTTTAAATCTTGAAAAACTTCAATAATACATCAATTAATACCTTAGCTTAAAAACACCGAATTTGGTACACGCTGTAAGTGTACCAATAGCATTCCACGACAGTAATTGTTTGACTGGAGAGTTCTGAATGGTTGAGGTATCATGCACCCTTGAAATAAGACACAACTTTTTAACTCTTTGACGGACTTTGAAAACTATCATCTTACTTGATGTTAGTTCTTGAACATTTCTTTCTTGTGTTACTTAAAAAAAAAACTTGGTCGCTTTCAGCAAAAACTCAAATATCTCAGGGCACGTGTAGTAGCTGCCATATTATTAACGTTGAATATTCCAAACTTGGAAAGTTTTATGAAGAAACTTTAAATAAATCGAGCTATCAAATATCGATCAATAAGATCAATTCATGGTTTTAATATTGCGTTGTCGAGGAGGAGAACGGCCATATGAACAATACAAAGCAAAAACTAATTAAATGACTCACTTTCCGGATTTTCCGGATGGTCAAGTCCGACATCTGATTTCATAGCCAAAGTTGAAAGGTTTGAAGATTTACAATATGACAACTACAGTATGTGTCTTCAGATTTTTAGGTTTTTGCTAGAAACAACAGTCTTTCTTGAAAAATAACAGGAACAAAAAAAGTTTTAAAACTAGATTCCTCATAAAATAAAACAATAACTTTTCAAGTCAAATGGTCAAAAAGTTCTTTCTTGATTTAAGGGTGCATCATACGATATCAACTCTTTCGAAGGCCTTAATTGAACTCTAATTACTTGGTATACATAGCCTAAAATCATGAAATATTTTCGATGTGCCGAAGAAAAACCTTTCACGGACAAAGTTTTTTCAACGTATAGGTAGTGAAGTCGTACTCGTCACGGTTAAGCTATACACGAACTAACACCTTGATGGCAATCAACGTTTTTTTTTGTACGCTGTTCCAAGAACTGGATCAAGAACATGAAAACGTGTTGGAGTGAAATAAAGAATTCAATATAAATTGGACGAAAATTAGTCTTTTTCCTCTTTGGGTTGTTTTGTTCAAAGTCAATGTGCCTTATACATAGTGGCTATGAAAATGAGGGAAAAAATGGACTGTAAAAAATCCAGTTGTTACTTTGTCCCACTACGGACATGTTCGTGTATAGTGTGCATAAAGTCTGGAAGAGACTTGATAATCTCGCAATTTATTTGCCTTAACACCCTCTATATTTTCTCGTTTATAGTTTCAACGTTGCATTTGTTATACTTTTGTGATGAATATACCACAACAAATTATTGATTTAGTTATTGATAAGGTGTGTTTGCTATGCTCCACTAGTGCACACTTTTGTACACTACAACACTCAGTGTGGCTTTGTTTGTGAAATGTTTGTCTGTTTTTTAGATTAGATTATCTTTACTAGTTTAGTGAAGATATTCTATCCTAAAAAACAGACAAACATTTCACAAACAAAGCCACACTGACCGTTGTAGTGTAGAAAAGTGTGCACCAGTGGAGCATAACAAACACACCTATAATTGTTAATTTGTACTTTGACTTTGAGGCACATTGTTCTTGTTTCTTGAATAGATTAGCTTCAGCAAGTTAAAATTAGTTTTCCTAATTGAGAAAAAGATTAAATTTAAAGAGTTCTGGGTAATAATCCTGCAGAAACATAACACACTATACACACAATATCCAATGAATCTTCTAACATGATCATTGCTCAAACAGTAGATCATAGAATATTCCAAGCAATCATACAAAACATAAAATATTTTATATTAGGCATAAAACATGGCTCAGTAATTGAGTGTCTAGAATTTTTATCGGTTACGAAAACATTGGCAAAGGAGAATCAGCAACGAGTTAGAGTGAATATCGTGAATGCATGCAATAGGAATAATAACTTGATCCTGGTTGATATCACTGAATGGAGACACTCTTAATTTATATTAAACGGGTTGTAATAAACTGAACAGTATTTAATTCATTATGTACAGTATAATATCACAAGCAGTCAGTATAATATTATAAAAGACTCAGTATTTCTGTTAAAAATGATAAGTAAAAATGGAATTTTTGAGCAGTAAAAGTACTATTTGGCCAGTATTTCTATGTTCACTATTGTGATTCTAATGGTCAGTAAAAATTTATGAAATGTCAGTATGACTTAGCTGGTGATAATTCCACAAATGTACAGTAAGAAATAATAAATGGCCAGTATGCAATAGTCAGTAATAATTTTAACTAACTCAAACTTACCCAAACTTGATACACATAATACCAATACAGAACACGTCAATTATGATATATAATAATAATTGTTATGTTAACCTGGTGCTAACCAACATATATATATTTTTCATCAATTTCTATTACCAACACGAACCTATCTGACTACTTCATCATGACATAAAGGCAGAGTGTTTTCTCTTTACTAAGTGTTTCGTTCCGTTGTAAAAATGTTTGTATTTATACGAAATAAAATATATGACCAACCATTCATTATTTTACTCTCGCTTTATTAATTCTTTGAACTGTCCATTATTTTCACCAGGCATTTACTAATTTATTTGATCGTTTTTTTATGATACTGACTCTTGATTATTTACATCTACCATTTATTATTTTTACTGACCACTTCTTTATGTTACTGACCCTTCATTATTTTTCTGACCATTTCTTTATATTACTTACCGTTAATTATTTCAACCGACCATTTATTATTATACTGACCATTTATTATTTTTACTGGCCACTTCTTTATGTTACTGAACCTTCATTATTTTCACTGACCATTTCTTTATATTACTTACCGTTAATTATTTCAACCGACCATTTATTATTATACTGACCATTTATTATTTTTACTGACCACTTCTTTATGTTACTGACCCTTCATTATTTCAACCGACCATTTATTATCATACTGACCAAAGGAAATAAAATAATGGCAAAGAGTACTGTCCATAAAATTGAAATACTGACCATTTAATTTGTTGCCATATTAAACCAAGTTACAAAAAGGCACTGATACTTGGATGATGCATGATCATAAAATAAGGTATTCTGGGGCATGAGTATGAGTTATTGGTCATTCTCAGAACTTTGGAAAACATTTTCTAGCATAATTATTTCTCGTCTTATCGGTATAGGTTCCTTTGAACGCTCGTTCTCCACCCTGCAACATTTGTATGGAGGTACGTTTATTTGACCATAATCAGTAGACCCGAGGGTAGACCATACGAAGTGGGATACTAAATATTATGCAATACCTCATTTGAGATTTTCAAAGCATATTTTAGAAATCTGGATAGAAAAGAATTGTTTGAATACTTGATTAATCTGTACATTCACTAATGAGAATATAAATCCACACATAGGAGAAGAAAGTTACTCTATACGTTCACTCTGTTGCTTATTGTTTGTTTTGTAAATTAGGTGATCCATGATTATTTAATTGTATACTTTATTGGAGCTCAAGTTCAATCCGTCAATCAACTTCAATGTTTTACCTATTATATTCTACGAGAAAATTAGTTTTCACCTATTTACCACCGACTCAATCGCCAGTCACATGCGATGAGATTAGATTATCTTGCTAATATTTGATGTATGTATAAATGGATATTAGTATCTCTCAGAATGAATTATCCGTGTAATTGGTATAACTTTACGCTTTTACTATTTCTACCAAGAATAAAACTTCATCAAAAAAGAACGTTTGATGAAATCCTCATATACAGGGTGGTCTATTAGTGCGAGAAAATCCAATTTCTTCCTTGTCAAAATAGGCAACTTCTATGACATGTGTTCTGATGTCAAAGTTGCACGGTTTGGGGGGCTCTGAAAACCAGACAACAGTATACAGGGTGTTCCATTTGAAAAAGTTGGGTATCTTTGTCGCTAAATTCGCCAAATCGGGCACGCTCTGGAAACACTCTGTAGAAACTATGGTGAATATGTAGTAAAAAATTAATTACTTTGCCTCTAGCGTTAGAAAATACGCATATTTGCAAGATTCAATATCAAATCCTTTGTTTTTGTAGCTAATTTACTAACATGATGTTTTTTTCCCAAATGTTAGGATATACCGATGGATATACTCAATCGGCACTTTCGGAAAATTAAATCCACAGTACCATAATATACAGAATTTTCCGCTGAATCCAATTCTCTAATTGAAAATTGGGGTTGCGATTTGAAAAAATGGTATTTGTTGACGTCACGGTTTCCTCCAACATTCTGTATAATAATAATAATATTTATTTCCAATAATATACAATTTAAAAATTTAGATAATATTATACAGCAACAGGAAACAAGCAAAGAGAAGCCTCAGAAGTCTAGCGACTAGTACGAGACTTAACAATGTGAAATCCATGCAGTGAGAGTAAAGTTGCACAGTAGGAGTATCCATGTTTTTTTTTTTTTTTTTTTTTTAATTTACAAAATTTTCAATTAATCAATACATTGTCAACAACAACAAATCAAAGACAACCAAAAATACACTTTTATGATCTTACGGGTTCTAATTCTACCAAGTCATGCACCATCTGCCTTGGATTCTCCAAGACCCATCTATAAATCTTTCGCTTGAATATTGCCATAGTAGAGGACTCCTTGATTAATTTCTTTGGGTATCTGTCTGAATACATGCGGAGCAAGGAACCAGAATGATCTCTGAGTAAATGTTTTGCTTACTTTTAGTGTGGTTGTTTTCATTTTGGTTTTATGCCTTGTGTTATGGGAATGACTTATTACATTGAGTAAATTCTTGTGTTTATATTGGAATGTTAGGACTTTGAGGATATATAATTGTCTATTATCGCCGAGCTTACACAATTCGAAGAGTTTGTCAGACGGGTGGGTGCGATCTTTCCCATGCATTATTTTGAGAAAGTACTTCTGGATAACTTCAAGTTGTTTCATGTGATTGCCGTAGGCTGTTTCCCAAGCCAAAATACCGTACTGAAGATGACTCTCGACTAAAGCGTGATATATAGTTGTCAACTGAAGAATGTTGAGGATACATTTTGATTTTCTAAATTTAAAGAGGACTCTTCTAAGCTTCTTGACAATTGATTCTATCTGTTTGTCCCACTTCAGATGTTCATCTATCTCAATACCTAGGTACTTTACTTGAGAAGCATTTTGTAGGGTTGGTTGACTTGGCAGTGGCAAAGTCAATATTGAAAATTCAGGAAGAGTTCTCCGATTGGAGGCAAAGGTCATAAAGTATATGAAAATTGATAGTTAGTGACATATCATTGAACCACATTTTCACTCTGCTAAGTCCTTCCTCAGCCTTTCTCTTCACTCCAGTCCAAGTTCTATCTTCAAATAGGATGACTGTGTCATCCGCAAATGACGACATTAGTCCAAGGTTGGCCATTTCCAATAGGTTATTCATGTAGAGGCAAAAAAGCAGCGGTTCAAGCACGCTCCCCTGTGGGACACCATGGGTGATTTCTCTCTGTTCACTGTATTTTCCATTCAAAACTACTGTTTGAACTCTGCCTTCAAGAAACGACCTCAAAAAGCGTAGGGAAACACCACGAAATCCCATGTCCTGCAGTCTACTAATCATGATTCTATGGTCCACCGTATCGAATGCTTTCGCAAGGCCTAAAAATACACAAAGTACTGATCTGTTTTCCTCAATTCTTCTTACTATGTTGTTGCAAAGAAACACTGTTGCATCATCATTCCTTTTCGAAATCCAAACTGCCGTTCTGATAACAATCCATGTTTCTCAATAAACTTCCTCATTCTGACTTTCTCTGTGATTTTGGCGAGATTTGTTATGAGAGTGATTGGCCTATAGTTGGACATTTCTAATCTATCTTCCTTTTTGAAAATTCGTCTGATCAACCCCGTTTTTTAACATTTTGGAAAGGTAGCTGTATCGAATACGATACCAGTATCGAATACGCAGAAATATTTGCAAATTGTGAGTATGCTGAAACCCCATAGGTTGTGTCTTGAACATTTTACACCTTATCTATGACAAGGAGAAAATGAACTTCCTCGAAGTAATGGGCCACCCTGTAGGTGTAATCAAGTGATAACTACATAAAACAAATCGAAATTAAGGAGAATAGTCTTCACACATGCGAGAGACGTATGAAGATAATATTACTGAACAACAGTGTACCCATCAAACATTAACGCAGTCTCCTGACCCTGCGTCTTTCTTTCTATCCGATACCATAAACTAACTATCCTCTACTTATCGAATTAAATCAAAACACTCAATTTCCGTGCAATCCAAGGAAGATATTGTTGTAGAAAACAGTTATTAATAATTTATAACTCAAACAAACTCTGACTTTAATGTCTCAGGTGAAAGAACTTGTCACCATTCCTACTTCAACCAGCCGACTCCTATGCATCATCAAAAGTGAATGCATTAGTGAAAAGGATGATCCGTTAAAACTGTATTAGTTGTTATGGCTCTGCCAACTATTATCTCTCATATTCCCCAATTTGGTTCCTTATTTGGAACAACTACAATTTTTAAATAGGGATATCAAGTTGGTTTTCATGTTTTGGATATCAAAGAAAACCTTCTTTGCACCTTTGTCTATTGATCACATCACAACAAAGTTGAGTTTTGAACTTTCTATTTCGATTTTTTGTGATCTTTCCTCTTCTCAAATGTGCTTCATTGTAATCGTATTCTCAAATCAAGTTTTACATTGACAATTTGTTCATTTGCAGCAAAAAGGAAGAATTAGATTTGAACTCGCAGCAATTGCTAAAACCATGAAATGTTTTATTCTTTTTTCTTCATGGAAATAACTTCTATTTGGTTTTAGGTATAGTGAAAAAAAAAACAAATCACTATCAGAATGTTCCAGAAAACAATATTTTATGGTTGTCATCACGACTGATCTGTAACTGCGCTTGAAGATTTCAAACGGTCATCCATCCAATCAATAACCACTCACACTCGACTTTAGCCAAAACTCAATGATTAGTAACCACAGCAATGCATAATGGCCATATTTTTTATTAAACTTATAAGTGATATTCCTTTAAAAAACGTATACATATGTTCATAATTTTGTTGCATTTACTACTAAATACTTGACTTTATTGTGAGTTGAAGAAAGTATAGATATAAATAAGTAAAAGGTAATATGAAGCAGGTCAATTTTTGCTTCGACTACAACGACCAAGTGAAATAACCGGCCCATTTTCGGTAATCTATTTCGCTATTTCATAGAAGTAATTTTGGATAAAATAGATAGTCACGTAGGTTCAAGAAAAGTATTCAATGTTACATTAGCCAACTGAGCATCATAAATTTATCAATTGCGTATTACTCCATTTTAATAAAAAAGAAGGTAGATTAATAACCTGGTTATTACTCAAATTTTGTTAAGTGCACATAGACTTTACCCATAAGAAATTTGTGGGGCTCCTCAAGTCGAGAAGTTGATTTGTTCAATTCAATTCAAGTAATCAGCACAGCCTGCTCTTTTTCATTACAACAATTAGTCGCCAGTAGTTTAATCGACATTTTGTTATTTATACACTCCTTGACAATAGCTGAAAGGATGTTAGTTTGCCTATAAATATCCTGCATGACTCGGTTTATTTTTGACATTATAAGGGTTCAATGACTGGCAATAAAAATGAGTCATCCACATATTTCACCACTCCTAAAAATATCAGTTTTTAATTCATAAAAATTGATGTGGCGTATTTGTATTTATTGAGTGATTTTTAGAAAGCTTCAAATAATTATTATCATGCCTTGGTTACTGATATCTACCGGAAATCCAATTTAATTCTAAATAATTGAACTATGTCTGCGAAAGATGTATCAAAATTATATTTACTAAACTGACTAATGATTGCGTTATATCCGCTAGTTTTGATTTTTTGCTGACTTGTTTATGATGTTAGCCTGATGAATAATCCAAGTTATCGACCTCAAGCGCCAAACGCAAATTTGTTGAATTTCAAAAAAATCCAAAAATGTCTACCTTTTATCCAGTTCTTGTCAATTTTTAACTCTAAACGGCTAAGTTTTCGATTATGACTACAAAATACTTTTTCAAAAAAGACTGAATTTTATACAATTTGAGAACAGAACTACAAAAACAGAACTGTCTCTGTAGAGCCTATAGTTTTTGAGATACAGCTTTCCAAAATTAAGCCTTATATTTTCAAACTTGAGAATTTTTGAATAACCGACAATCTAGACCTATTTTCTGCGGTAATAAAACAACATTATATCAACCTGGAAAGAGTCTCCGGCCATTTATACTCTCTCTTTTTGCACATCAAATGGTAAAGTTAATCTCTGCCACTGTAGATATGTTTGGAGTGGGGAGACCCACGAAACTCAACCAAGTCCTTCAAAGAGGGCAAAATCTACTTTCAGTTGATTTTAAACATGTATTCAATTCACTTTTTTTATTGAAATCAAAATGATTGTAATTCTTCTCTTTTCGGAATTAACAAGGCGTGAATTTTCCGAAGAAAATAGAGATAGAGGGTCGAAATCACTACAGATTAATAAATGTATATTGTAACTAGCCTTGAGGCAACTTACATATAGGCACCATGATAATATAATGTTGATCTATAATGTAAAACATTTTAACATTTCCAAGTGTAAAAAGTAACACTAAATTTTGAAAATCTGTATCTTGTAAACTATTAGGTCTACAGACACAATCCTAATCTCAAATTGTAGCAAATTTAGTCTACTTCAAAAGAAGCGGGTTATAGTTATTACACTTGGATTATCCATTGGACCAACATCATAAGCATGTCAGCAAAAAATCAGAACTACCGAATCTGACTTAAGGTCTGATGTATGTGGTTACTGGACTATTAACACTACTTGGACAAAGAAGTTTGAAAGAATGTCTGAAAATTGCGACCCGGCAACGTGTCCATGGAAAAGAGCGTGAATATAATCACGTTCAATAGGACAGTCAATAACACGGTTGAAAAACAATGGGCAAGAAATGTGAAACGTTCGTCCGAGAAACCCAATTTACATTGTTCAATTGTCACAAAATTTCAGTGCTGTACCGCAAAAATTCTCCAAATTATCATGACAATGGAAATACCCTGGTAGAGTTTAATATAGACTTACGTATACAGGGTGGGCCAACGAAAACTGTAAACCCCTATTTTCCGGCCTTAAATGTTATATTTTAAAAAACCCTTGGACCCCTCAATTTTCGATTTGAGCGAGAGCATATGTGATTTTTTTATTCCCGTAACTTCAACCCCCTTGCCGGGGGAAGCACAACTCCTTGGTTTTTAATAGGGGCGAGGGGTGTTGCGATAACTCATTTTGCAGGACTTACCAAGTACTGTTCGACCCCATAATTCATTGTCGAAATTTTCATCGATGACGAAATCACAGCTAAAATACTGAGAAAGGCGATAATATGCAAAAAATGACCGCTAAATATTCAACAAAATATCGGTGCGTGATATTTCAGACAATTTCCTAGTACTAAGAGTCGGATCCATTAAGTTTGGAAACCAGATGTAAAACGTGAACATCAGAAACACAGACAAAATTTGTAAACAAATAAATAAAGACTTCTCAAATGCCAATTTGATAAGAATAAACAGATATTCTCGAGGTTAATTCCACATTGTTTTTTCACTATGAAAATTTCGACGAGAAATTTTTGGGTCAAAGAGAACTCGATGAGGCCTTCAAAATGAGGTGTCGCGACACCTCTCACCACTATTAAAAAAAAGGGGTTGTGCTTTCACTCGCTGGGGTTGAAGTTACAGAGATGAAACAATCCCATAGATTGGTTCCCCTCAAATCGAAAATCGACGCCGACGGGTCCGAGAGTTAAAAAAAAAAACATTTGGGGCCGTAAAATCGGGGTTCTTGTTGGCCCATCCTGTATTTAGAAGTCAACGTTTTGTTTTCATCATCAAAGCAGGAAGATAATTTCATTATTTTTTTTTTATCCATCAAAATAATAGAACATCATTACTTATATTTTAGCAAATCTCATGAAATGTATTTTTTTTTCCAGGTGGGGCATACAAGAACATAATATTGACACACATCGACCACACGTAAGTCCAAAGCAATGAAAGCCTGAGATCGTGCAGGCCACCCATTAGATCGTATACATTTCTTAGAAATGTGATTTTGGCTTTAAAAACATCAAGAGGCAACGAAAGAAACATTGAATGTATACAGGGTGTTTCAAAAACATGTTGCCAAACTTCAACGGGTTATACCTTACACAAAAATATCACGATAGAACCCAACTTGCCTTAGTTAAATTTTAATTTTTGATTTTTGTAAATAACTTTTGATAAATAATGAAGTCATTTTGACAAAATTTTGTACACGAGGATTGTTTGAGATGCGAAATTGAAATCTGACCTTGATATGTCTCTTACTTGTAGGGGGCGCCACTCACACACCTTTTAACTTATTCAAATAGCCATATTTTTTTTGTATGCCTCGTACTTTCTTTTTCTATCAGCAAACTGATTTTTCCGTTATATTTACATGGGAAAGGTATACTTTGTGAGAGAAGCTTTAGGAGTAACCAATTTCAAGATATTTGCACCTAACACATGCAATGCGGTTTTGAATGGCAAATTTTGAAAAAAAAAGTGGGTGGCTTTGAAAACGGCGTTATCATGATAATTTTCACAGTTGTCTAAATGTATAATGTTTCTTATGAAAAAAAAAATGAAAACTAAAAATATCAAAAAAATAAAAGAAAATGAATGAAAAAAATATACAAAATTAAGTTTAATATTTTTTTGAATAAAAAATATTGAAACAAATGTCAAAACATGATAACGCCATTTTCATCGCCACCTATGTCTATTTTTAAAAATTTCAATAACTGCATGGATTACTTTGAGTGCAGGAATCTTGAAAAAGGCCACTCCTAGCCACTCTTACAAAGTATATCTTTCTTATGTGAATATGCCCGAAAACATTTTCGATAAAAAAAAGTACGAGTTTATACAAAAAAGTAATGACTATTTGAATGAGTGGAAAGGTGTGTAAGTGGCGCCCCTACAAGTGAGAGCCAAACCGAGGTCAGATTTGAATTTGATAAGAAAATTGGTGGGAAAGCAGTCAGTAGAGGACTTGGGCAGTTAGACGCTCATTTATTGCAAGGTCAAGCTTTCGGGAGACAATTTCCTCCCTTCATCAGGACAACTAGTGAAAAATGGACAATAATGAATACATCGCATAAACAATAATTAAATGGGACTTACCAATCAAGAGTAAACAAAAAACACTGATCACTCATATAAGGAAGATATACGGGAACATTGAACACTGTATATGTAGTATGAATAAAACGTAACACTAGACATGACTAACTCAATTGGTGGTTAAAAGATAAGAGATAAAATGATAATGATAGAATGTTTGATTGTTGAAAAAGTAAAATGAGTTAAAATAATAAGTTGTGGAATAAAATGTGATTAAAATAGATAAAACTAATAAATAGGACTAAGTACAGCGTTAAAAGACAGACATTTTGGCAGTAGTGGATACAAGGAGAATAAAACCAATATACAAAAAACTGAAAACTGCAAACTAATGATGCAGGTGGGTACTGCAGATCCATCTGTGTTTGTAGTGTCTGTGTTACCTCTAACCTCTAACAAATGTACAAAAGTATGTCAAAAGTTGAAGTATTAAAATATTCAAATCTCAAACAATACATCATAATATGGAAACGGTGATTGTACATGTAACTTCCTACGTTCAAATAAAGCAAAATGTATTTTTCGTCGTGTTTATCGTCCAGTGGTTACGTATGCAGCCATTCACCTTTGATGCGACATCGTATTCGAGCTGTAGTTATTCAAATGAGCTCCTGATCAATATTTTGTATCGTGATTTGACGGCATAGGAATGCGAATGATGACCAGTTTGAAATAATAATTGTTTCGAATTATTATGTCAGGAAGGCGCCAAGAGACGTCATAGGCATCCACAAAAGAGATCAGAGAAACAGGAATGTGTTTTTGAGTATAATATTTTATTCCTAATGGCTTATTTTGTCATCACCACATTGATTAAGCCTACCTATGATGATACTGAAACTGAATGTCATATAGAGTGATTTCGAATTTTTTGAGAAGGTTAAGTTGAAAATATAATGCTGATCACAACAAAGTGCAAAAAATTCCTCCAGAAAGTCAATTGGTTTAAGGATATTTGTTTCTTCTTTTATAATCTACACATATTAACACCAAGACTACTCAAGACTTTCCTTGCAAACTTCATTCTATTGACAAAATGAGAGCTATTTGCTTGTGAGATTAATGCTCTTGTTTGCTTTCATAATTAAACAGAACAGCCTCAAGCTGAGATGCTGGTGATCTATTTAGAATTAATTAAAATCTCTGGTTGCACATGGCAATAATTACATCGATCAAATCGCGCAGCTTGATTGATTTGAAGAGGTCTTCATAAATAATGTTCATGCAATAATTTATCTGAAGAGTGTTTGAAATATTTTGCAGGGAGAAATCTATTTTGCAATCAATAGAACTAGTGATATAGTATTGTTATATTACGATGGGTAAAACATATATTATGTTGCGGTGTTTGCATCTTTTCCGAACTCTGCATTGATCTTGTATTTTTTTGATTTATACATTTCACCAATGTAGATAGAAAGATGACGATAGAAGCATTATTTATTTTTTTATTATTCACTATTTATCCAAACGTATTGACTTGATTATATTAACGAAGTGACGTAAGTTTTGTGCGAATGAATATGTATTACCCTATAGTAGCTTAGCTAGTTAATACTCCATGTTTGTGTACTTGTGGCAGTCCATAAAGATGGTGAGGTTTGCCATAATCAGACGTGGATTAGAATCGCGCTCCCAACTCACGACTCCAATGATAAACACAACCTAGCGTTTAAGAAATAATGTACATGTATGCAAGCAATATATTACACCAAACATAAGACCAAACCGTTTCGGATTGGTATATTTCCAATATACCAATCTGATTAAGTGTTTCTTTTGATTGTAAATACTCAATCTTCAGGACAAGATGGTAATAATCAATCAATAAGGGTCTGAAATACTTCTAGAAGTCAGTCCATAGCGCAATAATAGTAAAATAGTTCGTAGACCCGTTATCACCTCGTACTATGCAATAGAATCTAAAGCCATAAACGAATCAATATAAAATTGATAACATGTTACTTTTTAAAAAGTTATTTCTCAAGTGAAAACATTTTTAAGCTACAGAAATATTCCTGACATTTTTAAAATAGTTTACATTATCTAGTGGTAACTGAAATTAATAAGATATATGTACATACATAATACAATAATGAATAAGCAGATCGTAGACTTGATAGTGCTTCTTTATAAATTCCAGATTCTATCAAACCGTGCCTGTTTTCTATGGCTCAGAGAAACTTGAATGACATATCTATTGAATATTGGAATGAACACATCAATAAACCCTTCATATTCAGATCACGTCTCTGAAAGTAATTTGACATAGACAGAAGGGCAAGGTAATTGCAATGCAAACATCTTCGTTTTCTCATTCATATTATGGAAAAAACTGGAATTGCGAAATAGTGAGATGAATGTAATGGGTGATAAAGTGATTTCTATGAACATATTATTCGGTATTGAAGCTAGAGCCGTGAGTAAGCTGACTTTCCTATATGGTCGAGTTCGTCCATGTAGACATTTGGCTATATTTCCAAAGATACTAGTCTTGGTTTATTTGAGTAGAGTATTACCGTATTTTTCGAGTTGAAGTAGCTATGTTGTGAACATTGAACTTCAGCCACTGGGACAGTATGTGTATTTGACCACATGCTATCAGGTGAGGGATGTTACTACTAATAAAAAAATCAGAGAATTTACTATTAGTCCCATTTGGTGATTCAAAAATATATTATTTTTTTGTTAATTCAGAGAATTAAGGCATTTATTTATCAACAGCCTGATTTTAGCAATGCACTTTGCCGGCTTAATGGTAATGTTCTGTTTGTTGATGTTGAGGGTGTTGATTGATAAGGATTAGTGTGGGTCATGACTTGAAATGTTAATTATTGCCACACATGCGTTGTTGGATATTAAAGTTGCTCATCGACTTGGAATCACATCTTTTATTTTTTGTTCATTTTCATCAATTATTGTTTGTTTTATTACTTTTGAATATGAGGTTCGAGTAGAGTGATTTTTGTGTTAATGTAATTCATATTTCTTGATGAACGCAAGATTTGCAGATCTATATAAACCTGCCATGCCATCAGTTATTTGATACAAATATTTGGATCGACTTTGGTGACACCATAACCGACAATTCAAACAAATATTCCACAAATAAATTATTCTATCAGGCATAATCATTGACTTTTCATTAATCAACCAATACAAATGATGATTTCAGTTAATCAGTATCTGTGGTTCAATAAGTAGATTGCTATATTTGGTTACGTAACTAAAACACTCGCACGCGCGGACACAAGGTTGACAGAATTGAACGCCGTAGAAATCTGGATTCAGAGAAATTTGATGATGAGCACGTTGTGTGTTTTTTTTTTTGATCAATACTTTTCCGTCAGATTACTAATGACAATCGATCGGTGTCCCAAACCTGAAAAAATATTTTGAACTATGAATGCATAATCGGGAAAATGATGATTTTTTCAGTTGACTCTGCGGGGTGTCAGCAGTAGACGTGTTTTTTCCTCTGATTTGTATTTTTGTTCGGATATCGTTCCCCAGCAAACATGGAAGGTGATGATTCATTCACCCCCATATGCACCGTAGAAATCTAATCCGGATGAAGTCTTTATCGCGATTATCTTCCATACAACCTAATGGAAAATAATCGCGATGAAGACTTCATCCGGATTAGATTTTTACGGTGCATATGGGGGTCAGTCATTCTACTAACATCCCTTTGTAGTCGAAAAGTTTGTCATAATAGCGTTGTAATCATTTGCCGATATGTGGGTGTTGAAGCTTCCCAAGTCATTCAAGTTATGTTGATAAATTCACTTCTATTTGTTTGCATCTTCATTTATTATAATTACCTAAAAAAGTCAGTTCAGGATCTTAATATTCACCTTATCTAAATAATTTTGCACTATTCTTGCAACGTGTGACAAGCATTGATAAAAAATTAGCCTTGGTTCTCCATAGCTACGATCACAATCCTTTTTGCAATCTTGCATTATAAAAGAGCGAAGAACTTGAATGAAGTAACCAAATCCTCTGAAAAGATGGATCTTTGTTTTGACTTAGATAGACACATATTGGTGCAGATGGTGAAAATATGTATGAAACCGTTTTAACACCAAGCATGTCTGAAACATAGATTCAAATGAAAAATTATTAGTTCATCCCTGAGGCCCTAGGCTACAATTAGAAAATATCCAAATCGGCTCAGCAGATTTCGAGAAAATTAACTTTGCGGTGGTGCGTTAATTTTGATCCAAAGCGTATGTGCAAGACAACGCCAAATTCCAACACCCAATTCAGATCAGTATACAGGCTGTGAGTGGGTAGTCTAAGCTGCTGCGAAATATATGGAACACATTTCGGTACAAATTTGAACATAATCTGGATCCATTGAATCATCGAAATCATAATTAAAGACATCTGCAGTATCGTACTTATCTGCTAAATGAAGTAATAGTTAAATGTGTTGAGATTAAATCGCGTAATTTACTGAGGTAAATGAATCTTGGTTACGATAAGCATCTATCTACTCTATTTGGTGTTAAAGCGATAGGAAACAAAACACGTGAAAACTAATGCAACTCATCCCAGAGTTTAGATATGAGCCTCAAAATAGAGTTATTTCCGCAAATGACCCACAGAAACAATATTCCACTACTTTCAAATAATATGGCATCGAAATCTGGAGCCTCCATTCAATTAAAACTTTTTTGATGGTCCCTGTGCATGGAGCTGTGCATTTTCCAAAATATTCATCGGTTGTTTGACTTATTTTATAATTCGAAAATCTCTATCTGGGATCCTCTATAAATCTTCGTCCAGGTACCACTAGAACTCAGTTTTATCAACTCGAACAAGGAACTTTTACTCAAGTATATCGATTTTCTCAACTATAAAAAAAAACAATGTCATGCATATTGCACATTGACATGATCAATAACCAAAGATCTGCGGACATGACGAAAATAATGGAGCCTTTATAAATAACAGACAAAAATAGCTTCGTTAACAGACCAATATTATTATGTTATTGGTTATTAATATGATGTTATGGAGTTGAATGGGATTTGATTACACAAATGATACAGCCTATGAATAAATATAAATCAAAGTCATTGAAACCTTCCGATTAATTTCTTCTAAAGCAAATAAACAACAAAATACGACTCCATTCCCGTTAGTCATTCATTATTCATGGTATCTGTTTCAATATGCCATGAATTGGATTGTAGCCGGCTTAAACTTTTGAATGTAGTTTTTCAATTAGGCGTTATTGATGCGCAGCCAATGTCATTTGTTTTTTTCTGGCTAGGAAATCCGTGAGTCGTTGATATAGATCAAAATTACCAGAAACATAATGACCCTCTAGTTCAATTGGGACAATTCAAACATACTGGTTTAGAAATTGAATTAGTCAATTATGTTCTACATGTAAAAGATATTGTACCGAAGGAAATTTTAATTGAGTTGAAAATATCAAAACTTGTTTTTCTATATTTCTCAATCTCATTTGAGTGAATGAAGTCTACCATGTTCATTCATTACTTGACTCTCCATTCATACTTTTCTTGTCGTAGGAAATTGAGTCGTGACAAGATAAAGGTTTTTATCGATAATTACCGATTAGCATTTTAATATGAATTTGGATGGTTGATGTATGATGTAAATACATTTTGTACAAACGTTTTTTTTTTCATTATATTATGTTGTATGGTTATGATTAGCATATCCAAACTTGATAAAGAGTCGAATATTTCTTCAGAATCGAGTTCTACGGGAAAAGTTATATAAGAAACAGTTTTTACATTTTCATGACTTATCTGTTAGTTTAGATACGAGGGGTACCTTAAAATGGAACATTTTCAGTTTAGCCCTGTATCTTGAAAACTAAAAGGGTTATGAAAATTTTTCAAACGGCATCTTTAGTTTCACAAAAAAAGTAGCACTCTGTCGCGAAAACCGCAACTTTCTATCTATAAGAATAACGGAGGTACCACGCAAAAGTACCCAAAATGGGACACCCTGTACATATTATTTGGTAGACAAGTACCTAGTCTACTAGAATACTAGAATAATTTCTTCAGATATGATTGATCGATGAATGGGATTTATTGATCAATTGACACTTTCTACACTGGGGTGTAGCCGCATATTCCATCATCCTACATTTTTTATTCATTTAGGATAAAAATTAAGTCTTTAAGAAAGCTCTACATTTTTCATTCTCGACTTGGTTTAGAGCTGCATTTAGTGTTGAAACTTTCAACTTCTTGTGAGTAGTTTTGAGGTACCATTGGGTCTAGACTCCTTCGTGTTATCTTTCTGATCGCTTTCATCGTCCCGTAAATTTTCTTCTGAGATGTAGACATTTCCCTCTGCTAGAAGAATCACCTGTGAATTTCCTAGATATTCATGACTACCTTCTATTTTTTGGTCATGATATTTCGTGTATTATTTTGAAAGAAACACTCAACAAATGTAATGGAATTGAATTGTTGTTTCATCTTCTTCTCAACCGATTGACACGTAGTGTTAGTTAACGTCGACGATAACTTGGTATTTGGACATTATACATAAAATGTCCAATGTTCTTGATAATTTCAGTGTCCATTTATAGCATTATTGAGGAATATTACTTAATATTTTTGCATATACCGAAGCTTCTGATCCAAATTCTCTATGACAATGGAAGATTTATCGTTGATCGTCTCTTCTACTTCGTGATTCCTGATATTCGTGTCAACTGACTGGTTTGTCTTCCGGCATTAGCAACAGTACTATTCATATTTTGTCCTAATATGTTCTGCTGAAGATTTTTCATCTGGAGAGCTGACATTTGGTCAAGGCCTTAATGCTGCTAGAAACTGACTTATATGTTCTTCCTCTGGTTGTTCCTTCCTTTTGAATTTTATCAATGCTCTTTTTAACGTGTCCACAAATCTGTCAACTTGATCATTGGATTGTGATACAAATAATGCTTTTCTTCAAATAAAAATTCTGGAAAATGTCACTAGTGAATCATGAACCATTATCAGATACAATGCGAATCTTGAAATAATTTTCTTTATCTTCAGCATAGTACGTTTTTAAGTCATATTTCTAGTGATGAAAACTTCTGACCACTAGGAATAAGCGTCTACTATTATCAAGTAATAATTTCCGTTTACAGGACCAGCATATAGTCTATATGAAGTCTCTCCCAAGCATCCTTCGGAATCGGCCAAGGTGATACTAACCTCTTTTCTGCACATGACGAGCAGTTTTGAACAAATTTTGTTATCATCTTTCATCATGAATGTTGGTCCATTAAACATAACTTGATAATTTAATCCATTTTTTACCAAACACAAACTAACCCAAACTCACAACCAATTTGGTTCAATTTCATCTTTGAACACAAAAATAATAAATAATTTCACATAAGAGGCATTATGCTACCCGCGACGCGACGCATGATCGTCCAAATCGATGAGGGAATGGAATGGATGTTGCACTATATTTCCTAACTGGTAGAGACGAGCAATCGCTGTCACATAGGCGGCATTGTAAATATGCTTCCCGTATACCGCAATTTCAGGGTGCTGATCCAGAACATCACTTAGGGCCGATATTTCAATGTCCATTCAAGATTAAGGTACACTTAAAGGTTATTTTGGACCTTGAATGTGTCACCTGTGAGTGCCATGTTTCAATTGCGACACTCACATTGTATCCTTAGCTAAATGGAAGGAGTCGCGCAATTGAAAAGTGGCACTTTCGGTGGCCAATTTTGAAATACAGATCAACTTTAAGTATACCTTAGCTAAAATGTCACTTAAAATGACATTGAAATATCGGCCCTTAGTTTCAGTATTGAACTTGTGGAATCCATTAATTATGGATTCCACAAGTTGATAACTAATTATCAACTTTTATCAACTTTTTGACTGCCAGTTAGCAATAATACTACGCAACTACGCCAAGGTAAGTGGCCTATTAGTATACATTATATCGAGAAATAAAGTCATAGAGATTCTGAAAATTTGTACGGTAAGATTTTCAAAGATGCTTACTCTTAATGAAGTAATAGCGACGTTGCACGACTTCAAGAGTGTTCTATTTTCACCATACAAAATTTCAGATCCCCAATCGCTTTATTTTCCGAGATATTCTAGTAGGCTAGTTACCTTGATATACCCTGTACACAAGAACACACGCACCAGTGAGTATAAGTAGCATCTCGCATCCACATGCATTGATTAACCGAGACATTGTTGATATCATTTTAGTCCTGTAGTAGTCGATTGAAAGAAATCCATCAAGTTTTTTTTTCACTGCATATTACGTAGCGCCTTATTTTCGATTGGCTACACAATAAATATTTTCCATCATGTAATTTATAAAATGGAAATGCGGAAACTCGTCGCTCCTACTTTTTTTTTAACAAAAGAATATTCAAATACGTTTAAAAGGGCTGCTCAAGTCGGAATTTGTGAAATATTTAGTTTCCTCTTTTTTTTTTTTTAGAAAACAAGAGCTTTTCTTGATGAAATAAGAGCTTCTTTTGAGGTTTTCAAGTATTATGAAAATATGGGAACAAAAAAACTATACAAAATAGAGAATCCAAACGAGATGTTAAGGATTGATTTCTGGAAGAAATACAATCCAATTGTCGGGTCAATTGTCATCCTTATTATATTATTTTACATTAGCAGTTCAAAATCTGCGTACTTTTATCAAGACAATATTTGTAATTATCAAAACTCTTTTTTTCTTGATTTTAAGTGATTAATACAGTATATCCGAAAAAAGACACCATTTAGGGGTAGACAGTACTGCCAAAAATAAGATAAAAATTGTTTATGTCAAAATTTCGAAAAATGTCTCCTTATGAGACTAAAGCAATTCTGAATATGGAAATCAGGCAGTTTTTTGACAGTAAAATATTCGTTAATGGCATAAAAATAAATAAATAATAAATAAAATAAGTAAATGAAATGACCTACCCAACAGCGAAGATCATGTTATTGTTCACATTTATGGAGCTTTAGCAAAAATTGTTCATGAAACAATAAGCCGTGTAGAAAACAATTTTATTCGCCGTTTGCACGCATGCATTGCACAAAATGGTGAGCATTTCAAACATTTGCCTTTGTATATTTAGATATTCTTGTTTTATTATGTGATTATGTGTTTAGTCAATAAATGAGTTCAATTTGAACATTTGATTTGATTTTCGAAAATGATCACATCATTCAGGATGGCTATAATTTCATGAGGAGTTTTTTTTCGAAATTTTGACATGAGTGATTTCTAGGGATTCATCAAGCCAAGTAGCTTCATAATTTTTCTTGGATACTTGACTTGACTTGAAAACTCAAGCTTTTCAAAAATTTTTACTTGACTTGACTTGAACTTGATTCAGTGAAATGTACACAGGGGATTCACTGAACTGACAGCAACCAGGCACTTGCGTCTAGTCGGCATGTTTGTGGAAACATCTATACCGACCTCTTCAACTTCAAATTGAGATTTCATAAATTCAAATTGAGAAATATTAATTCCAAATTAAAACTAGTCAGAATCAAATTACATATTATACATACGTACAAACTTACATATTCACACAATAAAAACAAATTGATATTATGTGTGAATCCAATAACAATATGTCTAGGCCTCATAATATTATTATAATACTATTTTGGGGATTTTTTTTATAAAGATCAAGATTAATTAGTAAGTCAATTCATTTGATGATTTGCAATAAATTAACATCAGCAACTGCGCAAGATATGTGGCACACATTGAAAGGTTTATACCAGAATCTTTGAACTAAGTTCACCTTCGAATGAGTGAATTAGTATAATATATAATGACATATCAAATTCGTTTTTGTGCTACTTACGTATTGTACTTATTAATTATAATATTTTGTTACATATGTATTTTTCCACTTTTTATCTATAATGTACACTGACTGGTACAAAAAATGCGTACATTGAAATGATGAAATTGCTTTGGTTTGAGCAGTGTATGAATGTGACAAGTAAACGTCAAGTTTTGTTAGTTGCAATAATAATCCACTTTTGTGAAAACACAAATTCTTACACGCTTCAGTAAAGACCTATTGTCGGTGAGAAGAACTAAAAATAACTAAATGACTCAATAACCAGATCCACATCCGATGGAGCATGTGTGGGGACGATTGGTAAAAATTATTTTTCAAATAAACTGGAGGCCTCAGCTCAGAATCAGGCAGAACTATTAGATGCCATTCTTAATGCGTGAAATGAACTAGCCGGGGAGTTCGCTGATGATGTTCAATATTGTCAAAATTTATCAAAATCCATGGTTCGACGACAAGAAGTTTTGGCTAGAAATGGTTCTGCTACCGGATTTTTAGGAAAATAATCTACATTTTTCTTAGCAAACTTGTGAGTGAATAAATTCAAAGTCGAACCCACAATATTTCGTTTTCATTGGTGAAAAATGAAAAGTTCAAGAGCATGGCATGTAAATATTTTGACAGCCTATTAATATAATATTATATATTAATATAATATTAATTTCGATTTTCTTATGTATCAAGATATAGGAATCAATTTGATTCTGCTAAGTTTCAATTTGATAGCTTTCCATGGTCGAAGTCCACGTCCCGTAGAAAAATGACAAGCTCTAAGTTCTGCTACATTTTAAATTCTAGCTGTATAGCTGGTAGTTCATTGAACCAAAAAATTGACACAATTATGCAGCTTGGCAGTGTTGATCTCGATCGATGCGGTGATATGCGTCATTCCTGCCAATATCACTACTGTCATTTGTCAGGAACGTAGCTTACCTGCCGGCCTGCCGCGAAAACAATAACAATAATGTAAGGGAGTTGTTTTTTTGTTGTTGTCCAGTTATTATAATATGAAGAAGAATGTTTTTGTGGCATACGAACAGAAGGGAAAGTGGGAAAAGTGCACTGGTAGCTCAGTTGGTAGAGCATTGTCCCGGTAAGACGAAGGTCGTCGGTTCGAGTCCCGCCTGGTGCCAACTTTTTCCACTTTCCCCTCGGTCCGTATGCCACAAATAACAGTAATAATTTACTGCTTTCATTTTTGTTTTTTTGTATTATTACAAGATTTCGTTTTGTTGTTCAGATTATTGTTATAAAATGTACATTTTTTGAAATCAAACTCAAGTAGTTTGAATATTTTGGGCTTGATCGTCAAGCTACTTGATGTCTAACTACTTGACTTGACTCGAATTCCAAAAACAGATACTTGACTTGAGATTGACTTGATTACAAGTCAAGTCCAGTCAAGTAGCTTGAAAATCAAGTCAAGCCGTGAATCACTAGTGATTTTTGTCTTATCTTTGGTCATAGAGTCTACCACTAAATGGTAGAGAATCTTTTTTGGGACACCCTGTATACATGAATGTTTTCTATAGTCATTCAGTTTTTGATCGCGTTCGGGTGCAGAGGCTTATGCATCGGCTTCTCACGCATAACGCCGGGGTTCGATTCGAGGGCGGGCCAACGTCGATGTTAAAATTTGGAATTTGGTTTTAACAGATGCATCGTCTTTCTGAAGAGACGTTTAACTGTGAGTCCCGTCTTATATGTTGTCACGTTAAAGAACTCTACCCTCTACAGAGAGGGATTTGGCAAAATTACCAGATATGGTGAGACAAATTCCCTGGCGTCAGTGATTAGCCTTAGTCGCAGTTATCACTTGTCAGTTGCCGGACTTGTCAGCAGTGTAGAGTGTAGTGCAGTGTATCGATTATTTATTTTTGATTTTCATGATTGTTCTTTTTCAAATTATTACAAACTGGTTGTACAAAAAGCATTGTTTAAACCACGGACGAAAGATGATTTTGACTCCGCTAATATCTGCCCTCGCTTCGCTCGTGCTGCTACTTATACCCTCGTCAAAATCATCTACTTTTCGCCCTTGATACAAAATGTACTATTTTCATCTCTATCAACAATATTGAAATAAAAAGTATAATAATTGAATTTCCAAAATTACTCAATGTGTCATAAGAACCCCCTACCGTTCATCGGTGTTTGTCAAAAAGTAACGACGCTTTACCTTATTCGAGTATGAAAAAGTAAATTTGACAAGATTACAATACACTCCTTCTATTCAATTATACAACGCAAAGACAGTGATAAAGAAGTGGGCTCAGGGGAATATGTATGTATATTGGGGAAAAATCCTTGGCAATTTTCACAATTTATTTTCAATTTCTCCTCCTTTTCTTCCTGTGTATCTGTGTAGTATGGATCACGAAAAAGTAGGTCAAGATATTTTTTGATGTCCGTTGCTCTCTATGAACAACCTTTTCCAGTCTACTTTTTTGAATAAGTAGAAGAAAGCAATTTTCAAAAGCCTTTTCAATTCGGAAATATTTTGTTCATGATGACAAATTAAGACCTATGAATCTTTGAAAGATTACATTGAGTTAGGTATTGGGTTTTGATTAAAAAATGTTGATCTTGATCAGATTTGATAATAATTTGTAAAGGTATCATTTTATGGAATTCAAAGCGATCTACAAAAAGTCACCATCAATTCACTTTCTATTCCTTTTGACAACGTTCGATATTGAACATCGCAGCACTTCTTTTATTTGACCTTTTAGAACTGGTGACACTCGTCGTGATCTCTCAAACTCTTATTTGGCCAAATTTCACATTTCACATAGAATAATCTAAAGAAAAATCTAAATACAATTTACGTCTGTATGAGGTGTGATAAACTTTGTTCAAAGATAAGTTGCAATAAATCAACATATTATTTTTATGTCAACCAGAATAATCATATAAATTTCATGACCTCTTAGTCAGAATAGATATTTCTTGAGAGAAAATATGAAAAAAACATAGTACAGAGAGAGTTATTCGTGAAAAGATAAAGACAACTTGTCATACAATAACGGGTTTACTGATAGAGAAAAAAACCTTTCAGAACTTCCATGAATCAATTATCAAAGAACTTTCATTCTTCTAATAATTGACTGTCTGTACAGATTTGGCTTGAGATGTAAGTGGTCCTTAGGATGACAGGTTTGCTAACCAAAACAGAAACTTAAGGTCCACCCACATCTGAAGCCGAACCTGTGCAAACGGACATTGATCAGATTATTTTCGATTTTGTTCAAAACACCTCTTTATCAAAAGTCTGAAATTATCGTTAAACAGGATCCAGTTC
The DNA here is from genome assembly GCA_958502075.1 of Orchestes rusci. Taxonomy (NCBI): domain Eukaryota; kingdom Metazoa; phylum Arthropoda; class Insecta; order Coleoptera; family Curculionidae; genus Orchestes; species Orchestes rusci. Next base: position 40,938,208 of record OY293304.1, read on the forward strand.
ACGTGCAATAAAAAATTGAGATTTTTCCAAAAATTCAAATGGGTTTATAGAACTGATATAATTGCTCGGTAGATATAGTTAAAAAAAAATATATGATATTGTAAAAAAGACAAATATATTCTTTGCATATTGTGATGTCCATATGCTTGATAGGCTATTCCTGTCAGTTGTTGTGTGGACGAATTTGCATGCATGTGAAATGAAATCGCCGTTTTAAAACTGTCGATAAAACAGGAATTTCTCAAGGCCTCACAATCAAGTAATCCTGATAGCAATTATCAACAAATCGCGTCTATTATAGAAAGATATATAGTCATTTGTTGAATAGCTATAGGCCATAACAATTAATATTAATAAAAGTTCCAGACCAGAGATAAGTTCGAGAGATATTTAATCATAGACATGCATTATCTCCTCCCTCAATAATTCATAAATTCCAAACAAAAAGTATAGGCCTGTATTGTAGAGATGTGGGTCATTAGTGGACCACCAAGAAAGATTACGATTGATCCGAACTTTAGTGCTTATCTTTTGCTTTCATGTAATGGACTATAGAGATTCGATAAGCTATTTGTATAAGAGCTAAATACTAAATGATCTATGTTAAGAGGTTATCGATGTTATATGAACTCAGCATTAGATGAATGAAACATGCAAAAGAGTATTAACAAGGTTAGATACTAGATCAACACAAAAACAAATTTCTTGAAAATATTATAAAAGTCAACAGCGTTACATGTTTCGACAAGAACCGAATCAATTTTGCGCTATGATTATATTTCAGTCGGTTCTCACACATATTAACATCAGAAAATGATTTCTAACATTTTGATTATTTATATTGTGTGTACAATGAAGCTGAATACGTAATTAATCCGGTATACACCAATCAAGTCACATTTCACTTGTAAATTTAATTTAAAATATGAAAATGCATGCTGGGACCTGGTATTGAGGTTGGAAATTCCTGATAATTATGTTTTTTCAGGATTTCATAGAATAGGTTGATAGAATACAAAATGAAGGAAAAAAAAATTATATTATAATGTTCACTATCAAGTCTATGTTAACTAGTTATTTTCTTAACAGAATAATTCACTTCAATTTAGAATGTACTATTGAGTTTCTAATTCATTGATTTAAGTACTATAATACCATTCTATTATAGTAGGTATGACTTTCATATAAGTGGGGATTAAGGATGAAAGACTTTATTTATCAAAGTTGTTATTAGCCCAGTCATAAAAGGAGTTCACTGCGGAATGAGAGATAATAAGCTATGGACTTGTATAAACCATTCGTTTGACATTCTCACGGTTGTCTCAAAAGTCTTACAAAATCTCGTATCGGCGTCTTGAGGTATTCAAGGTCAAAGGTCACAAAAATCAGTTATTCGTCAATATCTTGCCTGCTATGGTCTAAATCCTGTTTGTACCTCTTATAAAAATGGTGAAGCACAAAATTCTCTAGAAATATAGTTCGAAACTTTTCTCTATACGGCCAACAGTTTTTGAGATAGACCGCGGAGTTTCACCAAAAAATAAAAAAAATGGTGGAAATGAAGCGGAAGGATGGAGAAGATCTTCAAAATGAGCTATAACATTTTGAAGATCTTCAAAATGAGCTATAACATTTTGAAGATCTTCTGTCCCTCACCATGTCCCCTTAGTTTTGAGAAGTTATTTCTTGCGGGTGATAATTATTGAATATATATATATATTTTTGATAAGCTGTCATATCAACAGGAATAACAGCGGAGGCTTGAAACTCGGTAGTTTCAATCAGGATCGGAGGGCCTCCAAATTATTGTATATCACTTGACTCCCCTTTCTATTTGAAATTCACCCTCGCTTAGGGGTTGACAAGCGGGCGGTGAAAAAACCAAAAAAAGTGTCCCTCAAAAAACAAAAATTGACGTGTCCAAGCGAAGGAGGTTTTTCGTGCCCCACCCTGTATACATGGATGAGCGCGGCGCTCTCTTCGTGGTCTATCCCAAAAACGGTTAGCCATATAGAAAAAAGTTTTAAACAAAATTTCTAGAGAATTTTACGCTTCACAATCTCTATACCAAATGCAAAAAGGATTGAAACCATAGCAAGCGAGATATTGGCGAAAAACTGATTTTTGTGACCTTTGACCTTGAATATTCAAGGACGACGACACGAGATCTCATTAGACTTTCGAGGCCACCTTTAGGATGCAGAAATAATGGTTAATACAAGTTTACCGCTTACTATCACGCATTTCCCCATTGACCCTCTTATTTGGCTAAGATGACTGGAGTATATTGGTATTATTATGGTCGTTTAAAAATGATTATTGAATAAACCGTAAAATACTGATAATTTATTTCGGAATAGTATGACATATACACGGTTTTCCAATAAAAACGATATCATTTACCAATTTCATAAAATGACCAATATGTCAAATATTTTTCATTTTGGAAAATACGCTGTTATTTTGAACCCTTTGGGCTCTAATTCTTGTGCACGATAAAAGATCGATTTTTGGGATAATTGCTGATAACTGCAATGTTCTGTCTGGTTGATAATTTCACTCCGTAAATCGTTTTTCCTACTTAAGACTTTTTTTAAAAGAAGGATGCTTATATTCAAGTATAGTTTTTGCGAACCTCATATTTTCTTGAGTGTTCACAACAGAAAGTCCATTTTCATGAATTGGTTAGAATTAGGATGGATCAACATCCTTGAAGAGCGTAACAAGACATAATAACATTTATATATACCGCCCAAATATGAGGGTCCTTTAATGACATGTGTAAAGCGTAACTATAACTATGACTTTCACATGTTATTATTCATGTCAGAAAACCCTCTCTTTGTTTTTTAATGTATTTTGGCACTAAAATTCATTATACAAGATACTGATCTCCATGTCCCTTTAAAAGGAAAGCATTGTAATCTGCCTGTACGTCTGTTCATCTGCCTCTGTGTATGTGTGTCTTTCTGTCTATAAGCGATGTAGCCGCCGAATCCGTTGATCAGTCAAATTACATGTTTGTCATGACTATTGTAATATTTTTCACTAAAGAAATACTTGTCAAGTCCTAATTTATTTATTTTAAGTCACTATGTACAGCACTCACTATTCACAACAACGTATTTATGTCTACAATCAGAGCATATCAAAATATGAACTGAACTCTTCATCCCATGGTGACCTTTTCATTTACCTTGGACCGCCTTCGCCTATAAATCATGAATACCCTAGAATTGTCGGGAAGAAATCGATAGATGGCGAAGCTTCTGTTATGACAGAGAAACCTCTAGAAAATTCTCACAGTGGACCGACTTTGTGACAATAAGGACAAGATCCGATGTGTTATGACGAAACATTATGTTTCCGCTGCCGGCTGCTTTGAAATTTCAAACCACTGGGCATGTTTCGTCACATTGCTTTCTCCTTGGAGCATTTCGTCCCGAAATGTCCTCATATCGATATCGGCAACTATCCCCAAACCTGCAGTGTGATGTTCAGTGGAAAAAGTAGTCCACTGTCCTCGGGTTCGTTCTCCGGGAAGGATAGCAGCACACCAGGATGTCAACGCCACTCCCCTAGAAGATCATCTCCAGCATGCTTCCCACCACTCGCCAGTCCACTCAGTTGTGGAAGCTTCTTCCTAACAAGGAAGAACAGGTGTCGTGTCCCATCCGTAATTTAGAGCGACTCTGGCTTTTGTCGTCGCAGATGGTCCAATCGTCCGAATTTTTGTTTGAAAGCTACAGCAAGTCCACTCATCATACTGAGGTGTTCAGTGACCCAGTGAGCCAACGAGTATTCAGCCGGTGCTTCGAACTAGGGCTTCGCGCGACCACAAGACTAGTGTTGGTCTTGGTGACAAGACCGAGACCAAGACCAAGTCCAAGACCTGACGTTCAAGACCAAGACCAATACCAAGACTCTACCTCGAGAGTCTCGTCTTGGTCTTGGTCTTGAAAACAAAAATCTACACAATACTTATAAGAATCTGCAAATGTCTGTATCTAATTTCAATAAGTCTTTTATGTGAATCAATTCATGAATAATATATTTTTAGAATTTTCCAATCCACAGTAATAGGTATAAGCAGTACTACCAGATCACTGAAACGAGTATCCGTAAATTTGATCTCATATTTTCACTAGATTCCGTGAAAAATTAGAAGCTTCAAATTTACCATCTGAATGTGAATTTTACCACAACACAAAAAAATGATCATAATAATCCACCTAATCAAACAATTTAAATGTTCAAACAAATGTATTGAACTCTGTAACAAGCTATAAATAAATGTAACAAAATGCTTAGACCATACAAATGTACCTACATTCCTATAAAGAACATTTTCAAAAAGGAATAATTGTATATCTATTCTGTATAGAGTACAACCTCCATATTCCAAACATGCGCTAATCTGAACATTCACTAATTCAAATAATAATAATAATAATAATCTTTATTAGCATAAATAGCTATACAAAAAACTGTCTGTAAAATAGATAGAATAAAATAAAAATAAAATAAATAAACATACGGGATACAAAAATATTAATATTAACAAAAGCATAAAATACATCAAGTAACAAAAGAAGACGTAAGGACTGAATAAAATATCGCAAAATACAAGTACATCAAAAAGTTTCTAGTAGATGTGCACGAATCAGTCTTTTGAACACTTTTAGATTATCACAGTTTTTCAACTCCAAAGGCAAACCATTAAATTCTGACAAACCTTTACACAAAATAGAACTATATAAGTTATGACTAGACGTTGTTTTTATTTCTAATTTAAAATCAGTCTTATTTCTAGTATCATTTTTGTGCAAGTTTTCAAATCTCGTAGTTTTATCACAAATATAGGATGGAAGCAGCTTTCTTTTAATTTTAAAAACTAACACAAATACATTAAACATAACTTTTTGTCTTATTGACAACATATCAAGCACATGTAACATACTTGTGATTGGCGCATAACGATTACATCCAATAATGACACGCATTGCTCTATTATGTATAATCTGAAAATCGTCTATGATGTACTGTGGCATAGTGTATAAAAGGGAACTACAAAACTCCAAATGAGGAGCCGCAATACTCTTATATAACAATAGTTTAGTATAAACCGACAGATACTTTCCTGCCCTCGAGATGAACCCAACTTTTTTTGCATATTTCCCCATGATATAGTTGGAATGCGATTTAAAGTCCAGACTTGAATCCAAAATAACACCTAAATATTTAATTTCTGTAACATGCTGCAGTCTATTATTATTCACATACACTTTCATATGGTCCAAGTCTCCATCTGACAGTTTTCCCCTCTTACTAAATATACAAAATTTACATTTTTGAGTATTCACACTTAAACTATTGTTATTCAACCACTCAGAAATAAGAAACAGATCTTCATTCATTTTGACACTCAGTTGGCACAAGTCCTTTCCCACCGCGAAAACCATCGTATCATCAGCAAAAAGTTGAAGTCTGGTACTCTTAACTACATTTACTATATCATTGATGTAGATTAAAAATAACAATGGCCCCAACACTGTTCCTTGTGGTACACCATGTTCTACTTTCACAGGATCAGACAAACTATAATTGTACTTAACTACCTGTGACCTTTCAGTTAAGTAAGATTTAAACCACTGCAGCACGTTGTTTCTTAGTCCTATTTGATATAGTTTTTTCAGAAGTAGATCCCTATTGATAGTTTCGAACGCCCTTTTGAAGTCGAGAAAAACTGCCAGAATGTAATTATTGTCATCCATTTGTCTGCGAAAATCGTCACAAATATTTATGATCACTGATTCACACGAGTGATTTTGTTGGAATCCAGACTGATTATGGACAAGCACATTGTTTAGATCACAATACTTCTGAAGCTGGTCTTTCACAGCGACTTCAAGTAATTTTTCATATCCTGGCACTGAATTGATAGGTCTGAACTCGCAACACTTTACCGTGTTCGGTATTTTTGGTATTGGGGACACTGTGGAACACTTCCAATTATCTGGGAACTGACCATATTCCAGAGATATGTTTATAATATCCAGAAGACGATTAGCTGCGACGCAAAAAACATCTTTTAGAATTTCTGTCGATATACCAGTGACTCCTCCTCCGCACATCTTCATTCCTTCCACGTATTCCTCGAGTTTCTCCATGGTGATTTTCTCAAAATTACACATAGTAGCATTCGTAGGTGTTAAGATCTGTGTAATGTCCTTAGGGCTTGGGGAGCATTGTATATTTGCAACTATTTCTTCGATACTCGTGATGAAATACTTGTTGAATTCATTTGCAATTGATAGCTGGTCCTCAGTGGTAGGATGTTCAAATTTTATTTTTGTTGGTAGGATTATCTTTCTATTTGGAAGTAAAGTTTTCAAGTTTTTCCAGAGTTCATGCGAGTTATTTCTGTAGTTATCTATTTTTTCTCGAAAGTATTTGTCTTTTTCTTCCTTGATCTTTTTAACAATTGCATTTCTCACCTTTTTGTATCTATTCCAAGTATCTTCATTTTTTTCACATGTGGCTCTCACATAGAGACGATCCCTTTCCAGCATCATGTTCCTTATATCTGCGGTGATCCATTTTTTATTTAAATGCTTGGGTTCGATTTTGAAGGAGGTCTTTGGGCACATACTGTTCAAACCATCAATTATACTGTTGGTAAACGAGTCTGCCAATTCATCAACGTTTGTGCTATTTAAATTCCATGGAGAATCCATTATCCTTTCCTGCATCCTTTTAGCATCATAGTTCTTCATACTTCTTCTTAAAATGGTTGTAGATGGAGATTGGTCGGGACAGTGACTGGCGTTAATGGATATGACACTATGATCACTGATTTTAGGGGATAAGTGGACTTCGTGTTTGAGATGTTTATCATTGGATACTATAAAGTCGATCAATGTTTCGCTAGTATTGGTGATCCTCGTTGGTTTCTTGATAAGCTGGATGAAATCATAGTTTTGAATGATATTGCTAATTTTATCACCATAAAAGGAAGGCTTCATGAGGTCAAAATTAAAATCACCAGTGATAACAACAATACCTGCAAAGTCACTCACTTTGTCAAGATAGTCCTTGAAAAAATCGATGAATAAACCATTTTGTTTGCCAGGCGGGTGATACAAAACACAATAGAGGAATTTTGTGTGGCCTGTAGAGACCTCTATGGACAACAACCACAAGTAAGTATCGATAGTCTGCTTGTCTTTGATCTTAAATCTGGTTCCATCTCTTACAATTGCCATTACTCCACCAGTTCTTTTGTTGGCTCGGACCATAGTCATATTCCGAACGAATGTCGATGATCCGATCACCTGCTACCGTATTCTTGAGTTTAGGAATATATTTTTGGTGAGAAACAGATAAAATGTTTTGTCAGTTAGTTTGAAACTGCATTTTCCTCAAGGAATTGAAAAAGGAAGAGGGTGAACTAGCAGAAACATGAAACCAAAAAAAAACACAGTTTTTTCTCTCAATACGCAAGTGTTTTTTATATTATGTATTTTTTTTAGTCGTCACTTTATTTAGCTTTTTGCGTCATTTGGATTGTTTTAGAAAGTTGTTTTGTTCAAAAAATTAAGCCGATAATCCAAACAAATCGATACTCCGAACGGTACTTTGCAATAACTAGTTTGGATTATCGGGGTTGTACTGTATTGACAAACTGTGGCAAAATCGGTTTATCGGAAGACAAGGCAGCGTTGCCAGTAACACAAACCCCGCATCTCACGTGAACTAATCCAAATCTTTTTGTTGTGAAATGGCGAATGAAATGCAAAATGAGCTATGTGACGCTCTTCGGAAACCTTTGTTTGGCATGGGTGCCTAGATAAGCTCTTATGGTTGAAAATGTAAGAAGAAAAGTAGATTCCGTATAATTTGGCCCAATAGGTAATGAAATTTGCAAACCATTTACAATGCAAAAGACGTATGTTTTTCATGTCACATGCTATAAAGTTGAATGAATAAAGACAATCTGCTACTCCGTGCAGCTTGTTAAAATCGTACCGCCATCCCAGGTTATAATAAATAATAAAGAAAAGTACTTGTCTCTTTTTGTGACAAAAAGATTGTATGTCTTTCGCATTTTTAAAACGTTTTTTTTCATCGACAACTGTTTGCATATTTTATTGCCTGTTAGGCCAAACTATATATACATTTATTTTTTTCTTCGGATCAGAACCGCGATTTTAATGAAACATCCACTGATTGAAGTTTAATGAAAAACTTTTATTGAAGAATTTGTTATGCTGTATTTTGAAAATTCGGTATAAATTTTTTTCAAGACCATCAAGACCTAGCGAGTCTTGTCTTGGTCTTGAGATATCGAAACCAAGACCAAGACCACATTTATTTTTCAAGACCATCAAGACCTAGCGAGTCTTGTCTTGGTCTTGAGATATCGAAACCAAGACCAAGACCACATTTATTTTTCAAGACCATGACCAAGACTGGCCAGTCTTGGTCTTGGTCTTGGTCTAGCGAAGCCCTACTTCGAACAAATCCCGCTGCCTTCCTTGGAGAACGTCATTCGATTGATTTGCTCCTGGATCTCATACGGGCCTTCTCAAGAACTTTGCAGTTTTGTGGAGGATCCACGTCGCCTCTGTGGGTTGTGCAGCCAAACCAAATCCCCCAACATGGAGCCCGCCTTCCTCGGCGTTCACGTCAAAGGCCTCCTTCATTCGGTCGCTGGCCGCCTGGGTGTTCAAACGGACCCATTGATGTATGTCGTCCATCTTTTTGCGAAGAATCCCGATTTTTTGTATTTTATTTTTCTCACATTCCATCAACACGGAGCGGGGCAGATTTGTGGACCAAAACTAACTTTGAATTTGAATTCAATAATAGGTAACGAAAGTTTTGTTCCAAAATTCCGCAGAAATAGGTTTTTGCCGCTTTTGTAGGGTTTGGCACCCTGTGCGCCGTGTGTTCCACTGTTCGCGACGGGATTCGCAACGGGTTTTGCACCGGCATTAATTTATTTCAATAATATGTTGCATACTTATTAATTATCAAACACTATTTTTTCTTATGGCGGTTAAGTAACAGGACGTTCGCGATGACCATATCTACTATTTCTTCTTTCATTCCAAATGTTTTTAACTTCAAGCTGACGAAGGAGCTGTTCAACTCGATATCAGTATAAAGAATCCAATAGGCCAAAGTGTTTTTCGACGAGAGGACGAAACGATCCAAATTGTCGGCGGTTGACTGAATTCGATAAAGATCGGATGGTTGATCTGCGGGAAGCTAGACAGTAACTCCGGAAAATTGGTGCTGCAGTAGACAGAAGCTTGGATACCAACTGTGACAAGATGTTATCAGGCATGGCACAAATGGTCGTAGTCGCCAGAGGCACAGGACGAGTCAGCAGAACAGCAAAGCACTAAGAATGTCGCCGAAGGATGTCAGCTTTAAGTGATCGTCTCTCGATAACCAGGGTTATAACAAATCAGTGGTTTGCAGAATGTGGAAGGGTTATTGAAATGCGAAGTGATGAGAAGGTTATGACTTTTTCCATATCGTCCTCAATTGGTGTTAGCTTCAACTCAAAGAAATCGCCTTGAGTGGTGTCAACAACGACTAGCGTGTAACCAGGAATGGAACACAATTAATGCCTTTAGTGATGAATCCCGGTTCTGATTGGGCATGCATTATACTCTAGCAAGCGTCACAGTGCGTTCACACGCTTTCGTTCAACACGTTATTCGACGAGCATAAGCACAAGCGTGTTAATGACCTGCCCGGGCCCGCGTGGCGTCGCTGAACGGGAGAATGTCAGTTTTTTGGCAAACTTCAAAGTATGAATGCGCTTGTGCACATGTACTGTTTTCACACGCTCGATGCACAATCACGTCAGTAACTTGTCTCTCCTTCACGAGTTCGCAAAGAGCAGTTGAAAAGATGTCGATTCGAAGAGCGACCTAGTTTAAATTTTATTGAATGTTATCAGGTAAAGTAATAAGGTAATAGCCGCCACAGGTGGCATAGAATAACATGCCCCAGGAGGATAGGTATTGATAATCTGATGATGAGTGTGCCCATAAGCATTGGGCAATGTGTATGATATCATCGTGCTTCAACCCATTATTGAGGTCAGGAAGTGGAAAAAAATCTTGAAGAAGTTGTGGAATTTTGATCGTTTGCATATTATTATGACCTACTTGACTGTACAGGGTGTTTCATCAATATTGCGAAAAAGTTTTAAATGAGTTTCCTCGCTTCAAAATAGGAACAAAACTTCCTATGCACATTTATTCGGAAATGCTTCGTTACAGATCTACAGGGTGTTGAAATTTTATTTGCATGTTAATTTTTTTTAAATAATATTTACACTAATTTTGATCTTTCAATGAAAATTGGTATTCAGACGTTTCTAGAGTACAAACAAATAAAAGTGTGTGGTTTGAATTTTTAAATTGTTTGGCATTCGAATTTATTTTTCGCATACGTACGGAACTCGAACCTTGGCAAACTTTTTTCAACATAGATCTCAGAAGCTAAGGTGTTGAAATGGAATCAAATTATGTATGAACTGACGTTTGAACGCGTTTCAACCTCTTCCATTGAGACAAACAGAAACCTAACTTTCTTGTTACCAAATTGAAAGGAAATCACCAGTTGTCATGATACATGTTTTCTAAATCAGGGTTGAACAAGAGAAAAGCAAAGACATGTATAAAGCAATGGGTGACCCATACATGATGCAAAAATCGGTGGAGATATCATTTGTTATTGTTTACATAAATAATAAATAATGAATAGATATTTGTATGAACATATTCATCTGTAGTATGTAAGGAGATCGTGTGTGAATATTTTGAAAGATATGTGGGGTATATTCAAGAGTGGAATAAGGTGATGAAAAATGCTTCTTAGAACAAATACTTTTGTTCTTCACGATAACCCACGTATTAAAAGAAAATTTGGTGGAGCGCATTGTTGGAAACATAGCTTGACGGGACAGGGAGAAAGCAGAAAATAGGTTGGTCTCAAAAATATCCTCTATGCAGAAGTTCGAACCTAAGAGATAGCTACATGTTGGGGGGTTGTGATCAATCATGAATGAAGAATGAACGCAAAAGTATTTACATTAAAAGTATCACTTACGGGGTATCATATTGAAAGAATTATATTATGTTAATCATCATGTACACTTTATCATCTTAGAACAAACAATACCAAAATAATTGATCATTTTAATACCAACATAGACAAGAAGTGTCACTGAAATATATATTGGTTCATCAAAATCACCTAAAAATCATATGTACACTAGTATCCACTTCTTAGTTTTGCAAAATACAAGATGTAGAAGGTAAAGATCTGATGATGATTCTTTGTAAATGTTTTAAAAACCTGGGAAGATGAATACATAGAATTTGGTACATTCACTTAACTTTTAATCACCATTTTGAGTGAACATAAAATTAGAAAGTATTTCATCAGGTTCATGAGTGAGTAAAACATGGAGGATATCGACAAAATTTATCGGATATTTTTTTGTTGTTCTTTTATAGTTTTGTCTACAAATTGGTGATGATCACAAAATGCATTTTTCTCAAGAATAACGCGTCTCAGCACGGTATCTGAAAAAAAAATAGTGTGAAAACCTTTTTTGAATTTTGTACTCAAAACTATTAAAGATGAATACCCAAAATATTAAGGACAATTTTTTCTAGATCCTTCCTGCATAATACACTCATAAAGGTGATCAAATAGTGAGAGTCTGTTCATTGAAAACATTTTAGTGACAGGATGGAACAGTATTATTCAATAAAATTATCTTGATAGCTTTCAAAATTTCACTAGGAAGTCGTCCATATTCTCAAAGAGAGCCTCTTATCGATGAATCCAATAACAATATGTCCAGGCTTATAAACTTGTTGAAAAATGTATTCTTTAATAGAAGACGGTGACATGTTTCGCCCATCGGGCATCATCAGACCTTAGTCAAATTGAGTCACAAAAATATGAAAAATATAAAAAACTGAAGCTAATTAATATTAATACCTTCACTGTTTATGACTACTCACAACAGACTCAGTGCAGTGCATGCAGCTTGCAGCGGCTTCCCGCGTCGTTCATAAAACTATTTGACAAAACTCCAGATATCCATGACCATAGAAAAGTGTTTGAAATTTACCCTATATTATTATATTTTCTATGCCCATGACTTCTTGACATAATTGAAATAATTATTGTCAATAGCATCGATCACGGCATCGATCGTTTGAAACGCACCTAATAGACAACGATAGCGACCACGCCACCAATGCAAAACCACCCGGTAGGAAGTGAGTTACTCCTGTCACGAGGTGGTGAATTCTTATATTTTCTACTCACTTTCATCACATCTTATTCCCTCAATAATTTTTTTTGTATTTTGTATTTGAATTGCTGGCACATAGGATCAATGGAATATTAAGTAGTTTTTGTGAACTCATTCCAGAACTGAAGAAGGAGTGGAATGGAGGACAATGTTTCAATCACTCCTGATTTCCGAATGTCTGCTTTCTTGACTTTCACTAGTCATATACATAATTTGATAAAAGAATACATAAAGTTGATGGTGAACAAATATTGCGCTACAAAAATGTGAAAATAACCTTAAATTATGTCTACATTTGTTGAGATGCTATAATATTTGATGGTTGTATCCACTTTCCAAATTTTTCAGCCACTTGGTTATTCCGGATCAATCAATTATCTAAATATCTCTTCAGATTGAATTATAGTGTTGCAGTCACCTTAAGGTGGCCGTATGCCGTCCTTGTCCTTGAATGCATTGACAGTAAAGATAATACCATTTGACAATGAGTCATCCACTGAACAATCAAATTTACGAAAGCCATATTTCCCGGAATGTAATATAACTCTCGTGCACCAAAGTTTTATATTACAGCCACCCATGATAGGTGTCTCGATTGATGATGCAGTATTGACCGCCGATGAGTTCGACACTCGCATATTTTCGCCAGGAAATGGATACCGTGATTAAATCACTTTTTGTTCGAGAACTCTTTCGTATGTCATCTGCATAATATAATTAATTCTGGCAGCAGCTGGTGATCTACAACATCTGTACTGGATCACTTAATAATGCACAACACATTGAAGTTTCTTGCTAGTGCCCAAATGAAGGATATAGGTAAATGGAAGGATAACCTGACAATGGTGCTATAGCGTTGTTTTCGATTTTTATGGAGGCGACACACTCACAGATCTGAGTTGTCAGTATATATCCTGGATTCTGTTAATTTGTCAACCTACAAACACTCCATAGACTTTATCAGTCCATACGAAAAACGTATGTATTATTGTCTCAACAAAACTAACCTCCGTCAAAACCTCGTCAACGGAGTTTACTTGAAAATTATGAAAGTTGTGCTCTATTCAACTGTTTCTCTCATTAGAAGTCTGAACGGTTAAAATTTTCACAGTCATGGTGTGAATGCACGATCGAGAAAAGAAATTGACATGAAGTATTACACATTACTGCGTTTTGGGCGTTAAAACCCTGTTCTCTTCAAGGCACTGGAATTTGAAGTTCCATGTAAACCCGCTCATCCATCACCTCTAACACAGTGTATATAAATCAGCCTGTACGCTGTGAGAAGCTTAAACTTGGAGTGAACACGACCGGATGATGTCATGCTGAGATTCCTCAAAAGATAAGGGATAGACAAGTATTTACTACTTTACTTATCCATTACAACTTATGCATTTCGAGACTAGTTCCGGAAGCGTAAGAATTTAAATTTTGTATCTGAAATTCAAATAATTTATTTTATATTGAATACGATAAAGGCTGAGATATTTATTAGGTCTGTTCATAGAACAATCACAAATCAGTCAGAGCCGTTCGTTATTGCAGCTAGAAAAACTATTTCTAACTAACATTGACCAATCGATATAACGCTGACTGGTTTATGATTCTTCTACGAACAGACCTAATATCTATGATGAAATTTGAATTTGGATGCAAACGAATGACACATAAGTGAAGCGAAATAATATGGTTCAAGGTCATCGAATTCCGATGCGAATTCTTTTTTTTTCAACCGTCTAGAAGCTGCCAATTAATATTCTTTATCTCAGATCCCATTACTACAAGTCCTCAAAATCCTATGTATTTTTATCCTCATTCATCTTTTATTCGTGTTTTCCAAAAATGTGTTTTGAAACTTTTGTCTGCAGCTTAGCAAATGTTCTGCAGTTTATTTTGAGATATTTCATGACTTTTTTCTATGATTTTTTGACAATGAGTGTATCACACATTCAGTTTCTAGTCGATGTAACTGATCACTTATACAGTGAGCTTCCAAGCATCATAAACTGATATCTCCACTTCGGTTCAGTGATGATAGTCACTAAGAAAACACTTAACAGGACTACTTCTAAGTTATAAAAACTTTGATGTGAAAATCAATAGTTGTGGCAACTAAACTGTGATACAGTCGAGTTGCCAATACCAATACCACCTTGAATTGGCATTCACCTCAAAGTGTATGTCATGATTCTTAAAACTTTTTATATCCTTTTATAGTGAAGCCACTTAATTATTCAAATGTGATAGTTCTTACCACGTGTTGATCACTCTCATAAGTGATTCTCACCGGTCACAAGAAACTAAAGGAACTCAAAGGAACTATTGCTTTCAAAATTTACATTAAAGTGTCATAAGCCTTGAAGTGGCCAGCTGTCGACTTCACCCAGTTTTCCACAAATAAAACGTTCACGGTTATGTGGGGCATTTGTGCGAAAACTACTTTGTTTTCATCATAGAAGGCTTACATATTTTGTGTAAAATAAGCAATAACAACAAACTCCACAATAAAAGTGTTTTTGGCATTCTCCAACATTCTATAGAAAAAAATTCGCAAGAAAGCTGACTATCTATCGAGACAGAAACATGACTAGTAAGGGTTTTGGCGGTTTATTTACGATTGGGGCTTTATAGGTAATAAATTACACATGTGTGAGAGTGGGCGCGTGCTTGAGAGTGGCAAAATAGTTCATGGTTACTACCAAAGCTCCACGCTCAAGTGGTAAAAAATTGTCTGTGAAAAAAGATAAACGCGCCATCCAAAAAACTAAATTTTTCTTGATTTTCGATAAAATATGGATAAATTGATACATACATCATCAATAAAGACAGTGTTTGCGATATTTAAGCAGGTACATAATTTTTCAGAAGACAAATCTTCTGATTTGATGTTTGTTTCTTGAAAACCAAATATTCCAGAGGCGCAAGACCATATTGCGAGCTACAAAATCAATATTCGATATAACAATTTCATTCGTTCAAACTTTTTGCTATTCACGTAACAGCATTCAATAGTTATATCTATATTCTAATTTTCTGTCAAGAAGAAACACGGAAGATCGGATAACAATATGCAGAACAAAGACGGACATAGAGGAGCAGAGAGCAAAGTTTCATTGTTAGTGGCGACCATACTTTCAGGCTAAGGTTTGGCAACGTGGCCGCCGCGACTAAAGTGTTCCCCGTTTTCGTGGTTCCCACGTGATAAAACACATAACTCCTATTACTTATCTTCAAGTCAGAGGAAAGTGATCTATAATTCGCGGGAATTGGCCATTACATACTAGGATGATTACACTACTTGTCTCATAGTGTTATCGGCTTTTGCTCTGATTACTGCTCTCAGAACCCTTGGTGTTAGAGCGATGACGTCATAAATGATGAATTTGTAAATGAAAAAAATGATATTTTGTTTTGTTCTGTTTTGGCGATCCGTATAAAATCTCCGGGCAGCTGAGAGCAATCCCTGGCGGATTTGGAAGCAGTTAATACCTATGTGCGAGTGAATGAAACTCTCACCCCACGTCCCTGGAAACAACCACGCTAGGTAAGATGAGTTAAAAATCAGCTGGTCCGAAAGAATCTGCTGCCACAGCTGGCCTTCATGATTTATAGTATTTCCAATAAAATCTATACGGATCAACGTTATTGAAACAATTTCGTCACAAAATTTGATAATACATACAGTGACTCAAATATGTTGACAACATTTGAGCTAAAAATGAGTAATAATGAGTATATGGAAATTTTTAATAACTTACCAGTAGTAGAGAGGAGACCGAAAGAAGAAGAATATATCAGCATTTGACAGATTCACAATAGCAAGACAAGCAAGACAACGGTCTATACAATATTACTGATTTTTTGAACGTTTGATGCCGCTTTGTAGCCTGCGGGCTTTATGAATAGGTGAAATGTGTAATTCCTAAATGCGAAGATTCATTCTCTTGAACTTATGTATGCTTCCAGTGAGGATAATTATTGAGCTATATGGTTCTTTCGTAATATTAATATGATATCCGAAGGGCCTGTAGCTACTTGGTTGTGGCCCTCTTTCCTTCTAACATGGCCTTCATCTTTGGAATGAGCCAAAAGTCCGGAGAGTGAGGGGGATGTGAGGGGAACCTATTTTTTCAACAAAAACCTGCGAAAGAAAGCCCTTGGCCTATTCTTCTGCTATCTTTCTCCGTAGGAACATCTCTTGAAGAAAACTCTGATCGCACTTTGACTTGACTGTCTAAAAAAATCATTGGCATCAATTTCATGTATTATTTTCACTGATCTCAAGTGAGGTGATGAAGCACATTGAATCATCGGTATTCTTCTGAAGTTATTGTTGCAGAATCGATTATATACACCATATGAAATTGGAAAGTAGTTCATAATAGATATGCTCTGTAGTTTTGTGGGAGTCCACCCACTATTTTCGAAAGGATAAATGTCGACCAGAAAAGACAGGTATAAACAAATATAGAACGTACTTTACTAGAAACAATTAATATCGAAAGGATATATTCCGCGCGGATTTTGCACGAACCGGAAAATTATCGAAAAGTGGAGGGGAATGTTTTGTGATGGAATGTTTGGAATGTCTAAGCTGCCTAACATGGTTGCCATAAAAGCATGTCTCTACACTAAAGTTCAGAGGAGAAATTTTGATCCGGCGACGTTTGGCTGACGCAGAGTGTCGCAAGACTCAAGAACCGCTGTCGCTGGACTGATTTTTATGATTTTTGAATAATGGATTTGTCTCTTCCTCGAAAGGTAGAATAACTATTGAAGCATCGGAAAAATTTCATAACAAGACAAAATTATGGGAAAATTCATTTAAAACGACATTATTGACTATAAGGTGGAATGAAATTCGCTGGGTCAGGTAGTTAATATTTAAGAATTTCTGAGTGCATGATAAATATATTAACTTTATCCGACGAAGGTATTATTTAACAAACGGTTGGCCGTATGAAATTTACATCTGCAGTACAAACAATATTTTGTTGTATGACTGAAATTGATGACCAAGCATTTTTTGTACTATTATTGTTTCTTCATTTTCAAGATTCTTTTGCTGATGTCACTGTCAAGCGACTCTAGTCAAATGTATTTATTATTTTTTTGTTATTGTTATTCATAGTTGGAAACTACATATTTGCCATATACCTACGTAATCTGTGATTATTGGTCAATATCCAATTTATTTGTCTCAAATTCACCAATCATATGACGATTCCGACTGGCCCAAGTTCTTAACTCGCACACTCTGTGGTCGTACATTTGGTTTGCTCCAGAGTATAAAAATCACGCACTACCTAGGAGTCAGTGCAAAAGTTTCAACGAGCAATAGCAAAGTAGTACTGCGCCGAAAGTGGATTGACTTTTCTGTCAAATTCGACAGGTGGGCTATGAACTCAGTAGTTCTTTATAGCTTTTCTCCACTGTATCACTTTCCTTTTTGTCAACAACGTTGAGTGCAATATAACTACATTAGCCTAGTTTACATCGATAACTCGTTTAGTTCGGTCCGATAGGACCAAGCTGGTGGGGATAGTACGGTAGGACCAATGCTTGCTTCCTGCCCGTTTACACCGTCTTGCAACGCGTGAACTAAATGTGTACGCCCGCAATTCGTCAAATGTCAAAAACAAGTCGAAATTATTCATCAACACAATTTGTAACCAAAAAAAACATGAGTAAGTACGGATTGCCTTAGAAACTCAGAACCAACACAATTCACAATAATAACCTCAAAATTTTGATCCAGATCGAACCAAATTTAGTTCGGTACACTTGCTGGCGAGTACCGAACCAAGAGCGGAGCAGCTTAGTCCGCAACTGTTTACACTATTCGAACCAAATATTTGGTTCGGATATAGTCCGAATTTGGTACTTGGTCCGCGGACCAAGTTGTCGGTATAAGCTAGGCTATTATTTGTCAACCGTCTGATGAAACTTATTAACTTATTAGAAACTCTGATAAAGTCACCTATTCTTCCATGATACTAAAACACAAAAGATAAACTCACTAGTCGAACGAGTTTCGAACTGAACTGCGCATCAAGCAATCCGGTGACCCAATGAGCAATTTGCACATTTTTTTGAAATATGATAAAAGGAAAGGATTAGTAAGTACTGATGCCATTGATGTTTAAAAAATCAACCTACGACCTCTAATTATGTAGTAATCACCGATTAAAGAGCGCCAATGAACATCCACTACGTCACAGAATACACTATCTATCTTCGTCTGACGTATTGACTGAGATGACTCTCTCTCTCTCTCTCTCTCTCTCTCGGGTAGATAATATAGCCCCACCCCTTTTGCGATCATGCATTGAAAATCGCGTCTTCTTTTTCATTTATTAAGTATATTTTTGGGTATTTTGGAAAATTTTTTCGCCGGTGACTTTCAAATAATACGTATTTAAAATTTCAAGTCATTTGAAAATGTATGCAAATAGGCCCCTTGCACGTATTTTTTTTATTGCATCTAAATGATCAATTGGACTTGAAAAGTATTCTTACAATTCTTTTTTTGCATACGAAAAATATTAACGTCGCAATAAATAACTTAAGTTCAAACTGGCAAAATACCCGCGAAAACGGCGAGTGACGCCTAAGTTGCGTTCCGGGTTAGAGTGGGAGGTTTTTTCATCAGCGGATTGCTGACGTCAGGTGTGTCGTCCAGGGCCGGATTTTTCCTTGTACAGTTTTTGTGCATTATGTTTTTCTTGGAAACTGGTTATTATTATTGGTATGTGTTTTGTGGTTTGTGTTTGATTTTGAGTCGAGTTTTATAATGGTTTTTCATTATTGTATCGTGCCAGATTGTGAAAATATAATTGAATAAAAAGAAAATTAATTCAATTTGTTTATGCGATCTTTTTTTTTCGTTTTATTTTGTCTTTGCATCTATTTTTGAAGCGAAACTTCTTTTGCGGCGTTCTGATATTTTGTCGGCAATGGGGAGTGAACTGCAAAATATGAAACGCAAATGTAACGATGTAACGGTAACGCTTTCAGAGAGCATAGTTTGTTATTTTTCAGAGGATTTTGTTCAAATTAGGTATGTAGGTTCTAGTTTCGAATTTGATCAAGAAATGTAACAAAAATAACTTTGTGAGGTTATGTTTACATGGTTTTGCTATTTTCCAAAGGATTTTGTTTATATTGGGTATGTAGGTTCTATTTGGGATTTGATCAAAAAATGTCTACAAAAATTACATAGTCAGGTTATGTTTGCATAATCTTGTTATTTTCCAAAGGAATTTGATCAAATTAGGTATGTAGGGTCTATTTGGAATCTGATTAAGGAATTTAAAAAAAATACATAGGTAGTCAAGTTATGTTTGCATAGTTTTATATTTGTCAAAGGATTTTGTCCAAATCAGGTATGTAGGCTCTATTTGGGATTTGATCAAAAAATTAAAAAGAAAATAACTTAATGAGGTTATGTTTACAAAGTTTTGTTATTTTCCAGAGAATTTTAATCAAATTAGGAATTAGGTATGTAGGTTCTATTTGAGATCTGATTAAGGAATTTAAAAAAATACATAGGTAGTTAGGTTATGTTTGCATAGTTTTATATTTGTCAAAGGATCTTGTCCAAATTAGGTATGTAGGCTCTATTTGGGATTTGATCAAAAAAATAAAAAGAAAATAACTTAGTGAGGTTATGTTTACATAGTTTTGTTATTTTCCAAAGGATTTTATTCAAATTAGTCATGTAGGTTCTATTTGGGATCTGATTAAGGAATTAAAAAATATATATAGGTAGTTTGGTTATGTTTGCATAGTTTTGTTATTTTCCAAAGGATTATGTTCAAATCAGGTATATAGGTTCTATTTGGAATTTGATCAAAAAAATTAAAAGAATATTTAATAGTGGAGGAAGAAGTTTCACTTCTGCCACGTGTACGATGCTGCACATCATTTTTTCCTTTTTGTATTTAGAATTAAGATTATTCAACTATTGATGTGTAAATGACCCTGCTCTTGAGTCTGTTTTTCTTTTGAATAAAGAAACTCTTTTTCTTCTTCTTTTTACAAAAAATATAACTTACCTTTATTTTGAAGCGGACGACAAAATCGAAATGCAAAAGTTTGATGTGCGTGGCGTGATTTACAGATTATTGGTTACAGATAACGGACAATCTCTATTTTATTCATTTGACAAGATTGATATTGGGTGTAAAATTCAGTCAAGTCAATGAAAAAAAATAATTCACTTATTTTTCTCCAATATAGGTATTATTTTGCCTTAATTCAATGTTTCC
Organism: Orchestes rusci; assembly: GCA_958502075.1. Taxonomy (NCBI): domain Eukaryota; kingdom Metazoa; phylum Arthropoda; class Insecta; order Coleoptera; family Curculionidae; genus Orchestes; species Orchestes rusci. The sequence goes on from OY293304.1 coordinate 40,958,833, forward strand.
CAGATATCGGCGTTTCAAGTGATAACTGATAACAATGCGACATTCTCATCTGTCACTACTGGTTGAGAGATGCAGACCGTTCTCATATATTGGAGATTGAAATATTTTTCAACTTCAATTGAAACGAAAATTATAAATATTCATGTGAATAGTACTTCGTATCCTTGATGATTTAATTAACAAAACAAAATATTTGAGGACGTTCTGCATTTCTCAAGACAGTAGTGACAGCTGCTGAGAATGTCAAAACGTCAATTGAGTGTCATTTTCGAAAATAATACTGGCCCAAAATTTAAAAATTGGAACGAAACAGCGACCTCAAAGGTTCCTTCAGGGTGTAATAAGGATGTGAAGACCTTTAAAATGAGGTATCACTCGACTCCCCTTTCCTTTGAAATCCCTGTATATCATTGGTTTCGATATCACAATAAAAACTTGGCAGGTAGCCCTACAACATATTCTTTGGTTCACTTCGATAAGATATTAAATATGACGAGCAAGACAGGTTTAAAACGTGGATAAGATAAATTGACCACACTGTACCATGTACACTAGGTTCCCTTTAGTTGAGAATGTGTTTTGACTTTTGACACACAGCACAATTATTATTATATTTATCATCCATCTTATTTTGCGAAATTTTATCCCTAAGAGGGTGGGGGTAGGAAAAATCATATATTGATGAAAAATTATGTATTTTTGGTCACATAAACTTGAAACTTCATATAAATAATCTTGAATGAAATTGATTAAACACTTGTTTCGTTATTTTTTGAAATTCAACCCCTAAGGAGGTCAAAGTCGGGCTCAAAGGAGATGAGGTGAGAAAAATCATTAATTGATAAAAGATTATGTATTTTTGGTAACATCATCTTGAAACGTCGTAAAAATAATCTCAAATGAAATTAAATAGATATTTGTTACGTTATTTTGCGAAATTCTGCCCCTAAGGGGGTCAAATGCCGACTAAAAAGAGTGAGTGGAAAAAATCGTTAATTGATGAAAGATTATGTATTATTGTTAACATCATGTTGAAACTTCATATTACAATCGTGCGGTGACAAAATATCCAATAGCTATTTACCTAACAAGTGCGGAAAAACATTTTCCGCAAGTGTTAGGTACAATAGTTTTTCTACAGACGTGCGGAAATAAGGATATAATTCGTAATTTAAAAGTTTCTGATGCAACTAATGACAAATAAATGATAATGAATGTCGAAATGTGTAACCAAGCGACCATAGTTACCTGGAAACGTGGTTGCTGTTTGCTTATGATATTGTCAATTTTTCCGCACTGGTGCGGGAAATCTGATTTTCCACACGGATATCGGTGCGGAAAATCCGCACGGCTGTAGGAAAAAGAAGTTTACAATAAATAAAAATAGGTCTCTGACATTTTGCCGTCCTCGATAGAATTAACGAGTGAACGTTGGTATAGTAACATAATAAAATTATAGCACGCTGCTAACAGCAACATGCGCTAATACAATTTTTACAGCACGACGAGCGGTAATATGCATAGATAAAAAATGTAATATGGTACAACACGCAGAATCGTGCGCTATATATTAGTTATCGCACGGTTGTAGATAGAAGCTGTTTTCAAAACGTCATGAAAGTATTAAAATAATGAAAAGTGATAAGTTTTTTTAGTTTTTTTGGAGCTCATATCATGTCAAACAGAAAAATAACTTCGTAAAATGAACAAAATGAATGTTCTCATGAAATTTGGTATCCATATAGTAGGGGTGCGAACATAAGTAGCGAATCCACTCTGGATACTTTTGTTTCGCAACAATGTATCACATCATAAAGGCAGCGCGTGATTTCTGTCTAGATTTCCAATATGCTACGTTGGTGCGCAATAAAAAAAATCGTGAACACCGATACACACGGTTTTTGTTTGTTGCCTACATGTTTCGAGAGAAACGAAACGTACCTATTTGTTTTGCTGTACCGATGATGTTGTGGTGCAACAAGAACAAATTGAAAATGAAGACGTGGTCAGGAGATGAATCTTTAAAATTATCAGCTGGCTGAGTATACGAAGTGAGACCTACTTATATCGTGAGATGAAAAAAGTTCAAAGAGTGTGCACGCTGAGCGCTCTAATCGAGACTAGAGTAAATTTCAAACCGGCGAGAAAAAAGAGGAAGAGTGGAGTTGACTTGATTGTTGGTTTTATTTTCATGGATAGAAATAGGTTGGTGCAATCGGCCGTAGGGATCCTAGAAGAAAAATGACAACAGTGTCGATATGTCATGTAGAATCCAATAATTGACTCAATTGTCCTCGTGTCCAGTGTCATGCGTAACATAACCTCACACTTTTATGTCACTCTTCTTAATAGAAAACAATAGAGAAGATAAACAATAAACAATGGTCAAGTTGATTAACCCCTATATGCACCGTACAAATCTAATCCAGATGAAGACTTCATCGCGATTATTTTCCATTAGATGATATGGGAGATAATCGCGATAAAGACTTCATCCGGATTAGATTTCTACGGTGCATATGGAATGGAGGTAAGTTCTATTAGGTCGTTGGTTAATCTAGCTAGTTACCCAGTTACCTATGATGGTGAAAGATTTAATACATGATACCTACATGAAATAAAGCATTGATGATGGGTACGGTTGCCATGGTTATTTTATTTAGTTTTAACAAAATATTTTCGAAAATTCTACCCACATTCTATCGTTATTAGGTGTTCATGCAAACGTTGCATCTTTTCAAAACTGAATTAGGTAGGTGGTTGCTTTTCTTAGCGATTGCCCATTGATTCATCTGATTCTATTGTAGAATAAGTTTTTTTTTGTTCATAGACGAGGTCGATGCCCGCAAATGTTGCAATAATTAAATGGGGTGCAGACATTCTATATTATGCATTTTGTCCTTTGTCGAAAATAAAAACAGTTTGTTTAACAGTGTTTTTAAATATTCAAGGACAAGATCAATACTGGAATTTTTTCATGTAGGTGAAACATGCATGTTTTTTCATCCATTTTTTCTGAACATAACAATTTTTTGGTTAATCTTTGGCTGTTTTTCTTTATTTGTCAGCAAAATCCAAAAATGGACATAATGCATTTAGAAATTCTGCTCCTCAAGTAGTATATTATTTAATATTCGAAATCGATTCTAATTCCAACAAAGTACATTTCCTTGATATTGTGTGATATAGCAATATTATTTAGTTCCAACGAACGGAATAAAGTGAAGGAAGAATTGAAGTCAATGTAGAAAATCATAATCCCGGGAGTCAGTTGAGAACCCGGGTGTCGGAAGGTCGCCCTAAAACTGTGGGCATTCGAGTGTAAGAAAATGTGCCAATTGAAGATAGTTATGTAAATACAATAATTATTTATATTCTTCAGGAAACCGCAATTGATTGTTTAGGCCCAAATCAATGTTTTGATTATTTTTTATATTGTCATTCATTTAATGTTCTTTGATTTTTGCTTCATGATATCAATAGAAAGTCAACGTTAACAAGTATTTCTTTTATCACCTCGACCCCAAATCGCACTTCCCCCGGTGTGACAATATCTAAACAAGCTGAATATGCATGCTGACAAGGCACTGCCCTCACACGGGTCAAGAACCATACAGAATATTATTGACACCGATACCTATAACATCATCTAGAGATGGGAAGTATAAAGTATGTCGTCGTCCCTTGGCTATCGTACTGTGGTCAATATACGATATTTCGGCTTGATGGCTTTCCTTTCTAATCAACCCAGGCTTAATCGAAGATCAGTAAACCTCATCCAACTTCATACACTACAATGGTTTTGTTCCATTGATAACTAGATCAACTACGTTGAGATAAAACATAAATCAGAAAAAAATGCCCATGAAAACTTTGTTTTTAAAAATAACCCTATTATACGATATATCGTTAGAATCGTCATAAAATTCTCTAATAAATAAGGATAAAATTGGCATCCATTTTTTCCGATTTTCTTCAGTTTGCAGTAAAAAAATCTATTTAATTTTTCATGCAAGTTCCCCATTGTCTATGAACCTTCTTTAAATTTATAAAAAGAATAACATTTTCCTGGAAATGTATTGGCTTGGAAGTGTTTATCGAAAACTGAAATAAGTCGAGAATGTCGAGGTTTTTAGGACACCAGATAAGTGCATAGTGTCCCAAGAACCTCGAAATTCTTCAACTTCGGCGACACGCTCACACTGTGGAATTATTACCAATTCGGTTTGAACGTGCCGTTCGGCAGTATTTTCGCTGATCCTTAATGAGTTGGATTATGACAGTAAATCACTTGATTGGGTAACAGTGGTAACACTGACAACTGCGCTGTTCCGAAAAATTTCGGGAAGTCTTCTTTTCCGTCGGTCTGCAGTGTCCTCAGATTGACTGTTTGGTCTGGGCTGCAACAATGGTTATGTCATGACGACCGGACTGTTTCCGCATAATGTAGATACACCTTGAAGGCTTTTGATGCAGGGGTTACAAAAAAAAACTTACTGCCTTCCGTAAACTATTTATTTTATCTTCTTTATTTATTCAAGTGTTTTTAATTCCAACAAAAACAATTCGTATATACCTAATTATTATCAACGTAACAAGGTGGCAGCTACAATAACTTATATAACTAGGTACTCATCACAAAAAATGATTATATTAACATAATGAAACTTTTTATTAAGTGAGAACCAAGCAGTAGGGAGCATATTCTGGATAAATTTCAGACCCAACCAGGAATTCTACACGTTTGAACATTCAGGAGAGGGGACAGGGTAGGTATTGCAATAGGTAATTGCTCACACTATTATTATTCATAATTTTATAGACAGATTATTCCTTCCCTTATTTAATTCATGATACACCCAAGTACATATATACTACATCAGAACTATCTAATTATATGCTGATGACACTTAAATTTATACATACTTCAGCCCGCAAAATTTCGATCATTTGCTTAAGACTTCACAATTATCAAAACCTTTTGAGTACTTCAATAGGTGACAAATAAAAATTAATATAAGCAAAACGGAGGTTATTTTAGTTACAGACAAAATTAGACTGAAACACCTCCCTAACTTGAAATTAACAATTCGAAACCAAAATATTGAGGTGTCATTACTTATCATAGATTACCCTGTAGACTCAACGGAGGAATTTGGGATATAGATAAGTTGGCCTAGATCGCCTTATTTTGGGTTGAGGAATTTGTGGTTAATGTTGTACAGACATTTTAGGGACACCCTGTCTAGAAAAAACAAAAATAAAACTTCAACACCCTGTAGCTCGTTTGTAATAAAGCATTTTCAGACATAGGTATGTTTATAGGAAATTTTCTTCTTATTTTTAAGCAGGATCACAGTGTAAAAATAGAATCTCCAAGACTGGTTTAAAAAGTCTTAAATTCTAATAATGAAAAATTGGTTCTTCTACCCAAACATAATTTTATGGGTAATAGAATTATTGTAGGTACCTTGAGGCTTCGAGGCTTGTTGTAAAAGCGTTTTTGCCATTTGCAGTTCAGCATATGTCATTGTGTCTTCCAGCAAGTTATAATTTATATGGATACAACCTTCCATAAAACTGACAAATCAATTTGTGAGGGTATATTCCATGGTATATTCTTTGAATCCTAATTATTGTGTAGTGTTCCACCTACTTTTTCAGTTTTCTTATGATTTGTCTGACACGTACCCTTTATGCTGTAAATTTCACTACCAATTTTATTTATTAAATTAATGAAGGCACTAGAGTTCAATACCTACGTCTGTAATCGCTGTTGTTGCTACATAAAGTATTTTTCATGTAATCACTCGTTCTTCTGCTTCTACATATTGCTATTGCATAAATCACACTCAATGTTTAAATTATTTTTCCACAATAGTTCATACTATTGCAGGTACCCCTACTACCTGGAAATTAGAAAGTTAGAGTAGTTCAACATTAATTGCGAGTTTATAGAACTTTATATGAGTTTCAGTCAATTCATGAGTTCAACAGATTGAATATTGAAATGATTGAATGTAAACCCTTGCTACGTTGCATAAAATCATAAAAATGATATTATTTGTAAATAATAACAAGTAAGGTTAACAATGTTTACATTCAAATTAATTTCGAAGTGGAACTGTCAAATCTTCACTTGCCAAATGAGAATCGTATGGTACCATCTACGAAATTATGTTCAAAGTAACGCTTACGCCAAATACATTGTAGATGGTACCATGTGATTCCCATTTGGCAAGCAAAAATTTGACAGTTCCACTTCGAAATTAAATTGAATCTAAACCCAGGTATAAAGCAGATTTGATCCAACAGACGTCATGGCAACACTGCTTACATTTCTGGCTGCGAGCCTGCGCGTTGAACACTAAACAACATTTTCGACATTCCAGCTTTTCGATAATTTTCCGATCGAAATATTTTTGTTCGACACAAAACCTTTCCTTTAAAATTCTGCCCGATGTTTATCCATTCGAGTTTTGTAGATCTGTGTTTTTCCGTTCGATAAATTTGGCATTCGGTTTTCGTGTGGGTTCCCTTTTGTGGCGCATCCATGATTTACAAGATTTTTTTGGGTATTTCGCCACACTAGTTTGATTGATATTTGATAGGGTGTGGCGAAATACCCAAAAAAATCTTGTAAATTAGTTCATAATAGTCATAATAGTCGCTGACAGATCGTTGGGAGTGCGTTTTTTAAATACTCGATTGAATGCGAGAGAACTCGAATGTCTAGATGCTATTAGAACATGTGCAGCTGCATTGAATAGAACTTCATTAAATAAAAAATATTTCTCTCAAGATTGAATATGAAAGAAGTCGCGTTCATCAAGCTTGCTTCAACTCACAATTAAAGTCGTAGTAGACCGGTCCAAACTATGGAAAGTTTCGATAAAAGTGTGCCTTTGAAATTGTCGAGTCGATTTCCAAGTCTATTTCAATCCCTGATTGAGACAAAGTTAACCTTTTCCTAGTTTTTTCAGTGGCGATTATTCATTCTCGAAAATGATACATTCATTCACCATCAATAGAATTCTGACAAAACAAGATGGGTAATCAAAGTTCATGCACTGGCTGCATCTGTATAATACTTGAATCAGAACATTAATTTGACAACTTGATTATTATAGTTTATAATAAGATGAGTCGAACGATTCACACGTTATCATTTATGCAATTACAAAAATGAAATCAAATAAAGACCTAGAATTGGGTATTTGAAAAAAAAATATGTCATTACTTCACAAAAGATTATGAGTAACTTTCGTAATATCGGAATCGCGTGTATATCAACAGAAAAAAAAACTTGGGAGGTCCATTCATGGTTTTATAATTATCAAAACATTAAGGATGGGTCAATCACTGAATATGTCTTATTCAAAATAATGGCCTTCCAGTACCTGTGTGAAAGAGTTTTTGAATGGTATTGCTGCATTAATTCGCATAGTTTCGTAAGACTGTCAAGCGTGACACATCTCTTTATTTTTGTTTTTTTTCCTAAGTGCGAATCATCTTAATTTATCTCTTTTTATAAAACTATGTACAACATCGCTTTTTTCTCACCCATTTTAAAATAAATAAGATCAAATGATGGTATGATTTGCCACTGGATAAATAGTGAACTAATCAGACGACGCCAACTGCTTTCAAGGCAGTTGTCACGAAAAACACAGAATCATTTTGAAGCAAATATTCATATTTTTTAGCTTCCACTCTATGCAAGTGAAAATTGGTAAATTTGAACTGTATGAAAATGTAATTTCGAACACAGTCTCACTCGGAATATTGCAGTTATTTTTGACTATTACAATCCGTACAAAGTGGATGTAGGGGCTTCTATATTATTATGTTAGATTGTAACAATTTGTTGCCTGAGTGATAATCTGTGGAGGTGGTAGAGGAATCAATTGTGGCAGAATTAATAAGAACGATCGATATCAACTATATCAGAACAGAACGAATCAACAGTATAAAAAATTATTAACACACGTTGATAGAGGATGATTCCATTCGATTGCGTCCTGTGACTTGACTGGATTTTTTCCACTGTTTATTGATAAGTATTTATCAATTGGTGTAAATCTGTTGAGCCAACTTCTAGCCCAAAAAAGCTAGTGGATGTTAAAATATTGTTCCATCTTGCAAATCTAGATATTTTCAGATATGGTCATAACATGATATCATTTCCCATCTCCATTTTTTTCTACTGGTTTTACATGTATGAATAAATTAATATTTTGATATTTTGTTAGCTGGGAAGGAGAAGGATTGAAAGTCCAATGAAAAATCTCATCAGTGTGTCTACACATACAGGGTGTCCGGAAATTACGCGTCAGGATTTTGGTGGGCGATTCTACATGAAAAATTAATGCAACAAACTTCTATACAATTTTTTCAAAAACTTCAAAAATTTTTTCAAAGTACGAATTTTTAATAATTATTTAAGGTACGGTTAATGTTTAAACTCGTTTTTCTCGGAAACCGTTGATTCTACGATGATGCAACACGAGCACCTTTTTAAAAAATATTTTGATGCTCTTTACTAATTTGACATCCAAATTTATAAAAAGATTAAAACAAAAAAGTTCTAAGTAATTTTCCTAAGGTGAAGGACAGCTTCAGCCTTTTGTCATTGACGACTAGCGTCAAATTAATAGGGTGAATACAAAGAAACACTAGTGACATGCATGCAAAATTTGGCGAAAATCATTACACTAGAAAAAAAGTTATTAAAAAAAATAAGAAAAAAAAATAATTTTTCAACACCCTGTATCTTCCTTAATTTTGAGTTTTTGAAAAAATTGTATAGAAGTTTGTTGCATTAATTTTTCATGTAGAATCGCCCACCAAAATCCTGACGCGTAATTTCCGGACACCCTGTATATGGCACACTATGGGGATATTGGAAACGGCAAGAGATACGACGTTGCTTAAATAGAGGAAAAGTAGAGTATTTGTATCCCCAAAAATATTCCACCTTTGTTTTATTTTGAGTCGATATCGTGATGAAGATACAGGGTTAAAAAGGCATATTTTCAAAGAACCACAATATTTTGCTTATTATAAAAGCTAAAACTTTCAAATTTTCAGGATATGGATAAGAAGATACGACGATTCTAAAAACAACGTCGAAAAAATTTTAGGCCTACTATTTTGCGTCGAGCCGAAGTCAAGTCTGTCATATTTTTGAAAAACATTTTTAATTCGAATTTTGAAAATGGAGAGATTCAATATGGCGCCCATTAGAAAAACAAAAATTGATCACGGCCGGACGCAACTTACTAGGCCTACAATTTTTTTCAAGCGGTTTTCAAAATCGTCGTATCCTCTCTCCCATATCCTGAAAATTTGAAAATGTTAGCTTTTAAAATAAGCGGAATATTGTGGGTTTTCAAAAATGGTCATTTTTCTTTTTCACCCTGTCTCTACATCGATTCAAACTAAAACAAAGCTATAATATTTTTGAGCATACAAGTACGCAACTTATCTTAAATTTGAGCGACGTCGTATCTCTTACCATTTCCAATATCCACATGTACATCATTTTATTCTGGACACACCGTATGTATGTATAAATATAATTAATGATATTACTTTCCTTCATTATTGATTGTTGATTTCCGTTGAGTTTGGATGAGCTTTGGACACAAACGTGCAAACAAATCAATTTCACTTGTTGATACTGTCATAAAAGTGAATATTTTTCTCTCAACACAGTACCTAATATGGTCTGCTCGTGAGTAATTTTCAAAAACACGTTAACCGAATAATTCGTCAAATTGAAAATGATCGCTTTCAAAAAGTTCTACTCCATTTCTCTTGGTATCATGCGTCATTTCTCTTGGTAATTATCGCATATTTCTCAAAATATGCTGATAAATCGAATTTTCCAAAATTCGCAATGTAAACTCATCCATCTAGACTAGTACTACATATATTCAAACTCAGCCCTTGTACAGTTCGGATAATCCGCCGGAGACCGGCACATTATAATTCTGTTGGACGGGTCGTTTGTTAGCTTACGTGGTTGAGAATATCATTTTCTACTCAGATTCACGTGTTATGAGAATAAGTACCGGCACACCTTTATTACAATGGAGGATTTGTGGCCTAAATAAGAATAATTATGTTGTCTAGGACAGGAAGTTGAGAAAATCTATACATAAAATACGTCTGAACTCAACTTGTCTTTGTCTAGCTCATACGTATGGTTTTCTACTCTGCTTTATCAGTGCTTCTTTTGAGTTGTCAAATAATGTGTTCTTAGTGCATGTAGTTCAAAAGGAAATTATTCTTTTTAAGATACATTTGGGGATAAAATGATAATCATGTTTCACGATGTATAAGCAAACATTCTTACAGACTTCATTACCAAAATCTGGTTATCATGATATGTGGATTTGAAAAAATGTGTCTTTCAATCAACTCTATATTTTATCAGCACTATGATGTTATTTGAGGCGGGGCAATTCTGTTACCGATTTGCACTCCAGCCAGTGGCTTATTGTACTGGCTCAACCTTGCCAGTATAGTCTGTCCCTTCAGTCAGGTCCAATAACTCACCAGCAGGTTGGTCATGCGAGACTGGTCCTTGGACGTGTGTTGCACTGAAAATATCGTATCTTCTGTGAGCTGGGGCTTCATAGTTGAAGCTAATGTGTGAGATAGTTTCGTCCTCTTTATCATGTGATGCAGGCTATGTGCCTGCAGCTTGTGGGACCATCGTATACACCTAGTCTTTTTGATTGGCAGTACCTTGTCAGCATCCCCAGCATAAGTCTTATCTGAGTACGCCTTTTTTAGACGGTTTGACAATTGTATCCCAAGAGTGTTTTAGCTACGGTGTTGCATGCCTGTTCCCGTGTTGTTGTTTCATTAGAGATTAAGCTCTTTTGAACGGTATAGCTGTGCCGTCCCTAGACAGGTGATGTTCCCCTCTATTCCTGGGTTGGCGGGAACGCAGATTAGCATCTCTCTGTTCTTCCCTAAAGCCAACTATTCTAATTCATGAAGGCAATCAATCACGATCTTTTTTGTGAAGAGACTTCAGTCCTTCCAATGAAACAGGATGTAGCTGTTCTGGTTATTGCAGCCAAGTCTAGCAATCTCTCAAGCACTTGTCTGGATATCTAAAATTTTCGCGAAATCCGCTTGGTTCAGTATCATCCCCAACAAAAAATGTATATGGCTCTGATAAAAATCTGTCTTCTAAAATGTATAGCTATTTTCATTTGCCTACAGTCTCGTGAATATCATTTATCGCTGATGAAAAAGTCTGGCCGATTACGTCCTGTTACATCAAATGTGGCAAATTCATCCTGAATAAAAATGATTTGTCCCTTAGTTTTGATTACTCGGTTGATGTCACAGATCGAGTATAAAAGCACATCGTTTAAAAATATCGTAACCATAATCTAGATTTTGATGTTCAGTTCATGAACCGAATGTTTTTATTTACATCTACATATCTTTAAATCGAACTCCTCGAAAATAAAGTTCTTCATTATCTTCGTATTCAAACTATTTTGTGTTTATGGTTTTCCATTGCTTTTTTCAATTTGCCTGGTGAGAAAGGAAAAATCAGATTGAACAATCATTTGAGAAAACCTCAAAACTCAAACTCGAATGAACGCTGCACCGCGCCGGTCCTCTTTGAACTCATATGTTGGATGCATACACCTGAAATTTGGGCATATAGAGTATGTGCACGGATAGACTTCCCTATAGGTATAATTGACCAAAAATTTCATTTTTCGACCAAAAGTCACTTCTCATAAAAAGTTCTGCTTGTTTTGAAAAGTCTATTGCCATACTTTAAATTTGGAAATGTAATACAGGAGGATCGAAAAACGCGAAATCGTGAAACTATTGGGGGTAATTTTGTTTCTAATTTATTCTTTTTTATCTCATTTATTCTGTTTTAGATCATTTCACGTATCCTCTACCTATGTACTTCCAGGAAGGTATTTTTGAAAGAATCCAATATTTTTCACACTCAGTTTTCTCTTAAGTTTATCTTACAAAATTAGAAACAAAATTTTGAAACTTAACAAAAAAATAAAATTTGGAATACTGAGTTGAAATTTTAGTATAAGTGTTTGTATAGGATCTCAAATATTTTTTATTTGCCACTTTGCTTCAAAATGCAAAAAATAAATGTAGTTCACTCTCAATAGTATTTCACGTTCTCTTGTTTTTCGATCCCCTGTATTATATTTCCAAATTCAAAGTATGACAATAGACTTTTCTAAACAAGCAGATTTTTTTATGAACAGTGACTTTTGGTCGAATAATTAAATTTTTGATCGATTATACTTATAGGGAGGTATATCCGTGGACATACTCTATATGGCCAGATTCCAGGTGTGTGCATCTAACATATGAGTAATCAAATCAAATCAAATCAAATATGCTTCATTGCCACAGAAAAATTTAAATACATTTTATGGACAAAGCAAATACAAATGCAAAATGCCAAAGTATAAAAACAATGCAAAACATGATAATAGTATACATTACGAGAACAATTACATGAACAATAGAACAAACTAGTACAAATATATTTACCCAATATTTTGTCAAAGTTAAAGTTATTTGGAAATTGCTCATGGCCAACAATAAACAACGGCACACTTCCAGTTATGTTATGATGACAAGTCAGTAAAACAATAACATAGCAAAATCAACAATAATTGTGGAACAATAATACTGCGGTGTTAAGCACCAACGATTTCTCACGTTTTTTTTTTTCGCTTCCCATTCAAAAAATGAACATCAGGTGGAGTGAGCGAAATCGGTGAACTTGAAATTTAATTTATAAATCTGTAGTCATCTTGTTTCCGCACTGCCTGCAGCATGTAATTATTTCTGACCTAAATATCAAACAAGGAACTTGGGGTTGTTTATATTATTTCAACCAAAACGTGTTGATATCCAGTTTCTATTCAGAAAATAAACAGTCGAGGTGCGCGACTTCAGTTCAATTTGAACTTGACTTTGACCCTACTAGCTCGCTTGCAATAAAGCAATGTCTAGTTGGTATTATTCACAGAGGAAGTACCCGTGTTGTATGAATTACCAAACTAGGCGATTGTTGACCTCTAAAAAATATGAATACTCCAATGTCTACTGAATGCCCTAGAACAACTTCCACTTCACCAATGAGTTATTGTCAAACTGCCGCTTATGGTGCCCAAACAGAGATATGGAACTTTTCCGTGAAAAACTCATTTACATTATAAAAAGGTCTTTCCAGGAGGAAATATTTAGATATTTCAAACTGAACGAATTGCGAAGCAAGCCGAAGAGAGCTTTTTGACAAAAAGTCGATATGAGCGGACCACTCAAGATTGGCATTTATATTTAAACCCAGGAATTTTACCAACTCGACGTATTTATTGTTTCTGTCATGAAGCAGTAATGGTTGTAGAGTTCCTCTGTAAGACAAGGCTACCGTTTTATCAACGTTCAAACACAAGAAATTGGAATCAGACCAAGCTTTGATTGTGACAAGATCTTTGGAAATATTATAATGCAGGGACAAGGCATCAGAATCAATCCATGTAATGCTGGTATCGTCCGCAAAAAAGGAAACTCTACCGTTGATTTTCAGGTAGGTGATGTCATTGATGTATAACAGAAAAAGAATGGGCCCTTGAACAAAACCTTGCGGAACGCCACTGGTGATTAGTTTACAATCAGAATCAGAACCATTTGCCCTTACAATTTGTTGCCTATTTTCAAGATAAGATTTGAACCAGATCGAAGAAACACTACGGATCCCATAGAACTCTAGCTTTTTCAACAAAATATCATGACAAACACAGTCAAATGCTTTTGCATAGTCACAGAAGACTGACGGTGGGGCGTTTGCTATTCAGGAATTAGTAAACATCATGAAGCAACGAGAACATTGCGTCGTTGGTGCACTTGTTTGGGGAAAATCCGAATTGATCCGGTGATAATATGTCATGTTTGACAAGAAATGGCATAAGACGATTTTTTAGTAACCTCTCAATGATTTTTGACAGCACAGGTAGCAAAGCAATTGGACGATAATTACTTGAGTTTGATTTCTCACCTCCTTTATGGAGAGAAATAATATTTGCCGTTTTGAGGCATTCCGGAAAAACTCCTTTCATGAAAGATTCATTTATCAAGTTTGTTAGGGCATCTAATGCGGGAGGTGGGAAGTTCTGGAATATTTTAATTGATAGATTATCGGTGCTACAAGAAGATTTACGTTTTATGCTGTTTATTACTAGTAGTAGTTCAAGGTTGGTTACTGGATATAGGAAAAAGCAATCAGAAACTTTTTTAGAGCGTGGAAAAAACGAAAGGGGGTCAAGACCTGGTGAAATTCCGGAAGTAACGTTCTTGCTTACGTTGATAAAGTATTCGTTCAAGTCGTTGGGTTCTGGCATACTTTGATTCACGGAGTTTACTTTGCCTCTTGGATCGTTAATAATGGACCAGGTTTCTTTGGAGTCATTTTTAGCCCTTGATACACGGTTTTGATAAAAAAGTTTCTTTGCTGACCCAAGTAGTTTTAGGTAGATCCTCCTATAATTCGTGATAATTTCAAAAACATGAGTAGAGTCGGTGAATCTTTGGATATACAGGAGAGAACGCATGTTCTTTGCAGAAATGCGTAGTCTTTTCGTGGTCCAAGGTTTATGATGTTTGGGCTTCACTCTCCTAAGTGGAAATTCCTATTTGAAGGCACATGTGATTTTATTTAGAAAATCTTTTAAGTTGAAATCCACATCGTCCGATTCAAAATTCCATTTCATGCTCAAACAAAGATTGTAAAACGAAGCAAAATTAGAGACTGAGAAGATTCTACCTAAGTGACGAGTTTTCTTCAGGGGTCTGCAAGAAATATTAAATTTAGAAATTACTGCTTCATGATCAGATAGACCAGCGCTAGATACTGATGAATGGACATCAGATGAGGGAAAGTCAGACGCTACATAATCAATAATAGAGGAGGAGTTTTTAGAAATCCTGGTTGGTGAAGATACATGCATTGAAAGACCAAAAGAATCAAAAATAGAAATTAAAACTTTTTGGGCAGTAGAAGCGGCAGCGTAGTCAATATTAAAATCCCCGCACAAATGTTCCTACCCTTCACCGGTAGACTGTCTGGCAGGTTTAGCAGGCTATCAAAAAACAGTTGCACATTAGTATTTGGAGCTCTGTATATGCAGATAACGTAAAGATCAAAATTATTATCGTGAACTATGGAAAACTCGAAGGAGTTGTCCGCGAGCAGATAGTCGTACTTATCTATTGGAAGGAAGTCATCACTCAAGGATAAAATCAGTGTTTCCCCATGAGCTGAGTTTTTCCGATTATATCTGGCAATTGTAGAGTACTTTTCAATATAAAGAGGTTCGTTCAATCTTAGCCAGTGTTCCGTGATTGCTACGAGCTTGAGGAACCCTAATTCTTCCAAAAACAAGTACAACTCATTAGTTTTGTTTCTCAATGAGGCAATGTTAATAAGAACCATGCTAAACCTGGCGTCAAAATTTGAGAAATCTAGTCGCTCAGAACACGTCATATCGCTCAAAATTTTTTTTTCGGAGAGCCACCGGAAAAGTATTTTTGGTGACCCTCTCTGGACTTCTGAAGTTGGATCGTTCTCTCTGAAACAACATGGGATCTGTAGGCACAGAGGTCAGCTTCCACTTCAGAGCGATGGAACCCATATGCATCGTGAAAGTCATGATATAGCTTACGCAAGAAGTCGTTCTGAATAGGTACGCCCTCAGATGCTAGGAACAATCTAACACTGGTTCTGGTAAAGCCTTCATAGCATACCGATGTGGGTTGGTCATGCAAATAGGCGAGGTACATGTAATCTACGACATTGTTGGAGTTGAAACTAACCGGGAGATGCTTTACAACCACATAATGTCATCTTAGAGTATTCCTACCAGCTGAAGAGATGGGGACCACAGGAACTGAGGAAGCTACCAGATTTTTTGTACCCACTCGAGCTGAGGGCAACTCCAAAGGTCCCTTCGTTTGTGTGGAAGATGAGACAAGTGGTATAGCCATAGTTTGGGTAGAGCATGATGTAGAGATAGGGCGTGTCTTCACGGGTTGCTTACTCTGCTGGTTCACAATGAGTTTAGAATCCAGCTTCTTGACTATGGCAGTAACATCTGTTAGGTTAGTCTTTAAAGTTTGAAGACTCTCTTTGATCTCATCAAACGAGGAATCGTGAACCTGAACTTTGACAGAATGTTCCGTATCGTTGAGTAAGATTTGAGAAATGGAAAAAATGTTTTGCTCCATGGCTCTCACCGATTTCAACAGAAGATCAGTTTTACAGGTGGTAAACACTTCGGACATTCTGTGGATAGCTTCCATCTTCTTCTCCAGAGCGTTCCATTTCGATCCATTACTAAGCAAAATATCGTACATCTCCGAAATAGTTGGTACACAGCTTGATAACTCAGTTACCCGATCTGCCAGTGAGTCGAACAACTCCTTAGAAATCTGATTTTTTGAAAGATTTGTTATTTTGTCATTTAGATAACACAAGTTGGGAGAATCACAGAGGGCACAGAAGAAACGTAGATGGCTGAATTTCTCCAAAACTAGAGTCTTGGTGGAGGCTTTATCAAGGCCCGTGCACTGCATGCAGAAACATCTTCGACAATCACCACTGCACCGAATTTTATCATATTTGTCTTTGTCCGAAAATTCCTTGAGGCAATTGTCACACTTGTACATAGCCATAGCAACAAAACAGATTTTGAATCAAAACGAAACAAACACACGTACTGAGTAGTAGTAGTAGTGACCGCGCAAATTCACAACAAACAAAACCCACCCGAACGAAGCACGACAAACTCAACCGAACGGTACGACGATCGAACTACAAAAGTATAAGAGTACCGGCGCGGTGCAGCGGTCATCTGAGTTTGAGGTTGAGGACACGACCAAGAACCGTCTTCCTTAATAATATATTGAAGATGACCACAATGTTTTTGCTGAAAATATCCTAGATTTTGTCCAACGAAGGCAACTTCTGAAGATCCTGCTTTATCTCGTGCTGCTCCCGGTGCAGGATTCGTGTTTCCACTACTTCATCCGATGTTGAGGGGCTGAGTTGACCCATGGGTTGGCTGACCCTGGACAAATGTCAATCATTTGAGGTTATCCTAAGGTTATTGCGTCAACCCAGGGATTAACTCAATTGATAAACAGTCCCTGAGTCGACTAGACCATTGCAGCGATTGCCGATTTTCTGGTCCCTCCTCTCTGGCTGCTCAATTTGTGTTCTTCAAGTCAACTGCCGCTTAGTTTCACCTACGTATGATTCACGACACTCGTAGGGGACTAGGTGAATGCAATGGCTTTGAAGTTTTGTATTGCCAGACATTTTCTGATTGGGCTAGTAAAACCTATCATTTGCCGTTATCCCAATCATTGCCACTACCTGTTGTCCTTCATATTGGAAAACAGTCTTTGTTATAAGTTCATGCGAATAACCAATCAGCTGAAGATCATTCTCAACATTAGATATTTCCACCTGTTGCTCATGGAGATTGTTACCATGTTAAACAGCTTTAATAAATAGAGTTCTTATGAAACCGCGTTTTGTATCAACAGAATGATTCGCTGTATTGCCCTGTGTGAGAGGATCAACAATTGAGCGTAGTTCTGTCGTTGGGTCCTGTGCACTCAATGATTACGTCCAGAAACGTTATCTGGATCCTTCCCCATAGTAAACTTTATTGTGGTCCTGGAATAGTTGAGGTTTTGAAAAGAGTCGGCGATATCGTCATCTCTACCGGACCAAACAATAAAAGTACCATCGACAGGTGATCGGTATTATTAACGGTGTTCACACTTGGTGTACCTTTGGTAATCCAAACAATCCAATTTGTCCATATTTTTCTCCGATGTTGGAAAAAGTGATGAATAAAACATGAACTGACGTTTGCGCAGAGTTCCGTAAGAGACTTAGTAGGCGAAAGTATATCCCACAAATATTCAGCGTAACTAAAGCATATTTTCAAAAGCAAACTACACACACCACACTACGTACCTCTACAACCCGGGGTGGGTCTTGGCTGACTGCACTATACTCCTCCAGACCTTCCAGGCCTCCAATTGATTCGTGCCCATAGGAATATTCATGTTTGCAAGATCTGCTTTGATGTTGTCTTTCCATCTTTGTCGACTTAATTTTTTTCACAATGTCATCGTCGCCATATAGAGCTGGCTAATCTCGGCGTTAGTTCTCATGTGAAACTGGTTACTGTTAGGGTCGTGGTGGGGGCCAGAAATCTTTCTTGAGATTTTCCTTTCAGAGCGCCGGAGATTTTTTCCATAAGCCTTAGTCATTGTCCATGTCTCACATCCATAAGTAATTATTGGCCTTATAATGCTTTTATATACTTTCACTTCTGAGGTTCTGGAAATACTATTGGACTTTATAGATGATAACATCGTTATCAGCCATAATTGTAGCTCCTAGATACTTGAAAAGCTCCACTTGTTCAAAATTATAAGTGTCTATTGTTACATTCTGCCCTATTCTATCTCTACATCCATGTCTGTTAATGCACATATATTTGGTCTTTTCCTCGTTATTCTTGAGTCCAACTTTTCTTGTAGCCTCTTCTATCTGATGGAAGATACCTTTTACTGTAGGTGTGGAAGCCCCAATGATGTCAATGTTGTCAGCATATGCTTACAATATTTGAGGCCCCTTGCAGTCAGGAGTTCTGTTTGTATTTCTGCTGATCTCGTGGCTTTCTCTAGAGCGATGTTAAAGAGTAGAGGTGGCAAGGCATCTCCCTGTTTTAATCCGCTCCGTATCTTGAAACTATCTGGTAGACTGTTATTTATTCGAACTCTGGGCCTCCCATTCTCCATACACACCTTCGTCATCTGGATTAGTTTTCTTGATATCTAGCTCCATATTTTTTTGTCGTGAAGTGCAATCTTTTCTCAACAAAATGTTTTTTTTGTCATGTCATTATCTGCTTTTTTAGAAAAGATACAGATTCATAAAGAAAATGCTGCAGTTTGTCGATATTTTTACCAACAATTGATGAAAACATTTTCATAGATTTGCATGAACAAAATGTTTTCAAATTAATAGCGCGTATTGTCACATCGTATCTCTATGACTTCTGCCATGCGAATGGCATGCTTTGGATGCCTCTTGAGAAATATTTGTTATTTTTCAAGAAGGGCTTCTCGCAAATCAGGCAAGGTTTTCTGACGTCTATTGCGAACATGTCTACCTAGCAATCCTAGCGTACCTTTCCCATGTGCTTGATTTTCCATTTTCAATTGATACAAGATCTGTACGTCCATGTGGTGATACCTCAGTCCACACCATGATACTACCGCCTCCAAATAGTGTTCGGGGTGAACAATTTGCTCAATATGGAACATTGTGTAAATTGTAGTTCTGATGGTATATTGTCCGATCCCAGGGCTTTTGAATTTTTTTATTTTCTCACTGCCCTCCGGATCTTTTCAAGAGATGGCACCTCCACAGGTAGATCTGCTGTTTGGTATATATTTTCAATGTGTCTTTCTTCGGGTTCTATATTTAGCAACCTTTCAAAGTAGTCTTTCCATTTTTCCAACTGTCCGTGTTTGTTAATTATCATGTTGCCATTATCGCTTTTCAGCATTGGGACTGACCTCGTTTCTCGTTATTTATTGTTTTATAAAATTCCTTAGACCCTGGTTTTGACCTATTTCTTTTGATGATCTCGTATTGTTAACGTTCATATTCTTGTTTTTTTCTTTTTATGAACTACCTGGTTTTTTTGCGGGAGTTTGCATATTTGTCTTGATTTTCAGGGGTATCGTGCTGAATCATAATTTTTCTGAATGTCTCCCTCTCTTGCAGTTTTTGTTGGCACTCAGCATCATACCACGCTTTCCTCCTTTTTCTTTTGATTTTCCTGACTACTTCTTCTGCCGTCTGCTTGATCGTTTGTTTAATATGGTGGACTATATACTCAAAAAACTTCAGTGGGGTCATCACATTGACAGTGTTGCAAAAAGACTCGGTAGCGACTACTTTGTGCTTCGAAATTTAGCAAATAATGTATCGCAAAGCGTGCTGAGGACAGCATACTTTTCTATATTCCACCCTCATATGACGTACGCTAAACTTGCATGGGGACACTCGGGAGCGGAATCAAGATTGTTTGGTCTGCAAAGGAGAGCGGTGAGGTTGCTGGCCGGCCTCGGATATACCGACGATTGTAAAGAGGCTTTTAAACAAGTCCAGATCCTCACAGTTCCATCAATATATATTCTTGAAAACCTTCTCTTTGTTAGAAAAAATATAGAGGCATACGGGGCACAGTGATATCCATGAACATGACACACGCAATAAACATAGGTTAGTTCCAATTTTCTGGAGACTGAGAAGGTGTCAAGATGGCCCAGGGTACTGGTCCATTTAATGTTTCAATAAATTACCAAACAATATTTGTCAGTAGCCAGTTGAGAATTTCGAAAAACTTATGATTTGCACTATGTACTCCTTTGAAAGCACACAACATAATGGCAGCACCATCATAACTTTAACAGATTGGTAATTTCGGAAGTTATTATCTTTGGTTGATTCACGTTGATAGAGCACAATATAACCTGGAAAACATTCTGTTGTCAATAATTGACACAATGATAGTAAACAAAAATGATAATTCACTTTCAGGGTCTTAAAACTTTTTTTAACGAGTGTCGGCCGTTTTTAAACCTGTTTGAGGGTAAGTTATTAAACAGCTTTTGGTATACAGTGAAATATCTTCTTATTACCAAGTGTGAACCATATTCTATTTTTTTTTTAGATGTGTATTTGAATTTCAGAACCGAATCGGAGCCGACTGACGTCATTTTTGTCTGAATTCTGATTCGTCCGAAACCCGAACGTATAACGACGCAACCTTATACTATCAATTAACCTTGGTTGTGTCGGCAAATTCCAAAAAAGATCGTCTTTGTTATCGATATTTATTATGGTATTATTTGGTGTCGTGAAATCGTTCGTCTGCGTCGTGATTCGTTATATCAAAAATGTTTGGGAATCAAATTGCTATTCTCGAAATCATTTTCGTGCTTAATTTATTCAGGATTTTCGGGAAAGTTTGGTTTTTTTATTGGATTTGGTTTTTGAAACTGGTTGGAAAGTCGATAAGAATTGTGTATTTGAGAAAAACTAGAAGGAATTCCAAGTGATTGGTGATGGAGGATGTGCAGGTTCATCAGAATCCATTCGTATCAAAAAAAATATGTGTCAGTAGTTTCACTCGATCCACCATAGTGTTTTTTTTTTATGTTGAATGTGGTGTATAAGTCACGTGACAGGATCACCTGAGGGCAACAGTGAATTTTTGGTGAAAATCAACATAAAATTTTGGTAGAAAAAAAACACGCCCATATGAGGTCAGCTGCTGATGCGTGTTATTATTATCAATATCCGTTTTGTAGAAACATTTCAACAGAAATGATTGAACTTCGTGTAATTGTCAGAACTGCACGATTCAGTAGGTTGAACATATTATATCCTTCTAGCATACAATCGAATGATAAGAAAAAAACATTCGTTTCCAGTTTCTAATTTCAATTCACAAAAGTGCAATGTGTGATCAAGTTTGAAAAACATAATAATAAAATCACCACAGCCTGAACATTAGCGACTTGGAAACTCTAAGTATCTTTGTATTTAATCAAATGATACATATTCGAAAAACACCCATCATGTTAACGATTCATCAGCTGGATAATTTACAAAGTCTATCACCTGACATCCATTGCATTGTTTCGTGTATAATTATGTCTCCAATATTTTGATTGTGTGTGTAAATCTTTGATCTTCTGTTTCTAAGTCTCTATAACCAATAGCTTTTAAGCGTAATCAATGTTAAAACAAAATACATTGGCTAGCTAATTAAGAAAATCGTAGTTGGCGGAAGATTTCTGATAACCGGACTGAATTGGGTCTAGTTAATTCTATTGAGCGATTGTGTTGTATGCCTTGCTGATGAAGAAGATCAGAATTATCCGAATTTGAGAAAAAAGATGATGATTTTTTGTTGTGTTTCTCATCATCATCTCAAAATTTGATTTATGTATTTCCTTGAATTCGTGAAGTATTTATTTTCGCATACTATTTTCAGAGTGTGATTGGTATAGACGTGGTGCAATCAAGTTGAGTGTAGCTAGAGCATCTGATACGAAATTATCATGACAATACCAGATTCATTTTGATTAAATTCAACAAAAAAGGATGGGGTGGATTAGAGAATCATTGGGAGCTCAAAAAAATTGCTCGGTTCATTTTTTCAACTTTTCAATAGAATATTGAGTCCATTTTACGAGTTTCTTGATCATAATGCTCGGTTCGACTGCATGAAATCTATTCTTTATTTCGAGAAATTGAATTTTGATATCAATTTAATTATAAGATATCAAATATAATCAAGATCGACGTGAATATCCTTTTCAACACAAAAAACAATAATTTGCTGTATATATTTCATATGGTAATTAGGTTATTACCGCTCACCAGTGACTTTCTTCTCCTGTGTGGTAATACCCTAGTTACCACACTTACTATACTATTATCTACAACCTTGCTGTAGCTTATGTATACCTCACGATTTTGCGTGAGGTAAGTACCATATTATCGCTAATTATTATACTCTAATTTTATCACCGCACGTGGTTATTGACAACAATATCAACGATATCAGAACCGATTCGATGATATTTTATCATATACTGTTATATCAGCGATCAACTTGGCATACTTTCCGATTTCTAGTTCTTGTATCGCTATTAATAATTAGCATAATACGCATTGATTGGACAATCTTCTGTAAGCACAATCTGATAAATGCTTTCATTTGCTTCATCACAAGAATTTTGTCTTCAAAATGTGTGTGATAATTGAACTCGGATCTGATACTATGGATTCCTAGTTGATATCGACCGGCTTTATAATCTTCCATGAGTATAAAGTCGTGTTTTGTCTGATTTTACGAGCTTTTGATGGATCATGATGTCTCACCTTTTCAGGACCTGATTTTATCGGGAAAATCAGTTTCGAAACATCTAACGCTGTGTCTCAAAAACAAAGCATTTTTGGGCTGATGTTTAGAGTTCCCTTATTTTTGTCAACAAATGATCAGCCATCGATCTATGTATAACCAACTATTTTCTTATTGAACAATGTATCTAAGATACCTTTCCAATAGATTATTATCTTCATTAACGAACTTTTAAACTTTTGTTGGAGGTGAATATCTGAATACATCGTTCAAGTTAAAAAGAACTCGTGTTCATATTATATCAAAACTGATATAACAAATGTATTGGAAATAAGTAAAAACGACCCAGTGTACAAAGAATTTTTTGAATCGAAGGATCAGAATCGATACATACTGGTGTGTCTATGAAGAAGGCCTATAAAACAATCTCAACAATTCGAGAGAATCAATAATTTATTATCGATAGGCGTTATTGCATTTTGTTCTGCGTGATATCCTTCTCAGAATGCATCGATTCGCTTCGATATTGCGTTCAGAAGTTTCTTTACTGTGCCATGTATGAACAAGAAACTTCAGTCAGTGCTGAAATTGATTTGGGAGAAGACGTGCTCCTGCTCGTTGCAGCACATGCAGGTAAGGTAGTCATTTTGGCAAATAAAATAGAAGGAAAAGAAAATGGTCGCCGAGTCTCTGTTTAAAATCAGTTCATGCATCATTCAGTTTTTGTCACTGGGATTCCTTAAGCACACAGATTTTTTTCACAGATGAGAAAACAATGTCGTTACGCCGCACTGCTTCGATCAATGAATCAAGTACGAATGAAATCCAAGACCACTTCGTGGTTTTGTGATTTTTTCTTTGATGATTCGTTCAAAAACCCCAATTCACGACTAGGCAAAGATTTGTGAATAATTGCTGCATTAAATCGACCCATAGTGAGTAGTGAGTGGGCTAGTTGAGGATTCCAGAAAGCAGATACACGCAAGATAACTCGTGTTTCACAGCAACAGGCACCAACTGCTTACACGTGTGTCATAGCAATGATCGTTATCATTATCGTGGCATATTATCTTGTCTGTTGCAGTCTTGAACTTCCACTCCCAGCGCGCGTAAAGAAGTTCCACTTCAAAAGTGTCAAAGACTCTTTATCGGCGGAAGCGGAAACATTGATGAGATAATATAGCCTGCAGCAGTCTCCAAATTTCACTGCCAGCGCTTGATGAAATTTCACTGCAAAAGTGCCAAAGATTCCACGCTAGCGCAGACCACACTGATAAGATAAATATAGAGCCTCAGAAAATAGATAGTGGTAATAACATTTTTTTTCTCAAAATGACAGTTTTATGTTGAAAAAAATTGTCAAAACAAAAAGTAAGTCATATGGTACTAGTCGGTTACCAATAAGAACTATTTATGGATACGCATTTCTATGCAATCGACATGCGAACGTCAAGCGTATTCTAGCGTCCACACAAATTATTGCCAATATTCTACTACCCACTTGAAGCGGAAATTTTTTACCATGCAAAACAGCTCGGCAAACTGCATTCAAAACCTGGGAATGCACCTTTCAGGGGCCCGATTCTTGACTGATCGTATCGCTCAAGATCACTCGTGCTGCTATCGAAATCGTTCGCTTGTCATTCTTGAGAACTCGTCTTATGATCGAGTACTCGAAATTTGACAACGAGCGGGTTTTCTTGCTCGCATCGTACAGCATAGTGTACGCAAGACTTATTTGTGGTTAGAAAATTTATTTTTTTTAGCGTTGTTGAACTCAAGATCATGTTGATTGGAGCTTTTTGCAAACAATGGAAATCTTGAGTCTACAGGGTATTTTCTAAACACGGGTAAAAAATTCGCTGGGTCATTTCTGAGTTATTTTTATGAAAGAAAGTTCCCATAAATATTTTCTGAAAGTACGATTCAAGGTAGATACGCCCCTTCAAATGGAGTACCATGAAACGTTTTTTTTCATATTTCAGAAATCATTGATACAAAAATCATGCGATTTAATACATCGCATAAACCTCCAATGCTGAATCAAAATTTGAAATAAAAATTTCAAGATTTCAATGCATACCTACTTTTTTCAACATTTAGATTTTAGAATAGGAATACCTGGAGTATTTCAAATTGAAGAGGGTATTCTCAGTTCACATAGATAGAGCTAGTATAGTCCTAGCCCTAGACGGGCCTTCCTCAATATTTGCGGAACCGCTCACTCTGGAATATTGGAATTTGGTACCTTTGCATAATCTTTTAACTCCAAATAATTCAGAGCTCAAAAATTTCAAATTGTTCATCAGGGGTGCGTCATACTGATGTGGTTGGCGGTAAAAAAGCCTAATTCTATGTAGGTCTAGCATCAACGACATGCAAACAAATAAACAAATCTTTTTCTCAGGTGACTCATTGACAATTGATTGACACATATGACACGGAAATGATTGCAATCATATACGCGACGTTTTTGAAAACGTCACAGGCACTATATGATTGGCCGTGGCCAAATTTGGTATCCAAACAAGCTTTTGTGACATTTGGTTTTGTATTGTGTGAGTTTGATATCAGTGTTTGTGTTTGATTTGAACTTCTTTGGACTATATTTTTGAGTGAATTACATATTATATCGTGTATTCCGTTAGTGCGTATTTGATTAGCCGAATGGAAAGTCTGCTTTTGAGGTAATATAAAAAAAATTATATGTTTTGAACAACGAATCAGACACTTCAAATTTCCGGCAACTAAACTTGAAATTCAAGTATTTGATAATTGTTGAGACTGTTTCAAAAATGACTCCATTAATTTTTCATTGTTGAAAAAGGAATCGACTCATACGTTTTTGAATGCAGAAATAGTTTGTCTGGATATTTCCGTCAGACACCTGACGTCATGACGTCACAGAAACCTAGCGTATTGCAATGAATCTAGCCGCACTCGTAATTGTGGACTTGTGAACGTTTTATTCCAAAGGTTGGCCACGAATATGATACGCTTGCACCATTCGTAAAAATCCCCTTCGAAAAAGATCGCATACGCGTGCATGCGAATGATGACAAGAATTGCGGTCCAGGTTGTAGGTAGTGAGGCTCTTGATAAAAGATTTGTCAGCTTTGACTCAAAGTATTCTTATCTTCGAATAGATTATTTGATCAACAAGAGATTTTTATTTAATCAGCATCATTGTTTTAGATGATCCATTTGATAAATTCAGTTAGAAATAAATATTTGCTGTGTTCTTATGCTATTGATGACTTCGAATGCATGATCATTTTGTCTCTGTGAATTTGGATAAAAAATAACATGCTCGATTTTACAATTGAATGGCGTCGATGAAAAATTTACAAGAAAGGAGTTCAAGATTTGAAAATCTTTACAAAATTTAGGACTTATAATGTACTTATACGTGGTGTGTCATATTAAGACATGGTTCAAACTCAAAGAAGAACAGAGCACGTAAAGAAGTTTATAACATATTCCGATTCTGTACAGTAGATGTAGATATCGGGGGAAGGGAGGGTGGAGAAAACCATAGCACAGAGACGAAAAAAATTTTTATCAGGAAATTTGACAATTATCCTAAATTATGTGATTTTCATAAGATCTAAACGTACGAAGATCTGTTCTAAACATATAACGAAGCAATGATCAGGAATTGATGTGTATATTTAAAAAAAAATACATCTTATAACTCTTCAATATGACATCTTGGACAGTATCTGTTTTAACTTGCAGGAACTTCATTAGATCTGAAATTGATGAATGCGCAGCCTTTTTGAAACTCTTTTTCATAAAACCATTTCACTATCATATCTGCCGCAGATACGTCCGGCAAAACTCCTCCTGACATATCTGTGAATTCTGCAATCAATGTGTTCACAGCTTCATTCCAATTTCGATAGTTCAACTTACCTTTCATTGTCATCCATCCTAACTGGCTTACTTACAGTTTTTTCATCTTTTATTCTGTTTCTTTGAATTAAGAGTCACTTTTTTTTTTTATTTCAATTTTTCAGTATTCTAAATGACACCAAACGGTCACTTATTACTTGATCTAGGCGAGAGTTTCTTGAAAACAGATTTTTCCAATTAATTCAATAGTTGTTGTATGAGGATGCTTCGTGAGAAATTAATTTACATCCGATGATTATTTACAGCAATATTATATTTCCAAGCTTTTCCACGCGCTTTTTTATTGAACTAAGTGAATTCTTGACATATTTCTCATTCCTCAAAAAGCCGAGTTGTTTCAGCAACAAGTTGAAGTTGGAGTTGTGTCACTTTTTGATTAAATTTAAGTATCCTTATTCTGGATGAGTATCATTTCTCTTGTGTGCTCGAGTCAGCTTGAGTGATAGAAACATTTTGGTTCTTTAATAAACTATTTTATGTCTACAAGTGCTTTTGAAAGCTGCGTTAGTTTATGACGGATGTTTTCAAATCGTTTTAGAAAATTGGTAAGGATTTTCACAAGATAGTTACGTTTTCCGATTATTATTACATTAAGGGTGACAATTTTGAAACTTGAAATTTCCATATCTTGGGAACAAAAAGATATGGAGATTTCAAGTTTTCAATATATTATGTGTTGTACCTTAATTATTATCATGTAAATACAAAATTCTGTAAAAAATGATTCAGTACGCAATTTTTCTTTGGTGTATTCAAACTTTGATTTTTTTCTGCTTCTTTCATGTTTATGTCCTAAGCCGATGTCTTCAAGAACTCATAGATCGCCTTCCTAGATGCAAATGATTATTCATAGAGCATTTCTTGTGCTTTTATTTATAAAGATTTCACTAGTGCTTATAATAAGTCGGTATTTAGTTAATAAAGCATTTCAGAATCTCCTGAAAAAAATAATTTCAAAATAAAAAAATAGTCGTGATGTCATCTACCAGGGAGAAAGTAACCCGAAATAGGTCAATCTTAGTAGTTTTTCACACACAATCGTGATAATTATTGTTTTCTATAGAGTTGAATTTCCCAGAACCTTTTCAAAAAGTGGTCTTTCCAGAATTTTTTGTCATATTCCATAAAGATTTTGTATATCACAAAGAGAATTCTAGTCATTGATTATTTATATAAAACAAAATGTTCCATGTTAAAATTATAAGCGCATCCGAAGAAATCCTTGATTTTTATCAACAACAAATTCAGACTGCGTTCAATCCACCCACCGTGTGAATGAATCATTAAAGCGGCATGAAAAATGTGTTGATATTTTTCCGGTTCCTGACATATACAAAGAGTTGGCTAAAGGGTGTTAAATGAACCAGAAATAAACGCACAGCGTTTTCCCATTCAGAATCAGAATCAGAATCAGAATAAGCTTTATTATCAAAAAACCAATGGTTTAACAGACAAAGCACAGTATAATATTCTAAAAATAAAATCACAAAAAACAAAAAGGAGACTAATAGTACAATAAATAGAAAAAAATTTAAAAAAAAAGTAATAAAATTTAACCTAAAACTATGTATCATAATATTTAAAATAGGGCACTGATCACAATCAAAATACTACATTAAATGAAAAAATAAAATTTACTAGTCATAAAGTTTATCTTTATAAAATTCATCCAACGTATAAAAAGCTTTATTCAATAAAATATCACAAACAGAGTTCTTAAACTTAGGGAAACTAGATGAAGATTGCACACTTTTTGGTAGGTGCTTGAACATTCTAATTGGCTCGTATATAACAGATCTTTTTGACATTTGGGAATTAGGGATAGGCAAATGCAACATATGTTGTTGACGAGTGGGGTACCTTGCACTTTCCTGAAGAAACTGCGACTTGTTTTGGAATATATATATATATATATATATAATTCACGTGCCTTCTAATTGACAACACCTTTTATTTGTTTCCGGTGAGTTTGGGATGCTTATCTGACTTTATACTCAACTAAACTGCAGTAAACTAGTATAATGACTAAGAAAAGAAATTAACCGTTCTTTCATTTCGAATAAAATATAACAAACTGTTTGTAGGAGATAAAGGTAATTACTACTGATTACCTCTACTGTTCTGAATTGTGAAACTTTGAAATGATTATCAATGAAAAAAATTGTGAATTGGGATAGAATATTCAAAGTGGAAAAAAATGGTCGAGGAAGTCCCTGTATCTCACGCGAGTGGTTTTGGATAACAAGAAAATCTTATGGATTAAGCATCAATTGCTCAATTTTCCTCAAGGTTTTCATCTTTCGAGAATTCATCTGACGACGCCGACGGAAAATCAAACAAAAATGCTCAATGCATTGAAGACAAGCTGCTAACCATGTTATATTATTTTTATCTTCATGAAACAATCCAATAAAAATACAATATCCATACCAATAATAGTAGTGCTGATTTAGTAATGTTGAAACGTTAAATTTTTATTCTTGCGATGAGGCATTTCACTTTTCTATACTTTTCTAATACCCGAAAAATCAAACATTAATAAGTTTGAATTCAAAGAAAATGGGACATCCCACTTAAGAAAGGTCAGTAACGTCTTCCAATCCATCAGTCAACTATATGATAAATCTTGACCATATTATTTTACACATCTCTCCAGATAAAACTAATTGATAACAAATTCCTGGACTTATTACTTTGAAGACATATTGCTTGTTTTAAAAATTGCCATTTATGAATTTTTACACATACTCAGTCCATTTGGAACCCATTTTTTTGTAGATCCCGAGTTTACAAAGACCAGTGTCATAATTTTTTATTTTTTCCGAAAAGGCAGTTTCCTTATGATCATTTCCAAATTCAAATTCTAATTTTCTTCAACCTTCCCTTTAGGTATTTGCTGTATCACGTTCTTCAGGGTCTGTTATTTCCATCAATTTTTTCTCTCATAATATTATCAGAGATGCATTGAATTTCAAAGTAGTTTGACAGTTAAAACTTCCAGCTTCTTGCACCAAAGCTGATCCCTCTTACGATTGAGGAACATAATCAATATGTTATGACAAATATTTATGCACATTGCAGCAAATTCCTTTCGCTTAGTATATGAAAAATGAAATATCCTTCTTTCAAAGAAGGTTTTCCTGCTTATCTCTAGCACGGATTCAAATCAACACACATGCGTTTTCGACATAATCTTGTTGTTTCTGTTTCTGATGGACGTGGGTTCGATCCCCACGGTGACAGAAAGCTTTTTCTATTCAAACATTTAGTGGCACACTCAATGGCAAATGAAACTGAGTAGGCAGTAGGTGATAACTTACAGTCGAAGAGTTTATAACAAGCCTAAATCAATTGAGCATGCAACTTGAATGTTAAACTAGGTGGTCAATCAGCACCTTAGTCGGAACTGCCATTAAAAAAGACAGGTCAGGACAGACAGGATGTCTTAGAAGGTGAATTGCTAGGGCTTGACAACTACACTCACCTATACACCTTAAGTGTACTAAACAGCTATCATCTGTGTGTGGTAAGTAGCACTGAAGGAGAAGGTGGTGGGGAGCAATTGCAAGCCAGTCACAAAAACTTTCCACGTAAGTAGCACTACACAGCACTCCGTGCGGTAAAGTAGAACAAATAATTGTTTTGTCGAAGTTAACACCAATGTCTCTAGGTAATCACCTCCATACTGAATATGGATGACTGAATGACATTTTTTTTGTGGTTACAATGATAAAATAATGGAGAGAGAGATAGAGGCAGATTTCCATGTTAATGAAAATGGGACATTTCAACTCATGGGTGAAATTTTGTACCCGACACAAGTGAAACATGTGGAAAGTGCCTTCACCGCCCTTGACGTTACGTGCAGTAAAGTATCACTCCTCACAATAGTTGTAAGGTGAATAACTATATCGCCTGAGTAGCATTGCCAAGGGCCAAAGAGAGCTGCCTCTCTTCCTGTACACTATGATGCGTCAGGTCGATCGGTTTGTTTTGCGATCAACTGTGACAATCATAATGCACTCCAAGTCGCAGATTACATAAAAAATTAAAAAATTACAAAAAATACATAAAATTTATAAAATTATTATAATTAAAATTACAGAATACATAAGCTCAATACTTTTTTAAATTTTTTTTTTTTTTTTGTTCACCCGCAATCATAGTTTCAAAATAATATGTGAATGATGAAAATTATTGATTGTTACATATTTTTCTTTCAAATGCAAAGGATTCTGAGTGTGATGGAATTCACAAATATGGCGGCACAATTTCTGTTTGATCATAAGACAGTTTTGGGAGTATTAATACCTAAGATCATACAGTGTGTCCAAGATAAGTGTCTATCATGAGGATCTTAGTCAGAGATACGAAGATGATTAGATTAGAGAAAAGTAGCGCATTTTCAGGCTCAACAATATGCCGTCTAGAAAGTTTCGAAATTCCGATTAGTTCCGGAGATATGCTTAAAAAAACAAAAGTTGACGTTTTCGTTTTTATTTTTTTTTCTGAAGTTATTTGGAGAGATATGGAAAGACAAAAGACACTTTCTCATGGCCATTTTTTAATCTTTTCAAAACAGCGTTCAGAGATTTTACGTACGACGTTTCGTTTTGGAGAAACCATCATCAACTTTATTTTTTATATGGCGGGAAAAATAATGTAATAAATAGCATATTTTATAACGAATACAACGATGTATGACACAATATGATTCTGCAATATTCAAATTGGAAAAAATGCGTTTTTATCAAAATCCGAATGTTGGTAGTAGGCGTTGAAACTTGAAACGATGACGCTTGGTATGGTGTAGTAGGCTATTATCACTCATGTTTCGGGATATTGAACTAGAATTACGTTATTGACGATTTAAAAACTTTATTCATAAATGTAGGAAGGTCACGTCATATGCCAGTCAATTGAAGAAATTAGTTAAGAACTACTTACTACAAACCCAAAAACTAATTCGGATTATAGAGAATGTTCAAACAAATCAAAAAAGCATGTTTCATTTTGAAATAGAAAAAAAATGTATAGCAACGAGACGTAGGAACAAAGTTCGAAAACACTATGTGTCAATAAGCTGGCAATAAAATTATTTTGACATTTTCTCACCGTCATCATTTTACCGCCTACTACATTAAATTATTTGGAATTTTATAAAAACTCATTTTTTCTTATTTAGATATCGCAGACTCATTTTGTGTCATACATCATTGTATTCGTGATAAAATAGATGTTATTTAATACAGGGCATGACTTTTCACGCGCCATAATATAAAAAAAAATCAAGTTTATGATGGTTTCTTCGAGACGAAACGTCGTACGAAAAATCTGTCAACGTTGTCTAGTAGAGCTTGAAAAGTTGTCATGAGAAAGTGTCTTTTGTTTTTCCATATCTGTTTGAAAAAATAAAAACCAAATCAGCAAATTTTTTATTTAACCATCTTCATATCTCTTATGGTTTTCGTCCAACAGAAATTTTTCCTTGACAAGCAGAATCGACACATTTTTACTCGCATAAACTCTTGCCCTTACAGTTCTATTGTTGGAACCAAACTTACATGATTCACATAAAATATTAATTTATATTTTTGTGATCAGTGGAAAAATTGAATCTCAGCTTTGAAATTGTGTCAAATTATTCAACATAATGGGGATTAAAATACAAATTCAAATTTTTGACATCGTCGTCGAACAGTCATGATGGTTTTGAACGTAGGTAACAGACACGAGTACTGAACGAAGATAATGCTATGCCGTTAAAATGTGATGGAGAAAAACGCATGGCGAGATGTGTGAAACAAAGTAGTAGCACAGTTCTTATGGGATTGAGGTACCTATCCACGTTAGTATACAGTATGTTCACGGATAGACTATAGACCCTATAGGTATAATTGACCAAAAACACTCTTTTTCATAAAAGGTTTTGCTTGTTTTGAAAAGTCTATTGCCATACTTTGTATTTGGAAATATTAAACAGGGGGGTCGAAAAACAAGAAAACGTGAAATACTATCATGAGTTAACTACCTTTTTTTTTCGTTTTGGATCAATGTGACAAATAAAAAAATATCTAAAATCCTATCCAGAGACTAATTCTGGAATTTCAACTCAATACATATTCCAAATTTTATAACATAACATATACCTTATTCAGATATCAGTTTTTTTTAATTAAATGGAATGACATTTAAGACTATAACGGCTACTGAATGATTAACGAATGTATAACACCTTGAAGATTCACTTCAATCCTTTGAAGCAAATCATTGAAAGCAATTAACTAAACCTGTAAAATCCAACAAAGGATGGTGTTCACCTGTTTTGGAAAGAGGCTAATATTATATATTAGGTTGAGAGATGACCCTTAAACATTTTTTCTAAAAATATCGAAGGTTTTGGATAACCGCTTGACAACCACAAATGATTATAATGTGAAGAGAGAACCATCGATGAACACCATATGAGCTTATTATGTCGTTGGTTAATGATTGAATATTCTTTTTAAAGAAGTAGTTCTTTCTGAAAGCGTTTATAACAATGAATAGGAAGAAATGGCTGTGTTGCTCATCTCGGAATAGCAGGAAGAAAACAGTCTGAAGTACTCTGAATAATTTGCTCTGAGTACTTCAAACTGTTTCCTTCCTGCCTTTTTTACATTGGTTCAATTGATTATATCTAGCCCGTAATCTTCATTGATAACACGTACTTATTTGAAAATCTATAGTTAATGAAAAATATCGTGGCATACTTTGTGAGCTACAGAAAGCAACATTGCGATTCAACAAGCAGAATTTTGTGAAAATCACCTTCAAAGTTGTCAACACTTTAAAGAAACATCTGGTCAAGACGAAGGATAAGCTACATCTTATAACGCAGTTGGGGGCTTATGCCTTACACTGTAACCACTGTCCGTCTGTCTGTTGGTCTATGTGGGTCAATCAGGTAAAACGATCCCCCAGAGAGGGGCCGAGGGGTAAATGTGCGATGGTTGTTATGTTCGATCTTTGTAGTGTCTTTCACTTTTAATTTGTCGGAATATTTTGACTTACGTACCTTCAATGGTTGAATTTTTCTCATCAGAGCGGCATCTCCGAAAGTCTTTATCTTGTGTGGGGCTGTTTTCATGTGTGTTTTTTTCCAAAGCAGACTCAATACTCTCATCAAAAAGAAGGGCTTTGCTTATTTCAAGGATCAGATCCAGTTATGAAGGTGGTGACTTATCAGGGCAGTTCGCAGTATTTTAAGAATTGCCATGATAAGTTGACATGGGGAAAGGCTCTTGACAGTAGTGTAGTTTCTTTCTTCAACAAGAAACGGCGTTAATCATCGATAAAAAAAATAATAAAAAAAAAAAGCTACCGGCTATTAAACACAAGCCAAAGTACTCTTCAACCGAGTCTTCAACCAACATAATCGCGATATTTTATTGCGATCATTTCATTTAACAAGTTAATCAAGATAACATTTACCAATAACTGTTAAGTAGCGGATTTAATACTTTAGATGAGAGATAACTATGCACCAAGGTGTGTGAGCTCTAATTAGTGATGTCTACACAATCGATAATGTAAGAATGAATGCAAATCTCGCATCAGAAATTCAGAAACGTTGTGCTTGAACCTCTGTTAAGCTCGAAGAGACTGAGAGATCGAAGAATAACTGTAATGTAGTATTGTTGTTCATTAGCTATAGTGAGATTCCATAGCGATATTCAATAAATATTGTGAGGGGGAACTTGCATGAAAAATTAAATCGATTTTTTTTAATTGCAAACTGAAGAAAGTCGCAAACAAATCGATGCGTATTTTTTTATTTTGTTCAAAAATGATATTGCCATTAGTTATTCAAGTTTAAAGTTCTGTATATATAGATATACTGAGCATAGTATTACAATGTTATGACGTCATAACATTGCAATTTCAGCACACATCAAAGCGTTATATCTCCGTCAATTTTCAACAAACAACAAAAAGGGCAATAAAAAAAATTGATGCAAGTTCCTCATTGAACCGTCAAAGCACTAAAATAATAATTGGGAAAAAATTCATCCTAGAACATAAACGAAACTATAACTAACTGAAGGTTATAAGTTGAGTATCCAATTTCAAAATAATGTGATGGGACCACTGGATAGTCCAGGTCCCAAAATGTTCGATATGTTGACTTGGAAGTCAAGGACTCATTACACATGGCTCATTTTT
The DNA here is from genome assembly GCA_958502075.1 of Orchestes rusci. NCBI lineage: Eukaryota > Metazoa > Arthropoda > Insecta > Coleoptera > Curculionidae > Orchestes > Orchestes rusci. The sequence continues at coordinate 40,994,001 of OY293304.1, forward strand.
CTGCGTGGTCTGTTTGCAAAAAAAAAAAGTGTTTATTCCGGAAAGTATTCATAGAATATCTTTTTTGTCCCCTTTGAAGTAGTCCTCCTCAGATATCATACACTTCTGCCAACTCTTTTTCCAATCTTGTAAGCAGTTCTAGAATCCACTGTTTGTTATGGCCTAGAGCTCTTCTAGCGATGTGATCTTCATTTCCTCAATCGTGACAAACCCGCCCTAAATCGATGTTTTTAGTTTTGAGAAGAACAAAGTCTAGCCCAAACTAACCCCATGATCACGGAGTTGATTTTTGACAAATGGATAAGCAACGATTTCTGATGCAAAATCATTAAATGGTTTTGTCACAAATCCTGGCGTCATTTTTGTTTTGCTTCAGCAAATGGAACATATCTTTAAGGTCTAGGGCGCAAGTTCCTGGGATGAAATGTGAAGTTCATTTAGGGTTGTAATAAACTGAACAGTATTTAATTCATTATGTACAGTATAATATCACAAGCAGTCAGTATAATATTGTAGAAGACTCAGTATTTCTGTTGAAAATGATAAGTAAAAATGGAATTTTTGAGCAGTAAAAGTACTATTTGGCCTGTATTTCTATGTTCACTATTGTGATTCTAATGGTCAGTGAAAATTTATGAAATGTCAGTATGACTTAGCTGGTAATCATTCCACAAATGTACAGTAAGAAATAATAAATGGCCAGTATGCAATAGTCAGTAATAATTTCAACTAACTCAAACTAACCTAAACATGATAAACATAATACCAATACAGAGCACGTCAATTATGATATATAATAATAATTGTAATGTTAACCTAGTGCTTACCAACGAGCCGCTGCATATTTTTAACAATTTCGATCACCAACACAAACTAACCCAAACTTGATCCACATAAAACCAATACACAACACGTCAATTATAATATATAATAATAATTGTGATGTTAACCTAGTGCAAACCAACGAGCCGCTGCATATTTTTCATCAATTTCTATTACCAACACAAACTAACCCTAACTAACCCAAACTAAATCCGCCTCTCAAAGGAACCTATCTGACTACTTCATCATGACATAAAGGCAAAGTGTTTTCTCTTTACTAAGTTGTGTTTCGTTCCGTTGTAAAAATGTTTGTATTTATACGAAATAAAATATATGACCAACCATTCATTATTTTACTGTCGCTTTATTAATTTTATGGACTGTCCATTATTTTTACCAGGCATTTACTAATTTATTTTTTTATGATACTGACTCTTGATTATTTATATCTACCATTTATTAGTTTTACTGACCACTTCTTCATGTTACTGGCCCTTCATTATTTTTACTGACCATTTCTTTATATTACTAACCGTTAATCATTTCAACCGACCATTTATTATTATACTGACCATTTATTATTTTTACTGACCACTTCTTTATGTTACTGACCCTTAATTATTTCAACCGACCATTTATTATCATACTGACCAAGGGAAATGAAATAATGGCAAAGAGTACTGTCCATAAAATTGAAATACTGACCATTTAATTTGTTGCCGTTTATTTATATTTGGAAATAAAGATATATGAAAAACATAGCTGATTGAATTATGGAATATCAGGGAGCATTTTCTCTAAGAAACGGAAAATAATAACATGTGCGGTATAATATAAGAAGCAACTACACAGAGATAAAGCGATGTTAGTAGTTTTAAAAAAACTCAGGTTGTGAGAAAGCAGGAAGGACAGGCAACAAAAATATGTTTTGAACTTGTAGATCATAGCAAAACGATTGATATTAATCCAATATTATTATCAACGGAGAACGGTAGGTATATACCTATGATGAAAATATCAAGTGAGTAGAAAAAATAAGGATAGTGGCTTCACAGTCTGCTCTTATCATCTGGCTCAGTAAAAATAATGCAATTCATGTATAAAACACCTGGATTCAACATGAATAGGTAGATTTTCCATTAAAAATTTCATGTGATTTGGTATTTGGAGATATCCAAATATCAATTGATACTACTTATTATGATTGAGAATCTTAAGTACTTATAATATGAACTAAGTACTTGAGAAACTACACACAAACAGTTCTTCAAGATAAACAAATCAAGCAGCTTGATGTCATCTTCCCTTTGAATTTTCGTGTTATTAATATCGCTACCCATACTTTTCAAAGTATTCTGAATTGTCTTGGTAACATTTTATTATAACTTGATTATCTCGTTGATAATATCGATAAATTTAACTGACATGGAAAAAAATAACGAAGCAATCTCTTTCAGAGAAAATAAGCCAAATTTTTCATATTCGCGTCTAATGAAAGATATCCAGGATACAGATGCTTTACTATTAAAAAAAATGATGATTTGAAGACCTCAATGGTTATATTTATTTATCTAAAAAGTGCGGATAGTGGTACTTTTCCGAACGCGACGGAAGTTGCAAGCCGTTAAGGGCAGAAAAAAAATCTGCAAGAGTAAGGTACAATGTTTTTTCTACAAGTGTTTTTTTCCACCTTATGTATAAAAAATTTTTTGAATATACGCAGAGATTTTATGATAATGCAAGAAATGTCACATAAGATAGAATAGTTACATAAATCATTTGATTGGTCCTTGATAATATGTTCAATTTTGTTAATACAAAAATCGTGCGTAAAAGTAACTTATTAGCACTCGTGCGTCAAAGATTTCATGATAATGCTACAAAATGACACATAAGCACAGTGTCAATGATCAATATTTGATGACATAAGATAGAATGATAACATGAATCATTCAATTAGTCCTAGATACCTTCATTCTTATTTATACAACATTCGTGCGGAAAAGTACAACTTTCAGAACAAAAACTCGTGCGGAAAAGTTGCTTTTTCGTACGATCATGAAAAAAATATATTGATGGTGTCATTCAAGTACAGTAGAATCTCAATAATCCGGCCTTGTAAATTGCAAGGGATGGCCGGATTACGGAAAACGCCGGATTATTGGAAAAGCTTATTAATTTTTTGATATTATACTTTCCTCATTATTTTAACACTGTATTTAATGTTTTAGAGTATGTATGAATTTTATTTTGTGAATTTCTTTAAGTAGATACAGTAAATAAACACGTGAAATCTTCAAATATATTTTATTATGAAAGTATGCGTTCTATAAACATTATGTAGGTACCTACATACATATTTCTCGAGAGCACCTAGTCAACATTCTTAAAATAAGAAGTTATCAGATCTTGTTTTCTAGCTGTGAAGTTTTTCTTAAAAACAGTTTCGCGAAGTTTTCTTAGTGTCATTATATCTTCCGCAGAAATATTGTTTTCTTCAGCCCACTGAACACATGTATTGAAACTGGCTAAAGCTTTATCATGCTTTACTGATGGCGTGAAAACGGAGGGTGCATCATCTTCATCTTCATTCTCAGTATGTACATTATCGACGATATCTTGGTCATCCATAAATACATTTTCACCGTCTTCCTGTAACCACTCGTTTACATAATCATCATCCAGGATCATGTCACTCCCTGTCAACATTTGTTTAATTTTCACCAATGGTATATCATCTTCAGGATCCCATGTGTCTGATTGACCTTGATCGTTTTCACGTGTGCGTGACGGCCACAACTTATTCCAAGACGTCATTATTAAATGTTCGGGCGTAGTGTCCCAAGCTTCCGCCAGCATAAAAGCAACGTCCTTGAGATTTAGCCCCTTTAGTGTGTTTGCGATTTCCTTATGTTGGGAAATTGCTTGTAAAAGAAGTTTTTTTTTGTACCGTGTTTTTACCGCCTGAATCACATTCTGATCCATCGGTTGCAGAAGCGGTGTAACGTTTGGGGGAAGAAACAAAGCCCGTATTTTACCATCTTTTGACATCAGCTGATCTTCACTAGGGTGTCCAGGTGCATTGTCCAACACCAACAGTGCTTTTTGAGGTAAATTATGTGTCTTCATAAATTTTCTTACTGCAGGCACAAAATTATCATGGAACCATTCACTGAACACGTCCCTTGTTACCAAAGACTTATTTTGATTTTTATAGATCACAGGCAATTGTATGTTTTTGAATGCTCTTGGATTTTTTGATTTTCCAACAATTAGCAATTTTTATTTATGAGTGCCACTGGCATTAGCACATGGCATAAATGTAATGCGATTCTTACATACCTTGCGTCCAGGCGCATTTTTTTCCTTACTATGGACATACGTTTTATGAGGCAGCAGCTTCCAAAATAAACCGCTTTCATCGGCGTTGTATACTTGATCCGCTGTCAACTCCAATGCATTCACTTGATCTTCAAATTTCTTGATAAATGGCTCCACAGCATTTATGTCACTAGATAACTTCTCACCGGTGATACTAAGCAAGCGGATCTCGTAGCGCTTCTTAAACTTATCAAGCCATCCATCACTTGCTTTAAAATCGTTTTTCATCGTAATTTTTTGATAAAAAAATTTAGCTTTTTCTCTCAGTATCTCACCAGAAATCGGAGTATGCCGTTCACGCTCTTGAAGAAACCAGGTATGGAGAGCCTCCTCTACTTTTGGAAATTCACCAGATCTTAATGTCTGTCGTTTTCCTGGACCGGTGTCAGCTAACCTCACAAAACTCTCAATTTCAAGTCTGTTTTGTCGGATATCATGTATTGTTGCGCGCCCAATGTTATAACACTTTGCAAGTTCACATATTTTTTCACCCTTATCAAGTCTTTTTAATATTTCAGCTTTTATAGCTAAAGTTAGGGTTTTATGTTTCCGTTTTGGTTGACTCGACATTGCGCGACCGTAATAATAGATGCTCTGCATTAGACTGAAACAATATTTCATCATACTTTGCAATATTACATCAGATAATAAACGTGTTCAGACAAAACGCCGGATTATCGGATACTAAGAATACTAATTCGTGAAAACCGCCGGATTATAGATAGCCAAATTACCGCCGGATTATTGGCAGTGTCGGACTATCATACGGCCGGATTAGCGAGATTCTACTGTATTCGCATTTTCTTTATGAGTCAAATTACGCACTATTGATGGTCTTGAATGAATGTAACTATTGTCTTATGAATTTGGTCAATAACTCAATTTTAGTTTTTCTCAAGAAATTTGGAGGCATGGCATATACAAAATAAGTATTCGCATTTTTGTAGCATCATACAGCTACGGAACATACTTTTTGTCGTTTTCTGGATGGATATAACTTCTGGAAATATGCTTGAAGTATTATACAGCGCTAGTGCATTTAACAAATATCAAAAATGCCCGACAATATCATGATAATTTCTTTTAAATTCTTGTTTGTAGAAATCTGATTCAAAAGATGGAATCGATACGCCAATCCAAATAATAAAATGGTATCTCCGTATGGGTAATACATTGTTGACAATAGCATTGAGCAACATCTGTCGTTATCACAATACAGATATACTTTCAAACCTTTAACATCATTCCAATTGGTATCAGAACAAAGTCAGAAAGAAACTCTTATGTGATGTGCGGCAAAATGCAATTCACCATTGTTGGACACGCATTGGTCAACTAGAGCGGAAGAAAGCATCCGTACATGGAAATACATTACGACGCTTTGTTTGCTTGGAAAGCTATGTTGAAGGTGACCAATGTGGATGCAAAATAAATAAGGCTGTAGTCGATGCTGGAAAGACAGGATAACTATCAGTGATATTTCACTATCACTTTACTAGTATTTGTGAGAGTTAGCAATATTTCATGTTGTACTCGATGTTTCACAAAAAAAAACAAAAAAAGATCCAATTTGATTATTTCCAGATAAACACAAAACTTAATAACTCTCAACCTACATTAAGTATATTAGTTTAAAAAAAATGTGTCAATGAAACACAATATTCTTTGCAGTGTAATATGATATGTCATTGTTATATGAAACACTCAGCTAAGTAATTCGTTATTATCGGAAAGCTCCATTCCATAAATCACACTCGCTTCTCTGATGTGGTCTTTTATTTGAAGTTCTGCTCACATTGGAACATTACAACCGCGTCCGAATAAAATGAGAATAATATGACTATGAGATTTCTGACTTATCCGAGAGTTTCTGTTTTGTATGTTATCCCAATGTAAATTTAAGTTCACAATAATATTGCCTGGTGTCTTTCAGATTCTAGACACTGATGCTTAAAGAATAACTACTACAAATAATATCGACAACTTTTATTATGGCCCTTAATTCAGGTTTGATGTGATTCCACGCAGTCACTTTCATGAACAAACATTAATAACCAACTCAAATTTCTAGAGTTATGTTTTCTTCCGTCAGGTCTTCTCTGACACAGGTACAACTGGCCAATTCCTCTACTTCGTTCATTCCCTATCAGCTCATCTTCTTTCAAGACACCATCATTGTTACTTGTACAACATACTGTTTGAGATAACATCATCTGGGAAAAAGATCGAAGTACAACTTTGCTAGAACTTTATCCAATTCTTCTAGCAGGTATTTGGATTTAGTAGCTATTTTTTCACTGAAAGGTTTATCCCAAGTCAATTTCATCTGCCTAATTTGCAAATTTTATACACCAGAAGTTCAGACACTAGAGGAACTGGAGTGGTGAATCCACCAGAATCAAATACTTTCTGTTTTACAGAGTTTCCTTCTCAATCTCGCAGACCTTTAGATTGATATGACCTGATTCCGTCCCTGTTATTGCTATTTCCAGTTAAATCTTCAAAATGTTTATACATTTTACATAAAAATTTTCACACATCCAATCCGTCCAGCTGTTTATTAACATAATATAATATGTCATCTTCTCGATAGGATTTGATTCTTAAAAACAAAGGCCATCCATCAAGACATTTACATATACATCTCAACTAGAGAGTTATCCAATAAGAATGAAATGGAAAATCGACAACAGCCTGATAAAATAAAAATGTGTAGAAAAAAATTAACTCCAGATGAAGGTAATCCAAAATTTTTCATTTCGTCTGCCAATTGTTTTGTTGAATGAATTTTTTTTATATGTATAGAAAGCATAGCGTGGATAATATCACAGTCATGGCATCTCATCATAGGTCAAGACCAAATACTGACATACTTGCAGTGAAAATCAACGATACTGTATCTTCCGAAGACACGTTTGCTTATTATGCGATTCTTATTGTACCATTGTATCCCATTCAATTCACACAAATAGCTCTGAGCTACGGACCGAAAACAATGGACAGCTTTTCCGTTGAAAAATTCCAAAAGGCCGATTATAACAGAGCTATGAAAGCACTGCTTGGTGATCGGACATTGACAGATTGTCTTTTTCATGGGTTGGTCTTGTTGATGTATTGAAATGCGAGATTTTTCGTCGTTTGGTAATGTTGAATGCCAAACAAGTTCCGCATTTCTCGTTGATGGTCATCACATCAATAAAGTCGATGGACGATTTGGTCGGAATGATGAGTTGACACTTTTTTATCTCAAAGACTGACACTTGGCTCCTTGTGATTATGAATTGAGAAGTATTGCACTATGACTAGTATTCAGCCGAGGACAACCTTTTTTCTATTATTACCAAGGCATAATTACAAGAAATACAAGAAGCGATCTCAGAATGGTCAGAATAAATGCAAATTGAATTTCACATAAGATCCGGTCATTGTACATGTTATTACTTTGATACATTTTTTTTGCATATTATGATGGAAATAACTTAGATATTGAAGTTCAAAGACTACATCATTTTATCAAAAACTTGAACTGGCTATAAGATTGTAGATATGTAAACAATTCACTATCAATGTCTATATAAAGTAAATTTTGATAAAACCAATGTTAGAAATAGTTATTTTATTCTCGGCTTCCTCACTGACTCTAAGTAAGGAGATCCGAAAACTATGGCAGAATATTTGAGATATCAAGGCATAGCTCTAGAGTCTACATTATGGAATTTCTACTGAAATGTTTGTCTGAAATACATTCGTTCATCATTATAGCCACTAGCCACCTACACCCATAAAAATTATTACTCTTTTATTTCTTTTCGCACATAAATAAAATGTCTCGTCCACTTTTCATAATCATAATAATTGCATAACACAATAGAAATCATGGAATAAGTCATGACAGGTTATTGTTGCCCTATATATCAAGAGGACTACAAAAAATAGCTATAAATAATATGGAAACCTCTGAAAACGCAGAATGACATATAGTTGAGTGGAAATGGCGATTAAGAAAATTATGTCGATGACAAAGTATTCATGTAATCAGAAATACTATAAAAGCTGTCTGTGACTAATAATAATTTTACTTCTAGTGTTGGTAACTAGATTGACTGGAGACACATTTTTGATTGCGTAAGAAAGCATTTAAGCAGTCTTATTATAGTTATATGCTGCGCATGATCCCAGACACTACATAATTACTCAAAGATGAAACACCATCTCTGCAATAATAGGTACCGTACGAGATGATAGCTCAAAACTAAACAATGGTTAAGGAGATCTTACATTTGACAGGATATGTAGAACAAAGAGCACCTTGGGGGAATTCCAATTTTCCGTTGCAACTAGCGTCTTCATTGCAAAATGAAAAACTGCAAGATATGGCTTCAGTCTAGCCAAGGTTAACCAGAGAAAATGTTTTTTTCAAAAAAAGTTATATCGATTGTATAATAGCCTTTTTGATTCTAATAGATAATGGTGTGATCAGATTGGATTGTGACACCCTTAGAAAAAGTAGCTCATTTCTGTTACTAATTCATCTGGAATTAATAAGCACTCTCAGCTGATTTCCTTGCAACCTATCATTTCGCACATGCACGATAGAAAAACTCGTATGCCCAACAAATTTGACTTTGCAATAATAAGTCTTTTACAAATCGCGATTGGGTACTACATCGATAGAGCGTTTAAACTTGAAAAAAAACAATTTGCCTCAAATCAACCACAAATCCCAACAAAATCACAGAGGAAAAGCATAACGGAAACTCTTCCAGCAAATCGATCCTCTCCGGGGTTGAAAACAGGACGTCTGATAACAAGATAGCCTAAAGGTTATCAGGAAGGTATCACCGCGATGATAGTTATCTTCCCTTTTTTGATTGAGAATCTATATCAGAGTGGATGAATTGACAATTAAGAGAGTCATTTAAATTGGCATCAACAAACAAATAAATTGATAATAAATCCGACAATGGGTCATCCCAAATTCCTAAAATCAATCCATTATCCCGACTGATAAATATTAAACTGTTTGATATAAACAATGAAAATACTGGAAAAGTATTTATCGATAGCTACTGAATGAAAATTGATAACAAACGAGGAAAAGAAATATATTCAAACAAGTTACCACATTAACGCTTTTAACCGTTATGGATACGGAGTTTGCCGGTTAAAATTACCACCTTCGATTTTTGTTCCTTATATATCATGTCTGTATCCCCTCGGAGTATGGATTCACAAGGAATTATCATCCATGAGAAGATTTCAAATGTGTAGGTACTGGGTACCTATTGTCAAAAACATTGAACTGAACAATGATAAAATGATAGCTTTGATGTCCACATCTTTAATATTGTGATCCTTGGCATCTGCATATATGAAATAATTATGAATTTGAAATACGCGTTTAGTCGACTGTTGAGAAATTCTTGCATCCAGAAAGAGAAATCTGAGAAACCGTTTTAATATAGAGTTTTGCTCTCTTCCATTACGTCTTTTAAACATACTATGACGAATTTCTGAAGTCAGACCTAAAATTTTGGGAACCATAAATTCCGCGTACCTTTATATGCGGTATAATAAAACATAGTGAATAACGTCTTAACTACCTCAAAGCTCATTAGAATCAATTATTAGAATATTTATTACTTCCCGGTCTGATTTGCATCCTACGTATAAGCAATTTCAATACGGTGACGACGTTCCAAGCGTCCATTATTTAAACAATAAAAGCGGTGCTTACCAGGCGATACTGTTAGAAAGTGACCATAAACAGAATAAGGACATTCATTTGAACTAAAATTAAAACGTTGTTTGGATATGTTATTATGTATCTCTATCAGCTATTACACATTTGGGAGTCGTCATAAAAATGATAGCATGAGAGATTATATTCCTTGCCAAAAAAGATTTTATTTTCAAACATGATCGCTTCAGTGAGATTCCCCAGTGAAAAACTACCGTACTTGAAAAAGAGGTTTTTACCATTTAGTCACCTATCAATGTGTAGATCAAGGGCGACCGCTGCAGGGAGGGCAACAAGGCAGTGCCCTCCCGAAGCTGCGACAGAAACATCATCATTTTTAATTAATTTATTTCTAAAAAGTAAACTTCATGCCCCTAACACACTCTTCAATTCTAAATCTAAATTCTAGAAACTCTAGGACAGTCAGTCTGTAAAATTATTAAAAATCATATGTACAGGGTATTTACGTATATTTCGTCTGCAGACTAACTCGCTTATTATGCAAGATAGATACGGACTTTGAAGACAAAGTTGGTAGGTATTAACATGAACCGCCAGAAAAAAATAATTTTCTGTATACCGGGTGCACTAGAAAAGTGTGACAGACTCATTTTTTAATTTTTTTGAATTGATCACCCTATATGTTATCTTATAATCAAATAGACATTATTTCTCTGATCTCAAAAATATACAACATGTAGGCATTCCTTCCAGCCGTTTTCAAAATATTTAAGTTTTAAAGTTGGTTTTTTGGTATTGCCAAATTTAGTATCTATGACTACAATGATTGTTTGAACATTATTTATTAGTTTTTATCCTTCCATTAGTTTTTATCCATATTGTAAATTTTTGAGATCAGAAAAATTATGTCTATCTGATTATGAAATAATATATAGGGTGTTGTCTATTTTTTTCTGGCGGTTCATGTTGATACCTACCAACTTCGTATTCAAAGTCCCCATCTATCTTGCATAATAAGCGAGTTAGTCTGCGGACGAAATAAACAGAAACACCCTGTACAATGCCTATGACAACAGTTGAATGTAGACGTTCTTTTTTAACGTTAAAGCGTATTGAAACATTTACGAGAAATACAATGTGTGAAAGTAGATTGAACGCTTTAGCTATGTGTTCCATTGAAACAATTTTGTTAGCTACGGAAAGATTTAATGAACTTGTCATTGAGTACTTTGCGCATGCAAAAGAAAGGCGAATGGACTTCATCTATGAACAAAGAAACTATAGGTTATTTTGTTTTTGATATCATTTCATATGTTTTTTGTTTTCTGCACCCCCCCAATTTAAAATGTGACGAGCCGCGTTTGGTGTAGATTGATTCAGTAGTACCTTGTCTGGATATAAATTGTCCGTTCACCTCGGATATCCGGAATACAGTGCAATCAACCAAACTCTACTTTACAACAAACTTTTACTAAACTGCTGGACACTCGAACTTATACATGCACATTTTTTGGTAAATTTCAAAGTCCAATATCTTCAAAGAGAACAAAGATATTTCAATGAGGTTCACGGATTTTTGAAGCTAGTTTTGTCCGGATTGAGATGCATGGAATGGATATTTCGAGAAACAAAAAATCATGATATACAGGGTGATTCAAGAACTCATGCGAAAAATCAAGATTTTTGTGAGTGTGCCATATAAGTTAGCATTGAATTCAGGCGATACAATATGGTTTGTTACTATGGCAATGTTGATATCTTCCGCTTCTTTTGTCAGTTTTTGTATTCGAGCGAGTTGTCATCAGATACGCATCAGATCAAACATCAAAGTGGGGGAAAAATGTTTGAGATCCTATAACTATGCAATTGATCGACGGATTTTCACGATTTTTGCAGTGTTGGAAATCTTATTTTCACTGATTAAAAGAAAAATTAGAATAAACTATTTTTTTAGATCGATAAGGTAGGGTCAGATTAATAGCGCTAGCCTAGAATTTGATAAAAATATAATACAACAACAGTTATCAAAAAAGTATTGATGTATTTAACAACTTGAATCCATAATTTGTCAGTTAACGGGTCTAGGCGATTTTTTGAAAAACATGTTCAGGGCCTTTTCATCACGTTTATTATTACATAAAGATGTTAAAAATGAAACTTTTCTCTGTTTACCTTTTGATAAAATGGCTAGCACCAATCAGACATTTCACAATTATTGATCAAAAGATAGTGTAGCTATGAAATTTCAAACTTGGCAATATGTTAAAAAAATCATGAAAGATTTGTAATTTTTGCCATGTTTAAAACTTCAAAGCTGGTGGGTTCAGTAATTGTGAAATCTTATAAATTCTGCCCCTCTTTCGAATGGTGCTAGCCATTTTTATCAGAAGTAACACAAAAAACAGTTTTTTTCTATTGACATCTTTTAAACGTGATAAAAAGGCAACAGTTTCCGTATACTGACAAATGGATTGAAGTTTTGAAATGCACCAATACTTCTTTGATAACTGATGCAGTATCAAGGTTTTAGCAAATTCTACGCCTGTGCTATTTATCTGACCATGAGTGTAGGTGCATTATTGTTCAAAAATGTTTTTTTCAATTTATCTGTCATAATGGTCTCCAAAAACCGTAGAAACCCTTCAATTCATTGCAGAATTACAGCATTTGAAACATTTGGTCCGACTTCCTGTTTGTTAGCGTATCTTATGACTTCGAGCTTGAATTCAGAAACTGACAAAAATGTCTGGAAATATTGGCATTACCATAGTAACAAACCATATCGTATCGCCTGAATTCAATGATCACTGAAATGGCATAATCACAAAAATTTTGATTTTTTGCATGACTTCATGAATCACCCTGTATATAATGATTTTTTGCTTCTACAAAAAATCCATTCGAAGCATCTCAATCAGGACGAAGCTAGCTTCAAAAATCCGTGAACCGCATCAAAATATCTTTTTTCTCGTTAAATATATTGGACTTAGAATTTTACTCAAAAATGTGCATATATAAGTTTGAGTGTCCAGCAGTTTACTTGGGCAAGCCTATCACCTTGTCATTTGGATTCGGATTGACTTAAAATTCTTGAAAGGGTAACATCACATGGAGTTTTGAGGGTGGACCTCAGAAAGTGGTAGAGCTTAACGGATTCAATCGGATATTTTCAAAGATTTGAATCATTGAAAATCACGAGGATTGTGTTCCTTGTAGGGAACTGTTGTACTGGTCACCGTTTATAGGTCGTCAGAAAAGCTAGTAGATCCTTGCTATGCTTTCAGTGCTAACCCTATTTGTGTTGTGTGATGAGTGATATTTCCTTTGCATAGAACTGAATTCAATAGATCAAGGTATTGTTATCAAGACTATCAGGAGACAAGGAAGGCTACCTTTTTTAAAATCCTTTACATGTATCAACGTAGTTCTGGAGCGTTTGTAAAGTGAAATAAATAAAAAAATAAATGAATAGTTGATACTCCATTTCTCAATCCTCAATTTATCTATCTTCCTATCAAAACCTATCTAACAGAATAATTCCAACATTTCTTGATCAACGAAAAGTTCTTCTTAAGATTTGCACTGTGCAGTCCAAGTTCCAAGCTCCACACTCTCGCCGAGACATCAAAGACAAGTATGAGAGTAAGGAGCAAGGACTCATCTCGCCTCGAGATGTCTTGCTCTGTCACGTCAGATCTCGCTGCGGTGTCGGTATTTATGATACCTCCACTTCTCGTACTTGGTCTCGGGTTGTCTAGGTGAGAGTGTGGAGTGGGCATCAAGGCTTGAACTGCGCAGTCCAAATCTTGGGTAACAACTGTACGTATGTGATGGGTTTGGGAAGTAGCTTAGAAGTGAATCTGGTGGGTAAGGGCACACTTCTTACACGCAGATTAAACAGTAATTTGTCCCAGAACAACTGTCCCTCGTTGACAGATTAGCGCCATTTCCATTTCTTTTAACGTGTGCAGGAAAAACTCACCTCGTATGGATTGCGGGCCAGCTTTGGCTGCTAATTGACACAAAATGTGACAAACCCTTACTATGTACATAATCATAACCTCTGCTATCTCTCACTTCAATAATATGGTTTTTGGTAACATTTGATGGATTTCACCGATGTTGCGGTTTTTGAACTCTTGAAGGTTCATCGATACTCGATTTTTTCGATTTTGACAAATCACTCACATCGATAACCTCAAGGGATGCCCAACAAACAATTTAAGAACTTTTGGCAAGAAGAAAAAAAAAATGTCTTGATTTGGTAGAGAACTACCTCCTTTCACTTTGCAATTCAACTTGAATATCATAAACAGCTATTAGTTATTTAGCTCGAGGCAACCATAAATAAATTTCTATTAGATAATTTTCCTGTAAGTTATTCAGTATAGTCACAGGTTACTAAAACTAAACATAAATTGTGTCATACACAGAGACGACATATATAAGGTATACAAAGAAGTCTAAACTTACTTGAAAATAACCAAAAAAGTTGACTTCAAGGACAAAAATATATTTTCTCTAAATTTAGGTGGAATATCACTTAATTATGACCACCATTATGTCTTTATCGCTACCTGTCTGTTGGGTTATAACAAAGGTCGTTCAGCTTTATGAATAACGTGAATTGTTGTAGTACCTAACGCCATCTATCGGTAGAATTTGTTAATCTAAAGGATGGAGTCAATGAAAGACTTCTACCATTTGGTTGCCATATGTAGACCATATACAAGTTCGTAGATAATCCTTCCGGGAAAGCAAGGAAAATCTTGAAACTGTTTCCTCAGTCTGACCATGACCAATCCATGTACTCATCAACATGGCTATGGGTCTAAGTCAAAAAGATTGTCCTTGCTTTCCCGGGAGAATTATCCACGAACTTTTTGAAGACCATATGGCGACAAAATGAAGTCTTTCATTAGATTGATGGGAACTCCATCCTTGAGATTGACAAATTCTACCGATAGATGGCGATAGGTACTACAACATTTCACATTTTATCTACTTGTCAGCTAGACGCGAAGCCTCTTGAAACTGTTCTCTTCAGTCTGACTTAGACCCATAGCCATGCTGATGAGTCCTAGTAGGACGAAACGTACATGAATTGGTCATGGTCAGACTGAGGAAACAGTTTCAAGATTTTCCTTTATGAATAACCTCATACGCTCAAATTAATGAGGTGGCCAAATTATTTGAGATATTGACCTGATGTCCCAACAAACAATCTGAGAACTCTAGACCAGAGGAAAAGAAAAAGATAAACATGCATTGTCTCTTGTACAATCATGACATATTATATAAGGTGTGTGAATAAGTCTAAAATTACTTGAAAACAACCAAAAAGTTACCTTCAAGACAAGACTTTTATTTCTTCTGAATTTAGGTGAATTATTACCAAATTATCACCACAATTCTGTCTCTATCGCTATCGTCGAAAAATCAATTTATAGGTACACAACAATATGAGAGAAGCCATGTTTCAATGTCAACATCTAAAAAAAAAAGGGTTATGTCCGAATTCAATTGAATTTCTGACTTCTTTTGGGGATATTCACATATTCAAAGATGATTACAACCACTGGCAAGTTTGTTAATAACATTCTTAGGCTATTATAGTTATGTTGAATTCCGGGTTATGTTTCAAAATATCGCAAACTCTGCTAATAATGTATCGAAATGGACATGTATTTAGGGCGCATCATTTTCCTGCAAGTATTTTCTCGATATTATACAGAAAAGTTTCTTCCGCAGTTGATTTTTCTTCGAATAAGCAATGAACCGCTACGTAAATATAACAGTGTTGCTGGATTTTTATGACTTTAATCGTTTTTTTTTAATCAAAATCTTTCCTTCATATGAATTGTTTCATTCTTAAATAACCATATTTCATATAGATTTATTCTGAACGTTATATTTCATTTCCAGTTTTGACACATCACACAAGGCAACTTAACTACTGTCACACTTAACTTGGATAAGATTTAACAAAATTCTCTCTCTCTCTCTGCTCTCCGAACACATCCTGTGCATATCCTGCGCACCATTCACTTAACCTGTCATTACTTTTTCCGGTGCGACTGACGTCGCCTCAACGTTTTCTTCGTGGTATATTTTTTTGTTATAAGAGTGCAACAAATATGAAAAAATATAAGCGAAGTCGTCAATCATCATCTTGAGAAGGAGACCTATGATTTGCAAAGGAATTTGAGGCCTTCAAGTAGGGCCTTGGTTTTCTAAAGAAGATAGAAACCTGGAAACGTCCTATACATTTTGAATAGCTCTGATTGTGAATCAGAATATCCATATTAGTCTGAAAACGGCTCCAGCGATGACGCAGTGGCAAATCAAAGTGGTTTTTGACCAATTATAGTTGGGTCGAGTGCTGATGTCACTATGATGACGGACAGAAAAGCATATCCTGTTCTGAAGTTCGTGGCCGTTTTTTCTTTTCATGAGAGTGTGTTCGAGATGCCATTATTGCTGACTGGAATTAGGAATAGTTCTGGAAACCTTCCTTCCTTTGGGTTGAACGAGTTTCAACATGAGCATATTCGCACACCCAGAGGTAAAGTGAACTCCCACACTTTTTTTTTCGCCAAGCGAGAGTGTTTTGGGAATGACATGCAGTTTTGGGATTGAGATGGTGTTGAACGAGAAACAACTATATATGACAAGGTTTGCTAATGACATGGCAATCAAGTGGTTCAAAGCAGTTTTTAATCTTACCTCCCTGGTATTTAACGAGTTTTCAAGGGGAGTACGCTCCACGCAGCAGAAGAAGTAATTTATCCCGAACAAGTTTTTTTAACATTTCTGCCGCTGGGGATGTACGAGGGTATAACTGGAAACCTACGTCATAGCGGTGCCTACGTTTTGGACACACGATTCACTCAGCGGGACAGTTGGATTTGTTCATACATCATGACCCTCCGATGAGGCTATCGAGAATTAATATAATCACATTGGAGAAAATCTTTTTTCGGATGTTCAAGAATGCGTCTACATTGTGTCGACCGGCATGGTTTGGTTTGAGCCAGATGACAAAGCTGAACTAGTACGAAAGAGACATGTGCCGGATTCCAACCTGATTCCGAATATGAGCTGAAACACGTGGGTGCGGATCAAAGAAATATGAACCCAATTGGTGATGATTCCAAACTGTGGAAGTGCTGATGAGCAATCCTTTCGCTAATCCTATGGGTTGTGTTATGACAGTGAATTAACTTGTTTGGTTAACAGTGACAACTGCGCCGTTCCGAAAAAATTCGGGTCAACTACAGTTCATTTTTTATTTAAAGTTACATTGACAGATCAAAATTAAAGGTTAAAGGTTGGCAAAAAAACTTAAATGACATAAAGTGCTCGCTAATAGAAAAGAAATGATAAAATATTTGATTATAAACTTCATGTTCTTGATTAAAGAAGGATATTGACCATTAATTTCAAAATTATCATCACTGTCTATGCTCGAACGTTTTTTTCTATCAAATCAAATACATTTTGAACATAGCAAAATAAAGTGAATCACGGTTCAATCTATTAGTGTTTTCGATTGGGAAAACAAGGGTTGCACTGGGTTTGACCTCGGGCAAAACCAGTTATGATGAAAATTTGCTCTAGGGCAATCCCAATCGAACATACATTTTTCATCGAGTGCTATAATATTGCACGGTTAAATTTCGATTGAATTGAAATTGGAATCATTGAACTGCGGGAAAATCAAATATTATGTTGTCTCTGCGTAGCGGCTGAAGTGACTCTGAACTAAACTTATTAGAAGTCCATTTCTCATTGCCAAATGACAAAATCTTGAGACCAATCAATAGTTTTGTATTATATAGATCATAGATAGGTATTACGAACAACTTTTTTGAGAAATTAGGTATATGCACCAGATCATAAATGAAATTAATTCAGTTTTGAGTAGGTACTCGTTTTCCATAACTCGTCAACGCCAGTATTTTCTTTTTTCGGCACTACTAGATTTCAACAATAATAACTCTAACTCGAAATCTGTTGTCCACTCACAGAATCACCTCACGCGACGTTTATATCCACCATTTTTCATGATTTTTTTCAATTTTGCTAATGCACTATACAAGCACGAGCTCAAAGACCTCGTGCCGAAAAATCTGCACTTAGTGCAAAACTCATTGACCCGGTTGCCCAATCGAACATAAGAATCTACTCGATTTCTACCAATCGAACATAAATATTGCCCGAGTGTTGCACCAGTGCTGCCCGATTTTACCAATCGAAAACGCTATATGACTATCGTGAAAGAACATGTTTGCCAACATTTAACCTACAATTTTGATCTGTCACTGTAACTTTAAATAAAAAATTAACTGTACGACACTGCAAAGTCAATGTGAACGTCATGCCCACCTGAATGTAGACCCGATCCGGATGTGGGCCCGGAATAGGCCGATCGGCCTGTTTCCTCCTTTGGATCCCGTAGGGTTCCACATACAAGCTAAAATGATCCCCTGTGTCGGAAACTAACCAAACATCAGTGGTTGGGAGGTGGTAGAAGCTCCTTATATTGGGTAATGGTTTTCAAAGTTATGACATTGTTTGGTAAATTATTCGCATATGACAAATTTTGGCCTAGTTTCGGCCCAATTGAATGAACAAGTTTTTGTATTTCTGCCCAAACCTCTACTAAAAGATCACGAAGTGGTGGCCAGAAATTGCGTGAAACTGAAATTCTTAGCGATGGGGGCAGATGGAGATTGTTCGTATATGTTCATTTCAAAGATTATCTTTTCTGTAAAAACCTTGTTCTGATTGATGAGGTGAATGTCAAGCAACAATGAACAGTGCCCCAGTGGATGATTGGCTGCTCAGCAAAGACCTATAAGGTCGGGCACAAGAAACAAGAATATCAGGGATGCGGATACAATTTGTCAATGAAACCGCCAGTAATAGGACTTCGTTGCTTTGTATCCTACCAGATGGTGGACCATCATCTGACTCATCATGCGGATCAACATCCATACCGCTCAAGGTTAATTGATATGTAGAGGTTGCGCCGTAACTAGGAAATCGGAAATCCACGAACGATAAACCGAATCGATCCCGTCACCGAGCTCCATTTTTGACATTCCTGCCATCCGTGTGTCATCTTGATGTCATAACATGTCCGTATTTCAGGGTCTTAAAACTTTTTTTAACGAGTGTCGGCCGTTTTTAAACGTGTTTGAGGGTAAGTTATCATACAGCTTTTGGTATACAGTGAAATATCTTCTCATTATCAAGTGTGAACCATATTCTACCTTTTTTCACTACCTGTATTTGAATTTCAGAACCGGATCGGAGCCGACTGACGTCATTTTTGTCTGAATTCTGATTCGTCCGGAACCCGAACGTATAACGACGCAACCTTACTACTATCAATTAACCTTGCATACCGCTAACCTGACAGGCAATCGTCTAAATTCTTAGCGGTAATCTTATGAAAATCATTTTGTGGTTTGGGAATGAAACATGACAAGATTGTCTTTTCTTGGATACAGGGATATAAAGGATCTTATATTCTTTAACTCAAGCAAGTAAGAAAGTGTAGACATCGGGCAAAACAGTTGCTTTAAATCGAGATGTTTCTCATCTCATAGATTGATCCTTAACTTGAACAATCTTCCATTTATTCCAGACTCAACATGATATACCGGATCCACACTCGTCATGCGATTCACGGCGTGAATTAACGTAATCACGCCGCGTTTCGTGTGAGAGTTGAGCAAATAAACATGTCCTTGGTCTTCCACACTAGCAAGATTTGCAGTGAAGTTCGCTTTGTTAGTTGATCAGCTCAGCGAACTCTTCAACGTGATACAGGAAACTGACACCACCAAGTTTATGGCGGGTTTCCAGCCAGCTGCCATGCTGCCAGACCATGATCATTCTAGTACGAAGGGAATAATTCGATGTTTTTTTTTATATTTTAGAGCCCGATGACGGTTTTCATGTAGATCCAATGAGAAAGAAGTCTATCTTTGTTCTTCTCGCGTTTGTCGAGCTGATAATTTTATTTGAGTACAAAAAATGTTATTTTGGTTTGAGTACAATCCCATTTGTTTTTACCAAACTCTTTAAACTTGTTTTGAGTATCTGAGTGAACAGAATACCTTGATTATTATTTTTTTGCTTCTTGGAAACTCATACCGACAATATTTCTAAGACCAGTCCTCTTTCACGGAAATAAGATTTTCTCATGAACTGAAAGAAAAACGTGGCCATTATTTTCAAACAATATTTGGTTCTTTTGTGCTGCACACAGAAATATCGGTAATGTTGATCTGAGGACCACTGTCAAGAGTGTTTCGTATGCTTTTTAGAAATTTTGTAAGGCTTGTGAGCTTCCTATTTTTGATTTGGTCAATGATTATTTATGGTTTTTTAACATCAAAACCGATTATATAGTTTCGGAAATGAAAAAATGGGAATTCTGAGTATTTTGACCTTTATGATAATTAATTCACCATAGTTTTATTAACACCGAAACCGATATGGAGTTTGAGAAATAAAAAAAATGGGAAGTATTTTGACCTTCATGATAATTCCTTGGTCCATTCTTAGAAATTGCCATTCATTGCTGTTTTTCTCATTTGAAATGTTCAAACTCCATATTTCCCCCTTCATAGACGCTGTCGGATAATGTTCATGACTACTCGCGATCGTTGTTTTTGACAACAGAGTATCGCATGATTTTCTTGAAAGTTGAAGATCATTGGCTTCATAAAGACTCCTTATTAGAACTGATGGCAGCTTTTCAGTACTGAGTGTATTGCAGGCGATTAAAATGCTGCAATATTTTGCTGTAATACTGCGTTTACACTCTTCAACTTGGTTTCCAGAGTGTAACTAGTAATTTTTTTTTTAATGGCAAGTGAATGGAGGGGGAGGGGCAATGGTACGTCCGTACCTCTCGGGCAAAGAATAGCTTTCTCTTTGTCTTGGGCATGGTACTCTCGTATCTGCTACAGGCGGTCCTTTTTTTCCCTGGATGCAGATCTATTCTTTCACACAACAGAAACAAATGTTTACGACCGCCTAGTTACAATAATTTATTCCTGACTGGTAAGAAGTGAGAAGATCCACTAAGCAGCTTCTAGACAAAGAATCATTATTATTTGTCGCTGGTTCAAATTTACTTCAGGTGAAAGCTGCATTGATACTTTTGGTTTTTTCGTGCTTAAAGCACACAACATGTATCGGCCCCTGCTGCTGCAAGAAAACCATGATCATTGTCTCGAGATCATTCGAGATATTGCGGGTTGATCCACCTTAACCCAAGTTTTTTGCGAGTTCTCACAATGAACCCTTAACCTCAACTTAGCCAATATTTAGGGCAGGAATATTTTTAAAAAACTACATTGCAAGAGGCATTTCATGTACCAATTGGGAAAACAACTTTATTAGGGTAATTAGACCTCGCTTAATACGAATCTACCTGTTGCCAGAGCTAAATTTTGACCAGAAGTCCGGAATCCAAGATGGCGGCCAAACACTATATTTTTGTATATCTCCATTATCCGTTAACTCAAATTAGTGATTTGAACGTCTGTTTTTTTTTCAAGTACCAAACACATTGCAATTCTTAGAATTCACTCGCCTTAAGTTTAGAAAGCATGGCACCTATGATGACCGCTGGATAATTTTGCTGGGACTTAAGCGACGAAATCGAGATAATGAATATTATCGAGATCAAATATTGTTCAATATTGAAAAAAAAATGTCAAAATAATAAAAAGCAGTACCAACATTTTATGTTTAGCTTATGCAAGGTTCAAACATCGTTTGGTACGGAGACATAACTTGGTGCAATTCAACTCGTTCTTTTTGCATGTGTACATTGTTGTCAGGCATTGGGATACACAGTTACAGATGAGAATATCCGTGCAAGCTTTGGGGACGAGATGAAGAATCATAAGATTTGGAATGCATGTTTCTTGGTGGAGCTTCCCACCTTTGGAGAAAATTTCAAACTTTGTGATAATTGATAAATCGAAAATGGGCTCTTTAGAGCTGGTCATTTTTTTGAAAATGATGGATCATCAGCAAACAGATGTCTGAATCCCTGGTCATGACTACGATGTTGTCAGCATTGCGAGTATCGGCCTCTTCATGCGTCGCAAATAGGGCACTGACGTCATATTCTGGGTTGGTTGATTGCCCATACTCTTCATTTGTAGACCCTCCGGATACAACGATTTTGACTGCCCCAAAGTCATATTGAAGAAGTTCTTGAGAAAGGAATCGAGCGAGGTCGGTTTTGTTTTTCCCCAGTGTAAGAGAATTCTTCCAATCATTTGGAAGTAGAACGGCTGAACTTGTGATGTCTCTTCTTACTGGAGCGGTTTCCCTGGTTCTTCTGCAACTGGTCCCACTTTTAATTGACCTCGGGCGATATCGGTCGAAAAGGATGTCGACTCTGGCATACGGTCTCCAAGATAAACTATCCTTTGAATAAAACTTGCGGCGAGGTCTCTCTGGTTTTCCAAGGCTATTCACTAAAGCTTGACCATCTATGATGAGTTGAGATGTATTCTGATCAAATTCGATAGAATCTGGGCATCCTATACTCCTTTAGTAACGAGTTTTAACACTGAGATGAGCACGAGCACCGGAGAAAGCTCGTGTTTTGAAATGGAGGGCAAGTCAATTTGTCTGCCTGCTTCGTAAGCTACAATTAGACGACGTAAAACATCCCTGTCAGCCTGTAGAACTTTCTTCCGATCTTCAGTGTCCTTGATTTCAAAGAGGTCTAAGAGGGTCAGCGCTGAATTTTTTGGTTATGTAGCATAAAAGCTTTCAGCAGGCTTTCCAGATGACACTTGAAAAACAAGCAACTCATTCACAAAATTGATAACCAGTTAGGAGTTTTGCTTCTTAGCTTTTAGAAGCGATGCCTGAGTTTCTTGGCTTGCTCGGTCGGTGAAGACAACAGTAACCTATTCACAAAACGTGAACAACAAATATGCGGTCAGAGGTCTGACGCCAATTGCTTGTGAGACAGCGCAGCTATGGCGTTAGTTTGAGTTGCGCCAAAAAGATGGAGCTTCTTGTAACGATTTTCACTTCCGAATCAAATAAAAAGAATTCTTAAGAGAACACACCCAACCACCAAAAAATATCCGGCGCTGTCTGTAACGATTCTCAATTTTGAATTAGATAAAAAGTTGTTTCAAGAGAACGCACCCAACCACTAAAAAATATCCATATTTTACATTTTAAATCAAAAATACTTCTGAACTAAAATCTACTCAGTTTTGTCGGCCATTTTTAAAACTATGCTATGCAAACTCAAGATGAGTGAATTCCAAGCTTTGGAAGATGTTCCACATACAAAATAAACCTTAAGCATACGTTTAAAACGATATTTTAAGTCAACGGACAATGGATATACAGTGAGGACGTAAATGGTCCCCCCCCCCTCTAACTTTTGAACGCATTAATATTTTTGGCTCAAATTTGGAAGTGTGTTTCAGGGTAGGCTTTACTAAGTTTTGACCTCCAAAAAAAATTTTCATCTGTCAAACTGATAAGGAAATGGCGCCATGTCGAAAATAAATTATTTGTGTCTAAGTAGATACTATCTTTTATTTTGTATTAGGTTTTTTTGAAATGTTTTATTAAATACTGTTGTAGAAACAATCACCTATGTTATAGGTTAGTTTTTTCATTGTTAATAAAGTTCTTTTAAGAATTAGAGATAGTATTTTGTTCCAAATAATTTATTTTCGATATGGCGCCATTTCCTTAAGAAAAATGCTAAGGACTTCAAACTTTGGGGGTGAAAAGAAAATAGAAGGACCTTTCAAATAAGGTATCACATGACCCCCTTTTCCATTTGATAATTTGTTTCAAAATGGTGCCCAGCTGTCAGTTTGACAGTTGAAATTTTGTTTTGGAGGTCAAAACTAAGTAAAGCCTACCCTGAACAACACCTCCAAATTTGAGCCAAAAATATTAATGCGTTCAAAAGTTAGAGGGGGGGGGACTATTTACGTCCTCACTGTATACGAAAAAATAGTTTTTGGCCGCCATCTTGGATTCTGGACTTCTGGTCCAAATTTTGCTTTGGCACCAGACAGATTCGAATTCAGCAAGTTCGAATCACCTAAGAAACGTTGTTTTCCCAATTGTTACATGAAATGCTTCTTGCACTTTAGAGAGAAGGCATTTTTAAAAATATTCCTGCTCTAATTTGCGAGGGCAATTATTTGTCAACTATATTTCGCAGTGTTATCAGGTTCTTATCTCTGCTCTTGGTTGCTTCTCCTGTCTAGGACTATATAATATTGCAACCTCTCTTCACTGTTAACATCTACATTTTGATATATGAGGAACAGGACCAAAAAATAACCATAAGATCAAACAAACCCAACAGTTTTCCCGGTGATCTATGGGTAGGTTGCATCAGCATCAGCGCGATGGAGACTTCAAAGTTAATGACAGGTTGAGTGAATGGTGCGCAGGATATGCACATGCAGGATGTGTTCGGAGAGCAGGGATTTTCTTTTTATAACGGTGCGAGTCTAGTGCGGGAAAGAGTGCACTACATTCTGATCTATTCGGAGCAAGACCATCCGAGTAATTTACGTTACTTAGGCGGTAAATGACTTTTTAAATCACGAGTCAAGATGTTCATGGACGAGGCGACGAAGGAGCCAAGTCTGGAATTCCTAGACGAGTAGTCTAATGACATTTAACGGCTGTGTATCGGACATTGTTTTGTTTCATACTGTGATAAATTTTTTTTAATCGGTTTGAAGTTCTTTCTTGTCAAACCATACACTTGGAGTGGCAGTCCACATCACATTTCTACCATGAGATGGCGCCAGCCAAACCATGTACCATTTGGGTAATAGATAGGTTCATTATTTGTTACCAACATTCTATGTCAAGTTATTAATTAAAATCATCAGATGGCGCCGGACAAATAATGCTACCAATGCAATTTCACAGTCTTTGATGATGCAAAATGTAATTTTTGGAGTAGTCAAGTAATTTTTTTCACAGTATCTGATGATGTCTTTCACCGGACTGGTTTTGGTTCCGGTAAATGATACTTTATGGTACACCATGAAATAAAATAATTATGATCGTAAGTTCGTTTAATCTTATGATTTTATCATTTTGAACAAACAGAACCAATGGCAAAAACATCGGCAAGACTAGATAATTGAGTTTTGATGACTTGATTCAATTTCACTCTTCAAAAATAGTAGCAGAGAAGGCAAAATATACTCAGTGACATTAGAAGTGTTGCACCGACTAATTTTCCATAAGACTCGATGTAAACATTACCTAATTCAAAGCTTCATATCTCCTTTAAAAAAAAAGAATATCAAATTATCCAAGTATCACTGAGTATTTATTTTTCAATCATGTGATTCAAATCAACGTTTTTTTTTTTTTTTTAATCATGTGATGAAAATCTTGATTAAAATCACTGATTCCAATCAGTTGATCTAAATCAACGCAACCCTGGAAAATTACACCTAGTATGACGCCATGATAGTTTCGACACCGCGACACGTGACAAAATTCAAACTCCATTATTCACTCGTGCACGCCGACTGTGCCATGATTCTTTATCCTCGTCCATATCACACTAATATGCAAATATATTTCTGTCATTGTTTTTTTACCAACAGGTTACATCGAGGACCAACATACAACAGGTTGGAAGTTCCTCTATTCATCTATTAATAGGTCAAGAACCCGTAAATTGGACATGTTTGTTGGGAAATCTGTCAGTAGATCACATAACAAATGTCTCAATGTTTTAACTTGTTTTCTTCAGATCGGTTTTTCATCATTCAATAGTTTCATCAATAACTTTCTAAATCCTTGATCATTCATCTTTGTCTGTTATATCTACATGTCCTAAAGGCACATCTTGACAGCTAGTTGTATCTTGTAGATATGCAAAACCAAGAACCAGAAAAATGAATCGCGGGCAACCTACCAACTTTTCTCTATTTTGATTATTCAATGTCATTATTAAAAGGGTGTATCACTAAATGTCAATAATCAAACTCGCACCAAAGAAAACTAAAGCTTTTGATGCAGTAGATAATCAAACACAACTTGACACAATATATACTGACTGTGCCAAAGCCTTTGACCTTGTTGACCATGAAATCCTAATTCGGCGTCTTGCAGAGATGGGTTTCTCCAGAGAGACATGTATGTTTTTTATCTCATACCTTTCAGATCGTACACAACAAGTTAAAATTGGTAAATCATTATCTAAACCATACATTGCAACCTCTGGGGTGCCACAAGGAAGTAATGTTGGTCCTTTACTTTTCATTATCTTCATTAATACAATAGTGAGTGTCATAAAACATTCTTCTTGTCTGGTTTTTGCCGATGATTTTAAACTCTTCAAGGAAATTATCACTCTATCAGATTGTATTTTACTGCAAGAGGACCTGGATTCTGTTGCCAGTTGGCTCTTGCGAAGCAAAATGCGCCTTAACACTGATAAATGTGTCACGGTAACTTACACTAGAAAGCTCAATCCTATATGCTTTAACTACTCAATTGACACCTCAGTCTTACAGAAAAAACATGAAGTAAAAGATCTAGGTGTATACATGAAAAGTAATCTAAAATTTACCACCCATTATGAGTTTATTGTCAATAAGGCATACAAAAAATTGGGTTTTATTATCCGTAATTCAAAAAATTTTCAAAATCTAAGCACTCTTGTACAACTTTATAATGCCATTGTAAGGCCTCACCTAGAATATGCAGCAATAATATGGTCACCTAAAACCCATTGTCATTCAGATTATATTGAACGTGTACAGAAAAAGTTTCTAAGATTTTTATACCTAAGAGATAATAATGAATATCCTTATCTTGTTTCTTACCAAAGCATGTTAAATACTTATAATTTTAAAAAACTCTGTGATAGAAGAAAACAACACTCTGTGTTATTTATCTATTATATATTAAACAACATTAAATACCAGGGATGCACTCTTATTAACTCAATATATTTTCATGTTCCTAAAGTCAATCTTAGATGTAGGCAGGACAGGTTGTTTAGTGTTAGGACCTCTTTGGACAGCCCCTTAAATCAAATGTTAGAACATTGTAATAGTCTGTGTAAGTGTACTGATATTGATTTTTTTAATATTCCTGTGGGTAAACTTAAAAAGTCAAGCTCAATGTAGTACCTACTATTATACGCCATATCTGTTTGTTTGTTTTCATTCTTTATGTTTGTTTCTTTTATTTCTTGTAGTACTTAGTGTAGTCTTATATTGTAATTACCATTGTATTGGTGTTTTGTAAGACTTTAATTCAATAAATAAATAAATAAATAAATAAACATATGCGAAAACCAAGAGAATACAAAAATGAAACGTAATATTCGTTCGAATTTCGCAACTCAACTAACTATTCAGTGTGCATCCAAATGCACGTTCTTGAATGAATATTATGTCAGCATGCCGACATAATATTCATCTTTTGCACCTGATTTAATACTTTTTACAAATTTCAAATGTTAAATTGCAATAATCTGTCTCAAACATTCATCAGCGTGCCGACATAATACTCATGTTTTGCACCTGATTCAATGTTTCACAGATTTTAAGTGAACAATGCCGACACAAGTGTTTTGCATCATGAAATCTGTCTCGAACATTCGTCAGCGTGCCGACGTAAGAACGTTTTGCACGTGATTTAATATTTTACAGATTCAAGCAATGTCCGTCAGCGTGCCGACATGGTTCTCAAGTTTTGCACCTGATTTGACCAATGCCGACAAAATATACGTAATCATGATTTGCATTGTTTTGACATCGCTAATGTCCGTCAGCGTGCCGACATAAAATATATGTTTTGCACCTGATTTGACAGATTCTCAAGAACAAAGTTTGTATACTTCACCCATTCTTTTGACGTTATCCATGGCTTGATTTTGTCCACAGAAACAACTACAGGACACCTACGGTATCGTTTGGATACTTTTAGGTTTGCATATCTGTCATTTGGTAACTTGGCTGTGATACTATAGGGACCTCTGTACATGGCCAACAGGTTTTTACAATCGCCTTCGACCGAAAAACTGGTCTGCATAATAGTTATTACATCACTCACCTGAAACTCATGTGGACGACCCCTTCTCTTATCGAAAGATACCTTCTGTTGTTGCTGGTCTGCTGCAAACCGATTTGCAATTATTTTTCTCAAAGAAGAGAGTTCTACGTTCTCAAGTTCCGTTTGTAATTTACTCCGCAGAATCGATTCGGAGGTGCCACGAGGCTTACAACCAACAATACTTCTGAGGGCGTTTTTCTCAAAACTCGATGTATTCTGTCATTTAAACCTCTTTGAACGGTCTTAACGTGCAGATCCCATTTTTCTTCTTCAAAACCACCATTCATTGCTGCTAAAGCAGTGAGAATTGTTCGATTGAAACGTTCACACTGCCCGTTAGCTCGGGGGGTGGCAACAGCGTTCAAGACATGTTTTTTTTTCCAAATTCCACACAGAAGTTCTTGAATGTGTGAGATGTGAAAGAACTATCTCGGTCACTAATCACTGTGGCTGGTACTCCAAATATATTGATAAGGTCAGTCATTGCCCCGATCACGTATCTGGTCCTGGT
Source organism: Orchestes rusci (assembly GCA_958502075.1). Classification (NCBI taxonomy): domain Eukaryota; kingdom Metazoa; phylum Arthropoda; class Insecta; order Coleoptera; family Curculionidae; genus Orchestes; species Orchestes rusci. The sequence continues at coordinate 41,022,545 of OY293304.1, forward strand.
GCTTCGTACCGGTTGAATTATGGTGAACTTAGTGAAACCATCCACTATGAGCAATAGATGCGTATTATTTTTCTCTGATTTCACGAAGGGCCCCAAATGATCTAGATGTATAGTATGAAAAGGAATGTCCACCTTTTCAATGGGATGTTAATATCCTGGTTTTCTTCCAGATGGTGTTTTGTAGTAAGTACAGCTTAAACAGGCATCTACATATTTCTTGATGAATCGGCGCATTCCCGCAAACCAGCAATTTTCCTTATCTTTGCCAGTGTCTTGTCCGATCCCAAATGGCCCATATCGTCGTGGCATAGTTTGCAAATCTGCCATCGGTTAGTTTTTGGAACAACCCATCTTGGTCCTTCTGCCAGCTTCCGAAATAATTTTCTCTCCTTGATTAGGTTATTTTCAAAATAGTTTTTAGTATAGTTATTGTTGTTTTTGGATGTTAAAATTTTTTTGATCTGGCAAATCTCTGAATCTTGAAGCTGAACCGCCTCTAGCCATTACATTTCCGTGATATTGATTTGATTGATCTCATACATTTCTTCTATGGGTACAGGATTTCGACTGGGGCAATCAACGTGGGACATCTTTGTACCTGGTCGATATTGCACATCGAAGTCGTACTCTTGGAGTTCCATTCACCAGCGTCCTATTCGCGGAATAAGATCCCTCTTTACAGCCGTGCTTCTGATAGCTTGAAGTGAATCCCTACTACGTACACTCGGAAATGACGAAATGACTCAACAACCGCCAAGGTTTCAAGCTCGTAGGAAAGATATTTTCTTCCGAGAGTCGAAGCTTGTCGACTAGAATAGGCGACAACATGTTTATTTTCTTCTTTATCAAATTGTAACTGCATTCCCCCTAGTCCATCCTGACTGGCATCTGTGTGAACTTCGGTGTTCAAGTTGGAGTCAAAGATGATTAGCACAGGTCTCTCGGTGAATATTTTTTTCAAATTCATATGTTTTGCTCATATCTCCATTCTCAAGAGGATTCTTTTTTCAAAAGCTTAGTGAGTGGTTGAGTAATATTCGCGATATTTTTGACAAATTTACGAAAATATCCGGCAAGTCCTAGAAATTGTCTGACTTGTTACGTGGTACAGGCATTTCGGCAACAGCTTGTATTTTGGTCAGTCCAGGTCGCACACCAGACCGAGAAATTTCTCGGCCCAAATACTCCACTGATGTTTGGAAGAATCTGCACTTCGATAGCTTCAGTGTTAAATTATGAATTCTTAGCCGTTCAAAAACAGTCCGTAACTTGTCCAGTCCATCTCTTACTGATTTGCACGGGATAATGATGTCATCTAGATAAATTATAGCAAAGTCCTCAAGTCCTTCTGGTACTTTCTTCATCAACCGGGTGAATTCACTTGGTGCGTTAGCGAGTCTGAATGGCATCTGAAGAAATTCGTTGTGACCATCCGGCTTTATGAATCGATCTTGATATTCCATTATAAGGTCAATCACCTTTTGTTTATTTTTGGTGTTTTTCCAATTTCAATTTTCAATTTTCCGCAATTTAGGTTCCATCTGATCAATAAATCCTTTTCTGCATCATCAACGGGTTCATCCGCTGCACTACTTATGCTTCTAATCGTCAAACGATCTCCCAAATTTCCATTTTCTACCTTTGGTAATCTCGTGATATTCAAGTATCGATTTGTCTTGACAATTGAAATTTCCGGATCTTCTGTGAATGAATGCCCAATTATGAGGTCATGATTCATTTCCTCGTCTGCTAGGACATGAACAAATGTGTTCACAGATACCCCTTCAATTTTTTACTGTCATCTGCTTACTTGGAATTATGCACTCGGTTCCGGTGAAACTGAAGTGCTTTACGGTCTTAGGTATGTACAGTCTGTTGCTCCGCTGCTAGCCTATCAGCTCTAGATCCTCGTATAATGGTCCATTCGCTTCCAAAATCAACGAAGGCGTTGATGCGTTGTTCATTTATTTTCGCTGTCTGGTAAATATTATGCTCTCCGCTGGTCTTAATGAATTAATGATATTTTTACTTCTCAACTCATTTCTTTGTTTCTTACGACGTATTTCTTCTTTGTGTCCCAGGATTTTAGAATAGTTTCATCAAATCGGAATATTACTGCTGGCTTTTTTCGAAGTACAATCAGCACGTCAGTGACCATCTTGTCCGCATGTATAACAACGAACATCACTCTCCTTCACTCGCTTTGACCGATGATACTTATTTCTGAACGATGATCCCCGTTTTTCAGCCCTAAATGTTGCCTGATCGCTTGTACTAGGCAAATATGCCTGCTTTGTTTGCTCAGGAACATTTAAATTTGCAACAAATTATGACAGTTCAACCAAGTTTCTACGGTTTGCCGATTTCAATGCTAATCGAGGTTGATTATCCTGCAGCCCGGCTATAGTACACTCAACGATCTGCTCATCAGTACAATTTAACCTTGACAAATTTAATTTTGCAACTTTGTTAAAGCAGTATTCACTTAAATTTTGCCCCGGTTGAATACTATAATGTTGCTGCGTCATGAAATAATTGTGCAAAATTCTGCCTAGGAGGTAATGTTTTTCTTAACAATTACTGCCATTGCTCCCAAGTAAAGTTATTATTGTCAAGCCCGTCATACCAGATACGTGCTCAACCTTTTAGTTTTCCAAGAGCGAGATAAATTGTAGTAATTTCATCCCAGTTATAAGTTTGAGCGCATCCGTTAACTTTTCTCAACCAATCCTCAATATTAACGGTACTTTTAGATGGATCAAATTCCGCCAAAATCATATCATCTTCAAATAATGCCCAATTTGGTCTACTTGTCAAACGAGTTTCATGCACAGAGCTTGTACTGACAGTAAGCCGAAGGACCTCTAACTCATGAGACATCTCTCTCACTTGTTATTCGGTGAAAGGAGGAGTTGTGGACCCATCTGTAGAAGAATTGGTACCTTCCATTTTTTCCGTTGATCACTTCCTTCACTTGATAAACTAAGACATCAATTTGTTTATTTAACTGTTCACTTCACCACTTCGGTATTATTGTCAGTACTAGGCCACCGCAGTTTTTCAGGTTTGGTCCATGAGGTTGTCAATAACACAACAACCAATATTCCACTTCTGAATTAAAGTCAATATCAAAAGGGGAAATGACTAAATGTCAATAATCAAATTCGCACCAAAGAAAACTAAACATATATTCGAAAACCAAGAGAATACAAAAATGAAACGTACTATGCGTTCGAACATCGCAACTCAACTAACTATTCAGTGTGCAATGTGCATTCAAATGCACGTTCTTCCACCTATTTTTACAAGAATTGGCCTCCCTTTTCCTGATAAGTTTAATGGTTTAGGACCGTGAACACATCAATGCAGGTATAGAAAGCTGATTTCCTACATATTTAATTTTCAATTGAATACACGTAATATACAACTGAATTCTGAAAAATAAGAACAAATACAAACAAATCAAAATTTTGATATTTCCCAGAGCTAACTTGAAACTTGACGATTGCCTTTGTCTGTTCCAGGCCGGTTTTTACGCTCTCATAAATCACAAAACACTTAACCACTTCAATAGGTGCATTAACTGCGATATGTGGTCTAATATTTAGAGGCGTTTCTCACCCGTAATTCAGACTCATTTATCTTCGGGAGCCGGTTATGGCTATCAAATTATTATTGTACCAGACAAAACCACAGAATGCTGGCGGCATTACATGTCGTAGGCACCGTCATGTAGAATGATAACTATCAAAGCATATTCAGGACAGACCCTAGAAGCAAAATATTCACTGGTCTAAAGAGATACATGGATCCATGATCAAAATTCATGAAGTATGTTTTGCATTAATTGTATTGGGTAGAACCGTTTCAATGGCAATAATACTCTCACAAACATTTTTACACTCCGCACTTATTAGAGAAATAAACGTTCTAATCTGTCGAAAATTAGAGATGCTCACCGTCTCAATGATCGTGTTAAGGTGGGCGCATCGCAATGTTATTCTCCTATACCTGAAATGGACCCACTAAATGTCACAAATTGGGAGAAAACCACAACTTTGAGACGCGATCATGTCATGTACATGATTTACAATGATGTACTATACCAATGAAGTAACATGAATCCGCTTGATTCAATTTGAATAGTTTTCTGGACAATCAAAAATGACCTATTTTTTGATGTATCGAAACGGTCACATCAATTGCTGTTTTCTCGGCTATTTTTTCATTTTTATCACAAAAATAACTTATTCGAGGCATGAGGATTTGCTTATCAATATAACATTGTGTTTTCAATCAACAAACAATCCGTTCATGAATGGTGTGACTTTTTGTGAAATATTTTGGGATTTTTCCAAGGTTTACAGTAGACAAAGAAAGAAGATGGGGCTTATTGCATAGGATAACAGAGATGGAAAGGAATCATCTGTGGGTAGGACAGGTAGGGACCACGAATTGGCATTTTTCTGGGGTTCAGCTTTTCGAATTGGGGGTTTCAGTAATTCGTATTCATAGATTCCTGTATTACCTATGTTTGTATTGTACATTTTGTATTTGCAGAACATGGGTTTGGGACCTGATTATCGAGACATGTGAATGGGCGACCAAGAGAAATGACATTTTTTTTGTCTTCGCAATTCGCATACTTCATGGATTTGATGAAAATGGTGATATGAAATTATGATCTATTCATTGGGTATTTAGTACCTGAACTTTGTTTGGGTTTGCAATATTTTGGCGAAACACGTGTCCCCATTTGAACGAGCAGTCAAGGGCACATAAGGATAATAATTGGAAATAGAAATAAATAATAGTACTCTTACCTTTCACTTATAATCCGCGAATTTTGTGGTATTATTGTGAGTTGTGATTGTGATGAAATTATATAATTAGTAGAAAATGTTCTTTTGAGTGAGCCGTTGCACGGAACTGCCATAGAAAAATAATATAGCGCATGTAACCGATCCGGATACAATCATTACAGGGTGTTTTTTCAAAAAAATACCACGAGCTTCCCATTTAGAAATCTTGTAGTGGCTGTAAGGGAGGTTGAACTAGTGCTATACAATTTTTCATAAAAAAACTTTTCCCTCAATAAATGTTTTGACGTGTTTCGGCGCTTTTCAAAAATCTGTCTAGTCTCGCCCAATGTGTGTGTGGTAGCTGGCAACCGATTTTCAAATGAACATTTTGCGTATACAAGAATATAAATGGATAGTTGAAGTAAAAATGCGCCAAGTGCCAAAAAGTCGATTTTTCATTTTTATACTTGTGAAATGTTCTAGGTACCATTGCCAACGACATGTTGTCGCGTACTTTTTTGGTATTTTTTTCAGTACAAATCAAAAGACTTAGCGCTGAATACGACATGTTGGTACTGTTGGTTATGACATCTAGAGCATTTTACATGTATAAAATGAAAAACCAAAAATTTGGCATGACACTTGGCGCATTATTTATTTCAAGTTTTCAAATTACTTTTTAATGGAATCGACTTTAGCACTTCAGCTTCAGATTTGACAGTTACCTATTTATATTCAAGCCTACAAATCGAAGGTTCTAGGTAATTGATTCTTTTTTATTCAAACTACTGAAGTAACTACCTATTGAAGACATGAGAATGAAAAAAGAATATTATTACATATTTACATATTCCACGATTTGATAATAATATGACGATAAAAGACAATGAAGTATCAACACCTCAAATATTTTCATTCTTCTGTTAATTAAAGGTAAGTATACGCATTATAATTTATATTATTATCATTTTCCAGGATTGCGACGATTTAAACAAACTGATTTTTTCAATCATTTGAACCAAATTATAAATTGCTGTAAAATAAGTTGCCGTATAAAATTATAAGTCATAAGGAAATTCAAAAAAGAAGGAATAAGTAGTTTATTTTCATAATAATGAGTGTTTACATAGGTTGGGTGTGAGATGGGTATTCAATTCACACCCGCACTTTATAAAAGCTAAGGAATCTTCCTTCTCCAACAGGAAAACCGCGGCACGCTGCCAAAAATGTTCAAGTTTTTTTATGATTCAGAGAACATTTTTTGTTTTTCTTAGTCAATTTTTCCATCACTTAATTGTCATAAAATAAGCTGGAACGATATCTCTTGGCTTCTTTGCTTGGTTTTATTCGCCGGTGTATTTGTATGTATAGAGGATGTGTGAATGTTTGTGCGAGTGCGAGGTTGTTTCATAAGCTGGTGGTGCGAGTGAGCATGCAATCTATTTTTATCAAATACCCGCTAGCCACCTAGTGCTAATAAGACTCAAGGTATAGAACGAGAGAAATTCATGGACATTTTTAGGGTTTTCAAATATTTTTACAAAGCGAAAGATTTACATAGAGAATCTCAAAAGATAATGTTGTCAAGTGGGATGAATACATATTATTATATTCAGGGTCGAGAGGTAGAAATATTGATACTGATCCAATATCACTGGTTCATATCCGGAAAGGGTGAATCAAAAAATCGATTGATTCTGAATTTACTTTATTAAATGGTTTTGTGAATCATAAGATACACAATTTTTTTAAATATACATATACATATTCCAACACTGTCACAACTCACAACTAATCTTGTTTCTTTGCCGAAAAAGAAATAGGGATGCAGCATTGAAATTATGATATAGATACCTCTCTTCTCTTTCCGTTGCTAGAAAAATGCAGCTCCGACTAACGCTAATTGACAACTTTGACATTTGGATGTCATTTATCGTATATCGATACCGATAAATGCCGGTTGTTAACGGACGATAGTCATAGCGGTTAACGTAGCGAAACGCATGCGCAGTGGAAGAGAATATGATATTTGACATTTGATTGTCAATGTTTTGAGGTTTTGATTTCATTGTTTTTGCGTTGATTGAATAAATTCAATCAACGGTTTTTGTTTATACTTTCGCTGGATTCAAGACCAAGACAATTTAGTTTGGTTTACCGATGAAGATGAACAGATCTTACTCACTGAAATACTGGCAAGTAATCCATATGGGGATGTATCTATATAGAGTGTGATTGTTTCCAATATTTTTGAGGTCACTAGTAAAAAGATTTCTTTGAGGGGAGTTAAGAACATATTACATATGTATTGAAGAAGTTTGAGGAAAAAGAAAAGGGCAACGATTTCCGGAAAGTGTCAGATGATGTATATGTCTTCTCTATATTGGATGACGTTGTTGTTCAATACTTCTAATAAAATGGCATCTTCAAAATCAGCATCTGATTCGTCACTGGAGTCCAATAATACCATATCATCAATCATTTTGAAAAAATAACACATACACATAATCAAAACAAGACTGCGATGTCATTTACCATTGACTTTGGTTAGGGTTGAGGTTAAACGTAACGTTGAGCGGATTTGTTTCTTGCCTTCACCAAAAACTATATTTTTATCTGTCAAATAGCGGCTATCGCTACGACTTTCGTAACCGCATCCGGTGAAATTTCCAGGAGCAACGAAAACTGTCTAATAAGACGGAACAGTTTCCGCTACGCTCCGGGAGCGCTCTTTGACAACTGACAGTTGACTGTTGAGTCAAAGTTTACCTTAGTAATAAGTAGTCTTATGAGACTGCTACTAAAGAAGCGGCTCATTTATGAGAAATAGCGGTAACAGTTCCACGACTGTTCCGTTTTATGAATTCGAGCAATGACTGCTATGTCAAAATATCAATCTATAGGTACATGAAAAATGAACAAAAAATGTTTGAGGATAAATTAAACTCGCGTATAACTTCTAATACCACCACTGAGAACGTTTATCAACAACAGGGAGTTTTATCTTGATAAGACATGTAATTACACAACGTACTATGTAGCTGTGATAATATACATCAGCGTAAGATTTTTAATCTATGAACATGTGATTATTATATTTAATGCGAAAGTGAAGTAGCCGTAAAAGCGAGAAAACGAAATTCCAATTTTCTGCATTTGCAGTTTTTTATTTGATTACATATTATACAAAACGATGAACCAGCCTTCAGAACTGACATTCATTCCCCCAGCATAAGGTCCCTACAAACATTGAAGGGATTATAAACATTTCATCACTTACTAACAAAAAATGTTTTCCTGTCACAGAACACAAACATATACAAAGTTAAGAAGACAAACTGACGTTCGAAATTTTACGGAACAATGCGCCACGGAATGCAGTGGATGCGAATCGAACTATCAGACTTAGAAAATGTTTGATTGAAGATTTCTGCAAAATCATACAGAGTTCTATACACATAAGCACAGACTTTGACTTTGACTTCGAAACTGTCTTTATTTGTCAAACAAAGACAAACACTTTGAATAAATGTAGTTTTTTTGGTTTTCTCTTGAATGTCCAGAACCATTTGGGGATGAGGTCAGTGTGAGCTTTCCTAGTTGATGTATTCTGCGCTGCGGGGCGTTGACCCTGTGTGATGGTTACTATGGGAAAATACCACTTACTCCGAAGGTCTGGGTAAGCGGTGCAGGGCTCCATGTGGCGTGGGACGGCTGGGCTCTCACGAACCTTCTCAAGGAACACTGCTTCTGTTTCTTCCTCTTTGTTTAACCTTTTCAGGATGGTGTCACTTAGGTGTCACTCCCATTTCTTCATCTGGCAGAAAGTTTTTTGCCTTTATGACTTCCCTTATTTTTTGGAGGATGCATTTCTCGCCACTTTTCCGATGATGGCTGGAAAATTGATGAGCCTCTAGTATTCCGGGTTGTATCCTGCGTTCTTAGAGCTTTTTTGGTGAGGATTGCCAGGGCATTTTTCCACTTAGAGAGGGATCAAAGCATGAAAGACAACATGAAGATAAAAGGTGACGTTCAAATGACTTCATCACTCATCATGACAAGCTAATAAGCTGTCATGTGGCATCCTACGTACTGCCATCTACTCGAGATCTATCGAACTTCAGGCGCATCAGTAACCTCTCCGTGGATGCGAATCAAAGCTTTCACTCAGGCCCCGCCCTCCATTTACGTTTTTGTTCTAGACTTTGGATATGTGTTCTGTGTTTCCTGTCATCTTTCCCCTCAATTTTTTCTTCCGAAGTGTCATCTCACATTTTTCTTTGAGATTCGATATGGCCACGGGAAAGAACGATGGATCAAGGGTAACCGTCTTGACGTGTTTGAACGTCGGTACATCGTGACAAGAAAGATGGAATGCGTATTTATCATCCCTTTTCCCACTAGCTATCGTTTTTTTCAGCGAAATTCGACTGTCGCATTGAGAAACGCTGGTCTATGGGTAGCTAATGTTCAAGTTTCTGCTCGGAAGTCACCACTAGTTCTAGAATTTGATCTTTAAGCATATTCTTTTGATATACCTTCCAGCTTGCTCTACATTTCTTATTTTTTTGATCAAGTCGCTGGGACTGCAATTCTGCACTATTTTTGTCCTGTACGTTTTTTCTCACATGCCATATCAAGGGAGCACCCTGTAGATTTTGTATTAATAATTTTAGATCAAAAGTTTCAAATACAAGTTTTCGGTAATGTAATTCTTTGGTTTCATGATATTTTATCGTAAGTCTAATACTAACGGAGAAAACACGCGCCCTCATTTTCGAGATGGTTACCCCGCCATCTCGAAAATGAGGGCGCGTGTCTTCTCCGTCAGTATTAGACTTGCGATAAAATATTATAAAACCAAAGAATTACATTACCAAAAACTTGTATTTGAAACTCACCTTTAGAGTTACGCTATCCACAAGTTACAAATAAAAAATCTTGCGGATTTCTCAAAGTTCTCAGGAAAATTACGGATTCGCTGTTCCACTGGTCGACTGGAAGGCTTGATGTTGGTAGATATTCAAGCTCTTCATAAGATCATGTATATCGAGTTTGGTGTTGATACAATTTTTGGTTTGGGCAAAAAATTTTTAAAAAATCATGAACATTTCTTCACCTTGTATATCGAGAACGATCAATGATTGAATAATATAGGATGTCCACTAACAACGTCAGAAAACAAAGGGGTTGATTGTATTTGATAAAGAAATGCTGGTAAGTCATATATATAACAAAAATTCGAAATCTCAATCTTTTTCGAGTAACAGGCAGTCAAAGATAAGTTTTTTTTCTTGTCATTGATATATTCCGAACATTTTTTATAGATTCAAAATGAAATTTGGCACAAAGTTTCAGCTTGTTCATCTGTAGAATTTCTGTGAACATTTGTTTTGTCTACTCTGTCTCTAGAGGGCTCTTTACCTGAATTCCAAATATCATATTTTGGTAGTACAGATTTTTTTTACTGAACGGTACAGATGAACACGCTGAAACTTTGTACCAAATTTCATTTTGATTCGATAAAAAATAATCGGATTATATCAATGGCAAGAAAAAAAATTATCTTTGACTTCCTGTGACTCGAAACATAATTGAGATCTCGAATTTTTGTTGAATGTCTTACCACCATTATTTTATCACAAACAATCACCACCCTTAGTTTCCTGACGTTTTTCGTGAACACTCATATATGGTTTTTCTTATCGCAAATGGCATCCCCTATCACTCAGAGCTGTTTGAACCATGACTCATTGGATACTGTATAATAAAGTTCATCATCAAGATAGCATAGTTTCACTTCATGCCAAAAATCATGGATATTGCTTTGTCATGTATTATTGTCTCGTCCCCTTTGGAAATATTATCACAATCGTCAAAAATTTTGTCTGGCTCCATAGCATCTCAAGAAATTCCTCTGCGGAAATGAATTCAGTGGCCTATGCTATAGAGAACGTATTACATTTATAAATACTGTTTTGTTTTTTCATTTCTTGTTCATTCGTGTTCTGTTGTTTCATGAAATCATAATAGTCTATAGTTGCGATATGTAACGTATAAAAGTGTATTATGTCACATTTTTTCATGGCGCTGAATTTTTTAGAATGGTAACTTGGTAGATTGATGTGATTTATTGAATCCACGAATGACTTATCCTTGACTTCTCGAATTGTATGCCTAATCTTCCTCTATAATAGCCCAAATTGAATATTGCATCAATTTTTTTGTTTGAAGGTGAAATGCACATTTCGTTTGATCATAAGAATGTTGTACTCTATACCACGATACTGATAAAAAAAAATTTTTCTCCAATTTCCACAGCGGCACATTCAATTTGCGGATAACTATCCTATGACTGGGTTGTTATTTATCACCTTGGGATGCTTACTTTAAATCCTACGCAGTGTGTTTTTCAAATGTCGATGTAATGTACTGTTATTATCACCTTGGGATGCTTACTTTCAATCCTGCGCAGTGTGTTTTTCAAATGTCGATGTAATGTACAAAGATTTTTGTGAATCGCCTGTATGTGTCATCATTGTTGGATGACTTTCTAATAAGTATATTGAACATTTTTTTAAAAATGTTATGATCCAACCTACTCATCATATTAACATGAGAAAATATTAAAAATTGAAAATAATTTAATTTTTGTGTCATACAATTTTTTGATATACCTATATGAGCGATGATGTGTCATCTGAGCCAAATGTTAACTTCCAAGTTTTCATTAACTTTTAAAAATTCAGAAATTCAATTCGCTCTTTTGAATTTTTTCGACACATTTTGAAAGCTTCCAATTTCTGAATTTGCGTTGCATTATGAAAGGAGAGTATTGAAGGAACAATGATAAATTTAAAAAAACACATAAAAATAAAATAGAATAACATAGAACACAGCTCAGCACAGGTAAAAACTAATACAGATAAAAAACCGACGTAAGTGAGACCTAAACTCGCAAGGAGCTATAATTATTTCTATTAATTCGCTTAAAAGTATCTTGAATGGGTTACCGCTTTAAGTACAAATTCATCATGATTCTTGAATCGAGAAAAGTATAATGCTATGTTTATTTTCACAATCCTTGGAGCAGTTTTCTCAAAAACATAAAAGTCCTTTTGGTTAGAACTATTATATTTTCTTTGCGATGTATCATAGTTAAAATCGACTGGACTTGATAATATAGACTCTACATATAGCAGTGTATCATAGTGGATTGGAATGACTGATGCAGGTGAATCAGTTACATTCGATTAAACTATTTTACTGAGACGTGCGGTATAAACTTTTTGACAATACACCATTCTATTCCCATTGTCCATATTTTTATGTGTAATGAATCAAACAATTCATAACGAAAATATCGCATAGAAACGAACCCCTTCAACCCAAATACCACAATGACACATTTATCTCATAACTTGCAAATTTCTCAATGCTTAACGAAGACTACTCAGTACATACAAACGATATGTCATGAAAGAAAGCTGTTTCTGTCCGCCCACTTAAACACTACCATCATTCATTACTGTCGGGTGGTACCAAGTCGATGAAACATCGGATGCATTACTTCCGAAGTACGATCATCATTTTTCATTTTTCTTGGCTGCGAGCTTGTTATGGTAGATGTTATTTTGATTTATTCTTAATTGGATGTTAAGGACAGCAGCTACTCGTAAACGTTAAAAGGATATTGAATTTATATTCATTAGAAGTTTAATTTATCTCTTCTATCTTGTTGAATTGCACTAAAATTCATCATTGAGCAGAGGACAAATCATCTAGGATCTTGACTAAAAATGATTGACGCCAACTTGAAACAAACCAGCTCTACTTTTTGCTTTGTTAGAAGAACGACTAATCCAGGTTGGGAGAAAATGGATGCAACGTGATCTATTGAGATTTGTAGGGCCATGGATCTAGAAAATATTATGCCTGTACAGAGTCTTGCACAGCTCTAACTAATCGTTGGGGGTTTTGAAATGTCTTGGAATATTCAGGGGGCATAGATCATCTTTGTAATTTCTACACTTTTCAAAATAATCCAAAAATTACCCAATGATTAGCATCAGGATTATACAATATCATTGAAGCCCTCTGAAAAAAAGGAAAAAGACAATGTGTTTCTCAATGGAAAATCAATGGTAAGGAAGACATATGGAGTGATATTTTTTATTTCAGGCTTGATTTTTGGTGAATTGAGTCACGGGTTATTCAACTTCTATTTTCCAAATATTTTGTGAAACTGGCATTAAGCATAAGATCCTCCATTTCACAGCTGGTCCTGACTACTCAAATCAATGCAAAAGCACAATAATGTTCAGTCTACAACCACCGTACCACTAGTACAATGCTGTTGAACCTCTTTAATGGAATATTCGCTGGAACGTTGCGGTCCTATATTTTGCTATCAATACACCCTGAGCAGTATAGTAAATGGGTTTTTTCTTTGAAATATGCTGTGTAGCAACTTGTCAGCACACTTCCGTGTCTGCAAAATGTTAATCAGCATTATGATAGTTTTCCATATCAAAATTACGTACATTGAAATCATTCCAGAAACATGCACAAAGGAGTTTGATATATTTGTGTCAAAATTCATCATGAAGTTGGTGCAGCCTCCTCCAAATACTCCTCAGAATTAACATCAATAACCTGAGAAGCCGTTTCAGGTTTTCTATTTTTCATTCAATTACTTATTTGGAGTAAACATAAAAAACATCACGTCGACTTCGAGCGTGGTTTTATTTGGGGACTTATTAGTTCCGTTTATTCTCCAAAATGGTTTTCTAGTGTTGCGCATTCCCGAATATATCTTTAGTTCCGCAAATGCGGTGATGTGATGAGTTTTATAAGTAGTTGTTTACTTTCAACATGACCCAGTTATTTACTTGAACTTTTAGTCTTGCTTGATAATATTGGTGAAGCCCTTGGTGTCGACAACTTGGTTCCAATCTCAAGGTCATTTCTTGAATGAAGTTGAAGACATCAGACTTTTTTATTGAACTCCATTGCCACATCAGAAATACTGAAAACAAAGAATAACAGAGATAGTTTCTATGGAGTTACAAAAGGTAAATAACACCATTCTTGTAGATTTTTTCACATGAGGTGACTTCATTGACCCAAACTCCAAAAAGCCAGTCACTCTGTCCAATATCAGCGGTTTCTTCGATCAGCCGAATTTCGATCCTATCAAGAACAACATAATTTTCGGCAATCGTCAGCGATTCTTTTGATTCATTTTGAAGTATGAATCTTGGAAGGTATTCGTATTTCAACCTACAATGTATAAGCCAAAAAATGCTCATCATATAACTATAAATCATTCAAGAATCGAGATAAACGACTAGTCTTGCAAGAAGTAAATCAGCTGACTATTTTATTATGAAGCGCTTCCTTTTCCGCATTGGTCTGTTCAAAATGAATACATGTAGGCGTCATTCAGATAAAGTTTCACAAAGTCAAGGTTGAAATAATTGAAAAAGATAAATAACTATGTTCCATAAAAATTAGCGAAGTTGGCTGAAAGGCAGAGCCGTGAAGATTCATGCTTCATTTGTGATGGGTTTCTCGTACTATGAAGTTGAGAATAATTGTCTTTTCATTTTATGTCTAAATACTTTCTAGATTTGTATTTTCTTAATTGAATAAATAAGATAGATCTTTCATAGCTCTTGCCATAGAAGGTATTATGAGTAAAAAGAAAATTTGTATCAACAAACCTACAGTTATCTGTAATGGTTCCTATAAATTATAACGGGTTACTTCTAAAAATACATTCTGCATTTCCGTTGTTTCACAACTGTGAATATGTCGTCGTTGGGTAGTTTTTTGTCGGTTTTCAAAGTTTGAGGAACACGCTTCTGATAGTATATATAGCCAATCTCTGTGACTCGAGAGCCTCAATCTGACATAGAGAAAGGCCGTCGTTACCACTATTCAGTCTTCTTCCTCTTTTCTTCTTCACCGTCAAATACCCTGTACGTAGCGCCATCTAACTTGTAACATCCCGACATCCAAAAAAACCCGCACTTGCTAATTTTTTTGCCAAAACCCGCACTTGCTAATTTTTTTGCCAAAACGAAGCATTTTTGGGCGATGATCAGCGCCCTTGGTCGACCACGACACAGTGCTTGTGACTCAAGCTCGAAACCATTGAAGTGCAGATCTAGCATTGTGACCCTGAATCGACCCATGAATTCGTGAAAAAGACAAAAAAAATTGAATTGAAATTTCATCTTCTGGGGTTCAGCCTTGCTTGGGTGGAAACTGATTTGTGTCATAACTTAAGATTCGAAAAATCAAGTATGTCTTGGAGATTAAATAAAAGCTATAACTTTCACCATTAAAGAGCTTTTTCTTTAGGAGATACGACAAAATGTCATTGAAGAAAGTTGTTCAGGATAAAAAACTGAGTGAGAATACAGAATTTCGAAACCATCCGCCTTCTTTGATATTTTGTATTTGTATTTTTCCATTCCAAGTTTTCAGAAAAGCATGAAAATCCAGATGAATGTACATTGAATCTTGATATTTTGAACGTTTATTTGTATAATATCTTATTGGTTTTTGAATACTTTTATATTTTGGGGAATTGCTTAATTCATCATTGAAAAGAATTTGCTGATGAACTTTTCTTTTTCCTTCCAAATATCGAAGTTTTGAAAATTTGCATTCTAAAATTATGACATAAATCAGTTTTCATCAAAACAGGGCTAAACCCCAGTAGATGAAATTTGTCGTTTTGTGTGGCGCCGATGAAGATTGAAAAAAAAAATATTTTCTTTGAATAATATGTAATAGTTATAAGTATTCTTATCAAACGGAAACCTATTTAGATCATATTCTTCTAATCTTTGAGCCTTGAAAAAATATAATGAGGGTTTATTTCTCACATA
Organism: Orchestes rusci; assembly: GCA_958502075.1. NCBI lineage: Eukaryota > Metazoa > Arthropoda > Insecta > Coleoptera > Curculionidae > Orchestes > Orchestes rusci. The sequence continues at coordinate 41,038,248 of OY293304.1, forward strand.
ACATCGTTTCTTCAGAAATATTCAACAACAAACAACAACAAACTTTGCAACTCTTTATCAGTTGCAAAGAAAATATTGAGAAATAAACTGCGAAAAGTTGCATTTTTATTGTAAAGTGTCTTAGTCTCGTCCTTACAACAACAAACTTTCTTCTCAAAAATCATAAACTGAGGACAATCTACGGACTGACTAAAAACGGATAAATTTGTAGCGAACGCGAAACCTCACCAGTAGTAACTCGTTTGATTAACACAATTTTGGGTCAGGTGAATAGAATCAAGTAAACGCTTTTTCGAGTTTTGCATTATTAATCGTTGGTAAGTGAATAAGAAAAGGACTTACTCATGATCATAAGTGGATACTCCAATTTGTCTCGATATCAAGTAGACACTCAAAATTGAGTAAATAAACTCTCACCTATAAGCAAGTTCTTGATTTCCCACAAGGTTGATTTGTACTGTGACGAGACATCATTTTGTCGCCGAAATTTGCTCTGCAACACCACTGTGTTGATGCGCGAACGCGGTGGAAGCTTATGGACGATTCTCGAAAGATGTGGGGTATTCTTGCATTTTCGGCGAAGGAGCCCAAGTATTAGACTGCGTCATTTAAATTCAGTTATTGATTGGCCGCGAAATATAGATCGTAAAACATAAAAAGGCTGCGATTTTGAACATAAATATTTGTCGTTGTGCTGTAGTGACTTTGAATAAATAAATTAAAACTGGACAGTGTTTCTATAGCGAAAAAGCTTACATTGGTGTCAGAAATGGGGTTTATTGTGTGCTATGAAAACGGAAATAAATATTCGATGTATTGTCTACGAAACTAGTGTTTTTGACCGGATTGAAGGTTGACGAGTTGAAGAGGGTGTTGGAGGAGCGTGATTTGGATACAAGTGAGTAGAAGGCTGATCTACAACAACGGCTTCGTGAGGCTTTAATAGAAGATGGCATAGATCCCGATACGTTCCAATTCGAGATTTCTGATCCCCATGCAGCTGTTAGGAGAATGGAGGAGAAGTTCGAAGAATTTTCTTTAGCCATGGAAGAGGACTCTAGAAAAATAGAAGAGAAGCTCGAAGAATCTTCTAGAGCCATTGAAAAGAAGCTCGAAGAATTCTCCAGAGCTATGGAAAAAAAGCTGGAAAAATCTTCTAGAACTGTGGAGGTGATCGAGTAACAATTGGCGGACAACTAAAACAGTCTGAAGTATCATGTGGCAAGTTTTGAAGTCACAGCTAAGTCCCTTGGAGAAGAAATGGAGCAAATGAGAAGGCAAGTGGCAGTGATCATGAAACAACCAGAGGTCACAATCGAGAGCAAAGGGGCTGGTGCTAAAATGGAGTCTCATACCGTCCGAGTTCACATGAAAGTCCCTCAGTTTGATGGCAAGCTGTCCTGGAATAACTACCATCGCCAGTTCGTGGCAGCAGCAAGGGCAAATGGATGGGGTGGACCCGAAAAAGCCTTGGCATTGACACTGGCACTTCGTGAGGAGGCAACGGAAATCCTGCAGACGCTAAACTCCCAAGAGCAGGAAGACTAAGATGTTCTGGTCAAGCACCTGGAGCTTCGATATGCAAAAACTCACTGGGTGCACTATTACCATTCTCAGCTAAAGAAACGCTCTCAGAAGACCAACGTGAGCCTACAGGAGTTTCAAGCTGATGTGGCGTGCCCTGCGCGACTGCCTTACTCAACTACGCCAGAGAATGTGATGGAGAGGCTTGCTGTATAGGCCTTCTTGGATGGACTGCGGGACTAGGAGATAAGGTTGTACTTGATTCCTCATCTTCCTGACAATCTGGTGGATGCGCTCGAACTCGAAGTGGCGAAGCAATGCTGTTAGCTTTCTGCGCTCGAGCAAAGGATGGATCAAGAATATCCCGCAAAGAAAAACACCTTCGAAAAAACTGTGAGAAGGATCATCAGAGAAGTACAGTCCTCCAAGCAAAGAGAGCTACGCTGCTCGAACTGTCGAGAACCTGGGCATATTTGTAGCCGTTGTAAAAAGAAGATATACGGGAACCTGCGTTGGCATCGGAAAACAAGGATCATCAAGCAAGATCAAGCCTCAAGAACTTTGATGGCTTTTCCAGAAGTCCAGAGCTCTGTCACAAAGCCGAGGGAAAGGAAGTGAGCGTTCGCAGGACAACTGTGGTGGATTATTCCTGGCAGTGTAAAGCGCTTCGCGAGGACCAGGAGGAAGATCTAGATCCAAATCTCATCATTGGAAGGAAGCTAGCAGGCCAACGACCAACTTGGCTAGAAGTCGCACGATTCTCAACTACAGTGAAATCCTACTGGGAGCAATGGGACTCACTGGTTATTAGCGACGGTATCCGGTTGGGACTGATGGATGGCCGAGGTGATGAAAGAGATCCATGATGGCGTCACGGGTGGCAATCTGATAGTAACTAAGATGCTAGGAAGCTGCGGAAAAGGTTTTTCTGGTTTAACTACTAGGCTGACGTCCGGGAGTGGTGCAGAAGATGTGCCATTTGCGCTGCAAGTGATGGACCACAGAAACGCCCAAAAGCTCCTATGCGCCGGTGTAATGTTGGTAGCCCGTTTGAAAGGTTCGACATAGATGTTGCTGGACCGTTTCCCGAGTCAAACGGAGGAGATAAATACATCCCATTCGTGATGGACCACTTCAGCAAGTGGGCCAAACCAGGAGGCAGCAACTGTAGCTGATGTACTAGTAAAGGAATGGGTCTGCCGTTTTGGTGTTCCATTGGAGCTGCATTCAGACCAGGGCAAAAACTCTGAACCAGCGCTGTTCTGGAATGTGTGCAATGTCTTGAAAATCAGAAAGAAGAGGACGACTGCGCTGCATCCACAATCGGTTGGGATGGTGGAGCGGATGAACCGGACAATCAATCGACACTTTGTCAAAGTTGTCTCTGACCGTCAATGAGACTGGGACAAACATCTTCATTTGTTTCTTCTGGCATACCCGTCTGCATTTCACGAATAAACGGGCGAGACCCCGGGAAAAATCATTCGTGAACTCCGGCTGCCTTGTGATCTGAAGTTTCGCTGTTCACCTGGTGAAGATCTCGCTGGGGAAGATTACGCAAGTGATCTTCGAAGAAATATGGACGATATTCATCAACGAGTCCGTTTGAGCATCCAAAGTGCCAGCGACAGGATGAAGGAGGCCTACGACGTGAATGCCATGGAAGGCGGGTTCCAGGCTGGGGATCTGGTCTGGCTACGATGAGGCTTCTCCTCAAAACTGCAAAGTTCTTGGGAGGGCCCGTATGAGATCCAAGAGCGAATATATGACGTCGTCCACAGGATCAAGTAGCCACCACCGAGGCTTGTTCATCTCAAACATTTGGCTCGGTATGTGAGAAGCCATGATCATCAAGACTCTGGAGTGATGCAGCCCAGGTCACCCGAGGAAGACAGGTCACTGGAAACCTCCATGTCCCTTTACTCCAATGGCCAGAAAGTCGAGAATGGCATTGTTCAGGAGAGGCAGCTGGATTTGTTAGGAGAACCTTCCGAATACTCTTTGGCTCACTGGGTCACTGAATACCTCAGTATGAGGAGTGGACTTGCTGCTGCTTTTAATCCAAAATACGGAACACGACACCTGTTTAACATAGTGACGAAAAAGTCTCCACATCTGACAACCTACAGTGATGTCTGGAGAGCGCTCAATCATCTTCAAGACTTGATGCTGTCACAGCACCTGACTCATTTGGCTATTCCAAAGATGACAAATGACCGACTAGACTGGCGTGTTGTGAACAGCATTGACATGCTGGTATGCTGTTATCCTTCCAGGAGGACGAATCAAAGGACAGTGGACTGCTATTTTCATTGTGCATCGTGCTGCAAGTTTGTGGACAGATGCCGATACCGACATGAAGACATTTCGGGACAAAATGTTTTAAGGAGGGAGCAAAGTAACGAGACATCATTTTGTCGCCGATATTTGTCCTGCAACGCCACTGCGTTGGTGCGCGAACGCGTTGGAAACCTATAGACGATTCTCGAACGATCTGGGTTATTCTTGCATTTTCGACGAAGGAACCTGTGATAAATTTAAGACTGCGGTGCCACCATTTGAGTTCAGTTAATGATTGGCCGCGAGATATGGATCTCAAAACATAAATAGGCTGCGATTGTGAACATAAATAATTGTAATTGTGCTGTAGTGACTTTGAATAAATAAATTTAAACTAGACAAGAGTTATCTACAGCGAAATTCGTTATACTACCATACTTGACATATACGTGCTAGAAAAAGATATAAACAACGTGAAAATATAAATGGACACGATTGTAAAAAGTTATTTTGGTTCAACAGTGGAAGTATAAATCTCATCAGTGATTATTATATATTATGATGTCACAGAAAAACGAGGTTATAGAATGAAAATGGGATTTTATCTACGCTATCTCAGTCACTCGGAATTTCAGAGTGGTATTGCCTATGATTCCGGAGTATATATATCAACGTTATTTCTAAAATAATAACTATTGTTATGGATTTCATCATCAATCTCTGAATACCCACCGTGGTGAGTGCAATTGATTGAACGCATATTGAAATAAGAAAGGCAATGCAGTAAATTTTATCAATAGAAGACTATTGTTAGTGTTGATGCACAATGGCCAGGAAGTTCAGTGAACATTGTATTATAGCGGCTATGTACTCACACCTTGGCTACAAACAACATTCAGGCAATCAAATTCTAGAGAGGAAGCCTGGACAGAACCAATGGGATTATGAATAACTTCGTTTGAAGGAAATGAAAATATGATTGATGAGGAAAATATGGAGACATGAGAGAATTGTTTTGTTGATACCACCACAAGTAATCATAAATATCTAACGTTAATAGGAAAATTCTGAGTAAACACTTGCATGTAAACTCCTGACGACAAAAGTGAGGTCTCATAAGTAAAAGCATTTTCCTATTCACATAAGTGCGAGTAGATACTTTACTCGAGATCAAACGCTTATACTAATTATATCCTCGTTTCTATTCACCTGATCTAAGGTGGTATAAATAAAGAAAAGTAAATACTTTTACCCAATTATCTTTGTCAGTTGTTGATGAAATGTATAAGTCTGCTAACTTGAAAATATCTGAGTAAAAGCATTTATTTGTTCTTCATTCATACCACCCAATAGGTGCGACTATCAAAGCAAAGTTAATGCTTATACGAATATTCCACCCATGTACAAAAATTCCTTCAAAGAGCAGTGGACTTCTTGGAGGCTCACAGCGAATATTCCACTCATGTACAAAAATCTCATAAAAGCAGTGGAATTTTCGGAGGCTTACAGCGAATATTCCAATAATGTACAAAAAATCCCATAAGAGCAGTGGAATTTTCGGAGGCTTACAGCGAATATTCCACTCATGTACAAAAAATCCCATAAGAGCAGTTGAATTTTCGTAGGCTTACAGCGAATATTCCACTCATGTACAAAAAATCCCATAAGAGCAGTTGAATTTTCGGAGGCTTACAGCGATAACACCAAATCGAAAA